>JAQQTO010000055.1:22665000-25065000 GCA_029884595.1 Ormosia semicastrata | reverse complement strand
GTTACCTATTATGTCACTTTTACTACAAAGTTCCCAAAGATCTGAAACTCCGATTAGCTGCCTCTAGTTGCTTAGTTCTCTTTTCGACACCCTCTTTCTATATCTTTTCTAATCAACCGTGTTTCCACTTCAGTTTGCTAGCAAACACCATCTCCTCCATGCGTACTCTCTCCTCTGGTTTCTTCCCGTCAATGCCACCGTCTTCCGCTGCCATCCGCTATCGGTTTTTTTGGCTAGTGACCTCACTAGTCACATCGCCGGCCTGAGTTCAGCCAACCCCCGAAGGTGCAGCAGCTCCGGTGGCCGTCTGATGCACTCCTACGTTCGCCCTCTTCTCTCTAAGCGCAGATCCACGCACTGCCCCTTCCTCCGGCACATCCAACCACCTTTCTAGCAGTCGCCAGTCTCGTTCAACTTGCCTCGGCCTCCTCTACATGGATCTGAGCTGACCTCCATCAACCGACCTCTGTGCAGACTTGTACACTTGCGCAGACATTCAGGTGTATTAGGGTTTCTGTTTTTGGCCATTATACACTAACTCATGGTTGTTTCACCCTCTTTCCGGGATCTTCCGCCATTCGTTTACCTCACCACACCATCTCTGACCTCCTCGTGTTTGTTTAGCATTCTTTGTGGTGGTTATCTCTGTTTTTGGCTAGTGTCTGATTTTTTTCCAATGCTAGCATAACATTGAAGGGGAAAATGGAAATAAATTCATCTCAACATATACTTCAATGCTGGTGTTTGTCATGACTTCTCTCCCACAAATGAATCATACTAGTGGTGACTTCTCTTCTCATTGATAATCATTCTGATGGTGACTTCATTCCCACAGATGAATTATATTAGTGATAATTTCTCTTCCAATCGATGATCATTCCAATGTTGACTTACGTTGGTTATGACTCACTAGCCTTGACTTTGTCCTAGATGCATTGGTCCCAACTTTGTCCCAAATGCACTGGCCTCGACTTGCACTAGCATGCACTGGCCCCAACTTTGTCTCAAATGCACTGGCCCTGTCCGTTTTAGTCCTAGATGCATTGGCCCCATCTTCGTCCCAATGCAGTTTGTCGCATTATGTTTATTTTCTTTTAGATTTAATTGTTACAAGCTCAAGCTTAGGAAGTTTTAGCTTGAAGGAGAGTGTTAAAATATCTGAAAAATATATCAAAATATCTTTATTGTATCTTGAAATATTTTAGAGTATCATAGATGATCTCTTAGGATTTATTTTTTATTTATTACATTTCTTGAGTTGTTTCCTTATTTAATTAGTATTAGGAGTCTAGAATTAATATAAATAAGACCACTGAGTTTGTCTTTTATATCACATCAATACCAATATAGTCTTATTATTTAGAGGATTTATTTTCTCTCTTTTCCTTCTTCTTTACCTAAAACCCTCCAATTCAACATAAAACATACATTAAAATATTTGTTTTCTAGATGAGATGACCACATGAAGCATACTCATATTTTATATACATCAAAGAGATTAGTATAAAATGGAAGGAGCCGCGCTATTCAACCCGACACTGTACAGCACACAGAAAACTCGAAATAACAGCATTTGTTGGATATGTGTTTTTCATGAAACCCACTTATTTAATCAACTATTTTTATTGAGCTACATCCTTTCAATTTTCTGATTAGGTGGTTTAGACTTTTCAAATTGCAAGTTCTTCAACTGGTCTTAAATATAAAACTCATACAAGAAAATTTTACAATTAGCAACGACTAAATATATTGGAAAAGGAATGAATCAGCACTTACAAGACTTGCAAATCTGTCAGGTTTACAAGATATTGAGGAAGTGTGTCATTAATATTGCAACTCCTTAATATCCTGTGAAACAATCAAACATGTGAATTCTGCAGCAAAAAATATATTTCTCATCATTTAGATTTGTACTCCTTAGTCCTTATATCGGTGCCCATATTGAGGCATTGACTTGCAAATAGAAAATATAAATAAAAAAAATGGCAACAATCAAAGGAATTCACTCACAATCTGTTCAATCCTTTCATATTATCAACTGGTGGAAAAGTAGAATCAGATCCATTCAAGTCACTAATTCTCCTGCATTTCATATTTTAAGGATGGAAGAATACGATTAGAAAGCAATTTAATTTTGAAACCCTCGTTGTAGTACAAAACCCCATACTTACAAATCGGTTAAGTTTTTCAGAAATGAAATTCCAGAAGGAATTGGTCCATTTAAACCACTCCCTTGAATTGCTCTGTCAAAATAAGAATACATTAACGTACAGATGTAAAGATCAACAATAGAAATACAATTAAACCTCACCAAAATAATAAAAAAAGGGTTCCTACAGCATTTTAAGATTTGTCCATCTTTGAATAAAATCGGGTATGTTTCCAGAGAACTGATTGTCACTAATTCGGCTGCCTCATGTGAGAATAAACATGGAAAAGGTTACTATTAATTCAGAACCAAAAATAACAATATAATTCAAAGTAACTAGAGAAAATAAAAATAGGAATCTTACAATTCCGTCAATGAAGTAAACCTTGCAAAAGTTTTAGGCAGCTCTCCGGTGAAGTTGTTGGAGGTAAGATGCCTATAGCAACAAGATAATTTGAATAGCGTAGAATGAATCCGTCAGCATTGATAATTAGATTACGCTCGTGTGTAAGGAGAAGTGGAAAGGTGAAATTCTATGAATAATTTTTTTACAATTATTAGGTAAAATGAAAATGTGAAATTATTGATATGGTGGATTGTAACTCATTTAAGTTATTAACTATGAAGTAAGGGTATTTCATAATCTCAGCCGTGAAATAGGATACATATCAAATATCGGGACAAGGATCTTTGGGAACATTCTCTTAAGTGATGATCATTGTAAAGTGAGTAAGTAAGTCCACATCAATCATTGATGGTTAATGTGGGTTCATTTATCAATTGTTGATGTGTACTTACTTGTTTACTTTACAAGGATCCTTGTTCTTGATATCGTATTAGATACTTAGATACTTGATAAATATTAGTTTAATTTTTTTAACAAAAGTTGTATCCTTGTACCATACATGTGTAGTAATATCCAATATCCATATCCGTATCCGTGCATCTTTATTCATAAATTTTAATTGCTTTTACAGTATAAAATTGAGTTGAGAGTAATTTTCACTTTCCTATCATTTATCAAGCAACAACAAATAAAAATAAAACTTCTTTATTTTATTATATTTTCACTCTCCCTGCACCTTGATGTTTCAACAGCAAAACTGAATCAAATAAATCAAGTAGCCATAAGAAAAAAAAGGGAGAGGGGGGAGGGAGAGGCGAGGGGGTGGGGGGGGGGGAAGAGGGGTCTGCTAATGGAAATTAAAATACAGGACTTACAGTCTTTGAATGCGAGAAAGGTTCCCAAGTTCTTGAGGAAGATTTCCAGAGAATTGATTGAACTCGAGGACCCTATCCATTTTAAATTAAGTTATGATTAAAATAATCATAAAATTGAAAAGGGAAAAAGAATTCTTAATCTATGTGGATAACCAGAAACTCACAAACTTTCAAGAGTGGTGATGTTTCCTATCTCAACTGGGATTGAACCAGTTAGTCGGTTTCCATAAAGAGAACTATTATGAAAATGAGAAACATAAATTAGATTCATGTTTCCTGAAACAAGTACAAGGTAACAACTAAAATTTAAAAAGAAAAATCATCACAAAAGAATATTATAGAATTGCATAGAAGTTATTAGAGCAAAAAAGAAAGGTGGAGAAAGAAAGAACACATTTTGCGAAGATTCGAGGAGCCCCATTCTCTAGGTATTGAACCGTTAAGGTAGTTGCGGGTAAGGTCACTGTAATAAATTTAAAATATCAAAGAAATGAATCATTGCTTCATGTACATGCATATACAGGTAAGTGAGTTGATGAAATGAAACAAGTTTATCGTCCTTCAAAGAAGATTATTACATACATTTCTTCGAGGTAAGGCAATCTTATCAGTTCCGGTGGGAGCCTGCCTTGAAGATTTTGTGATTTCAAAGTTCTGTCCATTTATTTGCCATGAAAAATTGAAAATAATTAGAAAACATTATCAAGACTAATGGATTGTTTGCAATTTTTTTTCTTTCGACTGTAACATTTTTTTGGTGGGTGAATAATAGCACTTGAAAATATGACTGTAACATTTTTTTGGTGGGTGAATAATATTAATTTTTTTTAATTTACAAAAAAAAAATAAAAAAACTGGACCGTTGAAAAATATGAAAGTGATGTTTTGTATCTGGCATACTTTATTAGGATGAGATGGTGAGAAGTGATAGTTTTAAAATAGTGGAAAGTTAAGTGGTTATTTAATATTTTTATTATTATTTTGTTCATATATTTATTTTTTATTATAATATATAAAAGTGAAATATAATGGTAAAATAAAAAATACAAATTTGTGATAAAAAAAAATCAATTCCCTTTATTAAGTAATATAGATAAGTATTTACATAAAGGACAATCATATTTTGCACAGAAATTCACACTTTCTTATGATAGTCAGGAAGTGCTCGTTTGGTTCACAAGTAAGAACGTTTTTCTTGCTTTAACAGTTTTTTTTTTTACACATTTCATCATGTTTGGTTATAAAACATAAAAGTTGTTGATTAAATATTTTTACCATCAACAACTTTTTTTTTCCAAAAGCTATACGTTAGGTATTTTGTTTAACAGTTTTTTATTGTTCTTTATATTATGAGATATAAATATCATTTAATTTTTAATTAAATAATTTTTTAATCAATCAAATAATTTTTTTAATTATTTTTTATAATTATTTTAATAATTTAATACATAAAAATAAATTTTTTATACTATACAAATAAAATAAATTATTTTTAAATTATTTTTTAATTAATATATTTAAATATAAAATTAATTTATTATAATCGATTATAACAAAAAAATTATACAATAATCATTATTAAAATAATCAAATTTTTATATTTATCTCAAATATACATTAAATTACTAATTTTTATACTATTAATAATTTAAAATTACGAGTTCATAAAAGAAAGAGTTAATTAAAGGACAACTTAAATCTAACCTCTTATTTGTCATTTCATTTTCAAATTAAAAAGTGACATGTAGATTTTTTTCACCACTCAACAACACCCCTTCTTTAGTTTCTCTTTGATCTTGTTACTTTGGTGATTCTATGGTATACCCTGTCAATTAAGGGTGCATCATGCAAAAAACCTCTTAATAGAGAGGGAGTCAATTCTTTTGTGTTATTTACAATAGACCCAAACTCTTAATAGAGAGGGAGTCAATTATTTGGTGTTATTTACAATAGACCCAATGAGTTTGGGTCTATCCAGTGTGAGCCTTTAATTTGGATATTAAAACAGTGTTATTTAGGAGTGGTGCTGCCATGGAAGGTCTGGTGTGTTGGGAGTGGCAGTGACTCAATAAAAATTAAGTCAAAGTAGACTTAAATTAATAAGGCGTGATGATAACACAAGCTCACTCACAGGAAAAGGATACATACATTCCAACAACATGGCAGTTGTTGTCATTGGGGATAGAGCAATTGCAGCTGACATTGTTTTGTAATCCGTCAATCTCAGTATGCGTAACCCAGTTACCCTGTTTGCTGCATGGATCTATTTTGAAGTCCCAATCCTTCTTACCAAGTGTGTTAGCTATATCTTCCAGAGCTTTCACTAAAATATACAAATTAAAGTGCTATCATCAAAGTACTCGGTTATCTTTGAAACTACACAGACATATCTTGATATATGTAGTTTTTAAAGCAATTATGAGAAAAAAAAATACATATATTTAAACTAACATGAAAGCTTAGCAAAAAACTTTTTCCCTTTATTTGGGAGCTATGCATGGTATACATCATACCTTCCTCTGGCTGAGTAGTGGCTCCAAAAGCAAGGGATGTGAACCAAATGGCAAGAAGTGAAAGGAGGAGAAATTGAGAGGAAGTGATCATCTTCATGCTGATTGAATATTGGAATGGAAAAGAGGTTCAGATCAATTAGAAATTAAGGTACCAATAATTTAGCGGTAGAAAGTGGAGTATATAACATGTGAGTTTGGAATTTGAGAAGCGTGAAAGAGTTTATACTCTTTAATGAAAACAAAGTGAAGAAAATAAGTTCTGATTGGTGGGAATCAAAGAAGACTAAGAGCAAGCAGAGGATACAGGAATTAAAGGAGGAGACAGTTGTGGAGCTAGGGATAGTACTTTTAGTAATTTTATATCCTCTTAAAATAAATTTTAATAATTTTTTAATATTAAATAAAAAAATATTAAATAAAAATATATATATATAATATCTTAAAAATATAAAAAATATTTAATATTTTTTTATTTAATAATTAAGAGGATTAATAAAAAATTTGGGTAAAGGATAAATTATTTTTCTTTCATTAATTGAAGGGTGCCATGCTTAGAATAAAAAAAAACTAATTTAAATAAAAATACATGCAAACTAATGCATTTTGAAAAATTTTGGGGAGGCCAAGGCCTTCCTTTGTGTGTATGAGGCGCCGCCCCTGGGGGAGAGAACTGTAGAAAAGTTCCAAGCTAGGAGAGAAGGGATAGAGGATTGAGAAATGTTTTATTTTTTATTTAAATTTTTTAATTATTAAATAAAATATATTAAATATTTTTTATATTATTAAGATATTAAATATATTTATTTTTTTATTTAATATTTTTTATTTAATATTAAAAAAATTATTAAAAAATGCTTATAGAAAGATGAATTTGTAAGATTCAGTTTTTCTCCGGATGTAGGATCTGAATCATTTATTTTTTATTTAAGAATAAGTATTAAAAAATATTAATTTAATATTAAAAAATAAAAAATACTAACTATTAAATAAAAAATAAATAATTCAAATTACTGTTACATTACCTCCAGCCTAGAGAGAAGTCGGATTCGAATTTATATCCTCGATAAGACCTCAAACAAAACAAAGCCAACCTTGTCGGCAAAGATTGCCTTCAATGCATCACATGCATTGCCTTTATGTCGTGGGACTAAGTCAACGTAAAGAAAAACTAGTGAAGCCATGATTTTTCCAAAAGCAATAAATTACAATGCAGTTGCTGGGGGTATAAACCAATGAATACATGAGACGACTAGAGATGTCAGCAAAGTTAGAAAAAGCAACAAATTAAGGAAAGAAGAAAAAAAAAAGACAGAGAGAAAGAGAGGAAAAAGAAAAAAGTTGTATTTTTGTTAAGAATATATTTTTTGTGATATTTTTTAAATATATTTTTTATTAAATATATTATATATTAAAATAATATTTAAATATAATTATATATTATTTAAAATTAATTATATATTAATTAAAATTAAATATTATTTTAATATATAATATGATTCAATAAAAAATATATTAAAAATATATTAATATTATTAGTTTTTTAAATTTTGGTGTGTCACTTCATAATCATTAAATTCAGAAAAATGATAATTATACATTTTTTAAAAGTATATGTATTATTAATATTTTTTAAAGATATCAAATTTAATAAAAAAATTAATAAAAAATAAATATAATAAATAATATTAAAAAATATAAAAAATATATATATAACCAGAACGGTTAAACTTATCCCATAGCTTGTCCCTATCCGTGCGTATTTGTTCGTCACAGTTCCAGTCATCTTTTGCGAGCTGAAGACCCAACGACAGCCACTCATTCATGCATTATATCAATTCATTTCATCAGTCTCGATCATTCAAAGCTTTCTATTCTTCAAATTAAAGAATATATTCAAATTCTAAAAGTATTTACTTGTTAAAATATATAAATTATTCTTAAATTTAAACTTAACAGTATAAAATGAAATTTATACGCTAAAGTTTAGGGGAGGGGTGTTCAAACGCATCACACTAATATACTGATAACGATGATACAGTGAGCCATTGTTGCACTTGGAACCAATTTTATAAAAATTAGTTCAACATGTTAAAACATTTGGTTATTGGTTTCAAGTGCATATAGCATATATATAAAATATAACATTTAAAAAAATTGATTTTTGAACCTCATTTTTACTAATTAAAATTATATTTTAGCTCAAATTTAAGTGAATTTATGCATTATCCAACTTTAAAATTTAAAGATTCTTATATAAAAGACATTTTGAGATATAAATAGACTTTATTAATTTAATAAATAATTTAGATTTTTAAAAAAGTTATTGATTGACACACTCTATCTATCAATAGGCCAATTGTTATATTTAAATATTAAAAGTATTTTTTGTATCATCATTAAATTTAATATCTTGTATAAATATTATATGTTAATATGATTATAAATAAATATCAAAATATATTATATTTTGATATAAAATAGACATATTATATATTAATATAAAAGAAATATAAATTAAGTGTCAAATTTTAAATTTACAAATAACAATATTGTTAAATAATAGTACCTTAAACCGTGTAAATTTTAATAAATTCCCATTCCCCAGTCTGTACTTTTCTAAAGCTTAATTTTCTACTTTTCACATGTACGTAATAGTTGTGATACAATATTTTGCCGTGTCAAATTTTAAATTTGAAATAAATTGTTACGCGTTAAGAATAAGTCCCATTCAAATAAGTAAGTGGTTAATACGTTAAGAATAAGTGGTTAATCGGTATAAATTTACGGTTAATACCTTCAAATAAGTGGTTAATCTATATTTTGGTGAATCCGAAAGAGTTCTAATAATGAATAAGTGGTTAATACATTAGGAATAAGTGGTTAATCAAGTATATGTTTACGGTAAATCCAAGAAAGAGTTCTCAATAATGAGTAAATGGTTAATACGTTAAGAATAGTGTACAATATTTTTAAAGTGAATCTAAGAAGTAAGAAATGAGAAGCGAGAAATTAAATGTACGTAATAGTTTAATCGATGTCGATTTCTAGTGATAAATGGTTAATACAATATTTTCAATCGGTAAAATGAAAAGCTTGAAATGAAAATATTAACATACTGAAAAGTCAACAAACATACGCTTTAGGGTGAAGAAAAGTTGAAGTATTTTGGATGGACGAAAAACGTTTTCCAATATTTTGTAATTTTTCTAAAGGGTGACGTTACTTGCACAAACCAAAGAACAGTATGTAAACTCGGACAACAAGGGAGGACCCCTAGTAATGGAGAGAAAAAAAAAAAAGTAAAATCAGTGTCCTTAAATTTGGACCGGACCATATGGTTCAATTGATCTAATCATGGATCAAATACTTAACCGGTTATGATTTAGTCTCATAATCAAATTGACGGTCAGACTTTTTTGAACCAATCAAAACTAATTAAAACTTAGTTGAAGCAACTAATTTATCTTATTGAATCAAACAACCATTAATATATTTTAAGAATAAAATCAATATTTTTTCATATTTTTATAAATGTTTTATGTATTTCATATTATTATATTTAAATTATTCTTATAATATCATCTGGTTTGTCGAGTTAGTTTAAACGGTTGAATTGGTTGAATCTAAATCAAAAGTCTTACCAATTCATTATTTGATCTAATTTTAACAAGGTTGAGTAAAATGAATAATGAAGATTAAATATTTGTGATGTATGTAAATACTTTTTTTAATAGTTGTTGACGAGCAGCCATTCCCAAGAGACAAAAGGACCATTTTTGAGTTCAACATTGAGAAAGGGATTTCTACACTTTGTATAATAGTAAAAAGAATGACGAATAACTGAATTTGCAAAGGACAATTAAACTGAGGCGATGTAGAAAGGGGCAATGGTGTGCCGAAAAAAAAAATAGAAGGAGACAACTACTCCATTGACTCAGTGTCGCGATCGCGATGAAATAATAATTTAAATTAAAAAAAGAGTTGTTATTAATTTTATTTTTTTATTAAAAAAAATTAAAAAAATTAAAAAAAAATAATCTTTAAAATTTGATTGAATTCAAAGTCAATTATGTGTAAGAAAGGATGAGAATTTAATTCTATAGTACCCCTAATACACTCATTCAGAGATAATATCTTAAATCAATTGTGTAAAATTGATAATCTCAAAATATATTTGTTTCACCTCTTTTGTTAAAAGATAAACGAAATAGACAAATAAATAATGAAAATTCAATTTTTGGCTTGACGGAATAGAAATTATACTCCTATGTATCCTCAGATGCAATGAGAAACTCAAAGTCACGTAATTCTTTAAAAAATGATTGTGTGTTGGGTTGATTTTAATTTTGAAAAGATTTTTGTCTTGAAAACTCAATGGATTTTTTATTTTATTTTAGAAAAGAACGAATCATCAAACTGTCACAACTTAAATGATTTTAAAAATTGTAAGATTAACAAGTTGTCGCAGCTTAACTAATCTAATTTTATTCTTCTCAACAAAGTTTAATTATTTTATTTTTCTTTAAAAAGATTATAAAATCAACAACTAATAAAGACAATGTTAATAACGTGATTATACACAATAGCGTAAGCAAAAACTCAATAAAAGCCAATAAGGGGAACTTAAGGTTACTTTTTTTGTTATTATCTTTTTTATTTTTTTATTTTATTATATATATATTTTTTTTGTTTTGTAAAAAAAACTATACTCAACCCAAAGAATTATAAAGTCTCTAAAAAAGAAGGGACTAAATTATTCTACCCAACCTAACTAAAAGCCCAAAAGAAAGAAAGCTAACCCCCCACCCCAAAAAAAAGGCCTTTAGAATTATTTTAGGTTTTTTTAACAATAAGTCAATTAAAAAAGAAGAAGAAACATTTAGCCTCTGAAATAGACACACGAAACAGAGAACAAAAGGGGAGGCATTACAAATAGAGCTTGGAACAGTGGTGAACAGCCGGGACGGTCGGTGAAGAGGACGGGCTCGGCAGCATCGTGCGGTAAGCCGGACTTGGTTCGACCAAACGGCTGGGTGGCGACGTAGCGACACGATCGGAAGTCGTGAGCCGTTGGGTTTGCCGGGCTAGGATCTGGTTCAAACGGCAGAGATGGAGGTTGGTTCGCGGCACGACGTGGTGGTCCACGGATTTGGTGTGACGATGGTGGATGATGGAGGCTGGTGGCTCGGATCTGGCAGTTGGTCACGGTGAAGGGACGGAGCTGCGCGAGTCTGCAGGGGCTCCGTTCGGTGTGGCTGAGGCATGTGTGACAGAGGAAGGCAGAGGAGCGTGAGATAGAGGAAGGCAGAGGCAAGACGGTGGGTGGCATATTTGCAGTGCTGGTGGTGCGTACTACGCGAGATGGAGTTAGATCTGGGGTGGAATCTCGATTAGGTCCAGCAGCTGGAGTCTGGACCGTTGGATGAAAATCCAACGGTCCAGTTTATTTTTAAATATTAAAAAAAAATTAATATTAAATTAATATTTTTTAATCTTAATCGTTGGATACAAAATGGATGGTCGAGATTGCCGCTGGAGGCTGCTGGACCTCCAGCGGCTGGAGACAATCCGGATATGCTACACGGCTCATGGATCTAGGCCAATGAATGTGGTTGACGGTGGCTAGGCTCACAGATCTGGCTTTGGGTGATGTTGCAGTGGTGGCTTCGGGTGGAGGGTGGGTGGTGTTGTTGGTGAAGGTTGGAGGTAGAGGAATGGAGTTTTCTATGGCTGGGGTATGGATCTGTTTTGGAATGGGATTTTGGGTTTGTAAGGGAAGCTATTTTTGTATCTATTCTTGTTGCTGCTTATTGGGTATATGGTGGTTTATGGTGGTTGTTTTATGAAGCTTAGTGCCATGGTTGTGAGATGGGCATGTTGAATGTGGGGAAGGGGAATATGTGAGGTGTGGGATGCTCTTTGGGTGGTGAAGTTTTTACTTGGTGGCCAAGATGGGGTTGTTATGGTGAAGATGAATATGGAAATGGTGGAATGGGTCATGGTTAACAAAAGTTGCAAGTGTTTGGGTGCATTATGAAGGTAGGGTGTGGTTGTGTTGGCTGAAGCTTGGTTGTGGACGTGGTGAATAGAGGCTTTTGTGGTGGTTGTTAATAGTGGTGATTATGGAAGATAGTTAAAGACGAGTGAGGGTGGTGAAGATGAAGGGTGAAGGTGGTCACGGTTGGGTATGGTGGTGATGCTTAGTGATGGTTGGGTGGTTTGGTGTTGTGGGGTTTTTGGAAGGAAAATGATTGGGATTTGGTTGGGGCATGTAGAAGTTGATGAAGTTTTGAGATGAGAATGATGAACATGGGTGAAGAGGAATCCAAGAATCCTTGATGCTGTAGTGTGCAGCTTATACGTGAGAATGAAGTGGGTGTGTGTTGGGTGATAATGCCAAAAGTGTAACACCCCTTACGAAGGATATTACATTTCAGACCGACTTCCTTTAAAACTTTTCTCAAATTATAAAATATTTGATATTATAAAATACGAGTTTCAGAATTTTTTTTACTGAAATGACAGACTTAACAAATTATAGAAACACAAGACATAAGAAATGAATAATATACTTTACATAAGAACAAAGTTTATTACAACCAAAAGTACATTATACTTATATACTCAAAAGCATAAAACATCTAGCATAACCAACTTTGATTAGCCCAAGTTCACAACACCTAATGAGAAGAGACCTGCTTAGAAAGTAAATTCCCTAGTCGGGAATGTCTCGACGGATAGAAATCCGAGTAGAAGATATCTTGAAGTCCTCTTTAAGAGTATAGTGAAGATCATTCTACAACTCCCTGATAGGCATAACAAATTTTACATATGCAACAACAAAAGAAAAAGTAGTGATCCCATGGTGAGTCCTACTTATGGATAGAGTAATGTTACCACAATACTGGATATGCCCTGTGTCCTAATGGACATACTAAGTATCAGCACCTTCGAGAAACTGTAGTCTAACAAAACCTAGCAGATCCCTCCTTGTCACCATCGTAGTCTTTGCAGACATAAATATAAAACAGGAACAGACAGAACAATAATATAAAAAGATGAGATCCCCTACATCAATATTAGTATGGCAGCAAGAAACAACAATGACAATAATGCCATTCATGTACAACAATATCTCAGAATGACAGATATAATCATATTAATATGGGAATATCACAGAACAACATGTATAATCATGTTATCAACTAATAAATAATTCAACAATGTATATCTCAATATATGAATACTGACCATACTACAACAATAAGTATACTAAATATGCACATGCATAATGTGTATGCTGACCATTCTTGTGTACAATGCACCCATTTCCTATTTCATGGAACTAAACACAATTTCAGAGAGAACGATCTAGAAGACATGTCTGTATCTCGTTAGCCTCAAGTCAAGTGCTATAATTTCTCAATTTGCGCATCATGGCTTATACAAGACAGTCTACGCCAGATCGTGAATAGGGATAGTGTCTCATCGAGATCGTCGGTACATTTGCATCGGAAATCACGACACAGTAGCGCTATTCATCTGGTCACCTGTGGAATTACTGCACCCGACGCCTCCAAGATCATTCATAGATTTTCACCACACACAATTCGCACCCACATTAAGGTGTAATTCATTTCCTAGGCAACAAGCCTCAATCGACACTACCGGTATAATGCATGGACAATGACTTAATGCATGCACTCATATTAATATAATGATTTTCCATAAACATGAGCTACTCATAAGCCAAGCCAGTTATCAACATCTCCGGGTCCCATTCGAGAGCCCAACAACACAATGCTATGATTCTCAAACGTAAGTTTCTTAATCGTATAATTCAAAAATCATCGTTCTCACATTACATAAAACATTATCACAAATTTCTCTAACATGTAAAATTTTTGTTTCACTTTTAAGCTTAATTTTTGAAACTTTCCATATCAATATAAAATTAAACCTTAATTCCAACGTTTTTCTTATCAAATCTCCTTCAAGTAATATTTTCAAACATTTTTCACAAAAACTACGTTTATTTTGATTTAATCAAACCTTTCAAAAATATTTTCGATTACCCTTACCAAAATTCTTCTTAAATAAAATACTTAGAATTTCAAAATCATCTTTAAAAAAAATCAATTCTTTTTAAT
This sequence comes from Ormosia semicastrata, assembly GCA_029884595.1. Classification (NCBI taxonomy): domain Eukaryota; kingdom Viridiplantae; phylum Streptophyta; class Magnoliopsida; order Fabales; family Fabaceae; genus Ormosia; species Ormosia semicastrata. Next base: position 25,050,967 of record JAQQTO010000055.1, on the reverse strand, counting down.
GGTAAAAACTTTATTTATTTCCTTTTTCAACTTGTAAACTCATAAATCATGTTATTGCTTCCTAATCATCTAAGTTCTTAATAAATAAAATATTTTTACCTTGAAAACCCCATTTTCCCACATCCTAGCTAAAAGTTATTTTACTTTGAATAATAAAATTTGTTTCATCTTCTTTTTAATCTATAAATCCCAAAAACTTAGTTAAATTTCCAGACCATCTAAGTTCTTTATTAACAAAATATTTTTCTCATGGATATCTCCTCATAGGTCAAAAGACCGTGAGCCTTAAGAGATCATTGGGACCAAAAAGCATTCCTTTACAACATAATCATAGCATGCAACATACTTTAATCATCACAGACCTACTATATCAAATTCATGCATAATATTAAAGCAATAAAAATCACACATAATCAATAAGCAACCATAGCAGTTTCATACATACAATCAACATCATATAATTGTACATAATCAAACAAGTATAAATCAATAATCACATAATCGAGTGAATAAATCCTCACATGGATTTTTCACTCACAAACACAAATATTTCGTTCCTCACCACCACAACATGGTTGATGAGCTTAATCTCCCTCTTACCTTAGATGTAACTTCCTAGCTCCTTGTAGGTCTCCTTGCGTAGTAAACTTTCACCACCAAGATGTTCTTAAAATCAAAGTAAATACACAAGAATTAACGTCTAAGGCTTAAATAAGGTGACCATAGATCAAAGTATGGTCTTACATCTTTACAAAAAAATGAAACAAGAAAGAAGATTCAAGAACTTTACCTTTAAACTCTTGAACTTGAGATTTGAAGAAAAACTTGAAGAAATACTTGAAAATGGATGAACTAAATATTGATCTCCACACAAAAGTGTCTTAGAATAATGTATAGATTCAAGATCTGTGATTATCTTGAATTATAGAAGATTGGGTGATGACTTGCGTGTTTTGGCCGTGAGCTAAGAGAGAAAAAGTGAGAGAGGGTTTTTGTGTTCTTGTTTCATGAAAAGATGGTAGGTGAATAATGAAGAAGCGAAACCAATTCTTAGCTCTCCAAAAGTGTATGGTCGTGGGACTCAAAGGGAGAGAGAGAGAGAGTTTTGTATTCTTAGCTTTTTGTAGAAGATGATAAGTGAATAATGAAAGAAAAATGAAGATGGATAATTTTTGGATAAACTCTCAACAACAAAGTGTCTCAAAAGGGTGCTTAGATTCAAGAAATGAAGTTGGTTGGAATTGATCAAGATTGATGGGTGGAGAATAGGCGATGGTCGTGAGCTATAAGGGAGAGAAAAAGAGAGAGTTTGATAGATGGTTACTCAAAAACAAGACAAGAAAAGCTTAAGAGAGAGAAGAACTAATTTTTGGTCACCAAGCTTCTCCAAGAAGCTTCTTGGCCGTGGGCTATCAAGGGCAAAAAGGGAAAGGCAAGGCTTCTCCAACAAGCTTCCTCAAGGCTTCTCCAACAAACTTCCTCAAAGTTTCTCCAACAAGCTTCCTCAAAGCTTCCTTAGGAAGCTTCCTTCCCATTAGTCCAAAAAGTCAAAGGTGATATCATAAAAGTGACTAGATAAAAATAATCTACTAGATCTTTACTAAAAGCTATTATCCAATAGACAAAAATTACAGTTAACCAAAATTAATATTTATTGTCCAATGAGTAATAGAGCGTACCCAAAATTTTATTTGTCAGATAAAATCTCAAACAAAGAAAACTTTAAAAATTGTCTCCGGTTTTGGGTTTAGTAAGATCTCCCGGCCTAATTTCAACAGTCTGAAATTTTCTAAAAATAATATTAAAATAATCAAAATAAATTAAATAATTCACAAAAATTCATAAAAATCACCAAAAATTCACAACATCACAGAAATCACATATAAACCAAAAACAAATAAAAACCGAGGCGTTACAAAAAGAAAGTGGGAGCAAAGGAAGCTTGTCCCCTCTGCCATGGTGTGTGCTGCAGTGCAGTAATGGTGTTGTGTGCGTTGCAGTGCAGTAGTGGCGAATGCATAATGCATGGCCAAAAAAAGAAAAAGAACATAGAGTAAGAAAAGAAAATTATTTCCTTCCAAAAGTAGAAAAAATAATCAAGTAGCAGCCAATGTTTTTTACTTTTGTTTTTTTTTGTTTAGTTTTTTTTTTTAAACTAAGGTGGGCTTATATATTTAGGCTAAGAAAAAGGGTTAAGAATATGAACTTGAATTAATTGAATTTTTATTTTTATTTTACTTTATTTTACTTTTTTTCAAATTTTTATTTATTATTATTATTATTATTATTATTATATTTTTTTTTGAACCTAGTCAAAATTGGGTGTTCACACTCGATCGCAGAAAAGAATGAGACAACATCAATGGTCCACACAGAAGATAAGACAGATGCTGAGAATGTTAGCTAAGGCTCAAACAGTCGTTAGGTATGAAATGGAATCACCCAGAAAGCTAAACATAAACATATCAGAAGAATTAGATGGAAAGAATCAATGCTTGGAGTTGGACTCTAAAGAGGTGCCCAAGAACAAAGAAAACAAAGTCGAAGAAACATCTTAGGCTAAAGAAGGAGAACCGTAAGATGGGAACGATGATGAGTTCTTAGTCGAAGATCTGCTAGATTATGGGAGCAACATCGATGAACCGTCAACATGTCCTATTTTTACGGTTCAATTCCTTAGTTTTTCATATTCTTTTTATTTATTTTTAATAAATTTTATTTGTTAGTTTTGTTATATTTGTAGTATTGTTTAATTGTGTTTTTATTAAGTATTTTGTGTGTTTTTGTCAGGTAATTGTGTGGGGAGAAGATTGAATGTGTAAAGGAGCAAGAAGAAGAAGAAATTTGACCAGAGTCCAGCGCTTGAGCGCTGGTGTTGGGGCGCCTGAACGCCCAGAGCATTTGCAGCAACAGTGTTGAAGTAATTTAGCGCCTGAGCACTGAGAATAAGCGCTTGAGCGCGCAAGAGAAGCAGCAGCACATATTGGTTTAAGTGCCTGTTGAATCTCTAGCACAAGTAAGTTTTTGGGTCAAATTAGTTTTAGAATTAAAGAATTTAGGTAGAATTTAGATAAGTTTTCATTATTTTTGAGTATTATAGGTTTTTAATGTTCATTGGCTAATGGAATGAAAATTTTTTATTGAAACAGGTTGGTTTTAATTTGGAAGAAAGAGAAAAATCTCATCCATGCGTCCATCGAGAGGCGAAAGTTCTCCATCGCTAGGCGAGAGTGCGTTCCATCGCGAGGCGAGGAACATTCATCGCGAGGCAAGCTGCTGATTGGAAGGATCTTTGGAGCTGCTGGATCTTGCCTCACACGCAGGCCATCGCGAGGCGATGGCCGTTATCTAGCCAATTTTAAAAGCCAAACGAAACGCTAGATAGAGGCATTCTATAATTTTTGTTCTTTTTTCTGGATTCCATAATTTTGAGGTTTTTACCCAGAGCTCTGCTAGGGTTCCATTTTCTTCCACTTCCATTGATGATTCAAGTTTGGGAACAATACCTTGAAGAATCAATGGTTTCTTCTTCTTCCGTTTGTTTGATTTCTCTCATCTCTTCTCCTTTCATTACGAGTAGCTAAATCTTTTTGAGCTAAGGTCAGATGAACATTGTGGAAACTCTCATGTAATCTGTTTTACTATTTTAATACAAGTTAATTTCATGTATTTGAGCATCTTACTCTTTACGTAATGCTAATCAATACTTGATCACTATTGGTTTGATTTTGGGTAATTCTTCTAATTGGAAAATTAGTTGGGATGCTGAAACTGAGTTGGGTTGGCATGATTATGATTAAATATAGGAATATATCATTGTAATTATGTGTTCCACTAAATCATTATTATTAATGCTTAATCTGGATTAACAATTACCTAAGGAATTGGGTTTTGTATTTTGGGTTAAAGGGGCTTTGAATCAAGGAATTGATCTAAGTCTAATTTGTTGATTGGAACTTCACATGCATAATTATCACTTGTATTGAGAGTAAATCAGTAGCATGAGAGGGTAAACAATGGGATTCAGACCTTAACCGTTTTTCTCAATAGACTTTCTTCTCCTTAAAAATCCAAAAATATTCTTTAATTTGTTAATTGTTCTGTTTTAATTCATTCAATTTATACTTATTTAAAACCAATACATTTCAAGTTACCAAAAGTTTATTTTCAGTTCAAGTAGAAACATCCTTTTCTTTTATATTGATAAAACAATTACAATCCTTGTGGAGACGATATCTCTTTTCTCATCATTATATTACTTGTTTTTATTTTCTGTTTTGTTTTATTTACAATTTAATTGCATTAATTTCCTTCATTTTTAAATATCGTTGATTTACTACTTGCTATTCTCTTATTTTCTATTTATGCGAGGAAAACAAGCAACTAAATTTTTGCTTGATCTTGAGATTGTTAAGACAAAAAAAGTAAATAGAAAGAAAGCAAAGAAGCAAAGCAGCAGAAAATAACTCAAGAAAAATAGGAGTCTACTTCTTCTTCTAATACTCTCACAGTAGAGGTGATGGCTGCACAACCACTACCTAGGCAGACTTTGGGAGATTTTAGCCGGAGGAATAACTGTCAGAGGTTGGCTATTGAGTATCAACCAGTGGAGGCAAATGCATTTGAGATCAAAACTTCTTTATTGAATGTTCTCAAGCAGAATCAATTTTTTGGAGCGGATAATGAAGACCCCAACCAACACTTAGTGAATTTCTTTGAGATTTGTGGTACATTGAAGTTGGATGGTGTTTCTGAAGAAGCTAAGAGGATAAGATTATTTCCTTTTACCTTGAGAGACAGAGCAAATGATTGGTTAAAATCACTTCCTCAAGGAAGTATTATTACTTGGAATGAATTGGAGGACAAATTTATGGATCGATTCTTTCCTACCTCCAAGTTCATCAAAAGAAGGGCTGAAATCACCAACTTTGAACAAAAAGATGAAGAAAATCTTTATGAAGCATGAGAACGGTTCAAAGGGCTTTTGAAGAGGTGTCCCGACCATGGCTGTGATGACTTAATACAAATGCAAACATTTTGTCATGAGTTGAGACCAAATACAAAGATGATGCTAGATGCTTCGGCAGGGGGTACAATAAATAACAAGACGACTAAAGAAGCAAGAGAGTTAGTGGAAGCAATGGCTTCAAATGAGTATCTCATTCATCATGATAGAGGAGTGCAAGCAAGGAGGGGTGTTTTAGAGCTAGATGCCCATGATGCTTTATTAGCCCAAAACAAATTAGTCTCTCAACAATTGGAGGTTCTCACTAAACAGCTTCAAGCTTTACAAACAGGTCCCTCTCAATCTCATCATTCCAATACTATGATGCAATGTATGAGGTGTGATTTTTGTGGGGAAGGACATGAGAATGGTAATTGTGAAGCTCAAAGTGAATCAAATGAGAGAGGGAATCCTTGTTCTAACACCTATAATGCAGGGTGGAGGAATCATCCCAACTTTTCTTAGAAACAACATAAAGCTCCTCAATCAAGCAAACTTCCTTAACCACAGCAGCCTAAAAAGAAGCTTTCTGCTTTAGAAGAAGTATTGACTCAATTCATGCATATGACCTAAACCAATTTTCAAAATCATGAGGCTTATTTCAAAAACCAAGATGCATCCATCAAGAACCTTGAAAACCAAATCAGACAGCTCTCAAAGCAACTTGCTGAACAATTCAGGGGACAATTTTCTGAAAATACAGTGGATAATCCCAAGAATGAGACGTGCAAAGCCATAACTTTAAGAAGTGGGAAAACTATCATACCAGCCGTAGTGGAGCCATTAGTTTCTGGATATGCTAAAACAAATTAGAGGGAGATGTTAGATGAAGAATCAAATAAAAAAAGTGACATTGTGAATTTAGAGGAAAAAGAAAAAGAAAAAAAGGAAGTGGAAATTGAAAATAAGAAAAAAGAGGATAAAAAGAGTTCTAACTTAGTAAATGAAGACTCTTTCTTGAGGAGAACAAAGCGTCAGATTTTGCAAGAAAGGGATAAGCCTTAAGTGATCCCACCATATGTGAAGTTACCATATCCTCACTTGAGCAAGAAAAAGGAGAAAGAGGAGCAGTTTGCAAAGTTCTTGGACATTTTTAAACGTCTCCAAATCAACATTCCTTTTGCAGAGGCATTGGAGCAAATGCCTATATATGCTAAATTTATGAAGGAATTATTGACTAAGAAGAAGAAGTTCAAGGAGGATGAAACAGTGGCATTAACAGAAGAGTGTAGTGCAATACTTCAAAGGAAGCTTCCCCCAAAATTGAAAGATCCAGGGAGTTTTACAATTCCATGCACTATTGGCAACATGACCATTGGTAAAGCTCTCTGTGACTTGGGAGCAAGCATAAATTTGATGCCATTATCTATGCTTCAGAAGCTTGGGGGAGGTGAGGTCAAGCAAACAAGAATAGCTTTGCAACTTGCAGATAGGTCAATTAAACACGCGTATGGAGTCATAGAGGATGTGCTAGTGAAGCTCGATAAATTTATATTTCTAGTTGATTTTGTCGTATTGGACATGGATGAGGATGCAGAGATACCTTTAATTCTTGGAAGACTATTTTTAGCTACTGAAAAAGCCCTCATTGATATCCAGCAAGGTCAATTAATGTTGCGAGTGAAGGATGAGAAAGTCACCTTTAATGTTTTTGAGGCAATGCAACACCCGGATAATAAAGAAACTTCTTATAGGGTGGATTTGATTGATACTAAAGTTGAGGAATCTTTTCAGCAAAATACTCCAACTGCACCTCTTGAAAGAGTTATTGTGAATTCAGTTGAAGAACATGAAGAGGTGGATAATGAAGTCATTGGGGAGTGTTTGCAATATCTAGAAGCACATCAAACAGAAAACGTTGTTAGCAAGATGAAAGAAGAACTGAGTAATGACAAAGTGGAGGAAAAGGCAAAATTAGAGTTGAAACCCTTGCCATCCCACTTGAAATATGCCTTTCTTGGCAATCAAGATGCAAATCCAGTGATAATCAGTAGTTTTTTTATCAAAACCTGAAGAAGAAGGGCTTGTAAGGGTCCTCCGAGAACATCAAACTGTAATTGGATTGACTATCTCTGACTTAAAAGGGATTAGTCCAGCTTTCTATATGCACAAGATCAAACTTGAGGAGGAATTCAAATTAGTGGTTCAGCCATAAAGAAGGTTAAATCTCACAATGAAAGAAGTAGTGAGAAAGGAGGTGCTGAAACTCCTTGAAGCTGGAATGATTTATCCTATTTAGGATAGTGCATGGGTTAGTCCTGTCCAGGTTGTTCCTAAAAAGAAAGTTGATTAGCTGCATGAACTTGATGAATTGCATGTGCACGCATATGAGAATATGGGGATATACAAGTAGAAGATGAAGGTCTACCATGACAAGTACATCTCTCAGAGAAATTTTTATCCTGGGCAACACGTGTTGTTGTTTAATTCAAAGCTGAAGTTGTTTCCGGGAAAATTAAAGTCTAAATGGTCTGGACCATTCATTATCAAAGAAGTGACACCTTATGGAGCAATAGAGGTGGAGGATCTAGCTTCAAAAAGGACTTTCAAAGTCAATGGCCAGAGGCTGAGACCTTATCTTGGTGGGGTGATAGAAAGAGCAAAAGTTGCTCTTATTTTGCATGAGCCATAAAAATCATAAGGCGTCGAGCTAACGACATTAAACTAGCACTTCTTGGGAGGCAACCCAAGCAATTTTTCTTTCTTAATCATTTTGCATTCATTTTGAGTAGCGATTTTCTTTGTTTTCTTTTTGTCAAAATAAAATGCTAGTTTTGATCTGATTTAATACTTGTTGCTACAGGGATAATGTTGCAATTGTGTTGTTTTTAAGCAAGGAATGAAGTTTTGGGAGCTAGAGTTAAAATATGGAGAAGTTAAGCTCCTCGCCAAGCGAATGTGTTTTCTCGCCTAGCGAAATCCATATTTCAGTCTTCATCGCGAGGCGATGGCTTTTCATCGCAAGGCGATTTGCAAGAAAAAAATGGATGCTGTGTCACGATCATTCATCGCGAGGTGATGTGAAGGACAAAAGGGTTCTATGTACCTTTAAGTGTTCCATCGCCAGGCGAGAAGTCTTCATCGCCAGGCGAATTTGTTCCAATTTTGCTTCTGACTTTCATCGCGAGCCGAGAAAGAACATCTCGCCAGGCGTGATAATGATTTAAAAAGTCTAGGCTTGAATCCAGGCTCATCGCGAGGCGATTATTCTTCATCGCGAGGCGATTATTCTTCATCGCGAGGTGAATTTATGGCAAGAATGCTACTGACTTTCATCGCGAGGCGATTTTGGATGTGTAAATTCAAGGTTCTTTTCTAGTGGATATCACCTTGCGATATTTAGTCGTCGTTAGGCGAATTCCTAACAGCAGGTTACTGACTTTCATCATGAGGCGATGGACATCCCTTGCCAGGCGACAGCTCGTGAACCATCTTCTATTCTTGCCCAGAATGTTCAGTCGCGGCGCGACAGGGTGTTGTCGCTAGGCGATGGGTCGCATCTTATAAATAGTTGGTCATTTGCAGTGTTTTCCCACGCACACATTCCAAAAGCTCTGTTTGGGTTTTTCTCTCAACTCCTCACCTAATCTTTATCTCTTCCATTTATCTCACTCTAACCTCTTCTTTGCACTCAATTTATCTGTAATCCATTCTCAGGTATGTCTTCTCACTTATCTTCACTCTAAGGTTCATGGTAAATTTTCATTATTGTGAAGGTTTTCTTCTATTCTTTTTTTCAATACGCTTTTATGATGATCTGGGACTTTGTGATATTGTGATTTTGTGATTTTTTTTATATTGATTCACATTCATGTTGGTATAGTAGTATCAGGGTATCTTTATTCTCAATTGACCCTTTGCCTGTATCCTACACACCAAGTGTTTGTGACAAGTTCCCAATGATGATTGTCTCTTTTTCTGTTATGACCAAGCCATGTGTTTGATGTTATGGACTCTCTTGTAATCCAATTGCACATTCACTTACTTGATGAGAGTACATGAACTTTGCTTACATGATTGCCAGAATTGCATGATTAAAATATCCAATTGCACATTCAATCTCTTATGAACTTGACACTTAGTTTTGCATAGGTTGTATCATCAAAGAGCTGAATTTTTGCTTGGGTGTGTACCTTTTTAGCAGCTCACTGTAACTTTAACCACAATGAAATTGAGTGTTACATGTCTTTCCTCACTCACACACACACTTGTGAGTATTTGGGCCTAAACACTATCATTTTTTTCATGTGTGCTTCCATTGCATGTGGCATTTTTCAGAACTTGATTTGGTTATTAGTTGTTTTTGTTTGCTTGTTCAGACACACTGAGACATTTTTCTTGTTCTTAACTAGAGCCTAAATAATCACCTGCATAGTTTGATCCTTTGCTACCCCCTTGAGCCTTTAGCCTTTCTTTGATCTTACCCCTCATTACAAGGCCATAACTGGAAAACCATTGTCCCTACTTACTTGGAGTTAGGTTTGGGTCATTTAATAGCATATCTTAGCAAATTCTTAAGTTTGGGGTTACTTGAGGGCAAACAATGTTTTAAGTTTGGGGTAGGTAGACTTTTCTTTGTCCAAATTTGAAAAAAACAAAACAAAACAGATCAAAACAAAAATAAAATAAAATAAAATAAAAAAAGAAAGAGAAGAAAAAATTAATGAAAAAAAGTTAGAAAAAAGAAAAAAAAAGAAAAAAGAAAAAAAAAGAATATTATTTTTCATTTTGTTACTCATTTCATTTATTTTGAAGAATTGTTTTGGGAAATTTGGTACTGAATAAATTGAAGGATGACTTATGAGTGTCATGAAATGACTTGTGTCTAATTCCAAGTACAAAAAGCTTCTTGTCCAAATGATTTCCTACCTTTACCTAAGCCTCATTATAACCCAAAAAGACCTCTTTTAGTGTGTGTGTGTGCATTGCATTGCATTTACTTCTCTAGAACTTTGTCAAGCTTATGGTAAGGTGTTGCTTGTGATGTGAATTGAGTGTAAATAACACCTCTAGATACTTGAGTTGAGTGAAACACCTTTTCTGGAGAGGAGTAGTAAGGATGAATTTGTTGCTTTTAGTAGATCCATGGTTTTGGTTACATAAAGCTATGATGATTGGGAAACACAAATGCAAAAGAGTAAGTGAATTGATTGTGCAATGATTGATGAAACTTTGGTGGATTGTTCAATTTTGTGACTAAGTTTGAATGGATGGTTTGAAAAATGAATCAAAACTTGGTTTTATTCTCCGACCCTTGTTTGAAATTGGTTGTTTGCTTGAGGACAAGCAAAACTCTAAGTTTAGGGTTGTGTTGAATCTCTAGCACAAGTAAGTTTTTAGGTCAAATTAGTTTTAGAATTAAAGAATTTAGGTAGAATTTAGATAAGTTTTCATTATTTTTAAGTATTATAGGTTTTTGATGTTCATTGGCTAATGGAATGAAATTTTTTGATTAAAACAGGTTGGTTTTAATTTGGAAGAAAGAGAAAAATATCATTCATGCCTCCATCGCGAGGCGAAAGTTCTCCATCGCTAGGCGAGAGTGCATTCCATCGCGAGGTGAGCTGCTGATTAGAAGAATCTTTGGAGCTAATAGATCTTGCCTCACACGCGGGCCATCGAGAGGCGATGATGGGCCATCGCGAGGTGATGGCCATTATCCAGCCAATTTTAAAAGCCAAACAAAATGCTAGACAGAGGCATTCTATAATTTTCGTTCTTTTTTCTGGATTCCATAATTTTGGGGTTTTTACCCAGAGCTCTGCTAGGGTTCCATTTTCTTCTACTTCCATTGATGATTTAAGCTTGGGAACAATACCTTGAAGAATCAATGGCTTCTTCTTCTTCCATTTGTTTGATTTCTCTCATCTCTTCTCCTTTCATTATGAGTAGCTAAATCTTTTTGAGTTAGGGTCAGATGAACATTGTGGAAACTCTCATGTAATCTGTTTTACTATTTTAATACAAGTTAATTTCATGTATTTGAGCATCTTACTCTTTGCTTAATGCTAATTAATACTTGATCACTATTAGTTTGATTTTTGGTATTTCTTCTAATTAAAAAATTAGTTGGGATGCTGAAACTGAGTTGGGTTGGCATGATTATTATTGAATATAGGAATATATCATTGTAATTATGCGTTCCACTAAATCATTGTTATTAATGCTTAATCTGGATTAACAATTACCTAAGGAATTGGGTTTTGTATTTTGGTTTAAAGGGGCTTTGAACCAAGGAATTGATCTAAGTCTAATTTGTTAATTGGAACTTCACATACATGATTATCACTTGTATCGAGAGTAAATCAGTAGTATAAGAGGGTAAACAATGAGATTCGGACCCTAGCTGCTTTTTTCGATAGACTTTCTTCTCCTTAAAAATCTAAAAATATTCTTTAATTTGTTAATTGTTCTGTTTTAATTAATTCCATTTATACTTGTTTAAAACTAATATATTTCAAGTTACCAAAAGTTTATTTTCAGTTCAAGTAGAAACACCCTTTTCTTTTGTGTTGATAAAACAATTACAATCTCTGTGGAAACGATATCTCTTTTCTCATCATTATATTACTTGTTGTGATTTGGTGCACTTGCCGAATTAGTTTTGTTTCTTTAACAGTGCCTGAGCGCTAAGGATTGGGCGCTTAGGCGCTGAAAGCGTAACAGCAAACGTGATTTCTTATTAAATAGGAAAAGTTACGCCAAATTCAAGAGAGGGAGGGGTACATTGAGCACATTGCACAGAAAATTCCTAATCTTGAGAGAGTTCTTTTACAGTAGCAGACCTTGGAGGGCAATTTCAAGGGAGGATTCTTGAAGACTTGAAGATCTTTATCTCCATTAAAGGGGTTTTGATTTCTCTTTCTTTTTAGTTCTCTTTTCCTTTGGGTTTTCTTTCTATAGGTTTGTATTCTGATATGGGTTTGTTTTTATTGAACATGAGTAGCTAAACCCATAGCTAGGGCTATGGGGGATCTTGTTTTCCTTATTATTTGGATTTGATTTCTAATTTGATTATACTAATTTCTTTTTGCGTTTATCATATTATTTATATTCTTGTCAGAATTTGATCACTTTTGGTATGTGTTAATTCATTGTTTCACTAGTGACCATCCACATTCAATGAGTGAATCTATATGGTAAGCCTAGGATTAGATTAGTGAATGACTAAACATCGATTTATCCTACCAATGGAATTGACGGTATGTTAGTTCATCTCTTAAATTGAAACTTAATGCATTCTTGATTAATTCAACTAAATGATCAAATAGGTGAATTAAATTAGGAATAGAATATTGTTTTATCCATGACCATTGAGATTCAATAGCAAATAAGAGAATATTGGCAAAAGAATTACCTACTTCATAATTGAAAGAAAATCTGAATAACTAGATTCAAGTGAACCTTGCGCCCTAGTCTTTTTCTCATTGATTATCTTTTCTTTATTTAATTGTTCATTGCTTTTCTCTAATTGTTTATTTTGATTTTTATTTTGAATTTCTTTATATACTTTCGATTATCTGGATAACAAAGGGGTTTTGCGAATCTAGTAATTACCATTTATTCCTCGTGGGATCGATATTTGGGACTCAAGTCCTTTATTACTTGGCGATAGAGTGCACTTGCTTTTAGTGTATTTTACGCGCACCAAACATCAATACTGCTCCTATTTTAGGTAGCGACATCATTCCGATAGAATTCTTGGCTAATGTTGAGTAACCAGATGGTTTAGAGGGAGATGTTGTTGCTGATGAGGTCGAATGGGCTGCATTAGCCAAAAAGGAGTCTTATGACAGGCTTGCCATAATGGCATTTGCAAAGCTGACAAATGATATAACCAAGCTTTTGAAGCGTTTGTATATTAAGGCTCACATTAATGGAAAGTCTGCTAGTTGAGTATTCGTGGATGGTGGAGTAGTATCAAATGTAATGTCTCTAAGTACTTTAAGGAAACTTAGAAAATCTCAAGCCAACTTGTTAACTACCAATATAAAGATGACCAATTTCACGGGGTAAGTAATAGCAATTATAATAACTAACATCATTGTGGGATCAAATATTACAAATACAACATTCTTTATAGTCGATGCTAAGCAAACTTATTCAGTGTTGTTGGGAAGGGACTAGATACATACAAGCTAATGTGTACCTTCAACTTTGCATCAAATTTTAATGTTTTGGGAAGGAGATAGGGTCAAGGTAGTTCCTGCTGATCAAAGCCTGTTCATAGCCGAGGTCAAGATAACTGAAGCAAACATTTATTCTCCTTAAGTTGGGTCGATTATAGTCCCACAAAATTATGAAGAAGGTTTCATCTCAAGTATGCAACCTTACTTCTCAAGGATTTCAGGTCAGAATCTAGGGTGACACGTGACCTTCTAAGCTAGATGTTTATGGATTAGCAAAATAGAACATTCCAAGATATCCTACAATGGTTGGCCTTCCTCTCAGCTGAGTCGAGGTTAGAGACTACTGATCACGGTACACGTGGGGGCAGGCCAAGAAAGATGATTAGGTGATAAGTTATAGGGAAATAGAAAAGTTGGAATCCCCAATAAAGAGGAAAATTCCTAGATTCAAGGCACATGATCTATTAATAGATATGAATTTGGGAATAGATCAAGAGTCAAGAACAACTAGGGTAAATGGCTTGCTAGCTTAAAGTGATCAGGATCGACTGATTGAGCTTATCAAACAATATAAAGACTATTTTGCTTGGGATTATCATGAGATGCCTTGTTTATCAAGGCAGTTAGTTGTACACTGACCATCGATTAAGGAAGGTTATAAGCCACACAAGCAGCCCTCCAGGAGATTCAACCTAGAATTGATGCCAAAGATCAAGGAAGAGGTCAAATGACTTTTAAAGGAAGGATTTATCCGTACAACTAGATATGTTGATTAGCTTTTTAACATTATCCCTGCCATAAAGAAAAAAAGAGTAGTTAGAATATGCATTGACTTTTGTGATCAAAATTTAGATACCCCTAAGGATGAGTATGTCATAATAGTAGGAGATATGCTAGTTAATGTAGCGGCAACAATGACATTTTGACATTCATGTATGGATATTCTAGTTATAACCAAATATTCTTAGCTAAGGAGGATATCCACAAAATTGCATTTTGTTGCCCTAGGACTCTTATGATTTATGAATGGTTGGTGATGCCATTCAGTTTGAAGAATGCATAGGCTACATAACATCGAGTGATGAATACTATATTTCATGATCTAATTAGTAAAAATAAGGAGATTTATATAGATGATGTTGTGGTAAAATCAGTAAAACTTTGATTAACACTTAGCCGATCTTGAACAGGCCTTTAAAAGAGTGCAATCACATAACCTGATGATGAATCCAGCAAAATGTACCTTTGGGGTATCGGCTGGTAACTTCTTTGAGTTTTTTGGTTCATCTGCAAGGGATTGAAGTAAACAAAAACAAAGCTAAACCATTACTAGAGGCGAGACTACTGAAAATAAGAAGGAATTACATAGTTTGATCAGCAAGATTAATTTCATGCATCGATTTATAGCAAACTCAGATGGCAAAAGGAAGGCTTTTTCACCTTTGGTTTTGCTAAAAGGAATCGAGGAGTTTATTTGGGAAAGGAGTGGCAAGTAGCATTTGAACATATTAAACATAGTCTGGCTAATCCACCGGTGTTGATACCCCTCTCCAAGTAGGCCTTTAAAGCTTTATATTTCAGTAATTAAGGAGTCTATCGACTGCCTACTAATACGGGATGCCAAAGATGAAGCTGAAAGGGTTGTGTATTATCTTAGCCAATTATTAAACAATGCTTAAACTAGATACACCTCTTAGAAAAACTTTGTCTTTCATTATGCCATGCATGTATGAAACTTGAATACTATTTGTTGTCAAAGGAAGTTCTAGTTTTATGCAAATTTAATATTGTTAAATACTTGCTGAATAGACATGGATGAAGAGGAAGATTAATGAAATGAGCCTTTAAATTGAATTCTTTTGCTTTAAAATACGTCCCATTGAGACTCGTCAAAGGAAATGCTTTAGCTAATTTTCTAACACAACATCCTTATGTTGACATAAAAGATCCGCTAGCCGAGGGAACAAATTATGTGCAACTAAAACCATGGGTATTGGAATTTGATGGATCCAGAACTTAAAGGAGAGTTGGGACAGGAGTGATTATCACTAGCCCAGCTAGTAAAATAAGAAAATTCATGTTTCATCTAGATTCAAACTGCTCAAATAATCAAGCTGAATACAAAGCCTTGTTAGTTAGATTAAAACTGCTAATCTCTATGAAGGTCAAATTTTTGCAGATTGTAGGTGATTCTCAACATTATTAGACAATTAACTAGAGAATATAAGTGTCATAATCCTAATTTTACAAAATACCATGAAACAACTAACACTTTGTTACAACAATTTGCCGATGTTGTTATTATGCATGTCCCTAGGGAAGAAAATGAGATACCTAATGACTTCATGCAATAGGCCTTTAGTTACAAAGAGTCAATTGGTGATCTCGATCAGGAAAATTGCAAAGAGTCAATTGGCGATTTCGATCAGGTAAATTTCTCCTAGGGAGAAATTACAGCAGCTAAACAATAACTAGTCAAGAACGACTAAAGAATTGAGTTGATTTGACATATTCAAAATCCATCGACTATAGCGGATATCAAGCTTAAGAAAAGGGCTCTAAAATATGTCTTAGTCAAAAATGGTTTGTACAAATGAGGGCATGAAGGACTATTATTGAAATGCTTAGGTAAAAATGAAGCTTTGAAAGTGATGGGTGAAGTGCATGAAAAGGTTTGTGGAGCACATATATCAAGTCCAAAAATGAGATGGCTAATCCATAGGCATGGCTACTATTGGCCTACCATTACGATTGATTGCTTTTAACACGCCAAAGGATGTGAACCTTGTCAGTTGTATGGACCAATTCAGAGGGTACTAGTTGAGGAGCTTCACCTAGTCATTAAATCTACCCTTCATCTTAAAAGAGGCATGCCTTCATCATCGTAGCTACAATCTATTTTACTAAGTGGATCAACGCAATGCCCATGATAAATGTGTCTTTAGCCGAGATCATAAAATTTATTCAGTAGCAAATTATCTATGAGTTTGGAATACCCCAGACTATAACAACTGATCAAGGTATAATATTTACCAAGGATAAGGTGGTGGCTTTTACCCAAGAATATGGAATCAAAATGGTGCATTCAACACCATATTATGCTCATGCCAATGGGTAGACCGAGTTTACCAACAAAATTCTTATTGAAATGATAAAAAATGCCATAGAAGATAAGCCAAGAAAATGACATGAGGTTTTGTCAGAAGTATTATAGGCTTATCGAAATTCCAAGTGTACAGCTACTGGCTTAACTCTTTATTGGCTAACCTTTGGTCTAGACACTATTTTACCTTTGAAAATAATAGTTAAATCACTTCAAGTGGGTAAGCAAAACGAACTCAAACTAGAGGAATACTTACAGGCCATGTACATGCAAATGGAAACAGCTAATGACGATCGGCTAATTGCACTTGAGAATATTCAGCTTAATAAAGCTAAAGTTGCCCGAAGTTACTACAAAAAGGTAAAAGCCAAAAGGTTTGTCGAGGGAGACTTGATTTGGAAAACCATTTTACCTATTGGAACTAAAGACCCTAAGTATGTTAAATGGTTGCTAAACTGGGAAGAACCTTACGTCATTAGTCAAATTATACCTGAAGAAGCGTATCAGTTAGTAAACATGCAAGGGAGGAATTATCAAGAAGTATAAATGAAAAGTTTTTAAAACCTTACTATCCATCTAGACAAGAAACCATTCAAATGGATAAAAAAGGAAATTAAGTAGCTACAGGCCGACTAATTGAACTCAACAAGAAAATAGGAGCATAAAAGTTCAAGCCTAAGAAAGGCCCGGCACAACTATTTCCTAATTGGAAGTCTACCAAATTCAAAGACAAAACAACTAAAAGTCTAAAGGGTACTGGTGGATTTTTAGTGGTCAGAAGGTGGATCAAGTGTAGTTCCTTCAACAGCAGTCAAAGTAGGATTTGTTGCAGTAGTAATTGGAGTAGACACGGAGGCAGCTATTTGGCTGGGTAAGGTAATAACCATTTCTAAGCTCCATGTAGGTTGTTTCTGTTTGGCTTTAGCTAAGAGGTTCTTGGGTTCACCCTAAGACTTTATAGATTCAGCTAACCTAGTTTCGCCAACTGCTGTGTCTCATTCTAACATTTCCTTTTGCTGCAACAAATAAGCAATTTCAGCATCAAGAGTAGTCGACTGAGTATACAGCTAAATGCTAGCATTAGTTCCTAATTTCACATTAGCTGTTATCGTTGCTAATTATGGTTAAAGAACAACAATTTCATCCCTTATTTTTCTCTAGAATGTTCTCATGCCTTTCTTTCTCCATTGCTTCATATTGAGTTTGGAAAATGGATTTTTAGGCTTGAAGTTGTGTCAGCCAATTTAGGTCTTCTTTGGTTGTTATTTCTTCAAGCCTTGTGCATTTGATAGTTGAAGGAGATATTAGCTAGCAGGAGAGCAAGTTCGTTATAAGCTGCCTTAAGTTTCGAAGACAGGGAAGAGTCAAAGGACTTAGCAACTTTAGTCAAAGAGAGGTTCAGGGTGGACACGAACTTTGGATTTGTAGGAAAATCCTTTTGCAACAAATTTTCCACAAAGTTGATATGCATGGAGAGAGGTGAAGTATCGCCAATAAGAGGGTTGGAGAATGGAGACTTGAAATATTGACTCAGCACTTTATCAGTGACTTTGGGGGAAGTAGCCGATTCCGCTTCAGTTGAAAGTTGAGCAGTCGAAGACTTGGGTGTCTTCAGAGCATATTGAATCTTGGTCTTTTTCTATCAAGAAGGATCCAAAGCAGTCAGTATAACCGATGCAAAGTGTTTTTAAACAAGGAACGATTAAAAGGAAACAGTTACCTTCACAGACGTGTCAGCTTCGGCTAACGACCTTTTGGATTTTGATACGGGAGCAGGGGTTGCATTAGGGAAGCAGTGGATTGCCAAGTAAGCCTTTGGAAAGTACTATCTGAAATACCCCCAGGAGAGCTCTGGAAAGTATCCACATCAATACAGTCATGGCCACTTTACCTGCATATATAAAAAACAGGGAGTTCATTTGACCAACCAACAATAATTGCAGAAGGCTAAAATTAAGGATAATATTGGTTACCTTTAACCGAAGAGGTAGGACCTTGTGATTTTCCAGGAAACGCTTTAGAATAATTTTTTTTTCTTTCTCTCCTCGACAGATGGTTCAGAGCTCTGATCAATTAGTTTACCCAGATAACTAGATGGGGGTGCAGGAAAAAATGGTGTTGAAGACAAATAGCCACTAGTCCGAATAATCCATAGTTTCACTTAGGTGAATGGAAAATCTAAAGAATTAGAGGTTGTTCAACTTAAAGCAGTTGGCTTACTAAAGGTTTTTTTTTTTTATTTAGGCATCTGAAAGAAGGGGTCTACGGAAAGCACCGGATAAGGACTCAAATTGAGTAGGGATACCTTGGATTAAAACCAATTGTTTTGCAAGGCATTGAGGATTATAGAGCTCGACTGAAGTCTTGTTGTGCTGAAACGTTGGCTTTACATAACAAAGAAGGTCCCTAGGTGATAGGACACTACTACAGTTGAAAACCAAGTCAAACAGCTGGTAGGTTTCGTAATTCTCTGAGGGCTTAAGCCTCATCCATCCCGAACCACAGTTCGGTTAAAGGTATGGGTACAAGTCAAGAGGATTGCGAGTCTAAATGCTAAACATTCAATTAACAATGTTGAAAACATACTTTTTAATAGCTGGAATCAGCTGAAGGACTTCTCCATACACGACAAAGTTTTGAGGTTTTTCAACAGCTTGGAAGGATGAAGGGACAAACTTCAGGAAGTAGTGGAAAATCCATAGGACCAAGAACCACAATGGACATGGGATGATTTCCAGGTCTTCTCCACCTCTTAGCCGATCAACCATAGCGAACAAGCTCCTGTATAACAGCAATAGGAAAAGAGGTGCTAGAGCCAAAGCCCTTCCAGAAACAATAACAGCAACAACATAGTAGTACTCCAATACAAGAGCAACTGAATCAGTGCAGATGAAATACTTACGGAACCAATACAACAAAAATGCTTTGTGCTCATATCCTTCACCTACTTCTTTTCCTTATGATTTGCACCTAGAAAGTTTGAGTATGAGGAACCTTTTTTGAGAACTTGACCCCAAGGTCACTGTAAAAATGATTATTTAGAGTGGGGACCTCAACACCATTGACTAGAAGTCCCAAAATAGTCGAGATGTCTACTAAGGTAAAGCTTATAGTTGCGAAAGGGAGAAAAAACTCATTGATTGTTGTGGACCAAAAGCCAAGAAAAGTGAACAAGAGGTTGATATCTATAAGGACGTCATGCTGAGAGAGCATGATCATATCGTATATGCCTCATTTTTTTTTTCTAATTGGCTGGTTTCTCTTTTCTTACACATTCTAACCATATGAGATACTGAGGGGAAGTGGAGGTCTTTGGCCAAGATTTAAACTCGAAAGGACATTTGGAAAGGTCAAACCACTCACGGGTAATGGGTGGAGCAAAAACATTAAGAGAAAAGAAGTGCTCGATGATCAGCTTCCTCTTGGATGGGTTATTCGAAATAAGTCTTAGAACATAGTAGTTTTGTTCTGGAACATACGGGGTTTAAGCTTGAGGTTTTGGAAATCAAAACTTATGGAGGACAGTCGCTTGACTTGGAAAGAGCTATATTGGAGCTAGAATCATTAACGTTGCCTCAGCATGAATGGCTAAGGTTCTAGGAATCAAATAGAGACGAGACGATTTCTAGTTTGGAAAGGGACGAAAAGAAATAACTTTTGTAGAAAAGGGGATTGCTGTAGCATTGAGAAGTAAATAATGAGTGATTGGGGGTGATCATCACATTGTTTTAAAAGGGTTTAGGGATTCAAAATTCAAAAATCAGATTAGATAGCTATAGGTGGTTATCATTATCCAACTAAATCAAGGTTTTAAATTTAATTCCCCAACCATCAATGATAAGGGTTCGCAGAGCATGCGCATAGGTTCTCTAAAAAGTGGGAATTCAAAATAATGAGGATGGAATGCATCCTTCCAACTTCTTCACGCTAGTCCATCAGTTGAAGGATGTAGGGGACAAAGTGTTGACGCCCAAAATTTTTTGGTCAGCTAGATTAGTCGATGGTTAGCTGAGCAAATGAGAGCATACAATTAAGGTTGCGTTTGATATACATGATAGTATAGTATATAATAGTATAAGATAATAAGATAGGATTTAATAATATAAATAATAAGATAATATCTTTATATTATCAAATATTTAATATAAATAATATAAATAACTTCATAATATATGTAACTATTTAATATAATTATATTATCATTCACATTCCTCACCATCTCTATTACACTAATTATCCTAGTCAACTACACATCACATATACCTCAATTTTAGAAGTGACAACTCAACATCCTCAACGTGTTTGGCTCATGATTTTTCAAGTATAATTCTTTATGGGTGCGAGTAAGAAAATAATGCCATCTGGGTAATGTCAAGAAAAAAATTGCTAAACTAAAAATAATAAAAAATAAAATAATTTACCTAATTGGTATTGAATAAACGAAGAAATGGCCTCTAAAAATGAAAAATGATAATGGGCGAAGTGAAAAAGATGAACAGAATAAATGCTACGATACAAAAATGCTACTCAAGTCTATTCTTTTTCAAACTAAACACTGAATAAAGCACTACTTTTTCAACCTACCCAAAAAGCTACTTCACCTTTAAGCTTCTTCTTCTCGGTGCCAGAGGAAAAACGTTGATCCACCTGGTGCTTTTTTTCTTTTTCTTGTTTGTTTTACTTTTCTCGATCAAATCAACAGCTTTGCAAGATCCAAAATTTTCCTTTTCTCACCCCAGGAACAAAATCGTTCGTAATTTGCAAAATTCGAGTCTTTTCCTCAATCCAATCAACCCCCACTTATCATTTTCCTCAGAAAATCAAGATTGTTTTTTTCGCAAAACCCAACAATTCTTCAACCCAGATCAAGTATAAACTCCTGTTATTCTTAAATTAAACTTTTTTTATTTCTTTTAAATTATAAACCATGGTTAATTGAAATTTATTCTGGGACTCCTTATGAATCTGTCAAGTCTCAACCCCATTCCTCCATGGCTCCAGAGCTCCACCCTCCTCTCCAAAGTCCAGGCCCACATCCTCTTCCACACCACCCAGTCCTGTTTATTCCAATAACAAAGACTAGCTGGGTCGAACTCAGTAGCCATGAAGTAGAAGAACAAGCTTTCTGGGCAGCAGTGGTGGAAGACGAAGTGAACGAGGTTCAAGGCAAGTGAACCAGAGAAAGGTCGCATGACAGAACCTGGATAGGTGGCCATTTCTGTATTAAACTTGGCCAGTTCGATTTTGATGGGAAGGTGGTAATTGCATTGTGGTGATGGGGATGGTTCTTGGTAGTGAGTGAAAGGCTTGATTGAGTGGGCTAAGGGGTAAGAAAGGAAGAGATTTTCTATCAGGTTTAATCAGGGAGTAGGGGAGGATATAGTAATCAGGTTAAAATAAAATAAAAATATTTGACCTGATTTAATTATACTATCAAGTTAAAACACTAAATACTTGATAAAATTTGATAGTATTAATTAATACTATCAGATCCTTCTTATCCTGTCCACCAAACGCAGTCTAAATTGATTATAGGTTGCCAATAAGGGTGTAAAATGATACTGGGTTGAATTTATGTATTGGGCCTAGGAATAACGAGTTTTATTGGAAAATGCATAGTGAATTAGTTGGAATGATACACTAGTTGAAATTGGGTTGACCAAGTTGATGCGAATTGATATGTGTTATAAATTCAAGTGTAAGTTGTCTTAAATAATAAATTTTTTAGAGTTTGAGGTCGATTTACAGGGAATTGATGAAGAAAAATTCTTTGAGGTAAAAAAAAGATTTGTCACAACAATGAAGGTAATAAAACTTGTTCACAATTAAAAAAGATTTACTTGGTCTAGGAGATCCACTTTTGGTATATAAATTATGGTCAAGATTATTTCTTTTTATAACTCAATTAGAATCTATGTATAACGGAGGTTCCAATAGAAAAATACAACATTTAAAGTTCTTTTAAAGTTATATATATAGTTATATTATGGTTTCTTTAATTATCCACTGACGCCAACACTTGTAAATGAGTTCAAGCATTTATTATGTCAATCTCTTATCTATAACAAATCAAGATCTTTACTTTACAAGGGGGTTAATAATGTCAACACTTGTAAATGAGTTCAAACATTCATTGTGTCAATCTCTTTTCTACAACAAATCAAGATCTTCACTTTATAAGGAAGGTTTCTAAATTGATTGAAAACAAAATACAACATATATAATGATCATTTGATAATATATCATTCAAGCACAAGAAAGAGATTAATCTAACCTTATTTCATTACCAAAAGCTTCACCCTTTCACCCAAGTAAAATGAAAATTAATTACTCATAAATGAGAAGAAAGAAAGAGAAGAAGAAGAAGAAGAAGAAGAACATAATTTCTATTTAGAACAAAAAAAAATTACAACAAGATAAACAAATAATACAAGAACAAGATCTTGATATCTAAACTAAGATTATTCTAATGAGCAACCAATGGTGCCTTTTATAGAGTATGAAAGGTACAAAATGACAAGGGAGTTGTTTAATGAGTGGGTGGATGAGTAAAAAATGACAATAAAGTTGTTTAATGAGTGGGTGGATGAGTGGAAAGTTTTTGCCATGCTCGTCTCCCCGGTTAACTAATTCAGCTATCTTCACACGAATATAACTTTATCATAACATCACCTATTGCATTAGTGGTCTTCATCAAAGTTGAAGATTTTTGTCTCAGCTTTCCAATGCCACCAGTTTCAGCCCAATCCAACTCCTACAACCCAAGATATGCCATAATCTTTGTACAGTGTTCAGATTTCAGCAACAGTACCTCTGTTTTGACTTCTAGGCCTAATATGACCTACTAGACATCTGATCTAACTCTTGTATTCTTAATAAAAGTTGTACATTTGGGTCTTAGATTTCATTTGGGCTTAATTTGGTGTCAATTGAGCTCTTATAACTCAAGAAATGGGCTGATAAATGTGTAGAGGTCAAGTTGTTAAGATCAACACTCTAGTTCTTGCTTCATCTCCAATTTAAATTGTCCAAATGTTTGATTCAACTCTTGAGGTCTCATGAAAGTTGTAGAGAATTATCTTAATCTTCTTACAAGACTAGAATAATATCAATCAAATATTTACAACTCAGATTATAACTAATTTACTGAATGCTGTCAAATAGACAAATTAAGACTAATTCATACAATAATTTCTTTAATGATTCAATTAAGCTCAATATCATAAAATGTGATAAAATCAACTTAATTAAACTCAATTGAACCTTAAGAAATCTAGTGAGAAGATTATTAAATGAATAAAATATATTGTTATCACAAGTCAAGAGCCATAACTCCTCAAAAATAAGAGTAGTTGATTCAAACGATTCTAGAAATGTTGCACGCCCAAAAGGAGGTTAAGCGGAATAGGCACAAAAGTGAATGTAGCAGCTATTTCCCATGAATATAGGATAGTGGGTCAAGTCATCGGCTAATAGATTCATTGTATCTGGGCAGGTTTTGTATTAAAAAATAGCCAAGGCAACGCTAGTTGGTTTTTATGTTGTTAGCCACTAGGGTAAACGTGGGTTACATATATGGAAATGTGGCAGATAGGATAAGAACCACTTAATGGTCTAATTTTAGCCTATAAATAATGTTGAGAATATAGATACAAATGTTTTAATGGGAGCAAGAATTTTCAAGAACATTTGGAACATTTTATTTTTGAGCAGAGTAGTCATTTTCAAGTAGTGTTTGATCGATTATGTATTAATCAATATTCGATTGGTTGGTATGAGGTTATCAATTGTATAGACAACATTGCATGATCAAATCCACAAATCAAATACAACAACCCTTTTCTCCATTTCTTCACCTTAAGCTTTCGACTTTCCAGTATTTTATTTATTTGCTTTACTACTAGTTTTCTCTCCTTTACCATTTATTCACTATTCATTGCCTTTACATTTAGTCACATATTATTAACTATTAGCCGATTGCATAGTAGCTTCTTTGTTACTATCCATCTAAGAACTTTCTTTAGTTATCATAGAAACGGATAGTCGAAGAACAAAGTCCTTTCCTTGACATTAATTGCTTGATTATTGAGAATCGAGGGTTGCGAGTTAGCTGAGCCATTCAACTAATCAATTAGGTCAAATTCGTAAATAAATACTATATATAATTTTATAATAATACAACATTCCTTTCAAGTTCAATAAATTAAATTTAAAGTCAATTTTTTCTTGCGTAGTGAAATCACAAAAACATAATCTTGATCAGCTACTGTTTGGCTCTATTTTTCACTCGGTTCCAATACTTTAACTTACAGTTTAAAACAGTGACATGGATATCTTATCAATAATTTTATTTTGGTTTCTTTCTCACTCAATCTTCTTTGTTTTTCTTCTTACTTTTTATCCCTGTTCTTGTTTTGTTTGTTATCTTAATCATTTCAGACGGATCTGTTTCAAAAGTAAAGAAACAAATTTGTGAAAGAGCAATATGAGGTTTGTTTGTCCATTCTCCAAAGTTGTCAATTTAGCAAAATGGCGTTTTGGCTTTGATTCTCTTCCCTGAGTCTGAACCAAATGGCCAGTTGTTGCTACAAGATGAAAATAACCTGCAAAGCATTATGCTTTTAACTTCAACAATTTATGAAACTTCTATTCTCGGCCTTTGTTTTCTGTTCTGGACCGTGGACCTGGATCCTACTCAAAAGGGTCAACCCGGCACACGCTCCACCTTATTCCTCCATCAATACCCCGGAAAGGACTGTAGGACCTCGGAATGCATAACTCCTGAGGATCAGGGAATCAACAAATCTTCGTAACTGCTGATACGAATCTCTTTGATTCTATAACCTCTCCTCACAATAAATGACTATAACGTCCATACTCTAATAATACCTGCATTGAATGCTCTGACTCCAATTATGCTCCATAAAGTTCAAGCTAAGTAAACCTAAACAGGTAACGATTATTGAATAGCATACACCTGAGCACACTATCTGACTTGAGCATCGGAGTCCTTTTTGCAGGTACTACCCTCACCGGACCCTGACGGTGGAACGCAGCTGCAGAAGGGAGGAAATCACCAAACCATACCTTCCACGTATCCTTCTTGGTATCCTCGTGGTGAGTACGGCAAAATCAACGGAGAGGAAGTCTGTCGCGCAACATTTGGCGCCGTCTGTGGGAAACTGATAAATTACTATTCCCACGTTCATCATGGTGAGTACAAGGCAAAATCAACGGAGAGGAAGTGCTGCGCATGCTGCCCCTGTTCATGGACAGGGCCCAGCGGTTCAGCGCAACCCTCATTCCGTCGCACCACCAGAAACCTCTGTCGTAAGGAGCAGGCCTATTCTAGTAGAGACGCTCAATGGGGGACACGAAACTTCAGCATCAGCTGAAAGCCCAGTCCCCTCGCGAAGGATCTCTGTCCAGGATAGACTTGTCTACCCCCCAACTAGAGAGAATAACGCAAATCAAGGTGCAAGGGTCCCAGCGCATGCCTGCTTAGGAATTCCCAACTTGGAGGATGACTATTCACATTACGAAGACAACTCGCAGTCTAGAATGGCGAGGAATGAACTTCGAGAATTACTGCGCCAACAGACCGCACTAATTGACAACCAACGGAGTCAATTGGAGGAACAACGCCGTCGTTTGGACAATTTAGAAAGGCTTGCACAGGCTGGCAATGAGGGTGGTGAGCGAGTCGCAGTTCAAAGGGATACCCATCATGTCGGTGCCAGGGTCATAAAAAACAGTAAACCGGTCCCCGACCACCAGCAGCAATTCTCCGACGCCTTAATGGCGTACAGGGTCCCGAGGAACTTCAAGCCCCCGAGCAACCTAAAGCCCTACGACGGGACCACGGATCCGCAAGAGCACTTGGATGCTTATACCCAGTCCATGCAGCTCTACGGGTATACCCCAGAATTGTTATGCCGTGTTTTCCTGCTCTTCCTGAAGAAGGATGCTCTTCATTGGTTCGTGACCTTAAGG
Organism: Ormosia semicastrata; assembly: GCA_029884595.1. Lineage (NCBI taxonomy): Eukaryota > Viridiplantae > Streptophyta > Magnoliopsida > Fabales > Fabaceae > Ormosia > Ormosia semicastrata. The sequence continues at coordinate 25,024,737 of JAQQTO010000055.1, read as the reverse complement.
ACAAAAATTACAGGATGAGGGGACCTCACGCAGCGATTCTTGTTGCATTATACCACTACCAAAGAACGACCGAAGTCAATTGATTCTCTCTCAGGAATTCACCAAAAGAGTGATGAATCCCTGCGCGAATACATCAAGAGATTCAGTTATGCTTGTTTGGGTATAGAAAACCTCGATGACAGGATAGCCCTCCACTATGCCAGAAATGGTCTACGGACTGATTCAGACTTCTTCCGGTCACTAGTTAAAAAGAAGCTGGCCAGTTTAGATGAGTTCCACTTACGGGCAGATAAGTACGTTGAACTGGAAGAGATTACTAGGGCAAAAGAAAGCCTTGAGAAAGGTGAGCCAGTTCAGAAAAAGAATCACAATTTAATCCTCTTCCTAACCCCGAGATCCCTCCAAGAATGAGCGGTATAGGCCCAAGTATTCTGAGTATACTCCTTTGAACACCCCTCGAGAAACAATCTTGAAAGAGGTCATTCAAACCGAGTTCCAAGGATATCAAAAGGCCACCGCTTACGTTAAAAAAGAATCCCCCAACGAGGGATCATTCAAGCATTGCGGGTGGCACAAATCTTCAAGTCTTGATGCGCCCACACGATTACGGCCATGAGGCCGAAGATTGTTATCGGCTCTATAACGACCCGGGGGCCCCACTGCCGGTGCATACGCAAGATTGATGAGTGTCTCCACAAACCAACACGGGTCTTCTCGCGTGCTTTGTCCTCACTCACACGTATCCTAGGAAACTTCCTCAGGAGGTCACCCATCCCACAATTGCTCCAGGTCAAGTAAAAGCAAAATAAAAACAAAACTAAAACTCAAGCACGCTTAACCATGGAGTTCTTATGTTCTAGGCTCCCACATCGTCTCTCAGAAGTTGCAACTTGTTGATATAAAACAAATGCTACACCAAATCAATTCCTTTAAGCCATCCTCAACTATGCAATGTCCAAGGGTATGGATTAAGAAAGAAGCATACAAAAGTTGAGATACAAAATCATGCACAAAATCTCTCGAATCCCTCTCATTCCGGTGTGTATTCGGTTCATTCATGCGGACCTCTCCTTCCTAGAAGCACTTCATGCCAGAGCCGCTCCTTGTCCGTGCTTCATTGCACGGCGATCACTCCCCAAAGCCTCGTCGGCCGGACGCCACATGCCAACCAACTTCCGCTTGGTTCATCCTCGAACCACACCGTCTTGGAGAGAGGTCCCGTCTCTAAGAAATCGATACCATTAATGTAACGACCGGGACTCAAAACACAATGCTAAATTAAAATAAATAAATAAATACAAAAATTAAAAGCTAAAGGAGATTAATGAGTGTCTCCACAAACCAACACGGTCTTCTCAATAAAATAAGAAAATAACAAAATAAAAATAAAAACGTGCTTTGTCCTCACTCACACGTATCCTAGAAACTTCCCAAGAGGTCACCCATCCCACAATTGCTCCATTGGTCAAGCACGCTTAACCATGGAGTTCTTATGTTCTAGGCTCTCGAAAAGAAGTTGCAACTTGTTGATATGGCTACACCAAATCAATTCCTTTAAGTCATCCTCAACTTGTCAACCTTCACTAGCAAATCTTCCACTATACCATATGCGGTCCCACATACCCAAGCTTATGGACGGCATTAAATTGATGCTCTCGAATCCTCTCTCATTCCGTGTGTATTCAGTTCATTCATGCAGACCCTCCACCTAGAAGCCTGCCAAGAGCCGCTCCTTGTCCGTGCTTCATTGCACCGGTGATCACTCCCCGCCCTCGTTGGCCCCGGGACGCCACATGTAACACCCCAAATTTTGTATCTCTTAAACAGTAATTTTGACAGTTAACAGAATTTTACTGTTTAGTGATCTCTGTGTGTTGTAAAATTATTTTGATTATTCTGTCAGCATATTTGATCGGTTTGAGTGATTTATTCCGTGTCAGGAAAATAATAATTTTCGGGCCGGGGAAAATCTTTCTGTATTTATTTCTCTTGACTATTAATTATTTTTAACAATCTGACTTGATTTTCATATGTTTTCTAATATTTGTGATTTTTGTGGATGATTATGAATTTTTTACTGTATGTGGGCCCAGGTGGTCCTAGGTGGACCCAAGTGACCATACGTGAGCCTAGGTGGGTCCCGCAAAGTGAAAATTTTTCTACGCATAGAAAAATTTGTACTGTTTAGACGGAGACAAGGGATCTTACTAAACTGAATCCTAAACAGCTTTTAGAAATTTTCTTGTATTGTGTTTGATACTAAAGCAAGCATCTCTCCTTATTTAATTATTAGGCGATAAAAATACAAATCCTCCCAAAGTAAATATATTCTTTCGTGGGGTTTTTAGTAGATAAAAATAAAAATTATATTGCTTAAGTCAACATTGGTGGTTTGGATATCTCTTATTGATTCATTAACGGTTAAGAAATAAATTTAATAAAGAAACATAAGATAATCATCATTGATTTAATCAATGGTGTGAAAATAAACTTAATTAAATGCAAGCTTCAATATCAACTACTAATTGTAGATTTAATCAACGATGTGTAAAATTAATAAAGTGACCATTTACAACCATTGGATTTAGAATTGATCAAGGGTGGAGATTTGGTCTTAAAAAGTGACAAAGACCATTTATGACCATTGGATGAAGAATTAATCAAGGGTGGATTGGTTTGGTCTTAAAAAGTAGAAAGACTAATTATGACCCTTGGATTAAAAGTAAGAAAAAGTAATCTTGACCTTTTATTTTGGAGACACATCTAATGGCTAGAATTTAAAGGAGAAGGATCCAAATGACTTAGATTAAGTTTTCTAAATTAAAAGTCTACATCTTCAAATCCTAACCATTGAATTAATCAATGGCTAGGAATGCTTCAAATAATGGCCTAATTAACAAGCCAAGTAAACTAAATTAAATAAAATATTGTTATAATCTAATTCTTAATTAGATATCCTAATTTTAATTAGAGATTATAATATATGAAATAATATGTCTAATTAATTAGTTATGTAATTAGAAAATTAGTTAAGATTGATTAGAAACTTAATCTAATGAATTAACTAATCAATTAGCAAGTAATTATGATAATTTTGGAGTGCATGATGAAGGGGGGACGGTTTTGGAGTGTTAGGAAGGAGGAGACATGTTTAGACATGCTTGTATAGCCTTTTTAGGCCAAAGAAAATGATGACAAAGTGGAAGACTTTGTGCATCATGTGATAGCCTTCAATTATGCCAAATGAATTCATATCTCTCCATTCTTTCACTCCCACGGTAGCAGAACCTTTGGTTACACTCTCCATATTCATTTTTCTACTTCACCAAAAAGCCTTCATCAAATTCTCTCAAAGTTCCAAGAACACAAAACAACTATTTTCCTTCCTTTTTTCACCTTATGATTCGGCCAAGCAACCCACAAGCACCATTTCTCACCTATAATTTTTACTCACATCATTTCCTAAACCTAAACACCATTCTAAGAACATCTCTAGTTATGAGTTTTTCTAAAATCATTCATCTTGAGCTTCAAATCCAAGCTTCAAGTTTCTATCAAAAATCAAAAATTCCATCTTTGTGCTTCAAGAGAAACCATTCGGTCAAGACACTCAAAACCACCATCCAATCTCTTTTAATTTCATCCAACCATAGATCTTGAATCCACATGATATTCTAAGCAACTTTCATGTTGGAGATTTTCTCTAAATCATTCATCTTCATGGACTTTCTTCAAGATCAAAGTTATTGAGTTTTTGAGGTGAAGTATAAGAAGACTTCATTTCTTCTCTCTTTTTTTTTTTCATGTTCTAAACCATATTTGATTCATGGTTCCTCTTAATCAAGCTTAGTATACTAATTTCTATGTATTTTGTTTTGTATTTGAGAAGCCCTTGGTGGTGAAGGAATTGGAAAGAGAAGCAAAACAAATAGTTTTTGAGGATCTTCAAGAGGTAAGAGGGAGATCCATCTCACCAACCAATTATGGTGGTGGGAGATGGTCTTATATTTGATGGATTGTGAATTCATGTGAGAATTCCAATCCATGGTCATGTAATAATTAATTGTGTGTTTATGAGCTTTGCTTTATTTTCTTGTGCTTTGATTATTTTTGTCTATGCTTAATATGCTTTGCATGATTTTATGACTTTGATAGTATACTTATAATATGCATGATGAGTATATGGCATGTTTGTGATATTTATGATGAAATATATATATATATGCCATGATGTGTGGATGGAAAGAAAATTGATCTTGGTTCCAATGGTCAAGGAAGAACTACGGTTTTGATGCTCTTGATTTGGGTAAATGTTGAAATTTTTCAAGAGTAAGGAAATTAAATTTTGATCCCTAAAACAATGAGAATTTCGGTCAAGACACCTCAAAATAGGTGTTTACAAATTAATATGTTTATGAAAGAATAAAATTGGATTGATTTGAGGAGTATGGAAAATGAACTAAATGTTTGTTTTTTTTTTTAAGAAAATATGAACACAAATTTTAGAATGAAATTTTATTGATTTATTTTGTGTAGAAACAAGAATGAAATTTATTTAAGTTAGAAGAAAAATATTTCATGATTCCAATGACCATCTATAAGATTTTAATAATTTAGAAAAATGTTTTAATGCTATGAAATACAAGAATTTTCAAATAAGGATTTTTGAAAGGGAATTAAGTGTTATAAATTAAGTGAAATGAAATTTTCATAAATAAAAGAAAAAGAATATTGAAAGTATTGAACTTCAAATTAATTTAAAAAAATCAATTTTTAGAAATGATTTAGAAATATAAAAGAAAATGTTTGTAACTTAAATTTTCTCATGAAGAATTTATTTGGGTTTAGGAAAACGTTAGGAAATTTAAAGTTAAGAAACAATAATTAAAACAACTCAATATGATTTTGTAGGACTAGATCAATAAAAAGTGATTTTGAGAAAATATATATTAAGGAAAAGATTTTTGACTAAGAATAAAAAAGGATTTGCAAAGAAAGTGAAAATGAATTTGAACAAATGGGTTTGTTATATGACCAATTGGTACTTTGGTTTTGAAAATAAAACTTTAATGATTTTATTTGTGTAAAACCATATCAATTTAAAAAGAAAAATGTTTTGATAATTTTTCAAATAGTAATGCCTAGATTTTGATGAAACAAAGTAATTTTTCAAGTGAAAATATAATTGATTTAATATAAGAAATTTGAAAAAGGAATCAGAGTATTTTACTCACTTGAAAAATTAAGTTTTGTAAAAGAAAATATTTTCAAACTTCAATTTATTTTGAAGTAGGTTAATTTGGAAATGATCTGGGGGAAAATGGAGAATATAATGGTATTTTGAGAATTTACTCAAGTATAACTTATTTTCAAGTTTTGAAGTACGTTTGGAAATTTTAAGATTTGAAACATTGATTTATATCAATGGAAAAGTAATTTTGTGGATTATATTTGAAAAAGAATTTCTTGAGTAAAGAAACGTGGAAAAAGATTTTCTTGAGTAAGAAAATGTGAAAAATGAAGTACAAAGTCATAATATTTTGAGAAAGGATGAAATGAAATTTTTGAAGGTGAAGAAATATTTTTCGTAATAGAATTGTGGTGAAAAATGATTTACGTATCTTAAAAATGATTTAGAATATAGTAAAATATTCCTATGCGATTTAAAATATGTTAAAATATTTCTACGTGATTTGAATTACGTTTAAATATTTTACGTGAGTTTAAATATTTGACGTACTGTTGAAAAATCACTATGTGATTTAAAAGTAATAGAATATTTTTACGGTATTGTAAAAATATAACAGAAACGTTTAATTTTGAAAACGTAATGAAGTGTTACGATATTTTAAAAACGTAATGTAAACATTTTGGAATTGTGAAAACCTAATGAAAATGTTGCGCAATCTTGTGAAAATACTGTAAGTGTTTTATAACTATGAAAACATGATAACATGATTTTGTGTTAAAAATACGATTATAATTATTGTTTAACCAGTGTATGGACACTGTATGAGAGAGTGACGTGTTTTGCCTATGATTGGTATTTGGTGCATTTTATATGCATTGGAAAGAGATGCCCGTATTTGGATTTGGTGCATTATACATGCATTGAAAAGATTTGGCCCGTTGGGATTGGACTTACCTTGATATACTCGTGCATTGTACAAATGAAATTGAAAAGATTTGGCCCATTGGGGTTGGACTTGCACTGATAAATTTGTGCATTGTATAAAAGATAGCTAATAGCTATTATGGCCCTTGTGGTTGAGGAGGGAATGAGAATTGATAGTGAGGTCTATGATAGATCTTGGGGCGTCGAGGCGCGGTGGTCGACCAGGACAACGGCGAGTACCACCGTGCCACTTGGCGATGCGTCTGATCTGTTGCAACGCATTGACGATACCCGACAAGAACACGATTCTTTTCTCTTTGGCCGGAGATTGTCTTTGGGCTAAGGTGACAATTAACCGAGCATTCTTCTCGAAATTGTGAAAACCTCCATGGAATCGTTTTTGATAAAGCCGAGTCTTTATACATATGCATAAATCTGAGCATTTATATCTATATGATATATTAATTGAGGAATGTTGGTTATGACAATTGTTTTGAATACTTGGATGATGATGATGATAATGTTGTTTGTTTATGATAATTGAATTGATAAAATAATTGAATGATGATAGTTGATTAATGTTGATGGCATAATCATAATTGTGGTATGATCTATCTGTTTGATATTGCTGTTGTGTTATCTCTGTGCTGCCATGTTGGTATTGGTGTAGGTGATCTCACCTCTTTATTATGCTATTTTACTGTGTCTGTACTGTTAAAATCAAATAATAGAAAGATCGAGTTGTCTTAGACATAACGGGCGATGGATACTCTGAGATTGGTGACAATAATAAGGAGTGGACATTCAGGACTCGAAGGTGTGCAGTGTTGACAAAGGAACAGATGTCTGATGCATCAAGATGGACAGAAAAAGGAATAAGTATGTTAAAGTTTTCCATTAGTGTTGTACCGTGCTATTAAGTAGGACCCGTCATGGGGTTTGCTACTGTCAAAAATAAAATAAAATAAGTCTGTTAATTTTATATTTCTCTTTAAATTGTGATATTAATTGGTGTCAATATTGCATAATGAATAGTTGAAATATGATTTTCAATATTACCTAATATTTTCAGTAAATTTACGTTTCAGTAAAGAAGAAATTTTGAAACCCATCTTTTATAACTCAAACTTTGTGCGAACTTATTTTCAGATTATGAGTCGGAAGTCAGAAATGTGATGCCCTAGCTAGGTTGTTACATTAGTTGGTATCAGAGCCAGGGTGTTACAGCTCCGAGATGTTATCGAATCCCTGATCAAAGAGGGACGTCTGCAGAAGTACATTAGCGGTTTTCGGGGTAATCAAGACCTCGGAAGAAGAAGGAATCAGGGACGAAGCCGAAGTCCACGGCGGAGTCCAAACCAACATCGGCAAAGAACCCGTAGCCCGACCAGAAGAAACCGAAGTCCCATCAGAAGATCTCGAACCCCGACACGCCGAGATGGGGAGAACAGACAATGACCAAACCGGGATGCTCCAGAAGGTGGATACCGAAAAGATAGATTAATCCATACCATCGCTGGAGGGTTCGCTGGAGGAGGAATGTCAAATAATTCCCGAAAGAAGGCACTTCAGACGACGGTCTTAAGCGTGTCAAGTTCTTCACGAAGACCACCCACTCGAGATAATGGAGCACCTCCCATCTCTTTCTCCGAGGATGACTACGGCGATATCATCCGAGATCATGACGACCCACTAGTAATCTCCGGAGTAATATCCAACGCTGAAGTCCATCGAATTTTTGTGGACCAGGGAAGTTCGGCAGATATCATGTTTATGGACGCCTTTGAAAGGTTGGAATTCCCTTTATCTGAATTAACACCATATGAAGGTGAGCTCACTGGTTTCTCTAGGGAGAAGGTCACCCCGGTGGGATACTTTGATACCTTCCTGACCTTGGGTGACGATAGCGCGTATAGAACCGTGAAAGTGAGATTCTTGGTTGTGGATTGTCCCTCGGCCTACAACATCATTTTGGGAAGTCCTACGTTGAACAGCATGGCCGCTGTAATCTCCACCGCCCACCAGGCCATGAAATTCCTTAACCGAGATAATAAAATGGTCACGGTCAAGGGCGATCAGATTGTAGCCCGCAAATGTTACAACGAAAGTCTAAAAATCAGTAGGGCATCCAGAAACAAGAAGGCGCGCACACCCATCCCATCCCACCAAGTCAATGTTTTAATGACCGAACTGGATGCACGAGAGGAAATCCGAGGCACTAGACCCCAGTCTGACGGAGACTTGATCCTGTTACAGCTTGGTAATAAACCTAATCACACCACCAAAATTGGGGCGAACCTCGACGAGCAGGAGAAAGCTCAATTGGTAAAACTCTTGCAAAAGAATAAAGATCTTTTTGCCTGGACATCTGTTGATATGCCTAGAATTGACCCCGCTTTCATCTGTCATCGTTTATCTATTAAACGAAATGCAAAGTCGGTCTCTCAAAAGAAGAAGAAGGTTGGCCCAAAAAGGCAGCAAGTCATTGAAGGACAAGTAAAAGAGCTCTTGAATGCTGGATTCATCAGGGAGATTTTATATACCACCTGGCTGTCGAATGTTGTCTTGGTTAAAAAATCCAACGGCAAGTGGAGGATGTGTGTGGACTACACCGACTTAAACAAGGCATGCCCTAAGGATCCATACCCCCTCCCTAATGTGGACAAGCTGGTTGATAGTTCCTCTGATTTCCAGCTACTGTCTTTCATGGACGCTTATTCCGAGTACAATTAGATTCTGATGTACCCCGAGGACGAAGATAAAACCGCGTTCATCACCGAAAAGGCAAGTTACTGCTACAAAGTAATGCCTTTTGGGTTGAAAAATGTCAGAGCTACATATCAAAGAATGATGAACAGGGTCTTTGAAGATCAGATAGGAAAAATGCTAGAGGTCTATATCGATGATATGATAGTCAAGACCTCATCGTCAGGATCACACACCTCGGATTTAGAAGAAGTGTTTGAACAGCTTAGGAAGCACAATATGAGGCTTAACCCGGAGAAGTGTACATTCGGGATTCAGGCTGGAAAGTTTTTGGGGTTTATGCTGACACACCGAGGAATTGAGGCAAACCCCGACAAGTGTAAGGCCGTGCTCGACATGCATAGCCCCCGGAATATGAAAGAAGTACAGCAGTTAAATGGACGGATCGCAGCTCTTACGCATTTTTTAGCTGGAGCCTCTCACAAATCCCTCCCACTCTTTAAATTGTTGAAAAAGGGGACCGGTTTTGAATGGACTCAGGTGTGCGAGGACGTATTCGTCTCCTTGAAAAATATATTGTCATCCCCTCCAATTCTCATGAGACTTAAGCCAGGAGAAACGCTGTATATATACCTCTCCATTCATGAGGAAGCCGTTAGTGCAGTACTTGTCAGAGAAACCGAGGGTGTCCAGAAGCCGGTCTATTTTGTGAGCAAAGTATTGCAAGGCCCCGAGCTCCGGTATCAGAAGATCGAGAAGGTCGTATTCGCACTCATTGTCACGGCCAGAAGACTGAGACAGTACTTCCAATGTCATCCGGTGGTGGTAAGAACGGATCAGCCTATTCGACAGATATTGCACAAACCGGACTTGGCAAGAAGAATGATTGCATGGTCTATCAAGCTTTCTGAGTTCGGAATCACCTACGAACCCAGAGTAGCAATCAAGGCACAAGCACTCTCGGATTTTCTAGCTGAATTAACCTCGGAAACAAACAAAGTCGAGGAAAAATAATGAACCGTGTTTGTTGATGGGTCCTCAAACCCAAAAGGAAGTGGCACCGAGGTAATAATAGAAAATTTCGACGGGGTCACCATAGAAAATTTCCTCAGGTTCGAGTTTCCCACCTCGAACAATTAAGCTGAATATGAAGCATGCATCGCCGGACTAACGATGGCTAGGGACTTGGGTGCCACCAAACTTAAACTATGCAGTGACTCCCAACTCGTAACTTCCCAGATCCGAGGTGATTATCAAGCCAAAGAGCCACTTTTACAGAGATATCTGCTGAAAGTAAAGCAACTTCTCTCAAGTTTTCAGTCGGTACAGTTAGAACACATCCCAAGGGAGCAGAATTCAAGAGCTGATCTCTTGTCCAAATTGGCTAGCACTAAAAGCCCGGGTAATAACCGCTCTGTGATCTAAGAGATCATCCAACAATCATCAATTACCGACATGACAATTTTCCAGGTTGACGGGGAGGAGCACGATTGGACTATACCATTGGTAGAGTACTTACAGTTCGGCAGCCTCCCTGATGACCCAAAGGAAGCTTTTAGGCTAAAGAGAACCGCGGTCAGATATACTATCTATAATGGGCAGTTTTACTGATGGGGATTTTCCTTACCCCTCCTTAAGTGCCTTACGCCGAAAGATGCCAAATATGTGTTGGCCGAAGTCCATGAAGAAAGTTATGAACACCATCTAGGTGGGAAAGCCCTAGCTTTGAAGGCTCTCAGGGCAGGTTACTACTGGCCGAAAATGGAAGCAGATGCTCTTGCACATGTTCAAGTATGTGACAAGTGCCAGCGGCATTCGAATCACTATCACACCCCACCTGAAGAACTATCCACGAATGGACATCCTGGGTACGTTCCCTCAGGCTCCCGGGTAGCTAAAATTTTTTATTGTTGCGGTGGATTACTTTACCAAGTGGATTGAAGCTGAGCCCGTAGTCACCATCACCTCGGCTCGAGTTCAGAAATTTACTTGGCGTCACATTATTACCGATTCGGTGTTCTGAGTCAATTGTTACGGATAATGGGACGCGAGTTTAAAGACAAGGGGTTCGAAGAACTACTTTCTGGGCTGAAAATAAAACATCATTGTAGTGCAGTCGAGAACCCCAGGACAAACGGGCAGGCCGAGGCCGCAAATCGGATCATAGTCTGAGGATTGAAGAGAAGGTTAGATGAAGCAAAAGGAAATTAGGCCGAGCAGTTGGACCACGTCCTTTGGGCCTACCGAACTACTCCCCACTCCTCGACGGGCGAAACTCCTTTCAAACTCACATTCGGATGTGAGGCCATGATCCCGGTGGAGATTGGAGAACCAAGCTGGCGTTCTCAGAACTTCTCGCATGATGATAATCCTGGATTAATCAGGGAAGACTTAGACCTGTTGGAGGAAAGGAGACGTATTGCCCACATACGAGATGCCGCGATCAAGCAGAGAACGGCATCACAGTACAACCTGAAGGTCATTCTGAGAAGATTCCAACCAGGCCACTTGGTACTCCACAGAGCCGATGTCGGCGGAAGGAATGCCTCCCAAGGAAAACTAGCCCCTAACTGGGAGGGTCCTTACCGTGTTGTAATCAGCACCGGCAAACGAGCTTATACCCTAGAGACCTTGACAGGGAGGCCAGTAAAAAATTTTTGGAACGCAGCCAAACTTAGAAAGTACTACAGCTAAGTGCCTTTTCAGGCCTAATCTCCTAGTTAAACTTTGTTTGATCTGCCCAATTGTTATGAAACGCACATTGTGATATTCAATAAAGTAAGTATTATTTTTTCTGCTGTGTCATTTTTCTATTCAATTTTCAAGTTTTTAAGTTACTTCATAGTACCAACTGAGATGTGTTACATAGTTCGTGCAGTAGAAAAATCCTATATTGGAAAAATTCTAGCACCAAACTAAAAACACGAAACGACCTCGACAAGGACTAGTCTGTTAAAACATCATCGTGCGGTATCCTAAAAAGGACCCCGGACATTGTTTCCTACCTTCGGCACGGATCTTAAATGCCGGATTTATCTGGACATCGGATCCTAAGCCAAGGTTTAAGCAGTTCTACAAAGAATAAAGAATATGACATCTCGATCAGCAAGAACAATGATAATTGATAAAGCCCAAAATCTGGGTTGATGTTTACAAAAAATCGGGGTACAGATAAACCAAAACCTCGCGCAGAAGGTTAAAAAAAAATCCTAATCTGATGCTGAGTCTGGACCACGGATATTAGAGTCTTCAGCCAAATTTGAGGAAGCCACACGAGGAGCTACAAGAGATCTCTCCCGAACCACATTTTCAGAGTCAAGCCCATCCAAAACCAATGCAACCCCGGGGTTGAAATGTTGAACTTGGTTGACAGCATTGCTGAATTGATCTTCCTTTATCTTGGTACACAACGATATCAGCTGGTTGACATCGGCCTGAAGAGAGGTAATTTTAGCCTCACACCACCGAGACTTGGCTCGAGAATTATCACTTTCAGCCCGGAGCGCGACAATCTACTTCTGCTGCTTGGTCAGGGTGGCCTCCTTTACCTTGTTGGCATCCTTCAAAGCAGCTACTTCGGTTTCTAACTCCTTTACCCGAAGTAAAGCTTCATCTTTGGCCTTTGCGGAATCCTCCAGATCCTTGAGGGCTTTGGTTTCACCCCTCTTGACAGTTGCCAGTTTGTCCGCCATTTCTCGTTCATGCTCCTCGAGGGCGTGCTCTAAGAAATGAGCTTCGGCAGTAATATGGATCCCCATGTTTTAGAAAGCTAGCAAAGCTTTCTTTGGACTGCGTCGGGCGAAGTGATCCACAACCTCTTCATCAAGAATATGAAAGTCAATAAATTCCCGGGGATCGGCTTCCTCATGAAACAGCTCTATTGGCCCGAAAATTTCTTCTGTCGCTATCCTCTTACTCCGGCCACTAGACTGCCCTTCTTCCAATGCCGCCCTCTTACGTCCCCGAGGTGATTCAGGAGAATCGTCCACATTGATAGGTTCCACTGCCTCAGAAGGAACCTCGGGCATCGTGCTCGTAGGGTACGATATGAACCCCATTGGAGGACTCATTGGGACGTCAGAATTCTTTGCCCTAAGTGCCTCCAAAATCTCCAAAGAATTGCCACCCACCATCTCGGCTAAACTCTCTGCAAAACATAGAAACAAAGTCAGATGCATTAAAACATTGGGCATTTAAATATACACCACGGTCGACCAACGTTACCTAGCACGGTCCAAAGTTCATCGTCATCCGGACTATCTAAAATATCTTTAGGACGAATCTTGCCGACCTCTTCAACCCTCATCTCGAAGAAGTTTACACATTCAACCTCTTCATCGGTAAGCTGGTTGAACTCTCTCTCAAATGATTGAGTAGGAATGCTCCATGCCACCAGGTTTCAGTAAAGACTGAATACTGTCTCTTCACCATTACCCAGCCAAAAGGGACGACTACCGCTCACCGCCTTCAATTTGAAAAATTTCTCCTTGAAGTCCTTGTAACTCTCCAAGTACGGCAAGAATACAGCTCTTCCTTGCCGAGATCGAACTGAGAGCCAAGACTGCTGTCGAGCACAGGATCCAAGGGTTGAATACCGGGTATAGAAATAGAAGAATGCCCCGTCAGAGCATCGCAACCCCACTACCCGGCATATTCTTTCGAAGGCCAGGATGTTTGCCCAACCGTTGGGATGAATTTAACTGGGGGCAGCATGAAGAGTCTTGAGAATAGCAATATGAAAATCGTTTAAAGGAAGCCGTAGTCCGAACCGCGTGAAAAAGTCCTCATAGAGATACATGAAGTGCTCGCCTTCTTCACGGGTCCAGCACACCCATTCTCTCCACGGGGACAAAATCACGAACTCATCGTCCCTTTTGCCATCCTCGGTGAGCTCCAGGTATTCCTTCAGCTTATCTAGTTCAGCGCCGGACTCATAACGGGATATCCTGTCATAGGCATCGTCTGCAACCCACGTACAGGGTAACAAAGGACCTCGGCGAATCCTAATCGCCTACTCCGCTTGTTGATCCGAGGCCGGGGCAAGAGCTTCACCTCTTGGCCGCCTTCTTCTGGCCATTTAGTTTCCTGGAAGACACACAGAGGCCTAGGGTCAGAACCAAAGATGTTCAAAACATCCAAACATGGCAGTGGGTAAGCAGCAAACTAACACCCACGCACTGGCCTCTACACCCACCAAGACTTAAGCCTCGGAAGGACATCCCCGCCCGCCGTACGCGGCGCAGAAGGGGAGGTGCAACATCAGGCAACGCCGCTGGAAGGGGAGACGAAATAACTATCCCCAAAATTGATAGAAGAAGAAAATAAATAGTCCACCAGAAGGACATTCGCATGTTCAAGTTATTAGTAAAAATGGTGTTTAGAGGAAGAAAATACCTTGACAAAGGCTAGTAGAAGCTTTGAAACGCAAACACCGCCGCTGACAGCCGTGAAAACTTGTCGAATTCCCTCTCAGACAACCAGTTTTTAAGCAGAAACAGTAAAAGGTAAAAAATGGAAGAATGAAGCCCTATTTATAAAAGCTATGGTTAGGGGACATTTCCGTCCATTCAGTCTGTGAACACCCAATTTTGTCCCGAGCGTTTTGTAAATAAAAAAAAAAGATAAATAAAAAATAAAAAAATAATTTTTCAACCCATTGGCCCATTAACCCATTAATCCATTAACTCATAAACCAATCCGTTAACCCATCACCCATTAACCCACAACCCATCGCTTATCCTCATCCTTAACCTCAAGAAAGATTATCCTAAAAACAGACTCCATCGGTTATCTTAATCCCCAAACACTTATCCTAACTATCCCAAACCAACCTATCCTAAACTAACTCAAACTCATCCTACCACAAACTTATCCTAACATAAACCCATCTTATCTCAAACCCATCTTAAATAAACTTATCCTAAACCTCCCATCACTTATCCTAAACAAACTCCTAATTACATTCTAACTCAAACACCTCACCTAATCCTCTCCTATAAAACACCTAACCCATACATCGGAGGGAGATCGAGATCCTATACTCGAACACCGCCAAGCACACTTCGCCCACTATCTCATTCATGTGATTTTCGTGATAATAGCATTCTTCATTTTCTACTCCAAACCGAGTTAACTCGATGCCTCACCACACGGCCCCCTTCAACACACTTGAATCCATCTCTTCACCACCACAACTCCACCATCATCAACCAAACCACCTTACCTCAAGCCAGTGCTCCTGCAAAACCCAAAATCACCTCACTAGACCTCCACAAACTCCACCAACCGAACACCGTCCCGAACCGTTCCTCGCGACCCAGCAGAGCCAATGCGTGCAACCGTTCACCGCCCAAACGACCATCTTCGCGAGACCTCCGGTCACCATCTCTGCGTCTCAGCGGCCAAATTACGACCCAAGAACTTCTGCCCCCAACTCGCTCTGTTTTCACAAACCGTGAAGACCCATCCATACCCAATCCACTTATTGCCGGATCCGAGCTTCAGCCGTTCGATCTCTGCGCTGCCACCCGCGACTAAATCGGAACTCCTCACGGAATCCCAAAGCCGGCACCCACCTCGCCTCACCAGCGTCCTGTCCATCCTCCGCGATTAGCGCCGCTTCACTCGGGAAGCACGACCGAACCGCCGAATAACCAGGGCCGAACTCCCATTGACGACCCTCCCGATCCGCAACCGAACCCGCCGTACCTCTGCTTCTGCTCACCGCCGGTCATCGTTTGCTCCATTGGAGCTTTCCTTGGTTAGTTTTGCAATATAACTGAAGAAGAAGCTAAAGCATCCTTTTTCTTTGTCTGAACCGTGAGCATCTTCCTTTCTCTATTTTTTTTTTTTGCATAAATGGGCTTATTGGGCTAAAAACAAAAAAATCTAACAAAAAAAATAAGTAAAAAATAATAAAACAAAAAAAAGGGAATATATAAAATAATTTAAACTTTTTTTAATGATGATAATAATAATAATAATATGGGTTACCTAAGTTGCGACAGCTTGCTAACTCTTGTATTTTGTAAACGTCTGAGTTAGCGACAGCTTGATGGTTTACATTATCGTTATTATTATTATTACTATTATTATTATTATTATTATTAATGTTACTATTATTATTATTAAGTTATTATCATGTTTTTTAATTTTTTAAGTTAAATCGTTAATTGATAATTTTTAAAAATAAAAGTTTTGTAACAAATCTGATAATCAATGAGTGACGTCTCTAGCGCGACGCGAGCTTCACCTATTTAATCCTTAATTTGAATAACTGAGCCGCGACGGCTTGTTAATTCAAATTTTTAAAATTATTTTTAATAAAATTAACCAACCCACAATATTTTCTAAAGAACTACGTGATTTTGAATTCCTCATTGCACCTGAGGATACGTAGGAGCGGGATTCATATTCTGTCAAGCCAAAAATTAAATTTTCATAATTTATTTGTTTATTTCAGGGGTAAAACAAATATTTTCAAGGATTATTAAGAATTTGCATAATTAATTTAAGGTACCGTCTTAGGACGGGTGTGTTAGGGGTGCTGTGGGATTAAGTTTCCGCCCTTCTCTACTCATAACCGACTCCCGAATTCAATCTGGTTTCAAAGACTATTTTTTTTCTTGGGTTTTCTGATTTTTCCTAATAAAAATAAAATTGATGGCGACTCCTAAACTTAATTAATTTTAGTTTAAGTTGTTATTTCGCCGCGATTAAAATGGTCGCGACAGATGGCGACTCCACTGGGGATACTTGAGAGTCGAGCCTATAAAAATTAGTTATGCAAATTTTTTTTTTATGATCTTTATGTGTTTGTTTTATCCCTTTTTTTTTCTTTTTCTTTTATTATTTGATGATTTTTTTATATATATTATTTTTTTAATTGTTGTACTATCTCGAACCTTAGGGTAGAAAACTTTTGGAATTTGTTTTGTATTTGCTTGGTTTTGCAGGATGTGGGTAGTCTTTAGGATTGTGAAGGTTTGTACGCTCCCAACACCCACTGCACCTACACGTAAAGCACACACATTCGAGTGGGGCCCTATACCCGGGTCTGAGTGAATCCTAAGTTAAGTAGAGGTTGCGTAGTGGTAGCCATTTTGGATGTACTTCCTGTTTGGTTATCGCGAAAACCTCATCTAGAGTGCGCCTTTTTCATGAATGTCCCACACCTAGTTGGTTTACCCATTATTTCGTGGTCAACATTCTGAAATAGGACTTGGCTCTAGAGACCTTTAAAATAGAAAAGCCACCCCATGGAAGTTCTCACGAACCAGAAAGACTCTTAGATCCTTAGGATAGAATTCCCAAGTTTAAGGCAACCCCATTAGGACACAAAGGGAGCACACCTTTCATTACCTTTATATTTATCCATATCTTGTGAGTTGTTCAGTCTTTTAATGTGACAAACCATACTTGCGTCCCTCTTAAATTTTTTTTTTTCCAAAAAAAGAGGAGATGAGTCATTATTAAAGGACCAACAACTCACTCACTCATTATTGCATCACAAGTCATCATTCTTCGCATCATGTTTTCTCCAAAAACCATGCATTGACAGTTCTTATGTGTTAAAACCAGGTTTGTTGAGGGACTGTTGAAACTAAGTGCCTAAGGATTAACAGTGAGTATCTTTGATTAATAATGGAACGTGTCATGGGATCAGATCACAATGAGGTTGTTTTGAAAAAGACTTTGCGACTTAAGGCCAATGAAGTTGACACAGAAAGCCTGTTAAGTTTGGGCCGAATGTTGAAGAAGACGCAACACCTGACCTTCACTGCGAGATATGGGAAGATTTTGAATCTGTTAGAGGTTGATGTACAGGTAGAAGCTATTACCGCGCTAGCCCAATTCTACGACCCACCATTGCGTTGTTTCACGTTTCAAGATTGTCAGTTGGCCCCCACCTTGGAAGAGTTTGAGCAGATCTTGGGCTTGCCGTTGGAAAAGGAAGAGCCATACCTCTTTATAGGCCACCATGCATCCATGCCAACCATAGCAGACATCTTGAAGATTCATGTGAAGGATCTGCAAAAAACAAGGCAAAATAGGAAAGGAACAGAGGGATTCCCAAGGAAATATTTAGAAGAACACATGCACCACCTAGCCAAGGTTGAAGACTGGAATACCTTTATGGATGTGTTAGCCCTCACTATTTATGGCAGCATCCTATTCCCGAGTAATGAAGACTTGATAGATTTTGCAGCGATAGATGTGTTTCTCGCTCGAAGGAATAATGCTTTGCTAATCCCCGTCCCAATTTCTTCTTGATGTTTATTATACTTTGAATTTCTGCCATGAAAAGAAGGGTAAGCGGATCTTATGTTGTCTACCAATGTTATTCGTATGGCTCACAAGTCACATGTTCAAGAGGGGCTACAAGGACCCATGTCCCATTACAAGTCTCAAGATGCTCCAGTTGAAAACCAGGAACGGCCGCGAATGGGCCGAAGAATTGGCCAAACTTGAGGAAAAGAAAATTGTATGGTACCCACAAAGAAAGAAGGGCAAACAAGGTCTATCAGTGTGAAGGCTTTCCTAATGTTCCTCTCATGGGTACTCGGGGATGCATTAACTACAACCCTGCACTGGCATTGCGACAATTAGGCTATCCCATGATGGGGCCACCATCAGAATTGGAAACCGTTCCTTTTGTCTATGACATGCAAATGGAGTGTCCTGAGACACTTAGGAGAGTGCGAGACGCTTGGAAGAAAGTTATTAAAAAAAGTAAAGAGCTGGGAGTCGAAGTCATGGAGTTAAAGAAAGTTACAGTGCAATGGGTCAAGAACAGGGCGCAGGAAGTTAAGTTACCCTTTAAAATCCCAAGAATCTCTACAATTGGTAAATCTTTGCCTCGACTTCGATAGAAGATGAAGAAATAAGAGAAAAGTTAGTCAAGCCAACAAAGAAAAGGAAATTAGAGGCGAGTTGGAAAAGGTTCGCCGACATGTGCGCTTTTAAGACATGAAAATGCTGAGAAAAACGTTGCTCTCGAAAAAGCAAACAAAAGGCAAAGGACAGCAAGATAGTATGTCAAAAATCGAGAAAATGTTTGGAAGGCACGCAAATAAAGAACTAAGGCTCCGAGGGTAGGAAAGAGATAAGGCTCTGACAGAAAATCAACAACTCAAGGAGCTGCTCGTAATTGCCAAAGCAGCACAGAATAAGGCTCTTCAGCAAGCAGATAGTATGAGGCAACAAGTGGAGACAGTGTCAACCAGATATGAAGACATGATCAGAATTGAGAGGTTGCGCACTGTCGAGGAGATTGCAGGGTATGAAGCAGCATTGCGACAGGGACAGGAGGACTTGCAGAAAATGATAGATCATGCAAGACAACAAGATGAGAACATTAATGGATGGAAAGAAGAAGTCCATTTTTGGAGAGACCAATTCTCGAAGCTGGCATGCCTAGCCAACACGGCGATCGCAGACATTCCTTATTACTTAAAGGTGGCGGATAAGATGGTCGATCCTCTTAAGACTCCGGCAGAGATCAATGACTTTATTGAATATTGCAAGAATCTTATTGGGCAAATGAAGCAGATGATTAGGGTGCAGTCATTTGAGAAGGAGGAATTAGACTAGACAATGATGTATTTCAAGTAGAGTGGAAATGATGTATTCCTCTTAAATAATATTGATGATTCTTTTTCAATTGAATAAAGTATGCCTTTTTGTTCTTCTGATCCTATGTTGCACTGAAGATCCATTGCTTTTGAACGAGACGTTCTAAGTAATGGTCATGACAAACTTTTGAACGAGACGTTCTAAGAAACAGTCATGACGAGCAAAGATTAAAGATACTCACTCAAATCCGCCCGGCACAAATTAACAATGGTCCTTTAACAAATCAATAATAATCATGGTTGTTTTAACAAATTTTACTTTGATTGTTCACAGAAAATTTAAAACCATTGCGCGACCAAGGAAAGAAGACACCAATCAAACCCGCGTTCATAACACAAGGGCTCGAACAAGGTTGCTTGCAAAGAATGGCGGTGAGAACGAAGGTAGGAACCTAAGTTTGGAAGTAGATGAAGTGAAAGGAAGGGTGAATGAGGTGACAGAATCTCAAAGAAGAATTGAGGAAATGTTGTCGGCCATGAGGGAAACCTCACCTTGATGGGGCGGTTGGAGGTACAGAGTAACCTGGGCGCACTCGCACCCACTGAATACCACTTCCATGAGGACAAACCCTGGAGTCACTACTTGAGGTACCTTATGTGGGAGGAACCTCAAACACTTGCATCGTAGTGATTCCTATTGGAGAAGGATATCATTCATTAGAAGGTACTCGCAATGAGGTCCATGGTAATACCGAGTTCACATGGGAACAAACCACATATGATGACAACTGGATTTCCTACCTAGATCGGGACATGCAACTGTTCGTAATGACAAGATGAAAGAAGAGTGGATGGAAAAGATGGAAGAGCAAATTAAGGCGATCAAGGGTCCCAAAGACCTACGGTCCCCTGGGATAGAAGAATTGTGCCCTACTGCTAACATCGTCATCCCCAAGGATTTCAAAGTCCCTGAATTTGTCAAGTATGATGGGAGCACCAATCCTTTTTTCCACCTAAAAACTTATATTACCAAAATGTCCATTTGGTCAAGGGATTGGAAGTTCCTCGTCAATTTCTTTCATGAAAGTTTGACTGGGCCTCGCTTTGGAGTGGTGTATCCAACAGACCTCTCAAAAATCTCCTCTTGGGATGATCGGCGAATTTATTTATGGGTCGGATCGGTTTAATCTGATACAAATTTCAACTCGAGAGCATTGGGAACATTGCGAAGAAAAAAATGAGGAGACATTCAAACAATATGCCCGTAGGTGGAGAACTCTTGCAGCCCAAGTGCAACCGCCATTAACTTTGACCGAGATGTGCTCATACTTCTTGGGAACTTTAGGAGCTCCTTATATCGGGACAATGGCGGGTAAACTTATAGAGACTTTGCTTGATTTAATCGTTACTTTGGAGAAAGAATTGAAATTTTGGTAAAGGTCGGAAAATTGCCACCGGCAATAATGAGAGTAGTTTCAAGAAGGGGTTCCCCTAAGAAAAAAGAGCCGAAGTGAGTTATGTGCGTAGAATCTGCAACCTTTACGACCCGATATTCGCCATCCTACCCTGCATACCGACCACCCCCATACAACCCAAACACGTACCCTTCTTATCGACACACCGCACCATCCCATCTACCTGCCCAACCACTCCTCCCGTAAGTATACCTCAAACCCAGCCATTCCAAATCAACACCATCCCGATACCCCAACCATATGCACCAACTCGCCCAATCTATACTCGGTACCCACCTCGGCCTCGCAAAATTTCCAAAACTACCCACAACCTCGACCAAACTTCCAAAATCAAGGCCGTTTCGTACCCAAAACCTACCCCTTTCCCAAAACCGTCCATCTCAAACGCAGATCTATTCCAAAGGTCGTTTGATGCTCACCTCATCTCGGGGAACCCCAGTACGTCCCCTACAACCACCATTTCCAGGCATGGTACAACCCCAATTTAACTTGCAAGTACCATATGGATATTTCGGGGCACTCAATCGAGGACCGTGAATCTTTCAAGATGGCGGTAAGAAGAAAGCTTATTGCTGTGGAAAACTCGGATATTCAAGAAGAGGGTTGGACCTAGTATTGTCAAGAATCCAATTCCTAATCATGGTGAAAGGAATGTGGTGAATGCTTTAGAGATGGAAGGACCCCCAATAAGGAATGCCATGAGCCTGCGTACGCCGATGACTCAAATATTTAAGGGGTTGAAGAAAGCAGGTTATGATATCACGGCACCAGCTTCATCAGTAAAAGAAGAGGAGAAGTACGATGAAGAATCAAAATGTGTTTACCATTGTGGGGAACAGACACGATATTGAGAACTGTTGGGACTTCAAGGTTCGGGTCCAGGATTTACTCACTTTGGGAATAATACAAGCTGGACAAGGGGTAGCTTCCTTTGAAGAAGTTAGTGTGGTAGAACGCTTTGTGTTGAAGGTGCCACCTCTCAACCAAATCCCGGCGCCAGGGAGGGTAGTTGTTACAGTCAAGAAGCCAATGCCATTTGCTTATGATGATACCCACTCGGTACCATGGAACTATGAAGCTAGGGTGGAAACAAAAGGAGTCGGGGAAGAGACTTCAAAGCCCCGAGTTGCTGAAATACTCCAGGATGAAGGGTGTGTGACTAATATAGTTACGAGGAGTGGGCGATGTTATGGCCCAGTAGAAGTAGAGAAGAAGAAGGAGGAAAAATGCAAGAGAAGAGGAGAGAGGGAAAGAAGAGGAGGAAGAATTTTTGAAGATCATGAAACAGAGTGAATACGATGTGATGGAACAATGAAGAAGACTCCAAGAAGGATATCCCTTTTGTCACTCGTTTTGACATCCGAGTTACATCGAAAAGCGTTGCTAAGAGTATTGAATGAGGCTTATGTCAAACCCGATGTTACCCCGAGAATGTTGTCGCATGGTGGACCCTAAAAGCACGTCAACATGATTACATTTATGGATGAAGAGATCACCTCTCTGTCTCGAGAAAAACCCACGGCCTTACACATAACCCTTAAATGCAAAGGATATATTGTTGCAAAGGTTTTAATTGATGGGGGTCTCTGCGCTAAATATCTTACCGAAGTCGACTCTAACCTCATTGTCGATAAGTGAGGATGAACTGACACCTCGAGAAATGGTAGTGCGAGCCTTTGATGGAAATAGGAGAGGCATTTTAGGAGAGGTGACGTTGCCATTAGAGATTGGTCCAAGTAATTTTCGGGTATTGTTCCAAGTTATGAACATTGAGCCTGGTTACACTATGCTCCTGGGGAGACCATGGATCCATGTCTTCTTTGCGCCGTTCCTTCTACACTACACCGCAGTATTAAATACATCGAGAATGGGTCGGTTGTTACTATACACGGAGAAGAAGAAATCATGGTGTCAAAACCGGTTTCAAGTGCAGTATGTGGAAAGTGCAGAGAAAGATGAGGAGAATTTGTGGCATAGCTTTGAGGTAGTTGAAACCGAACTCGGTGGGGTGAGCCCTCGATGCAAATGTGAATCGGTGGTGTCCCGAATTATGACTAATAATGGGTACCGAGAAAGGAAAAGGCACTGGGCTCAAAATTGCAAGGAACTCGGACACCGATTTCACTTCCGTAAAAGCTAGACAAGTTCGGATTGGGTACGAAGCGACTCTGGAAGAGAGAATGGAGAATGTGACTTTGGGGAAAAGGAGTGATAAGGGCGAAATGAAGCATATTCCTCACCTGAGGGAGACATTCCCGCACCAACCAAAGTAATCATGCCTGAAGAAGTCATTCGTCCACAATACCATCTTACTATCAATGCATTGCATGAAGAAGGCCCTGAAGAGTACAAAGCAATCCGGCCTTTCACTGAAGAGGAGCCATTGAAGAACTGGCAATCTGAATCAATGATTGATGTTATTGCTTCCAAGTAATTGTCTAGTCATGCTGTAACAAGCAGATATTTATGTCTAGCTATGTTTTTATCTTATATTTATGTTATTTGAGACAATTAACTAAATAAAGTTGCATGTTTATTCAGTATTCCTCTGTGTCACTCTCTTTGCTTACCTTCTTTTTACATTTATTAGTTTCCTTTTTCTTGTGTTTCCCTTTAAAAAAAAAAAAAAGAGAAAAAGACTTCCTTCTCTTGCTTTATCATTTCTACTCTATTTTATCTTTCCAACTCCCCATAAATTATTTTCCAGGGATGTGAGTCTTGTAGAGAATTCGTCTCATGAGAGGGACCTTGAAAACTTGTCAATTGATTCCCCTGCAATGTTTGATGAAGAGGATCTAGGATTTAGTGAAGAGAAAGAGGTTGTTGAAGAATTTGAAAAAATGCTGGAATACTCAGAGAGGAAGTTTGATGTGAGCAATGAGGTAATAGAAGTAATTAACATGGGAACTGAAGAAGATAAGAAAGAGTTGAGAATAGTAGATAATCCTGAGCGTATAGAAATGGTGGCACTATTGAGAGAGTTCCTTGATGTGTTCGCATGGTCCTACAGAGATATGCCTGGATTAGACCCTGGAATAGCATCACATAAAATTCCACTATATCCAGATGTAGAACCAAAAAGGCAGAAGTTGAGAAGAATGCACCCGGATATGTCACTAAAGATCAAAGAAGAAGTGACTAAGCAGCTAGAAGCTGGATTTATAGAGGTGTCAAGACACCCGCAATGGGTAACAAATATTGTGCCAGTACCAAAGAAGGATGGGAAGGTCAGGATGTGTGTGGATTACAGAGATCTAAATAAGGCCAGTCCAAAAGATGATTTCCCGCTCCCCCATATTGATGTTCTTGTTAACAATACAGTAAGAAATCATAGGTTCTCATTTATGGACGGGTATTCCGGATATAATCAGATCCCCATGGATGTTGATGACAAAGAAAAGACGACTTTTATTACACCTTGGGGAACCTTTTGTTACACAATAATGTCCTTTGGATTGAAGAATGCTTTGGGCTACCTATCAACGTGCTATGGTTGCATTATTTCATGACATGATGCATAAAGAAATTGAGGTTTATGTAGATGATATGGTAGCCAAATCCAAAGAAAAGGAAAGTCATGTAGCGATCTTTTGGAAATTATTTGAAAGACTCGGGAAGTATAAGTTGAGGCTCAATCCTAATAAATGCGTTTTCGAGCATCCACTGGAAAATTACTCGGATTCATCGTTAGCAGAGAAGGGATAAAGGTGGATCCTGATAAGGCAAAGGCAATACAAGAGATGCCTCCTCCTAAGTCAGAGCGAGAAGTGAGAAGTTTTCTTGGGAGACTTAATTACATCGCTAGGTTCATTGCTAACGACCAAAGACTTGTGAGCCTATATTCAAGTTGTTGAAGAAGCATCAGCCAGGAAAATGGGATGAAGAATGTCAAGAAGCTTTTGATAAGATAAAGGCTTATTTGATGAACCCTCCTGTGTTGGTACCCCCTACACCGGGTCGTCCTTTGATATTATACTTAACTGTACTGTCAACCTCAATGGGAGCAATGTCAAAAGACGATGAATCGAAAAAGGAGCAGGCGATTTATTACCTGAGTAAGAAGTTTAATGACTGTGAAGCCCGTTACACGGCTATTGAGAAGACTTGTTGTGCTCTAGTATGGACCTCAAAACGATTACGGCAGTACATGCTCTATTACACCACTTGGCTGATCTCCCGAATGGACCCTCTGAAGTACATATTTGAAAGCCCTCATGTCTCATTAAGGGTTTCAAAATGGCAAGTGATATTATCAGAGTTTGATATCAAGTACATGACTCAGAAATCCGTCAAAGGGAGTGCAATTGCGGATCATTTGGCTGAAAATCCTCTTGAGGGTGGACAACTAATGACATCCGAGTTCCCCGATGGAGAAATTTTGATGGCAGAAGGAGAGGAAGGAAAAAAGGAGTCTCAAGTGGAAGATGTATTTTGATGGAGCAATCAACATGTATGGCAGTGGCATAGGAGCATTGTTGTCTCGCCAGATGGAAAACAGTATCCAGTTGCTATTAAGTTGGATTTTGAGTGCACTAATAATGTTGCGGAATACGAGGCCTGTGCTTGTGGTTTACAAGTAGCAATTGACTTGGGGATCAAGCAATTAAAAGTATTTGGAGATTCGGCACTTATCATTTATCAAGTGAATGGTGAATGGCAAACTAAAGACCCAAAGTTGGTACCCTATCAAAAGTATTTGACCAAGTTGACTGAAAAGTTTGAAGAGGTGACCTTTTCCCATATGGCTCGAGACATGAATCAGTTCGCAGATGCTTTGGCCACTTTGGCCGTAATGACTAAGTTGGATATCCACAATAATGTCCACCCATCCAAGTAAAGGTACATAGTGAGCCCGCGTATTGTGCCAATGTGGAATGTGAGCCAGATGGTAAACCTTGGTATCATGATATCAAGCGGATATCCAACATAGAGAATACCCAACCGGGGCAAGTGAAGTGAATAAGAAGACTATTCGCCGGTTGGCTATGGCCTTTTCTTGAATGGGGAAGTTCTATACAAGAGAAGCCATGATGGCACCTTACTCGTGTGTGTGGATGCTCGGGAAGCTCGTTTAATCATGACTAAGTCCATGAAGGAATTTGTGGGACTCATGCTAATGGTCATATGATGGCAAGAAAAATTTTAAGGAGCGGTTATTATTGGTCCACCATGGAAGCGGACTGCATAGAATATGTTCGAAAGTGCCATAAATGCCAGATATATGCAGATCGAGTCAATGCACCTCCATTCCCCTTGCACAATATGGTATCTCCATGGCCTTTCTCGATGTGGGGAATAGATGTCATTGGGCCGATTAACCCCAAAGCTTCCAACGGTCATCGTTTCATTTTAGTAGCAATCGACTATTTCACCAAGTGGGTAGAAGCTTGCTCTTATGCCAATATTACTCAAAAGGTATTTTTGAAATTCCTCAAGAGGGATATTGTCTGCAGATACGGAATCCCAGAGAGGATAATTACAGATAATGCTGCTAATCTCAATGGTGTCGAGATTAAGAAGTTCTGTGAAAATTTCAAGATCAAGCATCATAATTCAGCTCCTTATAGGCCTCAGATGAATGGTGCAGTTGAAGCTGCAAATAAGAATGTCAAGAAAATTGTGGCTAAGATGGTTGTTAACTACAAGGACTGGCACGAAATGTTACCCTATGCTTTGCACGCGTATCGTACCAATATACGATCAAGCACTGGGACAACGCCTTTCTCCTTGGTATATGGGATGGAAGCTGTCTCTCCTATAGAAATTGAAATTCCTTCTCTAAGAGTATTGATGGAAGCAGAGTTAGAAGAATCTGAATGGGTGAAGACTCGATATGAGCAATTGAATATGATAGAAGAGAAGAGATGGCAGCTATTTGTCATGGACAATTGTATCAAAGCAGAATGGCCAGAGCCTTTAATAAAAAAGTTCGTCCTAGAGAATTATGTTTAGGAGATTTAGTATTGAAGAAGATTCTCCCTAATCAAGAGGATGCTAGAGGAAAATGGGCTCCGAGTTATGAGGGTCCTTACATCGTTAAGCAAGCATTTTCTGGAGGGGCTTTAATTTTGCAGAATATGGATGGAGAGGAATTGCCAAGGCCAATAAATAGATGTTGTCAAGAGATTCTATGCCCAAAAAAAAAAAAGAAAAGAAAAAAGAAAAAAAGAAGAAGAGGAAGCTCGTTAGGTTGAAAACCCGAAGGGGCGGCCTAAGCAAAAGTTAGAGTAAAAAAAAAAAGAAAAAAAAAGAGTCCGTTAGGTCGAAAACCCGAAAGGGCGGCTTAAGCAAAAGTTAGGACAAATAAATAGGCAAAATCTCAGAGGAAGGAGGTCTGAAACTCCAAACTGGGGCAATTTTTATCTTATGTTCAATTGGCCATACTGGGGGAAAATGTCTGAAAGATTAAAGGAAAGATGTGTTGAAGAAATTAGCAACAGAGACAATATTTGGATTATCAAATGGTTGCAGGGAATCAATTGAATAAGGAACAAGGAACCAAAACTGGGGCAAATTTTTCTTTCCCTTGCAATTTTCTTTTGTTTCTACGTTTTCGTCTTAAGCATGTGTCTTACCAGATATTCATCATATTACCAAAGTAATGAAAAGAAGTTTGTTCATTTAACGAATTTCTATCCATACATGAATGCATGTTTAACTCATTAAGTTAAGTCTCAAATAACATAAATTTAAGGTCAACAGCTTGATTCTGACATTTCTACAGCAATCCTTCGATGATTGAGTTAGATTGAAAGATCTCAGTAGCTCAAAGTATAGTTTGCAATGTGACATTTGGTTGAGGTGATTTGTTGCCAAGAAGGAAAGGAAGAGTTGACAAAAAAATCAAGAGAAAAAAAGGGTTAAAAAGATTCTGAAATAGCCAAAGGGTCTGAGGAAGAAAAGCAAGTGAACAAGGGTTTGATTGGTCAAAGCTTTCCAAAAGTCGTCGCTGGTTCGAATGATTAAAGGAAAGAAAAGAAAAGAGAAAAAGAAAGAAAGAGAGAATAAAGATAAAAGAAAAAAAAGAGGAAAAAGAGAGAGAATGAAAGAGATTTTAAGGCATGGTCTAACTATCATGAATGTTTCCATTGCATTTTAAGCGCATCGGCTCCCTGCATTTGCATTTTTTTAGTGCATCATCTCCTTGCATTTGTCTTTTATTTTTGAGCGCATCGGCTCTGTCTTTTACTTTTTGAGTGCATCGGCTCCTGTCTTTAATTCTCTTTTACTTTTGAGCGCATCGGCTCCCCGTCATTTCATTCTGTCTTTTCCTTTTGAGTGCATTGACTCTGTCTTTTACTTTTGAGCGCATCACTCCTGTCTTTTACTTTTGAGCGCATCGGCTCATTGTCTTTTAATTCTTGTCTTTTAGTTTTGAGCGCATCGGCTCCTGTCTTTTACTTTTGAGCGCATCGGCTCATTGTCTTTTAATTCCTGAGCGCATCGGCTCCGTGTCTTTAATTCCTGTCTTTTACTTTTGAGCGCATCGGCTCCCTGTCATTTCATTCCTGTCTTTTCCTTTTGAGTGCATTGGCTCCTGTCTTTTACTTTTGAGCGCATCAGCTCCTGTCTTTTGCTTTTGAGCGCATCGGCTCCTGTCTTTTAAGTTTCTATCATTGAGCGCATTGCTCTTTGCATTGTTTTGTTTCTTTTCGCTCCCGAACAAAATTCGAGTTCATGTCTTTACTCGTTTCTTACCATGATAAAATGAAAAACTACGGTTATTTTTTTTATCTAGTAAAAAACAAGTAAAGAGGGGCAACTGTGAACACCCAATTTTGTCCGGGGCGTTTTGTAAATAAAAAAAAAGATAAATAAAAAATAAAAAAATAATTTTTCAACCCATTGGCCCATTAACCCATTAATCCATTAATCCATTAACCCATAAACCAATCCGTTAACCCATCACCCATTAACCCACAACCCATCGCTTATCCTCATCCTTAACCTCAAGACTTATCCTAAAACAGACTCCATCGCTTATCTTAATCCCCAAACACTTATCCTAACTATCCCAAACCAACCTATCCTAAACTAACTCAAACTCATCCTACCACAAACTTATCCTAACATAAACCCATCTTATCTCAAACCCATCCTAAATAAACTTATCCTAAACCTCCCATCACTTATCCTAAACAAACTCCTAATCACATTCTAACTCAAACACCTCAGCCTAATCCTCTCCTATAAAACACCTAACCCATACATCAGGAGGGGAGATCAGAATCCTATACTCAGAACCTGCCAAGCACACTTCTGCCCACTATCTCATTCACATGATTTTCGTGATAATAGCATTCTTCATTTTCTACTCCAAACTGAGTTAACTCAGTGCCTCACCACACGGCCCCCCTTCAACACAGCTTCAATCCATCTCTTCAGTCACCACAACTCCACCATCATCAACCAAACCACCTTACCTTAAGCCAGCTGCTCCTGCAAAACCCAAAATCACCTCACTAGACCTCCACAAACTCCACCAATCGAACACCGTCCCGAACCGTTCCTCGCGACCCGGCGAGCCAACCGCGTGCAACCGTTCACCGCCCAAACGACCATCTTCGCGAGACCTCCGGTCACCATCTCTGCGTCTCAGCGGCCAAATTACGACCCAAGAACTTCGCCCCAACTCGCTCTGTTTTCACAAACCGTGAAGACCCAGCCATACCCAATCCACTTATTGCCGGATCCGAGCTTCAGCCGTTCGATCTCCGCGCTGCCACCCGCGACTAGATCGGAACTCCTCACGGAATCCCAAAGCCGGCACCCACCTCGCCTCACCAGCATCCTGTCCATCCTCCGCGATTAGCGCCGCTTCACTCGGGAAGCACGACCGAACCGCCGAATAACCGGGCCGAACTCCCATTGACGACCCTCCCCGATCCGCAACCGAACCCGCCGTACCTGCATCTCGCGCTCACCGTCGGTCATCGTTTGCTCCATTGGAGTTTTCCTTGGTTAGTTTTGCAATATAATCAAGAAGAAGCTAAAGCATCCTTTTTCTTTGTTCGAACAGTGAGCATATTCCTTTCTCTATTTTTTTTTTTTTTTTGCATAAATGGGCTTATTGGGCTAAAAACAAAAAAATCTAACAAAAAATAAGTAAAAAATAATAAAACAAAAAAAAGGGAATATATAAAATAATTTAAACTTTTTTTAATGATGATAATAATAATAATAATATGGGTTACCTAAGTTAAACGACTTGCTAACTCTTGTATTTTGTAAACGTCTGAGTTAAATGACTTGATGGTTTACATTATCGTTATTATTATTATTATTATTACTATTATTATTATTATTATTATTATTAATGTTACTATTATTATTATTAAGTTATTATCATGTTTTTTAATTTTTTAAGTTAAATCGTTAATTGATAATTTTTAAAAATAAAAGTTTTGTAACAAATCGATAATCAATGAGTGACGTCTCTAGCGCGACGCTTGAGCTTCACCTATTTAATCCTTAATTTGAATAATCGAGCATGACGGCTTGTTAATTCAAATTTTTAAAATTATTTTTAATAAAATTAACCAACCCACAATATTTTCTAAAGAACTACGTGATTTTGAATTCTCATTGCACCTGAGGATACGTAGGAGCGGGATTCATATTCTCACAAGCCAAAAATTAAATTTTCATAATTTATTTGTTTATTTCAGGGTAAAACAAATATTTTCAAGGATTATTAAGAATTTGCATAATTAATTTAAGGTACCGTCTTAGGACGGGTGTGTTAGGGGTGCTGTGGGATTAAGTTTCCGCCCTTCTCTACTCATAACCGACTCCCGAATTCAATCTGGTTTCAAAGACTATTTTTTTTCTTGGGTTTTTTGATTTTTCCTAATAAAAATAAAATTGGTGGCGACTCCTAAACTTAATTAATTTTAGTTTAAGTTGTTATTTCACCGCGATTAAAACGGTCGCGACACAGTCTGAATTTAAAAAGATGTTCATTATGGCGCGCAAAGTACTATGCATGACCCCTCAACCATAGCAAGCCACGTGGCCACGTCGCTGTCATGGCAGTTGAGGGGACGGCCGCTCAGCAGACCCAACCAACCCTAGTATCTACAACGTCTACAAAATGTTAAAGACCTTAGCTCATTACATAACCCGGTAATTTCTCTCACGGTAACAAATACCCTGGTTTAGTTGCTTAAGCTTTGCACTTTGTCTGTCTCGGCAAAGTCCAGAGCTGGGGGCATGTTATATAGGGCGAGCATTGGACTCACCCCGGTACAATATAAATTCCACAAATCAAAAATGGTCAAAGAAGTCGCTTGACAGTTCAATTAGATTTTATTTCATTTCATACATCATCATACATCAATACAAGGAGAAGGAGAACATGGGATATGAAAAGGTTAAACAGCACTGACGAGCCCGGAGGCTAACTTTTTGCTATGAGCTTTCACATCCAGATTCTCTAGAGCGCACACCAGTCTCTTCCCTATTGAGGTTTCTTGAAAAAGTGGATTGGCTTCAAAAAATTGAGGATAACCGGAACAGAACACTGCCGCGGGCTCTGGAAATTTCTGTCATACCACTCATCGGTTCCACTCACAAGGATAAAAGAAGACCGACATGCGTCCTCCTCGGTTGAACAGAGTTTGGGCTGATCATGAAGAAGTTCATTCCACTAGAGCCAGACCAGTTTCATGATCGTTCCAGGACGCTTGAAAGTAGTCACCTCAATGGTCCCCCTGGCTTATCTAAAAGGAGGACCAAGA
This sequence comes from Ormosia semicastrata, assembly GCA_029884595.1. Taxonomy (NCBI): domain Eukaryota; kingdom Viridiplantae; phylum Streptophyta; class Magnoliopsida; order Fabales; family Fabaceae; genus Ormosia; species Ormosia semicastrata. Next base: position 24,993,128 of record JAQQTO010000055.1, on the reverse strand, counting down.
AGGGCTCTATTTCTCCAATTACCTCCGTCCAACATGACAGGGATTACAGAGCTTCCCAGCGAAGAAGTATGAATTAGACATTTCTTCGTACGCTGGGAAGGTAACCGTCCTCATTACGCTGGGAAAGAAAAGTTCCTAATGAAATAAGTTTTTTGGCAGAAAAAGAAGTATCTTCAAATATTTTGGGAAAAGCAGAAAAATGGTGACCTTCGCAGAAGGCAAAACTTCTCCAACTCCCTCTGAACACAAGCATAGGCGTAAGAACAGCAAAACCATTCTGGAAGATAGGAGGGAAAATGATTGATTGTACCAGGCGTGAACCTTCTGTATTTATCGAACGGGAGGCTTTGGCTGACCTTACTAATCAAATCAGCGGCATTAAATGCTTTCCCTTTCCTATTGGTTACGAGAGCAACGGATGTTTGGGAAGCATTGAAACTGATCCTCTTTTAAAGGATCCTTATCTCCCAATTAATTCAGAAGCAACAGTTTCCAAAGATAAGGATTCAGATTTCTACAAGTTTCAAAAGATCTAGGAACAAGATCTAGACTCCGAGGAAGCAGCAAGATCCAAACTCCGGGGCAAGGGGTACGGATTTACCGATCTCCAACCTTGGAGATATTTTAATACGATGAACGTCGACCTCGGTGCGAGACATCGCGAAACCTGGCTTTAAAGTCAGGGCGTAGCCCGTTAAGTTTTTTGAAGCTGAATACCTTGGCACTTGACTATCCTGTCAAAACGCCAAGCTAGGGGCAACTGTTCTGGACCGTGGACTGGGATCCTACTCAAAAGGGTCAACTCGGCACACGCTCCACCTTATTCCTCCATCAACACCCCGGAAAGGACTGTAGGACCTCGGAATGCATAACTCCTGAGGATCAGGGAATCAACAGATCTTCGTAACTGCTGATACGAATCTCTTTGATTCTATAACCTCTCCTCACAATAAATGACTATAACGTCCACACTCCAATAATACCTGCATTGAATGCTCTGACTCCAATTATGCTTCATAAAGTTCAGGCTAAGTAAACCTAAACAGGTAATGGTTATTGAATAGCATACACCTGAGCACACTATCTGACTTGAGCATCGGAGTCCTTTTTACAGGTACCACCCCCGCCGGACCCTGACGGTGGAACGCAACTGCAGAAGGGAGGAAACCATCAAACCATACATTCCACAGATATCCTTCTGAATCCGTTCAGAACATTTTCATTATTTTTTTTTAAAGAAAACTCATTTTATAGTGTATATGAATTTCTATGAAAAAGAAATTATTTCAACTACATTCATGTAATCTCATAATATTTTGTATAAAAAAAATCTCATATATATTTGTTTTCTAGTCAACGACACTGCTTAGGCAGCATTAAAATCAATACTTTTCGACATCCCTTTAGTTTATATTTTTCTAAATATTTCAATAGTGTGGCACCAAAACGTTTGCTAGAATATGTGCTGACTTTGTATATTAGACTCAGAAATGATATGTAAATTCTATATGCCATATAAGCACTAGTACTGAATAAATGACAAAACACTGATCACTGATGGCTTTTATAAGGGAGATATGACGGATACTGATATTGTGTTATAAATAAAACGCTTTACATTTAACTTATAAGTTCACAATTTTAAATTAAGCTAAAATTCAGAGAAAAAGTGCTATTGTCAGAACCAACAATCCTGAAAGTTTAAGTTACGTCTGGTGCACCTGATAGTATAAGACATAATAGTATACGACAATAGAATAAAGTCTAATAGTGTAAATAAATTGATAAATTCGTATACTATCAAATATTTAGTGCACATAACATAAACAACTTAATAATGTATGTAACTATTTACTATGACTATACTACCCTTCACCTTCTTTACCATCTACTTCGACTTCTCACCCAATTCTACTATAACGGAACCTTGCCATCCAGCTTTAATAAGGATTGATATTGCTATATTAATTAATTACCACATTAGGATTTTCAGCTTTTCCATCAAAATAAAGCTTGTTTCTTGCAAGCCAAAGCCCATGAGCAATTGAAGCAAAGCTTTTCACCACATGTAAGGGGGTATTGAGTCAAAAATTCTTTAGCCAAATCATGAAAAGGAGCCTGCCCATTGTTATCCATATTCACGTTCAGTAGGGACATAAACCAGGCATTCTTGACCCAATCATAATCTCTAATTGCATGGTCAATAGTTTCTGTGTGAATCGGGCACAAGGACAACATCGAATACCCTTTTTCTCCAATTTCTCCAGAACTGACATAGAGTCATGCGCCACTCTCCAAAGAAAATTCACCGTTTTTGGAGAAATCTTCAAATGCCAAATTTTCTTCCAAAAGTCTTCTTGTAAAAAGTTTCCATTACCACTAGTTTCTATTTGAACTCCTCATGCAAATAAAATGATAGGCTGAATTAACTTAGTGGCCATGGCTAGTTTCTTGTTCCGAATGGTGCTTCACGATGGAGGAACAGTGGTTGTTCCCGATGGTGGATTCCGTGGTTGCAGATCTATTGGTTATAGATCCGGCGCGGATGGTGCAGATCCGATGGCCTCCCAATTTGTGTGGTTGCAGAGAAGGAGATGGTGTTTCACGGAGGCCATGGCTAGTTCCTAGTTCCGGATGGTGCTTCACGACAGCGAGACGGTGGCGGATCCAGTGGTTGCAGATTCAGTGCAGATGGTGCAGATCCAGTGGTCTCCTAGTTTGCGTGGTTGTAAAGAAGGAGATTGTGCTTCACAGTGGCGGGACAGTGGTTGTTCCAAGTGGTGGGGATGAGGTTCTTGACAAAGAAAGAGAGGCTTGGAATGAGAGGATGAAGTTGAGGGGTAAGGTGAGAAGAGATATCCTATCAAGTTTTATCATGGGGTAAGAGAAATGATATTGTTATCAATATCAGGTTAGAGTAAGATAAAAATGCTTGACTTAATTTTATTATACTATCATGTTAAACTACTAAACACCTGATAAGGTCTGATAGTATTAGTTAATATTATCAGGTCTTCATTATCCTATCCACCAAACGCAACCTTAAGTGGTTAGGTGAAGGTTAATAAATAATTTTATACCTAACATTTACAAATAAAAGTTTATGTGTTTACTTTGAAAAACAGATACACTTGTTTACCATTATTATAAACATTGTTAGAATATATAATGATTATGTTAAAATCATTTGGTGAATGTTAGGTTAATCACATATTCCCATCCTAGATTGGTGGCACAATCACCTGGATGATTGGTATCTTAGTTGTCCCTAAATCTATCTATAAATGTTGACAACATGTAAAAATTCAAAACAAGTATTATGTATATACAGAATATTACCTTTCATTATTCTTCTTTCTTCCTCTTCTATCTATCTCTTCTATCTCTCAACAGACATAAAACCTGATGTCCTTAAATAAAGGTTAACTCATTATACTAGAATTCATATACTTGTTTTGGAGATATACATTACGGTTGCATCACATAAACATGGCAGGATATCAGACAGACAGATGCAATTTGTATACACTCTTAATTTCTTTTCTCCCAATAGGAAGAATCAAGGTGGATAGTGTCGCGACCGGGATCGCGGCGGGGATGTAGCAACTCGAATAGATTTTAGATATGAAATTGAGAAAATGGAGTCGCCACCAATTTTATTTGAATTTGGAAAAATTGGAAAACCTTTCTTTGAAAATGGTCTTTAGAACCAGATTGGATTCGGGAGTCGGTTATGCTTAGGGAAGGGCGGAACGTTAATCCCACAGCACCCCTAACACACCCGTCCTAAGACGGTACCTCAAATCAATTATGCAAATTCTTAATAATCCTTGAAAATATTTGTTTTACCCCTTTTGTAAAAAATATGAAATAAACAAATAAATTATGAAAATTTAATTTTTGGCTTGACGGAATATGATTCCCGCTCCTACGTATCCTCAGGTGCAATGAGGAATTCAAAGTCACGTAGTTCTTTTGAAAATATTTGTGGGTTGATTGATTTTTAAAAATTAAAAATTTGAATTAACAAGCCGTCGCGACTCAGTTAATCAATTTGAATAGGTGAAGCTCGGCGTCACGCTACAGACGTCACCCATTGATTATCGAGTTTGTTACTGAAATTTTTATTTAAGATTATCAATTAGCAATTTAACTTAAAAAAAAATGTAAATCATCAAGCTGTCGCAACTCAGGTGTTTACAAAATATAAGGGTTAGCAAGCTGTCGCAATTCAGGTAACCCATTTTTATTCCTTTTTAAAAACTTTTAACTATTTCTTTATTTATCATTTTTAACTCCCAAAATCTAGCCCAACAAACTGATAATAGATGAAATAAAAAAAATAAGGAAACGTAAAAGGAAAACCAAGGAACAGATAACCCAAAACTGGGAGATATATCAATAAGGACCTCGTTTATGACCAGATTAGCAGGGGAGGGTGGCTGGCTTCTTTGGTTCGACAGTCGAATTGTTTTCTGAAGTCCGACGGTCGGGAATTGCCTCTGAGGGTCGAGAACTGGTTCCTGTGATCCGACGGTCGAGAGCTGGCCTCTGAGGTTCGACGGTCGGTGGAAAAATGGATTTATTTGGGTTTGGAAGGTTGAAGGTCGATGAGGGGAGTGGAGCTTACGGTTCGACGGTCGAATTGGAGAATGTAGATGGTCTTGCTTTTGGGGTCCGACGGTCGGATGTGATGGAATTTAGTTGATTGAGTTCGACAGTCGGAGAGGGATTCAGGAGTGGTTGTTAATTCGACAGTCGGGTATAGAGAGATTCAGGAATCCGACGATCGGTTGGTTGAAGGGAAGGATCTGACCTCTGGGTTTTCGACGGTCGGTTGGGAAGGATTTGGAGTTCGACGGTCGGTTGGGGGATTGGATGATTCGACAGTCGGATATGATGGATTTGGGGTTCGACGGTCGTGAGGAGGAAGGTTTGGAGATTTGAGAGGTAGGTGGTCTGGTTTGTGAGATTTCGACGGTCGGTTTAGGGTGTCGGATGGTTCGACAGTCGGATATGATGGATTTGGGGTTCGACGGTCGTGAGGAGGTGAAGGTGGGCTTTGTGAAGTTTGTCGAGGGTCACAATGGTATGGTTCGACGGTCGAGTTGGAGGTGAAGGTGGGCTTTGTGAAGTTGGTCGAGGGTCACAATGGTATGGTTCGACGGTCGAGTTGGAGGTGAAGGTGGACTAGTAACTGGGGTGGTTCGACGGTCAGTTGAAGAGGGATCTGGCTTTGTGGGGTTGTCAAAATGAGGTGGTGAATGTTTACAAGGTCCGACGGTTATGGGTGAGGAGTTCTTTGAGTGTGTGGTTGATGATGAAAGTGATGAGAAGTTGAAGGTGCAAGGTAGTTTTGGAGGTGGCGAGAGATGGGTGAGGATGGAAGATGGTCACGGTTGCAAGTTTGGATGGAAGGTATCGGGTGGGGATTGTTTTTAGGAGGGTCTGTTAGTGAGCTTGAGGGTGAGGAAATGAAGGCCAAAATTGGGTTCCGCGTTACGGAGAAGGACTATGGTGGAGATGGGTTTTGGGTGAGGGTAGTAGAGGGGAAGTGTATTGATGGAGTTATGATGTGAGTTGGTGGTTTGGCTACATGAGCTTATGGTGAAGAGAGGATGAGTGGGGTGATGGAAGGTGAGGATGAGATGAAGGATGATGGGGGTTGAAAGTGCCTCCGCTCTTGATGGAGAGATCCCCCCTTTTAATGTCTTGAAGTTGGTCCTCTCTTATTAGTTGCTAGCAGCCAGGTGATAATGGAGTGGGTGAATTAGTGAGGGAGTAGGTGCAATTAGTGAGGGAATCTGTTTGTTCAGTAGTGCAAGTGGGAAACTAAGTGGGGAGCAAAAGCGTACCTTTGTGGAAAAAGAGAATGGGAGGCAAAAGTGCTTGTCCCCTGTTTGCCGATGTGGTGATCTTTGCATGGCTAAAGAAAAAATGATTTTTATCCCAATGAAAAAAACAAATCTTTTTCTTTTTTTTTTTTTTTTATTATTTTCCTTTTTTATTTCATTTTTTTACTTTTTTTTATTTTTTATTTTCTATTATATTTTGGGCTTATGTATTTGGGTTAAAAGATGGGTTAAAAAAAAGGATAACAAAAAATCTTTTTTTTTTTTTTTTTTTATTTTTCTCTTTTTTGTTTCTTTTTTTATTATTTTCTTTTAGTCCCAAATTCAAAATTGGGTGTTCACGATTGCCCTCTTTACTTGTTTCTTATTAGATAAAAAGGAAAATTGTGTTTTTTTCATTTTATCGTCGTAAGAAACGAGTAAAAAAATGAACTCCAATTTTGTCCCAAGAATGCATGAAAGGATAAATGCAAAACAAAGTAAAAACAATGAAAAGAAATTAGAATGCATGGAGCCGATCGCTCAACAGAAAAGTAAAAAATGGGCGACCGAGTCCCGAATTTTAAAGACAATGGCAATCAAGCTGTCGTCCGAAATTTAAAAGACAAGGGCTTGATCAAATTTAAAACAACGGGCTTGGCCCGAAATTTGAAAACAATGGGCTTGGCCCGAAATTTGAGAGACAGATGGGCTTGGCCCGAGTTTAAGAGGCAGATGGGCTTGGCCTGAAATTTAAAACATGGGCTTGGCCCAGAATTTGAAAAACGGCGGGCTTGACCCAATTGAGAGAACGATGGGCTTGGCCTGCAATTTAAAAGACATGGGTTTGGCCCAATTTGAAAGACGATGGGCTTGGCCCAAAGATTTGAAGACAAAGGGCTTGGCCCGAGAATTTAAAGACAAGATGGGCTTGGCCTAATTTTAAAAAACAAGATGGGCTTGGCCCAATTTAAAGGACGATGGCTTGACCCGAGTTTGAAAAACGATGGGCTTGGCCTGAAATTTTAAAAGACGATGGGCTTGGCCCAGAATTTAAAGGACAATGGGCTTGACCCGAGTTTGAAAAACATGGAAAGCAGCTTGGCCCAGAATTTGAAGACATGGGCTTGGCCTGAATTTGAGAGACAATGGGCTTGACCCGAATTTAAAACGGTGGGCTTGGCCCAAATTAAAAACAATGGGCTTGGCCTTAATTTGAAAAACGATGGGCTTGGCCCAATTTAAAAGACATTGGGCTTGGCCTTTTAAGAGACAATGGGCTTGGCCCGCAAATTTAAAAGACAAGGGCTTGACCCAGAATTTGAAGAACGATGGAAGCTTTGCGAAATTTAAAAAACGATGGGCTTGGCGGAATTTAAAACATGGCTTGGCAATTTAAAAAGACAAGGGCTTGGCCCAAATTTGAAAAACAAGGGCTTGGCCCAAGATTTGAAAGACAAGGAAGCGAGCCTGAATTTAAAGGCAGTGGGCTTGGCTCGAATTTAAAAGACATGGTTGGCTTGCTAATTTAAAAAACGATGGGCTTGGCCCAATTTAAAACAGATGGGCTTGGCCCAAATTTGAAAACGATGGGCTTGCCCGACATTTGAAAACGATGGGCTTGGCCCCGAATTTAAAAGACAATGGGCTTGGCCTGAAATTTAAAAGACAGATGGGCTTAGCCTTAATTTAAAAGACAATGGGCTTGGCCCGGAAATTTAAAAGACAATGGGCTTGGCCCAAAAAGATCTTTTGTTTCGCTGTTCTTTTATAGTGAAGCTTGGCGCAAAAGCCAAAGACGTCACTTTTCACAAATTTGCAGCTCATTGAGAGATGTTGCGACGTATATTCCTGCAACTTAAAATCATATCAGAAGATCAAAAACATTATGCCAAAACTTTCTCTTGCATACCTGGTTCTAATTGCTTCCTCGGAAAACTTTGATCTATCAAACCCGGGCGTGAGCTCTCATAAACCAGGGCTTATCAACTTATTTCGAGTTCCTTGGGATCCTCGGACACTGGAGTTACTTTACTTCTGAGTTTGCTCATCAGGTTCATAGTTTCCCTCTTAATATTGCCGATTGCATTAGGAGCTTTTCTTTCCTGTTTGAACCTTCTGATTCATTCTTGATCTAACTTGTTAGTTAGAGGATTGCCATTAAATTGTTAAATCAATGATACTGAATTCATATTCCCTCTTATTGAAGCATTTTGTGATAAACACGTGTGACTTCACAAATATAAAGGAAAGGAACATGTCAAAGAAAGATGAAGAATAAAAAGAGAAGAAAGGAAAGTATTTTCATTGATTTGAGTGTTCACAAGCACGAAAAGGCAAATAGTATAAAAGAATGATACAAAGGTAAGGTGGCAGACAATTGCCCCAGTTAGGATTCCTTTCTTCTCATTAGATAGGTCCTAATTCTCAGATGGATATTACAATCACTTGTGACACGAGCTCTCTTCCATCCACCACTGTTTAAAATTGCCTCAGTTTTGTCTTTCATCGCCACTTAAAATTGCCCCAATTTTTTTTTTTTGTAGATGCCCTAACTTTTGCTTAGGCTGCCCTTACGGGTTTTCAACCTAACGGGTTATTTTCTTTTTTTTTTTTTTTTGTTTTAGGCATAGAACTTTTTGACTGCATCAGCATTTGTCGGTCTTGGCAACTCATTTCCGTCCATATCCGTTAAAACTAAGGCTCCACCAGAGAATGCCTCCTTAACGATGTACGGCCCTTCATAACTCGGTGCCCATTTTCCTCGAGCGTCCTCTTGGTTTGGAAGTTTTTTCTTTAAAACCAGGTCACCTGCTTGGAACTCCCTAGGGCGCACTTTCTTGTTGAAGGCTCTTGCCATTCTTCTTTGGTATAGTTGCCCATGACAGATAGCTTTTAATCGCTTTTCTTCAATCATGTTTAACTGCTCGTACCGAGTCTTTACCCATTCTGCTTCTTCTAACTCAGCTTCCATCAATACTCTTAAAGATGGGATTTCGACCTCTATGGGGGAGACTGCCTCCATACCATAGACCAAGGAGAACGGTGTTGCCCAGTCTGGATCAAATATTAGTGCGATAAGCGTGGAGAGCATAGGGCAGCATCTCATGCCATTCTCTGTAGTTGATCACCATTTTGGCTACGATCTTCTTGATGTTCTTATTTACTACTTCTACTGCACCATTCATCGGGGTGCAGCAGGAGCGGAATGTGATGCTTGATCCTAAATCTCTCACATAGATTCTTGATTTACATGCTATTGAGATTAGGGCCGTTATCTGTGATAATCCTCTCGGAATTCCATACCGACAAATGATGTTTACCCTTAAAAATTTAAGGACAACCTTTTGAGTGACTTTGGCGTAGGAAGCGACCTCTACCCACTTGGTGAAATAATCAATTGCTACCGGGATAAACTGTGGCCATTAGAAGCTTTCGGGTTTATTGGCCCAATAACATCGATTCCTCACATTGAAAAAGGCCGGGGTGCCACCATATTATGCAATGGGACGGTGGTGCGTTGATGCGATCGGCGTACACTTGGCATTTATGACACTTTCGAACATATTCTATGCAATCGGCTTCCATAGTGGACCAAGAATAACCATATCGCGGGATCGACGAGCCATCATGATACCATTAGCATGTGTTCCGCATATTCCCTCATGAACTTCGTTAAGATGGTGAGAGCCTCCTTAGCTCTATGCATCTGAGGAGTGTGCCATCATAGTTTCTTTTGTACAGTATTTCCCATTCAAAAAGAAAACCATGGAAAGCCGACGGATGCTCTTTTTATCTGTCTCACTTGCCCCTGATGGGTATTCTCTGAACTTGATGTACTACATGATATCATGGAACCAAGGCTGCCCATCTTCTTCTTCCTCCACATTAGAACAATAGACTGGTTCGCTTTCTGCCCTTATTCGGATGGGTTGCACATTAGCATGAATATTCGATTGGTCATTACAGCCAAAGTTGCCAGAGCATCTGCGAACTGGTTCTTATCCCTAGTCAAGTGCGAAAAGGTGATCCATTCAAACTTCTCGATCAACTGCATCAAATATTTCTGGTATGGAATCAACTTGGGGTCCTTAGTCTGCCATTCCCCGTTCACTTGATAGATTATCAGTGCTGAATCTCCATATACTTGTAGTTCTTTCACTCCCAATTCTATTGCAACATTTAGCCCTTGAGCACAAGCTTCATACTCAGCTACATTATTGGTGCAATCGAACTCTAACTTGATGGCCACTGGGTATTGCTTCCCACTTGGTGATATGACCACTGCACCTATGCCGTTCCCATACATATTGACTGCTCCATCAAAAAACATCTTCCACACGTCCTCTTTATCTGACTCTTCTTCTTCAACTGCTAAAACATCCTCATCAGGAAAATCAGACGTCACAGGTTGCTTGTAATTGAGTGGACTCTCAGCTAAGTGATCTGCAATTATGCTCCCTTTGATAGATTTTCGAGTTACATGCTTTATGTCAAACTCAGAAAGGACCACTTGCCATTTGGAGACTCGTGTGGAAACATGAGGGCTTTCGAATATGTACTTTATCGGGTCCATCCTTGAGATAAGCCAAGTAGTATAGTACAACATGTACTGCCTCAGCCTTCTAGATGTCCATGCCGATTACAACATGTTTTCTCAACTGCCATGTAGTGAGACTCGCACTCATTGAACTTCTTGCTCAAATAGTAGATGGCCTGTTCTTTTTTCTCGTTTCATCATGTCTTTGTCCTAGCATTGCTCCCATGGATGTGCGCAATACTGTGAGGTATAATATCAAAGGACGACCGTGTGTAGGTGGCACCAAAAGGAGGACTTTACAAGTAAGTTTTTATCTTCTCAAAAGCTTCGACACTTTGTTCATCCCATTCTCCTGGTTGTTGTTTCTTCGATAGCTTGAAGATTGGCTCACAAGTGCTGGTCAGGTTGGCTATGAACCTAGCGATGTAATTCAGTCTCCCGAGAAAGCCTCTTACTTCCTTTTCAGTCTTAGGAGCAGGCATCTCTTGTATGGCTCTGACTTTATCAGGGTCCACTTTGATTCCTTCCTTGCTAACAACAAAACCAAGCAATTTTCCAGTCGATGCACCAAAAACACATTTTGCCGAGTTTAGCCTCAACTTGTATTTTCTGAGTCTTTCAAACAACTTTTATAACACTACCACATGACTTTCCCCTTCTTGGGACTTGGCAACTATGTCATCCACGTATACCTCAATTTCTTTGTGCATCATATCGTGGAACAAAGCAACCATGGCACGCTGATAGGTGGCCCCAGCATTCTTCAATCCGAATGGCATGACTGTGTAGCAAAAGGTTCCCCATGATGTGACAAATGTGGTCTTCTCTTTATCACTCGTGTCCATAAGAATTTGATTGTAACCAGAATAACCATCCATAAAAGAGAATCTATGACCTCTTGCTGCATTATCGACGAGGACATCAATGTGAGGCAAGGGGAAATTATCTTTAGGGCTAGCTTTATTCAAATCCCTATAGTCCACACACATCCTGACTTTTCCATCTTTCTTGGAACGAGGGACGATATTTGCTACCCATTCGGATGCCTTGATACTTCTAAAAAACCGCCTCCAGTTGCTTGGTGACTTCCTCTTTGATCTTTAAAGACATTTCAGGGTGCATTCTCCTCAATTTCTGCTTTTTCGCCTCAACATTGGGGTATAGCGGAATCTTGTGGGAAGCTATGCTCGGATCTAGCCCTGGCATATCTCGGTAAGACCAAGCAAATACATCCATGTAGTCTCTGAATAACTTGATCATGCTTTCACGTTCCGGGTTATCCACTAACCTCAACTCCTTCTTGTCTTCATCAGTTCCCATATTGATCACTTCTACTTCTTCCTCATCCAAGCTGAAGTCTCTTTCCGACCTCTCTACCAATTCGGCAAACTCCTCAGTGGTGTTCCTATCTTCATCTGAGTCATAATTATCTATATCCATCATTGAATAGGAATCCATCCTTGAGCTTTCAGGTATCCTTTCATGGGACAATGCCTCTACCCGACTCAAATCCCTGGAAAATTTATTTATGCCCGATTGGACACAGAAAGAAAAAGAAAGAGAAAAAAAATGGTAATTGGACAAGGCTAAGCAAAGACGTAAATCAAAGATAGAAAAGAACTAAAGCAGTGAGTCAACTGAGAAACACACAAGTTCATTGCATTGATGAAAGATAACATGAGCAGAGAATCATACTGGAAAAACACACAAGTTCGTTACATTAAAGCTTCGACAAGAGTTAGCATAAATTCAACATTACAAAAGTCTAAGATAATATCATGACCGAACAATTACTTTATGACAATCACATCCATTAACGCCTCAGATCGCCAATTGTTCAGAGATTCCAAATCGTCAGCAAGCTCGGATAACAGGGCCTTCTCCGAGTCTTCCTCTACATTGTTAATGATTAGCCGGACTCGACGATTGGAGGTTCCATTGATAACCTCGGCAGGGATGGGGAATGTCTCCTTCAGATGAGGAATCGCCTTTTTCACTTCATTCTCCCTTTTTCCTTCACTGAGAACCAAATTGTGCTTCATCATGCCTTCCAAAGGTGCCTCATATCCCAGACCATATCTGTTTTTATTCTCCGGCAGGGTAATCATAGACTTGGTTCCTTGCAGCTGAATTCCTAGACCTTTCCCGGCTTGGTAACCATTATTGGTCATAATGCGAGTCACAACTTGATGAACATCTTTAGAAGTCGACTCATCCTTCTTTGCTTTTGATTCCACCAACTGGAAACTGTGTAGGAAGTTTTCCACCTCCAGCTCTGTGTTTTCAACATAAGGCAACCGAAGTAGGCTTCATCGGTAAGATTTCTTCCTCTCCCGGACGGTAACCCGGACATCCATTTTCAATGTATTTCGGGCATTGGTGCGGGGTTGAGGAACAATGCCAAAGGCGGCATGAATCCATGGCCTTCCCAAAAGCATAGTATATGTAGGCTCAATATCCATTACTTGGAACAAAGCACTTGGAAGCGGCTCGGGCCTATCTCAAGTGGAAGGGTCACTTCTCCCGAATTCCTCTTTTCCTTCCATCGAAGGCTCGTCTTGTCATTTCTTGAGGCTTAAGGTCTTTTACACTCATAGCCACCGGGACAAGGTTGTTTTCGGGAGGACGTTCAAGGCGGAGAACCCCATCAATCGAACTTTTGCGATTACATACCCCGACATTTCAAAGTGATATGCAAAGCACGTGGGTTATTCCTATCGAACGTACCACTTCTTCCTCTCGAGAAAGGGATCACATTGATGTGCCTTACTGGGTCTACCATGTTCACTAAACTTTCGGGGTAACATCGGCTTCACATAAGCTTCATTTAACACTCTCTGCGGTGCTTTGCGATGAGGTTCGAAATTCATGATGAGTGACAATAGAGAGATCCGAGCCGAGTCTTTACGAGTTGTTCTACCACATCATACTCACTTTGCTTCATGATTTTCGAGAATTCTTCTTCATCCTCTTCTTTTGTTTCTCTGAAGCTTTCTTTTCCTTTCCGGTCTTATCTTCTTGCCCATAGCACCCGCCGCTTCTTGTGATCCCTCCTATGCCCACAACGCTTGACACTTTGCTTGTGCGGGCTCGCTATCTGAGCAACGGAGGTTGAAGCAGTTTGTCCTATATTACCTTGTGTTTTTAACTTGACATCGTACTTCCAAGGCACAGCGTGTGTATCACTATAGGGAAAAGGTGTAGGCTTTTTTATCACTATGACAACTTTCTGGGAATCTGGAACTTTGCTAGTACGTGGGAGTTTGAGGACTAGACGCTCCACAACATCTATCTCTTTTACAAACCCTCTTGCTTGAGTAACCTCTATTACCCCCAAAGCCATGAAGCTTTGCACCTGAGCCTTAAACTCCTGACAACCTTCAATATCGTGCCCCTTCTCTATATGGTATTCACAGTGAGCTTTAGTATTAACATCACCCAAAGCTGCTGAGGAACAATAGCCTGCTTGGACAAGACCTTGGAATATTAACTTCATAGGAGTTTTGACATCCTCTACATTTTGAAGTCCCTCATTCTCCTTATCTAATGCGTTTACAATCCCTTTCCCATGATTTGGAATTGGGTTGCTAGTAATGCTAGGTCCCTTCTCCTCTTCAAAATCTAGCTTTCCGCAGGAAATCAACCTCCTCACTATGGTCTTAAATACCTCGCAATCCTCGATTGAGTGTCCTGGGTTATCCATATGGAACTTGCAAGTTACATTGGGATTGTACCAGTGGAAACGGGGTACCATAGGGCGAGAAGGAACGCATGCAACCAAATGTGCATCAAACAACTGTTGAAACAAATCGGCATTGGAGATTGGCAACTTTGGAAAAGGGGTAGATTCGACGGGGTCGAGCATACCCTTGGTTTCCGGTTTCGAGGTGCGGGAGGACGATTGGTATAGACGGGACGTGGTGAGGGAACATTGTTAACTTGGTATGAAGTTTGGTAAGTCGGAAAAGCGGGTGAAGGGGCTTGATAAGAAGGGTGTGGTTGCGGATTACGAGGAAAACTTGAGTTTTGTTGGCGCACGTAACTGACTTCTGGCTCTTGCCTCCTTGTTGGTGCCACCTTCTTAGGAAAATTACTCTCAGTATTCCCAGTAGGTAATTTTCCTGCTTTTGCAAGATTCTCAATCCTTTCTCCAAATTGAAATTAGATCGAAAAATCTCGTACGCGGCGCACATACCATCGGCCCCAATAAAAGGTACTCCTAGGGTCCCCATAAAATACGAGCTCATTTCGATGGAGTCAATGGTGGTTGAACTTGGGCCGCTACCATTCTCCATCTTTGAGCGTATTGCTTGAAAGTTTCGTCCTTCTTTTTGTGCATTGCCCCTAGTTGTTCACGGGTTGGTGCGGTATCGATATTGAATCGATATTGCTCCAGGAATAGACTCGTCAAATCATCCCAACAAGAAATCATTGAATGGTCGAGTTGCATGTACCATTCCAAAGCCGACCCAGGTCGACTCTCATGGAAGAAATTGGTTAAGAACTTTTGATCCGTGACCAAATGGCCATCTTGGTGAGGTAAGTCTTCGATGGAACTTTGGATTGGTGCTTCCATCATACTTTGAGAAGTCGGCATTTTGAAGTCCTTGGGAATATTAACTTCAACCTCGAGGGAACAGTTCATCGATTCCCACCGAGCCATATGGATTAGGGCCTTGCATGGCTTTAATTTGCTCTTGCATCTTTTCAATCAACTCATCTCTTAACTTTTCTTTTTTCGAGTTCTTTGTTCGGAAGATCTTCACCTACATTCTCACGAGTCACCTCTACATTATTCTTCTCCCCTTCCTGATTTCCGTTCATGGAATCATCCTCTTCATTCACATTGTTGCTTGTATTTGCATTTACCCTAGTGCCGACAGATGTTCCATTTGTTGTTCTAAGGGTCTCGAGTTAACTGTCTCAGTAAATCCTCGACCCTTGATTGTCCTTCTGCCATTGTATTGATCCTTTCTCTCATTTCATCCATCTCTTGACTTAAGTTTCTTTCTGAGTTAGACATCTCTTGTAGCCTAGTTTGCGATCTAGTTCTGTAGGCCCGGGTTTGTGCAATCTGCGTTTTCCGAGGACGAGCAATGATTCAAAGTTTTTTTTTTATCTGAAAAAAAAATAGAAGATCAGTGATTATATTCATCATTTGTTAGAGGACCGTTAGTGATTTTGTGCCAAATAAATTTGAAATGAGTATCTTTGATATTGTTTGTTGTGACTATTACCCAGAACGTCTCGTTCAAAAGTATTAAGTCTCTAGTGAAATATGGGATAGAAAAAAGAGTGCCGACAAAGCGTACTTCATTCATTCAACTGAAAATACATGACCTAGCCGAGAAAAACTATTCTTTATCTGAATAGGCCTTAGCCATTCGTTTCATCTGCCCTATAAGGTTCTTACAATACTCAATGAAATCACTGATTTCTACCGGTGTTTCAAAAGGGTTGACCATCCGATCAGCTTCCTTCAAATGATATGGAGTATCCGCAATTGCCGAATTAGCCAAACATGCCAATTTTGAAAAGCGACTCATCCAAAAATGAACTTCCTCCTTCCATCCATCGATGTCCCCTTTTTGTTGTTCCACCTGATCCATCAGTTTTTTCATATTTTCCTGTCCTTGTTGCAATGCTGCCTCATATTTTGCAAATGTCTCTTTCATGTGCAGCTTCTTATCTTCTATCATGTCCTCATACCGCTTAGATGCCACTCCCATCTGCTGCCTCATTTCTTCTACCAGCCGCATTGCATTGTTTTGGGTTGTCTTGGCATTCTTGAGCTGCTCCCTCAGCTGTTGGTTTTCAGCCATGGCCCTGTCCCTTTCTTGCCTGCGGAGTCCTAATTCCTTGTTTGCTGCCCCCAGACACTGTTTGGTTTTTAGCGTGGACTCACGTTCTGCTTTCATCTTTTTATTAACCCTTTCAAGAGTGTGGTCCTTTTCGGTATTTTCTCGCTTCAAGGCCGCACATGTCTGGCGAATCTTTCTCAACTCAGCTTCCACTTGTTTCTTTTCCTCTTCCATTTTCACAAACCTTGCTCTCATCTCTCTCATTTCTTCATTCTCGATCACGACCGAGGCTGAAGGTTCACCAACCGTAGGGGTTGCCGAGATCCTGAATGGCAACTTGATTTCTTGAACTCTGTTCTTAACCCATTGGCGATAATCTTCCTTGGCTGCACAACTTCTGACTCCCAGTTCTTTTCCTTTTCGAATGACCTTGTCCCAAGCGTTTCGGACCTCCCGAAGTGATTCGGTGTCTTCCGTATCTATATAGTAAAGAACAAAAGAGGTTATTTGGGCTTCTGCAGGTGGCCCCATTATGGGGTAACCGAGTTGTCGTTGTGCCAAGGCTGGATTGTAATTAATACATCCTCGTGTACCCATGAGGGGTACGTTTGGAAACCTTCCGCACTGGTAGATGATAGTTTCTACATCTTTCCATCGAGGATACCATCTTATCTGCTTTTCTTCCAATCTCGCCAAGTGGTCCGCCCATTCACGACTGTTCTTGACCTTCAATTGGTACAGGTTAAAGTCAGCGATAGGGCACTCCGCTTTGTATGATCTGTCGAAAACATGAGCTGTGAGCCAAACATATAGCACTGGCAAGCAACAGAGGACTCTTTTTCCATTCCTTTCGTGACAAAAGCTCAGGGTAGAATAAACATCTGCGAGAACGGCTGGGGTAGGGTTGTCGGTGTGGAATTTGCAGGCAAGGAACACATCGATTGCTGCATAATCCACGTAATCATCAATATTAGGGAACAAAATTGTGCCGTAAATGGTGAGGGCTAGCACATCCATGAAAGCCTCCCAATCTCCATTGTTCGCTAAGTGACGCATCTGTCCTTCGAGGTACTCTCTTGAAAACCCTTTGGTTCCATTCTATTCTGCACACACACCTTGGAGGTCTCTTGCGTGCACTTTCAAAACGTTCGCCATAGTTTGGATGGATGCATAGTGTCCTTTATAAAAGTATGGCCTTTTACCTTCCAATGACAAACCTAGGATTTGCTCGAATTCTTCAGAGTGGGAGCTAATTGGAAATCTGAAAAGTGAAACATCGAGAGGAGGTCATAATATTGGGCCACTGCGGTGATTGCCTCCACTTGCACATCCACCTCTAACAGATCCAGAACCTTTCCATACTTTGCTGCAAATGTCAAACGTTGAGTCTTCTTCAACATTCGTCCCATAATCACTAGGCTTTCAGTGTGAACTTTATTAGCCTTGAGTCGCAGAGTCTTCTTCAAGCTTGCATCCTTATGATCTGATCCCATATTTCTTTTATCAAAGATATTCACTGTCAAATCTTGGTTGAGTTCTAACGGTTCTCTAACAAAACTGTCTCAGGAAGGACAGAAGATTAGGGTATTGCAAAGAAACATGGTACAAAGATGCAAAGTATGATTTTTTTTGTAATGGCAGATAAGATCAAAGATAACGAAAAGGTACGCTCCTTTGTGCCCTAAAGGACCGCCTTAAATTTGAGGAGTTCTACCCTAAGGATCTATAAGTCTATCTAATTTGTGAAAACTTTCATTGGGTGGCTCTACTGTTCTAACGGCCTCTAGAGCTAAGTCCCATATCAGAATGTTGACCACAAATAGTAGGTAAACCACTAGGTGCGGGGCATTCATGACAAAGGCACGCTCTAGATGAGGTTTTCGCGATAACCAAACAAGATGTACATCCAAAATGGCTACCACTACGCAACCTCTTCCTAACTTAAGATTCACTCAGACCCGGGTATAGGGCCTCACTCGAATGTGTGTGATAAACATGTAGGTGTAGTGTGTGTGTGAGGGAGCATACAAACCTGTACAAAAATTTTAAAAAGAAACTACCCCCCCAATCTGCAAAAAACATATATACAATAACCAGGCAACAATCATCTATCCTAAGGTTTCAACAATTATGCACAATTAAGTACAAATTATATACAAGTATATCAGGTCAAAACAAACACAGGGATAACGCTATCAAATATTTACATAGAACAAAATAAATAAAGCCCATTTACAAACAAAAAGAAAACAAAAACAAGGATAAAAAGGGTAAAATAAATAAATGAAAATTATTAACAATTTGCACAACTAACAACGACAGGCTTGACTCTCCAAAATTCCCCAGTGGAGTCGCCATCTGTCGCGACTGGGATCGCGGCGGGGATGTAGCAACTCGAATGGATTTTAGATATGAAATTAAGAAAATGGAGTCGCCACCAATTTTATTTGAATTTGGAAAAATTGGAAAACCTTTGTTTGAAAATGGTCTTTAGAACCAGATTGGATTCGAGAGTCGGTTATGCTTAGGGAAGGGCGGAACGTTAATCCCACAGCACCCCTAACACACCCGTCCTAAGACGGTACCTCAAATCAATTATGCAAATTCTTAATAATCCTTGAAAATATTTGTTTTACCCTTTTGTAAAAATATGAAATAAACAAATAAATTATGAAAATTTAATTTTTGGCTTGACGAAATATGATTCCCGCTCCCTACGTATCCTCAGGTGCAATGAGGAATTCAAAGTCACGTAGTTCTTTTGAAAATATTTGTGGGTTGATTGATTTTTAAAAATTAAAAATTTGAATTAACAAGCCGTCGCGACTCAGTTAATCAATTTGAATAGGTGAAGCTCGGCGTCACGCTACAGACGTCACCCATTGATTATCGAGTTTGTTACGAAATTTTTATTTAAGATTATCAATTAGCAATTTAACTTAAAAAAAATGTAAATCATCAAGCTGTCGCAACTCAGGTGTTTACAAAATATAAGGGTTAGCAAGCTGTCGCAATTCAGGTAACCCATTTTTATTCCTTTTTAAAAACTTTTAACTATTTCTTTATTTATCATTTTTAACTCCCAAAATCTAGCCCAACAAACTGATAATAAATGAAATAAAAAAAACAAGGAAACGTAAAAAGAAAACCAAGGAACAGATAACCCAAAACTGGGAGATATATCAATAAGGACCAGATTAGCAGGGGAGGGTGGCTGGCTTCTTTGGTTCGACAGTCGAATTGCTTTCTGAAGTCCGACGGTCGGGAATTGCCTCTGACGGTCGAGAACTGGTTCCTGTGATCCGACGGTCGAGAGCTGGCCTCGAGGTTCGACGGTCGGTGGAAAAATGGATTTATTTGGGTTTGGAAGGTTGAAGGTCGATGAGGGGAGTGGAGCTTACGGTTCGACGGTCGAATTGGAGAATGTAGATAGTCTTGCTTTTGGGGTCCGACGGTCGAATGTGATGGAATTTAGTTGATTGAGTTCGACAGTCGGAGAGGGATTCAGGAGTGGTTGTTAATTCGACGGTCGGGTATAGAGAGATTCAGGAGTCCGACGATCGGTTGGTTGAAGGGAAGGATCTGACCTCTGGGGTTTCGACGGTCGGTTGGGAAGGATTTGGAGTTCGACGGTCGGTTGGGGGATTGGATGATTCGACAGTCGGATATGATGGATTTGGGGTTCGACGGTCGTGAGGAGGAAGGTTTGGAGATTTGAGAGGTAGGTGGTCTGGTTTGTGAGATTTCGACGGTCGGTTTAGGGTGTCGGATGGTTCGACAGCTTCGGATATGATGGATTTGGGGTTCGACGGTCGTGAGGAGGTGAAGGTGGACTTTGTGAAGTTTGTCGAGGGTCACAATGGTATGGTTCGACGGTCAAGTTGGAGGTGAAGGTGGGCTTTGTGAAGTTGGTCGAGGTCACAATGGTATGGTTCGACGGTCGAGTTGGAGGTGAAGGTGGACTAGTAACCGGGGTGGTTCGACGGTCGGTTGAAGAGGGGTCTGGCTTTGTGGGGTTGTCAAAATGAGGTGGTGAATGTTTACAAGGTCCGACGGTTATGGGTGAGGAGTTGCTGAGAGTGTGGTTGATGATGAAAGTGATGAGAAGTTGAAGGTGCAAAGTAGTTTTGGAGGTGGCAGAGATGGGTGAGGGTGGAAGATGGTCACGGTCACGGTTGCAAGTTTGGATGGAAGGTGTCGGGTGGGGATTGTTTTTAGGAGGGTCATTAGTGAGCTTGAGGGTGAGGGAAATGAAGGCTGAAATTGGGTTCCGCGTTACGGAGAAGGACTATGGTGGAGATGGGTTTTGGGTGAGGGTAGTAGAGGGGAAGTGTATTGATGGAGTTATGATGTGAGTTGGTGGTTTGGCTACATGAGCTTATGGTGAAGAGAGGATGAGTGGGGTGATGGAAGGTGAGGATGAGATGAAGGATGATGGGGGTTGAAAGTGCCTCCGCTCCTGATGGAGAGATCCCCCCTTTTAATGTCTTGAAATTGGTCCTCTCTTATTAGTTGCTAGCAGCCAGGTGATAATGGAGTGGGTGAATTAGTGAGGGAGTAGGTGCAATTAGTGAGGGAATCTGTTTGTTCAGTAGTGCAAGTGGGAAACTAAGTGGGGAGCAAAAACTGCGCACTGTGGAAAAAAAGAATGGGAGGCAAAAGTGCTTGTCCCCTCTTAGCGATGGTGATCTTTGCATGGCTAAAGAAAAAAATGATTTTTATCCCAACAAAAAACAAATCTTTTTCTTTTTTTATTATTTTTATTATTTTCCTTTTTTTCATTTTTTTTACTTTTTTTTTTTTTTCATTTTCTATTATATTTTGGGCTTATGTATTTAGATTAAAAAGATGGATTAAAAAAAGGATAACAAAAAAATTTTTTTTTTATTTTTTTTTTATTTTTCTCTTTTTTGTTTCTTTTTTATTATTTTCTTTTAGTCCTGTCAAAATTGGGTGTTCACAGATAGGATAGCGGTATGTAGCTGATGAAGGTGAAGCAGTCCATGGCCCATCAGTAGACAAACTCTAACTTTGTGTCTCACTTATCTTATTTTCTTCTATCTGATAGTAATACTGTTGCATTGCCTCCAATTGCGTCTCATTATCCATTACCTCACTTGTATTTGAAACAAATTCTGGAACCACCGTTCTGCCTTCGAGCATACTTAGCACTGCCACTGGGGACATGGTGGGACTAAGGGTTGAAATGACATTGGTGCATAGGAGAGCCACTTTGATCATCACCATTACCTCCTTTTCATTGATATCTGAACCCAACCTTCGATCAACTAGCTCCATCAGGTTGCCTTTATCTTTCGATAGATGTGCCTGTTCAAAGAAATATGGAAATCAGTTTCATTTGAGAGTCATTTACAGTAGAAACATTCAACCTATAATGATGTCACCATCAGTCTGAAGATTCTTCAAAGTACGTCATTGGCCATATTTGTGAGGGAGGAGGAGGAAATTATAATTTCATGGAAAAACTAACAACACAATGATGCATGTGACGTGTCACTCAAATGCCTTCAAATTGGTAAAATCAAAGAAAATGAATTGTGAAATATATTGCAGTGTTGCACTCCTAGAGTGGCAAGAGATGTAAATTGAATGACAATATTTGTTTAACACAACATTCAAAGCATGTAGATTGTATCACGGATAATCAGATTCACATGAACAATGGAGAACATCAGAATAAAATTACCCAATTAAGAAGATACAATGCTCGACCCTTAGACCGGTGAAAGGTATTCTTATTTCCACTTGCGAACATTTTTAAAATAGCAACTATTCTCAATTTTCATTATAATATTATTAATTTAATTTATACTAGACATTTTACAAAAAACAAAAACTATTTAAAAGAGTGCATACTAAACAAAAGAGCACTTATTAAAAAGATATGAACACCTATAAGAGCACTTATTGAAATGCAGAAACATTCATTATACGTTTTACATGTAAATGAGCATTTAAAAGAACACATACTAGACAAAGAAACATTTATTAAATTAATCAACTGACGGTGTTATAATAACTTTATAATAAAAATTGATAACATGGACTATTTTGAAAACGTTTCAAAATGTAAAGACAAATTTAAAAAGAAAAAAAATAAAAACTAAATTAAAAATGAGTGAAAAGTATATAATCAAAACTTTAATTTAACCAATTTTAATTTTTTTTTCTTGGTACAATGCATAGGATAATACAAATTTTATTTTATTTTTTTGCCTTTGACGAGATATCCCATAAACATTGCGATGAGACAAAGCCTCAGGCGTACAAATTTCGTTTAGTTTATTGTAAAAGAGGTCAATTTGCTTAATTTTCATCTAAATTCTACTGAGAAATTTTTGTGCCCATAACGTTTGGCCACGGCCATAAAGGGGAAAGCCATGGTTTGAATTGTTTACTAGGGAAGAAACAAAATTGATCAATGAAGACATTGCACAATAATGTAATTTCAAAGAAGTATATCAGACTGTAGGTTCCAAGTCTAAAGATTCTTTAGAGGAGGAGGAAATTAATGGCCATATTTGTGAGGACAGAAACTAGACTTTCAAAAACTAACAAGGCAATGATGTCAATTAAATGTTTTTATGTTGGTAAATTTTATGAAAATCACGTAACTGTGAAATGCATTGCAATATTGAACTTAACACACACACCATAAGTAGAGAGTTATTGGAAATATCAAAGTTATTTGTTGCCACTTTGATTTGATGTAAGGTAAATAAACCAGTTTGCAGATCTAAATCCTTTAGCTCTGCTAATAGAAGCAAAATAAAATGGGAGATCTATTTGTATTGCAAAAATTCACTTCATTAATGCTTTTAGAAAAATAGGCATTATTTTAGTCATCATTGTTAGGGGTGGAAACAGGTCTGACTTGACCTTTTTAAAGGCTTGATTTAGCCTGAAAGTTTATTTAAAATATACTTTACAATGAGACATTTAAATAAATTAACAGACTTACTTTTAAATAAGTCAACATGCATTTACATAAACTAACAGACATAAGCCTTGAAATAGGCTAATGAGCCTACTTAAGGCCAATAAGCCTTTATTATAACTTAACACTCACTTTCTAATTTTATAGATCCTCACCACTTTCATATTATATTATATAGTTAAACAGGTCAGGCAGGCCTACCAGACTTAAAAGACCTATTAGATGGCCTGAGACTTGACATTTTTAGTTAAACAGACTTTTAAAAAAGTTTTGGCTTAACTTATTTAGTAAACATATCAAGTTTGAGACAGATTAGGTCATAGATCCTTGGTGGACAGCTTGACCTATATCCACCCCTAATCAATGCCAAAAAGAGAAAATTTTAATTTAGTCTCCAATGTTTTTATTTAGATTCGCCATCCATAGTGTGTTACTTTATTGTAAAGATTTAGCAAGAAGATAATTAACTAAAATCAATGATGCAATATCTTCAACAAAAAACTATTTGTGCATGATAATTCCTGAATGTGTCAGCATTTAGCAAGAAGGTCGACAATAACAAAAATAATTGGTCCATAATCAGTCACATTTCGCTAATGAAGTATTTTTTCCTGGACAACCTCTCCACCAAAGTATGCCAACAACAATCAAGATGAAAATAATAACTGCCGTAGCCACACAACTGGAACTAAAGGTTAGAACTAAGTTTTGTTCAATATTTAGAGAGAGAGAGAGAGAGACCATAAGGTAATGGGGACCATAATGGAATTACACTAATTATTAACAATATTTTTACATATGCCAAATAATAATTTGAGTACCTAAGTAATGACGTAGTAAACTGTATCCACCTAAGAATTTCTCGGGCTAGCCGCAAAGTCCCATGCAACCTTCTCCTCAATGTGAGGCCACTATCTCCACCATGGAGCTCCTCTAGCATGTCAAAGACATCCTCTCCTTTCTCTATCCTGTTAGTGAGTGCTCCTTCCAATCATGGTTGTTGTTTCAGTCTCGCCTTTTCTCTTTGGCTAAGATCATATCTCGTTTTTCTTGGTGCATCCTGTGCCTGTGTTGATCGGCGTTTGGATTGGGCTGTTGTCAGCATCCTTGTGCTTGGGCTTTCAAGTGCTTTCCGCCACCACATCCCCTGGCCACCACACCCACCGGTCACTACGAACTCGACCGGAACCTCAGTATACCACCATCGAACACCACAAACCCGCTACCCCTCAACCCGCGACCATTCCCTATCTCGCCTAAAACCTCCACGACTGGTGATCGTGTGCTCTTGGAATGGGTGCAATACTCGTGACCATTGGAGTTATAGTGGGATGGGATGAGAAAGGTAGTGGGATGGGATGAGAACGACGGTGGAGAGGAGAATAAGTAGAGTGGAAAAATGAAGAAGAGCTAGCTCACTTAAGTTATAAGAAAATTTTAAATGGACATTTGTCCGTTAGAAACTTTTACCAAGTGAAGCAAATTAAATTTCTGGCAGATTAATTGTCAAAAAATGTATGGTGTGCATACCTCGAAAGTTGGAGAAATTTTTCAACAGATATAATCCACTAGAAATCTCGAAACACATAATTGATATATTTACCAGAGTGGCAGTTTAGTTTTTTGACGGATTAGTCGTTGGAACTTGTACCCATACCTCGAAAGTTCAAGAAATTTTTTGGCAATTATATTTCCTAGAAACCTCAAAACACATAATCAGGACATTTATGGCAGATTAGTCGCCAGAAATAAAAAAAAATCATTAATGCTTTTATTTTTCAGTGGATTCAAGTTTTTTTTTAATTGATGTTCTGTTTTCGACAAGTATGTTCATCGAAAATACCTACATTATCGAACTAAAAAAATCATTAATGCTTTTATTTTTTACAAATATTTGGCTGAGATTCAAGTTTTTTTTTTAATTGATGTTTGAAGCCTGGTTTTATACAAGTATGTTCATCGAAAATACCTACATTATCGACGAAAGGTCATTGTATCTATCAAAAAATTTGTCAATAATTTTTGAATTTCGTTTAGTGATATCAACCACACAGAACAAGTTATCAAATGTCAAAAAAAATAAATATCAGAGCTGATAATTTTAACATGAAAATCCCTCAGTGTAAGGGGGAAAACCATGAGACCAAGTTCAGCAAAAACTTTCACCAATAATCAATGGATACAGAATCAATCCTCTAAATAGCAACTAAGGAACAACACAATCAACAATACATGACCCACTAGGTGGAAATCACCAAGCAACAAGATAGAAACTCAACAACAGTGGGTATCACACATCAGCCAAAATAGAAAGTGAAACAACAAACAAGATATACCAAAATGTAGCCCTCAATACTAATAACAACATATTAAAATTTCATCAAGAATGATAAAAGTTTACCTATCTCTGATCAACAATTATTAATCCTCACTTTTTCCTCTAAAATGAATACCCTCACTTTAGATGATTCAAATCTTTTTTTTTTCAATATATTGTTGTTAAATAGTGTTCATGCTAGTTTGTGTACACTTCAACTAATTTATCTTCGTGTTTCAATAAAAAATGTCATTCATGTTTTGACTAAGGAATTTTTATGAATATTTCTTATAGTCTAACTCTAAATATTTGACATAGTTAAGACTTGAATTTATGACTTTGTACCTACTCATTCATGACATGCTTACTCCCCAATGGTTTGTCTTTTTATGCCTTCTTTCATCAGTTTCTTTCACTTTTGGCAACTCTTTTTTGTGGTCCCTTGCTTCATATTTCCAATTATTTCTTTCATTTCAAAATATTTGTCATTTTGAAGAATGAATTTTGTTTTATTTTGTCAGTCACTTTAGAAAATTATGAGGGAATTAATTATTTTTTTAAACTTTATTCTTATCTCTTGACATTTTCACTAAGTAAAATGAAAAAACATTAATGGAATAAGAGAATAATTTAGTCAAATGTAATTATAAGTACGTTTGGATAAGTTTTAAAAAATAATTAAGATAACAAAAAAAGTACTTTCTTCTCTCTTTTATTTTTCTAAGTATTTTTTTTAGAAGCAATTCATCCTATCTTTTCAGAAAAAGTTGAAAAACATTAATTTTAGATTATGCTTATTTAAGAATCTAATCTAAACAACTAAAAGCATTTGAAAATTACATTTTTCATTAAAAAATACTTTTCTTGCTAAAAAAATTACAAAAAAACGCATCTTATATTTCCTGAAAATTAAAGATACTTAATAAATTTCTTAATGGTTATGAAAAACCTTAAACGGCAAGATATTATAAAACGAAGGAAGCATTTCATTAGTGGCACCAAAATATTTGCTAGAATATATGCTGACTGACTTTATACATCCAACTCAGCAATGATATGTAAAGTTCATATGTCATACAAGCATATTTAGATAAATTTGATGCCAGAATTCTACTCCAGTAAATGACACATCGTTAATTAGAAGAATGGAACGATTCGGTCCTGATTTGTTATAAACATTACACCTGAGGTTGGATATTCATGATAACATTATTTAGACGACACAACGAAATAAAAGGTAGATCTGATAACATTAATTACACAACAACGAAATAAATGGTCTGCACCTCTCGTTTTGGAGAAATACATATCATAGTTGGATCATAAATAAAATGGTAGGATATTACCAAGATAGATGCAATTTACACAGACTCTCTTAATTTCTTTCTCTCCCAATAAGAAGCATCAAAGTGGACAGGATTGAGGTATGTAGCTGATGAAGATGAAGCTGTCCATGGCTCATCAATTGACAACCTCAGACTTTGTGTCTCACTTATTTTATTTTCTTCTATCTGACTGTAATACTGTCGCATTGCCTTCAACTTCATCTCATCCATTACCTCAGTTGGATATGAAACAAATTCTTGAACCACAGTTCTGCCTTCAAGCATGCTTAGCACTGAAGACATGGTGGGCCTAAGGGTTGAAGTGATATTGGTGCATAGGAGAGCCACTTTGATCATCACCATTACCTCCTCTTCATTGAAATACGAACCCAACCTTTGATCAACTAGCTCCATTAGGTTACCTTTCTCTTTCAACAGACGTGCCTGTTGAAAGGGAAAAAAAAACAAATCAGTTTTATTTGAGTACAATTGAAATACACAACCTATAACTGAGCAAGAAGTATATAACACAGTAGGATCCTAGTCTGAAGATTCTTCAGCATAGGACATTGGCCATTTTGTGTGGACAGAAACTAGAATTTCAAAAAATAACATGACAATGATGTCATTTAGAGGCCTTCAAGTAGGTAAATTTTCAGAAAATCACAATAAGGGTGAAAAGAATGAAATATTGCTCTTCTAGAGTAGCACAAGATGAAAATTAAATGAAATTATCTGTTTCACACAACACAGAAAAAGCATAAGTATATTGTATGATGAATATTCAGATTAACAATGGCGAGCATGAAAATAAAAGTTACCCAATCAAGAAGATAGAATACTTCTTCCTTTGACCGGTGAATAGTGTTTCTCTTTCCACTTATAATTTCCAAGGCAACGATTCCAAAACTATAGACATCTGCTTTGTCGGTCAAATAACCATGCATTGCATATTCAGGAGCCATATATCCACTGCATGATTGAAATACATCATTGCAGTAACTTCAAATTACATAATGTTTAGGTTCTTATATCTAAAATCTTTCTGAATTGAATTTGATAAGGCTTGTCAGTGTACATTCTCCTTTGGAAAATACTTTTTAAACATATTCAGACAAGAAAATAAAATATAAGAACTCACCAGGTCCCAGCTATTCTGGTGCTTATGTGAGTATTGTCCTCCTCATCAAGCTTGGCCAAACCAAAATCAGATATCTTTGGGTTCAGGTCTTTGTCAAGCAACACATTAGTGGCCTTAATGTCCCTGTGAACAATTTTCAGTCTTGATTCTTCATGCAGGAAAGCCAAACCTCTAGCAATACCAACACAGATCTTCTGCCTTGTCGGCCAATTCAAATTTAAATGGAATTCTTCTGGGCCTTTGTAAGTGTGACAGGAATTAGACAGCAATATCATTTAGCCAAGCATAATATTAAGACTGGAATATCACATAAAAAGCAACCAAAGTTGAGCATATAAAGCAAATGATTTACCGAATAAAGCATGTGCAAGGCTATTGTTTTCCATATATTCATATACCAGCAATAACTGATCTCCCTCAACAACACAGCCATAAAGTTTAACAAGACAAGGGTGTTGCAAAGCTGAGATCATGCCTATCTCATTTATGAACTCACGTTTTCCTTGCTCTGATTTAGATGAAAGCTGTTTGACAGCTATTACAGTGCCATTCGACAGAATGCCCTGCATTTAGGGAATGATACACATTTTTGTGGAATTTTCAAAACACAAATTGAATAATTAATATCCACAATTACAATAGATCAAATATAAATCACTTGATGTCTTATCTTTAGGGATACCTTATAAACAGGACCAAACCCTCCTTCTCCAATCTTATTGGAAATATCAAAGTTATTTGTTGCTGCTTTGATTTGACGTAAGGTAAATAAACCAGTTTGCAGATCTAAATCCTTCAGCTCTGCTAATAGAAGCAAACCAAATTGAGAGATCTATTATCCGGAGAAAATTCCACATTATCAATGCTTTTGGAAGAATATGCATTATTTCATATCATTGCCTAGAAAAGGGTAAAACATTTAGTCACCAATGTTTTAATTAGATTCACCATCCATAGCCTGTTACTTATATTCTATAGAATTAGCTAGACAATTAACTACAATCAATGGTCAAATATCAGCAACAAAAAGCCAATTCTGTGCTCGATAATTCCTGAATGTTTCATTAAGATGGTCGGCAATCATGATAACAAAAGTAATTGCTTTGTAATCACCTCTCGCTAATGAATGTTTTTTTCCTAGACAACCTTTCCACCAAAGTATACCAACAATGAGGATGACAATAATCGCTGCTGCAGCCACAATTCCAACCACAGCCCCTGCAGATATGCTACCTGTAGAGTCTGCTTGATTATTGCACAAGAGCCATACGTGTCAGATGATACCATCAAGGTAACAACAAAAGAATTAAAACTTAGTGAGAAGACAACCCACCATGCTCGACAGATATAGCTGATATTAGAGGACCATTTACTGATTTATATGGGATATATGTTGTCCCTTTGCCAGCCCAATAGAACCGGATCTCTAAGTCATTACTAGTCACATGAGCGGGAAATTGTTTTATAAGTTCCTTGCCAACTCCTTGTGCTTCATTTGCAATGTTGAAATCCTTCAGTACCCGCTTCCCCTGCAATATTTCAAATTCAAACCTAAATGGCTTTTGATATTTACAAATTTAAATAAGCAGTCTGAATTCTGTTGAAAATATCGTAGCAACTGATTCTACAGATGAAGTCAAAGTACTGACTAAAGCCAATTCTACATATATAATGTGATATTCTATAAATATATGGCAAAACTTGGATCAATATTAAAAAAAAAAATCCACGACAAGAATCTAAACATTGGTTGATGATGATCCTAAAGGAAACTAGTGACCAGTTCGTTAAAAGCTGTTGTTTTATATCAAACACTTGGTTGACAAAGTTACAAAAATAATGAAACCATGTACCTGAATGTAGACGTCAAATACACGCCTCCCTAGGCTGCTATATGTGTTATCATCAGTGAACATTATCTCTGCAAAGTGAAGCTTTACTGTGTAGTCTCCATTTTCCAGGCAAAATCCATAATAAGTCAGAGAAATGGGGGAAATACGTGCATTCTTATATAGTTCAATATCAGTCATATAAAGCCTAGTTTCATTTTCTGAGGTATAGAGGAGAAGCTTTCCTTGTAAGGTATTATTATCCAAGAAGTGACCAGTGTTGCTAAATGCCCAGTTGCCTCTACTCTGTTCATATCTTGCTGGTCCAGCAGGATCTGTATCTTCTTCATATGTTATACCTCCAATGGTAGTTTGTTTTCCACCACAATTTATATGGAGAGAGTTAACAGCTGGCAGATGAAGGAAAGGTCAGAATTCAGAAATCATTTGAAGAGTCAAGCACAAGAAGAAACAGACACAAGAAAAAGAAAATTATCATTCAAATTATATTATTCCATTCTCTCATTATTTTTCTCCTTTTTCTTTTATTCTGCGAATGGAGAAGGGAGGGAGTCAAATTGATTCATAGGAGTCCAGGCAAGAAAAAGCCGCTTATCTTGTTACACACGTTGGCATAAGAGTATTACAAAATTATAGCCTTGCTCCATGAGTAAGACAGTTGAGTTTACAGAAATTACATGTTAGATTAACTTACTTTTAGTACAGATTCTATTGCTGTGTTCACAAGAAACCGGTCCTCTGAGGGAATAACGAGACAAGACAACAGAACAAGTCGGTATAATCAACCCTAAACAACATAAATTACACAAGAGAAAGGAAATGGAAAGGGTATATATGTACATGTGATAAAGGTTAACGCATGAAATATAAAACTTACGAGCTATTCCTTGAAAAGCTTGCAAACATGTTCCTATGGCATATAAAGAGATGGTCAACACTCGGATAGCTGCATGGAATTACCAAAAAAAAAAAAGAAAAAATCACATGAATGCAAGTATTCATACACATTTTGCTCATAACATGTCTGTGGCTCTGGGTTTTCAACGCTGAAGTTGTTATATGATAGATCTCTGCGTAATGTGTATAAGGTAATTCAGAAACTTAGAAGATAAAACAATGTCACTGGTAAGGAGAAAAAAAAAATGTATCCAGTAGTTCTACCATGAAGAATATTTGAATTATCCAATGAAGCATATAAACAATGTTTGAAATAGAACTCACATGTATTTATTAGTGCTCATTGTCCACTCAGGCACTGGTCCAGTCAGAAAGTTTCCTGTCAAATATCTAAGTAAAATAATATAAAAAACCAAAGCATATAAAACATCAGTTACTGATGAACCCATCAAAATGATAAATAAGCTAGTCATCCGTAATCCCAGCCTTGATTTCCTTTTTTACTCTCCTAAAAAGAATTTAACTAATTTGAATTGTCCCAATGATCCTTCCATTAACCTAATTAGTTTAACTGCATAGATATCTTGATTTAATTAGAGGTGCTAGCTGACAAAGATTAATTACATTAATTAACACCAGAATGTGGATATGCATAGTTCAGAACTTTCAAAATGAAGTTTCAATATTTGATGTGCATGTGGATTTCATATGAACAAATACTGTAAGGTTTTTTATTTTTGCACATCATTTTTTTGTCACTTTTTCATTATTTCGATTCTTGCAAAGGAATTAAGCCAATCCCTGTACATAAAGCCACTAATGCATAAATCCTACATAGAAACTAATTTTTATATAAGATTTTGACGTAAAAAGGTAATGTAAATAAAAAACAATGAACTTGAATAATTTTTCAACATGGATTTTGGATACTCTAAAATGAAGGATGCACTTTAGAGAGCAGAGTGCAAGTGGTACCGCTAACAAGAAAATCATGGGAGTGGATTCTCATATATCCATGATTTGTTATCTAGGTGTTCGCATTAACCATTGATTTTTTTCATCAAAGGTTATTGATTTTGCAATTTACTCAGCAAAGTGCAAGGTGCACTTCAGAGGATCTTGATCCTTTCAATACAACATGATAAAACTGCGTCAGCTACAGTCTTATCCATGTATACTTCAAAAATGGTGCATCCCTGATTCATAAAATTGCCCCATTTCATTGTGCACTAGTCACAAACTTGGCTTGGTCTACTTAAGCTAAAGTAGGCTGACATCAATTTTGTATGTGTCTGAGTTGAATTCCCTCCTCAAGGATTCAATTAGATTTAAACAGCTATTACATATCAGACCCAAAGACAAAACTTGAATTTTTTATGTAAAGAAACCAGTAAAG
Organism: Ormosia semicastrata; assembly: GCA_029884595.1. Classification (NCBI taxonomy): domain Eukaryota; kingdom Viridiplantae; phylum Streptophyta; class Magnoliopsida; order Fabales; family Fabaceae; genus Ormosia; species Ormosia semicastrata. The sequence goes on along the minus strand of JAQQTO010000055.1, from coordinate 24,961,072 downwards.
ATATTATAGACTTTAAACAAGCAGAATGGAGTATAACTCTGAAGCCTAATATTTATTTGATTATTAAGTAGCTTCTACAGGGTAAGTAGCCAGAGTTTTGAAATTAACTAACGCTATCCAGCTACCAAAAAATGTCTACTCTCATTTTGGAGTAATATTAAAATGAAAAATGTTACAAAATTTCTTACACGTAGTTGGCTCCCGTTAACCCTTCACTGTTTTTTGGAATGTCTCCACTTAATTTGTTATAGCTGAGGTCTCTGAAATAGAAATTTCATCCAGAATAAGTTAAAAAATGCAAAAGAAAAGAAACATTAAAATGTTTATTTTCTAGATGTGATGACAACAAGAAGCATACTCATGTTATATCCATCAAAGAGATGAGTATAAAAGGGAAGGAGCTGTGCTATTCAACACTACACAGCACAACATGTGGATAACTCGAAACAACAGCATTTGTTGGATGTGTGTTTTCATGAAACCCACTTATCTAATCAACTATTTTTATTGAACTACATCGTTTCAATTTTCTGATGGAAAATGCTTCTTTGCACATCCTTTAAGATCACATCTCTTCACATGTGGAGTAGGTGGCAGAATGAAAGTAGAGGTTTGTAAAAAATGATGTGGGACTAGCTATAATCAGATGGTGAAAATTGTGCAGATGTGAGGTGAAGTGTGTGTAAGTATGTGTGCAATGTGCTTAGCATTATTCTTTTCTGATTGGGTGGTTTAGACTTTTCATATTGCAAGTACTTCAACTGGTCTTAAATATAAAACTCATACAAGAAAATTTTACAATTAGCAACGACTAAATATATTGGAAAAGGAATGAATCAGCACTTACAAGACTTGCAAATCAGTCAGGTTTACAAGATATTGAGGAAGTGTGTCATTAATATTGCAACTCCTTAATATCCTGTGAAACAATCAAACATGTGAATTCTGCAGCAAAAAATATATTTCTCATCATTTAGATTTGTACTCCTTAGTTCTTATATCAGTGCCCTTATTGAGGCATTGACTTGCAAATAGAAAATATAAATATAAAAATGGCAACAATCAAAGGAATTCACTCACAATATTTTCAATCCTTTCATATTATCAACTCGTGGAAAAGTAGAATCAGATCCATTCAAGTCACTAAATCTCCTACATTTCATATTTTAAGTATGGAAGAATACGATTAGAAAGCAATATAATTTTGAAACCCTCGTTGTAGTACAAAACCCCATAGTATACTTACAAATCGGTTAAGTTTTGCAGAAATGAAATTCCAGAAGGAATTGGTCCATTTAAACCACTACCTTGAAGTGCTCTGTCAAAATAAGAATACATTTGCTACGTACAGATGTAAAGATCAACAATAGAAATACAAATAAACCTCACCAAAAAAAAAAGGGTTCGTACAGTTTATCAAGACTTGTCCATCTTTGAATAAAATCGGGTATGTTTCCAGAGAATTGATTGTCACTAATTCGGCTGCCTCATGTGAGAATTAACATGATAAGTTACTATTAATTCAGAACCAAAAATAACAACATAATTCAAAGTAACTATAAAAAATAAAAATAGGAACCTTACAATTCCATCAATGAAGTAAGCCTCGCAAAAGTTGCAGGCAACTCTCCGGTAAAATTGTTGGAGCTTAGATGCCTGTAGCAACAAGAAATTGTCAGCATAGATATCATGTTACATAAATTTTAACAAATTTTATAGTAAAAAATTTAGTTGAAAGTATTTAGTTCACTTTTATATCGAGCAACAATAAATAAAAATTAGGGGAAAAATAATCTATTTTCACTCTCCTAGCATAACCTTGATGTTTCAACAGCAAAACTGAATCAAATCAATTAAGTAACCATGAAAAAATAAAAGGGGAAGAAAACAATATAGTGTCTCTTAATGGCAATTAAAATGCAGGGCTTACAGTATTTCTATGTTGGCAAGATTCCCAAGTTCTGGAGGAAGATTTCCAGAGAATTGATTGAAATCGAGGATCCTATCCATTTGAAATTAAGTTACAATGAATATATTCATAAAATTGAAATGGGACAAATTCTTAATCAATGTGAATAACCAGAAACTCACAAACTTTTGAGAGTGGTGATGTTTGCCAGCAATGCTGGGATTGGACCAGTTAGTCTATTTCCAAGAAGAGAACTGCAATAAGAATGGAAAATATAAATTAGATTCAAGTTTCATGAAACGAGTACAACGTAGCAATTATATATATATATATATATATTATGCAACATAAAACATTACCCTCGTATAATATAATCATATCTAAAGACATATAATGAAGAAATTTTTAAGAGCAAAGTAGAAAAGTGGAGAGAGAAATCACACATTTCCTGAAGATTCAAGGAGCCCCATTCTCTAGGAATTGTACCACAAAGGTAGTTACGGGTAAGGTCACTGTGCCAAAATCAGAAAATCAAAGAAATGAATCGTAGATTCATAGTGAAACATGCAGATACATGCAAGTTCATTGTCCTTCAAAGAAAGAGTATAACATACATTTCTTTGAGGTAAGGCAACCTGATCAGTTCTGGTGGGAGACTGCCTTGGAGATTTTGTGATTTCAGAACTCTGTCAGTTTATTTACCAACAAAAATTGAAAATAATTAAAAAAATTATCAAGATAAGCATTTTTTTTTAGTTAGTAACTCATGTTTATTTTACTAGTATCTTATAATTATGCATTGATAATGATGTCAATAATTTAACTTTTAAGTTATCAAGCACAAAATAATAAAATACTAGTTATCTTTCACTAAAGAAATTCTCTGGCGTCCACGAGCTAAAGGTGAGTAGCTTCCACGTGAAAAAAAATACTGAGTGAGTACCAAGAGACAATAGCTATCGGTACTTTGAGATCCTAGACATATCATTGGCAGCCTGAGGGGTAATATTAGAGTAAATTATATTTACTCCCAGTTTCCCTTTAAAAAAAGATTAAAAAAATACTAGTTATCAATGACCATGCTAGCGGTGAGGGTTTGATTTCCATAATATTTTCTTGTTATCATTTTTTTTATTAAAAAAAAATTATTTTTCAATTTTTCACATTTTATGAAACATAATTAGTTTGGAAGTATTAAATTATTTTCAAAATGTAAAATAAAAATACTTACCCCAAAAAAAAATATTAAAAAAAATACGTTTGGTATCAAATGTAACGAGCAACTAGCAGGAGAATCCTCAAAAATAAAAATGGCACACAATGGTGAACACTCAATCAATCAATCTCTGAAGGTCCATCATTTTCACACCCAACCAAAACCCCAGACGCTGTCTCACTCGTTCCCCAGCATAAAAGCCCAGTTTTTTTAAATATGAGAAAACTATGGTTTTTGCCTAATAAGGAAGGAAAATCGAAGCCACTAGAAAGCCCACGATACCTCCGCTCGTCGGAGTCGTCGGCCACCTAAACCACCTCCTTCCATGCGACACCTGCAACTTCTTCAATTCAAGGCTCTGGAGCTCTGACTGCCTCACATTGTTTTCGAATTTTGGCTCTTTTCAACATGTAAAATACTTTTTTTTTTTTAAAAACACGTATTTATATCTGCATGTGTGCTGTGAAGCCTTCAAAATCAATTTATATAGATATATATGTGCATAATATTGTCATATATTTTTTTCCCAAATTATCTCTCTCAGAAAAATTATTCTTTTATAATATATTCAGACACTAAAGTGAAAATTTGTTATTTTTATACACATAATTTAGAGATAAAATAAATTATTTAACTGAGAATAAATTATTGACTTGATGTTGAACATTTTTTAAATATCGAATAACACGAATTGCTTGCTGTAAGACAATCCCACAAGTACGGTTGCTGTGTGCTACTAATCGAGAAGTCCTCCCAACCGGGGCTTATCATCAGCCGTGTGGTTCGCTTAGTATTATGTTGAACCCTTATTGATAAATAACTAAATACATAAAAGTATATTTTGAATATTAAATTTTAACATCAAATTAGTCCAATTTAATATCTAGATTTAATATTAAAAGATTAATTTAATATAAAATATAAAATATTAACATTCAATGACAATTTTAATGCAGTTTTTTTTTGGTGCAGTGATGTAGTTTTTATTTGGCCAAAACGAGAAATTTATCAAAACTAAATTGAAAAAAAAAACCGTTTTCTTGCATTTTGGTTTAACTCAAGTATGAATTCTAATGTTAAAAAATCAATGTGTGATTGATAGTTTAAGACACCCAAGGGAAAAAGAGACATACATTTCAGTAACATGGCAGAAGTTGTCATTGGGCGTAGAGCAATTGCAAGAGACCTTATTTACTACTCCATACTCATCATACACGGTAGGCGGATACCAGTTGCATGGATCTATATTGAAGTTCCAATCCTTCTTACCAAGTGTTTTAGCTATATCTTTCAGCGCTTGCACTAAAGTATACAAATTCAAGTGCTATCAACAAAGTTATCAGTCACAAAAATATTTTATTTAATTTAGGACATATGCATTCATACCTTCATTGTCTGGCACAGTAGTGGCCCCAAAAGCAAGCAATGTGAACCAAATGGCAAGGAGCGAAAGGAGGAAAAACTGAGAGGAAGTGATCATCTTCATGCTGATTGACATTGGAATGGACAAAGTGAAGAAGACAATTTATGGTTTGTGGGAATGAAAGAAGAACAAGCTGATGAAGAGACTGACATTAAAGGAGGAAGGAGTGTAAAAGGGTCCAGGGAAGACCTCAAAGTCTCTAGCAGAACCAAGTCAAATTTACCAGCCAAGTCTTTTGTTCTCTTTGCAGTCCATTCTATTGACGATGGCACCCACTTTACTTTTTTCATTTTTTTGTGAAATAAATAATAATAATAATAATACATGAAAGTTTGCCCCCAGTGACCCGGTGCCTTGGCAGCCAAGGATTCAAAAGGAAAACCTTGGAGACATTCTTCCTGGGAAAACGTTTTTCGTCAAACTAAATATTCTAACTTTTTTGTCCACTTTATATTTCTCTATGTATGTTTATTGACTTTTTTGTATGTTAATATTTTTATTTCAAGTTTTTTATTTTTTGCTTATTGGATTTATTAAAAATTGATATAAATTAATCACTTATTTTTAATGTATTAATCAATTAATTTCTCGTTTTTCATTTTTCATTTATTGGATTCACCGAAACTGATATAGATTAACCATTTATTTCTAATATATTAACTAGTTAATTTTCTGTTTCTCATTTCACTGTTCTTAGATTCACCAGAAACTGATATAGATTAACTACTTATTTTTAATGTATTAATAAGTTAATTTAAATTCACCAATTAATGAGATTTACTAAAAACTTATAATAGTGATTAACCACTTTTACGTAATGTATTAATTAATTATTTATTATTGAGAACTCTTTCTTAGATTCACCATAAACTGATCTAGATTAATCATTTATTTCTAATGTATTAACCAATTAATTTAGATTCACCAATTAATAAGATTCATCAGAAATTTATAGTGATTAATCACTTTTACGTAATGTATTAAATAGTTATTCATTATTAGAAATACTTTCTTGGATTCACTAAAAATTGGTATAGATTAACTACTTATTTCTAATGTATTAACAAGTTAATTTGATTCACCAATTAATAAGATTCATTAAAACCTATAGTGATTAATTACTTTTACGTAATATATTAACCAATTATTCATTATTAAAAACTTTTTCTTAGATTTACCAAAAATTAATATAGATTAATCATTTATTTCTAATGTATTAACCAATTAATTTAACTTTCACTAATTAATGAGATTCACCACAAAATTTTGTATATTAACATATGGTGGATAATAATTAGAGTCTTTTGGATGGACGAATAGCGTGACCGTTCTTCCTATTTCATCGAATAAGAAATTTCTCTCTCTATAAAGTATGTAATCTTTTATTCTTTTCTTTTTTTCATTCTCTCTCTTTTATTTTTTTTTTAACCAATGGTTCAAATTTTTTTTAAAATAAAATTCTTTCTCCACGAAGATATAAGAATTTTTCTTCAAGCTTGTATGGAGATCTTTATTTGTTTTTGGCAAGGCATAGACACACAGAAAAATCAAAGATTGCAAACGCTTTAAAAACCAATATCCCAATTATTGTTCTTATTTGAATTTAAATAAGGAACAAAATTAGGAAAAAAATAGCAGGTAGAAAAAATAACAAAACGACCTTAATAAAACCTTGTCAGTCGGCAACTACTGAATATTTTATTTATATATCTTGATTTAATTTTTGAAAAGAAGAATTATTCATCTTAACCATTAAAACATCTAAAATACGTATAAGTAACTGCTATTATTTTTTTAAAAGTATTTCTTACCTGATAAATAAGATATTAATTTTTTAAAATAAATTCAAATATTTAAGTAAAGATTTATCTTAATAATATTATTTTTATACACATAAATATTAAAATCGATCTCAAAATCATATTCTTAAAAAGACCCAAGCGATTAAGGACTGTTGTTATGTAATTAATACTTTTTTTAAATCTCAAAACAGAGGTCACGAAATATTATTATCAGAAGCTAGAAGTTCATCTATAAAAAGGGGAGGCTCTTCAAGCCATATTCCCAAATCATGGTATTTTGCATATCAATCTTGTTAGTCATTATTCATCTAATTAAAATATGTTTAATTTTATTCAATTTATTCACAAAATTAATTTGTATATTATAAAAATATTAAAGATGATTTAACATCTCTATCATATTAATATATAGTATAAATATAATTTGCATATAAAACATTTCACATTGCATAAAAAGCTAAAAAGTCCACATTGCATAAAAAGCTAAAAAGTCCGCAACCGCATTACACTTGCGGGAACAAAACCTTTGTTAAAGCTAGGAACCAAGAGGCAATTTCGTATAGGTCTCTGAGAATAGAACCATTGTAGGAGAGGCCTTGAGAGCTGTCCAAGATGCTAGTATAAACTCTCTTGGCATCTTCTTCAAGATGAATATTTCTAACCTATTTCCCAAGCGAAAATGATCAATCCCTCCTTGGCTGTAATATGTTCACCCCGATGACCATCCATATTGCCATTAAGCCCTGCTTGCTCCTCGAAATGCTTACACCAAACCAGTTATACCCACTCTTCACCGAATACAAGCCTACCATGTATGATGTTCGTATACAAATATGACTATCAAATATGACACAGTATAATACGAGAATATGGTTTTTAAAAAATATAAAATTAACATTTATCAAGAATTTGAATATTTAATACAATATCGAGTACATATTGGATACGGGTATCAGGGATATTATGAAATATACGTGTTTCATAGGTCACCATGGGCCTAGAACATGGAGTCTGGCTGATAACACCATTTGTCAATGGGAGCTGAAGAATCGATTGAGCTATTTCTGAATAGAAGACTTCGTGAATTAGCTGCTCATTCCATCTACGAGCGGCATCAAACATTAGTTGGGAAATAGTTTCCAAGGTATGATCCATAATTAGAAGGGATCCTACCTTGAAATTGGGAATATCAGGAGGCCATGGATATGTCCAAATGCTGATCATGGAGCCATCTTCAATCCTCCAAACAGCACCAAGCTCCAGGACCTTCCTTCCTTCAATCAAACTTCAAGATGAGCACTTAGAAAGTTACCGGTTGAAAAGTATCTTGCCTTTAAAACCAAGTTGAAAGTATGGAGGCCCTTGAAACCCATCCTACCTGCCTCCTTCAGCCAACACAATTTCTCCCAACTCACCTAACGGATTTTTCAAGCGTCAGTCTGATCTCTCCACCAGAACCTGCTCATCATATTCCCAAGCTCCTTGCATAACAGATGTGGTATTTTAAAACAGGACATGGTATATGTGAGAATAACCTGGGCAACCGCTTTAATAAGCATCTCTTTTCCACCTTTTGATAGAAACTTTTCTTTCCAACCCTTGATCCTTTCCCAAATCCCGTCTTTTAGTGATTAAAAGACATAGTTCTTGGACCTCCCAGCCATAAATGGAAGACCTAAATATTTTTCCGAGAACACCACCAAAGTAATGGAGGAAGCTTGACAAATATGTTCCTTCATCTCCCTTGGCACATTCGGGCTATAATGGATAGTAGACTTCTCACAATTGACTCGTTAACCCGGTGCATCCCCGTAGAATTAGAGGATTTTCAGAATGGCATTACAATCCTTAGAGGCGACTTTAGAAAAAAAATAAAGCTATCATCAGTGAAAAACAAATGAGATACTTTCGGAGCAGCCCTGCACACCATAACACCAAACAATTCATCGAGATTTTTTGCTCTTTGAATTGCAGCCGAAAGACCCTCTGCGCATTGAACAAACAGATACGGAGATATGAGGTCACCATGCCTCAGTCCTCTACGAGGAACAAATTTTCCTCCTAGATAACCATTTAAAAGAACAAAATAAGAAACAGATGAGACACACTGTATAACCAAGCCAATCCATCTATCAATGAAACCCAATTTTTTCATTATAGCTCCTAGAAAGACCCATTTTACTCTATCATAAGCCTTATTCACATGTCTAATTTCATTGCAAGTTAACCTTCCTCCCAGATCTCTTAGATTTGAGAGTATGAATAAGCTCGTAAGCATTAAGGACAGTATCATTGATATGCTTATTCTGAACAAATGCACTTTAAGATTCTAATATGTTGCTAGAGAGAATTATCTTCAATCTATTAGCCATGGTCTTGCTAATAATTTTATAGATCACATTATAAAGAGAAATAGGTCTAAATTGAGTCATATTCTGAGCCGACTTAATCTTTGGGATCAACACTATAAAAGTATGATTTAAATCTTCTAAAGACTCACCTCCATTCAAAAACTTCAGTGCTACCCGTGTGACATCAAGGCCTAGCAAATCCCAGTAATTTTGAAAAAACAGTGTAGGCATGCCATCAGGACTCAGAGCTTTTGTAGGACCCATCTGAAAGAGTGCTTCCCGAATTTCTAGAAGAGTGAATCCCATACCTATCAAGCCACAAGCTTCCACTACATTTTTAAAAGGTTGGATCTGTCAGAAGAATTGGCTTTGTTATCTTTTCTTCATTGTATTTTCACTATAAATAATAGTTGGATTTACTGCCAAATTATGGTCTTTAATTTAGAAAGCTGGCCCTCCTTTTTATTCCATATAATAGTTATACAATTAAGAATCCAAGATTTCATTGAAACGTAAAATTTGCGAAGCGAAACCATGGCGCGGCGAGGCACCGCTTTGGTAACAGTAACTAAGGAATATCATCAGCGGTTTGTAAGTTCCTCGAGATCTGCTAAAAAATGTGTCTTTCAACTACTACAAGGGCCCCATAAAAGCCTGTAAATCCCCACTCCCTCCCATCCTCTATATTCATGCTCTTCGCATCAATGAAGTAGGCACTAAAGGATTGAATAGTAAGATCAATATTCTGCCACCACTTAAAAGGCCAAGACCTCCCCTCCTATCATCACTGCTAACTCCAAAGCCATATTGAAAACCAACTTTCCACTTTATTTTCTCAAGAAAAATGATTATCTTACATTCTTTAAAAAGGATGTAAGATGATGTAATATTAAATATCTTACGTCGGATCACTCTTTTTGACATCCAATGGAATGCGATTGAGTGAGAGAAAGTGATAGAAAAAAGTATATATAATGAATGGTATTAGATAGTCGAGGTGTGAAAAATGAGTGTATTAAGCTTTGTTTTGATGTAAAAATATAATAATTATAAAGAATTCATTTGCATTGGAAAGAACAATTTTGTTCTAGTGTTTTATTCCTTTGCTATTAGGTGGAACCACTCATATCTATACAAGGATGGAAGGGAATGTATTCCCTGGTTCAAAACGTAAACTATAGCAACCTCACAGATTGCTAATCAAATTCCTATGATTAGTCCTATATCAAAATTGCCAACTATACAAATTGATGAAATACAATCAAGTCAAATATTCTAAAAATATAATCACTAATAATAGCCTAAAAGTTAGGGATATACAACGCATCTTATTATTCCCCCTCAAGTTAGAGCATGCAAGTTGCAAATGCCCAACTTGTCCACCACGAAGGTAAAGATGAATTGACCAGCCAAAATTTCTTAAACATTGAAAGTGCTTTAGTAAAAATGTCACCCAATCATCGATAAAGGTCGCAAGTATTTATAATGAGCATGAGAAGCAAGTAGGAACATAAGTGGGACTAATGTTGCATTTCGAATGAGGAATGGCATCATCCATTTTTAAATAATGAAATGAACACCAAATTTGGATGACCCAATTTTCTATGCCAATCGTTTGGTACAAGCTAAATGATGGAATACTTGGGTTTTTAGCAATGTGTAGAGAGAAAAATTAACATTACAATTGTCATCCACTAATTGACCCACGAAAGTAAGTATCAAACACATGAGTTTAGACCAACATCGCATTAGTACCATGTGAATGGGAAATACCAAGATCACATGAGAAGAATTTCCTTCAACCATTTTAGATCACATCGACAATGGTGGACGCCATGGAACGATATTTAGCCTCGGAGGACGAACGTGAACCACCGTGTTGTGTGCGAATTACGCTTATTGCAATTCTTGGCCAAATTGTCTTCCACGAAATAGGAGAGCCCCTTTACTTTGAGATGAATCAACCAACCAATGCATCATGGGACATGGATCCCCTGAGAGACGTTGCTCTTCCACGAGAAGTTCACCAACACATGTGTCCAAAGGGGACAAGTTGCCGCCTCGAATCTCGAATCACACCTCCTAGTCGATGTCGTAAGTCACGGTTTTGGGAACATCGCTATAAGAGCACACTGTCTGTAATAATCGGATTCCCTTTTTGTAAGTAGCGAACTACTCCCACATGTCTTTAGCACGCAAGTTATTGATCATCCGAGTCTCAATAAGCCGAGAATCCAAGAAACAATTTGGGCATCTTTCACCTCCCAAGCATCTAAGGCGTTGTGGAGGTCCGCATGAATTGAGACAATATATGGACACGTTCTTGGGGTGAGGGAAAGTTCCTTGTCTAGTAGATCGCAACAAAAGAAAGTAAATGAGGCATCCCAACCTAGCGGCACGAATGCCGCCTAAAAGACGATGACCCAGTGGTGTCGATAAATCGATATAAACCAAGAAATCACGGTTTGATCTAGAACTCAAATACCATATCGAAGAATTGGCTTTGCTTTTCTTCATGGGAGTTCCACTTATAAATAATAGCATGAGCATTTATAGCCATTTATAACTATTTAATTACAAATATTCTGATTTGTCTAGTTAATTTAGGAAAGCTAAATATATACAATTAATGAGTTGTCTCCTTTTCTATTTTATTCTACATAGGAAACAATATATACAATTAAGGAGTTGTCCCCTTTTCCTATTTTATTAATTAACGGAGGATTTGATGGCCCTCCACAAAGATTTCATTGAAGTCCCTACCCAGTAACTAAGGAATATCATCAGCGGTTTGTAAGTTCCTCGAGATCTGCTAAAAAATGTGTCTTTCAACTACTACAAGGGCCCCATAAAAGCCTGTAAATCCCCACTCCCTCCCATCCTCTATATTCATGCTCTTCGCATCAATGAAGTAGGCACTAAAGGATTGAATAGTTTGCCTACTTAAAGATCATCAATGCTAACTCCAAAGCCATATTGAAAACCAACTTTCCACTTTATTTTCTCAAGAAAAATGATTATCTTACATTCTTTAAAAAGGATGTAAGTAATATTCACACTCTTTTTAAGGAATGCGATTGAGTGAGAGAAAGTGATAGAAAAAAGTATATATAATGAATGGTATTAGATGGGGTGTGAAAATGAGTGTATTAACTGTTTGATGTAAAAATATAATAATTATAAAGAATTCTTCTGGAAAGAACAATTTTGTTCTGTGTTTTTATTCCTTTGCAGAACCACTCATATCTATACAAGGATGGAAGGGAATGTATTCCCTAAACTATCGCCAACAGATTGCTAATCAAATTCCTATGATTAGTCCTATATCAAAATTGCCAACTATACAAATTGATGAAATACAATCAAGTCAAATATTCTAAAAATATAATCACTAATAATAGCCTAAAAGTTAGGGATATACAACGCATCTTTCATTCCCCCTGAAGAGCACAAGTTGCAAGTAATTGTCCTAAGGTAGTGAATTGACCGATTTAGTAAAAATGTCACCCAATTGCACGATGGTAGGAACATTCCCGAGAATCTCATCCCGAATGAAATGAAGGTCAATTTCGACAATATACTAAGACCACGGAGACGCATTAGTTGTGAATGGGAAATACCAAGATCACCAGAAATTTCCTTTTTTAGATCATAGGCAAGGCAAAGAGAGAGATAATCCGAAACGCGATTATTTGAATAGGAGAGCCCCGAGATATTCCTTTAGAGCATTGGACAACTTAGCAAACCAAAGCATTCTTTTAGTAGGAACTACTCGCAACACTTTCCCGAGCCCATGAATTGAGACAATATATGAGGGACTTCTTGAGTTTGCACACCATCTCGGGATGGAATATTGCCCTGGCTGAACTCAAACGATTTTGAAGCCTTTCACCGCGATCCTAAAAGTCCTGTTTCATATACACCACCTCCTCAAGATCCCCATGTATTTAATGCATCTTTCATGTGAAAACAAGTGTGCAAGTAATATGGTCATTCCCGTAAATGATAAGGTCACATGATGATAAGGTCATCGACGTATACTAAGACCACTGCCATATCAATATTCCGTCTTCCACTTGGTGGAATGAAGCGACCTCGAAACTCTAGGAAATATTTAAGTTTACCTAGATCTTTCATGTATGAAAACAAGTGTAAAGTAATCGATGACCACGAGTTGCAACTCTCCAGCGATTATTTGAATCTGTATTCCTTTAGAGCATTGGACAACTTAGCAAACCAGCATCTAGGGGCCTGCCTGAGCCCATAGAGGGACTTCTTGAGTTTGCACACCATCTCAGGATTGTGAACATTGAAGCCAGGCGAAGGTTTCATATACACCACCTCCTCAAGATCCCCATGTAGGAATGCATTATGCACATCCATCTGATGCAATTCCCAGTCCTTTGCGACTGCTACTGCCAACACTGTGCGAACAATTACCATTTTGACAACTAGGGCAAATGTCTCGGTGTAATCAATTCCCTCTACTTGGTGATTGCCAAGAATAACCAGTCGCACTTTAAATCGTTCTATTCTCCCATCAGATCTATACTTGATTTTGTAGACCCACTTACACCCCAGTGCTTTCTTCCCATAGGGCAAGTGTCTCACCATCCACGTTCCATTATTTTCAAGTGCCTGTATCTCATCCTTCATAGCTTCCCTCCACCTGCTGTCTCTTCCTTCTTCAGCATATGTGAATGGCTTCTTTTCCTGCAAAATAGAGGCAAGAAAAACGCAGTGTCTTACAGAAAATTGTCACAATTCACATAATGTGATATGGGATAGGGATCACCTGAGCATACTGTCTGAAAGGATAAGCGCTTGGATGGGCTTAGTCTTCTAGCAGTATTAGTCACAAAGTCACGCAGATAAACAGATGTTTGCTTTACTCACTGTCCTCTGCCTAGCAAAGGTTCGTCCAATGACATTGATGAGCTGGGTGTCTCATCTGTCGTGTGAGTAACCATCTGTTCAGCAAGTTTCTCACTTGATGCACCCCCTATCGTCTGCGGTGGTCTCATCCTGAGGCAATACAATTTCTGTATGACTTTGGTGAGGCTCCTCATGGGACACTTCTTCTACAATTTCCTCAAAGATCCCAATACTATGATCACCCTGTTCTTTGGGTGCAGGATCATTGGCAGCAGATGGATACATGGACTCAACAAACTCAACATCACGTGAGATAAAGATCTCTTGAGTCTCCAAGTCCAACAACTTCCATCCCTTCTTGGCATATGGGTACCCAATGAAAGCACATTTTCTGCTTCGGCTAGCAAATTTATCTCCTTTCCTTCCTTGATTATGCGCATAACAGAGTGATCCAAACACCCTCAAATGTTCATACACAAGTGCTTTTCCATGCAACATTTCATAAGGGGTCTTTCCATTCAGCATCGTGGAAGGAGTTCGGTTGACCAAGTAACCAGTAGTCAAAACACACTCTCCCCAAAATTTAATATGAAGATTTCCTTGGAATCGCAGTGCCCGTGCCACATTCAGAATATGTCTATGTTTCCTCTCCACTCTCCTATTTTGTTGGGGGGTTGTAGTGCATGATGTTTGAAAAATGATTCCATGTTCAAGAAAATATTTTTTCATGCATGTGAACTCAGTCCCGTTATCACTTCTAAAAATTCTTACTTACTTGTGAAATTGCCTCTCAACTAAGGCGAAATTTTTTTTAAGAGTTTGCGGTGCCTCTCCTTTGTCCATCAACAAATATATCCACACGGCATGCGAATAGTCATCTACAATTGTTAGAAAGTAAAAAGCACCACACGTTGAAGGAACTCTATATGGTCCCCATAAATCACAATGAACTAAATCAAATACACTACTAGCTTTATGTTCACTTAAAGGAAATTTCTCCCGAGTTCGTTTTGCTCTAAAACAAATATCACATGTTTTATTCAACTCACTATCATGTATACCAGCTCTAGGAATTAATTAAGTAATCTTCACGGAGGGGTGTCTCATTCTTTTGTGCCACAACTCCATCGAATTTATTCCATCAGTCTTGTAGGCTCTCGCTCTTCTAATCCCCCGGAAGTAATAAAGCCCATCCTTGCATTCACCCGCTCCAATCAACATCCTCAACGTGCGATCCTGCATAACACAAAAATTATTAGTGAATTGAACAATACAATCCAATTCATCTGTCAACTGAGAGACTGATATCAAGTTGCAGTTCAATCTAGGAACATAAAGGACATTAGCAATTTTCAGTCCTCCATCCAGCACGACAGTTCCTTCTTTGGTTGACGTTGCGTGCTGTCCATTAGAAAGTCCCATTGGGCAGCTTTGAATATTATGAACATCATGCATAATATTTAAATCCTCTGTCATATGATTTGAAGCTCCGGTGTCAATAATCCATGTAGTGGTATTCCACTCACCTGTCATCTTCTCGTTGGAGTTTGTTGTTTGACTACCTAGCAAAGCCTT
The DNA here is from genome assembly GCA_029884595.1 of Ormosia semicastrata. Lineage (NCBI taxonomy): Eukaryota > Viridiplantae > Streptophyta > Magnoliopsida > Fabales > Fabaceae > Ormosia > Ormosia semicastrata. Next base: position 24,945,921 of record JAQQTO010000055.1, on the reverse strand, counting down.
CAGTATCTGCCACTGCTCATTGGTCAGTCCGGTAAACTCGGAATCATCTCCTTCTGACTTGATCATTCCAGGTCCTGTTCCACTACTCTGAACAGTGTTTGCACGTGCTGTTCCACCCCTTCCTCGTCCGGCTCCTACACGTTGTTGTGGTATGCCTCGTCCTCCACTTTTTCCATCTCTTTTTGGTCTATCTTCCCACCATTCAGGGTATCCTACTAACTGAAAACAATTTTCTGCCTCATGTCCTGTTCGATTGCAATGTGTATAGGTCACATATTTGTCTCTGGAATCTCGTCCTCTAACTTCTTTTCCGGGTGCTTGAACTGCCAGTCCCATCACTTCACCTCTTTCTTCTCTTCCTCTAGTAATTGTTTTCACCCTTTCTTCCTGGATCAGAGTGGAATAAACGCAGTTCAGTGAGGGTAGTAGATCTATTGCTAAGAAATTCTACCGCACGGCACCATAAGACGTATCATCCAACCCCATGAGAAATTGGTGCACCTTCTCTTCCTCTTTTCGCTTCTCCAATTTGGATGCAATATCACATTTGCATCCGCCACAACTACAAGCAGGAATTTGCTCATAGTTGGCCAACTCATCCCATAAAATTTTTAGCTTTCCATAGTAGGCCACCACCGTCATTCCACATTGCTTGCACTAGGCTAGATTTGACTTCAGATGTTGTATTCTGGGCCCGTTCATGACTGAGAACCTTTCTTTTATGTCATCCCACAATTCTTTTATAGTTTCTGCATAGGATATAGTGGAATGTAAGGTGCGTTCAATCGTATTCAGCATCCAAGAGATCAGCATGGATTGCACCGTCCACCAATCTTCCATATCAGATGATCCCTTCGCCAGTTCTGTGACAGTCCCTTCTACGAAACCTCACTTTCTCCACGCTCGCAGAGATATTTTCATGGCATGTGCCCATTCTTCGTAGTTCTCACCTCAAAGTTGGACTTGGGTGATCACGTTCCCTGGATTATCGCTAGCGTTCAAGTCATAAGGAGACGTCATTCTCCTTCCTTGGTGTGAATTCTCTCCTTGACTTAAAGTGTTTTTCTTTTCATTTTTTCCTCTGTCTTCTGATTCAGAATATCTGTATGACATTTTTGTGGCCTTCACTCTAGTCGCACAACTGTTTCTTTTCAGAGCCACAACCGGACTCTGATACCATAAAGAATTCTTCTAGAAAGAACAATTTTGTTCTGTGTTTTTATTCCTTTGCAGAACCACATATATATATACAAGGATGGAAAGGAATGTATTCCCTAAACTATCGCCAACAGATTGCTAATCAAATTCCTATGATTAGTCCTATATCAAAACTGCCAACTATACAAATTGATGAAATACAATCAAATCAAATATTCTAAAAATATAATCACTAATAATAGCCTAAAAGTTAGGGATATACAGCGCATCTTATTAGATTGTTTTCTCAAACTCTCCCTATGTCATCATTTGAACCTTACGCCCTCAGCCAATCCCTATACTGACAGATGCCTTCATCTCCATCTTCATGGTCCTCAAAGTCATCATGCATGTGCCTTTAGAGCCCACATCCATAACAAAAGTTAGGCAACCTTTCAAACTATAGAGGAAATCATTGTGCCTTCTTAGTTTTATCAAGTTGCATCTTTACTCCACGTCATAGTGGCTTCCTCACATCCACTAACACATTAGTTCGCAAAGCAGCCCCTCGGGCCCTCTCTCTTCCGTCAGTATCCACCATCAAGCATGATTTTATAGCGTTACCAATGCTCTGTCCTAAGTCCTTAGTCATAGCCGCCAGTGGTAGGTCCAAAATACAAATTAACCCAAAAAAGTGAGTAGTAGAATGTAATATCTGAGGGTCTCTAAATTCCATCATATTCTTGGATGATCAATAAGTACTTGTCAAAAGACCATGGCCTCCTTGCCATAATTCTATCGTAGTCTTTCTTATGGAAAAGTTCAAAGATCATTAGATTATCACCCATGAGCTTAAACTCCATTCCTTTCAAAGGTCTCCGTATCTGTTCCATCGTCCTTCCTAGCGTAGTTTGATTATACGATTTGATAGAGATTAGGGAACCCACCAATAAGAACTTCACTCGAGCCTTCACCACTGCCTTTGATCACTCACACCTACTATACCCTCTTCTTCCTCTAACAGAGTAAACTTCCGCCATTTTCCCACCAGATCTTCACCTATTCTTGCACCCCAGCCTTCTAGCCAAACACCTCTCACCGTTTGCCTTCATGTAGGAAGGATTAAACTCTCACTACTAAGGAGCACAAACTCCCATTACACATCTGCCGCCATCAAGGTCAAACCCTAGTAGAGTGGATGCATGAGAGAGATCCAATATAATTTATTTCTGTTAAATAATATATATATGTTATAAACGAAAAACTTGATGTCCTTAAATATGGGTTTACTCATTATAGTTGAAATCAAGTGTATGTTTGTGTTCCAATTTTCTCACATTATTTTTTATACCACTTTTTTTTATTTAGATTAACGATAGATGTATAAATTTGTTATTAATAATATATATTAATTGGTTAACTTGGTTGCTTCATTTATAGTCTATTAGTTTGTTAATTAATCAATACATGTTATTAATCATGAATAATCAATGTAAAAAGTAGTGTAAAAAATAGTGTGAGATAATTGTTTTTTTACTTACGCATATATAGTAGTAAGATGAGTTTTTATTGTGAAAATGTGAGATGAGTAAATTTTAATTACACAAATATATATAGATGATCAAGATTAAAAATTATTTAAAAGTTATGTGATCACTTAAAAAATCATATACATTTATATTCTAATCTTGACTATTCATGTAAGATCTAATAGTTAAAATTCACTCATCTCATTTCTTACAATAAATACTCATCTCATCATATATACTATATATATTACGGTTGTTTTAGAATTATTTGGGTTTGCGTTTCTATTGATTGGCATATTTAGTTTTATAAAATAGGTTGAATTGATAACTATATATTTTTCTTAGAAACCATATTATTATGTGATTCGTTATGAGTTTTGAAATCACCATGAATATATATTTATTGGGCTTGGACCTAATTAGTAAGTTGCTGGATTATCGTGTAAAGCTTAGTAACTTAAAGTTCATGATAAATGGAAATTACTGTTATATATTGGTAAGATCCCCACTCAACTCCTGATGCTTTTGACTACGCATTTTTTCATCAAGATCCCAGCTGTAGAGTCGGAGTTGGACTGGGAGAAGTATACAACTGTGTACGCTTTGCTTTTAGGATTGAGAAGTTAATCCTCTTTAAAGATGTCCTCAAGAGGTACACAATTGTTTATAATTTATCTTGATGTTTTAAACTCTAGTATAGGCATACTTAATATGTGATTAATCTTACAGATTGCATAAGAGAAACAATGGCAGGATATCATACATATAGTTGCAATCTATTTAAACTCTCTTAATTTCTGTCTCCCAATAAGAAGAATCAAGGTGGACAGGATAGAGGTCTGCAGCAGATGAAGATGAAGCAGTCCATGGCGCTTCAATTGATAAACCTTGACTTTGACTTTGTGTTTCACTTATCTTATTTTCTTCTATCTGACTGTAATATTGTCGCATTGCCTCCAACTTTTTCTCATCCATTACCTCACTTGGATCTGAAACAAATTCTGGAACCACTGTTCTGCCTTCAAGCATGCTTAGCACTGAACACATGGTGGGCCTAAGGCTTGAAGTGACATTGGTGCATAGGAGAGCCACTTTGATCATCACCATTACCTCTTCTTCATTGAAATCTGAACCCAACCTTCGATCAACTAACTCCATCAAGTTCCCTTTCTCTTTCAACAGTTTCTCTTTCAACAGTTGTGCCTGTTGAAAGAAGTACATAAATCAGTTTGATTTGAGAATCATTTACAATTGAAACACTCAACCTATAATGATGCCACTAAAATTCCATAAAAATAACAATAGAGTGATGTTGTATAGAATCTTTAGATAACTTGGAGTTAATAAAATTTAGAAAATCACGACAAGTGTGAAATGTATTGCAAAGTTGTACTTCTAGAGTGCCACGTGATGAAAATTGAATGATAATATTTGTTTACCACAAAACACAAAGCATGTGTAGATTGCATCATGGATAATCATATTCACATGAACAATGGAGAACATCATAATAAAGTTAATTACCCAATTAAGAAGGTACAATGCTTCATCCTTTGATCGGTAAATGGTGTTGCTCTTTCCACTGACAATTTCCAAGGCAACGATTCCAAAACTGTAGACATCTGCTTTTTCGGTCAAATAACCATGCATTGCATATTCAGGAGCCATATATCCACTGCAGTAATGAAATACATCATCGCAGCAACTTGAAATTATATACTTAATGCTCAGATTTTTATTTCTAAAATCTCTCAATTGGATTTGATAATTAAGGCATGTCAGTGAACAATCTCCTTTAGAAAATACATTTTAATAATATTAAGTGAAGAAAATAAAATATGGGAACTCACTAGGTCCCAGCTATTCTGGTGCTTATGTGAGTATTGTCCTCCTCATTGAGCTTGGCCAAACCAAAATCAGATATCTTTGGGTTCAGGTCTTTGTCAAGCAACACATTAGTGGCCTTAATGTCCCTGTGAACAATTTTAATTCTTGATTCTTCATGGAGGAAAGCCAAACCTCTAGCGATACCAACACAGATCTTCTGCCTTGTTGGCCAATTCAATGTTAAACGGGATTCTTCAGGGCCTTTATGAATTTAACAGAAATTGGACAGCAATGTCATTTATTCATGCATACTTGTATTAAGATCGAAATATCATACAAAAAAAATAAAAATAAACCAAAGTAGAGCTTGAGCATATAAAGCATTGATTTACCAAATAAAGCATATGCAAGGCTATTGTTTTCCATATATTCATATACCAACAGCAACTGATCTCCCTCAGCACAAAAACCATAAAGTTTAACAAGACAAGGGTGTTGCAAAGCAGAGATCAAGCCTATCTCATTTACGAACTCACGGTTTCCTTGCTTCGATTTAGATGAAAGCTGTTTGACTGCTATTATTGTGCCATTCGACAGAATGCCCTGTATTTAGGGAATGATATACATTTGTGCAGATTTTTTGAAAAAAAAAAATCAGTAATTAATATCCACAATTACAATAGATCAATCACAAAAATTAATAAGTGCTATATCTTTCAGGATACCTTATAAACAGGACCAAATCCCCCTTCTCCAATCTTATTGGAAATATCGAAGTTATTTGTTGCTGCTTTGATTTGACGTAAGGTAAATAAACCAATTTGGAGATTTAAATCCTGTAGCTCTGCAAATAGAAGCAAACCCAAAAGAGAGATCTATTATCCTTAGAGAATTCCACATCATGAATGCCTTTGGAAGAATAGACATTATTTAAGCCATCATAGCCCCGAAAAAGGGAAAACATATATGCACCAATGTTTTAATTATATTCACCCTCCATAGCCAATTACTTTATTATGGAGAATTAGCAAGAAAATTAACTAGAATCAAAAGTCAATTGTTAGCAACAAAAACCAATTTTGTGCATGATAATTCCTGAATGTTTCAACTAAAAGGTCAGAATCACCTTTCACTAATGAATTTTTTTTTCCTAGGCAACCTCTCCACCAAAGTATACCAACAGCAATCAGGATGACAATAATAACTGTTGCTACCACAATTGCAACCACAACCCCTGCAGATATGGTACCTGTAGAGTCTGCTTGATTATTGCACAAGATCATACATGTCAGGTGATAACACCAAGGTAACAATGGAAGAATTAAAATTTTGATAGAAGACAACACACCTTTATCGACAGATATGGCTGATATAAGAGGACCTATACTGATTTATATGGGATATTAGTTGTCCCTTTCCCAGCCCAATAAAAGCGGATCTCTAAGTCATTGCTGCTCACATAAGCAGGAAATTGTTTTATAATTTCCCTACCAACTCCTTGTGCTTCATTTGCTATATTGAAATCTTTCAGTACCATTTTTCCCTACAATATTTCATATCCAAACTTAAATGGTTTTCGACAGTTACAGTTTAAATATGCAGTCTAGACTATTTTGAAAATATTGTAGCAATTGATTGTACTGATGAAGTCAAAGTACTGTAGTAGAAGCAATTCTACATATATAATTTGATATTCTACAGATTTATTTGTGACAGAACTTGGATTTATATGAAAATGTTCGCGACAAGGATCTAAACATTGGTTGATGATGATTTATGATCCTAAAGGAAAACTATTAACCAGTTGGTTAAAACCCTTTATTCTAATTCAAACATTTTGTTGACAAAATTAGAAAAATAATTAAACCATGTACCTGAATGTAGAGGTCGAATATACGCCTCCCTAGGCTGCTATATGTGTTATCATCAGTGAACATTATCTCCGCAAAGTGGAGCTTTATTGTGTAGTCTCCATTTTCCAGGCAAAATCCATAATAAGTCAAAGAAATGGGGGAAATACGTGCATTCTTATATAGTTCGGTATCAGTCATATAAAGCCTAGTTTTATTTTGTGAGATATAGGGGAGAACAACTCCTTTTGGGATACTACTATTATCCAAGAAGTGACCGGTGTTGCTAAATGCCCAGTTGTCTCCACCCTGTTTATATGTTGCTTGTCCTGCTTCATCTTGATCATCTTTATAACTTATACCTCCAATGATAGTCTCTTTTCCACCGCAATTTATATGGAGAGAGTTAACGGCTGATAGGAGAAGAAAAGGGACAGAATTCAGAAGCCATTAGGAGTCTAGCACAACAAGAAACAGACACAAGAAAAAGAAATTCATTCAAATAGAATTGTTCTATTTTATCAGTCTTTTTCTCCTTTCTCTTTTCTTTTGTGAATGGAGAAGACAGGGAGTCAAATTAAATATAGGATAAAACCACTTATCTTGTTGCACGTGTTGGCAAAAACAGTATTAAAAGAGTAGCACTGGCTTTGTGAGTAAGACAAGCATGAACTCATTAACCAATGTGATTGTCACTTGTTTTATTAGTAAGGCTCTAAGACTCTACTTATATATTGTTCTGCCCTTGTACAGTTGTACGAGCTCTTGAGCTCTAAGCTCCTCATTTTGCACAAATATAAGTGCACTAGCTTGGGGGCGAGTCCGATATTTTATCCTACAAAAAACTCTTGACATTCGAATATGGTACTTCCTGGGAGGATAATTCCTCCCTTCCCCATAAAAGAAATAAAATAAACTGGTCCAAATGCAAAAGTAACAATGAAATAGCAATTGAGTTTACAAAAATCACATATTAGATTAACTTACTTTTAGTACAGCTAGTGCTTCTCACACATGAAATAGGTCCGCTAAGGGAATAATGGAGGAGACAGCACAAGTCAGCATAATCAAACCATAAACAACGTAAGTTACACAAGAGAAAGAAAATGGAAAGGGTGTGTGTGAGAGATAAAGGTTATCGCATGAAATACAAAACTTACGAGTTATTCCTTGAAAAGCTTGCAAACAAATTCCTACGGCATATAAAGACATGGTTAAGAATCAGCTTCATGAAATTACAATAAATAAAAAAAATGCAAGAATTCTTACGCATGGTTCTCTTCACATGTTTGTGGATTTGGGTTTTCATCGCTGAAGTTGTTATATGAAAGATCTCTGCAATACGAAGAAACCATGAATAAAATGCAAGTTTTGTTCATTAAATACAACAAAAATTGAGCAAGGCTGTCTACCCGAGGATTCTTGGTATTCAAAAGACGAAAGAAGCTTGGATATTCTACAAAATAAGTATAAACACTTGGATACAATTGTTTCAATCAAGTTATAAAACATGTGGAGGGACTTCGAGTTTAATGAAGGAAAATGAAAAGGTATACGATTTCCCTATAGGAATAGCATAAGTTTTATTGTTTGTGGCCAAAATACTACCTTGACAAAGTCCAGGTGGAATAGACCAAACAATGACACTTGTTTATGAGCTCAAGTAGAATGAGTTGTGTCATGATTAACAGTCATATCTTTTGAATTATTTTAAACATTTGGTCTAATAAATGATATCAGAATTAAAGTTATGAGTTCGATTCCCATAAAGGCATTGTTAAAAGCATAAAACTAGAGAAAGAAAGGAAAAAGAGAAGAATGGGAACTTTCCCAACTATTTAGATTAACCATCCAAAAATGCCACTTCTATGGAATACAAGGCATTTTATACCCATTAGCAATTGTTGTAGCTAACGTGGTTTATTCCATCAGAACTAACCAAAATTCAACAACTTGTAACGAAAAAACTACATTTTGTCACATATTAGGCACGGTCTGCATTTAGTGTTAAGCTATTGATCTAATAGTTTGTTACTGAAATTAGACTAAATTCTCAAATTGGTCCTCCATAGATATACAAGATATGAAGTTGGTCTTTCAAAGATTTTGGACATCAAATTTGGTCCTTTAATGTTTAAAACGGACATCAATTTAGTCACTTAATGTATCTTTAGACATTTATACTATGAAGAATCGAATTGATATCCAAAATCTTCGGAGGACCAATCTAATGTATTAAATATCTTTACAAGAGTATTTACTCATGAAACTAAAATTTATGGTGATACATCCTAGAAAAGAAAGTGTTTTAGTAAGTTCTTAGAAGCTTGGCGCAATGACATGATTATGTTTTTATTGTACTAGAAGAACTTTAAAAAAAAATCATGTATACTATGCATGAATTAACAAATTCTCTTGAAATATATGGCCAAAAAAATGATCAAAACAGATATACAAAACAACCCTTGGAGAGTAAGGCTTTCAATCTAAGGTGAATTTTGCAAAAAGAAGAGCAGGAAGATCAAATTGAGAGCATGATGAAGGAAGAGCAAACCAAGTCAATTTTAGAAATGAACAATGATATGAACATTCTTCCTTACCTTTTAGCAAGAAAGACAGCCATGACAACCATAATGGTTAGTTTAGAAAATGAATATGCTGGTAGAATTTAGATGTCAAGGTAATATATTGTTCAAAAAGAAAAAGAAAAAGAAAGTAAATATTCTAGCAAATGTAGAACGAGAAATTAGGAGATAAAAGAGAAATTGTTAGTCCAAGGTTTCATGCATCTCAATAGTGTTGATAATAACAAAAGAGTGGTGTTGCGGTATCCTTAAGGGTAATCGTGTCTTTAAGTAACGTGACATAAAACATAATTAACTTAGTTACATAAAATAGTTAATTGTATATTGCTATAAGCGGTGTAATCATTTTATATAATTTAGTCACCTATGTTGTATGTCACATCACTTTAGAGACATCGATGCCACTTAGTGGTATTGTAGTTTTTTCCATTACAAAATATTAAAATAACTATCTTTTGGATATTTGATAAATGATTAATGATGTTGCAGCACATAATTTTAATATAATGTGAATGAATTTTTATTTCACTATTTACTCATATGTTATTATATTATTAAAAGAGTTTCACTATGATAACAATAACCTAAAAAGTTAAATTCTTAATGATGTATTAGCACGTGATTTGGTGATTGTATAAATAATTTTACACTAGTAATAGATCAAAATAAAACTCATCTTATTATTTATATTTTGCGACATGTATACTGGATCTTAAATAAAACATGCCTTGAAAGATATTTTAAAGAATGAGATGTTAAATTGGGAAGTTATTGATGTTTCAAATTGCAAAACCAAGTCTACAGAATTTCCTAAGTTGTGTGATCAAAGTCTCGTAAGTAGACCAAGCATCACTTCGAGTATGTCTTTGTATGATCAAGAGTCTACTTTTCTTTTTTTTCTTCTTTTTGGGATACAATAGAGGTGAAGCACCTGGGTGGAGGAGAAAGGCGACCTGGTGGAGGATCAAACTTCTAATTGGCAACAACATCACACCCTAAACTTAAAGACTTAATTAGGCGGGTACTAATTGAGCTATAAACTTGTTAAGAAAATCTACTCTCATTAGTTCCAATTAAGAAGAGCTTACTTTACCTAAATAAGTGACTAAGAGTGCCCATCAAGTTAAATTAATCCACAAATTTATTAATTTTGACCTAACTCTACTCATAAGTAGTGGGCTCATTCGGGTTTTCAGGTTGAGTTTCTTTAAACTCAACCCAACTTACGAATCCAAACAAAGGTTAGGTTTAAATATATTTAAACCGTAAAGAATAAAGTAGGTTGAGGGTTGGGATTGACTTTCCTAACCCACTCACTTTTTAAAAAAATAAATAAATAAACTTAATGCAATTGGTGTTGTATTTCTCATGTCCCTCATTTCATTTTCAATTTTTCTGCAATTCATAAGTTATCTTGATAAAATTTAGAACTTATTATGTTATATTAGTTCATTTGAAACTTATGTTTATTAAAAACTATTTTATTACTTTAATTTTTAGTTTGTTTAAGACTTTATGTTACTTTTTAATTCATTTGGAGCTTATGCTGATTTTAATTATGATTTGTTATGTATAATAAATTTTTGATATCATATAAATTTTTGATATATATATTTTAATATTTATTCTATATATTTATATATATATATATATATATATATATATATCTTAGATTCACGAATTCAACCTAAAATCATTGATTTAATAAACAAGTCATGCCCAAAAATATCTAATACCCCATCCAACCTAACATACGGATACTCTATACGCTACCATGAACTGTATGCTTCGTATATAAGGTGCACATATGAAGAAAGTAAATCTAGATTATCCTGTAACAAAAAAAAAACATAAAAGAAAAAGAAAAAAATCTACATTCCCAATTATTTTTTAAAGAAAAGGCACATTTTCAAGGAAAAGAAGAAAATAAAAGGTGTTATCTAATATTTTTAGTACAATGAATATTTCAAGGATATAAATAGCGTTCGAAATAGAACTTACATGGATTTAGCTTTCTCTATCCACTTGGGCACTTGTCCAGTGAAAAAGTTTCTAGTTAAATATCTGAGTTAAACAATAGAAAAAATGAAAAGCCAATGCATTGAACTCGTCAATTACTACAGATCAACCCATCAAAATGATGAATAAGCTAATCATCCATAATCCCAGCCTTGTTTGGGTTTTCTCTCAAAATAATTCATTTAATTTGAAATTGTCCCTCAGTCATCCTTCTATTAATTTAATTAGTTTAACTGCATACATCTTTAATTTAGAGATGCTAGCTGACAAAGATTAGTGATATTAACACTGGTAACCAATTAAAACTTAAATTCTTAATTAGTTAAGTATCTCTTTGAGAAATGTCAAATGTACATACTTTTTTTTTTATATAAAAAATGGGAATTTTTATGATACTCTGATAGATTTGGTACTTATGATGGGTTGTCAATCATTCATTGGAGGGAAATGATTTTTATCTAACATTTATATTTTCACTGTATGTTCAACTTTTATACGCATAAGAGAGATATCAAATCATACTGTATGCGACTGTAGCATTATCATAGAATACAAAATGAGTTTATGAACGAGTTAAAAAGAGTTAGATGTATAAAAGTTGGACAAATAACGGACTGATCATTGTATTCATTAAATACTAAATTTATAATAAATGTTTAAAAATAATTAATAACTAATAAAATATTTAATAATTTATTTTGAATACCAATTCTTGAAAAAAAAAGATGAGTATTATAATTTTTTTTATAAAAAATACACAAATTTTATGAAAGTCATTCATGAGTTAGAAAAAGACATGAAGAAAGAGAAATACTATAGAATGATCGGTTAAGATAGAGTCTACGTCAAATTTGTAAAAATAAAAAATAAAAATGTATGTAACATCATAGTACGTATCTCTTATCTCTCCTTATCTCACCATTAGCCCAATCTTTAAAAGCAAGGGCAAAGCCAATAGAAGAGAGGTGAGAGGCTTTAGGAGTTTATATAATGTTATAAGTTTAAATGTCAGTGCCAATATTGTAACAAAAAAAAAGTAAAAGTAAAAAAAAAAAAAAGAAACTCCTGATTTAGCAAAATATATATAAATAGGTCAGAAGTTTCAAAACAAATTTCAATACATGACGTCCATGTGAATTTCCTATGAATAAAACACGAAAAGCTTTTGTTTTGGTGATTAAGGTTTTTAATTTTTACACACGATTTGTTCTGTTACCTATATTATTATTTTTTTCAATTGTTGCATATGAATTAATCCAATTCCTGTACAAAAACTACTAGTGGCATGTAGAAAGTTTTCTTACATGTAGTCTACTTGTGTTAGCTCTTCAAAGGTGCTTGAAATTTCTCCACTTAATTTGTTAAAGCTGAGATCTCTGAAAAAAAAAAGAGATATATATATATATATATCCAGAATAAGTTAAAAAAAAATGCTAAAGAAAATATACATTAAAATATTTTTCTAGGTGTGATGAACGCAACTATAGCATATTCATGTTATATGACATATATCCATCAAAGAGATTATTATTCAACCCAACACAGCACACCGCTCAGAAAACTCAAAACAACAGCATTTGTTGGATGTGTGTTTTTCATGAAACCCATATATAATCAGCTATATTTATTCAGCCAGGTCCTTTCGGTTTCTGATCGGGTGTAGTCATCAGGTGTTGAAGACATTTTCAAATTGCAAATACAATTAGAAGCAACTAAACATATTGGAAAAGGAGTGAATCAGCACTCACAAGATTTCCAAAGTTTTCAAGCTAGCCATGTTTCCAAGATATTTAGGTAGTCTATCATTAATATTGCAACTCCTTAGTATCCTGTGAAACATTCAACTATGTGAATTCTGCAGCAAAAATATATCAAATATCTCTTCATTTAGATTTTTTACTCCTCAAATCATTCAAATATTCAGGCATTGGCACATGCGCAAAGAGAAAAATCAAGGCAATTAACTCACAATGTTTTCAATCCTGTCATGTTATCAACTCGTGGAAAAGTAGAATCAGATCCATTCAAGTCAGTAATCATCCTGCATTTAATATTTAAGGATGGAAGCAATATCACTTTAAAATCCTGGTAATAGTATATATGAAACACCATATACTTACAAGTCGGTTAAGTTTTGCAGAAATGAGATTTCAGATGGAATTGGTCCACTTAAACCACTCCCGTGAATTGATCTGTCAAATTAAGAATACATTAATTGTTGGGCGGTCAAGTGAACTAAGTGTAATAGTGGGTATAACACCACATTTTGATCTAAAATATCAAGACAATAAATTTATAAGTCTTGTCATTTATATGGTCATCATTTAGAGAAATTCTTATCTAAATCATGAGCACTCAGATAAGTGTACCAAACTAATCAAGATTTAATATTTTTATAAATATTTGTGTCACACAATTAATTTCACAAAAATCTATAAAAATATTAAGTTCTGATTAGTCCAATGCACCCAACTTGAGTGTTTAAGATTTAAGTAAGAATTTCTCTATCACTTAATAAATACTTCTATTTTATTAATGTGAAATTTTAGCACTCATACTTAAATTGTCAACATTCTCATATTTAAGTGTGAGTCCTAACATATGCTTCTCTTACTTACATGTGAATCCTAACATTAATATGTGCTCCTTCAAATGGAAGTTTTCTGAGTATTTAAGAGGTACCAACCAAGAGTTAAGTCTTGATTAATGTGCTTTACAACATGAGTTTGAGACTAAAATTTGAGCAATAATCACCGTCTCCAAATACTCAACTAAAAGTCCAAAAAAGTTGGGGATACCTCAATCAATAGGTTCAGCGAGAAAGAATCACAATAGTGAGTTTAACTTCACATCTTAATATAAAACTTTAAGACAATAAATTTATGTTTCTTTTCATTTATATAATCCTCACTTAACACATTTTTTATTAATGTAGAACTTCATAATTTGAATTTTCAACATTAATTTGCTACATATATATAGATAATGTGTGTAATGAAAAATAGAAATATAATTAAAATTTAAAAAAAAAGTAGAAAGAAAGAAAGAGTTCGTACAGCATATTAAGACTTGTCCATCTTTGAATAAAATCAGGTATTTTTCCAGAGAATTGATTGTCACCAAGTCGGCTGCCTCATGTAAGAATAAACATGGAAAAGTTACTATTAATTCAGAACTAAAAATAACAATATAATTCGAAATAACTAAAGGAAAAATAAAAAATAGGAAGCTTACACTTGCTTCAATGTAGTAAGCCTTGAAAATGTTTCAGGCAACTGTCCAGTGAAGTTGTTGGAGGTAAGATACCTGTAACAAGAAGAAATTATCAGCATTGATTGTTTTTTGGATTTACATCAGCATTGATATTTAGATTATGGTTGTTTATGCAAGTTTAAGAAAAAAAGAAAGGTGATAGAGAATTCATAGAGATATTCTTTATGACGTGACTCCATAAATTAGCATAATTAAAATTTGAATTTATAATTGTGTATTTATCCACATATTACATGTTTGTTCACTTTTAGTCCAACTCTTTAGTTAGATTGTAGGATTGAACCTCACTTACATTTTTCGTAAATTTCAAATACTTTTATATTATAAAAATGAGTTGAAATTAGATTTCACTTTCTATCAAACAACAATAAATTAATTTAAAACCTTTTCATTTCATTATATTTTCGCTCTCCTATCATTTTCCCACCAAGCTAAAAAAGCATAACCTTGATGTTTCAACAGAAAAACTCGAACGAAGAAATTAAGTAGCCATAAAAAAAAAAAGAGCTGCGGGGCAAGAATTAAACTCCATTAATGGAAATTGAAATAAAGAGCTTACAGTATTTCGATGTGGGGAAGGTTCCCAAGACGAGAAAGATTTCCAGAAAATTGATTGAAGGAAAGGTCCCTATCCATTTTAAATTAAGTTACAATGAATATATTCATAAAAATGAAATGTAAAAAACTCTTAATTTTTTTTATAACAAAAAAACTCACAATTTTTTTAGAGTGGTGATGTTTGCCAGCTCTACTGGAATTGGACCGGTTAGTCGGTTTCCATAAAGAGAACTATCATAAGAATGGAAAATTAACAAAAATTAGATTCATTTTTTCATGAAACAAGTAGAAGATAACAATTGAAATTTACAAAAAAATAAAAATAATAAAGAAGAAAATTTATACAACATAAAACAATACTGCCCACATTTATCAGAATCAAATACTATATAGACTTATAATGAAGAAAAGTTAACATTGGCAAAAAAGAGAGGTGGAAAGAGAAAGCATACATGTTGACAAGATTCAAGGAACCCCATTCTTTAGGTATTGTACCGTTAAGGTAGTTGCGGGTGAGGTCACTGTACCAAAGTCAGAAAATGAAAAAGGTGAATCATAGTGACACACGCAAATCCAGGCGAGTTTAGTTGATTGAATAATCTAAGTTTATTATCCTTCAAAGTATTCAGTACACATACATTTCTTGGAGGTGAGGCAACTTGATCAATTCCGCTGGGGGATTGCCTTGAAGATTTTGTGATTTCAAAACTCTGTACATGTATTTGCCTCGAAAAATTGAAAATAGTTAGAAAATAATTAATGGACCTGAAAGAAGCTGTCTAATAAAGAATAAGTAACTTTTCAAATTTATGTTTTTTTTTTTTGGGGGGGGGGGGGGGGGTTAGAAATTACAAGTATTTTTTGTGTGTGGAGAGCCCTCACATGTTACACGAAAATTGATTTTGCAAAAACTACAAATGGTGTGGCAGTGTTATTTAATCCTCACCAATGCGGCAACCCCTTTCGGCCCTTTGCCGATTCTTGGCCTGGTTTTTACATTTAAAATGTAAACAATAGTTTACACAAACCGCGTTGTTCATCAAAACCCATGTGGGTTGTCAGTTTTACATTTATCTTATGTTTGAAAATTTTTTTATTAATAAAATAGAATGAAATAGGTGATAATTAAACAAAATGGAATAGATGAAAATTAAATAAAAAAAAAGAAATAGAACATAATTTTTATTTTCTTTGTTTGAAAATTTCATTAACGAAATGGAACGGAACAGAATTACTCATGTGTTCCTCCCATTCCCTCTCAATTTTGGAGAAAACAAAAGTTAGACATTCGAGAGAAAGATGGAGAAATGATTCTTCATGTGTTCCGTTTTCTTCCTATGTATTTTAAAACTTTTAAATAAGAGAAGTTATTTTTGTTCTCCTCATTACCTTTCTGTTTCTCTTATTACCTATCATCCAAACATAGTGTTAAATTGGCTAGGTTACTAGGTTGATACTATTTTGGATACCTCTCTAATGGAACGACTCACTCAAACCAGCTGAGGAATTAGTTCACCGGTTGGTCTAACTCGGGTTTAATAACATTGGTTATTTTAATATCAACTCTTATGAAACCCTCTAATCAATCTAAACTTCTTCTATAATTACAACAAGCAATTTCTATCTCATATAGTTAGTCTATGTCATTTTTAAGCTAATACATATAGTAAAAAAAAAACTATTCGTCCTATTTAAAAAAAAATATTTTCATTTGAAAAATAAATTTTTATAATTAAATTATAATAATAATAGTCAACGTGTATTGATCCGAGTAGAATGAATTTAGATATTTTAAACATGTGGTTTTAGCTTCGATTTTAAGATTTGTGTATAAAAATAACACTTTTGTGATGGATCCTTGTTTAAGGGTTGATCACACTATAAAAAATTAGTCTCTCACTTATCAGATAAAAGAATATCTTTTAAAAAAAACTCTAATAATAATATATTCAAAATAGTTAATTACAGTGAAAATAAATTGTGATCCAGACAAACTTTGCTTTGAGGAGGGTTTTATCTACCCAGAGATAGAGCCAGACAATTTTGTTTGGGTCTGCCCTTTATACCGAACCACCACCTCAGCCCAAAATTGTGCAACCAATTACTATATACCAAAAAACGTGTTCTAGTAATAATATAATCAGATGAATAATAAAAAATATTTTATAATAATATTAAGTTAAAATTGAAATAAAAAAATAAAACACGAACTACAGTTTTCACTCGGTCGTGGAGTCTAGATTAGACATAATAATCAATAAATATAGGACCACCAATAAGTCCCAACAAAAAAGCAAAAATCTATTCTTATCTACAAAATTAAATTACATTTATTTGAGAGTATGTTAATTTCTTATTTTACATTTTTTAAATAATAACATGTGTCTCTGCAAGGGTTCGCCTAACACTGCCATTCTTACACAGTAATCGTTCGCACTTGGCATCTCGTCACTGCATCTTGCGATTTTAATATCTTTTTGTGAAGTTTAGTTATCTCTCATTGCACTTTTTTCATGAGATTGTTGTCGATTTCTTTTGGTGGTAATCCCCTTTGCTCTTTTACTTTTGTTTTATTTTTTTGTTTTTTTTAATTTTTTAAGAATAAATTGATCTAGACCTTTAAATTTGAGGAATTTGAATTTGAATATTTCAAATATACTTTATAAAAGCTAGTATTTTTTAGTCTTAATTTCTTAGATTAATTACACGTCTAATTTACGATATAGGAAGAACTTCAAATCTATAGGCCAAAGTTACGAATCATGAAAATTCATAGAAATGAAATAAGAAAAGTTAGGCCTTAACGATAACAAAGATGATAATTATTACAGTGATAATAATAAAGATGATGACAAAGTCGTATACCTTAATGAGAAAAAAAAATACAAAAATAACCTAAGGTAACAAAGATCAGCATTCATGAGATGTTATGCACCAACAAAAACTAAATTCATGCTAACATATCTCACTGTGATTTGTAATTAAAAAAAAAAAATTGTTCTAACAAGTTGTGCTGCCTTTTGATTTCTATTAAGTGTGGTGAGTTAATCTAAAAGTTAGGTGTACTTGAGTCAAAGTAAAAAAAGTATTTATTAATTATATGTTTTTTTAATGATTTTTAAGCAGTCATTTCAATTTGTTAAAAGTGATTTAAGTATTTGTTCCTAATCTTTGATCTTATACTTGAAATTTTGTTTTCCTCTTCATTTTTCGTAATGAAATTAGTTATTTTTGATAAATAAAATAAAATAAAATATGTCATTTTTATGTGTTTTTATTTTTTAACTTTGGATTTAATTTCTCTTTTAATTTAATTATTATACATATCCTCATTTTTTAGTTTTGAACATACTCTCTTTTTTGTCTATATAATTTTAGATTGTTGAATCCACTTCTATTTTATAAAACTGATTACTCTTAAAAGAGATATTTTCTCAACGTACTCTTTTTTTTTACTGTGTCCACATGTCCTTAGTCCTTAATTTTTGTTCTGCTCACCTTTCGCAATCTATATCCAATCTCGCATAGAGAAATTATCGTTCTTATCTCCTTAATTATCTCCTCATTCAAAATAAATTCATATATTCTTAATTATCTTCTTAATCAATTTTTAAATTTATTTAAATTTAAGATAAAATCTATTATAATTCATTTGGTTTTAAAGGCTGTGATCATCTCTTTTTTTCTTAATTCTAAATTATAATATAATATCAACTATTTATTTGTTGAAGTCTAAATTAATAAGACAAAATTTAGGTAATATTCTTTAAGTAGTTGTGTTGTTATTCTTCAATGAAAATATAAATATAATATGTATTTTATTTTTAATTATCTTAAAATTTTTATTGATAAGTTGTAAAAAAATTACACATATTATATTTTTATTAAAAAATATCACAAATACCAAAATAATTTTATTTAAATTTTATCTTAATTAATATTACAACGCTTTTATACATAGTCTAATGAATTTAAAAAAATTATCATCTTTTTTATTATTTTAAAATTAAATGTTAATAATCCAAACACTTTAAATTTATAACATGTAATATATATATATATATATATATATATATATATATATATATCATGCTAAAGATTAGATTCTAAAATATATTTTAAACACACAAT
Organism: Ormosia semicastrata; assembly: GCA_029884595.1. Classification (NCBI taxonomy): domain Eukaryota; kingdom Viridiplantae; phylum Streptophyta; class Magnoliopsida; order Fabales; family Fabaceae; genus Ormosia; species Ormosia semicastrata. The sequence continues at coordinate 24,927,012 of JAQQTO010000055.1, read as the reverse complement.
AAAGTTTAAAAAAAAACACTTATACGAAAAGAAATTTTTAAAAGTCGTGGAATGCACGGGCGGCTAGCTATTTTAAAAAACTCGTGCAATACGCGCGATGTTTACTACTAATAATAAATGCATAGGCATTTTTCTCACATATACCTTAAAATCAACTTATCAAAATATCATTTTTTAACTATTTATCAAATTCTATTTTTTAACTATTTACCAAATTGCCCTTGTTATTTAACTATTTAGTAAAAATATACCAAATTGCCACTGATCCAGACATTTTTAATATTTTCTCGCCGTAACCAGATCTTGCTTTGAGGATGGTTTTATCTACCCAGAGATAGAGCCAGACAATTTTGTTTGCCAGGTCTGCCCTTTAACCAAAAACGCACCCTTTTTTGACGCAAAGGTATTAAAATTAAATAATTAATTAAAAATTAATTGAAATACTTAATAAATATTTATAAACGTTTATTAATGAATTCATACTAATTACGATAAAATATATAATATAAAATAAAAAGTGACAAATTTAATATGTTAGTAATATTGAATATTATTTTAGTTATTATGAAGATTTATTAATTACATAACACATATGTTTATTTTTTTTTATTTTTTAAAAATTTATTGTTTTAATTTATTGTTCAATTTAAAAAACAGAGGTATTAATTATTTGCTTTTAATTGTCTTTATGTGTGATTTTTAATAAATTTAAAAATAATCTAATCAAATGTTATTATCTTATTATTGAAGTTATTGAATATATTTATTTATTTTGACACAAATAATTTAAACAACATATAATAAAAATTAAATGGTATATCGAACGTACAGTTAAATGAATTTTTGTTGTTGAGTAGGATTCGGTGATAGTGAGTAGATTCTCCTAATAATCCTCTCTTAAATTTTTAGTAATTCAAGTAAAAATTTCGGCTGCATTTCCTAAATGTTGGATCTCAAAAGCCAATGATCTGTTTAATGTCCCACAATATTTAATAAAATCTAAAATAGTGCGAAAAGCAATATAGTGTAATCTAATTAGGTACTAAACTCACGAGAATATATTCTCAATAGTATTTTAACAAAATCAATAAATATATTCTCTAAATGTCAATGAGATGAGCCCGTCGATGTTAATGGTTCTTAGGGACCCTAGGCAGTGTGATGGGTATTTTTGGTGGGTAAATAAGGGGTAACATGGATACGGTAAGGGTATGGTGGGTAATCTGCAAGGGGGGTATGTAGCCTAAGGAGGTGAGTGGGGGGTATGTAGCATTCTCGTATCTTGGCAAGTAGAGCCGGAGTCCCGGGATGTCGGGTCGTGTCCGACCGCTCGCTAATCCTCTCCTCCGTCTACGCCGCGTTCCTGCTCGACTCCTCGGGCGGCCCCGAAATGTCGTCGTCAGCTGCATCGTAATGCGGTCATGCTCCCGCATGAGTGTTTTGTGTAATAGCCTCTTTTGTGAAGTTTATACAATTTATGTCATTATACTACAAAATACATATAGTCACTAACGAATTAGTAAAGAGTTCATGCGCTTGTGGGAGCAATCCAAATGTTGTACTCGAATCGATTTCTCCCCTAACAAGCTTCTCCCTACGACTATCCCGTAATATAAACCATGTATAGCCTAGCTGCTTTTAACTGCAATTTGTCTTTGGAGCGGTCTCCGTGGAATGGGCCGGTCAAGACCAAACCGGCGCATGACGCGGTTCCGCCGGTGCCACTCGACAATATGGAAACATATGAGAGGGACCACCGCTGCGCCGCATTGTCCCTGACCACACAAAAAGGTGGCAATACGCCACCTCGCTCATCCGTGTATGGTTGCCATATAAACTAAAAAAATGAGATGCTAAATTAAGACGGCCATAAGTAAATATATCAAAGGAATGTAAACGAGACATTCATCGTTCTTCAACGATCAAGAACCGACGATAATATGAAAGGACGCCAATCACGATCTCAATACTTTATGTTTGCTCCACCTATTTGGTAAATGAAAGTATTGCTAAGTATTTTTATTAACAAAGCATGTCATGAAAGTAATGTAAAAATATGAAATGAAATAGAAATTTACTCCCATCCTAGGATTTGACCACGACCAAGATCGTAAAACACATCGGCTCATCATGGTCGGCTAGTGAAGGGGCAAGCGGGGAATTTACGCCCGATAATAAGATGCATGCACCTCCGATCTCGCATGCGTCATAGTAGTAGCTTTACAAAGCTCTCTATACAGAAAATTCATGCACGCCAAAGCTGCAGACCCAACTATACGTCCCAAGAATGCAAAAGTCCTCCAACAATGGGAGGAACATCAAGTGCACGAGCTTACCCGAATGATCGGGGCATAAGAAACCCCAAGCAAGCGAAGTATGTAATGTCGTGCATGCGCATTGCACGTATATCATCGTCCTATAACACTCGCGCCACGGTATGTCATGTCAATGCGTGCCCCAATACGAGCGAGGGAATGTCATCAATCCCTAACAACGAGCGTACAAACCGAGCCAATCGTCCCTATGCATAACGCCGGTGGCTCGCGCGCCATCAATGGGAAGACCTTATCATTCGATATCCTCCAACGTAAAAACTTCCCCGTCGGCATGTGAAATGTATGCGTAACCATCTCTCAACCAACGCAAAGATCGGGAATAATCAATACCGCAATAACCCATGTGGGCAACTCCCAAGAAACCACCGCAAGATAAGGAATAATCGGAGCAGGGGGGTCCATGTTTCGTCTTCAGCACGTCTAACACGCAGTGTCGGTCCTCATGTCCCACCCATACATGCCGGGAAACATGGTACTCATGCTAACACGGAATGTCATCATGCCAAACATTAACAACAATTAGTATGATCCTATTATTTTTATAATAAAATATGATATAACCATATAATAACTATACAAGAATATAATATGGAATAAATAAAGATAACACCGACAATCAACTAACATATATAGGAGAATAGTATTCGAATACAACTGCATAGATTAGTATACAAAACAATACAACTCGTAAATACACATCATTACTAATACAAGATTCTCAAAAATGAAAATAGTCCGAGATCAACTAGATGGGCGCAGTGGCCCACTCATCATCCCCCAGGAACTCGATCCGCCGAAACACGACAAGTACGAGAATTATGTCCATGTTGATGGCATCTTGTACACGTCGTCTATAATCCATCTCATTCCTAAGTCATGGTTGATTTTGGTCGACCTTTGGATTTAAGCAATGCACGTGGTGGCACCAAAGTGGCGTTCAATTTGTTACCATGGTTCAGCCCGATTCAAAGTCAAACTCATAGGCCCTATAAATGCTTTCCATCCTGTAAACCCTATGAACAAGTTCGAATGGGTCAATCTAATGCAATGAAACACCCCACACACTCTTGCTTCCGTGTTCAAAGTATAAGAAATCCACCCCGTTGTGTTTTAAAAGCCTCTTCATTTGTTTCTCTCTATTGTACCGAACTTGGTGAAATTTACTCTCCAAGTTAAGTCATCACTCCAGATAAATTAATGGGAATAACAATATCAAACCATAAATAGATGCACGTGTGAACAACAATTTGTTTGTGGTTGTACTTAATATTGTAAAACAATATCAAACCTAGTTGAATGTCATCAATTTCGAATTTGCCTCGTCCTTTAGGTTGACGAAGTATTCTACTAACTTCGTATATGTCAATTGAACCAACGCAGCTTATAGGTAGATTTCTGCTACCCTTCAACACTATTAATGCATTCTCGACAAATTGGTAGTCATATTTTACCACCATCATTTTCATTTTTCCTTTGGAATTCCGTTAATCCAATTTGCCATCTCCGTTTTAAGCTTCTCTAGCCTAGCATCAAACTTTATTGCAATTGTTCATACCCGATACATCGAATAATTTGGGTTAGTATTACAACCTAACTATTATTAGCGACAAAAATTACAACACAAAGAGAAAATGTAAAGTACTGTGTTAATCAAAAATTTTTTCAACTCCTTGTTCTCAAATTTGGAGTTAAAATTGGAACCAATATGTCTTATGCAGAAGACATGATATTTTCATTTGCCACGATTGTAAGATGCCTCGATGTCGATCGAGATCAAACACAAGCCCTCTTGTTGGGTTACATGCAATCTCGGGTGGACTAAGAACCAACTCCAAGCATCCTTTGTCTCCCCTCCACAATGGCAAATATATCCAATTTTCTCGCATCTTGAGTTGAATCAACAACTTATCCTTCTTATCAATCCTTGATGGGCTTACAATATCTCCAACCACACATGGTCTAAATGTCCAAATAACCGACAAAAAACTCTTTTTGAACGATCGAGTCCTATTCACAAAACATTCTCGTCTTGCAATTCCATCTTCCATGTCTCTCTCGCATGGTGCGCTAGCCATTTGGGCAACACCTCATAAGATTTGTCCCAATCCCCAAACACATTCACAATAACCATTTGTTTTGCCTTCCAAGCCTTTCGATATGAAACTTGGTAACCAAATTGACTTCGAATCCGTTCAATAATTAATGATACAGGTGCATCGGGTTTTGTTCTGACTAACTCCAAAATGCAAGAGCAGATCAAACGAGAGTCCAACTTCTGGTGATCTAATGACATAGATGGGCTTACGTAACTATGAGGTCCATTATATTTTGTAATCTGTCATGTATTCGACCTCCTGCTTTGTATGGCTCTAAGTCTCCAACTACAACCTTCGTCAAAGTTAGGGCATTTGGCAGTGAATCTTCGTGAATCAGAGTCTTCAATCTTGTACTCTTGATGCCTGTGAATGGAATATTGTTTGAGAGCTTTCACTCTTTTGATGGAAATTGCAAGCCAACATAGAATTCATCACCCATGCTCCAAGTCCCACGAGTAACTCGTGCAAGTTATCGGGATTATCCAATGCATCCCGAGTTAATTTGAGAAAACGAGGGCATGGTGGCACAAACACGTTAAATATGGATTGAGGAGCAATCGCCAAAGGAACAAAATTTTGTTCGGCATCAAAGTTTTACGCCTCTATGTCGGTGTCTCAATATCGCCCTCGCCTACTTGTTCTTCGTCTTCACTTGACTCCCATATCTCTCTCGACAAGTGGGTTATCGGGTTCAACCATTGCTCCACCAATAACGATCATATTGCATGACTCAACTTGATTAGACGGACTAACTTGAGATTCGGTTTCACCGGGAGCTTCAAGATGCTCTTCTTGCCCACTTGTTTCTACCTCCACATACAACTCCATAGATGCCATGTTCGGAGTTTGATTGAATCTATCATGTACTTTAGATCATCATCGTCTTCTATTGGAAGCCTAAATCTCCACGGATTGAAGCATTACGGACACCGATAACTTTTGACACATGTTGGTTGCTTGAAGCCTCAACTTTGAATGGATCTTAGTTTTCAACCCATCCAAAGTCATGTCTCACATAAGCCTAGGATATACATGAACTTTCACCATCATTTGTCCCATTGAAGTAAATATGCACATTTAGCGATTTTGTCATGTTAACTCTAATTTAACAATAACAATTCAACACATTTGTAGAGAGATTAAACATCAATTACAATATTCAATACGCTTATTTATGTAAAAAAATTTCTAAAGTCGAATATCTTGAATTAAGCTACATTTACTAATGTAAATCATGTCAAAGATATATATCCTACTAGATTACCTATAAATTAATTATCTATATAATTTAAATTACATATATACAACTTCATTATTCATTAGTCAATATATTAAACTATAATATATACATTATAATTAACACTAACTTAGTAAAAAAGTAATCAATAAATAATAAATAAACTATTTAACTATTGAAAGAAATATATTATAATTTAAAGTACAAATACATCCCGATAAAATTGAGTTTTAGAAAAGAAATTTGTAGAGAATACTTATGTGAGAATGTCGAAAACTGGAAATTTTTCAATCAATGTTTTTAGTTCGGGCAACCAGGATCGCCGATGTAATGGCATCCACGGGTTGCGCCAGCGTGTTGGCGCAACCTACGTGGATGTGCCATCCTACGCATGCTATTTTATTAAAAATGCTCGTGCATAGTTTCAAAAGCGTTTTTTGGTAAATAGTTAAAAAAAGGTAATTTGATAAATAGTTAAAAATAATAATAATTTGATAAATAGTTAAAAAAATAATATTTTGATAAATAATTTTACTACATAAATACATAACTTGACAACAAAAAAAAAAAAGAGTAATTAAGAAAATCTGAGTCGTATGTAAACTAATGTATCTCTATATATTAAATCAGAATATACTTACTTTAGAGTGGTTTAATTTATTATTTTACTTTTTTTAAAAAGTAATATGTGTCATTTTTAATTTCTTTTTTAATTTCAAATTCAACATTTTCATTTAATCTAATTTTCATATATTTATTTTCAATTTTAAGTATCTTTTCTCTTTTAATCAATATTTTTTAGATTTTAACTAAAATTTTAATATATATATATATATATATATATATATAAAAGCAATACACGAGAGGAGCTTTAAAGGATTTAACTCTTTTAAACTAAGAGATTCACTTTAAAGAATAAAGTGAAATAATAGTCATTAATGAGAAAATCAAATATTAAGGCTTCATTAAAATACAATAAGCATATGAATAATAAAATGTGAACTTGTTAAAACATCAAACCTTAATTTTCTTATCAATTTTTATTAATTATTCACTTTATTTTCTAAAGCAAATTAATTTAGATGAGCTTATTTTGAAAATTGTGCGAGGAAAGAAATTCCCCAGCAATCACTATCCAAAATATCAATTTTCCTCAAAGAAAAAAAAAATAAAGGCGTATAAGGATAGAAAGCTGCAACGAGATGACTCAGCCTAGCTACATGATCCTTTTATCTATTTGATCACAATGATATATATATATATATATATATATATATATATATATATATATGATATATATATATATATAATGAGATGCATTTTTATTATGAAATAGTAAAAAAAATAAATTTTAATTATATAATTATATATAAATATGATTAAAATTAAAAATTATTTAAAAATTATGTAATTATTTAAAAAAATTATATATATTTATGTTTTAATTTTAATTATTCATATAAATTAAATGATCAAAATTTATTCATCTTTCAAATAAGTTATTCATATATATATATATATATATATATACATTTTCATTTGAAGATTATTTGCATATAGTAAGCACATTGTAGGGAAGGAAAAAAAAAGTGAAATATTTGCTCATATTACTCTTGAAAAGGAAAGTTTTTGAGCTTAAAGAGGCAAAGAGACATACATGGTAACAACATGACAGAAGTTGTCATTGGCGAAAGAGCAATCGCAGGAGACATTATTTTCTTCTCCTTTTTTGGGATTAAGTGTAACCCACTTAGGTTGTCCACTCATGGATTTGTATTGAAGTCCCAATCCTTACCAAGTGTTTTACCTATATCTTTCAGAGCTTGCACTATATGTACAAATTAAAGGGCTATCAGCAAAGTCCCACTAATTGTCTTTAAAGTACACACAAAAACACACACATATACATAATTTTTACAATAATTATAAGAAAACATGCACTACATATTGTTAAGAGTTTAAATTTTATTCACTTTTCATATTATCATTTAATGATGTATTAGCACATTATTAAAAAAAGTTAAATTATCTAAGCAATTGTTTTAGAAGTCAAACTCCTTTGAAGATTTAATAATATATAATTGTATAATAGTATAAAATTTTATTCTAGAAGTAAAAACCATATATACATACGTGAATGGGGGATTTGCAAAAAACTTAATCAATTTAGTTAATATCTTCATTTCATTGACTACTGCTTATATTTTAATATTTATTATAAAATCATCATTCAATAAAATACTTAACAACTGATTCAAAGTATCGAACATATAAGAGTACTATATCACTTCCCTAAATCTTATGTTTAACTAACATGAAACCATATCAAAAATTTAATTTTATTTATTTTGGAGTTATATATCATACCTTCCTCGCCCGGCAAAGCAGTGGCTCCAAAAGCAAGAGATGAGAAGCAAAAGGCAAGGAGTGAAAGGAGGAGAAATTGAGAGGAAATGATCATCTTCATGTTGATTGAATATTGGAAAGGAAAATGAACATCGGATCTCTTGCAGAAGGAATCAATGATTTAGCGGTAGAAAGTGGAGTATAACAAATGTATTTGGAATTTGAAAAGCTAGAAAAATTTTATTCTCTTTATAATGAAAACAAAGTGAAGAAGATAGCTTCTGAATGGTGGAAATGAAAAAGAAGAGCAATGATACAGAAATTACACAAGGAAGGACTGGTGAAGGGTCCAGGGAAGACCTCAAAAGGTGCAAGCAGAGACGAAGTCAACGTTTTCATCTAAAAATTGCTTTTATTGCAGCCAATCCTGCCCCTTTATCATGGGACCAAAACAGACATTAAGATAAACTAGCAGTAGTCAAGCAAAGATTTTTCCAAAAGCAATAAATTGGAATGCAATCGGTAGGGTTATAAACCAATGAATGGAATGACTAGTATTACAGAGAGAATTTGAGAAATGAGCATCTAGAATTTTCATTGATGACTTGTGATTATATACACATGAACATTAACTGGTAACTGTCAACAATTAATAGTCTCTAACTAATCTGAAAATAACTCATAATTACTTGTAACTAACTCAGCTAAGTATAATTAATTAAGTTAATTATACAAGCATAATTAAGATGTAATACCCCCCTCAAGATGGGAAGTAAATGTCTAATATTCCCATCTTGGACAACAAGCTTTGAAACGAAGTAGCTGCTAATGGTTTAGTAAGTAAGTCAGTCAATTGATAAGTACTTTTGACATGCACCAATTTGATCAAACCAGTGGTAACCTTTTCCCTAACAAAATGGCAATCGAATCTCCACATGTTTGGATTTTTTATGAAAGGTAGGATTAGAAGCCAAAGTGTATAGCCGCCTGATTATCACATTAGAACATCACCGAGTGTATGGTAATCTCAAAATCCAATAATAAGGAGGTCAACTAGGTAATCTCAAATTGGTAACAGCTGCTAATGATCAATATTCAACCTTTGTTGATGATCTGGACACGATGTGTTGGCGCTAGGATTTCCAGGAAATTAATGAACCCCCAAGGAAGACACAATAATCAGTTACTGACCTTCTGGTGTATGGACAGTTTGCCCAATCAACATCAGCATAAGCCCGAAGATTGAGAGCTGAAGATAAGGAGAACAAGAGAACTTGACCATGAGTTCCTTTGAGGTACCTTAGGAGATGATGAACAACATGTAAATGAGGAATACATGGCTGAGACAGAAACTGACTTAATCTGTTCACTATGAAGCTGATATAAGGTCTCAAGATAGTCAAATAGAGTAATCTGCCAATTAATCGTCTGTAAGCAGAAATATCAGTCAAGATGTCTCCTTCATCTGCACTTAACTTGAGGTTGGGATCCATTAGTAGACTGGCAGGTTTACAACCTAGAAAACCAATGTCCTCTAATAATGAGAGAGTGTAACTCCTTTGAGAAAGAACAATCCCCTTCTTAGATTGAGCTATTTCCAACCCTAAGAAGTATTTTAATTTTCCTAGATCTTTCAATTTGAAAGTTGACTGAAGAAAAGCCTTGACTGTAGAAATGGAAGTTGTGGAGGAACTAACAATTATTATGTCATCAACATACACAAGCAGTGCCACAAAATAAGAACCACGTCCTTTGGTAAACAGGGAATAATCACACTTAGTTTGAGTGAAACCATGACTGAGTAAGGCAGAAGAAAATTTATTGAACCATTGTCTAAAAGCATGCCTTAAACCATAAACAGACTTATTTAATTTGCAAACTAGACCCTTATCCTCAGTGGGGTAACCAAGTGGAAGGTCCATGTAGGCCACCTCAAATAAATTCCATTTAAAAACGCATTATTAATTAATGTCCAATTGTACTAGATTCCACCCCTTGACTGCTGCAATGGACAATAATAGTTGCACATTACAGAGTTTAGTACTAGTGAGAATGTATCTAAGAAATTGATACCAGCTTGCTGGGTATAGCCACTAAACGAGCTTTATACCCGTTCACAGTGCCATCAGGTAGATACTTGATCTTGGAATCATGAACACTGGGGAATTGGGAAGATGAGGGTACCCAAGGCACAAGAGCCAGACGCTGATTGTTCTTGTCTTTTTGTTGTTGTGATATTATTTGGCGGTTACAATTAAGGACATTTTTTCTTTTCTTTTTTTCCTCTCATTCTGAGTTCCACTCTAATATTATTCCTTTGCATCCTTTTTCCACTTAAAGGATTACATCTGTTTTAGAAAATGTCAAGTGATTGTACTAATACTAAATGACGTTAAGACTGAAGTATATGTTGTTTTTCAATGTGTGACTCATTTTATTTGTGTAGAATTACTATTTCACATGTTAACTTACTTTTGACTTATAAATTTTCAATCAATGATTTTTATAGATGTCTCAAGAAGAAAATCAAAAGGGAAGTTGTCAAATGGAATGGGATGGGTTTCAAGATGATACTGAAACCATTTAGTTAGAAAATGCGACAGAAACTTGGGATCAATGAAGGCGCAAGGCATGTATTCCAGTCTTTTGTCAAGTCATTCAAGCAATTAACTTGATGAGAATCTACCATTACTGCAATTATGTTGATAGACCTATCTTTCAAAGAACAGCTGAAAGAAAGAGATATAGGACCTAGTTAATAAGAGAACTTACTATTGATGATCAAAGATGTCGTGATGTTATTCGTATGGGACCACTTGCTTTTTTCAAATTGGTAGAGATATTAAGAGAAAGTAGGCGTCTAAAGGACAACAAAATTGCTTCAGTGGAGGAGCAAGTAGCTAAGTTCTTACATATATTAGCTCACCATGTCAAAAACCGTATAATTTCTTTCTTTTTTCGTCGTTCAGGGGAAACTGTGAGTCGACATTTTCATGATGTCTTGAAAGCAGTGATATCATTGGAGGAATATTTTCTTAAACAACCAAATGGATCTGAAGTCAGTCCACAAATACACAGTAACAGGAGCTTTTGCCCATATTTTAGTGTATTCTATCTTTTTACCAAAGCTTGTTACATATGTGATACACTTTTTTGTGAAGCTTGATATACTACTATTGTCTAATATATATTTTAGGACTATGTTGGTGCAATAGATGGAACTCATATAAGAGCTAAGGTGTGTAAGGTTGATACACTAAGATTTAGAAGGAGAAAGGCCTTCACCACTCAAAATGTTTTAGCAGCCTGTTCATTTGACTTAAAATACGCTTATGTTTTACCTGGTTGGGAAGGCACAGCCTCTGATTCAAGGGTATTTAAGAATGCTCTTAATAGAGAAGACAAACTTATTATCCCTCTAGGCAATATTATATTATGATAGAAAGATGTTTTTTTTTTATCTAAATTTATTTTGAATAAGTATTTTGATTTCATAATATTCTCCTTTTAAAATAGGAAAGTATTATTTGGTTGATGCAGAGTTTATGTTGAGGAGTGGGCTAATTACACCATACAGAAGTGTGCGTTATCATTTAAAAGAGTACTCAACTCGAGGACCACAAAATCTTGAAGAACTATTTAATCATCGACATGCATCATTGCGCAATTCTATTGAGCGAGCATTTGGTGTTGTCAAAAAGCGCTTTCCTAAAATTTCATCTGGAGCAGAACCACATTATGATTTTGAAACTCAAACAGATATTGTTTTGGCATGTTTCATTCTGCATAACTACCTTATGGGGGTTGATCTTGATTTCAATTTGATTGCTGAAGCTAATAGAGAGCTCCTTGACAATGATCCAGTGATAGGGGCAGTTTATAATGAGAGTGAGAATGATCAAGAAGCTATCCGTGGAGCAATTATAAGAAATAACTTAGCTACTAGCATGTGGCAGGATTACATTAGGAAGAGATTAAGATAGCTTGTGTTTTTTATGAGTTAGAGAAAAGTGCTAATATATATTTTGTATTAAAAAAAAAAAGCTGGCTGTATATCTTGACTTGTATGTTTTTTTACACTTTGGTCTAAAAAATATAGGAGATATTTGCTAGGAGAAATGTATATGTATGTTCTGACTTTTAGTTGTCTTGATGGAATTTATCTATATACCTCTTATTAGTTGGCTTTTGCAAGCCCTATTATGCTATTTCCTCAACTAGTCTTTTTGTTTATTATGAGATAATCACTGCTGATTCATGATGTGTGCAACCTATTTTAAGCATGCAAAACTGACTGACAGTTAAAGATATAGGTTCTGTTTATAATTTGTCACACTGTATGATATGTCTTGCTATATTCTAAATAACCCCTATTTAATTCATTCATATGAGATAGCACCCACCAGCCTTTTACTTGCCATCAAATTTTAGATCTTAGATGAAGGATTTTTGGTCAAGTGTCCATATTTCAGAAAGATATTAAGGCTCTACTCTGTGACTGACTAATGTTGGTATGGTATGTAATCATTGTCATGCATCATGATATATTTTAATTTGTTGTGTTAATGTAAATTTGCACTTTTATCATTTTATGGCTCTGTTTATAATGCTAAATAAATGATGGAGTTCCTCTAGGATTTACACCTTTTGTGTTGCTTTCATAGTATATAGTCTGTCCAATGAATCTTTTGGATATATATTTTACCCAACTGTTTCTTTATGTATGTTTACTAGTTGGAATACCCGTGCAATGCACAGGTAACCATTTTATAGAACCAAATGAAGGTAACAGTTATATATTTCGAACTATTTTGTGCAGGGTAAGACTGTGTCATAGGTAGATCAGGTTCAAACAACAGTTTATATGGGTCCATTTGAAAAAATGTAGTTAGAAAAGTGTAAAAGGAAAAGTAGTTAGCTGAGCTATATCTGTCTATGCTGAACTTTGTTGCAAATCTCTACATAGCCGGTCCTAAGCTCGGATAAAAGATGAGGGTTGTGTTAGGCAGTCAACAGTCAACGTAAAACTTTGTCGAATCTTTATGACATAGATCAATGAAGTGATTGTGTAAATGCTAAGTCGTTGTCCTAAGCAACACGATGTATGGCTCGAGTACAGTGTCAAATAAGCAAGAGCCGCTGCATTGCCGCCTGGGTGTAGTGAAAAATAAGCAAGGGTTCCCACATTTTCGTGAATGGGTGTGGGTAAAGAAGCTAGTTCACAAGAGTAGGATGCGTTTTGAAACTTGGAATATAGACACACTTACAGGTAAATCAATGGAAATAGTTGACATCATGATTAGGAAGATGATTAATTTTATGTGCCCACAAGAAACTACATGGGTTGGAGAAAAGGCAAAGGAACTCGACACTTCGGGTTTTAAGTTTTAGTACACTGGCAAAGTAAAATCTAGAAATGGAGTAGACATAATAGTATATAAGAATTGGAAGAATAATGTTGTGGATGTGAGAATGTTCGGAGATAGGATCATAGCCTTGAAATTTGTTGTGGAACAGGAGACTTTTAATGTTATCAATGCGTATGCACCCCAAATAGGATTAGACAAGGACTACAAGATAACATTTTAGGAGAATTTAGAAGGTTTAGTTCAGGGAATACCACTAGGAAAGAAGATTTTTCTAGGAAGGGACCTAAATGGTCATGTGGGGAATGAATCTAAGGGGTATGAGGGTTGCATGGGGGTTATGGTCTAGGAGTAGCTAATGCAGAGGGTAAAGCGATTCTAGATTTTTCGGTAGCGTTTGATTTTACAATAGCTAACAGTTGTTTTAGGAAGCAGGAAGAGCATCTTATCACATATAGAAGCTGAGGTTCTTGCTTCCAAATTGATTTCTTTCTAATAAGGAAATATGATAGAAAGTTTTGCATGAATTACAAAGTGATCCCTGGAGAAAGCTTGACTACCTAACACAGGACTTTGGTTATGGATGTACGGGTTAAGATGAGAGTAAGAAGAAATTATCGAGACAGAGAACCAAGGATCAAATGGTGGCAACTAAATGGAGGAAAACAAATGTTCTTTCAGAGGAAGATAATGGAGGATGAGATTTGGGAGGTACAAGGAAGTGCTAATGATATGTGAAACAAGATGGCTAAAGGGATTAGGAAGGTAGAAAAAGAGACACTAGGTGAATCAAGAGGCTTTGGACCTAAGGATAAATAATCTTGGTGGTGGGACGCAAGTATACAAGATAAGGTTAAGGTTAAAAGCGAATGTTATAAAGCTTGGCACATGTGTAAAAATGATGAAAATTAAGAAAAATATAAGACAGCAAAAAAAGATACAAAGAAGACGGTGAGCGAGGCGAAAGTTAAAGCGTTCAATGAGTTATATCAATCATTGGGCACCAAAGATGGAGAAAGGAATATCTACAGGCTTACTAAAAGTAGGAAAAGGAAGACTAGAGACTTGGATCAAGTGAAATGCATTACGGATGAAGAGGGTAAAGTCTTGGTTACAAAACAAGACATCAAGAATCGATGGAAGAGTTATTTTCACAAGTTATTTAATAAGGAACATGGGATATTAGGGGACTCAGACATTCTAAATACTAGAGGGGAGGACCAAAATAAAACCTTTTATCGTAGAATTCAGGAGTTTGAGGTAAAAGAAGCATTGAAGAGGATGGATAATGAAAAAGCAGTCGAGCCGGATAATATACCTATTGAGGTATGGAAGTGCCTAGAAGAGAAATGTATAAGCTAGCTCACAAAGCTGTTTAACGAGATAATGAGGTTTAAGAAAATGTCAAATGAATGGAGGAGAAGCACTTTAATCCCTATTTATAAGAACAAGGGAGATATACAAAACTGTGCAAATTACGGAGGGATTAAGCTCATGAGTCATACCATAAAGTTATGGGAAAGAGTAATTGAACGGAGATTAAGACAAGAGACTCATATTTCAAAGAATCAATTTGGTTTTATGCCTGGGAGGTCAACCATGGAAGCAATCTATCTTCTACGAAGATTAATGGAGATGTATTAGAGGAAGCAAAAAAACTTGCATATGCTTTTCATTGATTTGGAAAAAGCCTACGATAGGGTACCGAGAGAGGTCTTGTGGAAGGCTTTGGAGAAAAAAAGAGTTCGTATCACCTATATTCGAGTAATCCAAGATATGTATGATAAGGCTAAAACTAGTGTGAAAACACAGGGTGTGGTCACAAAAGACTTCCCTATAACTATAAGGTTGCACCAAGGGTTAACTTTAAGTCCATATCTTTTTACCTTGGTCTTGGATGTGTTTACTACGCATATCCAAGAACCGGTGCCACAATGCATACTTTTTGCAGATGATATAGTCTTAGTTGGAGAGTCGAGAGAGGAAACAAATGGAAAGCTAGAGTGATGAATATGAGCTTTGGAAGATCATGGCTTTCGTCTAAGCAGGAGTAAGACGGAGTATATGGAATGTAAGTTCAGTAAGAGACGTGTTAATGTTAGTTTAGCAGTGAAAATTGGAGATCATACCATACCACAAGTCACACAGTTTAGGTATTTTGGATCTATCATACAAAATGATGGAGAGATAGAGGGAGATGTAAACCATAAGATTCAAGCTGGATGGATGAAATGGAGGAGTGCTTCAGGAGTTATTTGTAATAGAAAAGTGCCTCTCAAGCTTAAGGATAAATTTTACCGCACAGCTATAAGGCCCACGATGTTATATGGTACTGAATGTTGGGCAGTGAAAAGTCAACATGAGCATAAGATCGGTGTTGCGGAGATGAGGATGTTGCGCTGGATGTGTGGCCATACAAGACAAGATAGGATTAAGAATGAATGCATTAGAGAGAAAGTAGGGGTAGCACCTATTATGGAAAAGATGGGAGAATCTCGCCTTAAGTAGTTTGGACATGTAAGGAGAAGACCCTTAGAAGCTCCTGTAAAAAGAGTAAATCAGATGGAGAATAGCCCAATAGCTAGAAGTAGATGAAGACCAAGAAAGACTATAGGTAAAACGATTAAAAAAGATTTAGATTTGAATAACATTTCTAAAGACTTGATTTATGATAGGACACAATGATGTCGTTTGATCTATGTAGTCGACCTCACCTAATGAGAAATGACTTGGTTGTTGTTGTATAATATAATGTGATGGGAAAAGTAGTTTAGCATCTTCATTGTGTATATGTTTTGAAGGAAACTTGACAGAAAAAAATAAAAAATAATAGAATTACAATATTTTCCATACCATCCAAAAAATTTGAGAAGGCATGAAAGTCACAAACTTCGTGGAACTGGATATTAGAGACTTGGTTATTATATCTACACTCTTTAAAAACACTCAGATTTATATGGTTGAAGCTATCACTAAGCCAACACTTTTAACATGTAACAGGTATTACTAATACATTTTCAACTTTAGAACTCGCACTATCCATTCATTATGGTTCATTTGCTGAAAAATATTGGTATTGTGGAAGCTACATATTGGAATGCAAAAGTAACAAAGAATTGAACTCTGATAATATAATCTAACAATCACAACATATTAAAACAAACGGTGAAGGGTGAAGGACGTGAAGGTGAAATTTGATAGTATGTCATGTTTATCATTCCAAAACCTAGAAACAAAACCTTTCTAAGTATATTAAAAAGAAAGACCATTACATGTTGAGTGCATATTTCAGTGGCCAGCATAAATAAAACCAATTTGAACACATTTTGTTGCCCAACCACCTTAGATAAATAAATAATGTCCCCCTGTTTTAAACCATAAGATCTACAAATATCTTCCCATCCATGGTGAATACTAACCTTGTGATATAATGGGTCAACAGCAAACAACTCCACTACATGGTTCTTTGAATTTATTCTATGTCTAATTTGTTTAAATCAAAAAATGGACACTATACTTTGCAATTTTGCATTCATTTATAAAATGATTTCAATAGAATATTCAATGTGCTTTGTGAGTGGAACTGGAATGGTCTATTTGGACGTGCCCTGTGTTTCATAAGAGGTCCGACCTAACTGTCCCCATTCTGATTGTTATGCAGATTCTAACATAAACTCATTTTAGTTTATATACCATGTGGGGAATCAAGATATAATTCCATCAATATATTTCTTCAAAAGGTACCTAAGATACATTCAATTTATATAAATGACTCAAAGGATCAATAACATGGAACAAAATATATCATTTCATTGCAAAAAAAAAAAAAAAAAAAAAAAATTGATTTCAATTTCAGGTCTTTACAGTGGACATTATCTGGTGAAGCAGGATTTAAAACTCCCAATATCCGATACAAAACATCCCAAGCCAACTATAGCTCAAAGGCATCATTACAATTAACTACATACAAAACTCATTCCAAAAAATAGATGCCTAATCACCAGGTCTTATTCATATGCTAAGCTAAGGGACTGGACAAACTGCATGCACAAAAAAAAATCTTGATGTAGCTCAGGCCTAGTTATATACAGTGATCTGAAACAAATCCAACACAGGAGCCTAGTCCTTTTCAGTCTTCACAGCCTTCAAGGCACAATCCAGCCCAACAATTGACACAACATTCAACGCCTCCTCCAGACTTCTTTTTGAAGTGCAAGCATTTGATCCCAAAGACACGGAACTAAAATCCACAGAGACACAAATTCCTACAATCATATCACAGAGGGAAAAAAACTCTTAAATACATAAAATCAGTAAGGGAATCAACTTGCACTCCATAACTTATTAATTTTAGTCAGCCCCCTCTTCCAACATAGGCAAAAACTTGTACACCAATTGCCTTCACACAGTAGCCTATATCTTTCCACCCTTCAAACCAAAGCAAACCATATATCAGTTATAGAAATGATAGTTATCCTATGAACAAAAACATTAAAAATCAAAATAAACATCCCATAATGCCATTTCTATAAAACAAATCATAATGTAGCTCATAAATAAGACCAGAGCTTATAAATTCATCCATAAGTACTAGCTCAACTGACCTGCGTTGAGCATCGGTATTCAATGTGGGCACAGTCCACATTCAAGCCTAAGGTTATGTTTAGATAGAATATTTTAAAATTTAAGAGAATTTAAAATGTTAGTAAATTTAATGCTTCATTTAAATTTTTTTATTTATAATTTTTTTTATTTGGATAAAGTAATTAAATTTCTTAATATTTTAAATTTTTTGTTTGAATAAAGTAATTGAATTCTCTTCATTTACAAATTTTTATTATAAATTTACATTTTCATTATAAATTTTGCAAAACATAATAAAAATAAAATAGAAAAACTCATAAATGCACGAATCTAGATCTAGACTTGGAAGTCACTAGATGGTACGGTCAGGACAGTGGTTGAACGGAGGTAGAGTAAGGTTGACTGCAAGAAGACCAGTAGCCCGAGGATGGCGTGGCAGGTGAGGTGCGGCAACACGGTCCAGGTTTGATGGTGTCACCAGGGATGCAAAATGTACTAGGTCCGGTCAGGATGACGGCGCAATATCTTAGAATTTTTAAAATGATTCTATTAAATATCTAAACAAAGTATTTTATGCTTAAGAATTTTAAATTCTTCTAAAAAATATTTTTTTTCTTCAAAATCTTTCATCCAAACACATACTAAGAATGTTTAACACGAAATAGAAATGTTTTTCATCTAATCAAATACATCCACCATACATCCACTATATGTCAAGTTTGTTCAAAATGTCAAATCATTCCATATGTGAATATAGCATTCTCGTGACATACGAAATAATTTTATAGTTGGGTTAAATAAGTTAAGAGTTCGTTTGGATAGTGTCGCAACCGGGATCGCGACGGGACGACCGAAAACGATTCGATTTGAAAAATCAATGGAGTCGCCACCAATGTTTATTTAAATTGGGAAAACATTAGAAAAACCTTTTAATCAAGCAAACTGGTCTTTTGAAAATGAGTTTAGATTCGGGAGTCGATTACAGGTAAGGAAGGTATTAGCACCCTACACTGCCCGTTCCATGAACAGTACCTTAGATTAGTTGTGCAAATTTTAATAATCTCAAATATATTTATTTTAACCCCTTTTAACAAAAGATTTTGTAATTACTTTTTTATTTTTTCATTTTTTTTATTTTTGAAAAGAAATAAAAGAAACAACCAAATTATGAAAATTTTTTTTTTTGGCTTGACAGAAATGAATTTCTGCTCCTACGTATCTCTTGGTGCAATGGAGAACTCAAAGTCACGTAGTTCTTTAGAAAATACTTGTGGGTTGGTTGATTTTATAAAAACTTTAAAAATTTGAATTAACAAGCCGTCGCGACTCAGTTATTCAAATTAATAATTGAATAGGTGAAGCTCGCGTCACGCTAGAGACGTCACCCACTAATTATTGAATTTATTGCAATTAAATAAAATTTTAATGAATAATTTCTTTTTTTAAAAAAATGTGCAAAAAATGAATGAATAAATAAATAAATAAGCAAATCAAACTAACAAATGAATAAGCTAAAATGAACAACACATATATATATAAAATAATAAAACCAAAAATAAATAAATAGAATAAGCAAGCTTACCTCTAAGGCGAAAAACAAAAAAATTGTTATGCTCAAAGAAGTTATTGCACAGAGCCACACGCGTTCTCTTCAAATCAAGCCTTGAAAAGTAACTCACTTGCAAGAAAAAAAAATTACTAAAGTCTCGGGCTCTTATACTTAGTATTAAGCCCAAAAAAATACTAAAGTTCTCGGGCTCTATACTTAGTATTAAGCCCAAGTGTGAAAATTTTTGGATCTCCAAACCATTGAGAAACACCCCTTTATATAGGAGGAGGGGAGGGAGAAGGAGCATGGTTTCTCCAATGTGGGACTTAGACACTTTAGTTTTTTCAACTATCTTCATTTTTCATTTTTTCTCTTTTTTTTTTTTAGATTTTCATTCATTTTTTCAAGGTTTAGAAATAAATTTTATGGACAAACTTAGGTGTTCATACCTTGATTAAGTAGTATAAAAAAAAATGAACAAAATTGGGTATCAACAGCTGCCCCCCTTTGCTTTACATTTAAACTAAATGGAAAGCAAAGGAATTGATTCAATTTTGTCCATGAAAATTTGATTTTTTTTTGTAACAAAAATAAAAACAGGAAAGGTAAAAAGCTTGCGGAGTCGGGTATCCGCTGAAGCTTAAAGGCAAGGGGTACGGGGACCCGGAAAGGAAAAGACAATGGGCGCAGGGGCCCGGAAATTAAAAGACAATGGGTGCGGGGACCCGGAAGCTAAAAGGCAATGGGTGCGGGGACCCGGAAACTAAAAGGCAATGGGTGCGGGGACCCGGAAATTAAAAGACAATGGGTGCGGGGACCCGGAAACTAAAAGGCAATGGGTGCGGGGACCCGAAAAACTTAAAAGACAATGGGTGCGAGGACCCGGAAACTAAAAGGCAATGGGTGCGGGGACCCGGAAACTAAAAGGCAATGGGTGCGGGGACCCGGAAACTAAAAGGCAATGGGTGCAGGGACCCAGAAACTAAAAGGCAATGGGTGCGAGGACCCGGGAATTAAAGGCGATGGGTGCGGGGACCCGAAAATTAAAAGGCAATGGGTGCGGGGACCCAGAAACTAAAAGGCAATGGGTGCGAGGACCCGGGAACTAAAAGACAATGGGTGCAGGGACCCGGAAACTAAAAGACAATGGGTGCGGGGACCCGGAAACTAAAAGACAATGGGTGCGAGGACCCAGAAACTAAAAGACAATGATTTTGTGAATGCATGTGATGCTAGAGATGGTACATGATGCAATGAATGCCCTACTGTAGGGATTCTCATGAACAAACTGAGTAAGCAAATCTTGTTTTTTTTTTTAAAGTTTTTTTTTTGGTTTTTTTTTTGTTTTTTTTCTTCACATCAGAGCTTTGGTTCCGTAACCCTTAAGGACTTTTTCCCACAGCAGGATCGCGATTGAACAGCAAAATTCATTGATTGGCCTTATGATTTGCCTGATGATTCTTACTTTTCTCATCAACTCTTGTCAGGATTTCATTGCGTTTCCCATGACCTTCGAGATCGTTAAAGCAAATCTAAATGCTTTTGCCATATTGTCACATGTTTCACATATCAATATAAAACTATCATAAAAATGCATATTAAATCAACAATGGGTTGCAACAAAAAGGGATTATCATTATAGACAGGAAAAGTACAAGAAAGGCAGTACAAATGAGACTTCGAATTGAAAAGGTTTACAAAAGAAATGTTGGGGTGGAATTTTCCAACTCTCCCAGTGATGCTCTCTTGGATGATCAGTGCTAATTTCCCATGTCCGCGACCTTGAACATCCCCTTGTCTGTTCCTAAGAATATGATTTGACCCAACTTTTACATATTGGGAATGTCTCCTGACAAGACTTAGCATATTCAAACTGCCCCGGTTCGGCCCAGATATTCTCAAACTGCCCCAGTTTGTGACTTGAGGTATGTTCACTTCTTGGGATGTGTCAAGTACCATTTTTTAACCCTAACTTTTGCCTAGGTCGCTCTTCCGAGTTTTCAACCTAGCAGGTCACTCTAACTTTTGCCTAGGTCGCTTTTCAGGTTTTCAGCCTAGCAAGCCATTTTTCTTTTCCTCTTTTTTTTTTTTTTAAGCATAGTACATTTTGACTGCATCTGAATTTACGGGAAGTGGTAGATCTTCGCCATCCATGTTTGTGAGAATCAAAGCTCCTCCTGAGAAGGCCTTTTTTACGACATAAGGTCCATCATAGTTTGGAGTCCATTTTCCTCGAAAATCCATTTGAATGGGAAGGATCTTTTTGAATACTAAGTCTCCTTCTTGAAACTGTCGAGGACGCACCTTTTTTGCATAGGCCTTCATCATTCTCTTCTGGTAAAGCTGACCATGACATAGTGCGGTTAGTCTCTTTCCTTCAATGAGGTTCAACTGATCAAGTCGAGTCTGGACCCATTCGGCTTCTTCTAGTCCTGCCTCTATCAACACCCTTAATGATGGGATTTCCACTTCAATAGGGAGTACCGCTTCCATTCCATAAACCAGAGAGAAAGGGGTTGCTCTAGTTGAAGTATGAACAGACGTGCGATAACCATGCAGTGCAAATGGTAGCATTTCGTGCCAGTCTTTGTATGTTACAACCATCTTCTGGATGATCTTCTTGATATTCTTGTTTGCTGCCTCAACTGCCCCATTCATCTTCGGGCGGTAGGGTGAGGAATTGTGGTGCTCAATTTTGAAATTCTCACACATCTCTTTCATCATCTTATTATTCAGATTAGTGGCATTATCTGTAATAATCTTGCTTGATAAACCATAACGACAAATCAACTCCCTTTTGACAAACCGGACCACTACACTCCTGGTGACATTGGCATAAGAAGCAGCTTCGACTCATTTTGTGAAGTAATCAATTGCAACAAGAATGAAGCGATGTCTATTTGAGGCCCTTGGTTCAATGGGTCCTATGACATCCATTCCCCACATCGAGAATGGCCAAGGTGCTGTTAAAACATTCAAAGGTGCTGGTGGCATATGAACCCTATCAGCATATGTCTGGCATTTATGGCACTTTCTCACATAGTTGAAACAATCAGTCTCCATTGTCAACCAATAGTATCCCACTCTTAGTATCTTTCTTGCCATTGCATGCCCATTTGCATGAGTTCCAAAAGAACCTTCATGAACATCTTTGATGATCTTCTCTGCCTCTGCTGCATCAACGCATCTTAGCAGTACCATATCATGGTTCCTCTTGTAAAGCACTTCCTCATTTAGAAAGAAACCCATTGCGAGTCTTCTGAGGGTCCTTTTGTCATTTTCTGAAGCATGTGGAGGGTACTCTTTGCTCTTGATAAAGCATTTGATGTCATGATACCACGGTTTCCCATATGGTTCCACTTCTATCATTTGACAATATGCCGGTTGGTCACGACTTTCCATTTTTATAAGCGGCAAGTCCCTATCCTGACTTACTTTGAACATTGATGACAATGTGGCTAGGGCATCAGCCAACTGATTATCTTCTCGAGGGATATGATGGAATGTAACTTCATCAAGTTGTTCAATCAACTCCTTGATGTAGGCATGATAAGGGATTAATTTGGCATCTCGAGTTTCCCATTCTCCCTTTAGCTGATGGATGACCAAGGCAGAGTCCCCATATACCTCAAGAACTTTTGCCTTTGAGTCTACCGCTGCTTGGATTCCCATGGCACATGCTTCATACTCAGTTATGTTGTTTGTACAGTCGAAGCACAACCTAGCAGTAATTGGGATGAAATTATTTTCAGGGGAAATTAGTATGGCCCCCACTCTATGCCCTAGTGAATTGGAAGCTCCATCGAACAACAAAGTCCATTTTTCTTTTTCCGAGGGTTTTTCTTCTCTAAACAAAGCCATTACATCTTCATCAGGGAACTCACACTGCATAGACCCATAATCTTCCACTGGTTGACTAGCCAAGAAATCTGCCAGAGCGCTGCCTTTGACTGCTTTTTGCGTTACGTAGGCAATGTCATATTCTGATAGCAAAACTTGCCAGCGTGTAATCCTCCCAGTGAGGGCAGATTTTTCAAAGATGTACTTGATCGGGTCCATTTTGGACACTAACCAAGTGGTGTAACACAACATGTACTGCCTTAACCGGTGGGCTGCCCATGCCAAGGCGCAATATGTGCGTTCCAACAATGAGTATTTTGCCTCATAGTTGGTAAACTTCTTACTCAAGTAATAGATGGCCTGCTCCTTTCTGCCAGTTTCATCGTGCTGTCCTAGTACACAACTCATGGTTTCATCCAACACAGTCAAGTACATGACGAGAGGCCTTCCTGGCACTGGAGGTACCAAAACTGGGGGTTCTTGCAGATGCTGCTTGATCTTCTCAAATGCTACCTGACAATCCTCATTCCACTCTACTGTCTGGTTTTTACGCAACAACTTGAAGATTGGTTCGCATGTTGCAGTCAACTGGGATATAAACCTAGCAATATAGTTCAGCCTTCCTAAAAACCCACGAACTTCTTTTTCAGTGCGAGGAGCTGGCATCTCTATGATTGCTCGAACTTTGTCTGGATCAACTTCTATCCCTTTCTCGCTAACCACAAACCCCAAGAGCTTGCCTGATTTCACCCCAAAAGTGCACTTAGTAGGATTCAGTCTGAGCCTGAACTTTCTTAACCGTTCAAAGAGCTTTTGCAGATCAGTTATGTGATCTTCTTCTGTTTTTGACTTTGCAATCATGTCATCCACATAGACTTCTATCTCTTTGTGCATCATGTCGTGGAACAATGCCACCATCGCCCTTTGATAAGTTGCTCCGGCGTTCTTCAACCCAAATGGCATCACTTTATAGCAAAAAGTTCCCCACAGAGTGATGAATGTGGTCTTCTCCATATCTTCAGGTGCCATCTTGATTTGATTGTATCCCGAGAAACCATCCATGAAGGAGAATAATGCATGTTGAGCCGTGTTGTCCACCAAAACAGCAATGTGAGGTAGAGGGAAGTTGTCTTTAGGGCTGGCCCTATTCAAATCTCTATAGTCAACGCACATTCGTACCTTCCTATCTTTCTTTGGGATAGGGACGATGTTAGCAACCCATTGAGGGTACTTTGCAACAGCGAGGAAACCTGCATCAAATTGCTTTTTAACCTCTTCTCTAATTTTTAGTGACATCTCTGGCTTCATTCGTCTCAACTTTTGCTTGACCGGAGGACATTCTGGTTTTAAAGGCAATTTGTGCTCGACTATGCTTGTATCTAGGCCAGGCATATCTTAGTACGACCAGGCAAAAACATCACAATAATCAGATAAGAGCTTAACCAACTTGCTTCGCTCATCTTCTTTCATGGTAGTGCCAATTTTAACTTCTTTTTTATCATCCTCTCGTCCCCAAATTAATCAATTCAGTTGGCTCTTCATGGGGTTGAATTTCCTTGGCCTCTTGTTCCATTAATCTCATTAGCTCGAAAGGGTTCCCAATTGTCATCATTATCCTCATCAACATGATTAACGGGATGGTCAAAATCGTATAATGGGGTCATAGCACTGTCATTTTCAAGAGAATCACTTTCAGATCTACATTTATTAGTGTTAACACAAGTAAAAAGGGTAATGAATAAAGGTTAATGAAATGGTCGAGCAAAAAGCTAAAAAAAAAAAAAAAGGGAAATAGCAAGATAATCTGAAAATGCATTTATTGATAGTAAATATTGAAATAGAAACATGTGAGCCCGCTTTCACAACACATTATCCTAAAGCCTTGGGCAGAGCTAAAGGATTAGCATTACAAAATTACTTTGAATCAATTTCACAGGTCATGGGAAAATCAACGCTCTCCCAATTGTTGAGTTCTGCATCTGGGGAGCAAGGGTACACCAAGTTGACACCATGATTGATGGATTGATCGTCTTCGATAGCGGTCACTTGGTTTAGAAACACTAATCCCGCACTTCGGAAGTTTCGTCGGATGTCACAGATGGGGATCCCCTCAGCTTTAGGCTCCCGATTTTCCAACCTGGCCAGCCTCCTCTCCTTTTTCTCTTCTAGGACCCTTCTCTTGTCTGCTTTGGTGGGTTTATACCCTAACCCAAATCTGTCTTTGTTTTTGCAGGGTGCCCAGAATTTCACGATGCCTTGTCCATTCATTCCTAGTCCTCTTCCATATTGATATCCTTTTCCAAGCATTACCTTAGCCATCATCATGGATGCATTAGATAGCCGGGGCTTCAGACCTTGAGCTCCTTCCTCCACATAGGTGGCATTGACAATCTCTAGCGCTTGGAACGCGGTTTCAAGAGCTTCTTCTGCAGCTTCAATATAAGGAGTGTCCAATGGCTTGCTCACCAGCAGGTCCTCTTCACCAAAGACAGTAATCATCTTATTATCAACTATGAATTTTACTTTTTGGTGCAAGGTAGAAGGCACAGCTCCAGCACAATGAATCCATGGTCGTCCTAAGAGACAACTGTAGGATGGCATAATGTCCATCACTTGGAAGAGTATATTGAAAGTGTAAGGACCAATTTGAACTGGTACTTCAATCTCCCCCATGACTTCTCTCCTGGTGCCGTCAAATGCCCTTACTATCATCGTACTTGGTTTCATGCAACTTCCATCAAAAGGCAACTTAGACAGGGTTGATTTTGGCAACACATTCAAGAAGGAACCATTGTCAATGAGCACTCTAGCCATTATATGCTTTTGACATTTGACAGAAATATGCAGTGCCTTATTGTGCCCCATTCCTTCAGCTGGTATCTCATCATCAGTGAAAGTGACATAATTATCAGCAGTAATGTTGCCAATAATACCACCTAACTTGTCAGCTGTAATATCATGAGAAACATGAGCCTGATTCAGTATTTTCATCAATACTTTTCTATGCGATTCGAGTTCATCAATAAGGACAAAAGTGATATCCTTGCAGGGGTGCGATTCAAATTGATCTACCACTCTATATTCACTTTGCTTGATAAACTTCAAGAACTCACAAGCTTCTTCATCCGATACCTCTTTTTTGTACTCCTTCAACTTTTCCGGTCTTTCTTTTTCTTTTGCTTCGTTCCCAATTGAAGTCTCCCCTATCTTGACTTTGCCTTTACGATTCCCCTTTTCTTCTTCTTCTCGATCCTTTCGTAGCTCCTCGGGAGTGTAGATGCGGCCACTCCGGTCACTCCCCCAATCCCTGATATATTAGTAACAATAGAAGTCGAACCAGACGCAACTTCTGACTGATCATTCGTGGGATTGCTTCTAAGGACTTGCACATTATAATTCCATGGCACGGCTCGAGTGTCCTTGAAGGGGAAAGGACTGGGAACTTGAATGGTGATAGGTTTCGGGCCACAAGGGGATGGTGCATATGCAGCTTCAGTATAATAGATAACCAACGGTTTGATAGCCGGATTTGCAATGGAAGGGACCAGAGAGTTTATGGATTCCTGACATTCTTGCGATTGTGGAACAGCACACTCATCCACCATGTTTATGCCACCATTGTCCCATATATGACCTATTTGCACTAATTGCATATCCATTAGGTCTTGGAGGATTTGTCTGAACTCACCACATTCCTCGATAGAATGCCCTACATTCCCATGGAGATTGCACATTATTTCATCTTTGTCACCTCCCTTCTCTTCAATATGGGCTTCCATCATCCCAAATTTACACAATTCTTTAAAGATGACCTTCATGGGGGTCTTGACATCTTTTGCTTGTCTTATGAGCTGCTGGGCAGAACATTTCTCTATAACATTAACTGTAGGATTCCTATGGTTAGGCAAAGGGTTGTCCCACACTAGGAGTATTTGACTTGAAATTCAACCACTTAGCATCTATTAGGTCTTGCACCTTAAACTTCAGCGTTCTGCAATTCTCTGTGGAATGGCCTGCAGCCCCCGCATGGTAGTCGCACTTGGCATTTGGGTCAAATCCTTTAGGGTATGGGGGCTCCACAGGCTTCATCGGGCAAGGAGCCAAGAGAGAGTTACGGGATGAGCTGGGGCAGCAACTCGGTATAAGTCATAGGGATTGGGTCAATATGTTTCCTTTCTTGGCTATATGGTGGTCTTCTTTGGTTTGTGTTTGGGTTTTGGGTCCATGGTTGAGCTTGTTGAGGCGGTAAGGTAGGGGTGTCCGGTATTGATTAGGATATGGCATTTGGTGATGCCTCATTGGGTGGTGAGGTTGAGTATGAGGAATATGTGAAGCGGTGGCGACATGGGGTGATACTGGGGGATATGGAATCGGTGGAGTAGTGGGAAAGTACGGGTGGTAAGGTGCGAAAGGAGTCTGGAAGGATGGTTGATGGTTCACAGGTATTTGGCTATATCTCTCTTGGGTGAAGTTTCTCTGGTCAAAGGAAACAGCATGGGTTTCTCCCTCTCTTTTCTTTCCCATCGGGGGCCTCTTGGCATTGAATGTTCCTGTTGAACTTTCAACGATCTTCCCACTTCTCATTCCCCCCTCAACTCTTTCTCCAATAATGACCATGTCTGAGAAATTTGATAACACACTATGTGAACACCATATTTTGACCGGGGTTTTGATTTTATTTATTAAAAAAAAAACAAAGAAAACAAAAAAAAACAAAAAAAGACAAAAAACAAAAAAATGAAGAGTAAGAGAATTTATTTTCTTAGGCCCAATTGCAGGCCTGCTACTACTAAAAAAAAAGAAGAAGAAGAAGGGGAACACTGATCTCGTCCAAAAAAAAAATTGAAAAGGGGGGGGCATTGCTGCACGTAAAAGAAAAAATGATAAAATAGTAGTGCATTAAATGCACTGGGTGAGCAGGTAGGGAAGAGAGGATGGCTGAGGGGATTGAAAGAAAAAAGAGGCTCTGATAGATGAAGGAGGGGGGCTCAATGCGGAGTGGTTGACGAAAAAAAGGAAAAAGGAAGAAAACTGTCAGCTGGGATATATACAGGGGGGGCACAGTTTTTTGGGGGCTAAAAAAAAAAAAGAAAAAACCTCACCTTCCATCCAACTTCATCTGCTGGAACCTGACGACACCCTTCATTAGCCCCAAAAGCACATTCCATTTTGTTACAACCTTGATCACCATAAACCTCCAAACCAGCAGCAACATCTCGGCCATCCCAACACCCTTCATCAACACCAACACTTTCAGCTCCATTCTCAATACTCCACCCCTCGTCACCTACGTACCTCAACCACCATCGCCATTATTAGCCTTCTACCCCATCACCTTCTTCCACCGTCTAACGGCAAATGGAAGAGTCACACCAAGAACCTTCCATTTCACCATCCTTCATCATATCCCATCTTCAGCCAAGGAAAGGAGATTGATGATGTTGGGTTGATCCCTGGTGGTAGCTGAAAAAAAAAGAAAAAAAAGCAAGAATACTGGGGAGGCTGCTGGGAACGAAAGGGATTTTTGATTCTTTTTTATTTGAGTGTGTTATTGGTAGCACAGAAGAGGTAAGCCCTTTCTCATCACTATCCTTGCACTGTTGTGAGTAAAAATGTAATGTTCAAATGCATGCTTGGATACTGGCTGGTTAGTTATGTTGTCCATCTTCTTTTCTTTTTTTTTCTTTTTAACCATGAGTACCATACGCACACTGGAACTCCACCCCTTCTGCATCACATTTTTTTAAAACCACCAAAGAATTCAAAAACCTCCAGAAAACCGTAACCACCACCTTCAATAACACCTCACCTCCCATTCGACCGTCGAACTCCTGCACTGGCCTTCAATCAACTTCACAAACACCATCATATCCTCACCTCCCATTCGACCGTCGAACCACACCAGCTACTACCCCCTCACCGACAACCCATCCAAACCTTCACACCATCAACCAAACTCCATCCCATCCGACCGTCGGACCCCAAAAAACTGACCTCCACCATCTTCATCAATTGCAACCGACCGTCGAATCCATCACCCCTTCCCAATCGACCGTCGAATCCATCCCATCCTTACCCCCAACCGACTGTCATACTCCAAAACAGAATCACCCTTTCCAACCAACCGTCGAATCCTTCACCATCATTTTCACCGACCGACGAACCTCAAATCAAATCACTACCCTCTCACCTCCAATACACCCACCATCTTCAAAGCCTCCATAATCCCCATCACCCAAGCAATTTCCATAACCTCTCCAAACACTATCAAACCCAACCAGAACCGACCGTCGGACCGTAACCCTTCAAACCAAATCCTCTCCTCACTCGACCGTCGAACCCCAAAACAGAATCATCCCACCATATCCTCCAATCGACCGTCGAACCCCAAAATAGAACCACCCCATCTCCTCAAACCGACCGTCGAACCTCGGCTAGGTCGCCCCTCACCGACCGTCAAACTCAAAACACCAGATCCATCATACCCCCAACCGACCGTCGAAACCCAAGAAGCCATGTCCTTCCCCTCTACAGACGTCACCCCCATCATCTTCATCAACCTTCATCCGAACGTCGAATCTTAAACCGGATGTGCTGCCATGGTTGCCAAAGTCTCCAAACCTTTATTTCTTTAAATTGCACTGTTGATTATCCTGTTGAGTTTGAATTTGATTCACGTGGGCTGCTGTCCATTTCATATTAAGGCAAAAATGATACACTGTTTGGTAAAAAAAAGAGAGAAGGGTAAAAGAAAAAAAAATAAAAAAAAATCTTTTGATCCATGCAATGACCAATGATGATGATTGAGTAGTGAATACTACCTTCAATGTCATTTGGATCATAAGGGTTTATTGAGTAGCCTAGTGCTAACTTGAATCCTGTGCAAGAATGGATTCACTTTCAAATAAAATCTTTTTTAAATAAAATCAACCAACCCACACTTATTTTATAAAGAACTACGTAACTTTGAGTTCCCCATTGCACCAGGGGATACGTAGGAGCAGAATTTCATTTCTGTCAAGCCCAAATTAAATTTTCATAATTTTGTGGTTTCGCTTTTGTAAATAGTTACAATGCTTTTGTAAAAAGGGGTAAAATAAACATTTCAAAGAATTATTAAGAATTTGCACAATTAATCCAAGGTACCGTCTTAGGACGGGTGCGTTAGGGGTGCAGTGGGATTAAGTTTCCACCCTTCCCTAAGCATAACCGACTCCCGAATCCGATCTGGTTCCAAAGACCATTTCCAAATAAAAGGTTTTCCAATTTTTTCTAAGTTAAAAATAAAATTGGTGGCGACTCCATTTTTCCATTGTCATATTTTAAAATCCTTTGAGTTGCTATTTCCCGCCGCGATCCCGGTCGCGACACACTCCCTATCATTTTGTCATAAAAGGGTGATTGCAGAGTGTCAATGAACGTAGCCACCATTTCTCTTTCCGTCAATGGGGGCTCTACTTGAGCAGCCATTTCTCTCCACCTCTGAGCATATTCCTTGAAGGTCTCAAAGATCCTTCTTAGCCATATTCGCAATTGTAGTCTATCCGGTGCCATATCGATGTTATACTTATACTTGCTTCAAGAAAGCGTCACAAGTCTTTGAAACATCGTATATGGGCACGCTCCAGATGCGTGTACCAATTCGAAGCTGCCCCGGTTAGGCTGTCTTGAAAGAAGTGGATTAACAGCTTGTCATCGTGAGCATGCGAGGCCATCTTGCGGATGTACATGGTTAGGTGGTTCTTTGGACAAGTAGTTCCCCTGTATTTGTCAAAATCTGGGACCTTAAACTTGGGGGGAGTCACCACATCCGGGACAAGACAGAGCTCTGAGGCATCCAAAAGACCATAGCCACTTGCCCCTTCAATGGCTCGTAGTCTTTCTTCAAGAATTTCCCACTTCTCCCTAGA
Source organism: Ormosia semicastrata (assembly GCA_029884595.1). Lineage (NCBI taxonomy): Eukaryota > Viridiplantae > Streptophyta > Magnoliopsida > Fabales > Fabaceae > Ormosia > Ormosia semicastrata. The sequence continues at coordinate 24,895,748 of JAQQTO010000055.1, read as the reverse complement.
CTGGAGATTTTCAACAGAGGAATTCAACGGGTATTGTGGCATGAAGGTGAGAACAAAATGTTGCCCCAGTGGGGTTCCACCGGCATGTGGTTGAGTTGCACTTAAGGAGTTTGAAGCAGGCATGCTGCTGTCCGAAGGATTGGCAGTTTGTGGTGGCACAGAACTGGGATGGAGACCATATGGCTGGATGAAGAAAGGGTATGGGTGTTGTGTTGGCAGGGGTTCGTTGACATTTGACTGAGTGGCTTGATTTTGGGTAGAGTTTGAGGGATTTGGAGTTGGGGACACTGTTGGCATGTCATTATTAGGGGAACTAGTGGCTAATGGTGGTATATAACTTGGAGGGAGGCCATACGGGGGAAAAGACGCCCATTGGTTTCCCTGTGAACTGGCGACTGAGGGTTGAGTGGTGCCGTTTGGGCAAATGGTGAGTGGCATTATAATCCCTTGAGGATTAAAGCCTTGGTATTGTAGGGGGAACGCAGCGAAACCGGGCGGGCAAAGAGGTGTGGCCGGATGTCCTTCATTTGTCACTGAGGGATTCCCATCTGTGCTCCTTCTATTCTCCATAGACTGTAACATTTCCATCATCTTGGACATTTGCTCCCTAAGCTGGTTTACTTCATCCCTCAACTCTTGAGTTTGATCCATCTCATCCATGATCTTTGCTTGGGAACGTGTCCTGTAAGGGTGTCGTAGAAGCTGTTTTCCTGCTATAGTGTCTACTTCTCTGCTCATGATGTGAATATGCAATTATTAGTATTGATTGAACAAAATTGGTGATATGCATGTATGTGAAGTAGTGACTACTTATGCAGATAAGAAAAAAAATTATTTTTATTTTTCATTTTTTTAAGCTAAGAATGCAAAATGATGTATTTTTTTTATTTTTTTTTAAAATGCTTGGAATGCCATGAAATGCAAGAGAATGCATTTTATTATTATTTTTTTTAGAAAAAGAATGCAATAATGGATGACATGAGGGATAAAGATGAAGAAGTTTTTTTTTTTTGTTTTAAAAAGAAAAAAAATGGCAGAAATGAAAATGCAAGATGATGTATTTTGTCTTTTTTATGATTGATTTTTTTAAAAAAATGCAAGAATGAATGATATGAGGAATAGATAGGTAAAGAAGATGTACGCTCCCTTTTTGTCCTAGGGATTCCCTTAAATTTGAGGAAATTTATCCTAAAGATCTATAGGTCTTACTAATTCGTGAGATCTTTCATTTGGTGGCTCTATTATTCTAAAGGCCTCTAGAGTTAAGTCCCATTTCAGAATGTTGACCACAAATAGTGGGTAAACCACTAGGTGTGGGAAATTCGTGAAAAGGGCACACTCTAGATGAGGTTTTCGCGATAACCAAACAGGATGTACATCCAAAATGGCTAACACTACGCAACCTCTACCTAACTTAGGCTTCACTCAGATCTGGGTATAGGGCCCTACTCAAATGTGTGTGATAAACGTGTAGGTGTCGTGGGTGTAGGGAGCATACAAACCTGTACAAAAACTTAAAAGACAAAACTACCCCAACCTGCAAAACATATATACAACAAAACAACACCAAGATAATCGTCTACCCTAGGGTTTTAACAATTAAGTACAAAATATATATACAAGTCACCATATACATGCTATCGGATATTTATATAAAAGTACTAAATAAAATACATTTACAAACAAATAGGAAAACAAAAACAAAGACAAAGAGGGTAAAATAAATAAATAAAAGATTATTAAAAATTTGCACAACTAACAACAACAAAGGCGACTCTCTAAGTGTCCCAATGTGGAGTCGCCAAATATGTCATGACCGGGATCGCGACGAGACGACCAAAAAATCGATTCGATTTGAAAAATCAATGGAGTCGCCACCAATGTTTATTTAAATTGGGAAAACATTAGAAAAACCTTTAATCAAGCAAACCGGTCTTTTGAAAATGAGTTTGGATTCTAGAGTCGATTACATGTAAGGAAGGTATTAGCACTTACACTGCCTGCTTCCATGAACGGTACCTTAGATTAGTTGTGCAAATTTTAATAATCTCAAATATATTTATTTTAACCCCTTTTAACAAAAGATTTTGTAATTACTTTTTTATTATTTTTTTTTATTTTTGAAAAGAAATAAAAGAAACAACCAAATTATGAAAATTTATTTTTTTTTGGCTTGACAGAAATGAATTTCTGCTCCTACGTATCTCCTGGTGCAATGGAGAACTCAAAGTCACATAGTTCTTTAGAAAATACTTGTGGGTTGGTTGATTTTATAAAAACTTTAAAAAATTGAATTAACAAGCCGTCGCGACTCAGTTATTCAAATTAATAATTGAATAGGTGAAGCTCGCGTCACGCTAGAGACGTCACCCACTAATTATTGAATTTATTGCAATTAAATAAAATTTTAATGAATAATTTCTTTTTTTTTTAAAAAATGTGCAAAAAATGAATGAATAAATAAATAAATAAGCAAATCAAACTAACAAATGAATAAGCTAAAATGAACAACACATATATATATAAAATAATAAAACTAAAAATAAATAAATAGAATAAGCAAGCTTACCTCTAAAGCGAAAAACAAAAAAATTGTTATGCTCAAACAAGTTATTGCACAGAGCCACACGCGTTCTCTTCAAATCAAGCCTTGAAAAGTAACTCACTTGTAAGAAAAAAAAATTACTAAAGTCTCGGACTCTTATACTTAGTATTAAGCCCAAAAAAATACTAAAGTTCTCGGGCTCTATACTTAGTATTAAGCCCAAGTGTGAAAATTTTTGGATCTCCAAACCATTGAGAAACACCCCTTTATATAGGAGGAGGGGAGGGGGAAGGAGCATGGTTTCTCCAATGTGGGACTTAGACACTTTAGTTTTTTCAACTATCTTCATTTTTCATATTTTCTCTTTTCTTTTTTTTAGATTTTCATTCATTTTTTCAAGGTTTAGAAATAAATTTTATGGACAAACTTAGGTGTTCATACCTTGATTAAGTAGTATAAAAAAAAATGGACAAAATTGGGTATCAACAGATAGTATAATTGGAATTGAAACATATAATTTTAATTTTAATTCTAATTCTTTTAGAATTAGAATTGATTTAGAATCTTAAATTCTATATTTGAAGTTGTCAAAGAATTAAGATAAGAAATTATAATTTTAAATTCAATTATAATTTTATTGTTTAAAGGTATGATCTAAAACATTAAAAAATATTTACAAAAATTAAAATTAATAAAAATATTCATACAATAATATTTTTATAATATAATAGTCATTTTTCACAAATAAAATTTTCATTTTTTTTAGAAAAAATAAATAGATATTATAATAATTTTTATATAAATATAGAATATTAGTAAATATGATTGTTCATAAATAAATGTGGAGAGAGAGAGAGTTTAATTTTTAAGTTATGGAATTGATAATTTTTAAGGTATAGGTTAAGAATTGAGAAATACTTAACTTAATTGTTTTTCAATTCCATGAAATTAGTTTATGGAATTACAATTCTAATTTTAAATAGCATTCCAAACATAAAAATTGAAATTAAGAAGTCTAATTTCAATTCTAAGCTTTAATTCTATGCTCAATTTCAGGAGTCAAATGAACACTGAATCCGTTTGGATAGCGAAATTAGAATTCAAATATAAAATTTTAATTTTAATTCCAATTCTTTTAAAATTAGAATTAGTCTAGAATCTTAAATTTTATGTTTAAATTGTCAAAAAATTAAGATAAGAAATTGTAATTCTAAATTCAATTATAATTTTATTGTTTAAAGGTATGATATAAAATATTAAAATATTATTTAAAAAATTAAAATGAATAAAAATATTCATTACAATAATATTTTTATAATATAATAGTAATTTTTTCATAAAGAAATTTTTCATGAATTTTTTTAAAAAATAAATAACTATTATAATAATTTTTATATAAATATAAAAATAATTTTTTATATAAATGTAGAATTTCAATAAATATAGAGAGAGAGAACTTAATTGTTAAGTTATAGAATTAGTAATTCTTAAGGTATAAATTAATAATTGAAAAAATTTAACTTAATTATTTTTTAATTTTATAGAATTAATTTATAAAATTATAATTTTAATTTTAGATGATACTTCAAATATAAAAATTAAAATTAAAAAATTAATTTTAATCTTAAACTCTAACTTTATACTCAATTTTAAAAATTAAACAGACACTAAAAATATTTAAGTTGAAGGAATAATGAGACTTAAATCGAAATATGCTCACTGAGGCCCACATCACGTGGAGACAAAGGCTTTGCCCAAGCCACACTCGGTCAAATTGAAAATCCACGCGCCCCTCATTGAAAAGTCAAATTCCATTCTATACTATCTATGGAAGACAATGAAAAAATGAGAGCCGATGCCGCGTAAACAGCAACAGTAATGAAAACGATTCAGTAGTTGTATAGTATATAGGTTATAGATATATAATTTTTTAATTTTTAAGAGTATACTCACATAATAAATTAATTTTTTAAAATATAATTAAATATTTAAGTAAAGATTTTTTTTTAATAATATTATTTTTTATGTATAAATTTTAAAATTAAATTTAAGATTATATACTTAAACGACTTAAATTCTTTTAATCTCAAATTAATACATGTTAGGGATATATATATATATATATATATTTCAATTTTCAAATCTCTCTCCATCAGTGCCATGCAAATCAATCAATTGCTCTAATAAACCATATTTACGCTATATCTAAAATGAAATGATGGAACAGGTTAAAGAAGTTGCATAGCTCACGTGAAAATGAAATAGGGGCACATGACTGACTATCGGTCAAATACAATAAAAAATAAAGTAGAATAGAAATGGACAAAGAAAACGGATAGCCATAGCAATATAAAAGTAATAGAAAATAGAAAATAAAATAATAATGACAATGGAAAACACTAGTAACTGATGTGAAAATGACACGTATAAATAAATAGTAAAAGAAATAATAAAAAATATGCACATGTGATTGTATCCATTATAGATTCGGGCTTACACCTTTTCTAGTTTTCCCTCTCCTTCTTGTTATAATTTTACTATATTCACATGGTTTACAATAAAAACAAAATTATGTCACAAGTAATATTTTATATTAACTATCTAATTAAAAATTAAATTTTGAATAACCTGATGTGAATGTAAACTAATTTAGATTGATACATACTTACTAAATCAATTGTATATCATAAAAGTCTTAATCTTCTATGAATTTAATTTAAATGTATCATTAGTATAAAAGTTTTTTTTTCATTATCATTCAACTATATATTATTATTTTATAAAAAATAATCTTCACAATAATTATCTAAAAAATCGCATATGTTGTAATATATAATTTGTTGATCGTATAAAAAAATTTACATTAAATTTGCATCAAAATAAAAATCATATTCTTTTATCTATATGCGAGACTAAATTCTTAAAAGAGAACATGCTCTTTTTCTTTTCCATTTAATACGATCTTGGTCTCTATTTTATTTTTATCATTCTCTAATTTATTACACTAATTATTACTTTTCCATTATTTTTATGCATATCTTTATTGGTGTACTTTTTTATTTTCAATAAACGTAATCATTGAAAAAAATTAAAACTCTAAATTCCAATTATCAAATATATATAAGAATAATTAATAAATTGATATTAATATTTAATTAATTAATTGTATTTTTATTTAATAGAAATAATAAATAATGTGAATAAATAATTAAAAATTTGAAAAAAATACTTCTTTATATTAAATCCTGTAGGTCCTATATCTTTAGTAATGATTTTATAATGTTGAATTCTTAAGGATAACAAAATAATTTGGCATTTATTTACATATATTTTTATTTTTTTCTTTGATGAAATTAAACAAAGGAAAGAAAGCCTCCATCCTTTTTTCCATTGGTTGATACCAAGCAAGAAGAGAGATACTCTTCTTCTTTGCTCTTCTTTTCTTTTCCTTTTTTTTTCTATCCTATTCCTTTCTTTTTCTTTTTCTTTTTTAATACCAATCGGGCCCTAAATGTGTGCCCATTACCCAATCAGTCAATCCCCATACATATTTGAAGATGCATGAAATTTTGTCATTGCTAATTTTTATGGGGTTTCTGGCTTTGAATTTCTAACCTAAGTTTGAATCAACTGCGCAGATTTTATTACAAGATGGAAGAATTTATGGGGGGTCATTTTAAAAATAAAGTAAACTATGATAGTCATTAATTAGAAAAACATGGATTGAGAATTTAACAAATCTATATTTTATTATTCATGTACTTGTATTTTATCAAAACTTCAACCTTTATTTTTCTCATCAATGACTATTATTTCAATCTGTTTTAAACTAATCGGTTAGCAAAACTTCCATTTTTGGCCTTCTGAACCCTTTCATTGACAAAATTGTGAACTGTGGAGGTTCCATCCCAAGTTGTAGGGGTCCAGGATGAGAGAATACGAAAAAACGTAGTATTGGGCCAAGATGAACTCAGTTGCTATGATCATGTTCATGCTGCAGGATTTCGTGGATTAATTAGGACTTTGTTTTGGCAATTTTTGAGAAGAAAACGATATAAAGACTTGTTTATCAAAATATTTTGAAAATAACTAATTTGATTATGGTAAATCCTTTATCTAATAGATAAAGTTTGATTCTCGATCTCAATTAGAAGAAGGAAATCACTTCCTTTTGAGATTTTAGTTTAAGTTAATATCTTAAAGGAATGTAAATAATGATTTTGAATACAAGGCAATTATGCAAATCTAAAATCGAATGTTTATGTTTGTTTTTATCTATGAAAAATAAGTTTAACAATAAAAAAAAGGACTTTGTTTTTTGATAAATCAAAGATATAAATGCAAATGAAAATAAGAGTATGACATAAATTAAAGAGCGATCGAAATAAATGTGACAAGTAATATAAAATACTTAAAATAAAGAGCATAAAGTAAAACAGTTTAAAGTAAATGCAGTGAAAAGTAAATGTGCAAGTATTTAAAGTGCAATAAAATAAATTTGCAGTAAAGTAAAGAAAGTAATTAAAAGAAATCAAATGATCTCGAAAGAACACTTGATCAAGAGTAGAAAAGAGTTTTGCAATAAAGTAAAATGACTGAAATTAACTGAACTGAAATTAACTGAACTGAAATTAAACTTGCATTAAATTTGTAAATTGTACATAAATGAAAGTGGATGGAAACATACTAAACTAGACTTGCATGTTATTTGCTCAAAATGTCAATGGACGTGAGAGCGTGAGTTTACAAGTGTTTGTGAGTAATGAATTCTCAATCCTAAATGTTTCTATTCTCTTGGTATTTATAGACTTCCTAAGTAACTACATTTTTTACAAGATCTTGACATGTGTCTAAAACAAAGATAACTACTAAATGATTGGTAATCTTTATTTAATAACCACAAAATCCTTGTCAGCGATCCTCGTACCACAAGTAACTGCTTATCCTCAACCATCAATCCTTATGTTGTTTTGATCTAACATCTGTAACCATTGTTAACCTCTAATTTAAATTCAAAAATATCTTTTTTTTAAAAATTCAAACTTGAATCTTCAACCACTTTCAAGTTTTCCATCTATTCGAGATCTTCTATTCTTCTTCAAGAATTTTTCTAAGTGTAACTACTTTTCAAATCTTGATTTCGATATTTAATCAAAATCTCAACATCTGTTATGAAGTCAATATGACCTCGATTTCATATTAAGACTTATTTTATCAATTTCGAGTTTTCACTTCAACGACTGCTAAAATTTTTTATCTCTATGATCTACTCAAAATTCTTAATTATGAAATTGAAAGTGACATCATTATCAAATCGAGACTTAACACGCTTTATATATATTCTATCATCTTTAGATGACAAATCAAAACGATTTCTTAAATTCCAAATTAAACCATGTCAATTTAATGACTTGATTCTAATAAAAAAGAAGTAACCTTTAGATACCTAATCGAAATCATCAAATTGAAAATGTATTATTTTTACTAACAAGACTAAAGAGCAAAAAAATATGGAAGAAGAGGAACGCATGAATAGAAAACGAGAAAGATGTGAAGATCAAGAAGAAAAGGACGATAGCCCAGTTGAATGTGGAAAACCTTTTTTCTTTTTGGTGAATGTTGAATGTGGAATATGGAGATTAGTCTCCCATGCGAAAAAAATATAACAAAGCTTAGTTAGTACGACAAAGCCTTTGCAGTATCACAGTTTTCCAGTAAAATAAATAATAAAAACTTAAGTCATAGTTTTATTTATTTATTTATTTTTATTTCCCTTTTACAACGAGAGAAAGGGAGCATGTATGTAATTGTTTGTTTTTGTTTATTTTTAATTATGGTGATTTTTTTCGATAGTCACAAATTTGGAAGGGCTCTAGTATACTTTTTAGTTGGTCTAACCAAAATGAGACTAATGTATATCTAATGGGCAACTCGTCAACTAGGTTGTCCAAGTATAATTTTTATTTATTTAGTTAGTTCCTGTTATATATATATATATATATATATATATATATATATATATATATTACAAAACTACCCCAAGGTTTCATCCATAAATTTAAAAAGTTAACTTAAGTCCAATTAAAACTTAACCCCAACCCCATTGCAACTCAGTATTAAACCATCCAAGTAAACCCCATTGAAACTCCATTGAATTTCTGATACAAAACAGAAATGAAATCCCTAACCCCATGTATCTATGATGAACCGATTTTCCAATCACATTCACCACTAGAGTTGCCTCGTCCCTGTTGTAGGAGACTCATATACATATCATCAGCTGCTCTAGGCCACAAGTGATTTTAATGAATGCAAATCTTATCAAACATGGTCACTCCGAGAAGAAAATTTTCTACACTACTGTATCAGTAAAAATATGATATTTAGACATGTATAACTATATAGCCCTTAGATTATAAATAAAATATTATTAAATTAAATTTAAATAGTTAAAAAATCATTGAAAATGTTACTCTTATTATATATAAGAATTTTTCCATGTCGAAGATCTCTTTAATGGTGTTTTGGAGAGTGGGATTCCCATAGTCATCAAAAGGATCAACATTCGTTCAACTAAAAAGGATGCCTACTAATTGGAATTGGACTTTTTCAATAAGGTTTCTCATCCAAGATTTGTTCTCCTTTTGGGTCATTGCTTAGAAAATGAGAATGAGAAGTTCCTGGTTTATAAACGTATGCCAAATAGGGACTTGTCAAATTGCTTGTACTACAGAAAAACTACATGTGAAGATGATAGTTTGCAATCATTGGACTGGATAACAATGTTGAAAATTGCTATTGGAGCAGCAGAGGCCCTATCTTATCTGCATCATGAATGTAATCGCCCATAAATACATGGGTTAAGGATTTCATTTGTTTTGTTTCATTTGTATTTTTGTTTCAAAAATTCAATGGAGGTTTAATGAGCTTTACTTGGATGGTTTAATCGTGAGTTAGAGTGGGGTTGGGATTAAGTTTAAATGGGACATGTTTTAACTTTTTAAAATTTATGGATGAAATTTTTTGGGTGGTTCTATAAATGAAAAATAAAATAAGGACTAAATAAATAAAACTTATATTTGGACAACTTGGTTGATCAGCTGGCCATTATATGCACATTGGTCTCGTTCTGATTGGGCCAACTAGGAAGGGTACCAAAACCCTTCCAAGTTTGCGGGTGCTAGAGAAATCACCATTAATTATATAAATAAATCAATTATTTTGGTTCTAAGATTGTTTACTGTGATTGTCTTAAGTTGTAACTTGTATAAATTGATGGTGAAAGAGGACTTGAGAAGGGGGGTTGAATAAAGTCTTACCCAAATGAAAGTTTCTGCTAAATAACTTTAAACACAAAAACTTGCACAAGGATAAGTTAGCTTAAGTTAAGATAAGCTAGCTTATAACAATATGAACTCAAACCAAAGATTAATGCAGCCGCGGAAATGTAAAGGACGAGGATAAGAGAGAGCTTGACAAGAGATTTTGTACTGGTTCGATCTTTAATGTGGAGCCTACATCCAGTCCTTACCTAATAATCACATATTTTATACATTAATAAACCCTCATTTTTAGTCATTTATATTCTCCATGTACTTAATTGATTGAGTTTAGGTATGTTTTGTAAGTTTTGACTCAAATTGAACTTAATTAATTTTTTTCAGCATGATTTTCGTCTTACACTGTTTCTGTATTTTGGCCATATATTGAGTTCTAAATGTCTAAAAATTATGTATTTTACCTTGTAGGAAAGATAAGAGAGAGCTCTACAACTTTCATGAGAGTTCCAAGGAAAAATCAAACATCTAGTGGAGCTAATTGGGCTTGGAAGTCAGAACACGAGTTTTGTAATTGGAACCTAAATAGTGTGTAGAAATCAGAGCATAACTCGGGCTGTAGGAACCTCCATGGCCGAAATTTTGCCATCTGCAAGTTAAGACCCATATCTACAACTTTCATGAAGAACACAAGATCCATATCGGATTTCTTAGAGGTCATATTGGGCTTGCAAGTCAGAACAAATGAGCTATAGTTGGGCCTGAGCAGTGTGCAATGATTGGGTCATATCTCAAGCTGTAGGAATGCTTTTGGGCTCAAACTAATGGCATTTGAAAACTAAGACAAAATCCTACAACTTTCATGAAGATCACTTTTTAATTTTTTGACGGAATCAATAAGTTCAGCACTGAATGATTTCAGAGACAAAGAATCTCAATAATTTTTCACTCATCAAAAGTCATTTGGCCTTTATTCACTCATCCACCTACTCATCCACTCACTCATTAATCAGCCCCTTTATCATTTTGTATCCCTAATCCTCTATAAAAGGCACCATTGGCTGATCATTTAGGAATCTTGGTTTAGAGATCAAGATCATGCTATTGTGTTATTTGTTTATCTTGTTGTAACCTTCTTTGTTTATCTTGTTGTAACCTTCTTCTTCTTCTTCTTCTTCTTCTTCTTCTTCTTCTTCTTCTTCTCTATCAGTAACTAGTTTTCATTTTACTTGGGTGAAATGGTGAAATTTTTGGTAATAAATTAAGGTTAGATTAATTTTTTTCTTATGCTTAAATGATATATTATCAAGTGGTCATTATACGTGTTGTATTTTGTTTCTAATCAATTTAGAAACTCTCCTTGTAAAGTGGAGATCTTGATTTATTGTAGACAAGTGGTTGGCACAATGAATGCTTGAGCTCATTTATAAGTGGTGGTGTTAATATAATTAAAGGAATCATAATATAATTACGTATATAATCTTAAACGAACTTTGAATGTTGTATTTTTCGATTGGAACCTCCATTATGCATGGATTCTAATTGAGTTATAAAAAAAATTAATATTATCCTTAATTTACTTATCAAGAGTGGATTTCCTAATACAAGTAAATCTTTTTTTATTTGTGACCAAGTTTTATCACATTTATTATTGTGACAAAATATTTTTCTTATGTCAAAGAATTTTTCTTCATCAATTTCTTGTGGATTGACCTGAACTCCCGAGAATTTATTACTTGAAACAACTTGCACTTAGGTTTGTAACTTTTAATTCGCATCAAGTTTTTGACACCGTTATTGAGGACTTGATTTGAAAAAAAAATTATTTTGTATACATTTTGTATATATTTTTTATCCCTATGAATCTTGTGTGTGTGTGTGTGTATATATATATATTTTTACTCTTTTATTTTTTTTGTACTTACTAACGTACTAACTTGGTGAGAGAAACTCTCTCTTTTCGCAGTCTCCCTCTATAATCTTTAATCATTAATGAAATAATATTTCTTTTTCTCTTCTCTTTTGCCCAAAAAAAAATTAGCTTGTTGGTTCTCTGATTTTTACTTTATGTTCTAATAATATCTCAATCTTGACTTTTCTCTTCTTCTTCCTTCGCCGGCTCTGGTGGGGCTCTGCCTCTCCTTGGTTTTCATATTTTAAATTTACTTTCTACACTTTATTTTCTATATTTTACTTTCTGTATTTTACTTTCTACACTTTATTTTTTGTAATTTACTTTCTTTGTACTTTATTTTCTGTATTTTACTTTCTGTACTTTAAATCTAACTTTCTAGCTTACTAACTTTCTAACTTTCTAACTTTTTAATTTACCTTCTTCTAACATTGTAATTTACCTACTTTTTACTTTTTAATTTATCAGCTTACTAACTTTTTAATTTATCAACTTATTAACTTATTTGATGGCTGGTTTATACTATACTCTTGTTAATATTTATTTGGTGGCTGGTTTATATCGCATCCTTGTTAATATTTAATGGCTGGTTTATATTGCCAACTTGTACATTTTCTTTTCTATTTTAAGTTACTTATTTATGCTTAATTGGTATTGTGATTTAAATTCTGGTCGTTTAGTTAAAATTAATTCTGGTACTTTATATATTGATTTGTTTGAATAACAATCACACACATTAAACAAAATGATTGAAAATGAAAGTGTGCATGGTAAACATGAAAATCAACCGTTGCGAACCATGCGTGAATATTTGTAATCATCTCGAAATTCTAATCCATCATGTTTTATCTTTCCACTCAATGCTAACAATTTTAGATTTAAGTCGGATATAATTTCATTACTTCCTAATTTCCATGGTTTAGAATCTGAAAGCCCATATTTATATCTAAAAGAATTTGAGGAAGTATGTACCGCTTTTAATGACCAAACTTGCACTGAAGAGATTATTAAGCTTAAATTTTTTCCTTTTTCTTTGAAAGATAAAGCAAAAACTTGGCTTAACATTTTGAAACTAAGGTCAATTGGCACATGGCAAGAAATGTAAGGTAAGTTTTTAAATAAATTTTTTCCAACACATAAAATCAATGCTTTGAAAAGATAAATCCAAATTTTTTTTCAAAATTCAAATGAAGCATATTTTCAAAGTTGGGAACATTTTAAAGATTTGTTAAATTTTTGCCCACATCATGATTTTGAAACATGGCACACTATAAGCTTCTTTTATAAAGGTTAACACTTGAAACCAAACAATTTGTGGAAATAATGTGCAATGGTGAGTTTCTTGATAAAGAACCTAAAGAAGCTTTAGACTATTTAGACTATTTGGCTGAAAATTCTTAATCTTGGCATGGTACTAATCCTTCTAAAAATTCAATTAGATATAACCTTACAAATGCTAGTAAAGAAAAATATCATCTTAGTCAAGAAGAAGATCTAAATGCTAAGTTTGCTAGTTTGACTAGAAAGGTTGAAGCCATAGAATCAAGAAAAGTAAAAGAAATCAAATTTGTGCAAAATGAAGAAATTTGTGACATTTGTGATGAATTAGGACACTCAACAAATGAATGTCCAAAAATTTTTGTTTTTAAAGAAGTTATGCATGAGTAAGTAAATGCAATGAACAATTTTAAAAGTCATTCACTTTTTCTTTTTCAGATTCATACAATCCGAGATGGAGAAATCACCCGAACTTCAGTTGGAGGACTAATAATCAGGCACAATTTATGCAACCATCACCTCCTCGGGCACAGCAAGACTCTCAAAATTCTCAAGGATATGCACCTTATGTCCCATCATATAGAAAAAACTTTGAGGGAACATTGCATGCATTCATGAAAAAATAAAAGGCCATTAATAACCAAAACACTCAAGCCGTGATTGACATAAAAGACACTCTTAATAAACTTTCTTCTGCACTCACCATTCACGAGAAAGGAAAATTTTCCTCTCAACATCAACCAAATCCTAAGGGTCAGTATAACCTAAATGAGGGTAGTTTAGAAAGCTAACAAATAGATCAAGTCAGGTCAGTGATAATTCTTAGGAGTGAAAAAATTATTGAAAAATAAATTCCTGAACCTTGTGAGAAAGATGATGAATCAAGTTCCAAAGATGTGGAAAGAATTGATAAGCCGCTTGGCCAAAAGGAGACTAAACCCTCGCCTTCACCCACATATCCTCAAGCATTAAACAATTCAAGTAAAGTGAACCATAACAATGAAATTTTTGAAATCCTTAAACAATTCCTCTGTTAGATGCTATCAAACAGATTTCTTATTATGCCAAATTTGTAAAGGACTTGTGCATTATTAAAAGAAAACTAAATGTGAAAAAGAATGCATTTTTGGCTGAACAGGTAAGTTTCATTCTTCAGAACAATAATGCGTTGAAATATAAAAAACCCTGGTTGTCCTACAGTTTCATGCATTATTGGAGAACATAAAATTGAATGAGCTTTACTTGATCTTGGTGCTAGTGTTAATTTGCTTCTATATTCAGTTTATCAGCAACTCAATCTGAGTGAGTTAAAACTAACTTCTGTAACTCTTCTACTTGTCGTAAGTCAATTAAAATTCCAAAAGGAATAGTAAAAGATGTGTTAGTACAAGTTGATAAATTCATATATCCTGCAGATTTTATTGTCTTGGAAACTAAACTTATGAAAAATAGTAACAAGTTAATTCCTATTATTTTAGGTCGCTCATTTTTAGTAACATCTAATGCTTTGATAAATTGCAGAAATGGAGTGGTGAAACTAACATTTGGAAATATGACACTGGAGCTTAATGTTTTCAACATGTGCAAGCAACCACAGAAAGTCTATGATGAAAAGAAAGTTGAAGGGATTAAGGCCATTATATATAATCATCTTCAAACTAGGAGTTCTTCTGATCCATTAGAAATTTGTTTAATTAATTCATTTGATTTAGCTACACTCTGAAATATGCTCTTTGCTTGACTGTACACAGGTCATGGAATTCAAAAGATGGAAATCGAGATTTGAAGAGCTAAAACCCATGAATGATGATACCCATGAAGAAGTACCCACACTAGAACTAAAGTAATTACCTGCTGGGTTGAAGTATATATTTTTAGGAGAAGAATAAAGCTTTCCAGTAGTAATTTCCTCATCCCTGACCAAAGAACAAGAAGGTATGCTGATAGAAGTACTTAAAAGGCATAAAAGTACAGTTGGATGAACATTAAAGGACATAAAAGGCATTAATCCATTAATTTGTACACATAGAATACATTTAGAGGATAATGCTAAAATATCTCAACAAACTTAAAGAAGATTAAATCCACACATGAAAGAGGTAGTTAGAGCTGAAGTTATCAAATTACTTAATGTTGGAATTATCTATCCTATCTCTAATAGCCAATGAGTAAATCCTACACAAGTTGTGCCTAAGAAATCTGGAATAACAGTGGTTGAAAATGAAAAAGGTGAATTAATACTTACCCGAGTCTCATCTAGTTGGCGTATGTGTTGATTTTAGAAAATTGAATGCAACTATTAGGAAAAATAATTTCCCCTTGCCATTTCTTGATCAGATTCTAGAAAGAGTAGCAGAACATCTCTACTATTGTTTTCTTGATGGTTATTCAGGGTATAATCAAATATCAATTGTATTAGAGGAATGCATTTTGGCCTTTGTAATGCTCCTACAACTTTTCAAAAATGCATGCTAAGTATTTTTAGTGACATGATTGAGCATTATTTAGAGATTTTCATGGATGACCTAACAGTTTTTGGAAATTCTTTTGAAAATTGTCTTAATAATTTACAAAAAATTTTTAAAAGATGCGAAGAAAAAGGATTTGTGTTAAACTGGGAAACATGTCATTACATGGTTACCTCAGGAATAGTGTTAGGTCATGTGATATCTTCTAAGGGAATTGAAGTTGATAAGGTTAAAGTTGAATTAATTGCTCATTTGCCTTCCTCAAAAATAGTCAGAGAAGTTCGTTCCTTTTTAAGACATGGAGAATTTTACAGAAGATTCATTAAGGACTTTAGTGCCATATCTAGACCATTATGTAATCTTCTAACAAAAGATGCATCATTTGCTTGGACTCAAGATTGTCAAAAATCTTTTGAAAAACTAATCAATCTTTTGACATCTGCTCCTATCATGCAATCCCCTGACTGGTCTTTATCTTTTGAGTTGATGTGTGATGCTAGTGATTTTGCTGTTGATGTTATTTTAGGACAGAGAAAGGAAAGTAAGTCTCATGTAATTTATTATGCAAGTCGAACTTTGAATAGTGCATAAATGAATTACACCACTACTGAAAAAGAACTACTTGCTGTAATTTTTGCATTAGACAAATTTTAAGCTTATTTAATTGGTTCTTCTACTATTGTTTTCACTTATCATGCTGCTGTTAGATATTCAATGCCTAAGCAGGATGCCAAACCTAGGTTGATACGGTAAATCTTGTTACTTCAAGAATTCAACATCATAATAAAAGACATGAAAGGAGCCGAAAATATTATTGTAGATCATTTATCTAGACTGATAACAAGCTCATCTTTTGATAACACACCTATCCGTGATTCTTTTTCCAATGAATTTTTATTTTCTGTCAATTCTATGCCTTGGTTTGCTAACATTGTTAATTTCTTGTAACAGGTAAGATGCCGCCTCAATGGACGCACCAAGACAAAAAAAAGTTTTTGATTAAGGTAAAAAAAATTTATTGGGATGACCTATATTTGTTCAAATATTGTCCTGATCAAATCTTTCGGAGATGTGTACCCGACAGTGAGGTAAGTAATGTCATTAAATTTTGTCATTCAGAAGTATGTGGAGGTCATTTTTCTTCAAAGAAAATAGTTACAAAAATCTTACAGTGTGGATTTTATTAACTTACTTTATTTAAGGATAACTATATTTTTTGTAAAAGTTGTGAAAGTTGTCAGAAATTGGGTTCCATTTCTAAACGAGACATGATGCCTCTGAACCCTATTATTGTCATTGAAATTTTTTATTGTTAGGGAATTGATTTCATGGGTCCATTTCTATCATCATTTGGATTTGTGTATATTTTGGTTGCAGTTAATTATTTCTCAAAATGGATTAAGACGATTCTATGTCAACACAATGATCATAAAACTGTTCTTAAATTTTTAAAAGAAAATGTTGAGTCGATTTGGAATCCCTCAAGCTATCATCAATGATGGGGGGACACATTTTTGTAATAAATCATTTGAATCTTTAATGAAGAAATATGATATTACCCACAAAATTGCCACCCCTTATCATCCTCAGACAAGTGGACAAGTAGAATTAACAAATAGGGAGGTTAAACAAATTTTAGAAAAAAATGGTTAACCCAAATTGTAAAGATTGGTCTTTAAGATTAAACGATGCACTTTGAGCTTACCGTACTGCTTTCAAAACATCTTTAGGCGTGTCACCTTATCGGTTAATCTATGGAAAACCTTGTCACTTGCCTGTAGAACTAGAGCATAAAGCATTTCGGGCCATTAAAACTTTAAACTTAAATCTTAATGATGCTTGCAAGTTACGCAAATTGTAATTGAATGAACTTGAGGAATTGAGAAATGATGCATATGAAAACTCAAAATTTTATAAAGTTAGAACAAAAGCTTTTCATGACAAATCAATTTTGAAAAAATCTTTTAAAATTGGTCAAAAAGTTCTGCTTTATAATTCTCGTCTTCACCTATTCCCTGAAAAATTGAGATCTAGGTGGACTAGTCCGTTTATTGTCAAACATGTGTATCCTTATAGGGCCATAGACATTGAGAACCCTATGAATGGTAATGTATTTAAGGTCAATGGACAAAGACTAAAACCATTTCTGAAAAATCAAGTTGTTGAGGTAGAATTTATCTCTATTTCTAATCCAAGTTATAAGTAGAATTTATTTTAATTTTATTGCTTTCT
Organism: Ormosia semicastrata; assembly: GCA_029884595.1. Classification (NCBI taxonomy): domain Eukaryota; kingdom Viridiplantae; phylum Streptophyta; class Magnoliopsida; order Fabales; family Fabaceae; genus Ormosia; species Ormosia semicastrata. Next base: position 24,878,036 of record JAQQTO010000055.1, on the reverse strand, counting down.
TTTTACAGTTCTTTGTGTCCCTAGTTAAGTGGCGGATAATGGTACTCCGTGACTCTCAAGTTGGTTTATTTTTCAATTTTTCATAATAACTGATTCCTTCTCCTTTAAAATAGATGACATTCTCTCAAATCTAAGAAAACATTTCCCTTCTTTTCCTCAAAATGCTCTAACAAAAATTTACAAAGTTAGGTGTGAAAGACTGAGACTGTTAATGCATATAAGCATCCCAGAATATATACGCTGGATAATCGAAGCAAAGATTCATTTCTCCCATACATGCTGGGTCTCGGTAAAAGTTCTTATTCTAAAAGGAGAAGAGCAAAAAGAATGCAAGTTTGTTACAAGTGTGCACGATGAAATTGTAACACGCGATGTCATTCTTTAAGAATAGTTTCTGCAAATCGAGAACAAAAAATTTACTTTATTAAGAATGGACTGAGTAAGGAGTCATTAGATAATATCTTATTGACTCTTGAGACGCATTCTAGTGGAGTTGTGCATCGTGAACTTCTTAGTTTGTGAAATCTCTTCAAGGATGAGTAAGAGCGTTACAGTCTTGGGAATCTGACTCAAAAAAATCCCGTTTGTCAATTTATAAGAAAATTGGATGAGAAGCTTATCCTCGACTCATAGAAGGCGTTTAAGCCGTTACTGGACGTAAAACCAAAGGAAGATGTAAGCCACAATCACAACAACATGTATATATTATCTTGTACTTCTTCTAAATAAAATAAAATAAAAAAAGGCAATCGAAAGAGTACCATGCTCTTAATTGAGTGTGGAGCCCCTGTCAGTGGCAGACCCGTCATTGACTCGGGTGGATCTTCGCACGTCAGTCCGTAAATAAGGTTCATATGCCATGCTCTATAGAAAGCCACGCAAGCATTCCCAGGTTTTAACCGTAGGCTTTGCTTGCTAATGGACAGATAGAAGCGTCCCGTGTTTGCATTCTCGCATGACAATGCCTCTGAGCTCAATTCTTGGTATTGATTTATTGGGTTCCTGAGCGTAGCTCCACTAGTTGTGGTCACTGGTCGTCGTATTCAAATTTTCTCTCTTTAACTAGAGGGACAATGCATAGGCTGAGATATCCCACAAGCGGGAGGAGTGCCTTAAGTATGAAATTCCTTAAGGGAATTCGATGTCTCTTTCAAGGGGTAGTAAGATTGTGAAGGCTACTGCACTCATGACGCGCAGTATAAAGATACGCCATAAAAACTGTACATAAAGGTATGCCATCATTTATTGTTATAATTTTATCTTTGTATGATTTTATGTATTTTGGTTTTGGACAGACGATTTTTTGGGCGGGGTCCTTTAGGGGTTTCTAAACTTCTTTACCCTAATGGTTTTCTTGAAGTCTAAAAAATAAAAAAAAATTGAAACAAAAATTGTGTTTCTTAATTTTAAACTTTTCTGACAACAGCCAACCTACCCATATCATTACCTTTTTCCATTCTCTTCCCTATTTAAACACTTCATTTTCTTCACTTTTCTCTAACTCATAATCATTCAAAGGGAGTGTGAGTGTAGAAATGGAAGGAGATTCTTCTTTTGTTTGTAAACTTACTAATATTTGTGTATTTTGTAGGACAAGTTATGGGAAGAGTTTAGAATTTGTAAATGCAGCAAGTACTATTAGTAGAACACTTGCTGCAAGAAACATTCGTATAGTATATGGAAGATGTAGCATTGGGTTAATGGGGGCTGTATCACTTTCTGCACATTTAAGAGGTGGTTAAGTTTTAGGTGTAATTCGTAAACCTTTAACTCGAAGGAACATCATTAGAAAGACAATTGGGCTAGAACTTCAAGTATCATCTATGCATGAATGAATGAGGACAATGCTTGAAAACTCTGATACATTCATTGCCTTACCGGGTGATTTTGGTACTTTAGAAGAAGTTTTTCAAATTATCTCTTGGGCTCAACTAAACATCCACCATAAACTCATAGGTTTGTTGAATGTTAATAATTTCTTTGATAATTTGTTATCTTTTGTTAACCATGTTGTGGAACAGAACTTTATTATACCTTCGGCAAGACGACTCCTTATATCTGCTTCAACTGTTGATGAATTAATTGATAAATTACAAACTTTTGTTTATGAACCTGAACCAGTTATAGCTCAGATAGATTGGTCAGAAGGAAGCAGTAAGGGAGGTAGCAAGGAACAAAAGTGTGATATGACACTTCATCTATAACTTTCATTTATCTTTAGTTTTATTTATCGTACTTTGTTTCTATTTAAATTTGTGTAAAGTTTCTCTTTTCAGTAATTGCAGCAACAGGTAATATCTTCTATCATTTACCTATCTATGTTTTGACATTGAGGACAATGTTGTGATTTGGTTGGGGGGAAGGATGGTTGTGTGAAAAAAATCCAAAAAAAAAATTAGGAAGTGTGTTTATTAATATATATTTTTTATATGTTTGTCAGCAACTTACTAACAGCAAAACTAATTAAGGATGGTAGAGTAAGGAGTAAATTATTTACTCTTGAGATGTATCAAAATTGGTGGCAGAGTAAGGAGTAATTAGGTAGATAACTAGTTTGTGTGGAAGTAGCAATGCAAATTCAAAGAACATATCATGATTGAGTAAATTGTTTTCTTTCTTAAAAATCATATGCTTGGTTATAAATGTTGAAATGGTGGATTGAGAATGATAGAAATATGCCTTGTGAGATTTTGAGCCTATTGATGAATGGATTGAACATTTAAACCATTCTTTTATTTCTTGTGTGATTTTCACTCATGGAATTGTTACTCTAAAACTTGCATTGACTCTATTTTAAGCTACATTTTCACATGCATACATAAATATGATTGAGACATTTTTCTTGAAATAGCTACTTTAACCAAATAGCCAAGAATGATTGGCGCACAAATAGGCAACCTTTGCTCAGCAGCATATTGTCTCAATATAATATCAAGCACTCTTATGACTTCTTGGAAATTCTTTTACTCCTGTCAACGTAAGACATTGAAAATAGCCTATTTCCCCTTGTTAACCCCTTTGAGATTATTTGACCATTCTTTGTTTTGAGCTCATTATGTGCCTTAAATGAAAAATCATGTTCTTACCCAACCTTAGGGAATAAGAGAACATTAACTTTGTCATTGGATGAATTCTTGAACAAGTGTGGGGGTGTGTGTGTAGAATGGTTAGTGAAAAAATGTTTAATTAAAAAAATGTATATATTATGTTCATCTTTTAAAATAAAAAATTAAAAAAAAAACAAAATGTGTAAAGAAGGGCCAATAAGGTAATAAAGGAAAGGAAAAGAATTTGTAAAGAGAATTTGTATTAGGTGGAGTTGAGATGAACTTTCATGCTTGTTAATTGAACTCAACTCTCATGCTCTTTTATTCTTTTTGGTATTTAACTCGTCATATTCATATTACCTCCTCCTTTACCTTGACCCCATTACAACCTTGAATAAAGTTCTTATAATTTGTGTGTGGCATGTGTTTTGAGTAGTGGAAAAGTAGAAGATAAGCAAACTTATGGTAGTACAATTTTCATAAGTTGAATTGAGTAAAATACCTACCTTTTAAACACTTGAGGGATTGAGAGTGAATCTTGTGAAGATCTATCATTCTTGACTCATGCTTTTCAATTGAAGTTTCCTTACTTGTTGGATTGAGATGTGAAGAAACGTTACCTCATAAATGTTTTGATCCCTTGAATCGTTGGTTGCTCTTCATGCTTATAAATTTTTGCATTCTTGAATATCATTAGAAATTGAGTCTTTTAGAGTGTTTAGCTTTTGAGTCTGTGTTGTTTTTTTTAAGTTTTGATCTTATGTGTTTTACCTAAGTGTGCAAAAAGCTAAGTGTGAGAGAATTTGATAATCACATATTTTATACATTAATAGACCCTTATTTTTAGTCATTTACACTTTTCATGTACTTAATTGATTGAGTTTGGTTATATTTTGTAAGTTTAGACTCAAATTGGACTTAATTGATTTTTTCTAACATGATTTTCGTCTTACACTATTTCTATATTTTGGCCATATCTTGAGTTCTAGATGTCTAAAAATTATGTATTTTACCTTGTAGGAAAGATAAGAGAGAACTCTACAATTTTCATGAAGAGCTCTAGGGAAAAATCAGACATAGTGGAGCTAATTGGGCTTAGAAGTCAGAACACGAGTTTTGTGATTGGAACCTGAACAGTGTGTAGAAATCAGAGCATAACTCGGGCTGTAGGAACTTCCATAGGCTAAAATTTTGACATCTACAAATTAAGACTCATATCTACAACTTTCATGAAGAACACAAGACCCAGATCGGATTTCTTAGAGGTCATATTGGGCTTGTAAGTCAGAATAGAGAAGCTGTAACTGGGCCTGAGCAGTGTGCAGTGATTGGGCCATATCTCGAGCTAGAGGAATGCTTTTGGATTCAAAATGGTATTTGAAAGCTAAGACAAAATCCTACAACGTTCATGAAGATTACTTTTCAATTTTCTGACGGAATCAATGAGTTCAACACTAAATGATTTTGGAGATAAAGAATCTCAATAATTTTCCACTCATCAAAAGTCATTTGACATTTTTCACTCATCCACTCACTCATCCACTCACTCATTAATCATCTCTCTTGTCATTTTGTATCCCTAATCCTCTATAAAAGGCACCATTGGCTGATAATTTAGGAATCTTACTTTGGAGATCAAGATCATGCTATTGTGTTATTTGTTTATCTTGTTGTAGTTTTCTTTTATTCTAAATTGAAGTCATGTTCTTCTTCTTCTTCTTCTATCTTTCTTTCTTCTTGTTTATGACTAACTAATTTTTATTTTACTTGTGTGAAAGGGTGAAGCTTTTGGTAATAAATTAAGGTTAGATTAATTTCTTTCTTGTGCTTAAATGATATATTATCAAGTGGTCATTATACGTATTGTATTTTGTTTCTAATCAATTTAGAAACCCTTCTTGTAAAGTGGAGATCTTGATTTATTGTAAACAAGAGGTTGACACAATGAATGCTTGAGCCCATTTATAAGTGGTGGTGTTAATATATAATTAACGAAACTATAATATAATTATGTATATAATCTTAAATAAACATTGAATGTTGTAATTTTTGATTGGAACCTCCATTATGCGTGGATTCTAACTGAGTTATAAAAAGAATTAATTTTGTCATTAATTTACTTACCAAGAGTGGATCTCCCAACCCAAGTAAATTTTTTTTTATTTGTGACCAAGTTTTATCACCTTTATTGTTGTGACAAAATATTTTCCTTACGTCAAAGAATTTTTCTTCATCAATTCCCTGTGGATTGACCTCAGACTCCCGAGAATTTATTACTTGAAACAACTTGCATTTAGGTTTGTAACTTTTAATTTGCATCACCACCCAACATGAGATTTTTACTATCAAACTCAAGTGTTCTTTGGTCAACCATAGTCTCTCCAAGTGAGAACTAAGTAGTCTTCTTCCACCATAACCTTTGTAAGCAAGCACCGAGTACTTTTCTTCACCACTAACCTTTCCAAGCTACAACAAACAAATCCTCAAAGCGATTTTACAAGATTACATAGTATGAACACTCAAAATCACCTAATGCCAATGTCAGCACAATTTAAAAAATACAAGAGAATACTCCACTAAAAGCACAAAAGAATCTCTTCCTTTCTTTGAATTTTTGTTTAGCCTCTTCTTTTAGTTGTTCTCCGTTGTAACAACTTCTATACATAAAGAAATGCAAAAATTGGAATGTTGCAGTTGTGTAGAGCTCGTAGGTGATACAGTAAAAGCATATTCCCTTTTCATTCCTTGTCCTTTTATGTAAATGAGACACCTTTAACATGTCTAATTGTCATTCTTATTCATTCACAATTTTGAATCATTGTTGTAGGAGACGTTAGGAAGGCTTCTAGAAGCTTTTGGCCAAATTGTGCATTAAAATATAGCATTCTAGGTTTGCGTCATAAGTTGGCTCATCATCATTACATGAGCTAGCTCATCTAGTACGTACTTCCAAACAATAGTTAACAATTTTGATAAATTGGATAGACCTATCTTCATTCATATGCATCTCCAAACTTCTATTGCTCCAATAGCTGCATCCATAAATTAATTTTGATATTGAATAAGCTCTTCTAGTCTTCATAAAATCGACCTTTGTCCTTCTATCTTCATGAAACCTTAGTTTTGCACATTAGGAAACCATCTTGTTTCTTTTTATTTGAAAATAGTAGAGACTTCATATAGTCTACTTTCTCTTTATATATCTTTATTTCTATGAAGCTTTAATGACATCAAGTCTTCCTTGAGTATACATTCTTCATTATAGCTCAAATTGTTCTCTTCAATGGAATATTCAACTTGATAGCTTGACAACTTCATACTTAATTTGACAAATATGCACATTAGCCTTTCAATGAAGATCAAGTGTAAATATGTCAAAAATGATAAAATGTTTGGAATCATCACTTAAAGAAATGCCAAGTTAGAAACTTTAAGCTAACGTTCTCCTCCTTGATGATGACAAGCATTTTTCTCAAGATAAGAATAAATGTCATAGCAATAACATATCACAATAGCAATTTTCAATCAAAATATACTCCCCCTGAATTTAGTAACTCCCCCTTATTAAAAACAATGAATGCATACCATTTGGGATATTGAAATTTTATCAACTTGAGAACTTCAATTTCTCCCCATTTTTCATTGTGATCTTGAGAACTTCACTTTCTCCCCCTTTTGGCATCATCAAGAAAGTGATTAGGAATAGCTTCGTTAATTATATTCTATCTTCACTTCTCTTTGAGAACTTCGTTTTTCCCTTTGTTCACCATTTGTTTCTTCTTTTTTTGTCTTTGTTCACTTCTCCCCTTTGCATATGAATTCCTCATTTTGTCTTTCTTTACTTTTTTGGTATTACGAAAAGTGGGGAATGCAATAGTAGCAATGATACCAAAGATAATGCAACAAACAGGATATATGTTAGGGTCAAAACATGTTGCCCATTTGCTAACCGCAAGTGCACGGGTCGCACTAGTAATACAGATACAGAGTAAAAGTTCGTTCCCACGAGGATATTACGATATAAAGTTAAATACCAACCAATAGCTTAATCAATTCTAGACAAGGACATAAAAATAGAAAATAATAATCTAAACTAAACTAATCTATAAAAGCAATAAACCTAAAAGCGGTTAGGTTTCAGGAAATCCTCCTTCACCTCCTACATCTACCAACAACATGCAATTCTCCTCATAAACACAAATGCATTGATTATGTTAGCTTGAGAATCTAATGTAGTCAAAAGACTATGTCTAGGTCAATCAACCCTGGTTTCAATTGCCCAACTCACTAAGTTTCCTTGAGAGCCAGCTCAACTTTCACTCATGAATGATCTATTCTCAATCACACACTATACATGGTCAATAGGTATATTTCTATCCTATTAACGAATCAACTCATCCAAGCCAATTGAACTCTCCGAACATGCATCAACCATACCATATCCATATCAACAAATCCCTATGTCTAGTTTATTTGCCAATATTAGGATCATGCAATTGAGGCCAACCAAGAACAAGCATTAAACACAGATAATGATTGAACCATAATCAAACATCCATACAAACTCAGAGAAAAATACATCATTAATATAAATAAAAGGATTCAAAGTATTCCTAAACAAAGCTTAGCTATACAAAAAGATAAGGAAGAGAAGAGAGAAAGGGGAAAAGAGAGAAAGAAGGTCATTGATTTGTCTCTGAAGCTTGAATCCTCCTTCAATCCTTTGATTCTTGACTCCAATCCACTAGTAATGAAGATCTAGCCAAGCTATCTAACCTAAAACTAACTAAAACTAACTAAAACTATCAAAACCTAAAAACTAGAAATGGCCAAATGGCCAGAACAGAGAAAAACTGAGAGAGAGTGAGAGAAAAATGTGTAAAATCTTATTTATAAGCTCAAGCTTTTTTTTTTGTCGATCATCGCGCGCCCACATATGCGCCGCGCGCCCAACGGGCCTTGTAACTAATGGGTCGGTCTAAATACGTCATGGTGCCATGGTGCCCACTAGGTCGCGGCGCTCTTGCCTCGGGTCCAAGTATGACCAGGCTGAAAATCCTCTCGGCCCGCGGCACTGCTCGCAATGCGCGGCCGCGAATTGACCTATTTGGAATGCCAATTTGGCTTCCTCTTCCTCTTTAAGCTCAATTGCTCCATATTTAACCTTGTTTGGAACCCTTCCTATCATAGAGAAAACACCAAATCAGTAACGTATATAAATCTACTTAATCCATGATCATTAAAGCTCAGTTTTGCACAATAACATATCAGAAAGGCTTAGATTCAGAATATATCAAATATAAGCACAAAACCCTCCAAATATGCATTTAAACAAGGACTTAGCATTCATTCTAGCACAAGGATAGGGCACAAATAACTGCATTCTATGTAGCTATCAATATACAATATATAACTATGACAACTTAATCCTAAAAGAGATAACATAACCATCATCAATTACATGTCTAAAGGTAGCAATCAAATAATAGTTAAACCAAAAAATATATAAACAAAGAATATGGCTCCTTCTTTTTGTATTATTTAACTTAAACAAGGTATCATTTAATTATGCAAATACATAACTACATAAGTTGGCTTATAAAAACATAAGCTAGCTCATTATTGACAAAATAGATTTTCAGGAGAATCATTTTCAAAGAAAAACATACAGAAAATATGTTGCAAAGCTCATAGAACATATCAAATCCAAATAGAGAATTCATGCCACTATTAGATCATATAAAAGGTAGTTCCAACATCATTTTGGAGTGCTAATCCATTGCAAGATGTATGACAAAACAATTATGCATCAAACAAAAATAAGGGTTTTGAGCACCCAAATTATGGAAAACAGTTCTAAACCATTTCAACATATTCAAGAACCATAAAATAGGTTAAAAACAACTTTCTTTGTCAATTTAAAAACAAAGAAAACAACTAATGAAGAGAATTATGTAGCAAAATGAATTTTCACACATTGAATGGTGCAAGGATTTAACATATGATGCAACAAACAATTCTGACACTTGCAAATTATTAATTTGAGTTGAAAAACAGCAAGATAGCACGTGAAGATAAGTTCAAAGAGATAGATAACCCAAATTCCTTTTTGATGGTGCAAAGTCATTCCTCTTGTTGATTGAAACATTGGGTAACAATGTAGCTTTATTTCTTGCAATCTCTATCAAGTATCAAACAACCATTGCTCAACTTTGCTCCTTGATTTATTACATACACCTGTAAAATAGATCATGCAATTATAGATACTCAAACTCTTTTGGGTTCTTTTGGGGTTAATTTTTTTACCTTTTGGCACATAAGTACTTTTAGGTACACAAATCATTTTGCTCTTAACATACATATTTCTTCTATAAGCACATTGATAAGGTATGACCTTTATGACCATAATAAAATCATGTAATATATATATATATATATATATATATATATATATATATATATATATGAATATTCAAAGTTGGTTTCTTTTACAAAGAAATTCTTATAAAGTTTTGAACATTTATATTCATTGTATCCCAAACTTTATCAATGCACATCTTTGCTTGCTTAGAAAAATGTCCAAGTTTTCTTTTCCATGAACAAGCCTTGCAAGGTCATTGGTCAAACTCTCTACTTTCTTACGCAACTTTTCATTTTCAACTTTAAATTCACAAGAAGTAGATTGTGCTACATTTTTCAAAGAAGTATTTTCATTTTTTAATAACTCATTTTCCTTTACCAAAGAATCATTAATTTTCTTCAAAGAAGCATATTTGGAAAAAGGATGGTTTTTGAATTAACTAATAATTCATCAAATGCTTCAAGTAGCTCATCATGAGATAAGTTACATTGATACACCTCATCCTCATTATTTGTTATGAGACAAATGTGTGTAACAATTACTCCATTTGATTCACTTTCAAATGAGACTTCATCTTCCTCTTTGGCCATCAATGCATTCTTCTTCCAAGGATTTTTTGAACTCTTCTTGAAGTTGGAGCTTCTTTTGGCTTTTTATCTTCTCTTCCACATATTGAGGATCTTTTTAGAAATTAGTTCTAGATCTTCGTCAACACTTGTATGCTCTTCTTCATATTCAAAAAATTATTCTTCAACAATTTAAGTCTTAAAGTCAGCTTTCTTCTTTTTCCATAAATCAACTAGCTCATCTTAGAAATGAGTTATCTCATAATTAAGCTATCAGATTGCCTCTAAGCTCACCATATGACAATGTGCTGATATATTTGCCTTCTTGGATGGCTGAGATCTTTGAGAATTAGAGCTTAGTGAGACTACACAAAACCTTTTTTACAAGTTCTTCATCGATGTGGGATTGCCAAGAGAATCAAAGTTGTTAATGATAACCAAGAGCCTTTCATATATATAATATATTTCCTCATCTTCTTCCATTGTGAATAATTTATATTCGTGAATGAGCATGCCAACTTTGATTTCCCTCACTTGCTTGGATCCTTCATGGGTGATTTCAAGCTTGTCCCACATCTCTTTAGCATTTTTACATCTTGAGATTTTGTGATATTTATCAAAACTTAGTGCACAATGCATCATATTAACAACTTTTGGATTCAGCTCAATCTTCTTGATATCTTTTACAGTCCATTCAGCTTCATTCTTCTGTACTTCTCTTCCATCTTCCATTTTCTTTGGAATTTGGGGACCATTTACAAGTATATTCCATATTTGGTAGTTTGTACATTTAAAGAAGATCTGCATCCTCTACTTCCAACAATAATAGTTTGCTCAGGAGGACTCGTTATGGATTGAGAGAGATTATAAGAAACGTAAGACATCTTGGGCTTCTTAGAATATTTTCCTCAAAACTGTTAAGCTTAACACATAGGTCAAGCTATTGTATCAATTGATGGTGAAAGAGGACTTGCGAAAGCGGTTGAATCAAGTCCTGCCTAACTGAAGGTTTCTACAAAATAACTTTAAACACAAAGCTTGCAATGGGATGAGTTAGCTTAAGTTAAGATAAGCTAGCTTATAACTGTACAAACTTAAACTAGAAAATTAATGCAATAGTGGAAATGTAAAAGATGAGGAATAGACGGAGCTTGCATAAGAGATTTAATATTGGCTCGATCTCCAATATGGAGTAAACATCCAGTCCTCACCCAATGTGAAATTTTTCACTATCAAACCCAAGTGTTCTTTGATCAATCCTAACCTCTTCAAGTTAAATACAAGTAGTTTTGATTCACCCTAGTCTTTCCAAGCTAGAACTGAGTAGCTTTCTTCATCTCCAATGTAATTAAAAAAAAATGTGCCGCCACCTCTTGTTTTGGAGAGATATACATCATGGTTGGATCACAAAAGGATTTTGAAAGAAATATCGTAAGTATTCGTCAAACAATGGCATAATACAGCCGCATAGATAGATGCAATTTACACAGACTCTCTTAATTTCTTGGTCTCCCAGTAGGAAGAATCAAGTTGGACAGGATAGAGGTCTGCAGCTGATGAAGATGAAGCAGTCCATGGCGGTTCAGTTGATAAACTTTGACTTTGACTTTGTATTTCACTTATCTTATTTTTTTCAATCTGATTGTAATATTGTCGCATTGCTTCCAACTTTATCTCATCCATTACTTCACTTGGATCTGAAACAAATTCTGGAACCACTATGCTGCCTTCAAGCATGCTTAGCACTGAAGACATGGTGGGCCTAAGGTTTGAAGTGACATTGGTGCATAGGAGAGCCACGTTGATCATCACCATTGCCTCCTCTTCATTGAAATCTAAACCCAACCTTCGATCAACTAGGTCCATTAGGTTACCTTTCTCTTTCAACATATGTGCCTGTTGAAAGAATATGTTGAAAGAAAACACAGAAATGAGTTTTGCAGTCTTTTACCATTGCAACATAACCTACAGGCTACAGTTGAGGAAGAAGTATATAAGATAGTAGGTTTCTAGTGTAGTCTGAAGATTCTTCAAAGTAGGACATGGCCATATTTGTGAGGATAGGAACTAGAATTTCAAGAAAATATTAAGACAATGATGTCATTTAGATGCCTAGAATAAAATAAGCTTTCATGTTGGTATATTTTCAAAAAATTAGATGGTGTATCTAAGCTACAATCTACTTACGCACTGGCATTAGATGAAAATCGAATGATATTTATTTATTTAACAGAACAGACGAAGCATAAGTAGATTGCAGCTTAGATAGTCAGATTAACATGAACAATGGAGAACATAAGATGAAAGTTACCCAATCAAGAAGATACAATGCTTCTTCCCTTGGACGGTTAATGGTGTTGCTCTTTCCACTAACAATTTCCAAGGTAACAATTCCAAAACTATAGACATCTGCTTTGTCGGTTAAATAACCATGCATTGCATACTCAGGAGCCATATATCCACTGCAGTATAGAAATACATCATTGCAACAACTTGAAATTATATATTGATCAGATTTTTATATCTAAAATCTCTAATAAGTTGGCTAAATTGGATTTTGTAAGTGAACATTCTCCTTTGGAAAATAATTTTAAACAAAATTTGGAAAAGAAAGTAAAATATGGGGACTCACTAGGTCCCAGCTATTCGGGTGCTTATGTGAGTATTGTCCTCCTCATCGAGCTTGGCCAAACCAAAATCAGATATCTTTGGATTCAGGTCTTTGTCAAGCAACACATTAGTGGCCTTAATGTCCCTGTGAACAATTTTCAGTCTTGATTCTTCATGGAGGAAAGCCAAACCTCTAGCAATACCAACACAGATCTTGTGCCTTGTTGGCCAATTCAATTTTAAACGACATTCTTCTGGGCCTTTGTTTGTTAATGTAACAGAAATGAGACAACAATGTCATTTAGTCATGCATATACTCTATTAAGACTGGAATGTATCATATAAAAAGTATCCAAATTAAGTTGAGCATATAAGGAAATAATTTACCGAATAAAGCACGTGCAAGGCTATTGTTTTCCATATATTCATATATCAGCAACAATTGATCTCCCTCAACACAACAACCATAAAGTTTAACAAGACAAGGGTGTTGCAAAGCTGAGATCAGGCCTATCTCATTTATGAACTCACGATTTCCTTGATTCGATTTTGATGAAAGCTTTTTTATTGCTATTATTGTGCCATCCGACATAATTCCCTGCATTTAAGGAATGATATACATTTTTGTGGAATTTCAGAAAAATCAATAATTAATATCTGCAATTACAATAATCAAGAGATGTTATATCTTGTAGGATACCTTATAAACAGGACCAAACCCTCCTTCTCCAATCTTATTGGAAATATCAAAGTTATTTGTTGCTGCTTTGATTTGACGTAAGGTAAATAAATCAGTTTGTGCATCTAAATCCTTTAGCTCTGCTAATAGAAGCAAACCAAAATGAGAAACCTATTGCCGTATGAAAATTCCACATCACGCTTTTGAAAGAACAAGCCTATTTTAGTCATCATTGACCAATTTTTTTTTTTTTAAAAAAAAGAAAGAAGCCATTGAGTCACCATTGTTTTAGTTAGATTCACCATCCATAGCCTGTTACTTTAATCTAAGGAATTAGCAACATAATTAACTAAGTCAAAGGTCAAATATCTGCAACAAAATGCCCATTTATGCGCATGATATTTCCTGCAACAAGGTTAGCAATCATGATAACATTAATTGGTTTGTATTCACCTTTAGCTAATGAATTTTTTTTTCCAAGACAACCTCTCCACCAAAGTATACCAACAACGAGGATGACAATAACAGCTGTAGCAACCACAATTGCAACCACAGCCCCTGCAGATATGCCACTAGTACTAGATGATGGTGATGGTGGTGGAGAGTCTGCATGATTGTCACACAAGAGCTATGCGTATTAGATGATATATACCATAAGGTAACAACAAAAGACATAAAAACTTAGGTAGAAAACAACCCACCAGAAGTGACAGATATAGCTGAAATAAGAGGACCATACACTGATCTATTTGGGATACCAGTTGTTCCTTTCCCAGCCCAACGGAAGCGGATCTCCAAGGCATTACTACTCACATAAGCAGGAAATTGTTTTATAAGTAACTTTCCAACTCCTCGTGCTTCATTTGCAATATTGAAATCCTTCAATACCCGCTTTCCCTGCAATATTTCAAATCCAAACTTGAATGGTTGTTGTTATTTACAGATTTAAATATGCAGTCCAAATGCTGTTGAAAATATTGTAGCAGCTGATTCTATAGATGAAGTCAGAGTACTCGATAGAGCCAAATCTACCTTTGTTGTATATCAAACATTGGGTTGAAAAAGTTAAAATTATGAGTCTCAAATTGGTGCTCGAAAGATTATCATGTAACCAAATTAATTCTTCAAAGCTGTTTTTATTAAATTAGTTTTTTAAAGATATAAAAACATCACAAAATTCATCCTTATATTGCTCACCAAACTATGATGCACGGACACACTATTTTGATACCGTGTTCATGTGTCAAACACATGTCTCTATTGGACACACAATGACACACGTATGACACACATGTCATACGTGTTAGTAAGTGTTTGATTAAAAGAAATATTTTTTGGCTCGGATACGTCAGAGACACACCGATGATACCGCATCAATTTAAAATTAAAAAAATCAATTACCATTTAAAATAAAAAATATAAAAAATAATGGTATTCTCAATTATCAATTATCTATTACTTAAACTTAATTACTTAGTTATCAGTATCATTTACTTTACCTAGATCATGATTTTTTTAATGTAAGGCCACCATCTCCTGTCTAGCCATCTACCACCATATGAGACTAAGTCATCGTGTCACCATCGCGTCGATAGTGTAGAGCAAAATGAAGTTAATTTTTAGATACTTATTTTTGTTTTTTTTTTTTTTTTTTTTTTTTATACATATCTTGTATATGATTATAGTTTATTAGAGACAAGTTGATTTAAGATATTTTCTAAAAAATGCTAATAAAAATTGTGCTCCATGTTATTTGGGAGAGTTTTACCAATTAGTAAATATTGATACATATAACATATATTAAGATATTATAAATTTTAAAATTTATATATATCGTATTATGAATTATGAATATTTTTTTTAATTTTTTATTTTTTAATTTTATATATATATATATGTCGTACATGTGTTTTAAAATTTTTAAATTTTGATGTGTTCTTACATTTTTGTCTGTGTCAGTGTCTATATTAGTGTCTTTACTTCATATATAGCCACCAAATAAGTTTCTAAAGAATGAATTTGATGACGTTTATATATTTTTGAAGAATTAATTTGATAAAAAAATTAATAAATTAATATAGTGATACACTAATCATTAGAGAATTAATTTGAATATTTACAATAAAATTAATGAAACCATGTACCTGAATGTAGACGTCAAATACACGCCTCCCTAGGCTGCTATATGTGTTATTGTCAGTGAACATTATCTCGACAAAGTGGAGCTTTACTGTGTAGTTTCCATTTGCCAGGCAAAATCCATAATAAGTCAGAGAAATGGGGGAAATACGTGCATTCATATAAAGTTCCGCATCAGGCATCGAGAGCCTAGATATATTTTGTGCGGTATAGGAGGAGTATTTGGTTGTGGTATCCAAGAAGTGACCGGTGTTGCTAATTGCCCAGTTTGCTCCACTCACTTGATATATTGCTGCGCCATCTACATCTAAATCACGATCATATGTTGTATTTCCAATGATTATCTGGTTTCCACCGCAATTTATATGGAGATCAGAGTAAAAGGCTGGCAGAAGAAGAAAATGATTAAAATTAAAAAATCATTAGAAGGAGTCGAAGCACAAAAAAGGTAAAAAAAAATGGCACAAGAAGAAAATTGTTAAAATGTAAACTCCTTTAAGTATAAGTTAATTTTAGAAAATTTCTTATATTGTGATTCAAAACTACTAAATAATTTGATTTTTAAATTTTACAAACTGTACAAAGTAGAATAAATGAAACCCTCTGTATATGTCTAAAAACTTCATTATAAGACAGTACAATTTGATAAGTTTAAAAATTCAAGTCATTGTATTTTGAACATTTTAGCCGAAAAGGAAACTAATTCAAATTATTTTCTTCCATTTTCTCAATCTCTTTTTTGTTTTGCTTTTCTTTTGTGAATGCAGAAGGGAGGAGTTAAATTGAATTATAGAAATCTAGGCAAGGGAAATTGCATATCTTGTTACACAGCGCACATGTTGGCAAATATTATTAAATGATTAGCAGTGCCTCCATGAGTAAGACAAGCATGAAGAGCATTGGCCATATATATAAGTGATTGTCAACCATCAAATGTGGCTTTATCCCCTTAAACAACCTAAAAAGGACCTATTCGAGGAAATCTACTTTCAAGTAGAAACTCACTCTTCAATGATTTAAACTTACCAAGGAAAAAGTATGGTGTCTACAGCATGTTTGTTCTAATAAATAACTCATACCATCATGACATGCACAGTTATATTATCGATCAGATTTTCAGTTCTTCAAATTTATACAAGAATAGGGTTCAAATGCTAAAGCAACTGTGAAATCTTAATAGTTGATTTTACAGAAATTATTACTTGTCAGATCAACTTACTTTTAGGACAACTATTGCTTCCCGTACAAGAAACTGGTTCCCTAATGGAGTAATGGAGGGACAGAACAAGTCAGCATAACCAACTCAAACAATATAAGTTTCACAAGAGAAAGAAAATGGGATATATATATACATGTGATAAAGGTCATTAGGGCATAAAATATAAAACTTACGAGTTATTTCCCGTGGAAAAGCTTGAAAACAAGTTCCTATGCATACATGACATGGTTAAGGCTCAGATAGCTACATTGAAATTATTAAAAAAAAAATGAACAGGAATGCAATAATTCTTACATGTTTTGATGACATGCCGGTGGCCCAGAATTTTCATTGCTAAAGTTGTTATATGAAAGATCTCTATGCATAAAATGTAAAACATGATTCAGAAAATAAGAAGATAAAACTAGCTTAGAGTCATTGACATAGCCAAGAAAATTAATAGTGATATAGAACAAAAAAATTTAAACTGAAATTTGTCAGCAAAAAAGACCCAAAATGATTTCTTTGACTGATGAGTAGCAAGCTACTATTCACAAGGGGTGATTCGAGTGCTAGTTTGAGAGTCTCTACAATGTCATTGGCTCAAACTCACGGAAAAGTAGTTGTAAGAAAGGGCGGCCTTGGTAACTCAAGAAAAGACTAATTTTACGCTCAAAGATATGAAAAAACTATGTAAAAACATGGGGGGGGGGGGGGGGCGGGGTGGAAGTGAATTAGGCAAGCTGCTTATTAACTACGGAAGCAACCAATTGACGTTCTTTATAAGAAGGGTAGAATGGTATAATAAATCATTCCATAAACAAAAGATGACGAAATGCAAAATGATAAACAATGTACAGAAAAGCATACCATAAACAAAACATGACGGAAAGAGAAAGGATCGACTATGATAAGAATGATGTTTTGAAATCTTGGTTAAACAAAAAAAAATGCTAATTTATACGAATATGAAATGACAAGATAGTAGTAGATAATAAGTGTTAAGTATTTATTTTCAAACCCAC
Organism: Ormosia semicastrata; assembly: GCA_029884595.1. Classification (NCBI taxonomy): domain Eukaryota; kingdom Viridiplantae; phylum Streptophyta; class Magnoliopsida; order Fabales; family Fabaceae; genus Ormosia; species Ormosia semicastrata. Next base: position 24,860,411 of record JAQQTO010000055.1, on the reverse strand, counting down.
TTTATTTTTTACCACCCATATATCCATATGCATATTCCCTTTTTCATAGTCAAATTCTTGATATCTTTTCGTACTAAATAGGAGTGCTCTTAAACAAATCATTGTAGGATGCAGATAATGTTACGGTAGGAAGTCGTCCCCAAGCTAAATTACTCGCAAATTATGCATTATAAGATTCCTTAATTTTTTTATTTATTAAATGACCATCTAATAAGTTTTCTTTAATTTACTCATCATGATCATCTACATGATACATTCTTTTTTTTTTTGGTTTACGGATACATACTCTTTATTGCAGCAAAATTTATACATATACATGCATGAATTTCTTATGATAAGCATGTAAGAAATTAATTCATGATACCTCACGTGCATAAGTTACTTCTCATAGAAGAAGGAACTATACACCCTTAAATCTATGCATTAGATGGAGTCACGCTGGATTATTAAACCTTAATGGTTATGGTTTACTCATATAACTTATAATAAGTCATTGCTCTCATTTTATATATTTCTTATATATATATATATATATATATATATATATATATATATATAATGACTTTTATTTTTTGAAGTTAATATGCTATTTAAACAATGATAATTTTTTTTTCACTAACGCTTGGTTGATTCAAGTAATTCGTTACTTATTTTTCTTAAGTAATGTCTCGAGTTCAAACCAAAGAATTTTACACATTTGTAATCTGACCCGACTCGATTTTGAATTAGTTAGGATCCAATGTGCATTTTTACCAAACTGTCCTTGATGAAAAAATTATTTATCAAAATGTCACTTTATTAAACTCTTTAAAGGTATCAGTGCTCAAGTATAGAAAGATGAAGAACAGAGAGAAAGAAAGGATGCTGAAGAAAAATGAAATGAATGAATTGATAAATCGTACTCAATACACTGATCAACTGATTTTATATATCAGTTGTATAACAGAAAATAGTAACTGCTGTATAACTAACTCTTTCTATATCAGTATATCAGTTTTAACTAACTGAATACTATCATAACTAATTAATACATTTGTTATCCTTTATATTCCCCCTGCAAACTCAGAGAGTTGAAGTGAACAACTCTGAGTTTGTGTCGTATACAAGGAAATTGAATGCTGGAAGATGGTTTGGTAAAGATGTCTGCAATCTGATCAGAAGAGGGAACATGAACAACCTTAATGAGCTGCTGTGCTACTTTTTCTCTGACAAAATATAGATCCAACTCAAAGTGCTTAGTTTTAGAGTGTAGAACAGGATTGGCAGCAAGTAATACTGTGCTGAGATTATCACAATGTATTATCGGAGCTTCATTGACAGGAACATGCAACTCACTGAGTAAGGATTTTAACCAAGATATTTCTGCTACTACAGATGCCAAACTTCTGTATTTAGCTTCTGTGGTTGATCGTGACACCACACTCTGCTTTTTAGAGGACCAACAAACCAGATTTGAGCCTAGATAGACACACATTCCTGATGTGCTTCTTCTGTCATCTAAATCTGACCCCCAATCAGAATCTGTGTAAGCAGTTAAGTTTAGATGGGAGGATTTGTTGAGGTGCAGGCCATAACCAAGTGTTCCTGCAAGATACCTCAATATCCTTTTTACAGCCTTCCAATGTGCATCTAAAGGATGATGCATAAATTGACACACTTTATTAACACTAAAAGCTATTTCAGGTCTAGTTATGGTTGCATATTGCAATCCGCCAACAATGGATCTGTACAAGGATGCATCAGGTGCTGCTTCGGTTCCTTTAGCAGTGAGCTTAAGTCCAGTAGCCATGGGAATCCTCATAGGTTTAGCATTCAGCATGTTTGCTTTAATGAGAAGATCTGTGATGTATTTGTCCTGACACAGCAGAATTCCACCTGCTGCAGTAAATTTAGCTTCTATCCCCAAGAAGTAATGTAACTTGCCTAAATCCTTCAAGGCAAACACAGAATTCAGTTGTGAGATTAGAGTTGTGACAGCCTGCTGAGAGCTACTAGTGATGATGATATCATCTACATACACTAGTACAAATGTTGTGACTTGAGGTGTGAATCGGACAAACAATGAATTATCACACTTTGTAGCTTGAAAGCCTAGCTGACATAGTACTTGTCCCAATTTCTCAAACCAGGCTCGTGGAGCCTGCTTGAGTCCATAAAGTGCTTTGTTTAGTTTGCAAACAAGAGCACCTCCATCTACTGCATAACCTTCTGGTTGTGTCATGAACACCTCCTCCTTTAACTCTCCATTAAGAAAAGCATTGTTCACATCTATTTGGTGAATTGGCCAGCCAAGTGACAAAGCAATTGTCAGAACAACTCTCACTGTAACAGGTTTTACTACTGGACTAAAGGTTTCAGTGAAGTCAAAACCTTCTCTTTGGTGAAACTCTTTAGCTACTAGGCGTGCCTTGTACTTCTGAATTGTGCCATTAGGATTCTTTTTTATCTTAAAAATCCATTTGCAGCCTATAGGACTCCTTTGTGGTGGTAAAGGCATTAAAGTCCATGTATGATTCTTTAACAGTGCTTGATACTCTTGATCCATTGCTGCTTTCCATTCTGGAATAGCCAATGCTTCTGCTACAGTGGTGGGTTCAATGACAGTAAGAAAGGCTCTTGGTTTAAAAATGCCAAGTTTACTTCTAGTGATCATGGGATGGGCATTTGCAGTGGTAGAACTTGTAGTGACAGGTATAATTACTGGAGGTACTGACATGGAATCCATATTGCTACTAGAAGGAGAGGGAGATGATGGGACTGGTACTGTATATGCAAGATCCTCTCTACTGGAAGATGACTGAGATAAAGTAGGGAAGCCTGAGCCAACTATACCTGTATCAGAAAATCCAGCAGGTGGTACAGTATGACTAAGATCAGGATTAAGAGTAATAGGCATATAACATTGTTGATTATCCTCATTAATAGTATGCTGAATATTACTAGTAGTGACAATAGGAAACAATGGAGGATAAGGAACTGAAGTAATTGAATTTATAGGAGGTTGGTTTGGTGGAGACAAGAAATTGGAATGAAGTTTGAAAGGAAACACAGTTTCATCAAAAACAACATCTCTAGAGATAAAGATTTTGCCAGAGGAGGCTAACCACCTATATCCTTTATGAAAAGGTGAGTAACCTAGAAAAACACATGGTTGAGAATGAAAATCCATTTTATGTTTGTTATAAGGTCTGAGGTGAGGGAAACAAGAGCAGCCAAACACTCTTAGAAATGTGTAATTAGGCCTGTGACCAGAAAGTGTTTCAAGAGGTGACTTAAGACCAAGAACAGGAGTTGGTAATCTGTTGATCACATATACTGCAGTTGAAAATGCTTCAACCCAGTATTTGTGAGGAACACTGGATTCAGCCAATAGAGTTAAGCCAATTTCAACAATATGTCTATGCTTTCTCTCTACTGCCCCATTTTGCTCATGTGTATGGGGACAACTGAACCTGTGAATGATACCCCAATTGGTAAGGTGTTTTGAAAAGAAGCAATATTCTTTGGCATTGTCTGTTTGTAACATTTGCAGTTTAGAATTAAGTTGAAGTTCAGCAAGTGCTTTGAACTTGAGAAAAGCAGAAAATGCTTCTGATTTGTGAGTGAGAAAATAAATCTAACAGAACTTAGAGAAAGCATCAACGAATACAATATAATACCTATGACCTGAACTAGAAGCAATTGGAGAAGGTCCCCAAATATCAGAGTACACTAGCTGTAATGGAGCCGTATATACTGTTTCAGATATAGGAAATGGTAATTTGTGAGATTTACCAATGCAACAAGCTGGACAAACTTGAGAGGCTGTTTTATTATCAATGAATGAAATGTTACAAGAGTTTAAGACATGCTGTACAACTTTCACAGATGTATATCCTAAGCGAGAATGCCAAAGAGAAAAAGGAAATTTTCTGCAAGAAGTAACTACACTATGAGCAGTACTATGCTTATTTGTTGCAGAATTAGAAGATACTTGACACACAGAAGCTGAGGGTGACTTGAGCTGCAAATTGTCAAAAACATATAAGCCATTGCTAAGTGTCCCTTGCAAAAGGATCTGTTTGGACACCTGAGATTTTACCAAGCAACAATTAGCATGAAATTCAAAGAAAACATTGTTATCTTTGGCAAATTGAGACACACTAATTAAATTCTTGGTAAGATGAGGGACATGTAACAAATTAGACAAGGAAAGATTGGAAGAACAACAACTACTAGTAATATCAGAATGACCAATATGAAGGATATCCAAACCTATTCCATTACCAAGATGGACTCTATCCTGTGCAGCATAGTGTTGCTTTACTGCAAGATTATTGATATCTGGTGTGAGATGAGCAGTTGCACCAGAATCCACATACCAGGAGGGGTCAAATTGAGGCATTGTATTCGGTTGCACAGTGGAATTATTAGATTCAGGGGCGGCAAAGAAAGCTCTAACTGAACCTGATGACTATGATGGGACAGAACCAGTGGAAGGACTGCCAGAATTGGGTGAACTGGGAATTGGAAGGTTTTGATCAAACCTATGCCAGCATGACCAAGCTTCATGTCCATATTTACCACATAGTTGACACTTGGGGCGATCAGTACCAAAATGACCACCACCACCACTGAAAAAACCACTGGAAACACCATAAGATTGTCTGCCACCATGTCCTCGGCCACCACGACCACGACCTCGATAGAGCCCCCTTCATATTCCTCTATTGAACTGAAAGGAAGCTTGTGCAACATTGGCTTGTAAAATACCAGAACCTCCACCTGAAAGTTCTGTGGTTTGCCTATGCCTCTCAAATCGCTCTTCTTGAGCCATTAACAGTGCTTCAATTTCTAGCACTGAGTATGATTCACTTCTGGACAGAACTGAAGTTACAAAACCATCGTACTCTTCTGGAAGACCATCAAAGATTGCATCAAGATGATCAGCATTATCAACAGGAGCTCCAACAGCAGCAAGAACATCTATAATTTTCTTGATCTGTAATAAGTAGTCAGAAATTGAAGAACCTCCTTTTCTCACATTTCTCAATTGAACTTTAAGCTGTTTCACTTTAGCTCTAGTTTGAGCTGCAAAGAACGTTTCAAGATTTTGCCAAATCTGATATGAATGTTCACATCCCACCATACGAGTAGTGAGAGATTCAGACATAGATGCTAATAGCCAAGACATGAGAATCTGATCTTGTTGTTCCCAATTGAGGAATTCTTCACTCTGAATACCACTACGTGCTGCATCTTCAGAATCAAATTCAGACGGAATTGACTTTGCACCTTGAATAAATTTCTGAAGTTTGAACCCCTTGATTGTTGCCAAGATCTGTTGCTTCCATGGAAGAAAATTATTTTCATCTAACTTGAAGGATACAGTGTTTGAGAAAGTATGCAAAATAAATCTTGATGATGAGTTTTGAGAAGAAGCGCGGGAAGGATCTGACTCCATGATAGAACCTGAAGCTCTGATACCATAAAGGTATCAGTGCTCAAGTATAGAAAGATGAAGAACAGAGAGAAAGAAAGGATGCTGAAGAAAACTAAAATGAATGAATTGATGAATCGTACTCAATACACTGATCAACTGATTTTATATATCAGTTGTATAACAGAAAATAGTAACTGCTGTATAACTAACTCTTTCTATATCAGTATATCAGTTTTAACTAACTGAATACTATCATAACTAATTAATACATTTGTTATCCTTTATACTCTTTATCAAAATGTTACCCTTTTGAAATTATATACTAAATTGTTACCCTTTCGTTCAACGTGACATTTTTATTTTTTTTGTTCACATGAAAAACACTAAAAAGGTTAGCGTATCCACGTGAAAAACGTCAAATTGTTTGGCCTTTTTACACTAAAAACGCCACCCACTTTGGCATTTTTCACATGGTCACACCATCAACTTTGACGTTTTCCACGTAAATACACCACCCTCTTTGGCGTTTTCTACGTGGATGTGTCACTCTCTTTGACGTTTTTCATGTGACAAAAAGCCACTTTGTGTGTGCTTCTATAACACTTAACTCATTCTACATGAATCTCTTGAGAAATGACACTCAAAGATACATACATTTCACATGTCTACTAAAGAGTGCACTATAATGTTAGAAGACATCAGTATCAATTAGCTTATTTATAAATTAAAGTAGTCAATAATGTGGGACTTTGGTATTGGTAAGGCAAAGCAACTAAGTAAAGTAACAAAATACCTTTGTTCGATGTGAGCTCTACTCTTCTGCTATAACTACTCACTAAGAGTTCTTTGGGCGTAAATCTCCTATGCAGTTTACAAATTTGAGATCAATTTTACAACCTACAGAAGGGAATTATGTATAACCTATAAATTTACGGCTGTGATGATCATATTTGTTCCTATGAATTTTGATGTATGTTGCCTTTTCCTTCTTTATTGGTTACATGCCGTGACACCAGTTAATAGTATTGCACAGCCTTATGGCTAAACCCAAAGTCTTTGAGCTCTGAATCAATTGCCAAAAGAATTTGAGGCAAGTAATAATATTTTCCAAATTTAGATTAATCCTTACCATGTATTGTTTTATTTGTGTTTGAGGATTTTGTTTGAGTTTTATATTTTAAGGAAAAGAGTTCATATCGAATAAAGGTATTTTGTCATCTTACTTAGTTATTTTGTCTTGCCAACACCAAAATCTCACATTGACTATTTTACGGATCAGAAATAAATACTTGACCTATAAATAAACTAATTGATGTTGATGTCTTCTAATATTATAGTGTACTCTTTAATAGGCATATGAAATGTATGTGTCTTTAGACGTTATTTCTCAAAAGATCCACGTGAAATGAGTTAATGTCCTAAAAGTACACACAACGTTACGTAACATTTTTTTTATTTTTTTTTTGTCTATATTGAAAACGCCAAAGAGGATGACGTATCCATGTGGAAAACGCAGAGTAGGTGACGTGTCCACGTGAAAAGCGCCAAAGAGAGTAGCATTTTCAGTGCAAAAACGCCAAACAATTTGGTGTTTTCCATGTAGATGTGCTACCCTTTTTAGCGTTTTTCACGTGAACAAAAAAAATGTCACGTTGGACAAAAGAGTAGCAGTTTGGTATATAGTTTCAAAAGGATAACATTTTGATAAATAATTTTAAAAAAAATAATATTTTGATAAATAATTTTTTCATCAAAGTCAATTCGGTAAAAAAGTCAGATCTAATGCGACTTCCAGATACTAAAGGATTTTTTAAAAAAAGGTAATTTTTAATAAATAATTAACCATAAAAATATTATTTCTAATGAAAATTATATATACAATAACTAGTGTACATGTATATGAGGCTATATAGTGAGAACTATGACCAAGATAAGAAACAAAGCTTTACCAACAAAGAATTAGATCGTATCATTTCAAAGAATTAGATCGTATCATTTTCCAACAAAGCTTTTACCGAACTAGGTGACTGAGAACTAAATGGTAGAGATGCACGCAAATACAAGTATATGAAGTAAGAGTAATGCTACACAGTAAATTCTTTACCAGATATTTTTGTCATAATTTGCTAAAATTCAAAAATGATGGTTAAATAAGTTAAAATAGTGGAAACTATTCATTCATCCAAAAGTTAAGACCAATGCTTAATTATTCTAGAAAAATTCTGACAAAAAGGAGTCCTGACTATCTAGTATTTTCCATCAAGTAAAGCTACAGTTTCTAGAGGAAAAAGAGAAAAGGAAAAACAAAAAACGTGTCTTGTATTTTTAGTTTTTTTAACCACGAAGAATATTTGAATTATTCGATTCAAGGAAGCGTATAAGTAGCGTTTGAAATAGAACTTACATGGATGTAGATGATTTCAACGTGGGTATTGATCCAGTGAGAAAGTTCCCCGTTAAATATCTAATAAAACAATATAAAAAAAGTCATTGCATAGAACTCATCAGTTAATGATGAACCCTTGATCAAAATTAATGATAAATAAGCTAGTCATCCTTTTTCATTTTTTCCTTCTATTCACCTAATTAGTTTGACACTCTTAATTATCTAATCATACTTCTTCCTAATTAATTATAGTTTAATTTTTTCTTTTTATTAAATTATAAATAATTAATAAAAAGTGTAAATAGACAATTAAAAATATCAATAACCTCATTCATTGACATCAGACCCAGAATTAGAACTTGAATTTTCTAAATGTAAAAAACCTTGTTGACTTTAAATAAACGTATTGGAGTATAATGTCTAACGCGTATATTTATTTGATTATTTATAAAACTGGTGAATAAACGTACCTTGCACAGATATTTTAAGAAATTTTATATAGAGAGAGGTAAATTATAATTAGTAAGTGGCTTTTACAGGATAAGCAGGCATATCAAGCAACAAAAAATTTGCTCCAACTTTCTTACATGTAGTTCACTCCTGTTAGTCCTTCAAAGGTGCTTGGGATTTTCCCTCTTAGTTTGTTATAGCTGAGGTCTCTGAAAGAGAAATGTTATCAATAATAAGTTGAAAAATGTCAAAAAAAATACACAATAAAATAATTTTCTAAGCGATTTTAATGGTGCATCCCATGCAACCTAGCGAATTTAAGATAATTAATTCTCTTAGGTTAGTATCTGTACCCGAGTAGTCAAGGGAATAACACTTGTTCAATAGGCTAATTCTAAACAAGAGCAAATGTTGGATAGGTTTGGCAATTAGGCATGTAGGGGTGAGCTTTTGCTCAACCCCCATACATCTGGATTAAAATTTATACTTGTAAGAAAAATATTAAAATGCACATCCGTCCCACCTCATCTCACATTTATTAATATTTTAAATTAAATTCATATAATAATTAATTACAATCTTCAAATTAATCTATTATTTTTCATAAATTAAAAAATATATCAAAATGAGTATTAAATTAGTTAAAATCAATTAATATAATTCTTTATTTGTAGTTAAACTAAGCATTATATTTAGCTACATGAGGGGCGTCATATGGGACGGTCATATGGACCTTAAACCCGCACTTATCCCGTTCCACAGTAGGACATGTCTTAAACCAATTCAGTGTAGGTGGAACGGATTGGATACCTACCAATTGGAGTGAGATTGCTAAGTCTAAAGTTGGATTAAGAAAGAAAAATTCTTGCATAAACTTAAAACATCCAAGTTTGGTGCTAGTTTCATTATCATTAATAATTAATTATTATAATTTATTATAATTAATAATGTGATTGGTCTAGTCAAGTATATTTAAGTTAGATGTTCTAAATTTATGCAATAATTTCTCTTTACGGAAATCTACTTATTTAATCAACTATTTTTATTGAGCTAAGTCCTTTCGGTTTATTCTGATTGGGTGCAGTCATCGGGTGGTTTAGACTTTTACAGAATTTTAATGATCTTAAAATCAGATAAAATTAATACAACAAAATCTCACCATTAGCAGCAACTAAACGTATCGGAAAATGAGTGAATCAGCACTTACAAGAGTTTCAACCTCTTAAAGTTTGCAATATAATCAGGTATTTTGTCATTAATATTGCAACTCCTTAATATCCTGTGAAACAATCAAATGTGTGAATTCTTCAGCAAAAAGATATCAATATCGCTTCATTTAGACTTTGTACTCCTAAAATCATTGCTATATTGATGCATTAACCCGCAAAGACAAAAAATACAAAATAAAATAACAAGAATCAAATTAAAGCATAATGCTCAGAATCTTTGCAGTCCTGTTATATTAACAGGTGGAAAAGTTGAATCGGGTCCATTCAAGTCACTAGCTTTCCTGCATGTAATGTTGGATGTATGAACACAACCAAAAAGCAATTTAATTTTGAAATCATGGTTACAGTATGAACACCATACTCACAAGTCGGTTAAGTTTTGCAGAAGTGAAATTCCAGAAGGAAATGGTCCTCTTAAACCACTCCCTTGAATTTCTCTGTATAAACAAGAATAACGTAAATATAATGTGTATTCAACAACAGAAATACAATTAAATTTTTCCCAAAAAATGGTTCTCACAGTATATTAAGACTTGTCCATTTTTCAATAAAGTCGGGTATCTTTCCAGAAAATTGATTGTCACCAAGTCGGCTGCCTCATGTGATAGCAAACAAGGAAAAGTTACTATTAATTAATTAATTAATTCAGAACCAAAAATAACTATATAGTTCAATGTTAAGAAAAATAAAAATAGGAAGCTTACACATTCCTCAATGTCGTAAGCCTCGAAAAAGTGTCAGGCAATTCTCCGGTAAAGTTGTTGGAGCTAAACTCCCTGTAGCATCAAGAAATTATGAATATAAGGCGAATAATGAATCTATCAGCATTTGATATTTAGATTAGAGCAGTGCTACACACTAAAAAGGAAATGTTTTCACATCTAAGACACCAACTCATTCTAGTAAAAATGGAAAATTATTCTTGCACACTTTTTCTTATACTTTTTCTTACACTTTTATTAGTTTGGGTAAAAAGAAAGAAAAAAAAATGTGTATTGAAAATTATTATTTTTTGTTTTATTACTGTAAGAGAAAATGGTGTAAACATGATGACAGAAATGATGTGCGAAAAAAAAGTTCCATTAAAAATTGCGACAAAGATAATTTTGAATGAAAATTATTTCACACTTATTTGATATATAATAAAAATGTGGAAGTATTGCAGTTTTCATTAAACTTTGACTGCTTTTATAACTTAAATTGAGTTAAAAGTAATTTTTCACTTTCTATCAAACAACGACAATAAAATCTCCATTAGGTGCTGGACCAAAAATAGTCTCCACTCGGTGGGGAAAATTAAACAACAATAAATATTTTTTTTATTTCATTATATTTTCACTCTCCTATCCTCTTTTCCATCTCCCACCAATTCAAAAATGATCATAACCCTGATAATTCAGCAGAAAAAATCAATCAAAGAAATTATATAGCGACCAAAAAAGTGAACAACATATAATATGATTTTTTTTTGTTTTATTAGAGTACTTCTCTATTTAATAGATAAGAAACTAATATCTATTAATAAAAATTGGAAATTGAAATGAATGACTTACAATATTTCAATGTAGGAAAGATTCCCAAGATCTCTTGGAAGATTTCCAGAGAATTGATTGGATTCAAGTTTCCTATTCAATTTAAACCAAGTTACAGTGAATATATTAATAAAATCGAAATGAGAAAATTCTTAATCTGTGTAGATAATCAGAAACTCACAAACTTTTGAGAGTAGTGATGTTTCCTAGTTCTACTGGGATTTGACCGCTTAGTCGGTTTCCAGTAAGAGAACTATCATGAGAATTGAAAAACATAAATTAGATTCATGTTTCATGAAACAATTAGAAGTATATATATATATATATATATATATATATAAAGAAAGAAATTATATAACATAAACCCCCCCCCCCCAAAAAAAAAAAAAGAGCCTTATGCTATAGATGTACACAGAGCAAAGAAGAAAGTCGGAGAGAAAAAACTTACATGTTGAGAAGATTCAAGGAGCCCCATTCTTTAGGGATTGTACCGTTAAGGTAGTTGCGGGTGAGGTCACTGTCCCATTGTGAGAAAATCAAAGAAGTAAAACATAGCGACACATGCAGATACGTGCAATTAAGGTTATTACTTCTTTTTAAATGTATGCAAATAAGGTAGTTGATTGAATGAAACAAGTTTATTGTCCTTCAAAGTAGAGTGTTACATACATTTGTTGGATGTAAGGTAACCTGGTTAGCTCCGGTGGGAGACTGCCTTGAAGATTTTGTCCTCTCAGATCTCTGTTCGTTTATTTACCACGAAAAATTGAAAATAGTTACGAAATTTTATCGAGATAAGCGTTTGCTTCACAAATAATGGTATTTTCACACAAATTTAAAATTTTACACTTTCTTATGATAATTTGTTATAAACTTTTGTCTATATAATAAATTTAAAGTATATTTACTTTTAAGTGACTTAATTTATAATTCTACGTTCTCTCAAATAATTATATATGTCATTATCAACTTCTGTTATTTTTTTTTATTTTTCATACATTATAAAAAATGGTCTATTATTTAGAAACACAAAAGGTTAATTTGGAAAAACAAATGATTTTAGCTCTTTTCAAGTGTTTCAGTTTTTTTTTTTAAATCATCCAAATATATTAAAATATATAAAAAAGAAAGTTTGCAAGAGGTTCGATCCTTCACTAAGTCATTTAGAGATCATTTGGATGAGCAATTTTTTGGATACAAAGAGATTTTTCAAAAAAAAAAATACTTTTTACATTTTTTAGCAAGTTTCAAAGTTTTAAATATTAAAATGAAGAAAATAGACTTTTGAGGTTTTGAAAAAAGTACTTTTTTAGATGGATTTTATTATTTGCACACCAATATTGATACATCATTCTTACATTTTTCTTTAATAGAAAAGTTTTATTATATAAAAAAAATGGTGCAAGATCATGATGTAATGAAAATGATATGCAAATAATACGGAGTTTTGTTACGCCACATGTTAAGGAATCAAAAATAGAAACTATTAAATGAAAGTATAAATATTTATTATTTTAAAATTTAAAAATATTTAATATTTTATTTTTAAATAATTAATAATTAATAATAAATATTATTTTTAATTCATAAGATACATGTTAACAAAATTTATAGTATTATTGGTTTTAGATAATGAAAAACATGTTCATGCACAGTTTTTTAAGATATTTATAAATGAGTTACGGGTCTTTTGCACCAATATTTTAAGATTTATACATGAGTTATCTATATATAAATATTTATATATAGTGTAACTCATGTATAAATATTCATGTACAGATAGCTCGTGCAAAAATATATTAAAATACACGTACAAAGCACGAATAACTCATTTAATAGTTTGTATTTTTTATTCCTTAATATATACTGTTTTAAGGACCTAGATCAACAAAAATCCATATTTTCCTCATAAAAAAGGGCACTTTCTTTCACCAAATTATTTGCCAAAATTTCACAACATTTTGTGTGCGCGCTTTTTCTTATGTATTTAACCCTTTTTCAATAATTTCCTTAATCCATTTCAATAGAAAAAACTTTTATATATCCAACAATAATTTTAAAAATTAACCTTTATTTAGTCTGTCTTACTGCATATGTTTATTTGGGCCCTTGTCGGCTCAAGACCTTGGGAAATCATTGTCTCAGCTCAAGAGGTTTCAGGAAAGACCAGCACGAAGACATAAAAAAAAAGATAACTCATGAAGCTAAAGATTTCAAGTTGAATCATTCTAAGAGTTATCTATTATATATACACATAGTGAGACACAGAAATCAGTTAAGCTACAAGCTTATTGGTCGCTGACTATTTTTTTTCATTCGTTAGAGGCTTTTTTTTTTGTCTTAAATTATTTTAAGAAAATAGATAGAAAACCCAGTTTTCTTACTCTTTGTTAAGAAACCAAAGAGTGATTGATAATTTAAAATTTTAAGACAATCAAACACAGGCTATCAAACACAGGCTCACTCACAGAGGAAAAAAGAGACATACATTTTAACAACATGGCAGAAGTTGTCATTGGCGATAGAGCAATTGCAGGAGACATTGTTATATGTAACATTATCCACAGTAGACGTAGCCCATGTAGAATTTCCGCTGCATGGATCTATATTGAAGTCCCAACCCTTTTTACCAAGTGTTTTAGCTATATCTTCCAGAGCTTCCGCTAAATATTCAAATTAAGGCGCTATCAGCAAAGTCGTCAGTCATCTTCCAAACTATATTACTTATCTATGTAGTTTTTACAAGAATTATGATGTAAAAATATATATATATCAACCATATAATTAAACAAACATGAAACCTTAATTACAGCAAAAATATTTTTCTTTATTTGGGAGGTATACATCATACCTTCATCTGGATGAGTTTTGGCTCCAAAAGCAAGTGATGTGAAGCAAAATGCAAGGAGTGAAAGGAAGAGAAATTGAGGGAAAGTGATCACCTTCATGTTGATTGAATATTGGAAAGGGAAAGAGTTTCAGGTCACTTGGAAAGGAATCAATGATTTAGTGGTAGAAAGCAGAACATATAACATTTGAATTAGGAATTTGAAAAGCAAGAGAGAGAGAGAGTTTATTCTCATTAATGAAAGAATGTTGTTATATCTCTTAAAATATTTTTTTAATAATTTTCTTAATATTTTCCTTATTCAAAACGCAAGAGAGAGAGTTTATTCTTATTAATGAAAGAGTCTTGTTATATCTCTTAAAATATTTTTTAATAATTTTTTAATATTTTATTATAAAAATATTAAATAAAAAATAAATATATTAGATAATTTTAAAATATACAAAATATTCAATTTTTTTATTTAATAATTAAGAGTATTATTAAAAAGATGAATTAAAAAGATTTAGAATATTTTAATGAAAACAAATTGGAAAAGATAACTACTACTTAATAGCACTTGTCACATTTTCCAAATAAACTTTACTGATAATATCAAAGGGTTGAATTTAAAACTTATTATTTTAAAAAAGTTTTACTTAATTATTACTGTGATTCGAAAGTTAGTCTTATAACTATATTTATAAAAATACCTTAATTAAAGACAAATTTTTTTTTAAAAAAAACAACTTTTGAATGATGGGAATAAAAAGGAGAATAGGAAAAAGTCTATGAACACACAATAATTTTTACTTGAGAAGGGTACAGAGAAGAAGAGATTTTTGCTTACTTTAAAAATATTATGTAACTTCATTACAAATATAAGACGTATTATCGCATAACTGTACGAGTCGGTAGATTAAAAAAAATTATTAAATTAAATCTAAATAATTATAAACCTATGTAAAACATTACTCTAGAAATATTTTAAAATTTCTGTTTGGAAAAGACTTCAAACATAACTAACAGAGTCAAAGTCAGCCATTTCAGTTTTCGGTAAATGATCCTGCTTTCATTATTTGCAGCACATTCATGCTCTATTTTATCATGGGACCCAAAAACACGTAAAGATGAACTGGTCAAGCAATGATTTATCAATAATATAGTTGGTGGGGTTATAAACAAACAATTGAATGAGAAAACTAGCAGAGTGAGCAAAATTAGAAGGGTCTTCCAAACGTATGCCCAAATAAGTATTTTTTAACGTAAGCACTTAAGACACATACTAAAGAATTAAAAATAAAAATTATTAAATAAAAATATAATAATAATTATTTTAAAATTTAAAAAATATTTTATTTTTTATTTTTTAAGTAATTAATAATAAATAATAAATAATATTTTAAATCACATGTGTCCACTTTAATCAAATTCAAATTAGCAACAAACAAGATTCTTGTTTGTTTTTGGAAATTGATGCGCCAAGCTTGTAAAGTTTCTTTCAATGGATGTACTACAAGAAGGTCCCATATCTTTAAAGCCGTGTGTGAAAGCTTTCCATTTTCCAAAGAATAAAGTGATAAATCCACAAAATTAATGGCATGTTGTCATTCCCCAACTCCCCCTATTACTTTTCGGACTCTCTTTAATGAAAACTAATTGAAGACGATAACTTCTGACTGGTGAGAACTCCGGAAGAGTCCAAAGAAGACCTCAAACCGAACGAACAGACCAAGTCAACCCGTCGGCCAAGCTTGCTCTCATTAATTGCTGCATATTCATGAACTTCTAACCATGGGACTAAAAGACATGTAATACTTGGGTTCATAATCAACTATATACATAATATCATATCCATCATTGAATTTTACTATATGACTATATTTATAATCTTAAATTATATTTTAAAATAAATATGTAGTTATATATAGAATTTGGGAAAATAAAAATATATAGATAAAGGAAGTACATAACCTGCACAAACTAATTTTTTTACATCTCCAAGAAAGAGAAAGGAAAGACAAATACACAAAAAAAAAAAAATATTAAACAACTCCATCTATAAAGTTCTTATATTGAAGGTATATATGAATGTACCATCACTCAGTTTATCATCAACCCAAAAATATATTAACTATTCAAGCAATGATTTTTCCAAAAGCATTAAACTTGAAAGCAGTTCGTTCCTTGGGAAAGAAGAAGGAAAGAGAGAGGAAGCGAGATAAAAGACAAAAGTTGTGTTTAAATTTTAAAAGTAACCATATTTACATATCAAAATAATTACACTTTATTTATTTAAAAAAAGTTAAGAGAGTGTACCTTAACTATATATTTTTAATTTTATTATAAAAAATAATATATAAATAATATAATAAAATTAATATATAAATATTGTTATTTTTTTTGTGTGTCACTTAATAACTACCAAACTGATATGGGAATTATGAAATGGCTTGTAAAATTTCATTAATCTTTTTTATTTATTATTGTTTAATTTTTATATGTTTAATTTTTTTATATTTTTTAAAATTTATTTTATATTTTATAAAAATATTATAATCATATATAATATAATTTAATATCTCTTTCATATAAATATATAATAAACATATATCTACTAAATTTTGGATGAATAAGAAACACGATCCAATCTTTTCTCGGCCGAATTGTCAACCAGACAATTGCAACAGTAATGAGTCACTCATTCATGCATTATTTCATTTCAATCGGTCTCAATCACATAAAGCTTGTTCCACAAATAATTTTCAAACACCGAAAGAAACAACTTGTTATAAGATATAAAAAAAATCCTATAATGAGATTTTAGAGATACGACACTAATACAGAGTTTTTGAGAAAAAATCCTGCACAGATGAGATGAGTTCCATTGATGGGAAAGAAAAAAAATAGAGGAGTGAGAAAAAAAACAAGAAAAGGAAACAGTCATAATGAGATTATATAAAATTCGTGAGTAACTTTTTTTCGTATATATATCATTATTCATAATTTTACTTTGGTTTCTTTCTTATTCGATCTTCCTTTTTCTTCTGTTTCGTTCTCTCCCTCCTTTTGTTGTGCTAGTCATTTTAATCAAATCATCAGAAGGGCTCTCTTTTTTTATTTATTAAAAATTATACGTGTGAGCACATGTGAACTAAGATGTGAGTGCAAGTAATGTGTTCTATGTATTTTTGTACATGCAGTCATGCATGCCCAGGGCTAGAAAAAGTAAAGCAGACAAGTCAAGCAATGATTTTTTAAAAAACATTTTTCTTATTAAAATTATACGCGTGAACATATGAATTTGAACAATATCTTTTAAAGTGAAAATTTTTATAAAATGAACAAGTAAACTTACATTAATTATTAATAATTGATGTGAACTCATTCATTAATGATTAATGTAAATTTATTTGTTCACTTTAAAAGATATCCTTATCCGATGAGTGTAATCAATGTGTACTAAGTATCAGGGGCGGAGGCAAAATTTTAATCTTAGGGGAGACAAGACTAAAGACTAAATATATGTTTTTAAATATTTAAGTTAAAAAATTTTAATTATTATATAATATAAACATAAAAATAAATTTAATTTAATTCATAATTAACATGTTTTACATTAGAAACATTTATAATAAATACAATTAAATATAAGACAATCTTAAATACATATCTTTAATTTTTAAGTTGTATTTGATGCTTTTTTCATAGAATAAAAATCATCTATTATTATATCTGTGATAAATTTTTAAATAATCTCTTTTTTAATATAAACAATTATGTCATCTGTGAGAAAATTATTTTTCATCTTATTTCTCAACTTTATTTTAAAAAATTTCATAATTAAAAAGACACACTTAATAATTATTATTAACATATGAAGAGTTAAAATAAATTAAAATAATCTATCAATCAAAGAATAAATATTTAATTTTTTATTATAGGAATCGATAAAAAAATATATCATATATATAAAAAAATATTCAATTATTCAAAATTAAAGAACTATGACTCGTACACATCTCCTCGTTCCGCCCCTGCTAAGTATTACCCTACATGCATGCCCGGTTCTAGAAAATGTAAAGCAGACAAGTCAAGCAATGATTTTTCCAAAATCAGTAAATTAGCACTTATCAAGGAAAATTTCTTATCTCCAATAGGAGGGACAACTTTTTCTTCCTCCATGTGAATCTGTACCATTGATTTCTAAAAAATGAAGGAGAGGGATAGAGAATATAATAATAATTAATGAATAAGATATTTTTTTTTATCAAGAGGAAAAGAAATGAAGAAGATATTCTATAAAGGAAGAATTTTCTTCCTCCTGTAATCCAAAAGAAATGCCCTTATCAAGAATGATGTTGGTGGATTACAAATAATAATAATAATAATAATAATAATAATACTGAAGTTGGTAGGAATATAAACCAATAGATACGATTACTAGCAAAGCGAGTAAAATTAGAAAAGCAACAAGCATGGAAGGCGGGAAAGAAGGAAAGGGACACAGTGAGGAGAAATTATTATATGTTCATATATTAGCAACGAATGTGTATTTTATGATAATTTTTACTATTAATTTTAAGTTAAAAAGTTAAAATTTAAGTGAATATGTTTAAAATTAATGGTTAAGATGATCATAATGCATGTATTTATTGTTGTTCAAGTAACATATAATAATCTTTCCTTAGAAAGAGGTAAAAGAAGTAAAGAATAAAGTTGTACTCAATTTTGGTGTGCCATTTTATAGCTACCAAACTACTTAATTATCTAGGGTCTAAACAATTCAAGCTAAGTCGAATACTTAAAACTCAAGTTTAAATTGTGAAAAATGAAGTTATTTAAAGCTTGATTCATTTATTTAGATTAGTTAAATTTAAAATTTAAACTCAACTTGTCAAGAATATGAAGTTTGAGTTCAATATGTTTAACTCGTTTATAGATTGATTTTTTTTTCTTTTTCAAATTTCTCTTTCAAGTATTTTAAAGTTTATTAATTTAGTATTTAGTAAAGATCTTTATATTAGAAGATAAAGTAAAAAAAGGAAGAGAATATGAACTTTTTGAAAATTGAAGTTAAGTTTGTGGTAGATAGTAATAATTAATTTAATATTTAGTAAATATACTTATACTTGAAGATGAAGCAAAATAGGAAGAGAGTGAGGAACTTTTGGAAGATTGGAGTTAAGTTAGTGGTAGATAGTAATAAATTAAATTATGATTATCTAGATAAAATTACTTCCTTTTTTTTCCTAATCCTCACTCGATATGTAAGAGACTAATCTCTCAGGATACAGTTGTAACATCCCGAAAATTCTTTATTTCATTATAAACGATCATTTTATAATATTTATGATTTTTAGAAATTTTTGTAGATTTTTCTGAAAATGATGAATATTTTAATATATTCTTCGTTTTACGTGTACACTGAGCGGAGCCGGGGAAACTAGAATATTTTCCCTGAGACTGGTAAACTTTGAACTGTCAACGTGTCAACGGGGATTTTACTAAACCCGAGGCCTGCAGTTTGCGAGGTTTACATTTTTTGAGGTTTTATCTGTTAAATAAAATTTCGGTATCATAAAATCATCGATGAATAATAAAATATTATTTTCATCAATTGTAAATTTTATTCACCGAGAAAATAATTCCACAAAGTGTAATTAATATCATCGGATGTATTTAATTTGGAGACAAGCTTACTATGTACTTTATCGAAGAGCGCGCAAGCTTCTCAAGGAAGCTTCCTCCAACCATTATTTTTATCATTTCTCTCTCCTCCCAAATTTGTGCTGCACGTTTGAAATTAAGGGGGGTCTAATTCATTTTCTTTTCTCACATTTTCTCTCCTCCAAATACGTTGCTACTATTCACTCATCTTCTCTCTTCTCTTTCACCCTACAGCAGCAACACCACCCACACCTCCATTTTGTTCTTCAAACCGTCCCAATCTTAGCACCATTTCGTGATTGGAGGACCACCATCATTGAGGAAATCAGCTTCAAGGTTCTGCCATTTCCTCCATCTTCATTCTCCTACGTCTTTGAAGCTTAAAGGTTGGAGCTTTAAGGTAAAGCTCTTAGCTTTTTCTCCCTCTCTTCTCTTTTTCGTAAACCACTGTCATTTTGATGACAATGGGTATCCATTTCAATATTAGGATTCTGATTCTTGCAAGTTTAAATCTTTAAGGAATTCCTGGAAGCTGGAAACGAAATCCTGACAAAAAAAGAGCCACCTTTCTTTGTGCTTCTCCAAGGTAAGAGGAAGACACTTTTCCTCAACCTCTTTTAGCATTTAGGGACGTTGTTTGTGATTGGTACTGTGATTCATCTCTGTTTGTATGCTGCTGGTGATGTATATATATATATGTGTGTGTGCTATTTGATTGTTTGTGTGTTTTGATATATATGTCTGGAACGTATAATCTAAAAGGAACGCTGTCGGGCTGGCTCTCGGATGGCCACGCCTTAAGACTAAAATTTTGGGATTATTGGTGAGAAGTGGTAATGACTTGGGTTTCTGACCATTAAGTGCAATGTCAAAACCTGTCGTGTAGGAACCTTTGGCCAAATCCGTCGAATGTGATGTCTTGATCACTTAGTAAAGTCAAAACCTGTCGAGTATGAACCCCTGGCCAAACCCGTCGAATGTGATGTCTTGATTACTTAGTAAAGTTAAAATCCGTCGAGTATGAACTTCTGGCCAAACCCGTCGAATGTGATGTCTTGATCACTTAGTAAAGTCAAAACCTGTCGAGTATGAACCCCGCCAAACCCGTCGAATGTGATGTCTTGATCACTTAGTAAAGTCAAAACACATCGAGTATGAACCCCGGCCATGCCCGTCGAATTTGATTCCTGGTCATTAGTGCAATATCAAAAACCGTCGAGTATGAACTCCTGATCACTTAGGAGAGAAACTCCTCCAATGCAAAATCCGTCGAATTTGAATGACCACATCCGTCGAGTGAAATATTCGTCGAGTTAGAATGCCAATACCCATTGAGAGACATACCTGTCGAGTGGATCTTCTGTCCATTTATAGAAGCTTCCCAAAGTTAATGTTCGTCGAGTTAGAATGCCAATACCCATTGAGAGACATACTGTCGAGTGGATCTTCTGTCCATTTATCAGAAGCTTCCCAAAGTTAATATTCGTCGAGTAGAACGTCAAGATCCGTCGAATTAGAGTTCTGACCACAGTGTTTTCGTCGGTTCGACACTTGGGAGATTTCTCCAACGTCGACACCCACATCCGTCGAAATTGGACTTCTGCTGACCTTCTGGAAAAATTCGACAGTTTTGATCTCTGTTCGACAGAACCTCCATCCGACAGAAATTGGTTTTTATCCAATCTTGTTATAAAATGTTCTCCCATTTTTCATCCTTCTGCCATGTTAGTCTTCGTCGAATGGCAGCCTCAATTTTCCACTAAATGCATAGTCTCCGTCGAATTCACAACTAGGGTTTATCACCCAATACCTAGCAATTAAATCTGTAACGTTGTTGGTGATTCTGGCCATGTATCTTCTTGGATTCAAAACCCTTGGATTAATAAAAGTATATAAATCATAAATGATTGGATGATTAGAGATTAAGTAGGGATTCATAAACAGGGAAGAACATGAGTATGGGTGAGCTTTTGAGGCACATAATGAATTTAAGGGTTGACTGTTATCATGACTATGAATAGAAATTGTGGATATCCTTAAAATGTACTATTGGATTGTTGTGGACCCGTGAATGGGATCAGATATTGATGATAAATGATATGACATGGATTTGAAGCATGATGGACCTAGTTGGTCATGAAGAGTATAATTGTATCATGCATTGAACAAAAAGAAAGAGATTATCCGTTGGACTTGGTTAAGGCCGGTAGCCTAGGAGTTGAACTTACACCTTTGTGCGGGTACGAATAGACAAGTGTAGGTTACTTGTTGACCTTGGGGGCGTCAGGGTGCGGGTACCTCACAATGGGCAGCTGGTAGCTCTCTCGTGGGGCATGGGGCGGACCGATACAAACACACCGACGATCCGGACCGAGACGCCGTCCCTATGTCGAGATCTGTGTAGAATGTCTTGTAAAATGCCATGATGTACAAAATGATAATTTGAGAATTTTAGCACTTGAGGGCCTAGGCAACCAAGAATACATACATACCTCCTGATCGTTCTCTCCGATTGTTTTGTGTCTAGCTCCATGGAGTAGGATTTTGGTTACTTGAGGGCAAGTGTGCATAGTGAGTCCATGAATCATCCGGCATGCATTGTTATTATAATTGGAACCGTTGTACTTCGATATATCTATATGTATACGACTGCACTGGAACCGTTTAGTTGATCATAATTGCTATTGAATGTTTATTACCATTATTCTTTGTCATAAATGCTATGTGGGCGCTTTGCGCCGCTTTTGGTTTCTCGATGCTATGATTGGTAATGATGGTAGGATGTCTTACCTCTTCTCTGTCTCTCCATTTCTGTTTTGTCCGTATCTTGTGTTCCATAGAAGATAATCGCAAGGAACCTAAGCCCCGACTTCCCCGGTTTTTGGCCTCATCTCGACCGAGCGATCGCAGAGCGTATGGAGCCACGCACGTAAAGATTTTTGGGAGATGTGTGCCCGACCTTCTTGGGAGGGCCGAGTCTTTGGTACATCAACTATGGTTCGGCGTTGCGTCTATACGGGGATGTGTCGTTATCTCTAGCCCGGGGCGTCACGAGCCGCTTTGTCTTCACCTGTTTGTATTAGTTTACGTCCGGAGTTTCAGCCTCCGATACTCGAGATGTGGGGTGACCGTTATTTCACTCCGCGGGAAGACTCTTTTCGTTCCACCGCTCGGGCCCCGTCCCGTGACTCTCGCAATTCCTATGGTGATTTCCTCGACGAAGAAGATCCCGAGGAAGATCCCGAAGAAGTTCCCGAGGACGACCCCGAAGAGGATCCCGAAGAGGACCCGACTCGATTCCTCCTCACTTGAGGGATGACTTTACTTGTAGCTACCGAGGGCTACCGATTTTATTTTGGGGGCTCGATGTTTTGTCTCAGTAGTGGGCTGTATATTCGATACCGTAGGGATATGTATGTATAATCCTTTGGGGCGGTATAATTTTGCTTTTTGTTATGTCGGGCTTTGTAACTAAACAGTTGATAATTATATATATATATGAATGAAATGTTAATTTCCCATGTATGTCTCAATCACCGTGGATATTGATTATCGTTAACGTAAATGTAATGAATAGAAAAAAAAATATACTTGCTAATTTACTTAACCAACTACAATTGAGTAAATGTATATATTATTAAAATGAACCGGGTCTTAACTCACATAAAATTTTATTTCCGCATTGTAATTGAAAGTGAGATGTTCCCTTGGGTTTAAAAGGGGGCGTCACAACAGTCAGGCGCTTAAGCGAAGACCCCTCATAATGGTATTGTTTCTATACACATAAGTCCCGGGATCAAACCTAAGACATGCTTAAGAGACTCGAGTCTCTTTCACTCAGATTAACACACGTTGGTAGATAGAATTACAATTTATTAAGTAATAGTAATAAATACATGTACGTTCCAAAGTCCTTAAGAAGCATCTAATCTTACTGAAGTTCTTTAGAACCTTCTGAGTTTTGATGATCAACAAATTTAAACTTAGAATCTTATGTTACTAATATTTCATCTAAGTGTATCAAATTAAATTTGAGAAGACTTGTGGACTATCAACACTAATCTCGTGAATAACTTAAGTTCACTTTGAGAAAGTCTCAAAAGAATCAAAATCTTCAAAGAATTTCTGAAGAAGTCCTTACAACAAGAAATCTTCATGCAAAATCTTTGTAAAGAACTTAGTATGAAAAGGACTTAAGATGTAAACTTGTTGAATCTCATCAAGTCCATCATAAGACAAATGTTCAATAGACATCTTCATCATAAGACTAAAGTATCAAAAGAAATAATCTTTTAAAAGCATATAAGATTCAGAAGACAACTAATGTACAAAAATAACAAAGTCAAAGTAAAAAAACCTTAGAAGTTTGGAACTTCTATCTATCTCTAGAAAAAGACAAAAATCATTAAGGAAAAACTGACTGATTACTACAGGACAATAAAACAATAAATGTGCTAAAAAAAGTAACCGTTGGGAATCAAACGACTAGTTTCTGAAGCTCTATAAATTCAAGATGCTTGGAAGTTTGATGACATGAAGCAACCTATTATTCTGCTACATTCTTGAATGCTTACTCCCTCTTCTAAACAAAGTTTCTCTGCTAAAATCTTCATCTAATCACTTTCTTAGAAGAGAAACTACTTCTCTCAATTTTGTAATTGGTTAAATCCACTCATTGACTGTTAGAGAAATTAGAACCTCATTCTCATCGTTGTATTCAATTCCTTAAATCATCTCTTTGAGTGTTGAGATAAACACAAACCTATATCTTCTTTTTGTAACCTGATCCATTAGTGATCTGTGTGAGAGTCTAATTTGAAAAGATTAGGGTGGATCAAAAACTACTTGTAATATAACTTGGAGAAGTTAAGGTTGAAGAAATAATACTCATGGCAATACAAAATCCTGGTTTATGACTGGGGACTGGATGTAGGCACGTGGTTTGGCCAAACTAGTATAAATTTCTGAGTGACCTCTTCTGAACTCTATCTTTTAACTTTCTATTTGCTAAGCTTTGTCTTAACTTGTCCTTTTGATAACTAAAACTGACCTTCTACCTTAAGAAAATTAAGTTTTTTAAAGTAACTCTAATCCAAGTTAAGGCATCAAATTGACAAAAGTAATAAAGAGTGAGTAAAGTATCGTTCCCATGAGGATTATGTTATCAATTATTAAGTTTGCCAAATCGACACTATTCAAGCTATCGACAAGAGAGTTAGTAAAAATAATAAAAAGAAAGAATAACAAAAATAACAAAAGCCAAATTTAATTTATTGGGTTGAGTTAGAAAATAATGATATGAAAAGGTTAGGGGTCAGATTTCACTTAACCTCTTTAAATGCAAAGTCAAAAATTGGTTTAATCAAGTTCTATTACAATGATTCATGGTCAATTCCCAAAATTAATCAATATTTAATCCCTTGGTATATTAATCCTCTTACACTATTTAGAATTAACTAATCCCTTAATCTAATCCCAAATAGAAAGGCATTATCAAGAAAAAGGGAATTAAAAGAAAGACCACATAACCCATAATGTCTATTCCTAGCAATTGTAGAAATTATGGTGTTTATCACAAGTTCTAGATTCATGCACATTTTTTCAAATTATACATAAACCCAAAAATAATTCCCAAATTAGCCACATTTAGAAAAGCATTAAGAAAAGAGATAAACACATAAATCATGAAATATAAACATTGATTAAACTCATAAAAGATTTTACATCATCCAAGAACAAAATCCATCATCATCCTAACAAAAAAAGGGTTTAGTTACACATGAAAAAAGAAAAACACAAAAGGAAGAATATGACAAATTTCATTGTAGAAAAGTGAAAAGGTTGAAGAAAATCTTTAATCTTTAAGCCTAATTACGCCCACATCACATTAGGGTTTGTGTCTCTTGACGGCTACTGCGTTTTGTCCAAGTCTCCCTTGAAATTGGCATAACTTATGTATTTATAGTGAAAATAAAGTGACAAGCTACATGTCCAGCGCTCAGGCGCTTTGCGTCCAGCGCCTAGGCGCTGTGTTCTTTCCAACAATTCTGATACGTAACGCGCGCTCAGGCACCGAGTCTTCAGCGCCTAGGCACTGAACGACTAGAAATAAAATTCATCATCTGCTTTGCCAACGCCTAAGCGCTAGCTTTCCAGTGTCTGAGCGCTGGACCACCAGAATGCAAATTTAGCTCTGTCTCATACAATCATCCAGTCTTTTTTCATGCATAATTACCTATCAAAAACACATAAAAACACACAATCAAAACATAATTTAGAATAACTAAAAAATAAATAAAATTAAGAACAAACTCAATCAAAAAGATTAAAAGAAAATAAAAACTCAAGACTTTGAACAAGTAAAAATATAAATTTTTGTAGGTTCATCACTCCCCAAACTTAAATTTTTGTTTGTCCTTAAGTAAAAACTAAAAAACACAAAACAAGAAGATAAAAACTCAAAACATATAGACTCAAACATGACAACACTGGGCATTAAAAATCATTCATATCCTTAGAAATTGCTTCACAATCTAATCGCAAAGTGTCACACATGAACAATCCAATTATCACATCATCTCTCACATGCAATTCTCATGCACAAACGACTTCTCAAAAACATGAATGAAAGACTCAATCTCTCCATAAAGTACAAACCCAGATAGGTTCATAAAACTGCAAGTGCACATCAAACCTATATCCATAGGGTTATTCTTCATCTTTCTCTCCACTAATGTAAACAACACACAACCCAAAATGTTGAGATACAAAATCAAGCACAATCCAAAATCCAAGCCTTAAAATGTTGAACAAGTGCAAAACGGAGCATAAGAAACAACACAACATTCATTCATTTTTTTTTCTTTTTCAACGATTTTCACCCCCAAAACTTATTTCTTTTCAATACTTTTTGGGTAGACATTTTTTTTCTTTTTTTTTCAATTTTTTCAATTTTTTTTTCAATTTTTCAACTCCAAAAAACTTTATGCACAAAAATAATGAAGACTTGAATAATAAAATAATACAAGATATGCACTCAACAAATGTTATGTAAGAGAGGAAATTTTTTTTATTTTTATGGGTATGAGAAAAGAAAAATGTGGGTAAAGAAAAGAAATAGAGACCAAACAATAACAAGACTACAAAAGGGACCTAAGGATAAACTGTGTTCACAAGTTGACTTGAAAGGCTCAAACGGTCCAAAGAAGGCCCTTATCATTTCCTTAATCATGCATTGCGTAGGATTTCGCCTCAAGAGAGAATCTAACAACTTCTAGATGTAAATTATTCACACACATGCATTCCCATAAACTTTCTCTAAGCTTGACATGCAATTAAATTCTAAGGTCTATTAAACATAAAGATGGGAAATACATCCATACACAATTGAAACAATAGAGATAAACATAACTCATAGATTCTCATGTGCTATTCCAAGAAATTAGATCAATCCACAATTCAAGCAATCATTGGATATTTAATTCAACACACCGGTATGCACAGTTAATGACTCAAAATACAATAAGATGATGATGGTAAAATAAAATCAATAAAAACAAATAACTAAATAAAATAAACGCAAGAAAGGAAAAGAAAAACTCTTTTTGACGTCCAACAACTATATACACCCCCTACAAAGGCTCCAAACTCAGGGAGGCACTTAAGCCGACTCAACATTACCTTCAAAACAAAAACAAAAAAATAAGAAATAACAAAATAAAAATAAAAAGAAAAGAGAAAAAAGAGAGAAAATTTGGGTTGCCTCCCAAAATGTGCTTGTTTAACGTCATTAGCTTGACGTTGCCTTTTTAACTCATCAAGGTGACTTGAAGTAAGAGAAGTAGGATGCCATTTTTCTCTTATCAGTTCTTTGCCTCCATACTCTGTCACTGCCTTTGGAATCCCCACAAGTGGTTGGAACTTGATTTGAACCAGGTTATTCTGAATACACCTTAGCATGAAAAATCTCATCAGGTCATGGAGGTCTCAATTTTTCAACAGGTTGCAAATCAAATTTCAATGGACCTATCTACAATGAAACAGTGGAAGCCGGAAGATCTTTTCTTATTCCAGCAATCTTAAAAAAAAAGAGGACATTTCTTCTTTTCATCAACAATCTTGGAATTGGGATAGTCAACAATAATGGACGAAGAAGAGTTCTTACCATCCAATCCCTTTTGAAATTTACTTTGAATGCAATTAACAAAGGCATAAAGATATGATGTTGAGGCAAACTTATCAAAAACATTTATAGTCACTTGATCTCTATCCACCCTCAAAATAAGCTCACTTCTTGGTACATCAATTAATGCTCCTGATGTTGCTAGGAATGGTCTCCCTAGAATTAACGGGATATCAGCATCCTCATCTATATCCAAGACTATAAAGTCAACTGGGAAAATAAATTTATCAACCTTCACCAGCAAATCTTCCACAATACCATATGAATGTTTGACTGATCGATATGCTAATTGAAGAGAAACTATTGTAGACTTAACTTTATCAATTCCCAGCTTGCGCAAGATAGATAATGGTATTAAATTGATGCTAGCTCCTAAATCACTTAGAGCTTTCTTAATGGTCAACTCATCAATAGTGCACAGAATGGTGAAACTACCTGGATTTTCAATTTAGGTGGCAGTTTCCTCTGAATTATAGCACTGCACTCTTCAGTAAGTGCCACAGTCTTATCTTCCTTGAGTTTCTTCTTCTTCAAGAGCAAATCTTTCATGAACTTTGCATAAGAGGCATCTGTTCAAGTGTTTCAGCAAAGGGAGTGTTAATCTGCAACTTCTTGAAGACATCTAAGAATTTTGAGAATTGTCTCTCTTGGTTCTCCTTATTTAACATTTGAGGAAACAGGAGTCTAGCATACAATGAATGATCAATTGCCATATTCTGCTCACGTTCCTTCTTTTCCCCTCCGCCACTTTGGCTGCTCCTCTTTAACTTCTTCATTACAGCACTCTTGAGTTAAGACATTCGTAACAGAAACATCAGTTTTTTCAATTCCTGATGAATCGGGTGCTTCTTTAACTTACCCTTCCAAAGTCTTGCCATTTCTCAGTGTAATTGCATGACATTGCTCCTTTGGATTGACAACAATATCACTTGGTAAGGTATCTGGAGGTCTCTTTTGAAGCTATTTCGCTATCTGCCCCACTTGCTTCTCCAAATTTCTAATAACAGCTCCTTGATTCTGAAAAGTTGCCTTTGTTTCCTCCATAAAAGTAGAAGTCTATTGCACAAAAGCAGATGTCTGGACAAAAAGTTTCTCAAGTGCAATATCAAGAGGAGACTTCTTCTCTGGTTGAGAATTCAATGGCACCGTTTGATTGCTCCAAAAAAAATTGGGATGATTCCTACACCTTGGATTATATGTATTTGAAAATGGACTACCTTGAGGTCTGGAAGGATTACTCATATAATTGACCTATTATTGAGAACTGAAACTAGAGTTGCTTGCCTCACATCCACCATTAGCATGGTTACCTCCACAGAAATCACAAATTAACACTTGATGGTTCACAAAATTTACCTGCATACTCTCAACTCGTTTGGTGAGCTTGGCTAACTGTTGCGAAATACTTTTATTCTGAGCAAGTAAAGCATCGAGAGTGCCAAGCTCCATAACTCCTTATTTGACTACTGCTCTCCCACTAGGCAACTGATATTCATTGGTGGTCATAATCTCAAACAATTCTTAAGCCTTTTCAGGAGTCTTAGTATTCAGAGATCCGTCTACAGATGCATCCACCATAGCCCTGGTAGGATGATTTAAACAATTATAGAAAATTTACACCTG
Source organism: Ormosia semicastrata (assembly GCA_029884595.1). Classification (NCBI taxonomy): domain Eukaryota; kingdom Viridiplantae; phylum Streptophyta; class Magnoliopsida; order Fabales; family Fabaceae; genus Ormosia; species Ormosia semicastrata. Next base: position 24,831,090 of record JAQQTO010000055.1, on the reverse strand, counting down.
CTGCCAAACCTCAAATGCACGGTGATGACATCTCCTTAATAGCTCCTTAAATCTCTCTTAAGATTCATATAATGACTCTCTTTGATTTTGAGTGAAATAAGTTATTTCACCCCTCATCTTCACAAACATTGATGAAGGGAAGTATCGAGTCAAAAATTTGCTAACCAGGTCCTCCCAAGTAGAGATGCTCCCTTGTGGCTGGGTTTGTAGCTAACTCTTCGCTTTGTCTCTTAGAGAAAATGAGAATAACCGTAATCTAATGGCATCATTAGTTACGCCATTATACTTAATAGTATTGCAGAGTTGCAATAAATTTACAATGTGCAAGTTTGGATCTTCTGCTTGACCTCCCCCAAACTGATTGTGCTGCACCAGTTGTAGAAGTATTAATTTAATCTCAAAGTTATTGGGTTGAATAGCAGGACACACTATACTGGTTGAAACATTTTCAATAGATGGAGTAGCATAGTCACCCAACGTGTGTCTTCGCTCTGTAGTTACAACTATTTCTGCCATCTTTTCTTTTGCTTCTTCAAGTTTCTTCCTTTCTCTAGCTGCTTTCTTATTTTCTCTAGCTGTTCTTTCTATCTCTGGATCAAAAAGTAATTTTTCTAACTCCACATAACCTTGCATAAACAAACAAACATGTAAACTAGAGTAAAGTAAAGAAAATAAAATAAAAAAAAATAAAAGACTAATAAAAGTAAACAAAAAAAAGAAACAAATTAAAAATTAGAATTAGAAAAATAAAATTAAATAAGAAAGAGCAAAAGAAAAAATGCTTAAATTAGTGTCTCTTCAACTACTATTTAATATTGAAAACAATAATCCCCGGCAACGGCGTCAAAAACTTGATGTGGAATTGACAAGTGCACCAAATCGACAAAAGTAATAAAGAGTGAGTAAAGTATCATTCCCACGAGGATTATGTTATCAATTACTAAGTTCGTCAAATTGATACTATTCAAGCTATCGAAAAGAGAGTTGGTAAAAACAATAAAAAGAAAGAATAAACAAAAATAACAAAAGCCAAATTTAATTAATTGGGTTGAGTTGAAAAATAATGATATGAAAATGTTAGGGGTTAGATTTCACTTGAACTCTTTAAATGCAAAGACAAAAATTAGTTTAATCAAGTCCTATACTAATGATTCATGGTCAATTCTAAAAATTAATCAATATCCAATCCCTTGGTATATTAATCCTCTTACACTGTTTAGAATTAACCAATCCCTTAGTCTAATCCGAAATAAAAAGGCATTATCAAGAATAAAGAAATTAAAACAAATACCACATAACCTACAACGTCTATTCCCAGCGATTGCAAAAAATTATGGTGTTTATCACAAGTTCTAAGTTCATGCAAATTTTTCTAAATCATACATAAATCCAAAAATCATTCCTAAATTGGCCACATTTAGAAAAGCATTAAGAAAAAAGATAAACACATAAATCATGAAATAGAAACATTGATTAAACCCATAAAAGATTTTACATCATCCAAGAACAAGATCTATCATCACCCTAAAGAAAAAAGGTTTAGTTACACATGAAAAAAGAAGAACACAAAGGGAAAAATATGACAAACTTCATTGTAGAAAAGTGAAAAGGTTGAAGAAAATCCTTAATTTTCAAGCCTAATTGCGCTCACACCACATTAGGGTTTATGCCTCTTGACAGTTGCTGCGCTCTGTCCAAGTCTCCCTTGAAATTGGCGTAACTTATATATTTATAGTGAAAATAACGTGACAGGTTACGCGTCTAATGCTCAGTAGGGGTGAAAATAGGTCGTCGTGCCGTCACGTCAATGACCTATGGCCTGGCTTTGCTGAGGCTGACTGACTGCCTAGCCTGTTTACTAAACAAGTTAGACCAAGGCTTTTTAAAAGTCTGTTTAACTAAAAGGTCGCCTCGTGCCATCTAATAGGCCTTTAAGCCTAGTAGGCCACTGATCTATTTAGTTATATATAATATAATATATATTATTATAATAATTATAAATTATAATTATAATTATTAATTTATTATAATATATTAATATATTTTTAATTAAATTTTAATAAAAATCAAGAACAAAAAATCAAGGTAGTAAGTTAGAATAGAAATAACATATTTATTAATATATTTAATATAATATAATATAATTATTAGATTGAAAATAATAAGTTAACACCCACCTCCTATTTTTATAGATGTTCACTACTTTCTTACTCTGATCTTTGGTCGATGTGGGACTTGAAAGACTAGAGTAAGAAAATGAGCAACTTGGTATATCTTCAAGTCCCACATCGACCAAAGACTAGAGTAAGAAAGTGGTGAGCATCTATAAAATTAGAAGGTGAGTGTTAAATTGTAACAAAGACCTATTGACTTTGAGTAGACCCATTGGCTTATTTCAAGACTTAGACTTGTTAGCCTATGTAAAGACATATTGACTTATTTAAATATAGGTCTGTTAGTCTATGTAAGACATGTTAACCTATTTAAAGGTAAGTCTATTAGCCTATTTAAAGGTAGGCCTGTTAGCCTATTTAAAGGCCTCATTGCAAAGTAGGCCTTTAAAGAGGCTTTCAGGTCAAGCCAGGCTTTCAAAAAGGTTAGGTCAGACCTTAAAAATCGGCCTATTACAGGCTCACAGGCCAGACTCAGGCCTTATAATTGGGATACAGGTCAAGCCTGTTTAAGGCAAAGCCGGTTTAAGCCAAAGCCTGGTTTGGCATGGCCTGTTTCCACCCCTATGCTCAAGCGCTTTGTGTCTAGCGCCTAGGTGCTGTGTTCTTTCCAACAATTCTGATACATAACGTGCGCTCAGGCGCTGAGTCTTCAGCGCCTAGGTGCTGAACGACCAGAAATAAAATTTATCATCTGCCTTGTCAATTCGTAAGCGCTGGCTTTCCAGCGTCTGGGCGCTGGACCACTAAAATGTAAATTCAGTTTTGTCTCGTACAATCATCCAGTCTTTTTCCTTACATAATTACCTATCAAAAACACATAAAAATACACAATCAAAACATAATTTAGAATAACTAAAAACAAAATAAAATTAAGAACAAACTCAATCAAAAAGATTAAAAGAAAATGAAAACTCAAGACTTTGAACAGTAAAAATATAAATTTTTACAGGTTCATCATTCACTTTCTTTTAAGTAGCTCATCTGAACAACTTAGCTTCTGATCTATACTTTAATTTATCCAAGTTGAGAAAACTTGAGAAGCTTTTAAGTTTTTCATGAAAGGTTCAGAAATTAGAAACACGATTCAATCCCTCTTCTCATGTTGTTGCCACTTTTAATACATTATTATTTTCTATACCTTTTCTTTATATAAAATTATTTCTTTGTGATTGTATACATATATGAGTTACTCGTGAGCTTTTAATATCAAACCTATAAAACTTAAACTTAACTCATTTATATAATTGAATTTAAATTTAAGATTAAAATTATTTATTTATTTAAACAAACAATTTTAATTAAACATTTAACAAATCTATATCAAATAATTTATGGATAACTCAATTAATTTATTTCCTTACTCATCTGTACCTTATGCTGAGAGCAAGGATACTTGTCATTTCTTTGAAAATTCATGGCCAAGGATTTACTTGGAAAGCCCTACAAAATTCTTCCATCCTCGAGTAAGAACACTACCATATTAATTTTTGTGTCACTCTTTCCTCTCTCCTCATCACATCTAAAAGTAAGGGTTGAGATCATAGTTGTATAACTCGAATCAGAGGTTGAACTTGATCTGATCATATGACCTGGTCAAAAGGTCAGTGTTTCGACTACAAGTTATGTGGTTGAACTGGAAAATTCGAATAAATAATAAATATTTTTTTAAAAAATACTATATAAAAATTACTTTATATTAAAAAATGTTACTTGAAAAAATACATCATATGAAAAAAGTACTAATGATATAACCATATTAGCAAAGATAATTATCTAGCTTCAATTTTTTAAAATTAAATTTATTAAATAATAATATAAATTAAAAAATAAAAAATATTACTCAAAGCATGAGCATATAGTCTAATGGAAAAATGCATTTCATCAAAAGGTCTTTTTGAAGCCTAAAACTAAAAAAAAAAGGCAAAAACTCGGGTCAATTCGCAAGGGCGGGTCACCCGGGTTTCACTAGTTTGTCGAGAAAATCCGTTGTGACTAAGAATCGGATCGGGTCAAAGATTGGGTCACGAATTTCCTAGTCGAATTGGTCGAGCCAGTCTGGTTCGTACAACTATGGTTGAGATGCTCTTGGGGAAGAATTTTTTTCCTCCATAAGTATGGAAAAAACACTCGAAAAACCTTTTATTTCCTCCCCCCTTAAAAGATGTAGGAACCAATGAAGAAAAAGAACAATGAACCCTCAGGGTTTCAAAGGCACTAGGTGCCAAGAAACTCAGTCTCAAAGTAGGAATATAATCCACTGAATTCAATAACTAATAAACAACATCTTCCAAAGTGCGTAGGAGAGGCATTTATAACCCTCAAACAAAACAAATCAAATCTAAATCAAATACAATCAATTAAAGATAAGATTTGGGATTTGATAGAATCCCACTAAAATCCTAATTATAAAATAGATAAGATCCTTAACTAACAAAAAAAAAATTCCAATATAAAATAACATAAAATTCATAATAAGAAAAAATCATAATTATCTTAATATCATATGCATCATTCTCCCTCTCTGAAAGAACTCGCCTTTGGAAAGTCAAATCTCGACTTCATCCAGGATCAATATGGTAGGAAGGATCTTCAAAAACTAAAGTAGTAACAAAATCAAGGTGGTTCTTGTTCTTCACAAGATAATGACAAATAGGATTAGTGGAAGAATCCACAATCAATAATGTATCATCTACAATCAGCATTGTATCATCCACAAGCAGCATTGTATTAATTTGGTCTGGATATTGTAGTGGAATTAGCAGAACTTTAGGCATGCAGGCAATCGGATGATCTATAGCAGCAACTAGAGAGAACATAGAAGGCTCAAAGTATCTTTAGAAGGAAGCAAATCATCAACATCAAAATTATGGTCCTTAAAATGCACATTAGAATCCAATTTATAATTATCACTACTTAGTGTAAAGTGGCGCCTAATGGCGACACGTAATTTAAGGATACAATTGGTAATTATCTCAATTGAATCAAGATGTTTAAGATCTTGTGGTATGAGCTTAAGATCAATGGGCTCAATATTTTCTTTCTCAACAGTTGTTATGTCTTTAGAATCCCTAACATTCATCCTTGAACATTCTTTACTAAGATCAATAGATTTCAAGATAATTCTTCTACGACATGATCTTAATAAAAAGAAATATGTATTCTCTATCATTATGGGTCGCATCATTATCGTATATATCCAGAGATCGATGACCTAATAAAATGTAAACAACATCTATAAGTAAAACATTACAATAAATATCTTTCACATAAGACCTAGTACAAGTAGGATCTCACACCTGTGTGTGACCTCTAGATAAGTATAATTTATCCAAATTATCCTAAAAGGCTGTGAGTGAGGTTCTAGGGTTAAACCACATCTAATCACACTTACTCTTTTAAAATGTGGCTTGGTAGCCTAATAAGTTTTTTTTTTTTAATATGGGCTGAGAACTTATTTAAAGTTTTCATATAAAATGAATCTTTTTTACAGTGTTTTTTGTATGAAATAATTTTCTTTCAAAAAAACTATTCTTTGTCAAGGTTTTTCGGTTCAATTGCGGATTTCTTTCAACTGCCTGGCCTGTGATCAAACTGTTGACTTGGTGACCCGATCTTCTAATCGGGTTGACTTCTGGTCTGGGTTATACAACTATGCATTCATTTAAAGGATTGTTGTTAGATGTGGAAGAAGTTTGCACGTGGTTTGGTTTTTTTTTTGTTTTAATTTATTTTAAATTTTAAATTTTGATAAAACATAATTTAAATAATAAATTAATGTATGGCGCTTAGCATAGAGATAGAAGGTTTACCAACAAGAGTTGAGTGTAAGGCTAAGTGAGTTGTACTACTAGAAAGTTCAAATCTTAAAGAAGATAATTGTTGGAAGGGCCTCATAGTCACAACAGGGTTAAAAGTCAAGTCAAAATTAAAATTTTATTATATAGTTTCTTTGTAATTTTTTTATTTTTGTTGGGTAAATTAAATATTTTTAGGCTATTTAATTAGTACAATTAACTTTAAGGTAATCGTCTTAGAACGAATATATAAGGGTACTGTGACATTAAGTTTCTACCATTCTTTGTACATAACTCACTCCTAAACTTAATTTAGTTTGCACATACTAGTTTTTCAAAATTAATTTTAGGATTTTTCAAAATAAAATTGGTAGTGATGCTCTTATTTTTTTATTTGCTTTTAAATTTTCGATTGTCTCTCGTCGCTATGCTGTCGTGACAGGATACTTGGTCAAAGAAGGTTAGAATTTAGTTACTTGGCAGGAAAAAATTCTTTTAAAATGACCTTGTCTCTAAAGTGAAAAAGTAAAGGTATACTCACTTTTAATTTAATTTAAAGTATATTATAATTTTAACCAATTAAAATTTAATATTAGATACATTCTTACTTACTTACTTTACATTATGTTTGGATGATAGGTAATGAGAGAAATGGAAAATGAATGAGGGAAAGAGAAATAACTTCTCTTGTTTGAGAGTTTTAAAATACATGGGAAGGGAACGGAATACATGGGAAACCATTTCCCCCCTCTTCTCCCTAAATGCCTAACTTTTGTTTCCCCTAAAATTGAAGTGAAATGGGAGAAACACATGTGTAATGAAGTTTCGTTCCGTTTCGTTGATGAAACTTTCAAACAAAGAGAATGACAACTATGTTCTATTCATTTCATTTCTTTTCTGGTCTATCCCCATTTATTCTGTTTCGTTCCATTAATAAAAAAATATTTAAACATATAATTAGAAACAAACTCATTTTAAAGCAATCTTATCCTTCCAATAATCATTTAATACTTAATAGTGGTTTAACAAAAAGGCTATTAAAATAATTAAAATTTAGAGATTAATTGGAACAACTTTAAACATGATATTTGCTACGGGACACTGGAGTTAATAAACGCTCCAGCGTTGTATCTACCCTTTAAATTACTAAATTTTGCATTGAGATGTGAGCTCATGAAAAGAAATAATAAAAAGTAAAACATTGCATAAGATTGCCATTGCTCGAGCACAAAAACGCTTGAACGTTCAACGACAAATCCCTTAAAATTTATGATGTCAATTTGTCAAGGGCTCAAAGTAGGGTGGTTGATTACACTTTTTCTTTGTACTTATAGACATTAATTGGTCACTCATATTATAAATACATGACTATTAAGAGATGGTTTATGATTAAAATTTATTTGTGATTTTATGAAGAATGATATCATCATTTAAATAATACTTAAATAAATATTCTCATGTTTTATTCTAAAATAAATTGTAAGTATGCATAGACTTGGGAATGACTTCTTCCATGTGAGTTTTTACATAACAAGATAATGTAAAAAGAGAAATAGATATAAAGACCTTAAATAATCTCACTCACAGGGCATTGTCAAAATTTGAAAAACTCAGCTAAGTCTATTCCCGGATAGACTTATACAAAAAGTATAAATAAAAGTAAATTTGACATTTTAAAGGAAATAACTTAAGGTTAATTAAGAAAATAAAAGTTAAAAGCACTTACGAGGGAGTGTGAATAGATATATAAAAATGCCACCAGCTATGTCTCATAATTATATGATGATATAAAAAATTAAGTTGAATTAAAAATTTTAGTCTCTAACTCTGCCTATGCTGAGCTTTATTACAAATTCCTACATAGTCGATCTTAAGCCTAGATGAAAGAGGAGGATTTTGTTAGGCAGTCGACAACTAATGTAAAACTTTGTCGAATCTTTATGATATGAATCAATAAAATAATTGTGTTAATGTTAGGTCGTTGCCCTTAAGCAACATGCTGTATGGCTCGAGTACAGTGTCAAATGAGTAAGAGCCGCTGCATCGCCGCCTAAGTATAATGAAAAATAAGCAAGGGTTCCTACATTTTCGTAAACGGGTATGAGTAAAGAAGCTAGTTCATAAGAGTAAGATGCATTTTGGAACTTAAAATATAGACATACTTACAAGTAAATCAATGGAAATAGTTGACACCATGATTAGGAGGAGGATTAATTTTATGTGCCTACAAGAAACTAAGTGGGCTGGAGAGAAGGCAAAGGAACTCGACACTTCAGATTTTAAGCTTTGGTACACCGGTAAGGTAAAATCTAAAAATGGGGTAGGTATAATAGTAAATAAGAATTGAAAGAATAATGTTGTGGATGTGAGAATGCTCGGAGATAGGATCATAGCTTTGAAGTTTGTTGTGGAACAGAAGACTTTTAATGTTATCAGTACGTATGCACCCCAAGTAGGGTTAGACGAGCACTATAAGATAAAATTTTGGGAGAATTTAAAAGGTTTAGTTCAAGGAATACTATTAGGAGAGAAGATTTTTCTAGGAGGGGACCTAAATGGTCATGTGGAGAGCGAATCTAGGGGGTATGAGGGTTTGCATGGGGGTTATGGTCTAGGAGTAGCTAATGTAGAGGGCAAAGTGATTCTAGATTTTTCGGTAGCATTTGATTTTACAATAGCTAACACTTATTTTAGGAAGCAGGAATAGCATCTTATCACATATAGAAACGAGGGTTCTTGCTCTGAAATTGATTAATTTTAATAAGGAAATCTGATAGAAAGCTTTGCATGGATTGCAAAGTCATCCCTGGAGAGAGCTTGACTACCCAACATAGAGTTTTGGTTATGCATGTACAAGTTAAGATGAGAGTAAGGAGATATTGTCGAGACAAAGAGCCAATGGTCAAATGATGGCAACTAAAGGGAGGAAAACAAATGTTCTTTCAGAGGAAGATTATGGAGGAAGAGATTTGGGAAGTACAAAGAAGTGCTAATGATATGTGGGACGAGATGGCTAAAGGGATTAGGAAGATAGCAAAAGAGATACTCGGTGAATCAAGGGGCTTTGGACCCAAGGATAAAGAATCTTGGTGGTAGGACGCAAGTGTACAAGATAAGGTTAAGGTTAAAATAGAATGTTATAAAGCTTGACACGTGTGTAAAAATGATGAAAATTGGGAAAAATATTAGTCAGTTAAAAAAGATACTAAGAAGGTAGTGAGCGAGGCGAAAGCTAAAGCGTTCAACGGGTTATATCAATCGTTAGGTACCAAAGACAGAGAAAGTCTTGGTTACAGAACAAGACATCAAGGAAGACAAAAGACTTGGATCAAGTGAAATGCATTAAGAATGAGAGGGTAAAGTCTTGGTTACGGAACAAGGCATCAAGGATCGATGGAAGGGTTATTTTCATAAGTTATTTAATGAGGAACATAGGACATTAGGGGACTCGGACATTCTAAACACTAGAGAAGATGACCAAAATAAAACTTTTTATAGTAGAATTCGAGAGTTTGAGGTAAAAGAAACATTGAAAAGGATGGATAATAGAAAAGCGGTTGGAACGGATAATATACCTATTAAGGTATGGAAGTGCCTAAGAGAGAAAGGTATAAACCGGCTCACAAAGCTATTTTAACGAGATAATGAGGTCTAAGAAATGCCAAATGAATGAAGGAGAAGCACTTTAATTCCTATTTATAAGAATAAGAGAAATATACAAAACTGTACAAATCACATAGAGATTAAGCTCATGAGTCATACCATGAAGTTATGGGAAAAAGTAATTGAACGGAGATTAAGATAGAAGACTCATATTTCAGACAATCAATTTGGTTTTATACCTTGGAGGTCAACCATGGAAGCAATCTATCTTCTACGAAGATTAATGGAGAGGTATCGCAGGAAGCAAAAAGACCTACACATGGTTTTCATTAATCTAGAAAAAGCCTATGATAGGGTATCGAGAGAAGTGTTGTGGAAGGCTTTGGAGAAAAAATGAGTTTGTATTGCCTATATTCGAGTAATCCAAGATATGTATGATGGGGTTAAAACTAGTGTGTGAACACAAGGTGGGGTCACAGAAGATTTTCCTATAACTATGATACTACACCAAGGGTCAACTTTGAATCCATATCTTTTTACCTTGGTCTTGGATGTGCTTACTGCACATATCCAAGAGCTGGTGCCAGAATGCATGCTTTTTGCAGATGATATAGTCTTAGTTGGAGAGTTGAGGGAGGAAACAAATGGGAAGCTAGAGCTATGGAGAAGAGCATTGGAAGAACATGACTTTCGTCTAAGTAGGAGTAAGACGGAGTATATGAAATGTAAGTTCAGTAAAAGGCGTATTAATGCTAGCTTAACGGTGAAAATTAGAGATCATACTATACCACAAGTCACACAATTTAGGTATCTTGGATCTATTATACAAAATGAAGGAGAGATAGAGGGAGATGTAAATCATAGGATTCAAGCTGGATGGATGAAATGGAGGAGTGTTTCAGGAGTTATTTGTGATAAAAAAGTGCTTCTCAAGATTAAAGATAAATTTTACCACATAACTATAAGGCTCACGATGTTGTATGGTACTGAATGTTGGGCGATAAAAAGCCAACAAGAGCATAAGATCAATGTCACGGAGATGAAGATGTTGCACTGGATGTGTGACCATACAAGACAATATAGGATTATGAATGAATGCATTAGAGAGAAAGTAGGATAACATCTATTGTGAAAAAGATGAGAGAATTTCGTCTTAGGTGGTTTGGACATGTAAGGAGAAGACCCTTAGGCCCCTGTAAGAAGAGTATGTCAGGTGGAGAATAGTCCAATAACTAGAAGTAAAAGAAGACTAAGAAAGACTATAGGTGAAACGATTAAAAAAGATTTGAATTTGAATGACATTTCCAAGTTAAATACAAGTAGTTTTGATTCACCCTAGTCTTTTCAAGCTAGAACTGAGTAGCTTTCTTCATCTCCAATGTAATTAAAAAAAAAATGGGCCGCCACCTCGTTTTGGAGAGATATACATCATGGTTGGATCACAAAAGGATTTTGAAAGAAATATCGTAAGTATTCGTCAAACAATGGCGTAATACAACCACATAGATAGATGCAATTTACACAGACTCTCTTAATTTCTTGGTCTCCCAGTAGGAAGAATCAAGTTGGACAGGATAGAGGTCTGCAGCTGATGAAGATGAAGCAGTCCATGGCGCTACAGTTGATAAACTTTGACTTTGACTTTGTATTTCACTTATCTTATTTTTTTCAATCTGATTGTAATATTGTCGCATTGCTTCCAACTTTATCTCATCCATTACTTCACTTGGATCTGAAACAAATTCTGGAACCACTATGCTGCCTTCAAGCATGCTTAGCACTGAAGACATGGTGGGCCTAAGGTTTGAAGTGACATTGGTGCATAGGAGAGCCACTTTGATCATCACCATTGCCTCCTCTTCATTGAAATCTAAACCCAACCTTCGATCAACTAGGTCCATTAGGTTACCTTTCTCTTTCAACATATGTGCCTGTTGAAAGAATATGTTGAAAGAAAACACAGAAATTACAATTGCAACATAACCTACAGGCTACAGTTGAGGAAGAAGTATGTAAGATAGTAGGTTTTTCTAGTGTAGTCTGAAGATTCTTCAAAGTAGGACATGGCCATATTTGTGAGGATAGGAACTAGAATTTCAAGAAATATTAAGACAATGATGCCATTTAGATGCCTAGAATAAAATAAGCTTTCATGTTGGTATATTTTCAAAAAATTAGATGGTGTATCTAAGCTACAATCTACTTACGCACTGGCATTAGATGAAAATCGAATGATATTTATTTATTTAACAGAACAGACAAAGCATAAGTAGATTGCAGCTTAGATATTCAGATTAACATGAACAATAGAGAACATAAGATGAAAGTTACCCAATCAAGAAGATACAATGCTTCTTCCCTTGGACGGTTAATGGTGTTGCTCTTTCCACTAACAATTTCCAAGGTAACAATTCCAAAACTATAGACATCTGCTTTGTCGGTTAAATAACCATGCATTGCATACTCGGGAGCCATATATCCACTGCAGTATAGAAATACATCATTGCAGCAACTTGAAATTATATATTGATCAGATTTTTATATCTAAACTCTCTAATAAGTTGGCTAAATTGGATTTTGTAAGTGAACATTCTCCTTTGGAAAATAATTTTAAACAAAATTTTGAAAAGAAAGTAAAATATGGGGACTCACTATGTCCCAGCTATTCGGGTGCTTATGTGAGTATTGTCCTCCTCATCGAGCTTGGCCAAACCAAAATCAGATATCTTTGGATTCAGGTCTTTGTCAAGCAACACATTAGTGGCCTTAATGTCCCTGTGAACAATTTTCAGTCTTGATTCTTCATGGAGGAAAGCCAAACCTCTAGCAATACCAACACAGATCTTGTGCCTTGTTGGCCAATTCAATTTTAAACGACATTCTTCTGGGCCTTTGTTTGTTAATGTAACAGAAATGAGACAACAATGTCATTTAGTCATGCATATACTCTATTAAGACTGGAATATATCATATAAAAAGTATCCAAATTAAGTTGAGCATATAAGGAAATAATTTACCGAATAAAGCACGTGCAAGGCTATTGTTTTCCATATATTCATATATCAGCAACAATTGATCTCCCTCAACACAACAACCATAAAGTTTAACAAGACAAGGGTGTTGCAAAGCTGAGATCAGGCCTATCTCATTTATGAACTCACGATTTCCTTGATTCGATTTTGATGAAAGCTTTTTTATTGCTATTATTGTGCCATCCGACATAATTCCCTGCATTTAAGGAATGATATACATTTTTGTGGAATTTCAGAAAAATCAATAATTAATATCTGCAATTACAATAATCAAGAGATGTTATATCTTTTAGGATACCTTATAAACAGGACCAAACCCTCCTTCTCCAATCTTATTGGAAATATCAAAGTTATTTGTTGCTGCTTTGATTTGACGTAAGGTAAATAAATCAGTTTGTGCATCTAAATCCTTTAGCTCTGCTAATAGAAGCAAACCAAAATGAGAAACCTATTTCCGTATGAAAATTCCACATCACGCTTTTGAAAGAATAAGCCTATTTTAGTCATCATTGACCAATTTTTTTTTTTAAAAAAAAAAAAGAAAGAAGCCATTGAGTCACCATTGTTTTAGTTAGATTCACCATCCATAGCCTGTTACTTTAATCTAAGGAATTAGCAACATAATTAACTAAGTCAAAGGTCAAATATCTGCAACAAAATGCCCATTTATGCGCATGATATTTCCTGCAACAAGGTTAGCAATCATGATAACATTAATTGGTTTGTATTCACCTTTAGCTAATGAATTTTTTTTTCCAAGACAACCTCTCCACCAAAGTATACCAACAACTAGGATAACAATAACAGCTGTAGCAACCACAATTGCAACCACAGCCCCTGCAGATATGCCACTAGTACTAGATGATGGTGATGGTGATGGTGGTGGAAAGTCTGCATGATTGTCACACAAGAGCTATGCGTATTAGATGATATATACCATAAGGTAACAACAAAAGACATAAAAACTTAGGCAGACCACAACCCACCAGAAGTGACAGATATAGCTGAAATAAGAGGACCATACACTGATCTATTTGGGATATTAGTTGTTCCTTTCCCAGCCCAACGGAAGCGGATCTCCAAGGCATTACTACTCACATAAGCAGGAAATTGTTTTATAAGTAACTTTCCAACTCCTCGTGCTTCATTTGCAATATTGAAATCCTTCAATACCCGCTTTCCCTGCAATATTTCAAATCCAAACTTAAAAGGTTGTTGTTATTTATAGATTTAAATATGCAGTCCAAATACTGTTGAAAGTATTGTAGCAGCTGATTCTACAGATGAAGTCAGAGTATTCGATAGAGCCAAATCTACCTTTGTTGTATATCACACATTTGGTTGAAAAAGTTAAAATTAAGAATCTCAAATTGGTGCTCGAAAGATTATCATGTGACCAAATTAGTTCTTTAAAGATGTTTTTACTAAATTAATCTTTTAAAGATATAAAAGTATTATTAAATTCATTCTTATGTTGCGCACTAAATTATGAAGTAGGGACACACTATTTTAGTATTGTGTCAGTGTGTCAAACATGTGTCCCTAATGAACACATAATGACACACCGTAAGTGTTTAATTAAAAAAATATTTTTTTATTCGAACACATCGAGGACACGTCAATGATACCACGTCAATTTAAAATTTAAAAAAATCAATTATCATTTAAAATAAAAAATGTTAAAAACAATGATATTCTTAATTACTAATTACCCATTATCTAAACATAATTACTTAGTTACTAGTACCATTTACTCTACCTAGATCACGGTGTTTTTTAATGTGAGGCCACCCTCTCCCATTTAGCCATGTACCACGTACTATATGCGACTAAGTCATCGTGTCATCATCACGTCAGTAGTGAAGAATAAAATGAAATTAATTTTTAACTATTCATTTTAGTTATTTTTTTTATTATATATGTACTTGTATATGATTAGTTTTATTAAGACAAGTTAGTTTATTAGATTTTTTGAAAAAATGTTTCATATTTTTTAGAGAGTTTTACCAAATAACAAATATTGATACATATAACATATATTAAGATATTATAAATTTTAAAACTTATATATATCATATTATGAATTATAAATATTTTTTTTAAATTTTTAATTATATATATATATATGTCATGTTTGTGTCTCAATTTTTTAAATTTTAATATATTCTTGTGTTCTTATTCGTATTTCCGTATCAGTATTAGTATCATTACTTCATATATAGTTACCAAATAATTCTCTAAAAAATGAACTTGGTGACGTTTATATACTTTTGAGAGACTAATTTAATAAAAATAACAATAAATTAATATAGTGATACACTAATCATTATAGGATTAATTTGAATATTTATAATAAAATTAATGAAACCATGTACCTGAATGTAGACGTCAAATACACGCCTCCCTAAAGATGTGTTATTGTCGGTGAACATTATCTCGACAAAGTGGAGCTTTACTGTGTAGTTTCCATTTGCCAGGCAAAATCCATAATAAGTCAGAGAAATGGGGGAAATGCGTGCATTCATATAAAGTTCCGCATCAGGCATCGAGAGCCTAGATATATTTTGTGCGGTATAGGAGGAGTAATTGGATAAGTTATCCAAGAGGTGACCAGTGCTGCTAATTGCCCAGTTTGCTATCACTTTAGATATTGCTGCGCCAACTGCATCTATATCACCATCATATGTTGTATTTCCAATGATTATCTGGTTTCCACCGCAATTTATATGGAAAGAGTAAAAGGCTGGCAGAAGAAGAAAATGACTAAAATTAAAAAATCATTAGATGGAGTGAAAGCACAAAAAGAGTAATAAAAAAAAATGACACAAGAAGAAAAATGTTAAAATGTAAGAAACTCCTTTAATTATAAGTTATTTTTAGAAAATTTCTTTTTTTATTCAAAACTCAATAATTTGATTTTTTAAACTTTATAAATTGTACAAAGTATAATAAATGAAACCCTCTGTATATGTTTAAAAACCCCGTTATAAGACATTAATATACATAATTTGATAAATTTAAAGAGTTGAGTTATTTAATTTTTTGAATATTTTAGCAGAAAAGGAAACTAATTCAAATTATGCTCTTCCATTTTCTCAATCTCTCTTTTCTATTTTTCTTTTGTGAATGCAGAAGGGAGGGAGTTAAATTGAATTATAGAAATCTAGGCAAGGGAAATTGCATATCTTGTTACATAGCGCACATGTTGGCAAATATTATTAAATGATTACCGGTGCCTCTAAGAGTAAGACAAGCATG
Source organism: Ormosia semicastrata (assembly GCA_029884595.1). Classification (NCBI taxonomy): domain Eukaryota; kingdom Viridiplantae; phylum Streptophyta; class Magnoliopsida; order Fabales; family Fabaceae; genus Ormosia; species Ormosia semicastrata. Next base: position 24,815,229 of record JAQQTO010000055.1, on the reverse strand, counting down.
AAGATTATTAGCCATATAGATATGTGATTGTCAACCATCAAATGTGGCTTTATCCCCTTAAACAACCTAAAAAGGATCTATTCGAGGAAATCTACTTTCAAGTTGAAACTCACTCTTCAATGATTTAAACTTACCAAGGAAAAAGTATGGTGTCTACAACATGTTTGTTCTAATAAATAACTCATACCATCATGACATGCACAGTTATATTATCGATCAGATTTCCAGTTCTTCAAATTTATACATGAATATGGTTCAAATGCTGAAGCAACTGTGAAATCTTAATAGTTGATTTTACAGAAATTATTACTTGTCAGATCAACTTACTTTCGGAACAGCTATCGCTTCTCGCACAAGAAACTGGTTCCCTAATGGAGTAATGGAGGGACAGAACAAATCAGCATAACCAACTCATAAACTACATAAGTTTCGCAAGAGAAAGAAAATGGGAGGGGTATATATATATATATATATACACACACACATATACATATACATGTGATGAAGGTCAATAGTGCATAAAATATAAAACTTACGAGTTATTTCCCGTGGAAAAGCTTGCAAACAAGTTCCTAGGCATACAAGAGATGGTTAAGGCTCAGACAGCAACATTGAAATTATTAAAAAAAGAAATGAACAGGAATGCAATAATTCTTACATGTTTTGATCTTGACATTTCGGTGGCCCAGAATTTTCATTGCTAAAGTTGTTATATGAAAGATCTCTATGCGTAAAATGTGAAACATGATTCAGAAAATAAGATAAAACTAGCTTAGAGTCATTGACATAGCCAAGAAAATTAATAGTGATATAGAACAAAAAATTTTAAACTGAAATTTGTCAGCAGAAAAGACCCAGAATGATTTCCTTGACTAATGAGTAGGCAAGCTACTATTCACAAGGGGTGATTCAAGTGATAGTTTGAAAGTCTCTACAATGTCAATGGCTCGAACTCAGGGAAAAATACTTGTAAACAAAGACAACCTCAGTAACTCAAAAAAATATTAATTTTATGCTATTATGCTGAAGGGATATGAAAAAACCATGTAAAAACATGGGGGGGGGGGGGGGGGGGGAATTAGGCAAGCTGCTTATTAACTACGGAAGCAACCAATTGACGTTCTTTATAAGAAGGGTATAATGGCATAATAAATCATTCCATAAACAAAAGATGACGAAATGGGAAAGGATAAACAATGTACAGAAAAGCATACCATAAACAAAACATGACGGAAAGAGAAAGGATCGACTATGATAAGAGCGATGTTTTGAAATCTTGGTTAAACAAAGAAAAATGCTAATTTATACGAAAGAATTTTCATAGAAGTTATACGAATATGAAGTGACAAGATAGTAGTAGATAATAAGTGTTAAGTATTTATTTTCAAACCCACTTTATTTTTTACCACGCATATATCCATATGCATATTCCCTTCTTTATAGTCAAATTCTTGATATGCTTTTCGTACTAAATAGGAGTGCTCTTAAACAAATCATTGTAGGAGGCAGAAAATGTTATGGTAGGAAGTCGTCCCCAAGCTAAATTACTCGCATATTATGCATTATAAGTTTCCTTAATTTTTTTTATTAAATGACCATCTAATAAGTTTTCTTTAATTTACTCATCATGATCATCTACATGATACATCCTCTTTTTTTTTGTTGGTTTACTGATACATCCTCTTTATTGCAGCAAAATTTATATATACGCATGATTTTCTTATGATAAGCATGTAAGAAATTAATTCATGATACCTCACGTGCATAAGTTACTTCTCATAGAACAAGGAACTACACCCCTAAATCTATGCATTAGATGGAGTCACGCTGGATTATTAAATTTCATTAGTTAAGATTTGTTCATCTCACTTATATTAAAAGTCATTCCTCTCACTTGATATACTTTTTATATATATTATGACTTTAATTTTTTTGAAGTTAATATGCTATCTAAACAATGATATTTTTTTTTCATTAATACTTGGTTGATTCAAGTGGTTAATTATTTATTTTTCTTAAATAAGATTTCGAGTTCGAGTCTTATAAATAAAAAAATTAAAATTAAGAGAGTTTTACGCTTTTGTGATATAACCCTGCTCAATTCTAAATTCAGGGTCCAATGATCCTTTCGGATACCGAAATATTTAAAAAAATGATAATTTTTAATAAATAATTAAACATAAAAGATTTATTTCTGATAAAAATTATTTATAAAATAACTAGTGTACATGTATATGAGGCTATATAGTGAGAACTATGACCAAGATAAGAAACAAAGCTTTACCAACAAAGAATTAGATCGTATCATTTCAAAGAATTAGATCGTATCATTTTCCAACAAAGCTTTTACCGAACTAGGTGACTGAGAACTAAATGGTAGAGATGCACGCAAATACAAGTATATGAAGTAAGAGTAATGCTACACAGTAAATTAAGATTAAGAATTTTTGTCAGAATTTGTTAAGATTCAAAAATAATGGTTTAAGTTAAAATGATGGAAACTATTCATTCATATATCCAAAAGTTAAGACGAATGCTTAATTATTCTCGAAAAATTTCTGACAAAAAGGAATCCTGACTACCTAGTATTTTCCATCAAGTAAAGCTACAATTTCTAGAGGAAAAGGAGAAAAGGGAAAACAAAAAACGTGTCTTGTATTTTTAGTTTTTTTACCACGAAGAATATTTGAATTATTTGATTCAAGGAAACGTATAAGTAGCGTTTGAAATAGAACTTACATATATTTAGATGATGTCCACGTGGGCAATGATCCATTGAGAAAGTTTCCAGTTAAATACCTAATAAAACAATATAAAAAAAGTCATTGCATAGAACTCATCAATTAATGATAAACCCTTGATCAAAATTAATGATAAATAAGCTAGTCATCTTTAATCCCAACCTTGTTTTCCTTTTTCATCTTCCTCTATTTATCTAATTAATTTAGCACTCTTAATTGTCTAATCATATTTTCTATTAATTAATTATAGTTTATTTTTTTACTAAATTATGAATAATTAATAAAAAATATAAATAAATAATTAGAAGTAATAATAACCTCATTTATATTGACATCAGACTCAGTTAAAACTTGAATTTTTTTTTTTTTTATGTAAAGAAACCTATTGACTTTAAATAAATGTATTGGAGTATAATGTCTGAAGCGTATATATGTTTGATTATTTATAAAACTGGTGAATAAGCGTACCTTGCACAGATATTTTAAGAAATTTTATATAGAGAGAGGTAAGTTATAATTAGCAATTGGCTTTTACAGGATAAGCACTAAGCAGGCATATCAAGCAACGAAAAACTTGCTCCAACTTTCTTACATGTAGCTCACGTGCTCCATATCAAGCAATTGGCTTGGGATTTTTCCACTTAATTTGTTATAGCTGAGGTCTCTGAAAGAGAAACGTTATCCATAATAAGTTGAAAAATGTCAAAAAAATACACATTAAAATAATTTTCTAAGCGATTTTAATGGTGCATCCCATGTCAACCTAGAGAATTTAAGATAATTAATTCTGTCAGGTGCTAGCTTAAGATCTGCACCCGAGTAGTCAAGGGAATAACACTTCTTCAATAGGCTAACTTAAAATAAGTGCAAATGTTGGATAGGTTTGGCAATTAGGCGTGGAGGGTGAGCTTTTGCTAACCCAACCTTGACCCATATCTTTGGGATTAAAATTCATACTTGCAAGAAACATATTAAAATGCACGTCCGTCCCATCCCATCTCACACTTATTAATATTTTAAATTAAATTTATATAATAGTTAATTACAATCTTAAAATTAATTTATTATTTTTCACTAATTAAAATATATATCGAAATGAATATTAAATTAGTTAAAATCAATTAATATAATTCTTTATTTGTAGTTATATTAAGCATTATAATTAGTTATATAAGAGGCATCATATACGACGATCAAATTGACCTTTGTTCCGAGTACTGACCAGGGCCTAGAATGGTAACAAGGGGACTCATTGAAGATCCTCGAGAGAGGTAACAGCAAGATCAAGGAATCCTAAGCAGGTCAGCAAGTCGATTGCATAGTATGGTCGATAAATGTCTGGGCTAAGAAGGAAACATATCTGGCCTAAACTGTCAGGTCGACTTATATAGAAGTCTGAGGATTGACTCATTGGATTCTTACCGTTCCAGCTATTTAAGGTCCTAGTCGATACGATTTATGTTATGCTCGGTTTGAATGGCGCGAATTCGTTTCTAAACGTTGGTCAACAATGGCCGAGGACCGTTGATGACCACGTGATGAATAATTCAGCCGCTCGGGTTAAGACCGATCAGGTCATGAAGTTGGACAAGATTCAGATCTTCTTGGATCACCCTGGGCTTAAGGTCGGCCTAATAAGGTTCGAGTTTATGAGTGGTCCGATGATAGTTGGGACAGGACGGTCCACAGCCCCCTAACTCAGTCAATCGTTGAGATTGGCCAAAAGATTGGCCGAGCTTATAAGTGGCCTGATGATAGTTGGGTCAGAACGGTTCACAGCCCTCCAGCTCGGTCAATCGTTGAAATTAGTCGAGCTTATAAGTGGCCTGATGATAGTTGGGCCAGGATGGTCCACAGCCCCCAACTCGGTCAATCGTTGAGATTGGCTGAGCTTATGAGTGACCTGAGCCCACTAGCTTCCTACGAAGGTTGGCCAAGCTTATGTATGTTAAGATCCTCTTCCTTTTCCTTAACTGGGTGCTTCGTAGTTTGTGTAGCCGGTCTTATACAAAAAATTAAATACAAATTGCCATGTGTCTCACATTCATTAACCAAGCGTCAGTTACATCATTTCGGAACTAATGCACCTGTTGCTTGATTTTATCAAGACTGTTGATTTTTGACTCTTGATATCTCATCATTAGATATATCCAATAGTCCAGCTTAAGGCCTTTCATTTTCCTTAATCTTTGACCGTTGAATCTAGCAGTTTGCTTTATTTAAAACCTCTCCCATTGAACTATACTTCCATTTACTCTTCTTCTTTCTTTTCTTCGCGTTGCAACCTTGACGTTTTCCTCCCATCTTTTCTATATAAAGCTTTCTCATTCCTGTGCAATTACTTCATCAACATGCATCTTCCTTCCTATTCATGCACATTCTAGGTAACATTCAAAATACACGTTTCTTTATTTTATTCATCATTCATTTTTGTCTCTGAGAATGAGGGGTGGGTAATTGGAAATTCCTAGATCATTTTCTCTTCATCAAATCAAATTTCAAATAGGATATGTTTTCGAGTAGTGATACCCTTTGAAGTAACCACTCCCTAACACCGTAGATTTTGAACCTTGGTAGAAAACTAGAGTCAAACATCCTTCTGACTGTTAAAGTTTAGACCTGCATTTGGGAAACCTAGGAAATAGACTTAATATTTAAAAACACAGTGTAGGATTCGAAATGTCTGATTGTCTGATAGGTGAAACAACTATCAATAGAGATCAGTCGGTTGGAGGAGAGCTGGTGCCGAATACGACTAGGTTCACCCTGTTGTGAGTAAATACCCATCGATTTTTAACACGGCCGAGAGCATTGATGGACTCTGAAAATGCATATCGCTGAGTAGAGATGATGCTGAGGCTTTGTTTGTCTGCCTCCTATGCCGAAGTGATGAACGACTATAAATGTCATCCTGTGACGATGACTAAGTCAGTTGGGTGTACATGTATGAGACCTTCTTTTATCGTTTAAATTTGAGGTTACCTTTCACTGACTTTCAATGTTCGATACTCGACCAATTAAACATTGCTCTGACCCAACTACATCCCAATAGTTGGGCATTCGTGAAGGCGTTTGAGATTTTAATGAATTTCCTTGGTAGAGCTCCGAGCATAGAAGTTTTCTTTTTTTTCTTTCAATGTAAGGGGTCGGTAAAGGTGGCTGGGTTTCACTTAGCAGTCATCCTCGCAAGAAGCTTTTCTCTGCCTTTGACACATTATATAAGAACTTTACGAATAAATTCTTCTGAGTTATTACTCGACAAGGAGACATACCTTTCTATGCCGACCAATTTGAAATAGAGAAATTCCTTCTTTACTAGAGAGAAAAGCCAAAATCAATTCTGAGTGTTGAGTACTGAAGCCTTCTTTTGGCCGATCGAGAAATAATCGACTTCTTGGATGATTGTTCTCTTATTTTGTTTCAACTTTTCAGAATCAATGACACCTCGGATTTCTATTCGGTAATTGAAGAAATTCGTGAAGAAGAAGGACTTAGTACAACTGATCTATCAGGTTGAGACAGAAACAACTGATTCTGACCCGGTGAAAGCTGGAGTTCCGGTCAATGTTTCAGATTCCTCCGAAACTCAATCAGAGACATTGGTTGGAAAGAGGAACCAAGAAGAAGCTGACGAAGAAACAAAAATTGTAGGGGAGAAAACATCAACTGCCCCCAAATGTCAAGCATTAGGTGAGGGTTCTTCCTCTGAGAATCAAGAAAATTGAAGCACATTTGAGGCACTGAATGGCTTCAATGCTGGTGCATATGGCCCTTCTCTTTGGGCAGCCTCATTTCCCTTTGAATCCTTCGTGGAGACATAGATCTCTCACCCAAGCAATAAAGAAAGAAAAGACAAGTTCGGCGGAATAGGTTTGTGCCGATGGACGGAAGTTCAACTACTTCAGGCGACAAGTGCCATTAAATCGGTCGATCTTGAGTTGGAAAACTCCCAAAGGAAGTTGTCATCCTTCAATAAACTCTACAGGGCAGAACTTGAGAAGACTCAAAAGGCTCATCTGGCCGAGGTCTCTAGGATGAAAAAGGAGAACAAAACTTTAAAACAAAAGGCCTACCATGTAGATAGTCTTGAAGCTTCCTTGCATTTGTTAGAATATGAAAAGAAAAAGGTTGAAGAAGACTTAGAAAACTTAAAGAAGGAGAAGGAAGATGCTAAAAGACAAAAGATGGAAGTCGACAGTGTTCTGAGAGAGGTTTTTGAAGTCAAGGGACAAGTTGAAGACTGAGTTAGTGAGCCTGAAAGAAGAAGCACCCGAGCAAAGGATTGTTGGCTTTGAATTCGGTCTTGAGCAAGCTAAACTCCTTAACCCCGATAAAGTTTTTGATGATCGACAAGGGAAGCTCGTTCCATTTAAAATCATAATTGATGGTCGTATTGTTGATTCACCGAAAGAGGAAGAAGTTAAAGAAAAAGCATGAAGAAAACTCATACTTATTTGTAACTTTTGTCTTATTTGGAAACGAGTTAGTTTTCTAAGGATAAAATTTTCTAATTTGCAAGTCAGAAACTTAACTATATTATACTGATACTTCACTTTTGACTGTCATTCTTGTAAACTGACTAAGATAGAATCATTCTTAATCGAAAATCGACTAAGACATCAATGACCTTTTGACCTTGGTCGGACTAATTAACTTATTTGAAAGTTTCTCAATTGGAAAACAACTAAGGTATCAGCTATAAAGGTTTGTCATTTTTTTTTGTAATTCGCTTATTTTCCTGAAAATGGCATGGGCTGATTACTTGGCTCGGGGCCATTTAATTAGCTTTGTGGTGGCATTGGCCAAATGTCAATTACTTTCATCAGCTTTGTGCTGGCATCGGCTGAAAGTTGGTTACTTTCATCAACTTTTTGCTGGCATCAGCTGAAAGCCGATTACTTTCATTAGCTTTTTGCTGGCATCGATTGAAGGCCAGTTACTTTCATCAACTTTTAATGGCATTGGCTGAAAGTCAGTTACTTTCATAAGTTTTTGCTGGCATCGACTGAAAGCCAGTTTCTTTCGTCAGCTTTTTACTGGCATCGACTGAAAGCCGGTTACTTTCATCAACTTTTGCTGGCATCGGCTAAAAGACAGTTACTTTTGTTAGCTTTTTGCTGACATTGGCTGAAAGTTGGCTACTTTCGTCAGCTTTTTGCTGGCATCGGCTGAAAGTCGGTTACTTTCGTCAGGTTTTTGTTGGCATCGGTTGAAAGCCGGTTACTTTCGTCAGCTTTTGTTGGCATCAGTTGAAAGCTGATTATAATTTTTGACTCAAACTTTTTGAGCTAAAACAATGAATCTGTTGATCAATAATTTTTGAAAGGAGAATAACGGAATTAAGACGTGCCTCATTAAAACCTTCTAAGCAAAATCCAATGGGAAAAATCCTAGTAAGGAAAAAGAGTACAATATCCTAACCTCTCTGTTATAATTAAATGAAAGTGCACTCTAAAATAAAAAACTTAACTAAAATACTTCCGTAGAAAAGCCGAGTTCCATGTTCTGGGGAGAGCTTTTCCAGTGAAATCCCTGATCTTGTAAGCTCCTCCACTAATAACTTTGAAGATTTAGAAGGGTCCTTTCCAGTTGGTCAACAGTTTTCCCTCACCATGCGGTCTTCTAGAATCTTCCACCTTGCGCAAAACCAGGTCTCCCTCTTGGAATTTTCTTGGTCCAACCATTCGATTATATTTCCTTATTGCCTTTGCTTTGACTACTTCCTCCCAAATGTGAGTGACCTCCATTTCTTCTTCCAATAAATCAAGGTCGGTCCTCTTCGGTTCATCGTTGAACTCTTCGAAAAAAGTCATCCTCCTAAAGCTCGACTCTAGGGATGGCAATGGGTGAGGTAGGGGCGAGAATTGCTTCCCCCGCCCCTGCCTCCGTCACGGGTACCCATTTGTGATCTCCACAGGTAGGTGGGGGTATCCATAGGTACTTAATAATTTAAAATTAAATCTTAAAAATTACAAAAAAAAACATAAATAAAATAAATTTAACATCACATACTACAACTTTGTTCAACAATCTAAGATTCTTACAAAATTAAAAAATATTATAAATAACAAACTAAATTCAATTATATTTTGTAATAATCGGTTTACATAAATAATTATTACATAAATAAAATATTTTTTAACAAGTTTTATCATTATAGACTCATTCAATAAAAAATCTATTTTAAAATAATAAAAATATATTTATTTTCATCTCATCTCAAAGTAAAAAAAAAAAGAATCATAATATATGATATATATTAAATGAAAAAGTATACTTAATGGGTTTGCAGAGATACCACGCGAGGTGGGTACTATAATCCCTGCCCCTGCCCCCATTTATTAAACGGGTAACCATTCTCTGCCCCATCGTAGGTAATCCTCGCGGATCCCCACGGGTACAGGTAATTTTTCCATCCCTACTCGGCTCTCCGACTTCGACTGGAATCATAGCGTCGACACTGAATGTAAGTCAGAAAAATGTTTCTTGTGTCGACAACTGTGGTGTAGTGTGATATGCCCAAAGGACATTTGGTAGTTCTTCTAGCCAAAGACTTTTAGCACGGTCTAACCTTCTTTTGAGCCCGATCAAAATAATCTTATTTGCTGCCTCAGCCAAACCGTTGGTCTGAGGGTGCTCGACTGAGGTAAACATCTGTTTAATTCCATTCTTAAAATAGAATTCTAAAAACTTTTTGTCAATAAACTGTGTTCCTTTATCAAATTCAATCATGAATGGTAAACCAAACTGACATATAATATTATTCAAACAAACCTTTTGACCTTTTCTGATGTTATGCTGGAAAGAGGTTGGACTTCGATCCATTTTATAAAGTAATCGATTGAGACTACAATGCATTTTAATTTAGGTCCACTCCCCATCTGCAAAAGGGCCATGGGGTGTCCAGGCTATGAAGTTCTTCTGGGGGTGTTTTATGCAAACTTGCGAATTTTTAACATTTGTCACATTTTTGGACATATTTTAAATGGTCATCTTTCATCGTCGACTAATAAAGCCCGACTCTCAAAACTTTTCTTGCCAAAGATCGTCCTACGATGTGACTGCCACAAACTCCCTCTTGGACTTCCAATACCTGTAACATCCCGAAAATTTATTATTTTGTTAAGAACGATCATTTTATAATATTTGCAATTTTTAAGAATTTTTGTGGAATTTTCTGGAGATGACGAATATTTTAATATATTCTTCGTTTTATGTGTGTCTTTGAGTGGAACCTAGAATAGAATATTTTCCTGGCTCTCAAAACCTTGGATTTGTCAACGTGACAACGGGATCTTACTAAACCCGAGTCCCAGGCACACGCTTCACGAGGTCTACATTTTTGGGGTTTTATCTCGCTAGTATAATAAATCATCTGTTGTATTTAATCAAGGAGACAAGCTTACTATGCACTTCGTAGAAAGCGTGCGAAGCTTCTCAAGGAAGCTTCTTTGAATCATTTTTTATTATTTCTCTCTCCTCCTATTTTTGTGTCTTTGCACATTTGAATTAAGGGGCTTAATTCATTCTTCAATCTCCACACATTTCCTCCTCCCGTACGTAGCACTCATCTTTCTCTCTTTCCATTTCTCCTTCCAAAGAAGACCATTTCCCCCCCCACCTTCATATTTTCACCCTCCAATACCATCACACTCCAAAGACCATTTCGTGTTTGGAGAAGCACCACACCCGAGGGAATCATCTTCAAAGTCCTACGTCTTCTTCATCTTCTTTTCCTCCACGGTTGAAGCTTAAAGGTTGGAACTTTAAGGTAAAATCCTTAGCTTTTTCCTCATCTCTTCTCATTTTCGTAACCCACTGTCATTTTGATGACCATGGGTATCCATTTCAACATTTGATTCGATTTTGGTGAGCTTGAATATTCAAGGATTTCTGGGAGCTGAAAATATCATTTCTGACCAAAAAGAGCAGCCTTTCTTGTGCTTCTCTAAGGTAAGAGGAAGACACTCCTCCTCAACCTCTCTTAGCATTTAAGAACGTCTGTGATTTTGTTGAGGGTCTTCCTGCTTTTGTGTGCTGTTCGTATGGTATATGTGTTATTTGATTGTTTGAGTTTGAATATATATATATATACAAATGATAACTGGATGTATTAGAATGTGTAATATTGAAGGGAATGAGTTCCGAGTGATTTTCGGATAGTTACGGTGTTGAGCCCAGGATTTGGAAACTTAATGTGGAAAACTAGTAATAGTAAGAAATTTGGCCAAACTCGTCGAATATAATGCCCTGATCTTTTGGTGATATGTCAAAATCCGTCGAATGAAGATTTCTGACCATTCCGTCGAATGATAAAAACCTGTCGAACATGATCACCTAATCTCTTAGTAAAATGTTAAAATCCGTCGAGTAAGGACCCATGGCCAAACCTGTCGAACATGACAACCTAAAACCTGTCGAACGTGATCACACGATCACTTAGTAAAATGTTAAAATTAGTCGAGTAGGGACCCATAGCCAAACCTCATCGAATGTGATAACCTAATCACTTGGTAAAATGTTAAAACCCGTCGAGTTTAGACTCCGACCCTTTTTTCGTCGAGTCCAGTCAAACTCGTCGAATTTAGATCTCGACCAAAAAACAATGTCAATATCCGTCGAGTATGAACCTCGATCATGTCCGTCGAGATTGATCTTCCGACCAAAGACCCGTCGAATGAGTCCCCGGACACTTACAAGAAAATGCCCCAAAGTCAATAATCGTCGAATTTGAGTGACAATGCCCGTCGAGTAGATGAATTTCCCCGCACCGTCGAAATTAGAGATTTCGACCAGTGTTCGCTCGGTCGACACTTGGGAGATTTTCTCCAACGTCGACACCTATACCCGTCGAATTGAGGCTTTTGCTGACCATCTGGAGGGTCCGACAGTTTTGATCTTCGTCCGACAGAATCCCCATCCGACAAAAAAATGTTTTCCCCATTCTTTCCCCCTCCTGTTACATTATTCTTCGTCGAATAGCAACTTCAATTCTTCATGAAATGTAGTCTCTGTCGAATTCAAATGTATACCTATCACCCAACACCTATTAATTGAAGTCTGTGACTCAAATTGTGATTTCCGACCGTGTAGTTTCCTGGACCCAAAACCTTGGGACTAATATAGGAATATTGATCATAAATAAATGGGATGACTAGAAATTGCTTAGGGATGCATAAACAGGGAAGAACATGAGAGTGTGAGATTTTTAGATCTTAAAATAATCTTCTAAGGGCATATGAATAAATTACCTAAGAGAATTCCTTTAGAGGCAAACCCTGTAAGTAAAGCTAAAACTAAGCAAGAACTCATAATACGTTTTGAAAAGGGTATTGATCTATTTAATGACAATATTATGCTATTGTGGGTCCATGTGAGAGACCATTGACTGTATTAATTCTTACTTTGGCAAATTGTGACATATGATGGAATAGTATGTGATAATGATCATACCCGATTATGCATAGAGTTTGTATGCATTGTGAATTGTCCGTTGGACTTTGTCGTAAAACCTAGTTGCCTAGGAGTTGAACACACCTTAGTGCGGGTGCGAATAGACAAGTGGGGTCCCGTAGTTGGCCTTGAGGGCGTTGGGGCGCGGTGTTTCACAAAGGGCGTGGTAGCCCCTCCGGGCCGTGAGACAAACCGATGCGAACGCACCAACGATCCCGACCGGCCACAGCCTATATCGAGATCTTGTGAGAATGCTTTGCAGTATAAAGCCTTGTTGCGCAAAATGACCGATTATTTTCTCGGAAAGCACTTGTTTTTATGGTGACGAGATACTAGCATGTCTCCCCGATCATTCTCTCCGAATGTTTTGTGTCTAGCTCCATGGAGTAGGATCTTGGTTATTGAGGGCTCATGTGTATAGAGTCCGTGCATTATTTGCATTTATCATTATTATGGTCTCGGCATTGATATACTTGTTGATATACCTATGATTTGCCTCGGAACTGCCTCTGCTTGATTCATAATCGCTCTTGAATGTCTATTACTATTACTTGTTGTTGTAAATGCTATGTGGGCGCTTTGCGCCGTTTGTTTTCTTGATGCTATAATTGGTAATGACGAGGATGTCTTACCTCTTTTCTTTCCCGTCTCTCCATTTCTCGTTTATCTCGTACATATCAAGGCGTCTCATCGAAGACAACCGTGAGGAACCGGAAGCTCCCAACTTCCCTGGTTTTTGGCCTTATCTTGATTGAGCAACTATAGAAGACTATGGAGCCCCGTATGCACAGATTTTTGGGAGATGTACGTCTGACATTCTTAGGAGGGCCAGAGTGCTGGTATATCAACTACAGTTCTGAGCGCTGTGTCTACACGGAGATGTCTCGATATCACTAGCCTGGAGACGCCACGAACCACCCGTGTCTTCACCGTTTGTATCGCCTACGTTTGGAGTTTCACCACCGATACGTGAGATGTGGGGCGATCGTTACTTTACTCCGAGAGAGGACTCTTTTCGTTCTACTGACTCGGCCCCGTCCCGTGTCTCTGCTATTCCTATGGTGATTTCCTCGATGATGAGGAAGATCCGAGGAAGATCCCGAGGAAGTCCCCGAGGACGACCCAAGAGGACCCCAAAGAGGATCCCGACACGATTCCCCTCACTTGAGGGATTGATGTCACTCGTAGCTACCGAAGGCTACCAAAGATTTTATTTTGGGGCCTGATGTTTTGTTTGTAGTGGGCATGTAAATTACGATACCGTGGGGATGTGTATGTAATATTTTGGGGTATAGGTTTGCTTTTGATGTACCAGGCTTGTAACTAAATGCTTTGATAAACTTATATATATATATATATATATATATGATGATGCATATATTAATTCCTATGCATGTTTTACTTCATTTGATCTTTTATTTCCATTGATGTCTCGTCAACATGGTTACTAATTAAAAAGAAAAAAAAAAAAATTATGTATATAACATAACCGCCAATTAAAATACCCAACTATAATCTAGTGAATATACGCGTCTTATTAAAACGAACCGGGTCTCAACTCACCTAACTTTATTTCCGCATTGTAATTGACCATGTGGCGTTCCCTTGGAAGAGGGGCGTTACAATACCGGCCTAATTTGATATTGGCCAATGTATTTTAAAAGTGGCAAAGTAAATCCTTTTTTAAATAACTCGCCGCCATTTAATGTGTAATAACTGGCCGATTTCTTCAACTTTTTCGCCTTTACATTGTCGGTCAGAAGCTTCCCGTCTTGTAAAAACTTGAAGATCGGTGTCATCCAAGAGTTTGGATCATTTTTAATGACGAATGATTCATTTCCCTCGATGCTTGGACTCTTCACTACCTCGAATAACTGATTAATTGTTTCCAGGTCCCTTAACACTGGCTAATTTGGACAATAGGTCGACACAAGCATTCTAATCCCTTGGAATATGTAAGATCTTGAACTGCGCAAATTTTTTAATAGCATCCTGCACCTTCATCATATATTTAGTCAATTGAGGGTCCTTGGTCTGAAACTCGCCTCTGACCTATCCAGCCACCAACTGAGAATCCAACTTGGCGATCAGTCGAGTTACTCCCATTTCGGCAGCCAATGAAAGTCTGGCAATAGGAGCTTCATACTCAGCCTGATTGTTACTAGCTCAGAAGTTAAATTTCTGAGATTGCTCGATCAAAATTTCGTTCGGTCCTTCTAAGATAATCCCTACCTCGCTTCCTTTGACGTTAGAAGCTCCATCAACAAAAAGATACCAGAGGTCATTGTGTGAATCATAAAAGTAGGGTGAAGATAATTCAACTATGAAATCAGACAATACCTGTGATTTGATCGGTCCTCTGGATTGATATTGGGTATCGAACTTAGAAAGTTCCACTAACCATGAGATCATATATCCAGCCAGCTCCAACTTTCTAAGCACTTGCTTAATCGGCTAGTCAATTTTGACAATTATCTGGTGACTTTAGAAATATTGTCGAAGTCGTCTTGTCGTCACCACTATCACAAGAGCAAGAGTCATTTTCTCAATCTTCTAGTACTGGGCTTCTGGTCCTTGTAATACCCAGTTGACGAAGTAAACCGAACGTTGGTCCTTCCTGTCTTCTTTTACCAAAATCGAACTCAACGCTTTGTCAGAAATAGAAATGTAAAGAAATAAAATATCACTTTGTTCTGGCTTGGTCAAGATCAGTGGCATGGTCGAAAAATGCTTCAAATCTTCAAAAGCCCTTCCACATTCCTCAGTCCACTGGAAATTGTTTGGTTTCTATAGGTATTGGAAGAATGGTAAAGCACGATCATTAGACTATGAAAGGAATCTCGATAAAGCAGCAATTCTTCCTATAAGTCTCTGCACCTCCTTGATTGTTGCCGGGCTTCTCATCTCCATTATGACCTTGCATTTATCAGGATTGGCCTCAATCCCTCTGTTGGTAAAAAGAAAACCAAGGAAATTTCCAGCCTGAACCCCAAATACGCACTTTTCTGGATTCAGCTTCATATTGTATTTCCTTAGCTGGGCAAAGATCTCAGAAAAGTCAGAACAGTGATCTCCATTGACCGGTGTCTTTGCTACTATATCATCGACATAAACCTCGATGTTCCTGCTGATCTGCTCCTCAAATATTTTATTCATCAACTGTTGATAGATCACCCCGGCATTCTTTAAGCCAAAAGCCATAAGTCGGTAATAGAAGTTTCCAAAATCGGTGATGAATGCAGTTTTTTCTTCGTTACCTAGATGCATTCTAATCTGGTTGTATCCTGAGTAGGCATCCATAAAATTAAGAAATTGATATCCAAAAGCTCCATTAACCAACCGATCTATGCTGGGGAGCGGATAAGAATCCTTTAGACAGGCCTTGTTGATATCGGTAAAGTTCGTACACATCCTCCACTTTCCTGACAACTTTTTAACCATAACTACATTAGACAACCACGTAGTATATTCTATCTCCCTAATAAAACTTGCTTCCAACAGTTTTTTTTTCTTTAGCAGCAGTCTTTTTCCTTTTAGTCCCGAGCTTCCTCTTCTTTTGGGTAACATGCTTTATTTTTTGATTTAAAGATAGTTTATGCGTGATTACCTGTAGGTCAATTCCTAGCATATCTGCCGCAATCCATGCAAATAGATCTGAATTTTTTGCCATTATCTCCTCTAACTCACGCTTGACATCAGTCGGTAGATGGGCCCCGATGTGCATCACCTGATTGGGTTTTGGACCTAAAGAGACAATCTGTAAATTCTTCAACTAGATGAGGTCGGTCTTTTTCACTACTCCTCGGATCTAACTCAGATATGTTAACGTGCATTGGTTGTTTGCTAGAAGGTTCAACTCAGTCGGCTAACTCCTTCGACTTCGACCTTAAGATTTCATTGTAGCAAGTCCTTGCTTTTTTCTGATCTGCATGAACCACTCCGACCTCGCTTTTGGATATGGGAAACTTCGTTGTGGAGTTGAAACTACAATTCCAAGAGAATTAAGAGAATGTCTTCCAAGAATAACATTATATGGAGTATGGGAATCAATAACCAAATATTTAACTAGAACCGTTTTTAAAAGTGTACCTGTTCCAAACGTCATTCGGAGTTCAATGTATCATTTCACATTTACTTATTCTCCAGAAAAGCCGACCAAGCACCCGTTGAAGGGGTTCAACTTATCTTCTGGAATCTGAAATCTACAAAGAGTGGACAGGTAGAGTATATCTGTCGAACTTCCTTAGTCGACCAAGACCCTCCTTATTTGGAAATTTCTAGCAATGATGGAAATCACCATCAGATCATCCAGATTTTCATTAAGGCCAACAAAGTCTTTACTCAAAAATGAAATAACCGCCCCCTCTTCATGCTGTATTATTTGAGATGGGGAAAGATGACTTACCGATATAACAGCTCGGAGATATGTCTTCCGATATGAATTTGAGCTTCCTCCTCCAGCAAAGCCCCCGGCTATAGAGTCAATCACTCCTATAATCATGTTATCCTGAGAATCGAAAACAATAACAATAGCTTTGCCTTTTTCTCCTAGGCTCGGATTCCTTGGTCTGGATTGATTTCCCTCTCTAGCTTCTCTACTTTAACTTATGCACCAGTACATATACTTCCCGAGGTGTCCTTCTCAAATAAGTTGCTCAATCTTATCTTTCAACGTAATGCACCCCTTTGTGGAATGCTCATACATTTTACAAAACTCACACCTCTTACTTTTCGAACCTCACTCGATGATTCCGATTGAATTTATCGGACCGATCATCCTCATGCATCGGTCTGCCTCTTAGATTTAGTCGTCCTCCCTAGTACCGGTCTTGAGGAATTGGACGGATGGAAATGTGTGGATTACTCCTACTTCTCGTTGCTTCCAGCTCAGAAAATTGCTATTCCATTTACTTTCTAGCAAGGGCGATCTCCTCTATGTTAATATACCCTGTAGACCTGTCCCTCAAATCATCTAAATCCAAAGGCGATTTTCTAGCCAGGGAATCTGCAAATGATCCTGGAAGCAAACCTACCATAATGGCATATAAGGATATTGCAGGGTTGAGATCCCTTATTTGAACTACTTTTTCTCTGAATCTCCGCATGAACTCCTTTAGGGATTCATCCCGGCCTTGCCTTGAGTTGATACAGCTGGCCGAAGTCTTTTGGTGCGTCTTACTCATGGAAAAATGGTTAAAAAACTTAATCGATAATTCATAGAAATCGTAAATTGAACCTGCTTCGAGGGTCAAAAATTAAAGTAATGTTGATTTCTTTAATGTCATCGGGAATGCTCTGCATTTGATCGGGTCGGACCTACTGTTCAACAGCATCATGGAATTGAACATCATGAGATGCTCTTGTGGATCAGTTGTCCTATCGTAAAGTTCCATCGTTGGAAGTTGAAAACCATCTGGAAGAGGAATGGACATTATAAAAAAAAAAAAAAGATGATTAGCTACAGATGGAGAATAGTTCGTTTGTCGACGGGTTTCTTGGTCGATAATCCTGGGCTGGCTTGGTTATCGATGGAATTCTCTAATCGAAATGTCTTCTTCAGTTGTTCTCTCCACCTCCCTTTCTGGTTCTATTCCATGTTGATCTCTATTAGTTATTTGATCAATTCGATCAATTCGGCTGTTTATGTCCTTGATGGCTCGCATAAGCATTTCCATAGGGTTGGGCTAAGAGCTTCTTGGGTTTACTCCATTAAGAACGTTGTTTTCATTGGTGGTCATGACTGGTCGGGAAAGTGATTCCGTTGAATGTAAGAAAAATTGGTTGATTGTGGAGTAGGAAAGTTTTACTTGACCCCACGGTGGGTGCCAGATGTTCCGGGTATTGACTGCGGCCTAGAACGGCAACAAGGGGATCCACTGAAGATCCTCGGGAAAGGTAACAACAATATCAAGGAATCCTAGGTAGGTCAACAAGTCGATCACAAAGTATGGTCGATAAATGTTTGGGGTAAGAAGGGAACATGGTTGACCTAGACTACCAGGCCAGCTTATATAGAAGTCCGAGGATTGGCTCATCGGATTCTTACAGTTCAAGCCATTTAAAGCCCTAATCAATATGATTTACGTTATGCTAGGTTTGAATAGCGCGAAGCCGTTTCTAAACGTTGGTCATCAACGCCCAAGGATCATTGATGACCGTGTGGTGAATAATTAAACCGCTCGAGTTAAGACCGGTCAGGCCATGAAGCTGGACAGGATTCGGATATTCTCGGATCATCCTAGGCTTAAGGTCGGCCCAATAAGGCCCGAGTTTATGAGTGGTCCGATGATAGTTGGGACAAGATGGTCCACAACCCTCAGCTCGGTCAATCATTAAGATTGGCCGAGCTTATGAGTGGCCCAATGATAGTTGGGTCATGATGATCCATAGCCCCTAGCTCGGTCAATCGTTGAAATTGGTCGAACTTATGAGTGGCCCGATGATAGTTGGGCCAAGACAGTCCAACCTTAAACCCGCACTCATCTCATTCCATAATAGGAGGTGTCATAAACCTATTCATTGTAGGTGGAACGGATTGATACCTACCACTTGGAGTGAGATTGCTAAGTCTAATGTTGGATATTTGTTTTTAAGAAAGAAAAATTATTGCATATAAACTTAAAACACTTGAGTTTAGTGTCTCCATTATATCATTAATTAATAAATATAATTACTATAATTAATTAATAATTAATTATCATAATTTATTATAATTAATAATATAACTGGTCTAGTCAAGTGTACATAACACTTATGTTAGGTGTTTTAAATTTATGCAAAATTTTCTCTTTAAGAAAATCCACTTATTTAATCAACTATTTTTATTGAGCTAAGTCCTTTCGGTTTATTCTGATTGGGTGCTGTCATCGGGTGGTTTAGACTTTTACAGATTTTTAAAAATCTTAAAATCAGATAAAATTAATACAAGAAAATCTCACCATTGGCAGCAACTAAACATATCAGAAAATGAGTGAATCAGCACTTACAAGACTTTCAACTTCTTAAAGTTTCCAATATAATCAGGTATTGTGTCATTAATATTGCAACTCCTTAATATCCTGTGAAACAATCAAATATGTGAATTCTTCAGCAAAAAGATATCAATATCGCTTCATTTGGACTTCGTACTAATCATTGCTATATTGATGCATTAACCCGCAAAGACAAAAAATACAAAATAAAATAACAAGAATCAAATTAAAGCATAATGCTCACAAACTTTCCAGTCCTGTTATATTAACAGGTGGAAAAGTTGAATCGGGTCCATTCAAGTCAGTAGCTGTCCTGCATTTAATGTTGGATGTATGAACACAACAAGAAAGCAATTTAATTTTGAAATCATGGTTACAGTATGAAACACCATACTCACAAGTAAGTTAAGTTTTGCAGAAATGAAATTCCAGAAGGAAATGGTCCTTCTAACCCACTCCCTTGAATTTCTCTGTATAAACAAGAATAACGTAAATATAATGTGTATTCAGCAACAGAAATACAATTAATTTTTTCCCAAAAAATGGTTCTCACAGTCTATTAAGACTTGTCCATTTTTCAATAAAGTCGGGTATCTTTCCAGAAAATTGATTGTCACCAAGTCGGCTGCCTCATGTGATAGCAAACAAGGAAAAGTTACTATTAATTAATTAATTAATTCAGAACCAAAAATAACTATATAGTTCAATGTTAAGAAAAATAAAAATAGGAAGCTTACACTTTCGTCAATGTTGTGAGCCTCGAAAAAGTGTCAGGCATTTCTCCGGTAAAGTTGTTGGAGCAAAGCTCCCTATAGCATCAAGAATCAAGAAATTATGAATATAAGGCGAATGATGAATCTATCAGCATTTGATATTTAGATTAGAGTAGTGCTACACACCAAAAAGGAAATGTTTTCACATCTAAGACACCAACTCATTCTATTAAAAATGGAAAATGATTTTTGAACACTTTTTTCCTTTCTTTTTTTTTTACACTTTTATTAGTTTGGGTAAAAAAAAGAAAAAAATGTGTATTGAAAATTATATTTATCTTATTTTATTACTTTAAAAGAAAATTATGTAAAGAAGATGACAGCAATAATATGCAAATAACAAGCTCCATTAAAAATTGTGACAAATATTTTAGTTATCTAATATTTTTCTTTTGATTATGGTTGTTTGAGTAAGTGAAAAGTAGATAGATAATTTTGAATGAAAATTATTTCGCACTTATTTGATATATAATAAAAATGTGGAAGTATTACAGTTTTCATAAAACTTTGACTGCTTTTATAACTTAAATTGAGTTTAAAGTAATTTTTCACTTTCTATCAAACAACGACAATAAAATCTCCATTAGGTGCTGGACCAAAAAAAATCTCCACTCGGTGGGAAAATTTAAACAACAATAAATAATTTTTTTTATTCCATTCTATTTTCACTCTCCTATCCTTTTTTTCCATTTCCCACCATTTCAAAAATGATCATAACCTTGATATTTCAGCAGAAAAAATCAATCAAAGAAATTATATAGTGACCAAAAAAGTAAATAACATACAATATGATGTCTTTTTATTTTTTAGAGTATATCCTCACTCAATAATTTTATCTGTGTTTTTTATTTTATCTGTTTTTATTTTAACTATGCATATCTGTGTTTTTATTTTTTTTAACTGAATTCTTTAATTTTGAATGAAAATTTTTCACACTTATTTGATATATAATAAAAATGTGGAAGTATTACAGTTTTCATACAATTTTGACTGCTTTTATAACTTAAATTGAGTTAAAAGTAATTTTTCACTTTCTATCAAACAACGACAATAAAATCTCCATTAGGTGCTGGACCAAAGAAAATCTCCCCTCCGTGGGAAAAATTAAACAACAATAAATAACTTTTTTTTATTTCATTCTATTTTCACTCTCCTATCCTTTTTTCCATTTCCCATCAATTCAAAAATGATCATAACTTTGATAATTCAGCAGAAAAAATCAATCAAAGAAATTATATAGTGACCAAAAAAGTGAATAACATATAATATGATTTTTTTTATTTTTTAAATACTTCTTTACTTATAAGTAAGAAACTAATATTTGTTAACAGAAATTGAAAATTAAAATAAATGGCTTACAATATTTCAATGTGGGAAAGATTCCCAAGATCTCTAGGAAGATTTCCAGAGAATTGATTGGACTCAAGGCTCCTATTCAATTTAAACCAAGTTACAGTGAATATATTAATAAAATTGAAATGGGAAAAATTCTTAATCTGCGTAGATAATCAGAAACTCACAAACTTCTGAGAGTAGTGATGTTTCCTAGTTCTACTGGGATTTGACCGCTTAGTCGGTTACTAGTAAGATAACTATAATGAGAATTGAAAAACATAAATTAGATTCATGTTTCATGAAACAATTAGAATTTTATATATATATATATATATATCAAAAGAAAGAAATTATACAACATAAAAAAAACCCCCAAAAAGAAAATCAGAACCTTATGCTATAGATGTACACAGAGGAAAGAAGAGAGTTGGAGAGAGAAAGCTTACATGTTGAGAAGATTCAAGGAGCCCCATTCTTTTGGGATTGTACCATTAAGGTAGTTGCCGGTGAGGTCACTGTCCCAATGTGAGAAAATCAAAGAAGTGAAACATAGTGACACATGCAGATACATGCAATTAAGGTTATTCTTTTTAAATGTTTGCAACAATTAAGGTAGTTGATTGAATGAAACAAGTTTATTGTCCTTCAAAGTAGAGTGTTACATACATATGTTGGATGTAAGGTAACCTGCTTAGCTCCGGTGGGAGACTGCCTGAAAGATTTTGTGCTCTCAGATCTCTGTTCGTTTATTTACCACGAAAAATTGAAAATAGTTACAAAATTTTATTGAGATAAGCGTTTGCTTCACAAATAATGATATTTTCACACAAATTTAAAATTTTAGACTTTCTTATGATAATTTGTTATAGACCTATGTTAATATAATAAATTAGACTACATTTATTTGAAACTGGTTTAATTTCTCACTCTACGTTCCTTCAAAGAAGTATAACGTCATTCTTAACTTGTGTTCTTTTTGTTTTTAATTTTAAACTCAAATTTTCTTTTAATCTAATTATGATCAATATCATCCGTTTTAGTTAATTTTAATCTTCTTATTTCTTTCCATTTATTACTTTTTTAAATTCTACCTAGATCTAAAAAATTCATGGATGAGATATTTACTAGTTTATATTAATCTTATTAGTAAATTACATTTTTGTGTTGATAAGAAATTTATCCTTATCTATTAAATTTGATTTCTTTTATTTGAAAGTAGTTTTATTTCTTATTTTAATCTTTCTTTAAGAATAACATGTATTCTTCTTAAATTTTCAAATTCTCCTTTAAGATAAATTTTTAAATATACTCAGAATAAGACATTCGCTTACTCTAGATCATTCATTATTATCCACATCAGCTTCATAAATTTCCTTCCCCTCTTATAATAAATCAAGATTTACTTGTTTAGTTCAAATATAATAAAGAAAATCTTTAAATAATCCCAATTTCATCTGTTTTTTTGTACAAAAATCACTGCAACTCAGAATTTCCATTAGAGTTGTTGATAATGTCTCAATTGAAACATGTAATTTTAATTTCAATTCCAATTCTTTTAAATTAGATCAAAATCTTAAATTCTACGAGTTTGGAATCCAGAAAAAAAGATAAGATTATAATTCTAAATTCAATTATAATTTTATTGTTTAAAGATATGATCTAAAATATTAAAAAATTATTTACAAAAATAAAATTAATAAAAATATTCATACAGTATTTTTATAATATAATAATCATTTTTTTTCATAAAGAAAATTTTCATGAATTTTTTTATAAAAAATAAATAACTATTATAATAATTTTTATATAAAAATATAAATAATTTTTTATATAAATATAAAATCTCAATAAATACTTATTCATAAATAAATGCTGGAGAGAGAAGAGGAGAGAGGGTGAGTTTAATTTTTAAACTATAGAATTGATAATTGTCATGGTATAGGTTAAGAATCGAGAAGTGGCTAACTTAGCTATTTTTCAATTCCATGGAATTAGGATGGAATTACAATTAATTTAAATGGTATTCCAAACATAAAAATTAGAATTAAGAGGTCCAATTCCAATTCTAAACTATAATTCCATGCTCAATTCCAGAAACCAAACGGACACTTAGAGAAGTTGATGTCTCAAAAACTCAGAAGCGGTCTTCAAATCGATCAAAACCGGAAACGAGCACCAGAGAAACGAGCAAGATTTGAGAACCACCACCAGTCCCAGTCGCCGCCAACAGTGATGAAATAAAATAACACATCATTCTCTATTATTTTATTTCATAGGCTGTCACAGATCCAGCAAAGGAACTGATAAACGGTGCTAGATTGGGGGTCGCGGGTGAGGTTGGCGGAGCCGAAGTTGTCGGGGGCGCGGAGGGTGGTGGTGACGAGTTTGCCGGAGAGGGGAGTTTGGGACTACGAGGAGGAAGAGTGATGGGTGGGGGGATAGGAGGAGGAAATAGATGAATGTTGTGAGGGTAATATGGGGAATAAGGGTTGGGGATCATATTACAAAATTTTATTATGGTGATAATAATTAATATTTCATAATAAGAGAAATGTCTATTCTGAATGCACCAAAATCCTTTTATAATGTAACTATCCATATCTGTTTTGTAGTTTAAGACACCTTTCCTTTTTATCTCTGTTCTTTTTTTTTTTTTTTGTCTTTTAACTGAATTCTTTAAAAAATTTCCTTGACGGCACTGGATACTTACTGTTACTAAACTGACTCTTACTACGTGTTTGAACATTTTTTTAATTAATGAAACGGAATTGACTAAAAAAGAAAGAAAAAGAATATGACATAGTTGTTATTTTTTTTATTTGAAAGTTTCATTATTAATAGAATGGAACAGAATTTTATTACTCATGTATTTTTTTCATTCCATCTCAATTTTAGGAATAACAAAACTTAGATATTTGAGGGGAAGAGCAGAGAAGTGATTTTTTATGTGTTCTATTCCCTTCTCATATATTTTAAAATTCTCAAATAATAGAATTTATTTTTCTTCCTTCATTCCATTTTCATTCCCTTCATTACCTATCATCCAAACATAATATTAAATAATGATGAATAAAAATGTTTTTCTTTTTAACTGGATGAATAAAAGTTATTAACCCAAAACAAGTTACAAACATGATAAGTGTAAGTATTAGTCACTTTAAAAAGATGGAAATGTGGTATGAGAATATCATTATGAATATCATAGCAAATCCAGATAATGTTATATATGTTAATCATTTTTTCACATTCTTCGCATTCCTGAATTAGGTCAATTTTCTCTTTAAAAGTTCTTTTTTTAACACTAGAACAGCTTTTCATACATTATAAAAAATGGTCATTTATTTAGAAACACAGAAGGTTAATTTGAAAAACAAATGATTTTAGCTTTTTTCAAGTGTTTCAGTTTTTTTTTACTCATCCAAATATATTAAAATATATAAAAAAAATAGTTTGCAAGAGGTTCGATCCTTCACTAAATCATTTAGAGATCATTTGGATAAGCAATTTTTGGATACAAAGAGATTTTTTTCAAAAAAAAATACTTTTTAAATTTTTTAGCAAGTTTCAAAGTTTTAAAAATAAATATGAAGAAAATAGATTTTTGAGGTTTTGAAAAAAGATATTTTTTAGATGAACTTTATTATTTGCACACCAATATTGATACATCATTCTTACATTTTTCTTTATTAGAAAAGTTTTATTATATAAAAAAATGGTGTAAGATCATGATGTAATAAAAATGATATGCAAATAATACTTGATTTTGTTAAGGCATATGTTAAGGAATCAAAAATAAAAATTATTGAATGAAAGTACAAACATTTATTATCTTGAAAATTTAAAAAGTATTTAATATTTTTCTCTAAATAATTAATAATAAATAATAAATATTATTTTTAATCCTTAAAGCATATTTTAACAAAATTCATAATATTATTAGTTTTAGATAATGAAAAACATGTTCTTGCACAATTTTTTAAGAATATTTATAAATGAGTTACCAGTCCTTTACATCGATATTTTAAGATTTATACCTGAGTTACCTATATATAAATATTTATATATAGTGTAAACTCATGTATAAATATTCATCTACAGATAACTCGTGCATAAATATATTAAAATATACGTGCAAAGCATAAATAACTCATTTAATAGGTTATATTTTTTATTCCTTAATATATACTTATTTAAGGACCTAGATCAACAAAAATCCATATTTTCCTCATAAAAAAAGGAACTTTCTTTCACCAAATTATTTGCCAAAATTTCACAACATTTTGTGTGCGCACTTTTTCTTATGTATTTAACACTTTTTCAATAATTTCTTTAATCCATTTCAATAGAAAAAACTTTTATCCAACAATAATTTTAAAAATAAACCTTTAATTAGTCTGTGTTACTGCATATGTTGATTTGGGCCCTTGTCGGCTCAAGACCTTGGGAAATCATTGTCTCAGCTCAAGAGGTTTCAGGAAAGACCAGGACGAAGACATCAAAATAAAGATAACTAATGAAGCTAAAGATTTCAAGTTGAATCATTCTAAGAGTTATCTATTATATATACACATAGTGAGAGAGAAATCAGTTAAGCTACAAGCTTATTGGTCGCTGACTATTTTTTTTTTCATTCGTTAGAGGATTTTTTTTGTCTTAAATTATTTTAAGAAAATAAATAGAAAACCCAGTTTTCTTACATTTTGGATTCAATTCGAGTGTGAATTCTTTTGTTAAGAAACCAAAGAGTGATTGATAATTTAAAATTTTAAGACAATCAAACACAGGCTCACTCACAGAGGAAAAAAGAGACATACATTTTAACAACATGGCAGAAGTCGTCATTGGCGATAGAGCAATTGCAGGAGACATTGTTATATGTAACATTATCCCCACTAGTCGTAGCCCATGTAGAATCTCCGCTGCATGGATCTATATTGAAGTCCCAATCCTTTTTACCAAGTGTTTTAGCTATATCTTTCAGAGCTTCCACTAAATATACAAATTAAGGCGCTATCAGCAAAGTCGTCAGTCATCTTCCAAACTATATTACTTATGTATGTAGTTTTTACAAGAATTACGAGGTAAAAATATATATATATATCAACCATATAATTAAACAAACATGAAACCTTAATTACAGCAAAAATATTTTTCTTCATTTGGGAGGTATACATCATACCTTCATCTGGATGAGTTTTGGCTCCAAAAGCAAGTGATGTGAAGCAAAATGCAAGGAGTGAAAGGAAGAGAAATTGAGGGAAAGTGATCACCTTCATGTTGATTGAATATTGGAAAGGAAAAGAGCTTCAGGTCACTTGGAAAGGAATCAATGCTATAGCGGTAGAAAGCAGAATATATAACATTTGAATTAGGAATTTGAAACGCAAGAGAGAGAGTTTATTCTCATTAATGAAAGATTCTTGATATACCTCTTATAATATCTTCTTAATAATTTTTTTAATATTTTATTAAAAAAATATTAAATAAAAAATAAATACATTAAATAATTTTAAAATATACAAAATATTTAATATTTTTTATTTAATAATTAAGAATATTATTAAGAAGAAGAGTTACGAAGATTACAAATATTTTAATGAAAACAACTTGAAAAAGATTACTACTACTTAATAACACTTGTTACAGTTTCCAAGCAAACTTTATTAGTAATATTAGGGGATTAAATCTACAACATGTTATTTTAGAAAATTTTTTACTTAACTATCACTTCAACTTAAAAGCTAGTTTCACAAGTATATTTATAAAAATATATTGGTTAAAGAAAAAAAAAGACAACTTTTGAATGGTGAGAATAAAACGGAGACTAGGAAATGGTCCATAAACTTGCAATAATTTCTGCTTGAGAAAGGTACAAGGAGGGAAAGATATTTACTTTAAAAATATTATACAACTTCATTAAAAATATAACGCGTATTACCGTATTACTGTATAAATCGATAGATTAAAAATAAAATATTATTAAATTAAATCTAAATAGTTATAAAACTATATGTAAAACATTACTTTAGAAATATTTTAAAATCTGTTTGGAAGACTTCAAACATAACTAGCAGACTCCAAGTCAGCCATTTCAGTTTTCAGCAAAATGATCCTGCTTTCAGTAATTGCTGCACATGCATGCTCTATTTTATCATGGGACCCAAAAAAAAACGTAAAGATAAAATGGTCCAGCAATGATTCATCAATAATATAGTTGGTGGGGTTATAAACAATTGAATGAGAAAACTAGCAGACTGAGCAAAACTAGAAGGTTCTTTTAAACGTGTGCCCAAAAAAGAGAATTTTTTAACGTATGCATTTAAGACTCATATTAAAGAATTAAAAATAAAAATTATTAAATAAAAGTATAATAATTATTATTTTAAAATTTAAAAAATATTAATATTTTATTCTTTAAATAATTAATAATAAATAATAAATATTATTTTAAATCTTTAACAATATGTTTACATTAATTTGAATCTTTTAAATAACGTGTACCCAAAATAAGTACTATTTTAAATCTTTTAAATCAAATTCAAATTAGCAACAAACAAGATTCTTGTTTGTTTGGGAAATTGATGGGCAAGCTTGTAAAGTTCCCACTACCTTTTATGAGACGAATTGTCAACCGGACAATTACACAAAATAAATAAGTAGTAAGAGAATTATTAAAAAAATAAGTTAAGAAGATATATCAAAACTCTTACACAGATCGGTCATTCATGGATGTACTACAAGAAGGGCCCATATCTTTAAATCCGTGTGAGAAAGCTTTCCATTTTCCAAAGAAGACAGTGATAAATCCGCAAAATTAATGGCATTTTGTCATTCCCCAACTCCCCCTATTACTTTTCGGACTCTCTTTAATGAAAACAAATTGAAGACGATAACTTCTGATTGGTGAGAATGGGAATCAAAGAAAAGCAAGCTGAGGAGACAGAAATAAAAGGAGCAGGAACTCCGGAAGACTCCACAGAAGACCGCAAACCGAACGAACAGATCAAGTCAACCCGTCGGCCAAGATTGCTCTCATTAATCGCTGCATATTGATGAACTTTTAATTAACCATGGGACTAAAAGACATGTAATACTTGGGTACATAATCAACTATATACATAATAATATCATATCCATCACCGAATTTTACTATGTGAATATATTTATAATCTTAAATGATATTTTAAACAATAAATATGTAGTTATATATAGAATTTGGGAAAATATAAATATATAGATAAAGGAAGTACATAAGCTGCACAAATTTTTTTACATCTCCAAGAAAGAGAAAGGAAAGACAAATACACACAAAAAATTATTAAACAACTCCATCTATAAAGTTCTTATATATTGAAGGTATATGTGAATGTACCATCACTCAGAGTTTATCATCAAACCAAAAATATATTAACTATTCAAGCAATGATTTTTCCAAAAGCATTAAACTTGAAAGCAGTTCGTTCGTTGGGAAAGAAGAAGGAAAGAGAGAGGAGGCGAGGTAAAAGAAAAAAAGTCGTGTTTAAATTTTAAAAGTAACCATATTTACATATCAAAATAATTACACTTTATTTATTTAAAAAAAGTTAAGAGAGTGTACCTTAACTATGTATTTTTTAATTTTATTATAAAAAATAATATATAAATAATATAATAAAAATGATATATAAATATCATTATTATTTTTTATGTGTCACTTCGTAATTACCAAACTGATATGGGAGCTATGAAGTGACCTGTAAAGTTTTACTAATCTTTTATAGTTCTGTTATTTGTTCATTTTTATATGTATAATTTTTTTATTTTTTTATAAATTTATTTTATATTATGTAAAAATATTACAGTTATATATAATATAATTTGATATTTTTTTTTATATATGTTTAATAAATATATATTTACCGTATTTTAGATGGATAAAAAACATTATCCAATCTTTTTTTGAGCCGAATTGTCAACCAGACAATTGGAACGGTAATGAGCCACTCATTCATGCATTATTTGATTTCAATCGGTCTCAATCACATAAAGCTTGTTCCCCAAAGAATTTTAAAACACCGAAAGAAACAACTTGTTATAAGATATAAATAAAAAAAAATCCTATAATGAGATTTTAGAGATACGACACTTATACAGAATTTTTGAGAAAAAATCCTACACAGATGAGATGATGGCCTTTGATGGGAAAGAAAAAGGAGTGAGAAAAAAAAAGAAGAAAAGTAAATAGTTATAATGAGATTATATAAAATTCGTGAGTAACTTTTTTTAGTGTATATATATATATATCATTATTCATAATTTTACTTTGGTTTCTTTCTTATTCAATCTTCCTTTTTCTTCTGTTCCGTTCTCTCCCTCCTTTTGTTCTGCTAGTCATTTTAATCAAATCATCAGAAGGGCTCTCATTTTTTTTTATTAAAAATTATACGTGTGAGCACATGTGAACTAAGATGTGAGTGTAAGTAATTAGTTCTAAGTATTTTTCTACATGCATGCCCAGGGCTAGAAAAAGTAAAGCAGACAAGTCAAGTAATGATTTTTCCAAAAGCATTTTTTTTAATTAAAATTATACATGTGAATACATGAGTGTGAATAAGGATATTTTAAAATGAGAATTTTTATAAAATAAATAAGTAAATTCATATTAATTATTAATGATTGATGTGAATGATTAATATGAATCTATTTATTAATAATTAATATAAATTTATTTACTCATTTTATAAAAATTATTACTTTAAAAAAAATTTATATGATGAGTGTAATCAATGTGTATTAAGTATTACCCGACGTGCACGCCCGGTGCTAGAAAAAGGTAAAGCAGACAAGTCAAGCAATGATTTTTCGAAAATCAGTAAATTAGCACTTAACAAGGAAAATTTCTTATCTCCAGCAGGAGAGACAACTTCTTCTTCCTCCATGTGAATCTCTACCATTGATTTCTAAAAAATGGAGAGAGAAAGAGAATATAATAATAATTAATGAATAAGATATTCTATAAACAAAGAATTTTCTTCCTCCTGTAATAAAAAAGAAATGGCCTTATCAAGAATGAAGTTGGTGGATTACAAAAAAAAAATAATAATAATAATATAATAATAATACTGAACTTGGTGGGACTATAAACCGATAGATACGATTACTAGCAAAGCGAGTAAAATTAGAAAAGCAACAAGCATGGAAGGTGGGAAAGAAGGAAAAGGGACACAGTGAGGAGAAATTATTATATGTTAATATATTAACAATAAAACTTTGTCTGTGCTGAATTTTATTATAAATTCTTACATAATTGATTTTAAGTCCGGATAAAAAAGGAGAATTATGTTAAATAGCTTATAACCAATGTAAAACTTTATCAAATATGACAATATATTAGCAATAAATGTGTATTTTATGATAATTTTTACTATTAATTTTAAGTTAAAATGTTAAAATTTAAGTGAATATGTTTAAAATTAATGGTTGAGATGATCATAATGCATGTATTTATTGTTGCTCAAGTAACATATAATAATTTTTCCGTAGAAAGAGGTAAAAGAAGTAAAGAATAAAGTTGTACTCAATTTTGGTGTGCCATTTTACAGCTACCAAACTACTTATCTAGGGTCTAAACAATTCAAGCTAAGTTGAATACTTAAAACTCCAGTTTAAATTGTGAAAAATGAAGTTATTTAAAGCTTGACTTATTTATTTAGATTAGTTAAATTTAAAACTTAGACACGGCTTGTCAAGAATATGAAGCTTGAATTCAATATGTTTAACTTGTATATAGATTATTTTTTTTTTTCTTTTTCAAATCTCTCCTTCAAGTATTTTAAAATTTATTAATTTAGTATTTAGTAGAGATCTTTATATTAGAAGATAAAGTAAAAAAAAAAAGGAAGAGAATAAGAAACTTTTTGAAAATTGGAGTTAAGTTTGTGGTAAATAATAATAATTAATTTAATATTTAGTAAATATATTATACTTGAAGATGAAGCAAAATAGGAAGAGAGTGAGGAACTTTTTGAAGATTGGAGTTAAGTTAGTGGTAAATAGTAATAAATTAAATTATGATTATCTAGATAAAATTACTTCTTTTTTTTCCTAATCTCCACTTGATATGTGAGAAATTAATCTTTCGAGGTATGGTTAAATGTTTAAACGAAAACCCCTCATAATGATGTTATTTCTATACGCATGAGTCTCAGAATCAAACCTAGGACATGCTTAAGAGACTCGATCCTCTTTCACTCGGACCAACACACATCGGTAGATAGAATTACAATTTACTAAGCAATAGTAATAAATACATGTAAGTTCCAAAGTCCTTAAGAAGCATCTAATCTTACTGAAGTTATTTAGAACCTTATGAGTTTTGATGATCAACAAATTTAAACTTAGAATCTTATGTTACTAATATTTCATCTAAGTGTATCAAAGTACATTTGAGAAGACAATTGGACTATCAACACTAATCTCGTGAATAACTTAAGTTCACTTTAAGAAAGTCTTAAAAGAATCAAAATCTTCAAAGAATTTTTGAAGAAGTCCTTACAACAAGAAATTTTCATGCAAAATCTTTGTAAAGGACTTAAGATGTAAACCTATTCAATCTCATCAAGTCCATCAGAAGACAAATGTTCAGTAGACATCTTCATCACAAGACTAAAGTATCAGAAGAAATAATCTTTCAGAAACATATAACATTCAGAAGACAACTAATGTACAAAAATAGCAAAATCAAAGTAAAAAAACCTCAGAAGTTTGAAACTTCTATCTATCTCTGGAAAAAGACAAAAACTATCAAGGAAAAACTGACTAATTACTACAGGATAATAAAACAATAAATGTGCTCTGAATATTAATTGTTGGGAATCAAATGACTAGTTTCTGAAGTTCTATAAATTTAAGAAGCTTGGAAGTTTGATGACATGAAGCAAACTATTATTCTGCTAAATTCTTGAATGCTTATTCCCTTTTCTAAACAAAGTTTTTCTGCTGAAATCTTCATCTGATCACTTTCTTAGAAGAGAAACTATTTCTCTCAATTTTGTAATTGCTTAAATCCACTCATTGATTGTTAAGAAATTAGAACCTCATTCTCATCTTTGTATTCAATTCCTTAAATCATCTCTTTGAGTGTTGAGAGAAACACAAACCTATATCTTCTTTTTGTAACTTGATCCATTAGTGATATGTGTGAGAGTCTAGTTTGAAAAGACTATGGTGGATCAAAGGCTACTTGTAATCTAACTTGGAGAAGTTAGGGTCAAAGAAAAAATACTCATGGCAATACAAAATCTTGGTTTTGTTGTAGATTGTTGTCACCCGTGCAGCCTTAATCGAAACCTGCAAATAAATGAGACAGCAAAATCGTGAAACCTGTAGCGTGCAAAGCACTGCCCTCAAGGATTATTTCGGTATAGACGAAAATCCCCCAGGGTACTGCAGGTTCTTCCTGTTTGACAGGGCTTCAAGAACTACAAGAGATTTAAGTCACGTAACCCAGTAGAGAAAGAGAATAGAAGTAGAGAATAATGAAGAAGAAGTTCTCTCTATGTGTCTCTCAAACCACAAAATTTAATCAAGGATGGTATTTATAGAAAACAGTTTTTGGTCGTTGGAATATGACCGTTGGAATATGACCGTTGGAATATGTCCGTTGGAATATGACCGTTGGAATATGTCCGTTGGAATATGTCCGTTGGAATATGACCGTTGGAATATGACCAGGTCAAAACTTGGATAAAACAAAATCATTTTTTTAAACTTCTTCAAAAACTTATTTTCCAACTAATGTAAGACATTTATTCTTTTGAAATAAAGCATTTTTCACAACAATCCCCCACATATTTCAAAAGAATATTAAATAAAATCAATAATTTTTTAAAACAGAATCTGGGTTACATCATGAGTGCAAACGTTTCGAATCTGGTGTCTTTTGGACTATGAACCAGACCTAGATAAATAGGATTTTAACTTACAATGTAATTGGTGAAGTTTAAACTTCTATGAACCAAAACATTTTTCGTGTAAATTAGAATCCCATTTGATCACATTTACACCCTTATTTATCTCTTGCTGTTAACGCAGTTTTGCACTTTTCGGCCATGTGCGTGCCTGGTTGTTCATGAGTGCTCTAGAGATTATGCCATTATCTCATAGGAGCGGCCCCACTCCACACTCATATAGGTGATTTCATCAAGTGTATACTGCACTTTATACACCACCCATAAGGGATATGAAATTCATTAAAAGCATATAGCTTATCCTCACAATAAATGCAGTCTAGCACTTCTCATGCTTCTCACACCATAGGAAGGGACAGACACAGTGCTAGCAGTACTAACAAGTGACTTGTTATTACCCATATGAACTTTTTTCATGGGGTCTCCACTCATAAAAGTTGGGTTACCATCACTGTTAGTTTCAAATTGGCTTAAGTCTCACTCCCCTCGATGTGGTATATATTAAATTTCTACACAAAGATTTTGTCAGAGGATTGGCCAAATTTCCTTATGACTTCACATAATTATGGATTTAATTCCATCTTTTAGCATATGCTTCACAGAATTGTGACGTATACATATATGTCACTTTTCATTATACACATTTTTTGTTTGCTCTTACTATTTGCCATTTTGGCAATCACAGACTCTGAAGAATCTATGTCTTCAGGTATTTTCCATAAAGGAATATTTGCTAAGAGATTTCTTAGCCACTCAAATTTCAGATCCTACCAAGTTAATAGTAATAAATTATGCCTCTATTATAGATCTGGCTATACAGGTCTACTTAGATGACTTCCAAGCGACATCACTTCAATTGAGGCTAAAAATAAATCACTAGTGGATTTAATCTCATTTGAATCAATGATTTATTTAACATTATGATTATCATGTCCACACTTCAAATTCAACACCATGGCTCTTGGTCCATAGTCTCATCAATCTCAACTAATCTCATAGTGCAATAGGGACATGGAATTCATTTATGCAAACATTATCAAATACTTGATCATGTACATCTAGATCATAATTATCACACTCTATACATATATAACTATGCATGTCATGTCACATAACCAAGTTAAATAGTAACTCAAAGATAACAATGGTATATGAGATATAATGTAAGACATTATATGAAGCACTCAATGCTCTATTTTAATTTTTAAACTCTACACAAACCATTATAAGGATTATGTGTATGTATTTACTTAATCAATCAAATTATAACACATGCAAAATCAATTACATAACAAAATTACCAATATTTGAGCATATTCATATTGTGATGCACCACATTATACATATTTGAGAAAATTCTCACTTGTTATACACACCACATCTAACAAAAGAAAATATCTTTCTAAAAATTATTTCACAAAATTAGAAGTATCACATTATCTCTTCCTTGGTTCAGGTGAAAGAATTTTAGATAGACACCCCCACACTTTAAGATATTTATACCAAGTCTACTACTATAATATCATTTTCTCATTAAAACCCCCACATATAGAGAGTACATCATATTGATGAAAAACATGTAATCACTTATAGCATCAATACATAATGAAGCTTCCTCTGGAACTAACAAAGAACTTAAACTAAGACTCATTATTCATATAGAGCACCCATGCATGAAACATTTCCACAAACATGTTCAACGCATACTTTCATTTTTGTCAACTAACAATAATTGTTAAAAATATAGCACCTAGCAACACTAAAGGATAATAGACATCCAAAGATTCCATCAAACAAACCACATATCACAAAATTAGTGCATTACCCTCACCTACACACAGTCAGCTACACCATTGGATTGAGGAGAGTAAGGAGGTGTGATTTCATGAATTATTCCTTCTTTTTCACAATAGTCATTAAAGGTGTATTCACCACCTCTATCTGATCTAACTCTTTTAATTCTTTTATTTAATTGATTCTCTACTTCTGCTTTATACACTAGAAACATATCAAAAACCTCATCTTTATTTCTAAGTAAATATACTTTAGTGTATCTAGAAAAATCATCAATAAAAGTTACATAATATTTTTACCACCTCTAGTCATAGTTTGTTTTAAGTCTCCTAAATCAGAATGAATTAATTCAAGAACTTCTGTTTTTCTTTCTACAGATAAGCATGGTTTTTTAGTTATTTTTGATTCAGCACATATTTCACATTTGTTTAAGCATGTATCACGAAAACTAGAAATTAATCTAAGATATTGCATTTTCTTAATATAAACAGTACTAACATGTCCTAATCTTGCATGCCACATATCAAAAGAGTCAATCATATACGCAGAAGAATTAGCATTTTCATTAATTTTAGCAATATTGAGTATAAACAGGCCTTGATTACAATAACCCTTTCCTGCAAAGACATTATTTTTTGTCATCACTATTTTGTCAGACTCAAAAGATACTTTAACCCCAGCCTTTCCTAGCAAGGCCACAAAAATTAAATTTGCCCTTATGCTAGGTACATGAAGCACTTCGTTGAGAGCTAAGGTCTTACCAGATGTGAGTTTCAGAAGAACTTTTCCTTTCCCAAGAACTTCGGTGGTTCGGGAATCACCAAGATAAACTTGTTCTTCTCCATCCCCCACAATTGTAGGAGGTAAACATATTTCTGTTTACACAAATATGTCTGGTAGCCCCAGAGTCTACCACCCAATCATTCACATTGGCCATCAATAAAACTTGAGAAATGACCGCAGCAATTATATCATCTCCTTCGACCAAATTTGCATTTGGCTTAGGAGGATTGTCATTTCTCTTCCTGAGTCTGCATTGAGCAGCCCGATGACCTGGCTTGCCACAAACATAACAGTTTCCTCCACTCTTTTTTGAAAGTGGGATTATTCACTCTTGGCACGTAATTAGGTTTATTGTAATCAGTCCTTTTGTTGGGTTAATGTTCGTACCTTTTCTTATTGAATTGTACCATATTTGCCCTCGAAGCCAATGCCTTTGCCCTTGCAGTCTTGATCTCGTTTCTGTTTGTGTCCTCAATGATTATGTGCGTGATTAGATTAGCAAGGGATAGCTGTTTGTTTTTATGCTTGAGTTGTTGTTTGTAGTCCTTCCAAGTTTGCGGCAGTTTTTCAATGAGCAGTCCTGCTACGAATTCATCAGGCAAGGTGATGTTCTCAGCCTTCAATTCTTCTAATAACTTGTGGTATTGATTGATTTGAGTCTTGATATCAATTTCATCCGTCATCTCCCATTGGTAGTAGTTCCCAATGACGAACTTTTGTTTGCCAGCATCCTCGGCAGTGTATTTGACAATCATAGACTCCCAAATTTTGTTGCTTTCCTTGTATGAGCGGAGACATCGAACAATTCGTTAGATAATGTGGTTAGAATTGTGTGCCTACATACCTTATTGGCATAAGTCCAATTGTCAAGTGTTTTCTGATCAGTAGATGTGTCAGGCATTTGATCGGTGAGTGCAATAGCGACACCGTGCATGTCTAGAATAGAGTAGACACGCTCTTGCCATCTTTTGAAATTTTGTCCTCCGAACATTTCGATCTTGGAAACATCTGGGAATGGTTTGGCATATGTAACTGCGGCAGCAAGAGGAGGTGGGTTTTGTGGGGTACCATTCTCAGACCCGTTGTTGGCTGAGAAAGCGGCCTTGTTAGCTGCATTTTGTGGTTCCATAATCCTTGAGATTGTTGTAGATTGTTGACACCCGTGCAGCCTTAATCGAAACCTGCAAATAAATGAGACAGCAAAATCGTGAAACCTGTAGCGTGCAAAGCACTGCCCTCAAGGATTATTTCGGTATAGACGAAAATCCCCCAGGGTACTGCAGGTTCTTCCTGTTTGACAGGGCTTCAAGAACTACAAGAGATTTAAGTCACGTAACCCAGTAGAGAAAGAGAATAGAAGTAGAGAATAATGAAGAAGAAGTTCTCTCTATGTGTCTCTCAAACCACAAAATTTAATCAAGGATGGTATTTATAGAAAACAGTTTTTGGTCGTTGGAATATGACCGTTGGAATATGACCGTTGGAATATGTCCGTTGGAATATGTCCGTTGGAATATGTCCGTTGGAATATGACCGTTGGAATATGACCAGGTCAAAACTTGGATAAAACAAAATCATTTTTTAAACTTCTTCAAAAACTTATTTTCCAACTAATGTAAGACATTTATTCTTTTGAAATAAAGCATTTTTCACAACAGGTTTATGACTGGGGACTGGACATAGGTACGTGGTTTGACCGAACTAGTATAAAATTCTGAGTGACCTCTTCTGAACTCTATCTTTTAACTTTCTATTTGCTAAGCTTTGTCTTAACTTGTCCTTTTGATAGCTAAAACTAACCTTCTACCTTAAAAAAACTAAGTTTTTTAAAGTAACTCTAATCCAAGTTCACTTTCTTTTAAGTAACTCATTTGAACAACTTAGCTTCTGATCTATACTTTGATTTATCCAAGTCGAGAAAACTTGAGAAGCTTTTAAGTTTTTCATAAAAAGTTCAGAAATTAGAAACACGATTCAGCTCTCATTCTCATGTTGTTGCCACTTTCAATACATTATTATTTTCTATACATTTTCTTTATATAAAATTATTTCTTTGTGATTGTATACGTATACATGAGTTACTCGCGAGCTTTTAATATCAAACTTATAAACTTGAACTTAACTCATTTATATAATTGAATTTAAATTTAATATTAAAATTATTTATTTATTTAAACAAACGATTTTAATTAAACATTTAACAAATCTATATCAAATAATTTATAAATAACCCAATTAATTTATTTCCTTGCTTGTCTGTACCTTATGTTGAGAGCAAGGATACTTGTCATTTCTTTGAAAATTCATGGCCAAGGATGTTAACTGGAAAGCCCTGTAAAATTCTTACATCCTCGAGTAAGAATACCACCATATTAATTTTTGTGTCACTCTTTCCTCTCTCCTCATCACATCTAAAAGTAAGGGTTGATATCATAGTTGTATAACTCGAACCAAAGGTTAATTCGATCAAATGCCTGGGTCAAAGGGTCAGTGTTTCGATTACAGGTTAAGTGGTTAAATCAGAAAATTTGGACAATAATAAATATTTTTAAAAAAATACTATATAAAAAATTACTTTATATTAAAAAACATTACATGAAAAAAATACATCATATAAAAAAGTACTAATGATATAACCAAATGAGTAAAGATAATTATCTAGCTTCAATTTTTTAAAATTAAATTTATTAAATAATAATATAAATTAAAAATTAAAAATATTACTCAACACGAACATATGGTCTAATAGAAAAATACATTTCATCAAAAGGTCTTTTTGAAGCCTAAAACTAAAAAAAAAAAAGGCAAAAACTCGGGTCAATCCGTCCAGGTGGGTCATCGGGTCACCCGAGTTTCACTAGTTTGTCGAGAAAATTCATTGTGACTAAGAATTGGACCGGCTCAAAGACTGGGTCATGGATTTTCCATTCGGACTGGTCGAGCCGGTCTGGTTCGTACAACTATGGTTAAGATGCTCTTAGGGAAGAATTTTCTTCCTCTATAAGTATGGAAGAAACACTCGAAAAACTTTTTATTTCCTCCCCTCTTAAAAGATGTAGGACCAATGGAGAAAAGGAACAATGAACCCTCGAGGTTTCAAAGGCACTAGGTGCCAAGAAACTCAGTCTCAAAATAGGAATATAATCCACTGAATTCAATAACTAATAAAAAACATCTTCCAAAGTGCATAGGAGGGACATTTATAACCCTCAAACAAAACAAACCAAATCTAAATCAAATACAACCAATTAAAGATAAGATTTAGGATTTGATAGAATCCCACTAAAATTCTAATTATAAAATAGATAAGATCCTTAACTA
The DNA here is from genome assembly GCA_029884595.1 of Ormosia semicastrata. Classification (NCBI taxonomy): domain Eukaryota; kingdom Viridiplantae; phylum Streptophyta; class Magnoliopsida; order Fabales; family Fabaceae; genus Ormosia; species Ormosia semicastrata. Next base: position 24,776,110 of record JAQQTO010000055.1, on the reverse strand, counting down.
ACAAAATAAAATTCCAAATTAAAATAACAAAAAATTCATAATAAAAAAAATCATAATTATCTTAATATCATCTGCATCATTCTCCCCCTCTGGAAGAACTCACCTTTGGAGAGTTAAATCTCAACTTCATGCAGGATCAATATGGTAGAAATGATCTTCAAAAATTGAAGTAGTAACAAAATCAATGTGGTTCTCCTTTTTCACAATATAATGACAAATAAGATTAGGGGAAGAATCCACAATCAACAGTGTATCATCCACAATCAGCATTGTATTATCCATAAGCAGCATTGTATTAATTTGGTCTGGATATTGTAGTGGAATTAACAGAACTTTAGGCATGCAGGCAATCAGATGATTTGTAGCAATAGCTAGAGAGAACATAGATGGCTCAAAGTATCTTTAGAAGGAAGCAAATCATCAACATCAAAATTATGGTCCCTAAAATGCACATTAGAATCCAATTTATAATTATCACTACTTAATGTAAAGTGGCGTCTAATGGTGGCACGTAATTTAAGGATACGATTCGTAATTATCTCAGCTAAATCAAGATGTTTAAGATCTTGTGGTATGAGCTTAAGATCAATGGGCTTATTTTCTTTCTCGACAATCGTTATATCTTTAGAATCCCTAACATTCATATATGAACATTCTTTACTAGGATCATAGATTTCAAGATAATTCTTCTACGACAGGATCTTAATAAAAAGAAATATGTATTGTCTCTATCATTGTGGGTCACATCATTATTGTATATATCCAGAGACGACCTAACAAAATGTGAGTAACATCCATAAGTAAAACATCACAACAAATATCTTTCACATAAGACCCTAGTACAAATAGGACCTCACACCTGTGTGTGACCTCTAGATAAATATCATTTATCCAAGTTATCCTAAAAAGTTGTGGGTGAGGTTCTAGATTTAAACCACATCTAATCACACATTACTCTTTTAAAATGTGGACTGGTAGCCTAATAAGTTTTTTTTATATGGGCTGAATGAGCTTATTTAAAGTTTTCATATAAAGTAAATCTTTTTTATAGTGATTTTTGTATGAAATATTTTTCTTTTGAAAAAAACTATTCTTTGTCAAGGTTTTTCGATTCGATTGCGGATTTCTGGTTCGATTGCCTAGCCTGCGGTCAAACCGTTGACCTGGTGACCCGATCTTCTAACCGGGTTGACTTCCGGTCCGGGTGATACAACTATGCATTCATTTGAAGGATTGTTGTTAGATGTGGAAAAAGTTTGCACATGGTTTTTTTTTGTTTTAATTTATTTTATATTTTAAATTTTGATAAAATAGAATTTAAATAATAAAATTAATGTATGGCGCTTATTGCATAGAGATAGAAGGTTTACCAACAAGAGTTGAGTGTAATGGTAAGTGAGTTGTACTACTACAAAGTTCAAATCTTACAGAAAATAATTGTTGGAAGGGCCTCATAGTCACGACAGGGTCAAAAGTTCAAACCTTGAAGAAGATAATTATTGGGAAGACCTCCTAGTCGCAATAATACTTGAGAGTTATTTTCACAGCAATGTACGTCGGGATATATCAATACCCAATTTTGTTCGGGTTTTTTCTTTTATAAAATAAAAAAAAGGAATAAAAAAAAGATCAAAAAGAAAGAGGAAAAAATATGCACTCATCTATTTTACACATAAAAGTCCCACGTTGGAGAGATCAAACTCATTCTCCCTTCCCACGTCCTATATAAGGAGTTGATCATTAAGTGATTGTACCCTCCAAAAAATTGCACACTTAAACTTAATAATAAGTATAAAATCTGGGGATTTTAGTAAAATAATTTTTTTTCAGGCTACTCTTCAAGATTTGATTTGTAAGAGCAAATTAGATCCTATATAACAAGCATAATATTTGTTGCCTTGGTGGTAAGTTTGTTTGTTTGTTTTCCTTTCTTCTTCTTTTTTTATGTAATTATTATTTCTTCCTATATACTTGTTTGTTCATTTTAGCTTCTTTTTTTTTTAGTTTGATTTATTTATATTTATTAGTTCTTGATTTGTTTTTAGATATTTTAAAATTTAAAATTAATTCAATAATAAAGAAGGGTTAACTGAATTGTGATAACTTGTTAATCTCATGACTTTTTGGAAAATCAGCTAAATTGTGACAACTTATTGGTCTCAGTTAAATAAAACTAACTAACCCATATATTTTTTTAAGAGAATTACGTTGACTTTTAACTCCCCATTGCATTTAAGGGATACATAGGTCAAAAGTCAAGTCAAAATTAAATTTTTATCATATAGTTTTTATGTAATTTTTTATTTTCTTTTTCTTTTTTTATTTGTAAATATTTTGATTTTGATTTATTTGATTTATATGTAAATCTTTTTCATTTATTGTAATTTTTGTAAATTAACTTTTTCTGCTTATTTTATTTTTAATTTGTTCTTTGACTTTGAATGTTTCGATTTTTGATTTTTTTATTACTTGTAACTATTTTAATTGTCATAGGGTTTTTTTATTCGTAATTCTTTTATGTTAATTTTATTTTTATATTCATTTTTAAATATTTTTTATTGTTGTTGATTATTTATTATTTTTCTTGGGTAAATTAAATATTGTTAGACTATTTAATTCTTACAACTGACTTTAAGGTAATCGTCTTAGGACGAATGTACAAAGGTGTTGTGTCATTAAGTTTCTACCATTCTTTGCACATAACTGACTCCTAAACTTAATTTGATTTGAGCATGCTAATTTTTCAAAATTAATTTTAGGAATTTTCAAAATAAATTTGGTAGTGATTCTTTTTTTTTTTTTTGCTTTTAAATTTTCAATTGCCTCGCATCGCAATGCTGTCGTGACAGGATACTTGGTCAAAGAAGGTTAGAATTTAGTCACTTGGCAGGAAAAAATTCTTTTAGAATAAACTTGTCTCTAAAGTGAAAAAGTAAAGGTGTATTTTGTGACACCCGGGGCCGACAAGGGCGGGGAGTTGTCGTCGGTGCAAAAGATGAAGCACGGACAAGGAGCGGCTTCTGGCAGGCTTCTAGGCGGAGCGACACATTAATGAACTACAAACACACCGAAATGAGAGGGATCCAGAGACTGTGCAGGTATGAGATTGCATATTGAGGATGACTTAAAAAGAATTGATTAGCACCACTCATATCAACAAGATACATCTTCTTTTCAGGAACTAAGAACATAAGTACTCCATAATTAAGCGTGCTTGACTTGGAGCACTTGGGGGATGGGCGACTTCCTGGGAAGTTTTATAGGATGCGTGTGAGTGAGGACAAAGCATGCTGAAAAGACCTGTGTTGGTTTGTGGGGACACTCATCGATCCTGCAGGCAGTCTCGGGACGTTATAAATGGTATCAGAGAAGGACCTCTCCCAGTACGGTGTGGTTCAGGTCCCCGAACCATGCGAAAGCTGGTGGGCATGTGATACCCGGGGCCGACGAGGGCGGGGAGTGGTTGCCGGTGTAAAAGATGAAGCACGGACAAGGAGCGGCTCCTAGCAGGTTTCTAGGCTGAGGGACACATGAATGAACTGAATACACACCGGAATGAGAGGCATCCAGAGACTGTGCAGGTATGGGACTGCATAGTTGAGGATGACTTAAAAGGAATTGATTAGCACCACCCATATCAACAAGAAGTATCTTCTTTTCGAGAGTCAAGAACATAAGTACTCTATAGTTAACCGTGTTTGACTTAGAGCACTTGTGGGGTAGATGACCTTCTGGCAAGTTTCTTAGGATGCATGTGAGTGAAGATAAAACATGCTGAAAATACTCGTGTTGATTTGTGGGGACACTCATCGATCCTGCAGACAGTCTCAGGACGTTACATATTTATCTTTAATTTAATCTAAAATATATTATAATTTTAACTAATTAAAATTTAATATTAAATACATTCTTACTTACTTACTTTAAAGACAAAACTCATTTTAAAGCAATCTTATCCTTTCAATAATCATTTAATACTTAATAGAGGTATAACAAAAAGACTATTAAAATAATTAAAATTTAAAGATTAATTGAAACAACTTTAAACATGAGATTTGTTACGGAACACTCGTGTCAATAAACGGTCCAGCGCCGTATGTACCCTTTAGATTACTAAATTTTGGAGAAAAAAATCATCCTACACCTCTTTTAGAGGTGTAGATACTATATACACCTTTTTTAAGGATGTGTGATTGAAAGAGAGAAAGTAATAAGAAAAAGAAAAAGGATAATCCTACACTTTTTTTAGAGGTGTAGATACTCTACATACCTTTTTTAAGGATGTGTGATTGAGAAAAAGAAAGTGATAAGAAAAAATAAGTATAATGAATGATATTAGATGAGGTGTGAAAAGAGATGTATGCACTATTTGTGATAAGAATATTAGAGTTGTAAAAAAATATAAGTATAATAAATGGTATTAAATAATGCATAAAAAAATATATACACTGTTTAATGTAAAAATATCAGAGTTGCTAAATTTTGCATTGACATGTGAGCTCATGAAAAGAAATAATAAAAAGTAAAACATTGCATAAGACTGCCATTGCTCGAGCACAAAAACGCTTGAACGTTTAACAACAAATCCCTTAAAATTTATGATGTCAATTTGTCAACGGCTCAAAGTAGGGTAGTTGATTACACTTTTCCTTTGTACTTATAGACATTAATTGGTCACTCCTATTATAAATACATGATTATTAAGAGATGGTTTGTGATTAAAATTTATTTGTGATTTTATGAAGAATGATATCATCATTTAAATAATACTTAAATAAATATTCTCTTGTTTTATTCTAAAATAAATTGTAAATATGCATAGACTTCGGGAATGACTTCTCTCATGTGAGTTTTTATATAATAAGGTCATGTAAAAAGAAAAATAGATACAAAAACTTTAAACATGATCTCACTTGTAAAGCTTGTCAAAATTTGAAAAACTCAGCTAAGTCTATTCTTGGATAGACTTATACAGAAAGTATAAATAAAAGTAAATTTGACTTTTTAAAGGAAATAACTTAAGGTTGATTAAGGAAATAAAAGTTAAAAGTAGTTATGAGAGAGTGTGAATAGATATATAGAAATGCCACCAGCTACGCCCTATAATTATATGATGATATAAAAAAATAAGTTGAATTAAAATTTTAATCTCTATGTTTTACATTTATTTTTAATTTAATTATTATAGTTTTTTTTTTCAAATCAATTATTATACTTATAAATATTTTTAAAATAGTTTTTACTATCAATATTCATTATAACAACGTTAATTTAGTCTATATTAAACATTTTATAGAGAAAAAAACGAATCATATGAAAAAACACATACATATCACTTACTCAAAAGAAATAAGCATCTATAGTAGCATTTATTGGAATACAGGAGCATATCCACCAGACATTTTACATATAAAGGTACATTAAAAGAATATTTATTAAATAAAGAAACACTTAATAGGTTAATCAATTGATGGTGTTAAGGTAACATTATAATGAAAATTGACAGCAATGACTATTTTGAAATTGTTTAAAATGTGATGACTGATTTAAAAGGGAAAATTATAGGAACTAAATTAAAAATGAGTGAAAATGACTATTTTGAAAACGTTTAAAATGTGAGGACTAATTTAAAAGGAAAAATTATAAGAATTAAATTAAAAATGAGTGAAAAATATAGAGATCATAACTTTAATTTAACAAAAATATTATTCAAACCATGCATCAAAATTAAATTGTTTTTAAATTTATACAAGAGAGTTGTGTATGTAAATGCTTGCTGCAAGTTCATGTTGCATGTTGAAGGTAAGAATAAAACAACTTAGTTGGGATTCGATTCCTATCAGATCCATTGTTGATGAGTTATTTGTAAGTACTTTTGTAATTACTCGTTGAGTCTGAAGACTTATTCTGATCTTGGGATGAAGCAGTCATCCTTGGCCTTAAATCATTTTTTTATAACAAAAAAAGATAAAATAAAATATTAATATATTTATATGTATAAGGAAAATACTTATTACATATCACTCTTTTTCTTGCATCTCTCACATTTATATATGTAATAAAAATTAAAGTGTGAATGTACAAAAAATAAATCTTACTGTAATTAGATAATAAAAATTGTGCAAATATTAAATAATATGTATAAATATATGTATGCAAGACAAATCTCTTGCAACTCAAACACCTAAAAATTTCTCTTTATTAAACAGTTGTGATAGATACAAGTTAGTCAATTAAATAAAAAAGTATTACAGTAATAAAAAAATACACCCTAGTGGAATCACAAATGGATTTATAGTGAAGAAAATAATTTTACACACCAACTTATGGCAAGAAAATTGACACAAATTAATGCAATTTCTCTGCATAGTCGCCTCTAATCTCTGTTCTCCCAGTAAGAAGAATCCAGGTGTACAGGATAGAGATCTGTTACAGAAGAAGATGAAGCAGTCCATGGCCCCTCCATTGAGATAATCTGGTCTTGGTAATACTGCCGCATTGCCTCCAACTTCTGCCCATCCAATACCTCACTTGGATTTGAAACCACTTCCTGAACGACAGTTCTGCCTTCTAGCATGCTTACCACTGAAGACATGACAGGCCTTAGTGTTGGAGAGACATTGGTGCATAGGAGAGCCACGTTGATCATCACCATTACCTCCTCTTTATTGAAGTCTGAACCCAATCTTCTATCAACTAGCTCCATTAGATTACCTTTCTCTTTCAACAGATTTGCCTGGTAAACAGCATAATATAAAAGGCAGTTTGATTCCAAAGTAAATTCTTAAGTTCAAAACAACCAACCAATGGAAAAGCACTCTTTTCTGTTATAGTTGAGCAAGAAACAATTAAACTGTTGGCTCCTATTTTGAATAATTTCACATTCTAAGACAATGGTCATATTTGCATAGCCAGAAGCGGGAAGAGTACATAGAACTCCAAAAATAACATAAGCAGTTAGATAACACAGCATTTTTTATATAATCATATATGGTTAGCGTGAAACGTGTTACTCTTAAAGGGAGCCATTAGATAAATCTGACTAAACATCCACCACCTTGGTCAATATTCTGAAAGACAATTGGCATGAACAAAGCATGAGAACACTTACCCAATCAAGAAGATAGAATGCTTCTTCTTTTTGGCGGTGAGTGGTATTGTTCCTCCCACTAATGATTTCCAAGGCAACAATTCCAAAGCTATAGACATCTGCTTTGTCAGTCAAATAACCATGCATGGCATATTCCGGAGCCATATATCCACTGCAAAATAAAAATGAAAATGTTTATCAGCTACATTAACTTTAGAAACCTGCATAATCCTGAGTTTTTTTTTTGTTTTTCAACAAGAAAAGCAAACAAACCTTATCACACTGTGAGCAATCGATGTTGTTAGACTCTATCAAATACCAAAATTTCAGTAAAACCATTAAGAGCAAAGTTCATTTTTTTTAATCTCAACATTTTTTTTTAGTCCATAATATGCTGCTTAAATTGAATTCCATTAAGGTATGTCAGTATATGCCCCCTTTAGTTTTGTTTCTTGACAGTCCAATCATATCATACTACAAAATATTTCTTGATAAAATTTGCACAGAAGAAATTAAAATATAGGAACTCACTATGTCCCAGCTATCCGGGTGCTAATATGGGTATTGTCCTCTTCATCGAGCTTGGCCAAACCAAAATCAGATATCTTTGGGTTGAGATCTTTATCAAGCAACACATTAGTGGCCTTGATGTCCCTATGAACAACCTTCAGTCTTGATTCTTCATGGAGGTATGCCAAACCTCTAGCAATACCAACACAGATCTTATGCCTTGTTGGCCAATCCAATTTTATTTGGTGTTCTTCTGGGCCTTTATTTGTGAATGTGATAGAAATCAGACAATGGTACCATATAGTCATGTACATAAGTTAGAAGATATGGAATATCACAGAAATGACAACCAAAGTTGACCATAAAGGAATTACCAAATAAAGCACGAGCCAGGCTATTGTTTTCCATATATTCATATACCAGCAATAGCTGATCTCCCTCGACACAGCAGCCATAGAGATTAACAAGACAAGGGTGCTGCAAAGCAGAAATCATGCCTATCTCATTTAAAAATTCACGATTCCCTTGCCTTGATTTTGAAGAAAGCTGCTTGACTGCTATTATTGTCCCATCTGATAGAAATCCCTGCATTTTGAGGAATGCTAAATAGTTATAGGAATATTGAAAAAGAATTTTCAAAAAGCAACAGCTACAATTATATAAATTTATGACAATCAAGAGAATATGCTATATAATGTGAAATACCTTGTACACAGGTCCAAATCCTCCTTCTCCAATCTTATTGGCGATATCAAAGTTGTTTGTTGCTGCTTTGATTTGTCGTAAGGTAAATAAACCAGTTTGCAAATCTAAACCCTTTATCTCTGTTAATTGAAGCAAAAGAAAGATCAGAGATCTCTCATACTGAGAAAATTCCATATTGCTACTCTGGATCAACAATCCATATGCTGAAAGCCTGCAACTTTCTTCTTAGCAAGATAGTTAACTAGCCTCAAAGATCCAATAACGGGATACACTAATTAAGGTACATACTCAAACTTACTCAGTTATTCCATATGCATAACTTCATTTTTTTTTTTTTTGCACATAAATCCTTGTGTTTAAGTTTGGAAAACATGACAACAGTAGTAATTTCTTTGTAATCACCTTTTGCTAATGAGTTTTTCTTTCCTAGACAACCTTTCCACCAAAGTATACTGAATACCAGGATGATAATAACTGCTACTGCAGCCACAATTCCAACCACAGCCCCTGCAGATATGCTACTTCCATTTTCCGAGGGAGGTGTAAAGTCTGCTTGATTATTACACAAGAGGTTTACATATTAGATAATAAAATCAAGATAATAGCAGAAGATTAAGAACTTACAGAGAAGTACAACCCACCACCAGGATCCACAGATATAGCTGATATAAGAGGACCATATACTGATTTAAATGGGATAACAGTTGTCCCTTTTCCAGCCCAATAAAAGCGGATCTCCAATGTATTATTAGTCACAGCAGCAGTGAATGGTCTTGTGACTGCCTTACCAACTCCTCCTGCTTCTTCTGCAATATTGAAGTCCTTCTTAACCAGCTTTCCCTGCAACAATTCAATCCGAACCTTAATGCTTCATGATGATTACAAGCCTTAAATATTGCAGTCTTCAGATTTCTTTAAAAAAATATTGTAGCAATTCATTTTATAAGTGAAGTCATTAGTGAATTACTGAGTGTGAAAAATTCTACAAAATTGTTAACTGAGATATTCTGTATTCGATGAGAAAACTTGGATTATAAAAAAAATATAAAATTTTTCCCTCTCAAATAAAATTTCCTTTCCTTTAAAAAAAACAGGATCTAAAATCTGAACTTGGGTCAACAATGTCCTAAACGAACCTAGTGACCCCTTGACTAAAGGCCCTTTTTCTATATGAAACAACTATGCAACAAAGGTAGATAAAGTGTTAATCATGTACCTGAATGTAAATGTCAAATAAACGCCTTCCTAGGCTGTTATATGTTTGATCATCAGTGAACATGATCTCCGCAAAATGTAGATTTACAGTATAGTTTCCATTCCCCAGGCAAAATCCATAATAAGTCAGCGAAATGGGAGAGACACGTGCATTCATGTACAGTTCAGCATTCGTCATAGAAAGCTCAGATTTATTTGACCAGGTATAGTAATCTCCAATATCATTATCCATGAAGTTACCAGTGTTGCTGAATGCCCAGTTTCTTGTTCCACTCTGGTGGAATCTAGCTGCTCCTGCAGCATCTGTATCATCATCATATGTGCTTCCATTGACTGTCACCTGGCTTCCTCCGCAAGTTATATGAAGAGAGTAATAGGCTGTGACAAGCAGAATAAAGTGATTAACCATCCAAAGATATCAAGCAAAGTAAGAAAATCACATAAGAAAATTGCATTCGCTCAAATTTCCATTCCTCTCCGTCGAACTATCTTTTGTATTTCCTATTGGAAATGAAGGTGAAAGGAGAGGGAGTCATGTTGAGTCATCTAAGTCTAGTCAAAGGAAAGTGCTGATTTCTTGCTGCTGATAATATATTCTGTTTTTCTTGATACATACAAGTTGATTAAAGTATGCTCAAAGATTTGCACCAACTTCATAAGCAAGACAAAACGAGGAGATTACTAGCCATTTGCGATTGCCAACCAACATAACTCCTAACTGTACTGAAATATCTACATCTTGTCCATGAACTTTTAAAGTAGATTTAGTGAACCTAAAAAACAAAAGAAAACCCTTTGGCTTGAGTTCCATGTATGCCTCTGATATGAGACATTTCTTGGAACCAGATGTTGGGTGGTCAAATCAAAATTCTTAACCAATTAATAAGTGATCTATTGTTACATGGAACAAAATAAAATTTTAACTTATTTATGAACATAAGATTATTTGATAAAGAACCAATGCAGTAAAAAAAGCTTAAAAACGCCAAAGCAATAGTGAGATCTTAATAGTCTGTAGGAAATTCACCACAAAGAAACTTACTTTTAGGACAGACAAAGCTTCTCAAACATGAAACCGTTCCTCTGAGAGAATGATGGAAGGGACAGAAGTCCCATCATAATCAGTATAAGATTCTTCACATAATAAGGGAAATGAAAAAGCTATATACAAGTAAAAAAATAATTCAGCATGTATACTACCAAACTTACGAGTCATTGGGTGTCAAAGAGCTAGCAAACAAATTCCTATGACATGTAAGAGAAGGTTATGACTCAGATAGGTTCTTAAATTTGCAAACAAATGCACACAAATGCAAGGATTCTTACACATTTCCATCTTGACATGTCTGACTCCCTTGGCTTCCGAAGCTGAAGTTGTTATATGAAATATCTCTATATACAAGTTATAAAATTTGATTCAAAATCTAATAATATGCAAATCAAAGAGACTTAATGAAACATTTGGGGACTCCCAAAAAACAAAGAATATTAACATCAATAATCCAATAAATAAATTCACTTTCAAACTCCATGAGCATAAAATTTCCAAAATGATTTCCCTTACTGAGAAGTAGGTGAGCTACTCATCAACTGATGAATTAAACAAATTCAACCTTCAATAGAATGGAACAGCAAACCATTGAAAATGGATATAGAAGACTGTTTTTATCTCCCAGTTGAACCTTGAGATTATAGATATAATATTAAGTAAACCACAGACAGGAACAGAAGTTAGACACAGCCAGCCTGAACATGGATTTTGAGTTTTGGACAACATTTCAACATACCCCTCCAGCTCCAGGAAGGTATAGTACACTTCAGAGAGAGGAGAGATTAAAGGATTATATGAAATGGAAACTAAACTGATTATGGGCCTGGCATTAGGTTTCAGGAGAACAAGAATAAAGGACTAAGCTGTAGTATTTTATATCAAAAGACTGTCTAATTATTATTTTATGTTAGCATCATTTATATGCTTTTGGTGATCAATAATCACTGCAGCATAGTTGGTGGTCATGCACTTAATGCCCAGGGACATAAGCAAAAACTATACAACTACATCAACATTTCTCAAATGGAAAGAAGGGGACAAAAAGGAAAAAAAAAGAGTCCACTCAGAAAGGTAAAAAAAGAATGAATGATATGTTTCTAGTATTTTTGCCACACAAATGACATGTACTGTTCAATCCAAGTAATCATATAAGTAGCATTTGAAAGAGAACTCACACGTTGCCGGCTTTCTGTGTCCATAAAGGCACTGGTCCCGTGAGAAGGTTTCCAGTTAAATATCTACATTAAAAGAATGTCAAGAAATTAATATATAGAACTTATCATATATTAGGACCCAGTATTATGGGAAATAAGCTAGTCATCCTTAATCACACCAATTTATGTCTTCTTATTCTTTATGAAGTACTGAATTATTCAGATAATTCTCTCAAGGGATCCTTCTATCAACTTAAGTGTTTTGGTTCTTAGACACTAACTAAGATCAATGACATAAATTCCAGTGATGTAGTAGAACCCAAAATCCTATGTTTATCACTTTGACTCTCATTATCTCCACTCTTATATTGTCATCTTGTTTCTCTTTGAATTTTTGCCCTTTCAGATAGAAGCAGGCACATGATCCTTTGACAGAAAAAAATGTTGCTTTAGAAAGGTTCATATAAATAAGCCTGAACTTTTGAAACAGAATCCAATGATGGATGTTTCAGTGGAATTTATATGAACATTGAACAGAACATATAATTAGCAGAAATACACATAATATTTTGGATGCATATATCCAAATTCAAAAATGACTCATCCCTTGTTCATAACACTGCCATTACAATGAAACCTTGGTCTGGACTACTTAAGCTCCATTAGGCTGACATCCATTCTGCATGTATTTAGGTTGAGTTTAATCTTCAAGGATCTAATTAGGTTTATCCAGCTATCCTACTTCAGACTAGAAGTTGAAACTAGAGTTTTAGGTGTAAAGAAGCCAACTCTCTGATTAGAAATACACCCCAAACTAAGAACTGCTAGGAAAGTATGATAAATTTCTTACATGTAATCCACTTTTTTTAGGCCATCATAGCTACTTGGAATTTCTCCACTCAATTTGTTAAAGCTGAGGTCTCTGAAAGAGAAATTATATCCAGAATGAGTTTAAAAACTGTTGAAGAAAATGATCATAGCAAAAAATTTCCTGGCAAATATAATAGGCTAAAGAGCCATATACAAGTTATATCCATCAAAGCAGTGAGTATAAAATGCAAGAATATTAAAGGTCATAATAAAAGCTATACATAATACAATAAATTTAACCATTAGTTGCAACCAAACAAAATGGAAAATTATGCAGTTACAAGTTTTTTAAACTAGTCATTGTCCCAAGATATGGAGGTAGTGTTCCATTAATGTTGCAACTCCTCAGAATCCTGTAAACAATCAGATAGATAGCAACATGTTATGAGTACCTCTTCTTCGAATTCTTCTTTGATTTTCTATTTCTGAAAGAGTCAAAGTAATCAACTCACAGATATTTCAATGTCATATTATTAAGTTGTGGAAAAGGTGAATATTCAGATCCGTTCAGATCACTAATTTTCCTGCATATCACATTAGAATCATAGCTAATTAAACACAATTAAAATGAAAGTTAATTTTGAAACCTTGCTTACTATATAAAATGTCATACGTACAAGTCATATAAGTTTTTCAGAAGTGAAATTCCAGAAGGAATTGGCCCACTTAATCCACTCCCTTGAATCACTCTGTCAAAATAAAGTAAAAATTGGTGGCTTCGGAAAAAAAGACATATAGTGTAATTCAAACAATAGAAAAAAAATTGAAGTTGACAAAAAAAATAAAATAAAGGAGGGTTCACACAGTCGCTGGAGATTTGTCCAGCTTTGAATAAAATCAGGTATCTTCCCAGAGAATTGATTGTCAGCAATTCGACTGCATAGTGTAAGTATATGAAACAAGGAAAAGTTACTATTAGTTCAAAAACAATATTATTTGATTTAGTCATCACATATCAGTGTAATAAAAATCGGAAGCTTACATATCCTGCAATGAAGTGAGTTTGGCAAATGTTGCAGGTATCTCTCCAGTAAAATTGTTGGAGGAAAGTAGCCTACATAACATATAATAAACAACAACAACAACAATAAATTATGGATCTAATCCATGGAATTCAAACATTGGCCTTTCATATTTGGAGAGAAAACATCAATCAAGGAAATCAAACAGCCAAAAGATATTAACATAGTTTCTTACCCCCAAATATATATATATATATATATATATATAAACATAGTGGGGTGTAAATGGCAAATAAAATAAAGGGCTTACAGTCTTTGAATGTGGGTTAGATTCCCAAGCTCAGGAGGAAGATTTCCAGACAGTTGATTGGACTCCACGCCACTATCCATTTCAAGTTAAAAGTTAAGTTCCATTAAAACTATTTAAACAGGAAAATTTTCTTTACTAAGGTAGATAGAGAAACTCACAAACTTTGGAGAGTGGATATGTTTCCTATCTCTACTGGTATTGAACCAGTTAATCGATTTCCAAGGACGGAACTGTCATAATAAAAGAAACACGTTGTCATTAGGTTCTTGTTGCATGAAGTTACCATAAGATAACAATTATAAAGTCTTAAAAAGATTTTATAGACACATATGTCAGTATCATATATTATATAGACTGGTGATGGGAAAAAAAATATATTGACAGAGAAATCAAAGAGAGAGTACATGTTGAGAAGTTTCATGGAGCCCCATTCTTTAGGAATTGTACCGTTCAGGTAGTTGCGAGTAAGGTCACTGTAACAGTGAGAGAATGTCATGCAAAATAATATATCGATATAGGTAGCTCATGAAACAAAACAAGTCCATAAATTGTGGTTGAATGTGAACAGAGTTTGAGAATTACATACATTTCTTGAAGGAAAGGCAACCTGACCAATTCCGGCGGGAGTGTGCCTCGGAGATTTTGTTGTTTCAGAAGTCTGCACGATCATTTCAACATTAATAAATTAAAATGGTTAAAACTTGCCCTTTTTTGTACTTTTAAAAAAAATGGTTAAAGCATAAAAATATTATAAAAAAAAATAATCTTATCTATTCTTTTTTTTTCGGTCACATATCCACTCTCAAAAATAGGAATGTCAATTTGGATAGTCCAGCCCATTAGGGTTAGCTCACATCCAGCCAAATCCATTTTAGACCGAGTATGTATTTGATTTAATTGTGAAAATTTTAATTATTTTAATTGTTAATTATTGTATAATTGATTATAATATAATTAATTTTATGTTTGAGTATATTAGCTAAAAAGTAATTTTAGAATAATTTATTTGATTTAAATGATATAAAAAATTATTTTTATGTATTAAATTATCAAAAGAGATATATAATGATTAAAAAAATTATTTGATTAAAAATAAAATAATATTTATATCTCAAAATTTTAAAATAATTTATAATCTATAATCATAAACTTCAACCTTTAAGCTTATAAAAAAAACTATTATAATGTATTAAATTTTATATAAAATATGAAATAAAAGTTACCACACATGTTATAAATAGTCCCCAACAACTTTTTTTCAAAAAAAAACAATGCTAAAAAAACTATTGAGAAGCTGAAACAATGCACCAAAACAGGCTAAAAATGCCTTGGACAAGTAAACAAAAATAGGAAACTCTTACACAACATCAAGTTAAATATATTATTATTTATTAAAGTTTTTAAACTTTATAAGTATCAATTATATTATTTTTTTTAATAGAGGAGCTAATAAATTTGTAACTTCACTATCATTGACATGAATCCATAAGAAAAGCCTAAAATGTTCAATCTCTCATCATGCACTCTTTGTCAACATGCACTTGTACTTCTTTTGTACCTTTAAAAACAAAAGAAAATTCAATACTTTTAAATATTTCCTCATCCACTCGGGCTTCTTTCATTGTCTATCTATGTAGTTATTGCATTTTTTTGACACTTGCTTGGCTAGATCCAAAGAATCTAAATCTATTTGTTGGTTTCACTCTTCCTCTTATATATATATATATATATATAAATTATATAAACTCAATCTACAAATAACATAATAATTTTTTAATATAAAATAATTATATAATACAAAAAATTATATAATTATTCAAATATTAATTAATTTAATCTACATAATTATATACACAAGGATTTATATAAATATTTATGGATTCTTCTGCACATGCTGCCAGCCTTGCATAGCATGGTGGTGACTAATTGGTGAGTGGGAGAAACAGCCAACGACCGACACAAACAAGTTGCGAAAAATACAAGAAACTTAAAGATCATGGCATCTCTTAAAAGTCAAAGCAAAAAATAAACGACATAATCTTCGTACTTTTTCATAAAATAGTCCAAACCACGGAACCAGCAGCTAAGAGTTGACTAGACTAAGTTGTGGACCTTCAATACGTATTTTGATTCACAATTCTTTTAAACTATAAATGATTTTGTGATATTTTTATCCAACTCAATGAGAAATTGAAGAATTGAATTTTTTTTTTAATCTAATTATTAACACCCTCTACCCAACTAACCAAATTAAATTTATTGATCATAATTACCCAACCACACCGTTGACTGTTGAGAGCTCAAGAACACACAGAAGGGATGAGACTAAAGAGATATACATGTTAGTGACATGACAAACGGTGCCACTGTCAAAGGAGCAATTGCAGAAGACAGCATTTGCGCTCTCTTTCACAACGGACGATATCCAGTTACGTTGTCCACTGCATGGATCTACGCTGAAATCCCAATCCTTCCCAAGTGTCTTAGCTACGTCTCTCAGAGCTTGCACTATAATACAAAAAACAAGTCACATAATTATCTGTGTATAGAACAATAGATTATAGATATATAAATATAAATATATATAAAGACTCCATGAAAAACCAAAAACTAAAGTCAGATTACAGCTACGCCAATTGTGATAGTGAGTGTTTTCTCACTGGTGTAAGATATTTATTTACATAATACATACCTTCATCTTTAGACAGAGTGGCTCCAAAAGCTGAAGAGGCAAAGCAAACGGCAGCAAGGAGCAGAAGGAAGAAGAAACGAGGGGAAGTTATTATGTTCATGCTTGCTGATTTGATGAGTGGTAAAAGCAATATTCAGTGATAGGAAGTTTGGAACAGATATACCAATAATAGGATCAGTTTGGACTTTAAGATGTGAAAAGAGTTGTGGGGATACAAATTAAGCGCAGAGAAGAGACGATAAGAAGAAAACTTTGGGATTGGTGAGAAGTGAAAGAAGTGAAAGCTAATACTAGGATCAGTTTGGACATTAAGATGTGAGAAGAGTTGTGGGGATACAAATTAAGCGCAGAGAAGAGACGATAAGAAGAAAACTTTGGGATTGGTGAGAAGTGAAAGAAGCGAATGCTCACACACGGAGACAGAGAAAATGGGTTGCTGAAGAATATTAAAAGATTTATATTGTGTATATATATATATATTATATTTTTTAAATATTATTGATTATATTTATTTTTTTATTAAATATGATATTATTAAAAAAAGTATTAATAATGAGATGTATGATGATTTTTTTAAAAGATATTAAAATCAAAGTATCCTAAATATATAAATATATTTATTTTTTTATTTAATATTTTTTATTAAAAATTAAAAAAATAATTAAAAATTATTTTAATATAATATAATAAAATTTATAAAATATTCTAATTAGGATGAAGTTAATTGCGGAAGAATTCTCAATTTGTGTGATTTATATAAAATAATTTTAAATTTTTTAAATATATCCTTTAAATAATATTTTTAATTATTAAATAAAAATTATTGAATATTTTTATATTTTTAAAATATTAACTAATTTTTTTATTTAATATTTTTTATCAAATATTAAGAAAATTATCAAGGTGATATTTTAGAAAATATAACAAGATTCATTTATATAATACTTCTTCCATTTTAAAATATTTAAAATTTAAAATTTTTGTACAAGAATTAATAAAATTATTACCCCAATTTTAAAGAAATATAACAATATTTTTCTAAATTAAAGTCTCAATTCATTAATGTTATTTCCCATTCTATTTAGTGAAATACCAAAAAAAAAATAGAGTTAATAAAAATAATTATTAATGCTCCCTTATTTTTTAAAATAATAAATAAAATAAAATAAAATAAAATTTCTTCTTTAAAACCACATATATTTTATAACAGACAGAGTACGAGCAAATGGAATTGAGAAATACTAAACAATTAATGAAGTAGACGATAGAAGAGAAGAAAAGCGATACGGAATTGAAAAATAACCACTGTTCTTATATATACAGCAGTTGGTGATTACAGCCTCACACGGTTGGCCCTTCTTAGTCAACTTGTTTTAAAATCTCTTTCTAATTTTAAATTTTAAACATAAAAGAGAGCATAAAATATATCATGTTGTGATGATAATGAAACCTAACACACGGTTCTTAATTACAACTAATAGATACGGTTCTCATTTATAATAATTCTTATAATTTTGGTACTACTTTATTTAATATTAGCTAAAAATTATGGTTAATAAACATACGTTATAATTCTAATATTATCTTTAATTTGAGTCCTTCAGGTGCCATGACAACACATCAAATTTAAGTTTTTCGAAACATTCGTGTTGGAATTTTTAGGGCTTAAAAAAGTTACCCTAATTTTGTTTTTATCATCTTTAATTGTTCAACATGTAGGATGCATATTTGAGCTTCCGCTGGTTCATTAGGTTTCTCATCTTCTATGATTTTTCCTTGTTTCGATTTTCTTTAGCAGCCACGCCTTCGTGCGCGCGGGTCCCTCTTATTTTCCTTCTTTTTCTTTCTCTCTATATATGCATTTTTTTTGTTTTCTCATCTTAGGAGATCTATCCCTTGCCAACTTTTGTCACGCACTTAGCCTAAAAGTTGTTAATAGAATATCTTTATCTTTAGAAAAGAAAAATAAAATCAATTGAATTGAGTTCAACTTTTTCGGTGACTTGAATCCAAATCACCTTTATAATGAGGAAAATTCTAACATAGACATTTAAAAAAGAAGTTTATAGGTGGACCATAATTTTTGAATTATTGATTTATTATTAAAATAAATTAATAGTTCATATTAAAAAGTTAAATTCTTATATATTTTAATTAATAATATTTAGATTCACAAAATAATTTAGTTAAATTACTTTTTTACAAATAATTATACATATAAAAAATTTATAAATTTTAATTGATAATTTTTACATACATTTAAATTTATATATAGATACTACCAAATAAAAAAATAAAAAGTTGTCCTTGTAACAAAGAGAAGTTACAAGGAATGAGCCTTTTGCAGCACATGCTGTTTAATCTTCAAATGAGATTCATGCGAGGGTGGAAAAACAAAATGAAGGGGTACAAATCTTGAATCATAGCTCATAAACTACTAGGAAGCAAAAAGCCAAAGAATAAGGAATACGCAGGGGACCAGCTCTCTATCATGATATGATGCAGAATTCATGTTAATGAAAAAAGGAACTTCTTATTAGCAATTCTGATGTTTTGCGCTGCAAAATAATATATATATATATATATATATATATATATATATATATATATATATATATATAAAATTAAAAACATTTGTGAGATTTATTTTTTAATATAATTTCATCCTATTTCTCATTTATTTGTGTAAATTTTGTGAGCAAGATGTTCTTATACTTATTCAGTGTGTTGTACCTAAAGGCTTTTGTTTTATTTTAAATTTAATGAGACAGTTCACATTTAACTGCTTTATTGTAAATCATTGTTGGAAGATGTTTTTAAAAAGATGGAAAATATTAAGCAATGATTATTTTTTTGTCAGAATTGTTATTGAAATGAGTTAACATTATTATTAACTACTATTGGACACATGAATAATACCTATCACTTTGACTTATTTGATAACTACCCTTAAATTATGACAAATTTTAACTAAATTACATAATTTTTCAATCACAATAAAAGGGATCTAGAGACTATCATTATAAGAAATTTGCGGATTAACAACCAAGATTTAGCTATAATTTTTTTCTCTCGCTAATTCTTTGTTAATGGGCATTACCAATTAAAAAATTTTCTGTCACTAATTGGCGATCCGAAATAAGTGATAAAAAAAAACCTCTCACTAATATGGTTATCAAGGAGTTTTGTTATCTCTAATTAGCAAATTTGATGTAGTATATATAATTATATATTGCAACCAAGCTTAACAATATCTCCAAACTATCAGCTCAAAAAAAAAAAAAAACCCCAAACTAACAATAAATTCAATCCTTCTCACGATTGGGCACCACATAATATATGTTTCATTTGTTTGATCTATGCCTCTGGTTGTAGTCTGTATCACATATATCATTGTTTGATTTGTCAATTAATATAATAAACATTTTTTTTCTTGGGTTAACATAAGTACTAAAAAAGCCTTAAATTAAAACAATACAATTTCTTGACTCTAGATCTCACTCAAATATCAGTGGTAAGTGATGGAGCCTGTCATTGGGAGGTTGGGGGTTTAGTGGCGATGTTAGGATGGATGCGCGCGGTTGGTTTCTTGTGGGGTTGAGGGGCATTTGGTGTTTTGTTGAAGAGTAATTTGGTTGCTATCGATGTTGTGTCGTTGTCCCATGCTCAGATTATTCACCTGCATATCAGGGAGGGTGGTTCGGGTGGCTATGAGAGCTTGAGAAATGTGTTATGGCATGAGCTCAGCAAGATTAATTGCTAATGGTATGAACTCTCCTTGGTGCGTAATGGGAGATTTAATGCTATTTTATTACAGCATGAAAAATCTGGTGGCATTAGATTCAATGGTACTTACATACCCGTGCCTTTTAGAAATAAAAAATATTAATAATATATTCTTTTGAATATTTTTTTTAACACTTATTTTATTATTAATTTTTTTATATTTAAAAATATTATTAAAAAATTATTAATAATACTTACTTTTAAATTCATAATAAAATAAATATTAAAAAATATCTAAAAAAAATACGATACTAATCTTTCTCTTTAACATGGCTTTAAATGTCCCATCTTCACTTGGCACTGGGGCGATTTAGAAGAGAGACTTGACAAGGTTGTTGCCAATGAAGCCTGGCTCATAAAATTTAATAAGAGTGCAGGTATTGTGCTGCCCGACTTGTCTTAACTGATATTCCATCCTCCACCACGAATGTATGCATGCGTGAAACGAAGCTTCTACAACCAATCACCTGCCATGTTAGCCATATTAGTTGACGTCTTGATTAGAAGAGTAGTTATTAGTTGTTGCAGCTAGTTTCAAGTGGTTATAGTCTAACTACTTGCTTTGATTCAATAAAAATCAGAGCAACAGCCGAAATCAGTGTCTCATGCTACCGATCTCGTGTCGTCCTCTACTGTTGAACCTACCCCTGCGTCAGGTATTTGTCCAGCTTTTCTCCTAAGTAATTTCTCCAATTCATAGCGCTGCATATTGGACACGGGGGCCACAGACCACGTGTGCCAAGTCCTTAGCTAATTCACTTCCTTCACACGCATAAAACCTATAAAAATGTGTCTTCCTTATGCCACTCTAATTGTTACCCATTTTTCTGGTGCCATCTTCTTTTCATCTGAATTTTATTTGTCCAGTGTGTTGTATATTCCTGACTTTTCTTTCAATTTAATTTATGTCACAAAACTCGTATCTTTTTTACATTGTAAACTCATTTTTTCTTCTTCTCTGTGTCATACTCAGGATATTCATTCCTTGAAGACTGGTGTAGCTAAGGTCGTTAATGGCTTGTATGCTTGGTACAATTGCTTTACACACCACACCATGCATTAATTCTCTGTCCTGTAATAACTTAAGAGGAGTGTTAAGAATACATTTTCTAACATATTCTTTTTAATATATTCTTTGTTATTAGATCACGTCATCTCTTAAAGTATATACTCAAACTTGATTATACATTAATTGAATTAATTACACGTTAATTAAAATAATTATATGTTAATCAAAATTAAGTGTATAATTTAATGTATGATATGACTCAATAAAAAATATTAAAAAATATGTTAGAAATATGTTCCTAACAATCTCTATAACCTAAATCTTTGGCATTACAGGTTGGGGCACCTATCATTTGAAAGGTTACAATTGTTACATTAAAGTTTTCCCTTTATTTCATGTACTAAAAATAGGATGTGTCATATATATTTGTTATTTAGCAAAACAAAGGAAACTTCCCTTTATACCAAGTCATTCAACTTATGCTCACGTATTTGATCTCATGCATACCGGCATTTGGGACCCATTTCTATTCCTTCGATATATCGCGACATAGATATTTCCTCACCGTTATTGATAATAAATCAAGACATATTTGAATTTTCTTAATGAAACAAAAGTCATAAACCACTACTCATATTCAATCTTTTATTTCCTTAGTAGAAACTCGGTTTAATTACAAAGTCAAATTGATACACACTAACAATGGATCTGTTAATAAATATTTCTAATAGTTTTTTAATTATTTAAAGTAAAAAGTATTAAATACATTTTAAGTTCTTGAGACATCACAATTCTTTATTTTTTATTTAATATTTACTGTTTTAAGCAATTAAGTGGATATAGATTACTCAAATATTTATATTATATGGAAACACACCTATAAATACACAATTTTCACACTCGTTTATATAGCAACCTCATAATTTAACTGATCTACCTTACCTTTAATCAAACAAATTCTGTACATTTTGAATTTTTAATCTTTCACACTTGCATGTTAAGTATAAACATAATATTCATTTTGATGTTCTCACATAATTTGAACACATATGGATGGCTTGTTTGTATTATATTCTATTAGGGTATGATTGAGAGTTAGGGTTTTGGAAAGAAAGAAAAGGGAGGGACTTATTCTTTTATTTTAAGTAAAAACTCTTTATATTTGAGATTTTTTTTAAAATAAAGGAATAAAATAAAAGTTGATCATATAACTATTTAATAATTATTTATTCATTTTTATAAACAATTTATAATTTTTTTAATTTAGAAATGAAAAATAAGTCTTTCTTTCATTTCCCTCCAAAACCCTCCAACCAAACATATCCTTAGATGCCAATGTACATTTTAGGAAGAGAAAAAATATACTTTAAACATTCATAAGAAAAATGTTGGAATTTTGGCTCATGTATCTTAATAAGATAATGATTGATTTTATTTATGTTTATCCTTAACAAGTGCATCGTTGGAGAGATTTAGGAAATCTAAATTAAAGAAATGAGAAAATCTATAAGATTTTGTTAAAATCAATAACATTTGGGAAATTTGTTAGGATTAAGGAAACTTGGAAACTAAGGATTCTTGGAGACTAAGGAAGTTTTGTTATAAATAGAACAATGGCCTAGGTGTGTGGTGACACAGAGTGAGGACAAGTGATAAATGGGATTTTTGAGTTATGAGAGAGGGTGCGTATCAGCTTTAGGCCAAGTATAGGTTTTAACTCCATAATAATTCTTATATGATATTTTTTTTTTCATAGTGCAAATGTTTTATCTTTGGGGTAGACGTAGGCATATGATTTGTCAAACCACATTAAATTTTTTGTGTCTTTGTGCTCCTATTGTCATCTTATTTATTTTAACTCCCCCTAATGGGCCCTAACAAGTGAAATAAGAACCGATAGTTTGGATCGGCGGGGACTAGAGTTAATGGTTCAGATCAACTTGGACGAGTATTAGAGAAACAATGGTTGACAACGTTATAAGTTGGTGGCTTTCTCGATGACGAGCAGTAACACGTGTAGAGACATGGCTCTTTGAGTGGTGAAGAGCGGCAACATGTATACATGACTCTTGGAAAAAGTAGGCTTGGTAAGAGGCCATGTCCAAGTGACGAGAAATAACATGGTGGTCAAGATGTGGCTTAGTTTGGTGAAGAGTGATAACACATTGGTAGATACTTGACTCTTGGAAAAAGGGCATGGTGTACTCAGGGAAAGATTATTGATCGTTGAATACTTGGGAAAGGCTTTCGCAACGGGGGAGTGTGGACATCCCTATTCAACAGGGCTTGGCAAAACGTTGACGAGAAAGGATGGGAAGCTAGAGAAGATGACGGATTGCAGGGCTACACATGTTCATTGGCCAAGGTGTTCAAATCAGGTGGAGCCATGGTTTATGGTTGATTCAAGTTGTATGTTGCTAATACGCTTTGAGGCCAAAGGAACTTATTTATGGTTTTGACAAATAAAGGTTCTTCATGGTGTTCATGAAGGTTTACATTTGAATAGTTGGCTTAGATCAAGGTAGAGCTATAATAAATTTCTAAGGTGTCAAGACATTTGCTAAGGTAGAGATTTGTTGGGATTTTAGCTCATTTATCTTGATAAGACAAGAATTGGTTTTATTTATGTTCATCCTTAGCAAGTATATCCTTAGAAATTTAGGAAATCTAAATTAAGGATATGAAAAAATCTATAGGATTTGTTAAAATTGATAAGATTTGGAAAATCTATTAGGATTTGGAAAACTTGGAAACTAAGAATTCTTGGAGACCAAGGAGATTTTCTTGGAAACCAAGGAGGTTTTGTTATAAATAGAACTAATGGCCTATGTGTGTGGTGAAACAAAATGAGGACAAGTGATAGGGGAGATCTTTGGATTATGAGAGAGGGTGTATAAGAGGCTTTTGGGCCGACTATGGATTAGTTTTATAACTCCATGATAATTCTTGTATGACATTTTTTCTCTCATAGTGAAGATATTTTATCTTTGGGGTGAACGTTGGCATATGACTTACTGAACCACGTTAAATTCTTGTGTATCTGTGCTCCTATCATCATCTTATTTATTTTATCTCCGCCTAATAGGTCCTAACAAAAAAAAATAGCTATTACATGATTATATATCTCGTTAGCCGTTATAAACCATTAGACTCTTCAGCGCCTGCAATTTCAAGATGAGTAGCCTATGGCTTTGAAGTTTACTACCTTTGGAGAATTTAGTTTATATAGTCTAATTTCAAGTTTATTCCTTGTTAGAATATATTTAGAATATCTTTGTTGATTTTTAGGATATACTATAGAATCAGTTAGTCATCTAATTGTGAAAACAATTTTAGAAGTTATTTTCTGATATCATAATATTTTCTGATTTGTTTCCTTATTTAATTAGGACTAAGAGTCTACTATTGGTATAAATAGGACTATTGAGTTTGTCTTTTGTATCATATTATATCACATCACATCATATCATATTATCATCACATCCTCAGTTTACATACGTCTTTCTCTTTTCCTTATTCCCTAACCCTAAACATAATTCTTCAACATTCCTCAAATTTTATAGTCTAAAAAACAACAAAACATACAATTCAATTTTGTCCCACAATTTTATTTCTTACCATTAGTTTGACACTTAACCATCAGGAAACTTAATCCAAAACCCAGCTTATGATTTGATGCCGTCATAAGCTAATTGACTACTTATCTATGGTGATTTTCCTTCAAGTGTTGACTACTTCACTTTTGATTCAAGATCTAATGTCTGGAAGCGAATCGAATTCTCTTAGGACTCTTAAGTATCTGGTGATCAATGAGATTTTGAAGTCTAAGTGTTTAAATAATAGTCGATCGATCAAGTGTCAGTCAAAACGAAAATAGACATTAGGTTTGTCGAGAGAAAATAATGATGAGTGCAAGTAAATGAAAACAAAATGTATCAAAATAAACTTACTAGAAGCTCTTTGATGATGGCAATGCAAAGCAAACGCTAAAAGTAAACTTGTTGAAAGTACATTGATTGTAATGTAAATGACAAAGACAAAGTAAATGTCAAAAGTAAACTTGCTAGAAGTAAACTAATATGAAAGGAAATGGCAAGACAAGGTAAATGCCAAAAATAAATTTCAATGAAAAAGTGGAATGTTGACAAAAACTTGTTGGAAGTGTTGAGTGTGTTTGAATGAAGATCAAACCAATGAAATAATGCAAAAATACATGAACATTAACGAACTTGAAAAATAAAGGAAATGTAGAAAGTAAAAGCTCTGGAAGTGTAAATTTGCATTAAGTTAGTAAAATCATGAAAATTACTTGCAGAAGAGCAAAATAATGAAAATTCAACCATATAAGTGCATGCAAACCACAGAATTTAACAAGAAATGTAAGAACAAGCAAGCAAGAACTTGGAAGAACAAGTATGAACTTGAAAGGAAAGAGATTACATTAACTGGAATGCAAATAATATATAAAATCACAAAGATGCTAAAACATAGAGAGGCATGTGGATTGAAAGTGGTGGACATACTTGACTATTAACCCATCAATCTGTGAGCATCACACTGAGGGCTTAGGAACTATAGGAACTATAGGGTGTTTACAAGTAGATAACCAATTTGGATAACTTTGTTCTAATTCATATTTATAAGCAACACGCCTCTAGCTTTGCTACCTAAAGTTCAAATTCTATAGCCCTAAGATATTGCCATTTTGCGGTCATATAGATTTCCACATGTGCTTATTAATTTATTTATATGGCTTTCTAACTATTTACTAAGTGAAATCTGCTCTAGATCATTAGTGTTTCTCTCTCCTTTTTGTAACTTCCCATTTTCTTCATTGACCACATTAATTGTGCATTCCCAGCTTCAACTTGATAACTACCCACGTTCAATGATGGGGCTCGTCTCGTACTTGTCTCCAGCTTGCCAACCACTTCTTGTCAAAACACAAGCTTCAACATTGACAAATATTTGCTTGTATGGCTTCAACAGCTGCTTGTGTGACTTTACTTCTGAAACTTCATGATTTGGCTAAATATGCCTTCCTTGTTGAACCCCTGTTTGTTGACTTAGTCTTCTTTGATTTTTGTGATCTTGACTAAACTTGTTCTCAGAATGCCTTTAGTGTCAGTTAAATGCTCTGTCGATCATCACCTTCAACAAACTCTTAAAACTAAATCTTTTTTGTGGTATATTACTATATGCCTCGTAACTTTGTCGAAATGGTTAATTTTGACCCTTAACAATACTTGTTAAATATTATTATAATTTGTCATTCTATCATGTTTTCTTTTACTATATATATACACACTGTAAAGGAAAAAATAGAAAAACAAATGACACCTAAGAAAGATGATATAGTAGTGCGAGTTCTTTTGCTATTCTCGGATAGGATCACTATCAATGTTTTTAAAATCATATTGGTCATTGAACCGGTGAAAATATTGGTTCACGGTTCATTAGTTCTATCGAATCAGTGATAACTAAATATATATTTTTTAATAATATAATATATTAAGTAATAAATTAACATATATCTCATATTATATTATTTAGTATTTCAAAGTTTCATATTATTTAATAGGTGAAACATTCAAATATATAACATATATAAAGTTAAGAAATGATTATACTTACAAATTTTACATAGAATAATGAATAAAACATCTAAACATACAATTTAATAAAAGTTAAGATGCGGGCAAACTTTATTATGTCTTTTTTTAGACTTTATATGTAAGTTTTGTAACTTGACATTTGATATTTATTTGGTTCAAAAATTATTTTTTAATAAATTTTTAATTTATTAGTAAAAGAGTATTTAATTTTAAAAATAAAACACCTGATTTGTTTGATTCTTGACTAATTTTCTAATAAATCAATTCTATAAGTTGGACGGACTACAGATATGACCATTTTGCTATATTTTCGATTGAACATGTCCAAAAAATTTCAATACTGTTCAATGTGTGAGGGTGAGAACTATAGAGGAAATGAAGCGATGGCTTCAATAAGAACAATAATTAAATGCTTTTCGAGAAGAATCCAGCTAGGTGGTAGGGTCAAAAACCAGGAGAAAGCAGGATAAAGAAAAAGACATAACGTTATAGCCTTGTCGGCAACGTGGACGTTGGGACATTTTGTGTTCTGAAGGGGAGTGAATGAGCGATATGTATAATTGTTATAGCCGCAATTGTTCATTCGCATAACTTTAACAAATATTAAATTATTTTGCTTAGTTTTGTATATTAAATTCATACTAGAAATAATTATAATTTATGAATTCCAAAAAATAAAAAATAAATAAAATGAGAAATCAAGAAAAGAAAAATACAGAACCTAATTATAGAAATATTTTATATTACTTAAATTATTTAATTACATTTATGATTTTATTTATTGTGAAACAAATAAAAAATAATAATAAAGTGTTAAAAAAAAATTTTATTCAAAAAGGTGATATAACACCAATGAATAAAGGCACTTAGTGTCAGATACTTGCTCTTCTAAAGTGTTAATAAAAAGAGTATTTATAATTATCAAATAAAAAAATCAAATACAAATTAAATATTGTTGGCTAATGATAAAATTTGAAATTTAGATAAAATTCTATTAAAATTGAAATTTTAATTATAACTAAAATCTTAAAATAGATAAAAATCTCTAAAAATATAGAAAGATAAAATCTTTAAATAATATAATTATCTGTAAAATACTAAGTTATTAAAATTATAAATAATTCTAATTTATTCTACATCATTCTTCTCATTTGATATGACTATCTTCCAGAGAAGTAGAAAGTTGGTAATTCTTCAAAAGAGGAGGCTCAAGGTGACACATGAGCGCGTGAAGGCCACACACAAGAACTTGTAGCTCATGGGGGGTGTGACATCCTTTGGGGGTGGAATTTTGGTGGCTAGTAGATCGGAAGCTTCCGATTCTGATGGTGGTGGCCATGGTTCAAAACAAGGTATGGATAACAGTGTTCTGATGACGTTCATATAGTTATACGTTTATCGATAAAGAAAATCCAAATTATGACAGTTTCATGTGAGTTTTGTGGAGATTTAGTGAATGATAGGTAGCAGAACGACTTTGACTGTGAAAAATCAATACTCTCAAACAGTACAAAGCGTGGGGATCAACAAGGCTCAAATGCCAAATTCATGTAGGACTGATGGAAAAAGGCACTTGGTGCCAAACACTCAGTGTCAAGAGACTCGATCTCAAAAATATAATTATATTTCAACTGAATTCAATAATCAATAACAATATTCTAAAGTGCTAATAGGAGGAGTATTTATAACTCTTAAATAAAATAAACTAAATACAAATCAAATGCTACTAGCTAATGATAAGATTTGAGATTTGGATAGAATCTCATTAAAATTGAAATCCTAATTACAACTGAAATCTTAAAATAGATAAAATTTCTAAAATACTGAAAGATAAAATCTCTAAATAACATAATTATCTATAAAATTTTAAATTATCAAAATCATAAATAATTTTAATCTAATCCGCATTAAAAGGAAATATAAAAATTGTCCAAAACTTTTTTACTAATAATAAAAATGAATATAATTGTTGGGAACATAATAAAAAAAATATTTATTTGGCACGTGTGAAAAGTACACTGCACATGTGAGCATGTGACATGTGACAATAGTGAAACTACCAAGAAATGGATAAGGAATTAGTCGACAATACTAATGCTATCGAGATAGACAATACTAATATTGCCTAAGTATTGAGAAAATTGTTTAAGTGTAGTCATGAGAAATCAAGTATAAAAGTAATTTTGGTAATGTTGAATCTATCCAATTCAAGATAGTACTAACGATATCTTAGAAATTTGACAGTACTAACACTGTCAAATAATGGTATAAATGATAATACTAAAGTTACCATAAGTGACCACCTTTTTCATTTTTTATAAATTAAACTATTTTTTTCTAGAATTTCAACTTCAACCTGAAGAGCAGTTTGTAACTTGTATCTTGTACTCAGTTTGTGCTTGAGATTATGTTATAATTGTACCTCTCAAGTTCAATTTCAATATTATTTCTACTTATTCAATTAACATGTTTTATTTGCATTTATTGATATTTGATTACTTGCGTAAACATGATCACACACTTTATTTATTAAGTATCATCAATGTCAACCTCATTGCAAAACTAATCAGTAATTCGAAAAGATCATTAATTTTGGGAGAGTTGAATCCCTCTCTCATCTCAAACGTCAAAGCATCAAAGTTCCAAGCTTTAAACCATGTATCAATCTGCTCGTAGGTCAGATCATACTTTGAATATTTTCCTCGGAAACAATAATATAATTTATGTAATTATGATTTTGCTAATTATGTAAAGAGGAATATTATTTTAAGAGAAACGTGCAAGGTGTGGAAAATTTGAATAGTAAATAAAATAAAATAAAAAAGTTAATTCGATGTGAGTACAGCTATGTTAGTATGATATATGAAAATAACACTGGTCTTATATTTCATCACATGCAAAAAATTTCACTAATCTTTTACTAAGCAAAGCGCCCGCTTTCTTTTACATTTACCTAAAATATTGAGGTGCATAACCTATATCACTGAAATTCATTGATTTTAAGTATTTTTTATCATTTGAATATATAAATCAAATTTATAATAAGAGTGAGGTTCTTTTGTAAAGTGAAATGTGTAAATTATAAAAAAAACTATTAAATAAATTTATTTGTATATAATATAAATAAATAAATAATTTAAACATAAGTAAAAATGATTGAATTAAACCTTTTAAAATTCTTTTGTCTTTTGAATACAAATCAAATTTATTATAAAAGTGATATTTTTTTTATAGAGTTAAACAAGTAATTTATAAAAATTTATTTAAAAACTCAAAATGTTTTAAATGTTTTTTTTTCTTTTGAATGAAACTAAATTTATTATGTTTAGTATTAATCATCAATTAATCTGATCGCTGCTTCATCGATTTGCCCTAATATTTTGCTTTTCAGTCCAACTCGTGGTGGCACAAAGAGCATAAGTTGCATTATTGCTCATTTTAATTATTTCTGATTTATTTGTCATGTTTTATTGTTAAGAGTTTAATTTTTATGTATTGTCAATATATAATTTTTATATTATTAATTAATTATATATAATTATATATTATTATATGTACAATTTTTAAGATAGTTATATATTTTTAATGATGTGATAATACATAATTAAATAATATTATAAAAACTTATATATTTATAATGTATTTAAATTAAATCTTATTATTAATCTTTGTTGAACGCTGAAATGCAAATAGCGATTAACCAGAAGAAATTTCAATTTTTTTATTAAGTAAAATCATTTTAAAAAATGTGGCCAAATAAAAAAGATAGTAGTGCATGTAAAGGGAGGAAAAACAAAAAGTAAATTTGCTTTTTAAAAATTCATGAAATATTAGTCATAGTTACAAACCACGGCTAAAAAGTAACGTGGATTCATGATTCGAGTGAAAGAAGTTTGGTTTCTTAAGTATGTGATCTTGAATTTAATATTAAGATTCATGTGTATAAAAATAATATTATTAAAAAATATTATTATGACACATGAAATTTATGTAACATAATAACATAAAATTTAATTATTATGACAAAACCAGAATGTTACACTAACTACACTTTTAAACTTTTTAGCCACAGCTACAACTGTGGCAGTTTAATTTGTTTTATAATAATTGGTAATAAAAGGTAATTTTTATAGACTTTTCATGCACCTTTTAGTTTAGGTTCGTCCGTTCGTGTTAGAATCCTCTCATTAAATAAAGAGATATGGAGAATGTTAATATGGATCATCAACACTTTTGGTGTATGGATGCATCAATATTTTTACTTATGATGATCGATTACTTGATTTTTTTTTTTTTTTACATACTTATTAATTTTCTCCACCACTTTCTCTCCCTCTGCCTCTCCCACCACTGTCTAAACCACCACCTCTACCCCAATCCCACACCACTGCATCATAGTCTCCACCGCCAAATTTTTGCCAGCAACTAGACTCAGACCTAATAGCATCCACCGAAACCCCAAAGCCTTTCACCTAACCAAATCTTTCTCATGCCACACCACAATGCACAAGCCACCAGCCACCACCGCGTCCCAAAAGCTTCAGTCGTCACCACGGCAACACCCTCCGCGACATCCTCGTTGTCCTGCTGCCTAGATTTGCAAGTCCTGCTCTAGCACTGCGAGGCATTTGGTGAGAACATTTACGGGTTGGAATCGGAGGTGTTGATTCTTCGACAGAGGTGGCTCGTGGGTTTTGGGTAGCGATGGTTTGGTGGTTGGCGAGATCTAATGGTGGTCGATTCAATTTAATATAAAATGCCAGTTTTGTAAATTATAGTTTATATAATATAAATAAATAAATAATTTAAACATAAGTATAAATATTTAATCAAACCTTTTAAAATTCTTTTGTAGCAATTTATCCTCCAAAGAAGTGATATTTTTTATAAGTAAAATCTCTTGACATGTTTTATGTTTTTCCTTTTTGAATGAAACTAAATTTATTATGTTTAGTTTAATCATCAATTAATCTGATCGCTGCTTCATTTTGCCCCTAATATAGTCCAACTCGTGGTGGCACAAAGAGTATAAGTTGCATTATTGCTCATTTTAATTATTTCTGAGATTGTGCGACGGTGCGGTGGTCAACAATGCAATGGTGCGGTATTGGGTCGTGGTTGGAGCGCAACAACGGAGTACGAGGTTGATGCGATCACAGGTTCAGGATCAACGACATGGTAGCAGGTTGGGCGGCACATGATGGACTAGTGGTTTGGGATCACAGGTTTCGTGGTGGTGAGCGAACAGCAGCGATGCAAACATGGTAGCCAAGCAACAACCCAAACTCATCATCCTTCCTCTGTCGTCGCCACCATTACTGCCATCGAAAATGTCTTAGCACAAATCAGAGGGCATCTCTGCCACTAACTATGCGCTTTCCTCCGCCGTCGTTGTCAGATTGGGCTAGGGTGGTGGGTGGGTGACAACAAAGTTGTGTCAAAGAAAAAAAAAAGAAAAGAGTATAGAGACTTCTTAAATTTTGATCCTTTTACAAATTATCACCACGAACTTTAAAATTTTCTCAATTATTCCTTGAACTTTAATTAATGTCTCAATAGATCCTTATGTTTAATTTGGATCTGTTAATCTACTAATAGTAATATTACATAATATCATTTTATTTGTATTATTAATTAAGAATTGTTTGTTAATTTGTTTATTAAAATTTAATTTTAAATATGTTTTTTCCTTACAAATATAGATAAGGTATTGTTACCTAGATCTATTAGAACATAAGGATTAACAAATTTAAATTAAACATAATAATCTATTAAAATATTAATTAAAATTTAAGATTTAATTAAAAAAATTTAAAATTGGTGATAATAATTTATAAAAAAGTCAAAATTTAAAAAAATTACATACTCTTTTCTAAAAGAAAGAAAGAACCTAAAGAAGGGATTGCCTACTTTTAATCTTGTTCCTCAATTTTTTTAATTATAAATTAAAGACTCCAAGTTAATAGTGTATCCATGCACATAATTTTTGTTTGGTGCATATGAGACTTCTCCAAGAGATATTGTCATTCTTTCAACACTTTTTCATGCATACACCCTTGAAAACGTAAACGTAAGAGCTCACGGAAAGGATAGTCAGTGTGCAATAATAGACTGAAACACTACCTTTGACCATGTCGGCCATCAAATTCATATCGATCAGGCCTCTAGATTTTTAAAGTAGAATAAATGCATGATCTAAGTATGGTAAAGATTCTTTTTAAAAGTCGTGTTTATTATACTTCAAAAGCATTCTAAAATTTCTCTCTCCTTTGTCTTGTGTTGTTGTCGTTCTTATTCTTCTTTTTAAGGATTACACGTAACGTAATGCGACCAATTGATGCAAAGCATGCAATGAAGCCTCTGACAGTGATATGGTTCGCGATGAAAAAAATCGATGTTCACGACTTTTCAATAAAACATGATCCTAAATAAATTGTATACATGGCTTACGTGTAAAATTTGAAGACTTGTTCAATAGCCAATGTTAATATTTTTTTGGTTTTGCTACACTCGTTAAGTTAAAATAATTTTTTTAATGAAATTAAGATAGATAATTTTTTTTAATTTTTAATGTATTAAATATTTTATTTTTATTAAAAAAATTATTTTAACTTCTTTAATAAACATTCTTAAGGAATATTTTTTTATAAATACGACAAAGTTATATATAAAAAAAGATTAATACAACATATTTTTATTAATAGCATCCAGTCAAAATATATAAATTTTTTTATAATCATTATGTTTATTTCGTTTTTTTACATAACTTTGTCATATAAAAAATTATATAAAAACATCGATTCCTATATATAAACAACTGTTTCAACAATTCTCAATTTAAATATTGGTGATTAAGATTTTTAAACCATTATATAAAAAGAGAATATAAGAACTTCTTCAATCAAATATTTACATTTACATATATATACCATTTCTATTTCACATCACAAGACTGTTTGTCAATTTTACCCCCACCACTGACCGTCTAAAATCTTGGAATCTCGATATTGTCTTAATATAACTTATATTAGATTTGTTTTGATTAAAATAAAAATAAAATGATAATTATTTCAAACTTTTTTACATCGATAGTACATCAAAATTAAATTAGATATATTATGTGTGTTTATGTGTAAAATATAAATTTTTATATGTAAATATAATATGTACGCTTTTTTTTGTACAAATATAATATGAACAATTACAACATTATTTCTTTTCGTTCTGGACTGTTATTTGGGGTCCTGTTTGATGGGACCAACCTGGCACGCGTATCACCAGACTCCGCTGCAAACACCCCGATCAAGTCATCCGCCTCAAGTTTCAGTCGTGGGCCATATCAGCATCTCTTAGGTTTGCACAGATCCTGACAACTGCCAATCATGACCCTCAGGGTGTGGGGACCATAACTGCCTGCAACAGCAGGTGGCTACTAACGCGACATCCTGCAACTCTAGGGATCTGTCTGGACGATCGTGGGAGGGAAGCACCCTCAGTCAGGGCTCTTCCTGAACGATTATGGTACGGAGGCACCCCCCATCAAGCCACGATCTCAACGTACCTGTACCTCTCTCAGATCATGAAGGGGCCATGCACATGCTCTATAAGTATCAGGCTAAGTTATTTTAACTAGGTATCTTGAATCTTATGGTGAAAACCCCTCTTGTTCTTTGCTTGACTTGAGCGTTGAAGTCCTATTGTAGGTACCCAAACCCCCTTGGACCGCTGGGCAGTAGCTGCAGGAGGAGGAAACCACTTTACACGTGTCTTCTTAAGCATTCTCTAGTTCTACATCAGAACATTGATGCCGTCTGTGGGGAGGATAAACTTCTAACCCCACTCCACCATGGTAAACACGAGACAAAATTTGAGGAGAGACATTGCGCAAACCTCTGCTAACCAACGGCAGAGAATCCCACCACCTGATATAGAAGCCTCTGCCGTGAGGAACTAGGCACTCAACGCGGAGCACCTGCATGATGGGCACTCCACTTCAATCTCCGATGAAAGTCCCAACCCATCGCGCAGGGTCTCTGTGAGAGATAGACTTGGAATCCCAGGCCAAGGAGGGAACCCAAACATCCAAAAATGCAGAATTCGAGTGACTCAATGCCTGGGAATGCCGCACGACGGAGTTGGTGACCGCGCAGCTCGTTCTGAACGTGAGAGTCAATCTCACATGTCCCAACGGCATTTCCAAGACATGCTACAACAATACATGGACATGCTGAATGAACAGTACCAAAGGTTGGAGAACATGCAACAGGCTATGCAAGAAAACCAACCCAGGCCAAACCATCATGATGGAGGGCGTAGCATGGAAAATAATCAGAGGAGGGCTCACGTTGATGCTACGATATCCAACGTTGGAAACAATAACCTGAACCACGGCATCCAAGAGCACCTATTCTCCGAGCAGATCATGGAGTACTGCGTTCCCAGGAACTTTAAGTTCCTGGCGAACTTGAAAATTTACGATGGAACCACGGATTCCCAGGAACATGTGAATGCTTTCGAGCATCCATATGCTTTCATGGGGGATCCATAGAGTTACTATGTCGTGCCTTCCCTTTGTCCCTCAAAAAAGGAGCCCTTAAGTGGTTTTCCTGTTTACCACGGAGGTCCGTGGTAGATTGGACAGATCTGAAACAATGTTTCCTGCTCCAGTACACCACTAGCAATGAACAACCCAAGTCCATCGAGTCTTTAGCCAAGGTACGACAGGGACAGAATAAGTCCCTCCGTGATTATGTAAGGCAGTTCATGGCAGCCTGCACCAACGTGGAGAACTTTGACGATAGAATAACCCTTCATTATGCCAGAAGCGGCCTCCGCGTGGGTTCAAAGTTCTTCCCGTCCCTAGTGAAAAAGAAGCTAAAGAACCTGGGTGGAGTTCCAGAGACAATCCCAGAAGTACGTCAACCTGGAGGAGGCAACAGAGGACCAGAGGATGTGGGATAAGGATGAGTCCCCTCGTCTGAAACCCAACCAAGATTCCTCACAGTCCCGGGGCCCCAAGAATAGCCCACCCAAGAGAAAGTATTCTGACTACACTCCCGTGAACACACCTCGAGAAACAATCTTGAGGGAGGTAATGCAGACCGAGTTTCAGAATATCCGGAGGCCACCCCCCATTAAGAAGAACAAACAGAAGGATTACTCCAAGCATTGCGCATGACACAAAGGTTATGGCCATGACACTGAAGATTGCTTTCAACTGCGCGAGGCCATCAAGTTTCTGATCAAGGCCGGATGACTATAACAGTACATTGTTCGTGCCCGAAACGACGAGCACCACGGAAGGCACAGAGATGACAATGACTGAGCCCATCTTCCTGTCGCAGAAGAAGGATCCTGGAGATGGAGTTCTCAAGGGAGCAGGAGAAACTCAAAACACCAACCTTACTTCATGATGAAAGAGCTACTACCTAGAATCAACGGAAGGCAACCAGAAAAAGAAAGCTCAACAAAAGATGAGAAGAAGATTTACCTTGAACAAACACTGAGAATGGGTAGAAAAAGCTTGGAAATGGGTAGAAAACGCTCGTAAATCGCATATCTCAGCCGCTCGAAGCCTCTAGGGAAAAGCGTGCAGAAATAGGTGACAACAATGCACCCTCAACCCCTACTTATAAAAACCAAAACGGTTAGGGGGCATTCTCGTCCTTGCGGCCCATTAATTCAAAACACGCCCACCATGGCGCACGGAACTCCAGGCACGTCTACCTACTCAAAACGTCTCATGTGGCCCACACAGCTGTAGAGGTAATTGAAAGGACAGTTGTACAATAATTCAAACTTCACAAACCTCTGGAGGCCAAGTCCAGAAAGTTCGCTCTGAACCCCAACTTAAACTGGGGAAACCATTTTAGGTCTAAGAACTTCACCAAGGATGACGATAATAGAGGAAAAATCAACACAAAGGCCCCGTACCACGGTATTAGAGCTTGCCACTGACTTTTCAAGCCAAATACCAAGCTGGGGGCAAGATAACGCTATCCTAGAGTAAGCGTTGGACTTGTCCCGGTCAAAAAAATACTACGAACAACAAAAAGGAAAGAAAAAAGAGAAAATACAAGATAAAGATTCAAAAGATAAGAATTTTTATTAATTTATTCTCATTCCATACATCATCTTACATCAGAAAAAGAAGAAAAAGTAAATATTGAGACATGGAATGTATAAAGGAAAGAGCAACGATTAAAGGATCCCGGAGGAAATGTGGATGCGACATAGGACGCCATGTCATACAGAGTCACTGCCACCACCAACCCCGACCTCTTGAAAAAGTGGATAGGCTTTGAAGAACCTTGGTAAACCGGAATCTCAACCTCGGAATCGACGCCAAATCTTTTGCATTGCCTTCTCCACAATGAGGATAAAGGCCGGGATGCATTCTCTTTCATTGGACGGGGCACGACCTATCATGAATAAGTTCATTCCACCGGAGCCTTGGCCAGTTTCCTGAACACCCCAGGTTGCCCCAAGAGCAGTTTCAATAGTTCCTCCTACCTTTCCAAGTGCTCTTGGAGGACGATACACCCCCAAGCCTTGGAAAGGAGGAGGAAAGCGTAAACCCTGGCTCCAAGTACCTCCGTCCAACACGATAGATGGCACAACTCCCTCCCAGTGAAATATCAAACAAGCAACCACATCGCATACACTGGGGAAGAAAACCACCTGCCGTTATTACGCTGAGAAAGAAAACCACCCACCAAAGAACTCATTTGCAGAAGGCCAAAATAACTTCAGATATTTTGGGAACAAAAAAAACATCAAAGCTTTCACAGAGGGCAAAACCCTCTTTGAATAAAAGTGAAACGCGCAGAAAGCAATTGCATGAAGAATAGGTCATACTCTCAAGCAAAACCACAAGATAAAAAAATACGACAGAAGGAATGCTAGCTTCAATACAAACATTCCCTATTTATAGAGGAAGCAAAGTATTCTGATTGGATCCAATAAAAGCATACTGATCACAAGGCATGCAGCACTTTAAATGCTCCTCATCCCCAATTGGACGATGGGGATACGTGCAGCTAAGAAACGTCATGGGATTGATGTCTCTTTTAAAAGATCGTTAATTCCCAATAAAGTTAAAATGGCCGTTCCTAAAAAGACTCAACACTTTATGGCAAAACGTACGAAGAAACAAAAGCCCTGTGAAACCATGCATGGGGGCAATAGGACACACCTCGGATGACGGGATGGTGGTACGTGCCAACCCTGGAGATACTCCCCAATAATGAATACCAGACCAAATAAGATCCCACATCTAACAAATCGCCACGGATACCGTTAAGATTCGATATCTTGACACTTAAGTTTTCAACTTAAGCGTCAAGCTAGGGGCAACTGTTCTGGACCGTTATCCGGGGTCCTGTTCGATAGGACCAACTTGACATACGTACCACCAGACTCCACTGCAAACACCTCGATCAAGCCATCCGACCTCAGGTTCCAGTCATGGGCCATATCAGCATCCCTTAGGTCTGCGCAGATCCTGACAACTGCCAATCATGACCCTTAGGGTGTGGGGACCATAATTGTCTGCAACAGTAGGTGGCCACTAATGCGACATCCCGCAACTTTAGGGATCTGTCTGGACGATCGTGGGAGGGAGGCACTCTCGGTTAGGGCTCTGCCTAAACAATCATGGGACGGAGACACCTCCATCAGGCACAATCTCAACGTACTTGTACCTCTCTCAGATCATGAAGGGACCATGCGCATGCTTTACAAGTATCAGACTAAGTTATTCTAAGTAGGTATCTTGAATCTTATGGTGAAAATCCCTCTTGTTCTTTGTCTGACTTGAGCGTTGGAGTCTCATTGCAGGTACTCAATCCCCTTGGATTGCTAGGCAGTAGCTGCAAGAAGAGGAAACCACCTTACACGTGTCTTCTCAGACACTCTCTAATTCTACATCAGAACACTTTTCTTGGTACATGATACAACATATTATTCCACATATATATAGAATAGCTAGGCCATTTCTTACAAAAAAAATAAAGAAAAAAGAAAATATACTAGGCCATTGATAGATCATAAACTCGGTCTAGTCTACACAATTTTTAAGTACCTTGTGATAGATGGGTTGAACACGAAGGTACATTGTTTTTTTTTTATCAAAAGAATAATATTAAACACTTGTACTTATATGTATTTTACCTTATCTATGTATAATTTTTACTATTTAATTACAGTTAGTTTTATTTATTTTTTCTACAATTATACTAATTTTATCATCTCATATAAATATAAGAAGATGTGACTTTTACGAGATGTGTATGGAGCATCTTCCTTTTCATAATAAATGCAAGGTGTTTAACCATTTAGGAAGTGTCTATGATCAAAGCTATAGTCCTTAATTAATTAATGGGCTTAGAATAAATTGAGGAAGACAATCTCATGCCTTGAACACATTTTTGAACATATGGAGAGAGAGAAGCAAATCTTTTACTCTTTGGGGGTGGGGTGGGGGTGGGGAGAAATAATAATATACATATATGTAATGTACATATATGAATAGTTAAAAATGTAAGCTGATATGACTTAAAAATGTGTATGAAACATTTTTCTTTTCCTAATAGATGCAAGGTGTTTAGCCATTTAGGAAGTATTCAATATCAAAGCTATAGCCCTTAATTAATTAATGGGGCTTAGAATAAATTATGGAAGACAATATGAAGGTACCAATTAATTAAGCTGGAAAAGCCTTTTATAGGTAAATGTAAGGATTTGAGATTAAATCTTATCTTTATCCTTCCCCTTATCTTATAAGTTACTTATTAGTTGAAATTTTTAAGATTTCTCAGAACAATTATTTAAAAAAAATACAATCTCGTGTCTTGAACAATGTATTTTTATACACATGGAGAGAGTCAAGGAAAAAACAAATCTTTTATTCTCTCTCTCTCTTTTTTTAGGGGATATGGGCAAAGGTCCGTTATCAGTGTCTGTTCGATAGGACAACTTGATACGTGACCACACGAGACTCCGCGCAAACACCTCGATCAAGACGGATGTGGAAGTGGGGGAAGAAGAGATAATGTTGACAAAAAGGGTTTCTTGATTCCTTATCTTGATTTCTTTTTTTCAATTTAGTCATGTATTTTTTGTTTTTGTCAATTTGTTCCCTTAAGTTTAGAATCGCCAATCAATGTGACCGTTCATCATTATGTCACCCATTAATGGAATATGCTAATGTGCTACTAACGAAAGTTACGTATTCTATCATTATGTCACCCACTAATAGAATATGCTAACATGCTACTAACGGCAGTTATGTATTACTAAGAATGATAATATAATTATGACGTAGAAATAATGTGACGATGACATGGTGATGACATAG
This sequence comes from Ormosia semicastrata, assembly GCA_029884595.1. Classification (NCBI taxonomy): domain Eukaryota; kingdom Viridiplantae; phylum Streptophyta; class Magnoliopsida; order Fabales; family Fabaceae; genus Ormosia; species Ormosia semicastrata. The sequence goes on along the minus strand of JAQQTO010000055.1, from coordinate 24,735,784 downwards.
TATTATCACTTAGCGACACGTCATCACTTCTATTAGTATAAGGTGAGGGAATCATTACGGAAGATCATATTATTGACAATTCTAAATGTAAAAAGCTAAATTAATAAAAATAAAAGATACTGAACCAAATTAACAAAAAAATAAAAAATAAACGATGATTTTTTTAACCAATTATATACATTTATGGAGAGCAGTCCAACTCTACATCTTCTATGAGATAAATCACGTAACTTTGTTTTGCAGGGTTACAATTACATCATCAGTAACAATTGAACTCAAGACATTTTAATTAAGTTATCCAATTTTACTATAGTTAAGTTAATCCTTATTCATCTTTCTTGATTTATTTGAATGGACTAACGACCCTATTAATATAAATAATAATAATAAAAACATAAGAGTAAAATTATCAATTTGTCATACTGTTGCCTCACCATCTTAAAACTAAAATTGACAAAAGGCAGCAAGGCAAATATCAAACCGAGGTTAACAAAAGGAAGCACTGAATATATTACTTGTTATAAGCCATATTTTATTCATCATAAAAAGAAATGAAAGTTTTATTAAATTTTTAGCTCTGGACATTAAAAGAGTTTTTTTTCTTTTTCAAAATTATTGGAGGTCAATACTCCTTTTAAAATTGAATTTTGATTTAATATAAAATTTAATTTATCATTCAATTATGTAATATTATCTACGTATTAAAAGGACATTTTAAATTATTTTAAATAATACAATATCTTTATTCATTAGTACATTAACCCAACTCTACATTTCTATGTTTGGATGTTTTTTTTGCATTAATTACATCATGGTAACAATTGAATAGGTAGGAATTAAGAATTTTAACATAAGTTTCCATTCTCTTTCGTTTATTTGAAGTTTATTAACGGAATGGAATAATAATAAAAACAACGGAATTACAATGTTGTTCATCCCATTCCTCACCAAAAACTTTGGAAAAGGCAACAAAATTGAGGCATTTGAGGGGAAAGAGGGAAATGATTCCCCGTTGTTATTAAATTTTTAGCTTCCATATGCATTTTAAAACTATTCAAACAAGAAGTTTAAAATTAATTTTGATTTAATATCCAATTCATTCGATTCCGGATTCGTATTAAAAGGACATTACCTTATCATCCAAATATAGTGTAAAAAATCTTGAAACTGATGACCATATATGGGACAAAGCAATTGAGCAAGGATGGTGAAAGATGAATAATTGAAGAAGAACCATTGGCGGTTGCTTTAGCAAATTGGGTAATCCAAGCAATGCCGTGTGCTGACTCTTCCATGTGAATACTGAATACCAAATAAAGAGTTGATAGTGTCTGAATCTAATCCAGAATAAGTAAAGTAACTGCTACAGAAAACTAAAATTGAAAAATCAAAAAAGCAAAAAACATTTATAAAAGCAAACAAACAAAATCCTTTCCCTTTTTTCACTGAGTATCTCACTCCATTTCTGTTTTTTTTTAATATAAACTCTTAAATTGGTTCTCTAAAAAATTAGAATTTCACATATTAATCCTTTAAAGATTTTTTCACTACATAAGTCTTCAAAAGATATAGAAACATTAACAAATTTATCTTTATGTTAGCCATCAAATAAATCTTGATGGACAAATTTGATAATTTTTTATATTTAGTGAAACAAAATTTTAGAAGAGTAATATGGTGATATATTAATATTTATAGGAATAACTTAAAGGGTTTACTAAAGGATGAAATTTAACTAAAATTTCTTAAGTATTAATGATATTTATTTTCAATAAAAACATGATATGTATATATTTTTTTTATTACTTATTAATAAAAATTTTAAAAATAATAATTAAGTAACTAAAACATAAAACACATGTCATATTTCTATTAAAAACAAACACCACAAACACTTAAAAACTTTATCTAAATTTTTTCCTTTACTAATAAACTATACTTTAAAACGTTCCTCTTTCTCTTTCCCTCCAACAAATACATAATCTTACCAACTTCTCTTGTTTTCTTTTCTGCGCTTTGTTTCTGTCTCGGTTTTTCTGGTTGTCAGTTTCTGTTCCATTCTGAGCGGCTCTGTCACAAAACCAACGAAGGTGGTCTGCAAAAACTGACCAAGATGGGGTTTGTGATGTCAAGCTCCAAACTTGTTTCCGTGTTCATCTTTGTGTTCCTGGCTTTGAATTGCTTCCAACAGTTTGGATCCAACGCTCAACTCATACCACAAGATGAAGGTACGCTTCACTTTTTTTTTGTGATTTTTTGGTGTGTTAATCTCTCTGTTTGAATGCTCTAACGTGCAATTATTGGAACAACTAAGGAACTCTTTTGTAACTTCCTGAAAAGTGAAACGGCCTTTTACAGCAACACCCTTTTTCCAAGTTCCAACCTTTCTCACTTGTACAATAGATTGGCATAGAAAAGGAGAAATTTTGATATTGAAAATAATCCAATACAATATTTTTCTTAAGGGGGGCAAGTTGGATTTTCAGTAAGCATGCAAAGTTTTGCATTGGTATCCCTTGTTTTATTTGTGTTAACTAGGGGTATGTTGAGTGCCCTCTGTTTTCACTTCCAGAATTTAGTTGATGAACTTCCATTGCTACTTTGATATCTGGGTTTTGATGGCTGTTACCAGATCTATATGGGATTCGCCATTCTTCATATTTTTCTATTCCTCGCATTTACTCTTCCCACTAACATGTGACTAGTTTTTGGTTGGAGGTTCTGCATCTAACTTGATCAAAATTATTTCTTTTTTGTTTTTAATGTCTCTGAATTCATCTGCTAGCAATGGTGTATTCTTTCTCATACATCAATAAATCATCTCTGCCTTGCCTTTTTTTATTTTATTTTCTGGGATCATTTTATATTTGGAACTTTTGTTTTTAAGTTTATCGTCATTTTGGTGTGTTTGGTGATCCAATAAATTCACGAATTCATGACAATTATTTGTACTAAAAAAAAATCACGACAACGGTTGATGTGATTGCCATCGCATGTGGGGTGGTCTTATCTTATCTTTAAGAACACATGAGGATCCACTGTTTTTGTTTTTATGGATTATTTATTATTTATGATATTTATTTTTTGTTGGTAAAACCGTGGTTTGCGTTATTAATAAATGATATTATTGTTGTAGTCAAATCAAGGGATGGAACATGCAGCTGGTACTATATAATAAAAACTTTAAAAACTTGGATAAGTTATTTTTTTTAAAACCATGAAGTACTCCACATATTAATTTATTTAAATTATAAATGAGATTAATTTTTATTCGATTGTGAATATAACCATGTCTATCTTTTTTGGGTTGTATAAGTTATTTTTATGACTGAATTATTTATAAGATATTTTAAAATTATAGAACAAATTAAAAGTTTGAAAATTGGTGAAGTTTTAAGTGTGGGGATTTTTATGAGTGAATGTTCCTTTACTGTGTTTTGGCCTTTTCGAAAGAGTAAGATGATTTTATTTTTACAATTATTATCATTTTAGTTGTGATAAAGACGTTGCAAAGTTGAACATGTGGGTTACTAATTATTAGCAAGTGGGTTGATAGACAATTTAACATGGCAACAATTAATAAAGGGAATAGAGAAATGGCTCTACTACCGCCTGCTACATTACTGCAGCAACCCAACTAAGGATTTAGGTTAGACAATTCTATTTCACATGAGAAAGAAATGACAATAAATTACCCTTACTCCAATTATACTTCTTTATTCCTTAAACTATAGAAAAATGGTATAATTTCCAATGTCAAGTGTTGTATATGCATATATATAATGTACTAATTTGTACCTCTCAAACCATGTGATTTCTTCAAACTGGAGTTTATTTAACTTTATTGTTGACGGCAGTGATGCTCCTGTTTTATGTATTGGTTAGTTCTTATAATATAATAATCTAATAGAAAAGTCAAAAAAAGAGAGAATCTAATCGGATTGGGATGCCGCGCGGGTTTTTATGAGAAAACCTTGAGAATATGAATTTTGAAAAGCCTTTATATCTTTGCATGAAAAGTTCAATTTCTTCTTATATTATATTGCCCACCTTGTATGAATTGGTCAAACTAAGGATAAAAAGGCAGCATCGTGTTCTCTCTCTCATTTTTTTATATTATTTTTGGTATACAATATCCTGTTCATTTATTAAGGCTTTTGACCACGAGAGTTGCAAAATATGGACTAATTAAAGATTTTGACCTCAGAGTTTCAAAACACGGGTTAAAGGCTTAAAGCATGTCATTATTGAAAATGACCGGTCAATATCAAGAATTTACCGCAATTGACTTGGTCGAATTTTATTTAGTTTAGAATTAGATTTAGAAATCCTCAAAATGAATCAGCTTAATAATTGTGTTAATTATTATTTAAAAAAGAAAACATTAAGTACTTAACAGTTTTCAATATATAATAAATACTTTTGTTTTTTCATTTAATATTTTTTATTTTAAGTAATTTAAAAGATGTTAGGAAGAAGTTAAAAAGATTTGTTAGGAAGATATGAGATTTGTGTTAGATTTATGATAAATCAGTGCTTAATCGGTACTTGTCCCATGTGATGTGAAGCACATTCACATTGATATGTTTTGTTTTGTTTGTGAACGTGTATTTCAGAGGATCAGATTGATTGTGGGTAAGAAAGTATATATATATATATATATATTTGGTTTACATGTAAGAAAGTGGATGATCTATCACGATCGTATTCCTGGCTTATCTCATTTTTTTTAAAGGTTTAATTAAATTAAAACAAAGATTAACATGTAGCTAAAAGCCATTTGATTTGTCTTCTGTTGCAGTGAAATTACTACAAACAATATCAGACAAGGTAGAGAACTTGAATTGGAAAGTTACAGACGGTTCCTGCAGCGGGGATGAAGGATTTTATAACAAGATTATTTCAGGGGATCAAATCCAAAGAAATGTCACATGCGATTGCTCTTTCAATGGTAGCTCCATTTGCCATGTAACATTCATGTAAGTCTTTTTTTAAAACCCCCAGGAAAAAAAAATAAAAATATCAGTCTCTTTCTACGTATTTTATACAGTTTCAATTTGTGCAACTTTGACCAAGGGAGACTTTGGGAATTGACACCAATAGCTGTAAGAGTTAACAAAATGACAAAAAGATTAATTATTTTAATACATAGGATCAATTATTATTTTATAAAAATAATGAAATTTTTATTTATTTTTAAAAAACAAACCACTTTTAAAATTAATTGTGAAATATTTAAAATTACAGCTCAGTATTTCCCCTATGTGGATAATGTCACCTGCACTTACTTTACAGTTTACATTTTACAATTTTCTGCCATATTTAAAGTTTATCAATGGTTACTAATTCAACAATTTGGCTATGATAGCGTGCTCAAGGGTCTCAATATATCTGGAGTTATACCCAGTGAATTTGGAAATCTCACTCAACTGAAAACACTGTAAGTGATTACAAATTCTTCTTCCTTCTTTTCTTGTTCTATGTTCATAAATGTTGCCATTGTGTTAGAAAATGTCGATTATAAGATTCTCCATTTTCACACACTATTTTCACTGCAGCTTTTTTATATTATTTTTTAATAATAAAACAAGATACATACACTTTTTTAATACACATTTTCTCTCTTTCTTTTTAATAAATAAGTGAAGTATAAAGTAGTATAAAAAAAATAGTATTTGTTGAACATTTTCTTGACTCAAAAAAGATATTCATATACTAATTTTTTCACACCACTTTTACACAGATAATCAGTATATATTATGTGGTGATTGAAAATGCTAATTAATTGCTAATATTGCTAATTGATTAATATCTCTGATCACTACTTAATACATATTAGTCACTACTTATTTGCATTTTGATCATTAGTGTAAAAGTGGTGTACAAAAATTAATATGTATATAACATAGTTGTTGTACAAATATGAATTGTGAACAGTTATGGACTTGTGGCCACTACTTATTACTCTATGGAATTATTCTTCACTTGCAATCGAGTCTTTTTATTAATGTGTATGAGTTAGTCCATAAATTTACATTATTTATGTTAAGTTAGTCTTTCTCACTTTTTCATGAACTAAAATGAAATACAAAAAGAACTAAAGTGATAATAAGTTTTATAAATTCAAGAGCTAACTATACACATAAATAAGTTTAGGGATTAACCTGTAAGCAAAAAATAATTTCAAGTAACAAGTTGTTAATCAACTCATTATTTTTCATTCTAGATAGATATATATATATATATATATATTGGTACAATGGGAAATAAAGGAAGAAACCTGAGAAAGAAAAGCTTAGCTCCTGCCGAATGCCATAGCATCAGCCAGGAGAAGGGAACTAAGACCCGCATTCTAGTTCTTTTATGTGAAAGTGAAACATTATTAACTTCATCAAATGCAAACAGAATATGTCAAAAACTAACTGAAACCTTAATACTGAGCAGTGATCTCACTCGCAATTATCTCAATGGTTCAATTCCAAGGAGTCTTGGACGCCTCTCTCTTGTCAATCTGTAAGTCATCATTACCTTTGTAATCTGTGTGTTCTTTTCTTGCTCTATGTATGAGGCATGCTCTTTATTTATTAACTTAGAACCTTTGAGGACAAAAAGAAATTTTCAATTTTGGCTTGATTTGTCATGTGTACTTATTTCAAATCATCAATCTACAACTGTTACTATACTTCAGGTCACTTTTGGGAAATCGACTTAGTGGTTCAATTCCCCCAGAAATTGGTGATATTGCTAGTCTGCAGAACCTGTAAGTGTTGGAGAAAATTATGATGTCACATTGGTTGATATTTGAGGCAAAATAAATATATTTATAATCCATGTTAACAGGAACTTAGAAGATAATCAACTTGAAGGGCCTCTTCCTCCCAGCCTTGGAAATTTGAGCAACTTGCAGCAATTGTGAGACTTGTTTCTTCTTGGTCATTTTCATTTGATGTGCATAATCAATTTCAATCATTTATTTTTCTGTATTGATGCATAACTTATCTATGATTTCATATTGCTTTGCCCATGCATGACTAACTTTATTTTTAACTTTAAATGAATCTGCAGACTTCTTTCTGCAAATAACTTTACAGGAACAATACCAGAAGCATTTGGCAAACTAAAGAATCTCACTGAGTTGTGGGTGATATGATTTGATACAACTGTTCTCCTTAACTAATTTTTTTTTTTAAATATCTTTGTTAAATTCTGAAATCACTCAACATTTTCTGCAGTAGGATAGATGGGAGCAGTTTATCTGGGAAGATACCCAGTTTTATTGGGAACTGGACCAACCTTCAAAGATTGTGAGTCTAAATTTTGGTTCATCCATGACCCTTGTTCCTTGTTGAAAAAGAAAACAATTTTGTATCATGCTTAACTTGCTTTTTATTATATGAAGAATTTTTTTTTTTTTTAGGGATTTGCAGGGCACATCCATGGAAGGCCCAATTCCTCCTGTCATAACTGACTTGAAAAAATTGGAAGAATTGTGAGTACTTTCTCCTTTTTAGCATATTCCTGAATTGCTGCATCAATATTCAACAGAGGAACATTTTCTTTTCATTAATGAAACATTTATATATCAGGAGAATATCTGATTTGAAGGGACCAACTACATTTCCTGATCTGAAGGATTTGAAAAGCTTGGTTAGACTGTGAGTTGAAAACTTTCCTGATATTATGTGAAGAAATATATAACTCATTTAGGCTTTTATCAAGTGGTTTATTTCTGTGACTCAGGGAATTGAGAAATTGCTTAATCACTGGTTCCATTCCAGACTACATTGGTGAACTGGAAAGTTTAAAAACTCTGTAAGTTGCCTTAAGGGTATATTACTAATTATATATGCTTCACCTTCAAGTCTATTTTTCTCTACCTGTTTACCAATACATGTAAGGTTTTCTCATTATCTATGTAATTTTAATTTAATATTATATATGTAAAAAAGAAGAGAGGTGTGTGTCTGCAAGTTTTTCTTTTTCCTGCACTGAGATGCTAGTATAGTAGTAAAGAAATTTCAAGCTGCTTCCATAATGAGAGAAGTTAAATCATCACAGTAATTAAGCATTCAGAAGTTACTGCACAATACTTAACTTTGATCCTTTTATCTTCATTTCTAGGGTCTGAGTTGGACTATTGCATACACATACTGTTGTTCGTTATAGATGATAGCTAGTACCTTTTATCCCTCCTTTTCTTTTCTATCCTGGGTTGTTTTAAAGGGTTTGTTTTTCACTAGAGTAAGTTTATGAATTACTTAATTATAAAGATCAGTAAATAATTTGAATCCAATTAGTTTTGTGACTAACTCTTCTGTAGGTAGTCTTTGTTAAATATTTTTCAAGACTCATTTTTAGATCCTCCTGTTGGACTGTTTGTTTAGTAGTTTGAAAGGCTACTTTTAACACTAATGATCTAAAAGCATTACAAACGGGGACAAGTTTGTCTAATCATCATTTAAGGAGATTTGTTTGTTAGTTGTACCAGTATAATGATCATATACAGAATAATAGATGTGTCAATAAATTTTTTGTAGACATCATCTGTGGAAATTATTATATGCAATATTTTGTTTTCAAATTACAGTAAAAAGAGAGAAGTTACAGAATTTTGGAAACTTAAAATTACCCTCTCATTAAATTCTGTTGTTAGGATTTGGTTTTTCTGGTATGTGCCATAACTTCATCATAGTAATCATCTTCTTTTTCCTTCAGAGACCTGAGCTTCAACAGGTTGACGGGTTCAATCCCAGATTCAATTGAGGGCTTGAAAGGACTAAATTACATGTAAGTGGACATTTTCATTTGCTGGTCAGAAGATTAACCGAAAGGATATGGTTATTCCAACTAGTAATTTGATCTCAAGAGTGTTTGTTGCTTTTTTTTAAATGATTTTAGCTTTCGATGATATAAATGAGACATATATTAATGATGGATGCAGGTTTCTGACTAACAATTCTCTGAGCGGACCAATTCCAGGATGGATACTGAAAGACAAAAATAAAATGTTAGCATATTTCCTCGATTCTTTTTTTTTCCTTTAATGCATGCTTTAGAATCACTTGTTGAAATTTAGCTGTTACATAAGTACACCATATACTTGTCTTGTGATTTATCTTGAGCATTCATTGAAGTATGAAGAAAATAAAATTAAATCTCACTTTATGTTCTCTTTCACTTTCAGTGATTTATCTTACAACAATTTTACAGAGTCTTCTGCATCTTATTGCCAGCTCGTGGACGTGTAAGCTTCTTTTTGTCTAGAAATTATATCCGTATTTCACCTATGTCAATACTAAGCAGGGTATTATTGTTGAACAGGAACTTAGCTTCCAGCCACTCTCCCTCAGCAAGCACTCCGTAAGTTACTGATTATGGTCTAGTTTTAATTCTATATCAGCTTTGAATAATGTGTTGAAACTAACTTTATATCTTGTAGACTTTCCTGTTTGAAGATGGACCTACCTTGTTCAGGAAAACCCCAGTGTGAGTGTTCAGACTTAGTAGATCAATCATGTTTTCATAAATTACAATGGTTATGTAAATGATATTATGATGGTTTCTTTTTGAAGGAACATGTGATGAGACAAGTTGTTATTATTTCTTTTTCTGCTTTTGTGTTAAGCTTATTTATTTTTCTTGAAAAATGTTTCGTTCTCAATATGTCTCTGCAGATCATTCATTGTTCATAAACTGTGGTGGTCCTGAAACTAAGTTTGAGGACAATGAATATGAAGCTGACCTAAACCGACGTGGCACTTCAAACTTTGTTGTTAGTAATAACGGCAAATGGGCTTATATCAGCACAGGAGTATATCTAGGAAATGCTAATGCTGATTATGTAGCAACAAATGAGTTTTCTTTAAAAATTAGTGGCTCTCAATACTACCAAACAGCCCGCATTGCCCCTCTGTCTCTTAACTACTATGGCCTTTGTATGCTAAAGGGCAATTATAAAGTAAAGCTCCATTTTGCTGAGATAATGTTTTCTGATGACCAGACATTTAGCAGCCTAGGAAGGCGCATATTTGATGTTTCAATTCAAGTGAGTAAGCAAACTATTTGTTACTTTTTTTTTAAAATTGCCTCTTACATTTTACTCAAATTTTGTATCTTGTTTTCCAAAAAAACAAAAGTTCTGAAGGTAGATATTTGAACTGCTGTATCTTGACAGGGTTTTAAATATTTGGAGGATTTTAACATTATGAAAGAAGCTGGTGGAGCTGGTAAGGGAATCACTAAGGAGTTTAATGTCGATGTTAATGATAGCACCTTGGAAATCCACTTATCCTGGGCGGGGAAAGGAACTAATGCCATTCCTGTGAGAGGTGTATATGGACCTCTTATATCTGCTATCACGGTGACCCCAAGTAAGTAGTTTTCATATTATTGGTTTCCTCTCTTTCTATCAACTACCTTGTTATTTCATGTTCTATAAACATTTCTACATTGTTGTAGACTTTGAAATTCCTTCAAATGGGCTGTCTACTGGAGCAATTGTTGGAATTGTGGTTGCATCATGCGTGCTTGTCATACTGATACTCTTTGCCCTTTGGAAGATGGGTTTCCTCTGTGGGAAAGATCCAACAGACAAAGGTAACATTGAAGTCCAAAATAAAGCAGGCAGTTGCTGCCCTTATGATTTGGTTTTTGCTAATAAAAGGTTCAGATTGGTTAGCAGTCATGCAGGATGAATATACATCTAGTATAATCTATAATATAGTAATCGACATAACTTTTATATATATCTATTAATATTAGATTATTTTAAGATATCAAATTTACTGTAAAGATCCAAAATGATGGTAATTTCAAGTTAACAGATAATGCAAACTTGGTTTCTCATAAATGTGTCGCAGTTTTCCTGGAAATTTTTTCATTCTCACTTTCTGTGTTCCTTTCTTCTCTCTTTCCCTTTATTTGTGCTTTTTCTTTCTAAGTAGCGCTACACCTACCTTGTTACAGAACTTCTAGATCTGAAAACGGGCTATTTCAGTTTAAGACAAATTAAAGCTGCTACTGATAACTTTGACCCAGCAAATAAGATAGGTGAAGGAGGTTTTGGGCCAGTATACAAGGTAACTTTGGATAGATTATAATCATCTTACTTAAGCAGTAAGAAGTTTTGAAAATTTGGGGTATGTCATTTATCCCCAATATTTTTATATATGAAAACATGATACTAAAACATTGCTTATTCACAGGGTGTACTGTCAGATGGTGCTGTGATTGCTGTTAAGCAGCTGTCCTCCAAATCAAAGCAAGGGAACCGTGAATTTGTTAATGAAATAGGTATGATATCTGCTTTGCAGCATCCAAATCTTGTGAAGCTTTATGGCTGTTGCATTGAAGGAAACCAGTTGCTGCTAATATATGAATACATGGAGAACAATAGTCTTGCTCGTGCGCTTTTCGGTAAATGCTTCATGAACAACTTGTGGTTATGGTTGTATGTTCCTACTTATAAGTTAAAATCTAACGTAAAAAAATCTTCCCTTCTAGGTCAACAAGAACAGAGGATGCACTTGGACTGGCCCACAAGAATGAAGATATGTGTGGGGATAGCAAGGGGATTGGCATATCTTCATGAGGAATCAAGGTTGAAAATAGTACACAGGGATATTAAGGCAACCAATGTCTTACTTGATAAGCATCTGAATGCCAAGATCTCTGATTTTGGCTTAGCCAAGCTTGATGAAGAAGAGAATACCCATATCAGCACAAGAATAGCTGGAACAATGTTAGTATTATGCCACAGCATTTTAAGTTTGAATCCTAGACTTGGTTCATCATTAGTTGGCTTGCACTGTTAATTCCCAATCTGTCTATTGCATGCAGCTATAATCATTTAAGTAATCCTAGAAATACTTATGTTTAATTTTGTTTTGTGAAATCACTGACTCAAGGGTAAAATATGTTCTCTTATCAGTGGTTACATGGCTCCTGAGTATGCTATGCGGGGTTACTTGACTGACAAAGCAGATGTCTATAGCTTCGGCATTGTAGCTTTAGAGATTGTCAGTGGAAAGAGCAACACAAATTACAGGCCAAAGGAGGAGTTTGTTTATCTTCTGGATTGGGTAAGTTACACTTTTGTCTGGCTTTGGGAGTTTGTGATAACATGAAGGGGGAACATTTGTGTGCATAATACCCAACTTACCTTGTCATCCTCACAAATTATACTGAATTTAATATGTTCAAAATATGTTTGCCATTTTCATCTATATCCAAGTCTTCATCCCATTACTATAAGACTAAGCTTATACCAAAATATATCTCCAGCAACAACAAAGCATTTTCAAAATCAAATACAATAAGATGAGGATTAAGGATAATTTTATATATTAAATACAAGGAGAATTTACTATACTTCTCTTTTCTTTTATTGTGCTTTCCCTTCTTGTTTCTTGTTATAGTTATGGTATGGTTGAATTTCTAATACTATATTTTGCATGCCATTGAAGGCCTACGTTCTCCAAGAGCAAGGAAACCTTCTGGAGCTGGTGGATCCAAGTCTTGGTTCAAGCTACTCCCCAGAAGAAGCCATGAGAATGTTGCAGTTGGCACTCTTATGCACCAATCCATCTCCCACTCTTAGACCACCCATGTCATCTGTAGTTAGCATGCTTGAAGGAAAAACTCCAATTCAAGCACCAATAATCAAACGCAGTGAGAGTGCACAAGATGCAAGATTTAAAGCCTTGGAGATGCTATCACATGACAGCCAAACTCATGTTTCTTCTGCATTATCACAAGATAGTATAGAGCAAAGAAGCAAATCAATGGATGGGCCATGGATTGACTCCTCCATTTCTCTTCCAAGTAGAGACGATTATTCTTCATCCAATAAACTTCTTCGAGGTTCACAAGATGTGTGATTTGTACAAGTTAGGAATGTTAACTCACATTAAATTCCAATTCTTTTGTAAAGGATATACACAGTAATAGTTCAGAGTGATAGCATACATAGAAAAATGTCAAAGAGAAAAGTGTTGGAAGTCAAGCATCGGGTTTCAGACTGAGTGTATAGAAGATTTTTCATTGCTTGTTGCTATATTGTGGTTTAAAAGCATCTCATGTGTTAATCTTATGAAGATGGCAGTCAATTTTAGTTTTAAAGCTCCAACTGCGCTGATTTCTTAGGCATTATATGACATCCATGGTAATGGCAAGGAAGGTTCAAGGGAAAATTTACTTCAGCTCTACCAAACCAGGGATCAACACTTTCCTTCCCCCTCGTCCTTTCCTTTCCAACCAATATTTGCATAACAAACACACCCTAAGTGATACCCTCACCAATGCCAGTTGTCAGATCAAATGTCGTCACCAACCTCAGTCATTGAACCAAATGCCCTCACAAATGCTGTCAAGTGCTTTTTTCGTTGCTATCGTCTGAAAGTTACTCTTCCTCTCTTCCCCAGGATAAAGGTTGCGAGGCCCATTCTGATGGTAATATGATATAAGTTTCCATTTTTTTTTTGATTTCATTATAATTATGGGGATGTTTTGCTTCACCGTGTGGTGAATGCATATCATGATAACCATTCAATGACTATTATTGGCCATTCAAAGATGAGTGATAATCATTCGCATGATAGTCACTTAATGACTATTATTAACTAATTAGATTTGAGTGATAGTTGTTCACAACAAGTATCATATTTTTGATCATTCAATGACTACTATTAACTACTCAAAAATGAGCGATAACAATTCATATAATAGTCATCTAATAGTTATTATTGACCAATCAGAGATGAGTGATAGTTGTTGATAACAAATATTAGCTTGATGGACACTCATTGACTATTGTTGACCACTCAAAGATGAACGAAAATCATTCATGTAATAGTCACTCGGTAGTTGTTATTGACCAATCAAAGATGAGTGATAAATATCATATTGTTGACCACTCAAAAATTAAAGAATATGAAAAAAAAAAAGATTGTTATTGACCAATCAAAGATGAGTGATAAATATCATATTGTTGACCACTCAAAAATTAAAGAATATGAAAAAAAAAGATAAAGATTTAAAACTTATCAATGATCCCCAATAGATTCTAAATTGTTTATGCTTAACAATTTTAATTTTTTTATTCCTTTAGATTAATATTGCTCTTTAATAGTCATTGTCATTATTTTTTCCAAGGTTTAATTTACATCAAACAAAACAGTTATATCTTATATGTTTTTGGGTGGATATTATTGTGAATAAAACTTGGATGAATAATCTTATTGATGTTAAAAGGATTGGAGACACGATCATAACCTTAAAATTTGTTGTCAAATTACAATTAAAAAAAATTGTTGTCAAACGAACAACATTGGACGTCTTCAGTGTAAATTACAACTACAAAAGCATCTTTTAAGCTTCAATTGATTAGTTAAGATGCTTGATAAACACGATTTTCATACATTAGTGAACTCTCATATTTAGTCTCTTAGACCTCATATATGTTTAATTGATTGGTTTTAGCCACATTTTATAAGTTTGAGCTCAAATTGAACTTTATTGATTTTTTCAGCATTATTAGAATTTTACATTATTTCTATATTTTAGTTATATCTTGAGTTATAGATATCTAAACATTATATATTTTACCTTGTAGGAAAGATAAGAGAGAGTTCTACAACTTTCATGAAGAGCCCCAAAACTGAATCAAATATCTAGTGGACCAAATTGGGATTGGAAGTCAGAACTTGGGTTCTGTCATGTAACCCGAGCAATGTGCACAAATTAGTCCATAATTCAGATTGTGTGTGTGATATGGACTTGAAATCGGTGGCATTCGAAAGCTAAGACATAGATATTTAATTCTTATGCAGACCACAAATTGAAACTACAATGTTTTGATGGGGTTTCACTTCTGTGAAGTTGGATGACGGGATCAGAGACCTATTAAGAGTGAATTGAGCATAACTCTCTCATCTAAAGCCCAAATCAAGTGATTTCAGTAGCCAGGGAAAGCTAAGAGGCCAAAAATTAACTTTAGAATTCTAAATTTTTAGGTTAGTTATTTTTGTATAAATAGAGAACCCGAGATAGATAGAAACTCAAGCCGTTTTTACTTGATTCTTCTACTTAGAGTTTTCTCTTCTTTTTTTTTTGCAAACTGTGTGTGACAGTCATAGAGAGCTAATTATCTGAAATCAATTTAAGGATCTTGAGGAAATTTTGGTTTGGCTTTGAGATTCTGCTCCTAATTTTGATTTTAAATTGAATTAATTATCTTCTTCTTGTCTTGATTTGAATTTCGAATTACATAATTAGAGATTTCTGTTGTGTGATGTGATTTGATTGAATCCTTAATCCTAATTAAGATTTGTGATCAAATTATGAATGATTAATTGTGATTTAGTCACATGAATTGAAAAATGTTAGATTGATAGATTTGTTAATCTGAGTTAATTGAATTCTAATTGTTAAACTAACATAAGTTACATGATTCTAGCGATTGCGGATTTATGAATTGTTTGTTAGTTAAATTCTAAGTGATTATCTAGTGTTGAATTCTAAATGATTATCTAGTGTTAAATTCTATGTATTTAATGCAGAAATTTTGATCAATCATAAATTAATCAATTAATTCAATTAAAATGCATGTTTAGTGATCGATGACAAGCCAACTAAATTTCTGATGATTTTTTGGATTAGTTTTGCAATTTAATTTTCTTTCTTATATTTAATTATTACGTTTACATTATGCATACACAATCTCCCCTTGTGTGATCTTAATTTAGTTTAATTGATATCTTGATTCTCAAAAGGTGACTCGATTCGCTGCCTTATACTACAAATTACTGATAAAACTAAAATTTTATTATTTGGTTAAACTCAACACTCGAATCAATGCTTCTATTACTTCTTAATCATGATAGCTAACATTTGCTTTAAGAAACAATGGAACCATCTTATCTAATTTAATCAATTACAAAATAGAGTCTAAAGCTTACAAATAAAGCGTGGGAAGAATCTTTAGAAGAAATTTGAGAAAAACAAGAAAGTGCCAGCCTTATGTACAAGGAATTGGCTAAGGGTTCGACGGATAGTGAAGTAATTATTGCGTATCAAGGGAGTTTGGGCCCTATAATAATAAATCATAGTGGAGAAAACCTTGTAAAAAATGCAGAAAACTTTGAAGGGTTATAACAATCTTAAAGTTATAACAAATAACGCATCCAACCTATATCTATACCTATCTCGGTCTTTTGGCCCCTAAGATCAAGTATATTTGTGCTTTAAAATAAATTAAAAATTTAAAAATTTAAAAAAAAAAAAGGAGAGAGGCACCCAAGCTATCTACGAGAATTTTAACGAATAAAGTAGCTGAAAGTTTTATCAGGTTTATTATACAACTCGTTTGACTAAAAATTATTAAACTCATTTAGTTCATTCATTCAATATATAACCATGTCCAAGTCAATTTCAATCAACGAAAGAAATTATAGAGCTCCTTTCATCAGTATTCTTCGAAACAACCTCAGACTTGAAGCCACTTAATTTATATATATTGTCATCGAAGATGAGGTATGTACCGTATGTTACTGCCTTATACCAGAAACTGCCAGAACCCAAGTCAACAGTGCCTACGATCCTATGACAATGATAGTAACTTCAACAGGTTACGTGTAGCTTCAAGCTTCTTTCTGGTGATTATTGACTTGTTATTCTTTAAAGTCTGATTTAGAAGCTACGAGACTGGTGAAGATAAGGCACCTTACACCAAAATCCATCACTTATTCTCACCTTTCATGGCTAAAAGTGCTTCAAAAAGTTGATCTGAAATTTCTCTTACCAAGGGAATTAATAACCTTTAGAATATGAAGCCTAATACTAATCTAAGGAAAATAACAATGAGAACAACTCCTACAACTCAATTTGAATCCTACTTTTAGAAGTTAAGCCTGCAAAATAATTGGAAATTCAATCACAAGTATACCAGGCTCCCAAATGATTTGGGCCAAACCTTAGAAATTGACAAAATAATATACGTTCTATTCACATGAAGACTACGCTTTGTTGTTGTTAGGAGCTTTTTTTTTTCCCCTGCAAGTATGTGTCAAGGAACCAAACCTATGTACAATTCTAATGCAAAATATGGAACAGATGGTGCCAAACACTTGGAGACTATCAAAACTCAATGCCACTATTTATCTGAATGGAGAAGGAAGGGCGCCCATCATTGAAGAGGGGAGCATCAACTCTCAGAACAAGACCCGAGTTCCCCACATTTCCATTCCACTTTGATCTGCCAATCTGAACACACAAGATTAAAAAAAGTGAGCCAAAAAACCACTTAGATTAACATGCATAAAGCATTCTCCTTTCACAATGAACTTTGGAAATAATTGTTAATGCTTAGTGCTAATGAAAATTTACAATGGTATAAAACATGATATAATCAATATTGATAAATATTCTTTTAACACCTATCTGAACTCCCATTTGGTGTATGAAACTAAAAAATAAGAACCAAAAAAGGTCCAAGTATGCTAATATTTTACACCTTCTACATATTATACTCACATTGAATGCCAATTTTTTCCTTTTTTGTTGTTATTAAGAGACTGGTGTGCTAAATACCCTAGAATTTACTATCTTTCTTACTCATACAAATATAGCAATTAGCAAGTACACATGTTCAAAGATAGTGACAATACTACCCACAGACAATGAATTTCTACGCATATGGCATTTGCCTTCAGTAGTTAAGGCGATTTGTATTTAAAGTTATGCTATCTTCAGCTTTAGTCTAGAACACCAACAACATAACCTAATAGTATTTAATATCCCAGTTCCAATCTTTTCACAAAAATAAACCTAACAGTGACAAAAATTACACCTGGAGTCCTGGAGTATAAAAAATTCCATATTGATTGTTACTTTTTCTAATTAAAATTGAACAATATGTATCGATACGTAAGCACATATGTACACTTTGGTAAGACCACACAATGTGCCCCCATGTGTGGGACTAATCCCTGATTGGCATCAACTTGGCCCTGGCCGCAAGGTACTTCCAGTGTACTTTGAACCCTAGCAATGTAGGTTTAAGTCTGCCCACATGGAACTCAGTCAGCCAACTAAGCCACACCTTGTGAACTGACAACAGTAAATTTTTTTCCCTTTTAACCAACTAATAACAGTAATTTTGTGCTTAATAAACAATAATATTGAGACAATAATAACTAATAACACACTGGTTCCTTATTCTATCAGAAACATGTTTTTACAACATTAGGAAACATCCAAAATAAGTCTTCCCATAATTCAAGAACAAGTTATGATGGCTCAAAAACAACTTACAGATACGGAAGCAAATGCAGAAGGATACGACATGACGGCACATCCACAAATTAGACTAAGTTTCTCTTTAACTGAATGAATGAGTTCAGCCCGCAGCCCTGGATTGCTTCCACCAATAGTAGGACACACACTGACCATATATAGAAAATTAAAAAATAAGGTGTCTGAACAAAATTGCAAGTACAAGTTAACAAACAAAATTAGAGACAATAATGAAGTACACCAAAAGGTTAGTTAGACATGTATAGATGCATGGGAAATATTTATAGTTTGGACAGTTAGTAATTAGATTATTGGAATATTCAAAACAATTAGTTTTGCAAGCAGTGGCAAAACAGAACCTTTTTATAACAGAAACTCATTCAGAAAACTAGAAGTTACACATCCAAATTTCTCAGTAGGAATGTACATCTCAAATTAAAGAAAAGAGCATAGCAGCTGATCATACAGTCCAAATGCGTCCTGAATCAGGCTTAAAATAAAAAAAGGACAACTTCAAAAGCGTTTTTTTCTGGCTCATGAATGCAATCATCACACCAAAATTCAGTTTTTTTTTTCCTTTAGGGAGTGAGCAATGCTTTCTGGAGTGTAGTGTACTCGATTGGAACACAATTAGTTTTCAGTTAAGAATTTTATCCACAATTAGAAAAGACAATATTCAGTTAATAATTTCTCTATAAAACTTTTATCATCTGATTTGCAAAGGGACTAAAGATTCTCTTTTGAGCTTATCTATTCTTGCTTCGGTTAGGTTCTTTGGTCTGCTTAATGAGCATTCCTTGTCCTCCATATTTGTACTCATATGTTCTTAGATTAAAGTCTTCTATTGCAAAAAGTTCCCTTTCTGTAATGTATTTAGCTAGTTTGGAAAAGTTAATTCTAAATGTCCAAGCAGGTAGGCAATCAAGCAATCATCACATCCAGACAACATTAGCCAAGAGAAGCAGCTCATATGCATCACAATTACCAGTCTCCACTATGGATTATGAATAATGAAAGCACCTAAGCAACCCCCATGATAATTATCCCCAGGACCACCACCCCTCCCTTGAACCCAACAAAAATTTTGTTATAAAAAAAGGAAAAAGAAAAACCTCCAAAAAGCCTAAAATAAAGGATTGAAAGATCTTACCTGAATTGAACGGTTGGCCTCACAATGAGACCAGATCTCTTCCAGGCCAAGGCTTGAGCAAGACCCAAAGAAAATGATTTGTCAGGCCATTGTACCATTGGCGTGATTCTTGTTCCCCACTTGTTCTAAGAAAACAGAAGAATAGCAGATATTAGTTCCCATGCATGAGAAAATAAGTTTGAGATCACTAAAATTCTGCACCTGGCTAACTTATTGTGAACTTCAAAAATTATTTCATTCTTGCCTTCAATAACTTGGATTCTAACCTTGCATGAAAAGCTGAATCTCATTTCCCCTGGATATTGACCCTGAGCTTGAAGAAGACCTCCACAAACAGGAAGGAAGGCACTGGTACTTAGACCCTCACCGGATACATAGGTTAGTTGCCCATTAGGAAATTGTAGATCCACAAATGACTGGGTGCAAAGAGAACAAATAGGAAGATGATGATAGGAAATTTATTTCAGGATGATTCAACTAGTAGGAGAATCATAATTTTTACTGGCTTATACCAAGAGATTGCTCATATTATATACAACAACAACAACCAAGCCTTTGCTCATATTATATACAATAGTAAATTATATTCCATCTAAATATCAAATCCGGTATTTTATGCATGAACAATGAGCTCCAAAGTGACTTCAATGGGCAGTTTGGAAAACTGAAAATCAGGTTCAGAACTGTTTAGGTTTAAACTAAAACTAATTTCTTTATAAATCTAAATTAGTTCCAATTTCAAACATTTCGTAGTTTGTCTAAAATTTGGCTTTGAACTAGTTTAATATCAAATATTGTTTGGTAAAACTTGTTGAATCTTTTTTGGAAATTTCAAATAAAGTAGAAAGAAAAAGTGGGGCTAAAAATAAGGATGAGTTTTATTCAAATAAAAGCCAATTAGTTTGAAACCAACTTTGTATAACATTCCTTTTAAACTAGTTTTGACTTTTAAAAAGATCAAATAAGAACTGGTTTTTTAAACTGAGTGATTACCAAAACACGAGATTTTCAAACCAACTTAATTGTTTTTGTTCCTAGTTATTAGGCTTTTAATGTTTGGAAAACTCCTCTCAAGAGAGTTAATGTCAGGTGTTGTAAAACACAAACTTTTATATCTTTCTCAGTTCAAATGCTCTTTATCTATACAAATAAAAACTTATAAAAGTATTAAGAAATTGCCCCTCAATGATCAAATTATGCTGACAAGCCTTTCTATCAATGTCGTGTGCCCTTGAATAAAAGATTAATACAACCAATAATAGTCTATCAAGTCAAGCGTTCATGATAAATTTACAATAACAACAAAACACAATAAGCTGTTTGGTGTTTGTGGTGAACATTGGGTTTGTCCTAACTCTCTAGAAACCTTTTTGACAATAAGGTTTAAAGGGTTTGGAGGAAGAAAAGAGGTCAAACACCTGTGGAACTGTGCTGTGTTCACTATTATGTGTTGAATTAGGTTGGAGAAGAATGCTCGGATTTTTCAAGGTGTTTTGATGTATGTAGAAATGTTGTAGGAAAGAATTAGGTTTTTGGGTTCTCTTTGGTGCTCGGCTCATGGTCTTTTCAAGGGGGTTTCCGTTTCAGATTTGCATAGAGATTGGACTGCCTTGGTGCACTGTTATTCTTGAGTTTTGTTTCGTCTATTCTTTGTATTTTTCTCTTTAGCTGTTTTCTTGTGGAGGATAACTTATCCTCCTACCTTAGTATTTCTCTTCCTTCTTTCTTAATGAATTTCTTTTTCTATCAAAAAAAGAAAAAATGAAACACAAGTATGACAAGTTGAGGGCACGTACTAAATGGATTATGTCTTAGGGTAAGATCATTCTGGTCCTAAATATATCAGATAAAAAATGAAATTGACTAACAGATAAAAGCAACCTAAGCACTTAGGTTGGCAAACTAATATCATAAGTCATGATGGCATTGTATACAAAACCAATGTACAAATTAAAATTAGAACAAGTGTTTCTAGAGTCATCATAAGCTATCAACTTACACAAGCTAAGGGATTCAAGCAAAGCATGGACATCAACAACCACCTTCTGTGTTTTGACCACACTGCTGGACAAAGAGAGTGCATTCCATTCTGACAATCAAAAAATGATCATGTAAGATTAAAAAAAAAAATTTTTTGGGGGGAGAGGAGGAGAGGACTAAATAAACAATTCTAAAAATACTTAAACAATTTTAGCAAGAGTGAGAAAGAGCGACTTTGACAAGAAAACAAAGCCATACAATCTATTACCGTAAATGGTCGCTTCCTTAACCAAAAATGCCCAATATTAATATATGTATAATATCAAATTAGCACAATTTGCAATAGCTTGGACAGGAAAGTTGATCAACAACTCAATGGGGAAATAGTGTTCAATGATCAAATGCACATAATACAGTATATAAGACTTTCCATATTAGGACAAGTTATAAAGATTTTGCTAACTACACTTCAACAATGCCCACAAAGATGCTTTCTAGGATAAAACACAATGTCCACAAGCATGCTTTATTCCCCATATATTAACAAATTTATAGCGAAGTCCAATTTAGCCAGCTGAATCTCATCTTTACCTTTCTATCATAGCCATACCAAAGTAAGTGTTGCTTTGACAAATGAACAGGCAAAAGGAGAGTTGAATCACGGATAAAGAGGAGAGGTCCAAGCTGGACCAGGAAAAGAGATGAATTTTCATTTCCAGATGTAGAACCACCATGTGATGCCTCTACTCTCCACAAATCTCCCCTTGCAACTAAAGAACCTTCCACCTCTTGAGTTCTACTATCATAAGTTGACGTTATATTTATGATTCCCTGCACTTGAGAAAAAATAACCGGTAAAGGAAATAGAAAAATAAAGGAAGGATGCAACTGAATGAGAGAAAAGAGAATTTGGCCATACAAAATACAGATTCCAGAGCTTGCACATTTTCTTACATTTCAAATAAATGTTCAATATAAGAAATCTCTCCTATCTAACAAAGGAAATTTGAAAGCTAGTTGGCTATATTAAATTGTAGGACAGAAAACTACCATGAACGATACTGGATAATAACTTTAGTTGGATGAGATGAATAATTAATTAATATTAGTCAAATTAAAAAATATAAGAAAAATGAAAACAAAAGGAAATAGGGAAAATTAAGGATGAGGACCTGTGGTGATTTAAATTTATTTACAAGGACACATTTATAACCTGATAGATATAGTTCGAGAGTTTAAATCACTCTGTAACTAAATTAACTACACAATGGTTAATTTAGTTCAAGAGTGGTTTAAACATTATTATGTGCTCAACAGGTCCCACCATGAATTTTCCCCAAAGTAATATCAAACTTAGATTATTTTAACTTTACATATTTCAGGTGTTACTGTGTTACATCTTGTCTTGGGATTTTACTTTCACCTGAGGGAAAGTGGTAGGAATTCCATATCTTAAACCAAGAGAGTTGAAAGTTTTTAGAATACACAATTCTGAACTACCAGTTATGTAGACACAGACCCAAAACTAATACTTCAATTTGAAGTCTCTGCTCCACAATGTAGACCAATTTTCAAGTTGAGATTCTAACAGAACAAGAGGATCAATATTATCAATATACTTGGTTGCTAACGTGACATTATCAATGTCATAAACAAATAATTTGTTCTGAACCAATAAGAGCAAGTACTGATTATTGAAATAATGAAATTTATGAGTTTTATGCCGCATATAGAAGGGGAAATTTGTGGGCCAATGAGAGAATAAATTTCAAGGTACAGATTTTACAACTGGAAAAGTAGGAAATCTTTTGTTCAACGCTTCCTTTTGTCATCCTCCAAGTAGGACTTGTGCAACTATACTAAGACCACAAGATGCCACTGCCCTTCACACATCATGAATCCCCAAATAAAACTGTGAAGCAATGCACAGAAAATAACTCCAGTGCAAATTATGCAGTTTAACAATCCTTTGTTGCTTCCTCTCGCATAAACAAAAAGGCATCACAGAGACTAAGGACAGATTCTCCTCTCTCACCATAATATTTAACACCACAATCTCACCAATAAAAGCAGAAACATGCATTGCATTGGTTCAGACAAATGACCAGGTCCTTGGCCAACCACGACAATATCAGAATAGCCACTTGATTTTGAACAAAATAAGATTTTACATTTTAGAAAGAAAAACTGTTTTTGCAAGAGTGTCACAATTTTCATAATAAACCATAACAGGCAATTACTTCACAACAGCCCTTTCACAGGGTTAAAAGCTCTCTTCCCATTTTACACATCAATTATTCTCTATCATTATAACTAGTAGTTAAACAGATGCAACTAATCACTTTTACATCCAAGATCCAACATTCCACTAGCAAATTAACAAAAATCACAAATGCATAATCTTGAACAACACTCGTATGTCAAAATCAGAACTACTGCATATGCAAAAACAACACCAACACCAAAAAATATTTACCTGTCGTCTACCCAGATGACCAGCAGACCCAAGGTTAAACCCACCAACTTCTTCATCCACGGTTCCACCAGCACCACCACTATTACTTTCAGCAAAACCATGATTCTTCAACCTCTCACTCAGTGACCCCAAATCCTCCTGCACAACAATCCCAACACCATTTCTCTGCCTACCCTTATCGCCTTCCATCCGAAGTGAACCCATCACCCCATCCTCCTGCTTAAACGGCGGCACCACCACCGGCAACGGCAACGACCTGAAAAACTGCTGCACCAACCCGTTCAAGCTGGCACCGAAATCTGCCCCGGCCTGCCCGATCCTGTTGCCGATGTCGAAAATCGCCGATACTCCGTTGACTCCGTAGTCCTGCGTCCCCAACCCGAAATCCCTGTTCCCAAAATTATGGGAAGGGAACTCGAGATCGAAAAGTTTCGATTTTGAAGAGTTGGGCCACGCGAATTGGGGAGGGTTCATGTGGGTCTGGATCAAACCGGTGAAACCCTGGGCTAGCCGGTCAGCTAGGTCCTGACCGTGCCGTTGCACCTCTTCCCACGCCTCAAACGACAACGACCTTTCCACAGACATTATTTTTCGCGTTCTTCTACAACAAGTCA
Source organism: Ormosia semicastrata (assembly GCA_029884595.1). Taxonomy (NCBI): domain Eukaryota; kingdom Viridiplantae; phylum Streptophyta; class Magnoliopsida; order Fabales; family Fabaceae; genus Ormosia; species Ormosia semicastrata. The sequence goes on along the minus strand of JAQQTO010000055.1, from coordinate 24,711,273 downwards.
CAAACTTTTCATAGGAATTTGAACTGTTTAAGAAAACCCAAAAAGGCTTTGAGCTGTGGACGCAAATCGAATTCAAAAATAAATAAGGGCTAGTTCTTCGTTAATCGAAGAAGATAAAAACAAGCTGTTGAAGCAGGTGCAGCAGCAAGAGTGAGGAATAAGTGGCGAGTGCGTGAAGAGAAAGAGGAGAAGTAAAGGGGTTGGAGGAGGCGTCGCTAAGCTTGATGAGAGAGAGAGAGAGAGAACATTGATAATTTGATATATGGAATGGGGTGTGGGAGTGAGTGCGCAGGATGCGCATTGCGCACCCGGTTTGGTTTGGTGACACGTTTGTGTGTGATTGGTTTTTGTGGATGAGAACGATGAAGATTCTAGTTGGAGGGAATGTACGTGTCACCTGACGAGGATGGAAACAAAGTTCACTGCCAATGAGGATGCATGAATTTTGATCACGTTGAACAGATCCCAAAAGCGTAGAGAATCTCTCGATTTCAGAGATTTTTAAGTTGTAATTATTTGCTATTATCCACAGATTAATACAATGATTATCTTTTAAGGGGTTTTAAGGAATACTGAATACAAGGCAGATCTGTTTCGATTTTTAAGTTGTAATTATTTGTCCTTTATTATTTAAAAGTCTTTCAAAAATATTTTCAAAATATTTTTATTTTACAATAATTATTTTTATTCTTATAGTTAAAAATTACTTTGCCGAAATAAATAAACTAGAATATTCCACAAGCGCATCTTAATTCTTAAGAGATAAAAAATTTGAACTGAACGGTTTTAAGTTATGTAATATTCATATTAAAACCAAAAACTAGTTTTGAACTATTTTGTTTTTATATGAACTTATATAAATGATTTCGTATTAGATTATGAGAATTCAAACCTCATACTCTTCTTATATGCCCTATAAATCCATTAATTAAGTTGTAAGTTATCTGAATTATTATCTTACACTATATAAGAATCTTTGGATTTCTTTCGCCACTAACCTTCTCATAGGTAGATTTGTCCATTTAACTTCGGCTCGTGGAACCAGCCTATTTAGCTCAACCAATTTTGATAGATCCAAAAATATAAAACCTCAACCACTTTAATGGATTAAACACAAATTTTTATATCCAATATTTTGTTGGGCCGATAGACCCAAAAAATAAAAAAAGTTGGACAAAAATTTTTGCCTCAATGGGCCGAGATGGCCCGTTTTAACAAATTTACTCAACTAGTGTTTTTTTTTTAACTTACTCTCAAATTTACTCTCATATCTTTTGAATATGTTCACACTTGAAAGCATCAACGAAGAGGCTCATTTCAAGGAAGTGATGAGTTGAGTATTTTCAAAATTAAATTCTTAATAAAATTTATTAAAGATAAGTTAGCTAATGAGAATCAATAAAATTATCTTATGAAATTATCAGGATTAAAGAGTTACTACGATCTTTCTGTTTTAGGTATTAATATCTTATTAAATTGTTAAATATTTTATTTGTTAGTTTCACAATAAATATTAGAAAGTCCAGTAAATATAATCAACAACTTATTAAAAAGATAATAAGTTGGAGATTAGTCTTACACTGTTTTGATGGATATTTGTTTAAGTATTTAACTGTATCTCAGGAGATTAATCTCTCACTTATTAAATGAGAGAAAAATTTGAAAAAAAAATTATTGAAAAGATAATACATAAAGTATTCTTTAGAATTATAGCTTGGTCTTATAAAATAAAACTGGTGTAGGGCATAGCTTAATTAATTAAAAGGCTACCTCACAAAATTTGGTAGAAAGAGGCGTTGGAGATTCAAGGTTTATGTGTTACCTATATCAAGTTTATGACCACTACAAACAAGTTCAAGGTTAATAATGGGATTAATTATGATTGAGGTAGCGATTTGACGTAAGGCATATCATTTTATCATCAAAATGAGTGTTTATTTTTACTAGAGTTAATTACTATTTTTGGTTCTTGAAAGTTAAAAGATAAGATTAACATCAATTTAGTCTCAAAGTATGTATGGTTTAGGGATAATGGATTGAATTGAGTGGAAAGCAATGGAATGATTTTAGGTACCATTGTTTGATTTTTTAAAATTAGGATATATAGAATGTAATGACATGAGATAAAATTAATTTTATTCCATTCTATCCTAAATTAGAGGGAATGGGATTGAATGAAATAACATTGCAATAAAATACTTATAATCATTATCATTTCATTCCATTCTACCGAACTTTCAAACAATGGAATAGAAATTTTCTTTTATTTTATCATTAAGTATCTAAATAATAATATAAAGAGTTTATATCATTCTATCTAATTTCATTCTATTTTATTCCATCCAATTCTATTTATAATAAGTTATCATCCAGATATAATTTAAAAAATAATTGTCATTAATTTAATCTTAAGACATAGTAATTGACATCACGTTAGTTCTTATGTCACACTTCGTTAGAACATGTAAGATAATCATACATACCACATTAAGTGCTCTTGTGGCACGTCTATTTCCACATGTAGGTGTCTTCTTCAACAAATTCTTTCTCCAAAATTAGGGGGGGACTTGATCCCCATTTTCAAAACTCAACCAGAACTGTAAAACCCCAAAATCATAAGGTTTTGGTTCCAAAATTAGAAACAAACCTTAATCCCCAATTTCAAAGCACTTGGTCCTCTGTTTTGAGGTTGATTTATGGGTCGGGGTTTGCGTTTATGTGTAGGCAAGATCATGGACAAGGGTCTAATGGCAGAGAACGGAAAAGATTCTGCTTTGGTGGACTAGGTTTCTAGTATGGGGAATCCCAATTTCAAGGGAATCAGAGATTACAAGATTGATTATGTGCGCGCTTCAAATTGGCTAATGATGAATAAAAAATCAGCATGTGTCTCTTTATTTGTGAAAAATGCAACTTGGGGAATGAGTGTGATTTTGGCTTCTCTATGAGTGTTTGCCATTAACAACAGCTTAGAAGCTCTAGTTTAGGGAAGAAGAGAGAGAAAGTGATTTGGGAGATGAAGAAGACACCTACGTGGATGCCAAGGTGGCAATAAACGTGCCACAAGAGTACTTAACATGTCTTGTAAGACTTTGTTAGACAATGTTTTAGTGGAGTGTGACAGAAGGATTAATGTTATCTCTATTTTTTTTATTTTTTTAGTGATTAAATTAATGTTAACTATTTTTTAAGAATTAAATCGATGTTAACTCTACTTTTCAAGAATTAAAATGATAATTTACTCTTTTTATTATTATCATGACTACTATTTATTAGGAAATGTAATCTACAAAACTTGTTACGAAACAGGTGGCACAGCCACACAACTGTTTCAACTTTATTTTTCAATAAAAATTATTAAAAAAAGGAAAACAGATTATCAAACGATGGTTATATTTTCGTTAGTCATTTTGTAAATTTTTTTTCCAAGGAAACAACATTTCTAGACTATTATTCATACGGATTTGTCTTCTTTAAAGTTAGAGTCTCACTTTAAAGGATAAAGTAAGGTAATATCCATCATTCAATATATTAAGGCCTAAGATTACTTACACCTCATTAAATTAATAAAAATAACAAAAGAGTAACCGCAAGTTGAACGTGTATTAATGTATTCCTAGTTTTGGTTTGTCGCAAAGCCAAACTCACAAAGTTGAATGACGACAATTCCAGAAATTGAAAGCATCATCAAAACAAATGAGAAATAACATAACATAGTTAAAAACATAAAAGCACCCAAAGCCCCAGATATGAAGACGTAGGTTTGAGATGGTTAATCTTTTGGTTAATCATATTTTGTCATAAGGCTTTCACAATAGGTGAAAATAAAATTTTATCACCTTTTGCATATCGTTCTTGGCTGTGTCAAGAAATTGAAAATATTTAATCAGTGGATGAAAAAATACAAATCGTCCTCATGGCTTTCAACACCACGCTTTGCCTCCAACGGAGAGAAAATGATTGAATTACAGCAAACCAACAATGGATGAAGAGATGTTCAAGGGGCAGAGACCGGCCAAGCTTGACATACTTCTTGTGTGGGTTCCGGTGGTGTCGTCGCTAATGGAAAGAGACATGGGTTTTCTGTGAGTCGCAGAAAGAAGGGAAAACACGTTCATCTTGCAATTGCTTTTTTATTTTATTTTATTTATTAATTTATTGAAGAGTATATAATCTTATCCCTTGATATGTTGAATGGTGGAAATTACTTTATTTTACCCATCTAAAGTGAGACTCTTATTTTAAAGGATCAAAATCATGTTCATACTATGCACACATGACAAGATCATAATAATTAGTAGAAAGAATAATATTCTTTTAAAATAAATAAATAAAAATATATTTATTATTAAATTTTAATAAATTAATATTACCATATATTTTATATTAAATAAAAAAATATTTTTACTTACTTATTTTGAAATAACCTTTTTCACATATAAGAGTGTAAAACAATTTGGAAGGACCACTTATGGTCAAATACTTCTACTTGTATACCCAAAAAAAAAACCTACTACTTCCGAGAATGTGAACAAAAGTGATGTAAGCAACGTCTATCTATCTATCAACTGTTGAAGAAGAATAATGTTACTCATCCGAGAAACTAGTATTTTATATTTATATAATTTTTATTATTTAATTATAATTATTTTTATTTTTATTTTTTACACAATCATATTTTATTTTTGACAGCTTAGGTAATATATGCCTTAGAGTTGTACAATAAGCATTACTCCTTCTTCATAAAAGGAATCTTAGTTATTTTTGTACAGTACTGGACCTGCCAGTTCTTTTTTATTTCCCATTCAACAGCTGACTTAGCTAAAAAAAATAGGTATGCTTATCACATCAATAATCAAACCTTAACTTTTTTCCATTGCAACACATAAAATTCAATATTATTTTTTCAATGTAGACATTTGTGAGAAATGAGAATGATGGTTAGCATTCCTTGTCATCTAGTCACGGGACTTGAGTATGAAAACAATATCTTCGTTTAAACCCTACTTTATATCAGTCACGTGCCAGTGTTCAACTCACTCCGCTCAACAGAGAGTTGAAGGAAAGATTCTTCTACAGACTAGAGAGGCTGTTTGTTTTTACTTTTTCAGTCCCGCTATTCGTGCTATTTTTATATATTTAATTTTTTTAATTCACTTAAAAACTTATTTTATATCCTATAAAAATATTATAATTATGTACAACATAATTTAACATCTATTTCATACAGACCTATTATGAACATATGGTGAACATATTTTTGGTGTACACTAAACATTATCCTTACTTTTTAGATAGTCTAAAACGCAAAGATGCATTGGGCACACATCACTTTTTTTTGAAGCAAGTCTTTTTTTTTCCCCCTTTTTTCCTTCTCGTGAATCACAGCTTAAAGAAACAGGCCATAAGCCAATTACAAACTGACATATTCATATGTGTAATTAGCTTAATTTAGATAACGTGTATAACTAAATCTGCACAAGAAATTTTCCAGCTGAAGAAACATGACACTGTGGCCTAGAGGCCTTTGGCGTTTTGGCCTTCCAATTGCTATATAGATTTTCAAGTTAACAAGAAAAAATTTCTATATATACATGTTCAGTGAATTGGTCATACCTGCTGTATATTACTATGCTAACAAAATCAAAGCCTACAAGCAGCCATGGAAACATCTACAAATGTCACCTACATCCAGAGGAATGTAATAACGTATTTGTTAACAAGCACCCAAAATACTTCAGGCCAATAAAAAAGGACCATTGTATCAAATTTCCAAAAGGGCTTTTGGCCATTGAGTTAGGTTGCACTCTCTGGAGTCATTCGGTTCTTTCAGTGGCAAACCAAGCCAATCCATACAATGTATATTGATGTTTCCAATAATAAGGTTTAACAAGACGTACAATGATGAACTGAATGGGTTGCAAATCCACCCCACACCTAACTAAACATGTATATTACTGGAGAACTAACAAAACCAAGGGGAAAATTAAAAAAAAAATAAAAAATAAAAGAAAGCAACTGCTTGCACTCACCTCAATTACCTTTTACCATTTCTATAGAACAAAACCAACAAAAGTCAATGTTCACATAATCACATTTAATTACTGAATTCCTATTCATAAAGACTTTACCTGCAAAAAAATTAAAAAAAAAACTTCATGTTAAAAAGGGGAAAAAAACATTAAAATATTTAAACACACACACACACAAAATTGATCATATAATAATGCTTTAAGTACCTGGTCTTTGAGCTACCAAGTGTGAGCTCAAGATCATCTGATCCAAATTCTTCATGGATCCTTTCTCCTTCCCATGGCTTCACAAGCCCTAATGTGTTGCTTCCAAATGCAAATTCATCAGTAACAGCTTCAGACATTGGAATGTCAGCAGTGTGATCAGAGCCTGCTGCAATAGCTGGGGAGCATGTCCCACTCTGCCCAGGAGTCCACATGCGTGAACCACTGCCAGCAAAACCCTCTTCCTTGAAGGCAAATGGGTTTGAAGAGACCAGGCTGAATGTTGGGGAAGTAGGGCTAACATGGGGAAGTTTAATCCCAGCAAACCATTCAGGGTCAACAATCTGGCGGCCAGGGCTTGGAGGACTAGAAGATGGCAGGAATGAGTAGTGCTGTCCAGTCCACCCCGGCCGCGCAGACTGATCATCCCAATCGGCATTGATTCGTGGTGTTCTAGCAGTTGGAGAGCTCAGTGGAGGTGTGACAGGAGCACTGATGGAGCCACTGTGAAGGTAGAGATGGGGAAGCTTGGGAGATGATGCTGAAGATGAAGCAGTGGAGAGGTTTTTGAGCCATGGAATGAGGGAATTACCATCAGCATTAGGATTTGCGGTATAGGGGGATGAGGATGGACTTGGGAAGGAAGATGAACCAGGGCTTGGATTGTAGGAAGCACAGGGACTTGGATGGTAAGATGAGCAAGGGCTTGCAGCTGATGATCCACCAACTATATCCATGCGCTCTATTGGCTTGCATCCCTGTTTGTGCAAAATATTTCCATTAACTGACCAAAATGTAGCATTTGGAAACCTACCAAGTAGTCCAAAAGCATAGGTGGGATTTGAATGAACAGAATAATTTAAAATAAAACAATTAGATAGATAATCAAGCAAAGATTGCATGTTTGTAAAGAAGTATATGTGAGTTACTAAACTAGGCATGTTCTCAATTCTAAAGTGTTACTATTAAGTCTAACCTATGTAGCATAACTAGTCAAAGCCTTAGCTTATGCAGACACCATCTATGGAATGGCAACATAATTGAATGATAAGCAAAATATTTCAACCTATGTCAATGTGAAACACAGGTCTTCCATTAAAATCAACAAAAATACAAGGAAAAAAAGTGAAATTCTCAAGCTAATGCACCAAATATGACTGATGACACGATTGAATTGTGTAGTTATTGACTAATTGTAGTTCTGCAACAAAATTCAATTACAGCGAACGCAGACAAGCATTAGACTGTGTGTTCAAATTACTGCAACAATTAATGTATGTATATTAAACTTAGGTTGTGCTTGTTTTTTTGGCACAGTATGTGTAAGATCTCGGAGCTCCCTACTAAACCGGAGAAAAGGTTGTGCTTCATTGAATAGGTGGAAAATGAGAAGATGAAAACCAAGGGCATAAAATCGAGTAGGATGGAATGATTTTAATTTCCATTCATTGTTAATTAGTAGAGAGATAATCACTTTCAACTCATTGTCACGCTATAGGAGTGGTCAAAATTTGAGAGGTGGAGTATAAATGAGTTGTTCTCCACTTTTAACATTTCAAATTTGTTCTATCAAGCAATTGTGAAGTAATTTTCATTTTAAATTCTTTATCTATTCAATCAAACATACCCCTAAATTTATAATATCAATAATTACATTTTATAAGAAAACTGCTTTATTAATAATTAAATGGGTTCAATTTTCAGTGGTAATTAATTGATTATAAGTTTATAACTCACAGTTAGTAATACCAGAATTTTGTATTAAAAAAATGAATTTTGTTAAAAATACTTGTTAAGGAAGTCAAAATATAAATTTTTTAATAAAAATAAGATAAATAATAATTTTTTTTAATTTTTAATATATTAAATATATTGTTTTCATCAAAAGTTTTTTATTTGGACTTTCTAAACAAAACTATAAAAAAAAGGATTTAGGACCTTTTTCACCACATAAAACTTACATTTTAAGAGCTTTTTAATAAATTAATTACAGTTAAAAATTAATAAATATTTTATACTAATTATAATTATACATCTCAAACATGTATCTCACACTAACATGTTACGACTCAATGAGTAAATAACTTTGAATTAAACGGTTAAAGAGTCTCTATAATATCAGGAGTTCGAGTTTGCAGAAGAATAAATCTTCCACCCAAATGGTGTTGGGATACCGTCAAAAGACAAAAAAAAAAAAAAAATCTCTCTATAAGGAAATGAATTATGAGAAGTAACTTTAATGAGCACCGCCTCAAAAGAAGGAATCATAATCAGGAGAACAGACGCAAAAAGGCACTTCAAAATGGAATCCTACATGGCCATATAGTCTGGAAAAGCTTCTGCTACATTGCAAAGCAAAATAACACACCAACCAGGGAACAGCTGAGCTGGCAAAATTACCCTCTCCATTTTCCCGAATTACCAGGTTCGTGTCGTACTTTTGGCAGACAATCATAAGCACCAACCAAGGGTGTTTTCGTCCCTTGAAGATCTGAAAAAAGGGTTCTGGTTTCTCAGGTGAAGTCAAGAAACACACAGAATCTTTGCTGCTTCCCACTAAAATGCCAGGACCACTTGCCTACGGGAACTACCGTACACCGGGAAGGCATTTTTTTTTGTTGGAATAAGGCAAGGGTTTTTTTTTTCATTAAAAAAATCACTTTTTGGCTTATTAGATAAGCGCTTAATTAGAAGTTGTTCTTGATCAAACCGCTTAAAGAAAAGCACCAAAGTAATAACAAGTTTAGATAGTACCAAAAAAAAAATAACAAGTTTAGATTATAGTTTACAAATTATGATAAATTGACAGAACTGTAATTCTTTTTACATACAATTATGTCATTTGGTAATGAAACTCAATTTACACACATCAAACTATGTCATTTGGTAATGAAACTCGATTTACACAAATCAAATTAGAGTTTGGGACATGCAAATTATACAAGATTATAAACATATTATAAAGCAAAATTTCTGATTAGAGAAAACCACTATTTTTAATACGTAACTATTTATTTTAAAAATTAAATGTATCCAAAGAGTCATAAATCTTAACTAAATCACTTATAGCGTATTTAGTTTGTTTTTTGTTTTTGTTTTGATATATTTTTAGGGTTTACTTATAATTATATTGTGTTTTACTTATAACTATTTTTATTTATTTTGTTTTTATTTCAAATTTTTGTGAAAAAAATTAATGAGATGTAATTAAGAGTGAGAATGAAAATGAAAATACAAAAAAAAAAAAAATCAACCGTTCCCTAAAATTGGGAGTGAAAATGAAGTGTACCTTCCGGTAGGTGGTGCCATCGGGTTCAACTGTCCAACCGGCCTCGTTGCAGAGAGCCTTGAGGACTTCATTGTTGTCACAGTGCTTGGGGAGCTTGAAGTTTCCGTACATTCTGAGACCCGCGAAGATCTTGGCCGCTATGGCTCTTCTTCTTCTCTCTCTCCTCTTGTTGTTCTCTCTCTCCTTCCACGTGGGTAGCCTCGTTCCCGAAGTCATCTCTCACAGAGAGCAGAAGAAGCTCTGAAACCAAAAGGGTTGCCACGAAACAACGGAAAGAAGAGAACTTTGAAGGAGATTCGAGTAGAAAACGATTAATGAACTTCTGGGTCGATGAGAAATTGAAGAACAAAAAACAAAGGTGTGAAATCAGAACCTGAAGCTGATGTCAACTGAGGAAGAGTGTGGCGATGGTGGAAATGGTAAAGTTAGCACATTTGGTGGGTTTGGGGAAATGCGTTTGGAGCTGAGACTGAATGGTGAGTCGCCGGCGAGTGATCGGTGACCGGAGAACTGGTCGGAAAAATGGGAATGGTTTTGATGGGAATATGAGAAAGGAAAAAACAGGAAAGTGAAAGGAAGCGTGGATTTTGGGTGGAGTACACGTTGAGGAGGCACTTGATTAGCCAAATTTGCGGATTAAATTCACGATCATGGCATTTTTAGAGAGAGAGAGAGAGAGAAAATGGGTGTTGGATCCTTTTTACTACTCAACATGCTACCACCCCCCAAGCTTTTTCCCTTTTGTTCCTGGTTCAGGCAGTGACTAGTGTGAGTAGTGAGTAGTGATTAGGAGTTTGAATTTGTGACAACTTCTCAGTAGTGATAAACCCACAAATTTTAGACACGGGGAATAAATGTTTTTATCGTCGAAATAGATGGGTGTGAGTTTGAACGGATAATATTTGTTATTATCGCTAATTTACATATATAAAGGATGGTAAGAAAGAAGAATTTTGTATTATAATTATATTTATATCAAATTTATGTGAGTATTATTAAAAAATAAAAAATAATATTATATAAATATATTCAAATATTAAATTAAATGAGTAAGATTAAAAAATAAGAAATAATATTATATAAATTTTATTTATTATCACTATGAATTTATTAATTTATCTATATATAAAAACAAAAATTACATATATAAATAAACAAAAAAATATATACATATATATATCTATATCGGATAAAAAAAATTCTAAAAGTAGAACGGTGGTATGTGTTTTAACTCCTGAACAAGTGGATCTATTACTGTGTATAAGTTTGATTAATTTTTCTTTTGATTTTCTAATTTTTTTTCTGAATATAGCTAAGTTGGTTAATTTTAAAAAAATTAGTCATACATGTCTCTTTTTCTCTTCTAATATAGGTGGAGCTATCAGTATATATAAAATGACATAAATTTAGATATAATTAGAAAATAAAATTTGTTTAATATGAAGTGATGAGAGTAATATTTTTTCCTTAAATATGATTATAAAAGTTATTCTTTTCTCTTTTGAAACTTTTTATTTAAATAAAATAATAGTATCGTTTAACAAATATGTCATATAAGAATAGTTGATCATAGTAAAAATAGATTTTAACTTTATGTGAATCTTAACTATAGTATCAGAGATTCTTAAAATTGTCACTTTATAAAAAAAAATTATTTAATTACCAAGATTCAAAATTACATGAACAATACCTCATATTCCAAAATATATCATGTGGGCATTAATGAAAGTTAACTATATAGTCAAAGTAGTGCCAACTTTGTTCTTGTTCTTGCTTTTAAAAGTTAACCCCAAAAACATATACATGTGTGGAGCATGATTTCGCCTCTTTCAACTTTTTTTCTTTTCTTTTTTGCCATGGTCATGACTCATGTGGGTTTTATTAATGAAAATTCAGTAATTGGGTTGAATTAATGCAACTTTTTTCCACATGAATAAGGGATTCCATTATGGAGAAGAGCCTTCTGTTTAAAATAGAATTTCCACTTATGTCATTTTGCCTTTAATTTAGTCTGCTCTCTTCTTCTTTTTTTTTTCTTTTTTTTGATGAGCTTAGTCTGCTTTCTTCTTCATACATTAGATCTTATAGCTCTTTTGTAATAGCGAAAAATTCTACTATTATTATCAAGGTTGAAAGCACGGCCTCTGAAACGAATAAAGGATATACAACTATATTAAAACATAAAAAATTTAGAGGTAATGCATATAAATTTTTTATGTTTGGTAATAATCGTATATGTTTAAATATGTTTGTGTGTTTATATTAATTATTTCATTTTTGAAAAATAAATTTTGGAAAGTATTTAAGAGATAGTTTTTAACTAAAAAAGTTGATCTTTAGTACAAAATAAATAATTTAATCTAAATATGTAATAATACTTTTGTTTTGTTATACTTGGTAATTTTAAATGTTAATTTAAATTTTAAGAATATCCTTTTTAATTGTATATAAAATAAATAATTATTTATATTAATTTATTATATTATGAAATTATTATTTTGAAGGAATACAAAGTGAATGGAAATAAGAGAAAGGAAAAAAAAAGTGATAAAAAAGTTTGGACAAGTAAAAATGGAAATAAATGGATGGGGTGATTTGACCTTTATACCCTTAATATTTTGAAAGATTGCGCATGTAAATCTGTAAAGTTTTCAGGATAGAAAGTTGAAGCGATGAAAGAGGTACGTATACTTGTAAAACTTTCTCTTCATTGTCGATTGTGAATGAGAAAGCGGCAAGCAGTGCTGCCATAAATGAATCCTTTCTGAACGTGGCCCGAGTTCTCTTTTTCTGTCTTCTCTCCCTCCAACCAAAGTACCTTTAATTAAGTACCTTTAATTAGTGTTTGGAGAGGAAGGGCCAGGGCCTACAGCACAAATAAGACACAATTTTCATTGGCCACATGTGAAAGACAGAGAGATATCAGGAAGGATAAATGCACAAAAAAAAGAACCAGAGAAAAAAATGTAGAGTTTAGGAGTAATGGAAAAGTAGCAATGCTTGATCTAAGCAGTGGCGTTTTGACGTATCAGACAGTAATAACAAAAGACCAATTTATTGTTAAAAATAAATAAATGAGTAAATTAGTACTTTGATCTTTAAAAGATTAAATTGACATTAATTTGATTCTTGAAAAATAGACGATATCAATTTCGTTCTTGAATCATGAAAAATAATATAAAAATCATTTTTTTGTACAAAAATGCATGATTGAAAAATTAAATTGATGCTATTTATGGACTAAATTTATGTAAATTATATATGATTGAAGGATTGAATTGATGTCTTTTTTATTGTTGAGAGACTAAATTGATATCAATTTCTTTAAAGGACTAAATTGATATTACTTTTCATTTTTTAAAACTTAAATTAATATCACTTATCTTTCAGAAACCAAATTGATGTCAATTCAATTTTTCAAGTAACAAATTACTAATTTATTCTAAATAAATCTATTCAATTACCAACCTCCAACCATCACCATGCTTGTTTTTGAAATCTAGAAGCCAAGTATGATAGTGAAAAGAGGTGTTGAAGCTCGAGCATTAAGAATTTAAATGTGAGTGAAAAAAGTCTCATGTTAAAAAAAGAATTAAAAAAAAGTGAAGATTATGTAAGTAGATGGATTCATGAACCTAATATATTAAAATTTTAAATCAAGATATAATGTTAAATTTACTATTATGATCTCTTACTTAATCTATGAAAGAATAGTCATGCCTATAAAAGATTTTTTCAATTATTTTGCGCTCCCCTAACCTAATAAGAGGAGAATATAGATTTTTTTTTTGTCTAAAATAGTGAAAATTCATTCATGAAAATGAAAATCAAGTTTTAAGGTATAGGAATATGACCTCTTATCCAAACCACTTCCAACAAACTTGGACGAATGACTCAAACGAGCCTTGGATGACTCAAATGTACATATGATGCAACACAACATAAAGAAAAGAGACCAAAACTACTACAACCCCCCATAAAATCTTAACATTGAAAAGGGAGAAAAGATACGAAGGAATTAAAAGACATTAGTCTTCTTCATCAAGAATAAGGTGTCTTGATCTTGTTTCAAACAAGATTTCAAACGCGCCTTGGATGACTCAAATGCACATATGATGCAACACAACATAAAGAAAAGAGACCAAAACTACTACAACCCCCCCCATAAATCTTAACATTGAAAAGGGAGAAAAGATATGAAGGAATTAAAAGACATTAATCTTCTTTATTAAGGCTAAGGTATCTTGATCTTGTTTCAAACAAGATTTCTCTTGCATCACGACCTAGAGTTTCAATCCTTTGCTTTTCTTATCACATTTCTTCAAAACCACATTGAAAGCAACAGAAGTTAGATTGAAAAAATTCAAGCTAACCTTTGCAAATTTGTTCAAAAACCTTAGTTTTAAAAGTTATGTGATAAAATTGGTAAAAATAAATACAAAAAAAAAGGGAAGAAAAAGGATAAAGTTACTGTCAAATGATCAAAGGGGACTTTCATTAACGAAGAATCCAAAAAAGAACTAAAACACTATAAAAGATGCAAGAGCACTACAAATAATAAAAGAATACCACATAGAGAGTTGTGAAAAGAGTATCCTCTTAAATTATGCAAAATGCGTGATTTATCGGTTATATTGATCATTATTGCCGTATTTTTAATTTTAATTAAAGAGAAGCTTATTAAGACTTAAGGAAAAAATGTAAAAAAAAGTATGCGAGAGATTGAATTCTTTATTCAAGGGAAATCCTCTCATCTTAAAAATTAAAGAATATATCCTATGTGAGTTAAGATCACCAATATTATTATCTCTTTCTGGTGATACAAATAAAAAAATATTAGATGTTGTTATTTGTACATTAATATTAATACATTATTCTTATATCATTTTTATAGGAAAAATAAAAATAAAAAGAGAGTGTGTTAGAATATATATATTTTTATTTTATTACTCAAAAAAATAATATAATAAAAATTATGTACAAATAAAATAACTGAAAATGTTAAATATTAAAACTCTTATGTGGTATAAGAGTACGCCTTATAGGTCTGGCAATAAGAAGAGTTGAATTGTTAAAGCAGGTTGGTACTCAATCCAAGTTTGCCGCACATTTCTATGATAAGTATTTTTCTCGTTCTTCCTCACCCTATGAATTTTTACCCATGCTTATGAAAACATTTAAAGCTTGCACACTATAAAAATTCATAACATAATTTTATACTAATAATATAATAAATCACAATTTTAAAAATCAATGATCGTCTATATTATTGAAAGACGTGAGATTATCTTTATTTAGAATTTAATCAAGTAAATAAAGATATCTTAAAAGCTAACACTATAAGTAACAAGTGATAAAATTAATGTGTTCATTTTTAATTTCGTCTTTTATAGATCAAATTTTCAATTTAATTTCTTGCTACACAAGTTCTAAATCACTTTAGCCTATGAAGAGGTGAGTTTGAGGTAAATTTTAATTATGAAAGGATTAAATTAATGTATATTTTAATTAGTGAGTAAGTACATTACAAAATATAATATTTGAGTGATCAAATTGAGAATAAATATATCAATAAGGGACTAAAACATAATCTTTTATCTGAACTTAAAGTCTCTTAACATATGGCGTGTGAGGCGGGACAGGTGAAAAACCTGCCTTATCCAGATGAGTTGGGTACTTGTGACAAGCAAGTTGTCAAACGTAATTAATAAGTACAACCATTTTCGTCTTTTAAAATTGCAAGTGTCATAAGTTTAGTCTTTCAATTATAAATATATTAAAATAATCATTTAATATTAATCTTTGACATCAAATTAATCCTTATTATTTTTTACATCAAACTGAACTTTTAATATCAGTTTTTTTTAAATGAAATTGGTGCGGTGAAGAAGTCACAAAAAATGACAATGAATGACCATTTTGTAATAGAAAAATATTTTTTATTATTAAATTTGACATTTTATATAAATATTGTATATTAATGTAAATATAAGTAAATATCAAGTTATATTATATTTTGAAATGAAATAGATATATTATATATTAATATAAGAGAAATATTAATTAAATATTATATTTTGTGTGTTTAAATAACGAAATTGTTTATAATATTTTTGGTTTGATAATCAAAACCATAACACTTTTATGATCAAAATAGATATTTATTCGTCTTAAAAAAAACATTTTTTAAAGAATTTTCGGAGACCTGATAAAAGATGCACGTGTTAGAGTTCGGTGCACGTGTAAGGTGAATACGGTCCCGTTATCTGCGTTGCGTATGCGTGGGGAGCAAAGCAATGAAGGATGAAGGATGATTACAGTTCTATTGACATTTTGTTGGAATGGACAATGGAGGGTCCCAATCCCAATCCAAGTGCCACTTTCATGTGGATCCCACCTTTCCTTATCGTGCCCATGGGTCCCATTTTCCCATAAGAGTCAACTAAAATTTTTCGACTTTTGTTTTTGTTCTTTTTTCCCTTATCAAAACGGATGGGAAACTTTACCAAAAAAAGATAAAAAGGAAAAACTCATCTAATATGAACTTATGTATAAAGTTAGTAAGTGTTTTTAATAAATTTTAGAGAATCATTTAAATAAAGCTCATAAAGGTAATTTCTTTTATAGTATGGTGGTAACAATGATGATACGAGAGGTTATACTTGTAAAAGATATTATGACATTTAAGTTAGATTATGCACAATATGAGTAATATTTAGAATTAGATGATACGTTTATTATATTATATGATATTTATAAGAACGTCTTAGTAGATAAATATTATATTTAATTCTACATTATTGGATAATAAATGTTGATAATTAGGATGAAAATCTAATAACATCGTTATCTCTCATAACTAATTCATTTATTTATGAAGAATTTTATGAGAGATTTATTCCTCATTAATAGACTTATTTACTTATCAAATAGCACTCATAAATATTCGAGAATCAACTCTAGCGAGCTGGGTTGCTCTTGAATCGATAACACGAAACTCGATCTAAAACAATTACCTTAGTTTGACACTTAGATGTAACAACTAAGTGTAAGGTATCTGAGATCTTTAGGAGCGAAACAGTACGCATGGGATAAAAGGGATCTAAATCATGATGTAGATGTCGATCTCGCAATTTCTCTAATGAAAGGTCATAATCCGTGATGCAAAGGAAAAACAAGGAAACCCTTAGTATTGATGAATTAGGCCGAGATCTAATATAAATCACTCTACTTTAAAGTCACCACACCATTATTTGGGATTCACCTTGTGTTGCCCTCCATACCACTTTTAGTAGTGGGGTCCACCTGTTAATCGTGAGTTGACCAAAATAAAATATGTAATCCACATTATGTCTTGTAAAAATAACATAATGTTGATCCAATATCAGGTGTAATTACTATTTTGTTTTGACATGCGTCGTTTCAAATCTGTCCGTAGTCCTTTTGGCTGTTGTGTCAAGTACATTTCACCACATGGCAAAAAATTATTAGAAGCCGTCATTTGATCTTCGTGCCACCATGATTTCCGTTTTCAAATTAAATGCCAAAAGACGCTTCAGCCCCTGCGTGTGGTGATTGTTGGGAGTTACCCATACGCCTATAAATAGGAGTGGGGGGTTTTCCCCTACTTTCACTTTCTTCTTCATTGCCTCCCTGTTTTCCAGCCCTTTGAGGGTTTTTCGGTGAGTCTCCATTGGCTCTTTCTCTGTATTTCCAACCTCTCAACACCTTTTACCTCCTCAAACACAAGGTATTTCTTAGTTTTCTTCTTTTTCCTTTCGTAAAAACATGGTGAAAGTGAGGGTATTAAGCAATAGTGACAAGCAGAGTAGTTCTTTGGAGATTGTGAGTGCTCTGTTGTCTCTGCCACCTTAGACGCAATAGAGACGGCCTCCTCGTGGTGGGGGTACTAGTAGTAGACAAAGGCCACTATCCAGAGTAAATATCTTGGAAATGATATGGAGGGCAGATAGTGCCAGGGAACTTGCAAGGTAAAGACCATCACATCCGCTCTCAATATTCATGAAGGAGTTAGAGAGTTATGATGAAACCTCTTCTGATTCTGACATGAGTACCACCTCTGTAGGTAACGCTAGTAACTTGAAGATGGGACGATGAAGAACGACTACTTCTGAGCCAAAGGAATATATCTTCCCAAGGGATGTCAACCTGTACTAGTGGATCGACCATGAAGTTCTGGGCACCCCATTTAGCATCAAGAGCTCAAAGGAAGCTAGAGCTAAACAAGAGTATCTTCATCTTGCAGAGGGTCGACTTCGGAATGAAGAATTCATTATTCGGGGTCCATTAGACCAAGAACGTGTTTGTTCAACTAGAACGGAGGGCAACCATTTTGTTTACATGTATGATGCGCTATTCACTCGAATCGGAGTCTGCCTTCCATTCTTTGACTTCAAAATTGGAGTCCTAAATCACTTACGAGTCGCTCCAACTCAACTACATCCAAACACGTGGGGCTTCATTAGGACCTTCGAGCTCATCTGTTTGAATGGTCATATTTCGTGGAGTCTTTCTTTTTCCTCTTCACCCGATTCTCACCTTCCAGGAATAGCTTTCAAAAGGGGTGGGTCACTTTGCATGCTCAAATAGGGCTCAAAGTGTTTAAACTTTATTAAGAGTTTTTCAAGAATTTCAAGAAAGCTTTTTTTTTTTTTTTGTGTAGAAGGAGCTTTGACACTAACATTTTTTTATGTTACCCTAGAGGGCAAACCCCGAATCTACTTATATTGGATGCAAACAGTGTGGGATCGGAGTCAAGAAGAAATAGAAACTCTATTATCCGTGTTAACAAAAAACAAGGCCAATGTCCTCAATTTTTTAGTTGAGTGGGCCGATAAACGTGGGGCTATCTACTATAAAGATGCTTTGGATGAACCCTGATAAGCCTATATTTTATAATATTATACTAGATAAATTGTGGTGATTTGCTTACATTTAATAATGAATTTTAGATGAATCTTTATCATTATCTTCATTTTTTGTAGATTGAATGAGATTTATAGAACTTGGAGTGAAAGCAGGCAAAGATACCACGTTACTAAGCATTTTTTATAATGAGGAAAAGCACAAAATTCTGGTGTCCTAGTGCTTGAGTGCTGGGAGTGGAGCGCCCAAGCGCTCAGAACGTATGCAGCAATGTTGTCTCAGTGTCTCAGCGCCTGAGCACTGGGAAGGCAGCGCCTAAGCACTGGGAAGGCAGCGCCTAAGTGCGCAATACGTTACACAACGTGTATCTAGATTAGTGGCTCAGCGCTTGAGCGCCTATAAGCCAGCGCCTAGGCGCTGGTTGCATAACAAAGCACATTATTTTTTATAAATAGAGGAGTTACGCCAAAAAAAGAACATAACGCGCAAAAAATTCCTAATCTTGAGAGAGTATTTTCGTAGCAGCAGACTTTGGAGGACGGCTTCGAAGGGAGAATTCAATTATTGAAGGCTTGAAAATCACAATCACCGTAAAAAGGGGTTTTGATTTCTCTTTCCCTTTAGTTTTCTTATTTCTTTGGGTTTTCTTTCCATGGGTTTGTTTGTATTGAACATGAGTAGTTGCATAATTAGGGCTATGAGGGATCTTGTTTTCCTATTTAATTGGGTTTGATCTTGAATTTGATTAAGGTAATTTTTTTAGGGTTTATTATATTGCTTGCATTCTTATCAGAATTTGATCACTTTTGGCATGCATTAAGTCATTGTTTGACCGGTGACCATCCGCATCCAATGAGTGGACCTATATGATAAACCTAGGATTAGATTGGTGAATGACCAAATATCAATTTATTCTACTAATGGAATTAATGATTATGTTAGTTCATCTCTTGAATTGAGACTTAATGCATTCCTAATTAATTCAACTAAATGACCAAATAGGTGATTTAATTTAGGAATAAAATATTATTTCATCTATGACCATTAGGATTCAATAGCAATTAAGAGAATATTGGTAAAATAATTACTTTACATCATAAATGAGTGAAATTATAATTAATTGAATTCAAGTGAACCTTGTGCCTTAGTCTCTCTTTAATTGATTCATCTCTGCATTGTTTGATTGTTTATTATTTTTCTTTATTTATTTTTTGATTTTAAATTAAATTTCTCTTCACTTCCGATTGTCTAAATAATTAAGAGTTTTACGAATCTAGTAATTACTGCTTAGTCCTCGTGAGATCGATAACTGAGACTCAAGTCCTATATTACTTTGCGATAGAGTGCACTTGCTCTTAGTGTATTTTACGCGTATCAAGTTTTTTGCGCTGTTGCCGGGGAATAAGTTTAGGAATATTAGAGGCGAAAAGTTCTAATTAATTTAGATGCACTTTTTATTTTGTTTCTTATTTTATTTTTATTTATCATTTCATCTCTCTACTTATATTTCGTGTTTATGCTTACTCGTTCTCAATCTCTTAATCTGACATTTGATCCAGAAATTGAAAAAACATCTCACGAGTTGAGGAAGCAATCTAATATTGAAGCTGTGACTAAAGAAGCTACAAGAAAATATGGAGAGAGAGATAACAGTTGAGGGGAATTGTGAAGAACGAGTTACCCTAGCAAAGCGGACCATGCTTGAATATTCCGTGCCCACGAATGAAGGGTATGAAGGGAGTATTACAAGACTAGCTGTGACGGCTAACAACTTTGAGATCAAACTAGTATTGATCTCCACGATTCAAACTTCTGTTCAGTTTGGTGATTTGCCTTTGGATGATCCAAATCAGCATTTGACCAGGTTCTTGTAGTTGTGTAATACTATAAAGTACAATGGGGTGACAGAAGATACAATCTGATTGCGGCTATTTCATTTCTCTCTTAGGGACAGAGCGAGTTAATGATTAACGTTACTACGAAGGGGTTCCATCACCACATGGGATCAATTGACACAACAGTTTCTGGCTAAGTATTTTCCTCCCTCTAAATTTGCTAAGTTAAGGAATGACATTTCTTCTTTTGTGCAGTTTGACTTGGACACACTCTCTCTATGAAACTTGGGAATGTGTTCAGGAGTTGTTGAGGAGATGTCCACATCATGGATTTCCAGTATGGCAATAGGTACAGACTTTTTACAATGGTTTGTCGCCTGCTAATCGTTCACTCATTAATGCCGCTCCAGGAGGTACAATTTGGAGGAAAACACCGATTGAAAGCCATGCACTGATTGAAGAAATGGTGCTTAACAGTTTCAATGGCAAAATGAGCGTCAGGTTCCTAAGAAACAAGCAGGTGTGCATACTGTTGATTCCTCTATTGCTATTTTGAGTCAATTGGAAGCATTGACAAAGGTGGAGACTTTGATGATAGCAAATAGTGCAGTCCCACC
Organism: Ormosia semicastrata; assembly: GCA_029884595.1. Lineage (NCBI taxonomy): Eukaryota > Viridiplantae > Streptophyta > Magnoliopsida > Fabales > Fabaceae > Ormosia > Ormosia semicastrata. The sequence continues at coordinate 24,690,410 of JAQQTO010000055.1, read as the reverse complement.
AATCATATATGGAGCATGTGGCAGACAGGGACATAAAAATTCAAACTGTCAAGTTGGTAGTCCCTTTGTCCCTAAGCCTGAAGTAACAAATTTTATTAGTAATTCTAACCAGCAGTAGTACAATCCATATTCCAAGTACCTGAAGAGAAGCAAAATTTTCAAAACTTTGTAATGAAGTACATGCAGAATTCAGAAGCCCGAATGAAGAGTATAGAAACTCAGATCAGCCAGTTGGCTACTTTGATGTCAGAAAAGGCACCGAGAACATTGTCTGGTATTACCATGCCTAATCCGAAGGAACAAGTCAATGCAATTACCCTGAGAAGTGGTAAGATTTTGGAAGGATAGATAAACGAAGTACCTAGCTCGTCAGGAATTGAGAAAAAGAAAAATGATGTTCTTACTAAATATGTCTCAATTCAAGATGGCAATAAAGAAAGAGAGGCTGTGAAAGGACAACCAAAGTGGCGGTCAGCGAAGAAGAATTGTGAGCAGAACATAGTATATGAACCATCACCTATGAAGCACAGACATGAATACGGACACAGAGACACACCAAATTCAAAAATTGTAGGACACAAACATAGTATATATATATAATTACAAAATTTAAGTAAAAAAATCATAATTCATTCATATCATTTCTATAATAAGCTTAAAAATTTATAATATCTTAATATATGTCATATGTACTATATTTGTTACCTAATAAGCCCCTCTTAAAAAATATGGAGCATAATTTCTATTGATATATTCTAAAAAAACTCTTAAATCAACTTCTCCTAATAGAACTAATCATGAATGAGTACATGTGCATAAAAAAGTTAACTAGATGGAATATTGATATGAAGCAAGCTTCAGTGACGACGAAGTGAACGATTTGGTACGAGCAAAGGTAGAAGGAGCAGAATAAAATAGTTGTGTGTAAAAAGATAAAATTTAAAAGTCTAATAGTAATGTATAAAAAGATAAAACTTAAAATATTGATTTGTGAAAATAGTGACTTGAGACATTAGTTATGTGATTGAGCTTAGATAGGTTATAGGTTTACTAATTGAACGTTAATCGTAGAAACTATTTAAAAAAAATATTAATGGATCATGTCCAAGTCATGTCCTAGACGTGTCCAAACGTGTCCAAGCGTGTCTGAGACGTGTTCAAATTGAAAAAAATAATCTTTTTAATCGGACACATTTTGACACGCGGGACATGTATGTCGTACGGGTGCTCCCATGTGTCTGACATCCGGACACGCCTCAACAACGGTGTGTCCGTGCTTCATAGACCATCACCATATGTCAAGATCTCATTCCCTTATAGGCTCAAGAACAATCAACCAGATAAGTAATTTTCTAAATTCTTAGAGATGTTCAAGAAGTTATAAATTAACATTCTGTTTATTGAAGCCATCTCTCAAATTCCTAAGTATACAAAGTTCTTGAAGGAAATACTTACCAAGAAACGTAAGCTTAAGGAATTTGAGATAATATGTTTAAATGAGGAATGTTTTGCCATTCTCTTGAAGAAGCTACCATCAAAATTAAAAGATCCAGGGAGTTTTACTATTCCTTACTCTATTGGTAACACTTATTTCAAGAAAGCATTGTGTGATTTAGGTACTAGTATTAATTTAATGCCTTTCTCTATTTTTAAGAAATTGGGAATCCAAGAACCAAAGCCCACTAACATTTTATTACAGTTGGCCGATAGATCCATTAGTTACCCTTGCAGTGTGGTGGAAGATGTTTTGGTGAATGTGGACAAATTCATTTTCCTAGTTAATTTTGTGGTGCTGGATATAGAAGAGGATGATGATATTCCTCTCATTCTTGGAAGACCATTTTCGGCAACTTCAAGAGCTGTGATTGATGTACCTCGGGGTGAGCTCATCTTGAGAGTGAATGGAGATTATGTGACCATCAATTTCTTTAAGGAGACTAAATTTTTCCAAATGTCCAATCTTTATGCCTCTATCAATATTGTTCAAGCTAAGAAGCAGGAAGCCTTAGCTATCAAAGACCCCCACCATCATACAATGTGGAAGTTGTCCTTCTTAAAACCCAAGTTGTTGAACTAGAGAAAGGTCCTCCTATGATCCATGCTTCATTACAAGTTGGTCCTTCATCTGTTGATCGATTGAACCCACCATGACTTAGCGGAGCCAAGGCGTAATTGGGACAACTAAGCTCTTATCAAGTTCAAAATGTTATTAGCAGCATTTCTAAGGCCTTTGATGAAAGATGGAAATACTGCTTTGAAAAGAAGAAGGTGCCATCCTATTTTGCTTGCTTTAAACCATCTTGATTTACTTGAAAAAAAGGTAATGCCGAGCTAATGACATTAAACAAGCGCTTCACAAGAGGCAACCTATGGTACTTCTTTGTATATTTTATTTTAATTGTTTTTGTTATTATTATTATTATTTTTTAGATGCTACTCATTTGTTTTGGAAAGAATATTGTGATTTTTTTTTCAGATTTTGTTGCAGCGCTAACTCTTGTGCTTCTTCTCTACCAGACGTTGTATCATTTTTTATTAGGTTATGTTGCTCTTTTCTTTAACCCATTTATTTCTTTTTCTTCTACATTGAGGACAATGCTTATCTTAAGTGTGGGAGGTACTCCTAAAAAAAAATTTTGCACAGCTGATGAACACTTAAGTATTGTTGGTAATCAAGCTAGAATTGTGTGTTAATTTCTTGATTTATATGGAGTTGATAGAGATATGTTTTAAAGGAGATTCCATCATTCATGAGCTGATTTTGTGTAAAGCAATCTTTTTCAATTAAGCATTGATGCATTTAGCATCTTAGTTAAAAATTAGTCATGTCTGCTTGCTTTTGTTCTCTTTATTAACTTTGTCAGAAAGTGAGTTTTGAGCTTTAATGATTGAATTTTTCATAAATAAAATCTTTTTTTTTTAGAGTGAGATTTCTCTTGATTTATGTGCGCTAGAACTTACTTTGATATCTTATTGAAACTTTAATGAACATACATACTTGAATATGATTAAAGCAATTAGACTTAATTTTTTCTTGACTTTCAGAGTTGCTTTGATAAAATAATCCCTTAGTTGCCCCATTTGAGCTTGAAATTGATTTCTTTAAATATCCAATTGAATAATTAGGTTGAATTTTATGGAGCATCTGATGTGTTAATTGAAAAGTCATTAAGGGTTACTTTTGTCTTCAAGGGTTATCAAAAAAAAAGGAAGGAAGAAAAAATAAAAGAAAATTGGAAAAAAGAAGAAGAAAGAAAAAGTTTTCCGGTGAAGAATAACGAGAATATTGGGTTGAAAATAAACATCTGTTATACTCTTGTGCATTATGATCTATTTATCATCTTTTCAATCTGAATCTGCTTTGTATCGATTTATTCATGAACATTTTTTTACCCTTATTTATCTTTTTTTTTTACTTTTCATTATACCCTTGGCCCAATTACAACCAAAGAAAGTCCTTTTGATTCTTATGTTATATGTGAACTTGAAAGTGGAGATGAGATTAATAATCAATCCTAGGGTATTTCATTTTTCAAGAGAAATTTGAGTGATCTCTTTGTCCTTAAAACACTTGAGCGATGGAAAGATAAGTGATCTCAATTTGTTGGTGAAGAGAAAAGTTGTAAGCTAGACCCAAGCCTCTAATTGTTTTAAGTGCTAAATGATCTTGTTTGATTGGATTTGATTGCTGAACTTGATTTTTTTTTTGAATTGTGGAATTTTCCTTAATTCATGTTTTTGGATGTTGAGTTTAATCTTATTTTTGGTTCATATTCTTTACTTGAGGATAAACAAAGTTCAAGTGTAGGGGGGTTGATAAGCCTATATTTTATAGTCTTATAGCAGATAAATTGTGGTGATTTGCTTATGTTTATTAATGAATTTTAGATGAATCTTTATCATTATCTTTATTTTTGTAGATTGAATGAGATTTATTGAACTTGAAGTGAAAGCAGGAAAAGACACCGCGTTACTGAGCATTTTTTCAAGGAGGAAAAGCATAAAATTCTAGTTTCTTAGTGTCAACGCTTAAGCACTGGGAAGGCAGTGCCTGACCGCACAACGCGTTACACAGCACATATCTAGATTAGTGGCTCAGCGCTTGAGTGCCCGTAAGCCAGCGCATAGGCTCTGGTCGCATAACAGAGCACGTTTTTTTCTATAAATAGAAGAGTTATGCCAAAAAAAGAATATAACGCGCAGAAAATCTCTAATCCTGAGAGAGCACCTTTGCGGAGCAGGCTTTGGAGGACGATTTCGAAGTGAGGATTCAATTCTTGAAGGCTTGAAGATCATAATCACCATAGAAGGGCTTTTAATTTCTCTTTCCATGGGTTTGTGTTTTGATATGAGTTTGTTTGTATTGAACTTGAGTAGCTAAACTCATAGCTAGGGCTATAGGGGATCTTGTTTTCCTATTTAATTGGGTTTGATCTCGAATTTGATTAAGGTAATTTCTTTTAGGGTTTATTATATTGCTCGCATTCTTGTTAGAACTTGATCAGTTTTGGCATGCATTAATTCATTATTTAACCGGTGACCATCCGCATCCAATGATTGGACCTATATGATAAACTTAGGATTAGATTGGTGAATGACCAAACATCAATTTATTCTACCAATGGAATTAATGATTATGTTAGTTCATCTCTTGACTTGGGGCTTAATGTATTTTTAATTAATTCAACTAAATGACCAAATAGGCGATTTAATTTAGGAATAGAGTATTGTTTCATCAATGACCATTGGGATTCAATAGCAATTAAGAGAATATTGGCAAAAGAATTACCTTACATAATAAATGAGTGAAAATCTGATTAATTGGATTCAAGTAAACTTTGCACCCTAGTCTCTCTCTTGATTTATCTCTACATTGTTTGATTGTTCATTATTTTTCTTTTTTTGTTTTCTGATTTTAAATTGAATTTCTCTTCACTTCCGATTGTCTAAATAACTAAGAGTTTTACGAATCTAGTAATTATTGCTTATTCCTCGTGAGATCGATAATTGAGACTCAAGTCCTATATTACTTTACGATAGAGTGCATTTGCTTTTAATGTATTTTACATGTATCAAACCCTCTGATTCTTTAAGATAATTTTTAGGTACACCGCTTTAATAATGTTGATAATTTTTGTGCTTCATGATTTTTTTAAAATGTAGTAACATTGTTTGTTTCTTTTTTACAGAGAGCATAACGCTACCTGGAGGTCTCGAAGCTCTGGCCCTATGTTTGGCCCTAAGGAAAGTTGGGGCGTCAGGCTCCGCATCACAGTTGGCTATCCCAATCCCTCCACCTCAATCTCAACCTCAAGAGGCAGATTCTGGGTCTTCTACTTAACCACTCTGGCCACGCAAGAGGAAAGGGAGATGGATGGCGGGAGCCAAAAGGGAAAAAACCAGTGACCGAGGTGGCATCGATTGATCTGACTGTCAGACGGGAGTTTAAAGTCCTGGAGGGCACCCCCTCTGGTTTATTATAAGGTCCATCTGGGGCAGGGGGTTGACCCAGGGCAAATCATGGACATCACCCTCTTGACCTAAGCTGATCAAGATGTCCTGATCGAGCAAGACTTAATTGAGATTATTCAAGACGCCCAGGTCTGAGTTTTTCTCAATGTCTCCGTCCTCTACTTCCTAGAATCTACTTTCGAGTTTGTTCGTTAGACTCATGACTTAGGAAAGGAGCTTGATGCCCTCTGAGGTGAAAAGAAGGAGTTGGAGATGGCAGTGGCTCAGAAAGATGGGCAATTGGCCCAAGTGAACGAGGAGCTTAGTCTATGTAAGGCCAAAATAACTGGGCTCCAAAAGAAGGTCGAGGAGGATGAAGCTCAAGAGAAGACTCTAAAAGATCAAATTTCCTCAACTGAGTTTACCTAGACCGCACTCCATACTCAAAATAAGATTCTCAGGAAGTCTGAGGTGAAGCTAAAAACTGATGTCCTATATCTTGAACATGAGTGGACTGCTTCAGTGGACGACTCCTTTGCCAATGCACTCACCTAACTTTGCCTCTTGAACTCGGACCTCATTACCCAATGGACCAGTTCATGAAAGGTGGTTTGAAATGGTTGCATCCTAGATACCATCTCTGAAGCCACTATAATGAGCCAGGTTCTTGCTGCAGATGGCAGCAAGGAGGAAGGTGAGGAAAGCGAGGAGGATGGCTTAGAAAAATAAGCTGAGGTGGAGGAGGTGGATCACGGAGGGCCCAATCGAGATGCCTGAGTCTTTGTTCTTTTTCCTTTTTTTATCTACTCCCTGCATAGGTTAGTTTTTATTGTAACTGGACAAGTCCCGAATTTTGGGCATATTCTACTTTTGAAATGCATAAGAATGTTTTTTACTTTATTCTCCCTATTGCATTTATGCTTTCTAATCGAGATGGGTCCAACACTCTATCTTGGGTGTTTTTTAATTGACACTTAGTGAATATTTGCCTTTACCTTTTTGTGAAGTAGCTCGTTGCCTGAGTTGAATCTTTGTAATCACAAATCGTACTTTGGCTCTTGTTTAAGGCCTTTTGACACTTAGCAAAATTCCTAGGTGTTATTTTGACGCGGAAGCCTCTTAGGGTGGTATCCCTTTGTTTGAATACCGATAAATTTTGTTGCCTCATCCCAAGCATTGGTCAGATACTCTTAACCACTTTAAACTTACTTTAAGTTTATGAGTTAAGGTCAGGCTCATTATGGCATGGGTTAAAACCCTTTAACTCGCTCTTGGACCCCAGACAACAGTCAAGTGGGTTGCCTTTGTTGACCTTCATTTATGCATCAGAATATCTGATCCAGTATGGACCTTGTATTCCTCGGACCTCTCCAATGTGCGATAACCTTGTGGGCTGCAATAGTTATGAGCATATAAAATGGCTAAGTGTTGGAAACATATTCATCAATTTATTCATATCGGATCATGTCACTTACATGATAAAACATAAAATGAAAACAACTAACTATATACTTTCTTAATTTATCAGCATTCCAAAATTTTTTGATACTTTTTCCAGAGAGAGTCTCTAGGGTATAGGCTCCAGTGTTTGTTTTGGAAGTGATCCAGTATGGTCCTTCCCAATTAAGGGTTAGCTTTCCTTATTTCACATTTTTACCTTTGATATCCTCTCTGTGCAGAAAGAGATCATCTGATACAAACTTCCGTGGTATCACTTTGGAATTGTACCAAACTACAATCCTCTATTTAACAATGGCTTCATGAATATAGGAAATATAGCGTTGTTCCTCTAACAGATCCAAGTTTTGGAGGATGAAGATCAGGTTTGCTTCTTTAGAAAAATTCTTCCTCCTCCAACTCAGCTCTCCTATCTTAACTAGAATCATGCCCTTGTTACCATAGGTTAGCTTGAAAGGGGTTTCCCCTGTTGAGGAATGGGGCGTGGTCCGATATGCCCATATGACGTGATCAAGTTGTTATACCCAATTTTTTTAGCTTCATCAATTCTCTTCTTGATTCCGTGAAGTATAACTCGGTTGGCGACCTCAACTTGTTCATTAGTTTTTGGGTGCTCTACCGAGGTAAAATGTTGTTTGATCTTGAGCTCAACGAATAGATCTGATTACGCCCAAAGAATGACGTGATAATTGTAACACTACTTTAGAGTGTCGATTTCACAGAGACACAAAATAAAAGAATAACTAAAGAAAAACAAAGAAAGTAAAAAAAATATTAAATGATTAATAATAAATTAAGATTAATTTGAATGCAAAATTAAGTAAAGTAAAGTAAACAAATTTAGTTTTTATTAGATGTAAGATGACTAAGGTTCAAAATTCACCAAGATTAATTTTAACATTAGCTATGTCAAATTATTATACCCAAATAATTTAACTCATGAACATATAGCGACAAACATATGCTCACGGAAAATATATCAATAAAGCATTAAAAATAATCAAATATATGATAAAATTTCCCTAATTAATAATAAATTATCAAATCATTAAATGTATTCCTAATAAGAAACAACAATTGATATCCAACAATTACCACTAACATTGAGATAATACAAATAAATTACAAAACATGAGAAAAACATGACTGAACTCATTTTAAAATTTATTCAAATAATCTGATAAGAAAATAAAATCAATAAGCATTAAATCTTAAAATTAGATAAAAATAATTCAACATAATAATACCAAAATAATCAATATTTCATTATCTCCTTAATATAAAGAATTTAACAAGACATAATATGATTTAAACACAATAAAATTATCTCATTAAAATTCTCAATCGCACACATTTTCAAAATTTTATCTGCAATGTGACAAGTCTTGTGCGTCATTACTCTTCTTATCTAATCTCGAGCGGCGTGCAACATTGTGTAGCCTTTTTCTTTCTTCTGCAGTGTAGTTCTGGTTCTTCCTTTTTTATTTCCTTCTCGAACAATGCGCTACCTTTTTCTCGATCTATTTTCTTTGAGCTTTACTATATCTTCCTAAAACATCTTCCTAATAATCCTCTTACTACTTAATAAAAAAAGTATTAAATAAAAAATTAAATGCAACAAATATCTTAGGAATATAAAAAACATTTAATACTTTCCTCATTTAGTAATTAAGAAGATTATTAAGAGGATGTATTAGGAGACATTTTCTTTTCTTTCGTACGGCACGCAACACTCCTCAATTACTGCTCTCCTTTTATAGGCTGCTACCAGTAACTTTTAGTATTAAGCTTTCTTTTTCTTTTTTTAAATTTATTTATTTGCATTGCCTTTTCTATTATTTGGGCTTCAATTAAATTTTGCTCTCAAATCTTATCAGAATTCTCCTTTAAATTTGATTGGGCTTTGACTTGCTCTTTATAAATTCTGAAATTAAACATAAAAATCTATTTAAGAATATTTCAAAGTAAATAGTAACTTAATTTAAAAATACATATTAATTCTAATAATTTTTATTCACATTCTAATATTTTAGTCCAATAATAGGGTATTTAGAGAGCACTTTTGTACATTCATCACACCCCCAACTTGCTTATTGCCAGTCCCTAGTAATTTTTATGCAAAAGATATTAAAGAGACTACGAAAATGATAAAATAGCCCATCAATTCACATTTTTTAGATTCATATATCAAAACAATCTTAGGAATTCAATAGTCATATCATAAGCAATCCGCCTATAGTAGTCCATAAAGTGTGTGTGTGTATGTTCCAAACTATATCCATCTAATTAGAAACCCTGACACATGCAACATCAAGAACATGTCAAGCAAAAGGTTTAACTCCATAACTCACGGGCGTAAAAGTGTTTTGTGTGAGGATTCTCTCTATGGAGTTGACAATGAGTGTACACACACTCTCATGGGAAATTAGGTAATTATGTACAAGTAAAAAGCAAACATTAATCTGATGATAGAAACACTAATAAATGATACTTCCACCACTCTTTCCAAAAGCTTACTTAGGATCAGAACGGTCAACGCAAAAGGTTGTAACGTACCTTGGGTTTGGAGCTATATGAAAAAAAAATAAAAAGGATTCAAAAAGACTTCCAAGTACATATAAAATGAATCTTATTAAATATCTCAGTAGACCACACTTCTCACTTGATGTACTATGCAACTTTTCAAATCATCGAATAATAATGCGTGTCTTTCTTCTTCCTCTTCTTTTTTTTTCTTCTTTTTTTTTTGAACTATTTGATGAACAAACACACGCCACTTTAATATTCTTGCCAAATTTTTTTTATAACCTAACACAAAAGAAAGAAAATGCAAATTCGACACTTAGTATATACTTGGAAGTAAAAAGGGTAGAAAAATTAGTGTATAAGCTATACTCCAATGTGGAGAGGCATGGCCGATGTGGGAGATGTGGGATGAAAAGAAAAGGTTATGTGTTTATTGGCTCAAAATTGGCTACTAGGGGTCTATGATGGAAATGGTTAGCTTGAAAGGCTCAAACGTTAATCCTAAGTTGACCTTCATCATATCCCAAGTATATCCACCATCTTACCACAAACCATATGATGATGTTCTCAAAAGAAGTTCTCAATTCAACAAATCAATGAATGCTTATCACAATTTACTGTATTTGTAGGCTCTCAATCCTCTCCAAAATTCACATGAATACTTAAGCAAAAGAATTCTCTAGCTATGTGTTTCAAACCACCATCTTACCACAAAGCTTGGATGAGTGCATTAAAGGTTCTGTAAGTGCTTCAGCAAAAATGATTATGGTGGGTTTGGTGAATTCATGAATATGGCTATGAATGAGAATGAGTACACAAGTGATAAAGATGCACGTGTGATGCAAATTTTAAAAAAATTACACACAATGCCATAGAGTTCCAACAAACATTTTAAATATTGAATTTGTACCACCAATACCCCCAACTTAAATGAAGCATTGTCCTCAATGTTCAAGACTCAAAATTGAATGAGGAGTAGTTTAAAAGGTCAGAATACACTTGATGAGTGATGTGAGTAGCTCGCTAGCACCAAAAATGGTAACCTGAAATGACAAAATAAAACTAACTTGCAAACAAAAACAAACAAAACAATAGCAAACAAAAAGGAAAAGAAAGAAAATAAAAGAAAACAAAAATAAAACAAAACAAACAAAACAAATAAAGAAAAAAAAAACATACCTGCGTGGTGTGGTCAAGGTTGATAGACTTGATCCACAAGTGAAATGTTTTCCACTTCTGGAGCTAACCTATTAATTAAAACTTTAAGGCGTTGACCATTTACTTTAAAGATTCGACCATCCTTAGGATCCTCTCTTTCTACCACCTAATGTGCAAAAACATTCTTTACTACAAAAGGACCAGTCCACCTAGACTGAAGTTTTCCTGGATGCTTATGGAGTTTAGAATCATATAAGAATACTCAATCATTAGGCTTAAACATTTTTCTCAAAATATTTTTTTCATGAAATGTTTTCATTTTAGCCTTATAGATTCTAGAGTTCTCATAAGCATCATTTCTCAACTCCTGTAACTCGGTCAATTGAAATTTTATAACTTACCTGCTTCTCCCATGTTAAAATTGAAATGCTTAATGGCCCAATAAGCTCGATGCTCGAGCTTCACAGGTAAGTGTCAAGACTTTCCAAAAATAAGCCTATAAGGTGACATGCCTAAGGAAGTTTTGAAAGTTGTACGGTAGGTCCAAAATGCATCCACTAATCTTAAAGACCAATCTTTGCGATCCAGGTTAACAGTTTTTTCTAAAATTTGCCTAATTTCCTAATTTGCAAGTTCTACTTGTCCACTTGTCTGGTGGTGGTATTGAGTAGAAATTTTATGTACCACCCCATATTTCTTCATCAAAGCCTCAAAAGAGCGATTGCAAAAATATGTAACCCGGTCACTAATTATAACACGTGGTGTACCAAATCGAGATAACATATTCTCTTTGAGAAATTTAATTACTATCTTATTATCATTGCTTCTGCAAGTTGCTACTTCCACCTATTTTGACATAATCTACTGTCACAATAATATATTGATATCCAAAAGAAGGAGAAAATGGTAACATAAAATCAATGCCCCAACAATAAAAAATTTCAATAACTAAAATTGGGTTTAATGACATCATATTACGATGGGACATAACTCTTAATTTCTGACACTTTTCACATAAGCGAAAATAATTGTTTGCATCCTTAAATAAGGTCGGCCAATAAAATCCATATTATAAACTTTTTACAACAATTTTCTTCATTGAAAGGTGACCCCTACAAGCTTGAGAGTGACAAAATTCCATGACACTAGCAATCTCTTCATCAAGGATGCAACGCCTTAAATTTCGATCAGGGCAGTATTCAAAAAGAAAGAAGGGTCATCCCAATAGAAATTACGTACCTCAACCATGAACTTCCTCTTATCATGAGTGCTCCAATCCATTAGTATCTCACCTGCATCTAAATAATTCATAATATGAGTAAACCATGGTAGAGAAGTAACAGAAAATAAATGCTCATCAGGAAAATCATCTCTGATTGGTAGGTGGTCAGAAGTATGCTCAAATATGAGCCTTGAGAGATGGTCAGCCACTACGTTCTTCACTCATTTCTTATCTTTAATGGTGATGTCAAATTCCTCCAAAAGTAAAATCCATCATATTAGTCACACCTTAGCATCCTTCTTTGTAAGAAAGTGCTTAAGGGCTGCATGATCTATGAAAATAATAATAGGAAAACCAATCAAGTAAGCACGAAACTTATCCAAAGCAAACTACAGCTAGCAACTCTTTTTCAGTGGTAGAATAATTCATCTGAGCATTATTTAGAGTTCTACTAGCATAATAAATAACAAAAGGCTTCCTTTCCCTTCGCTGTCCAAGAACAGCACTCACAACAAAATCACTAGCATCATACATGATCTCGAAAGGTAAGGTCCAATATGGTAGCTACATTATTGGTGCTAAGGTAAGCTTGCCAATAAGCGCTTTAAAAGCCTTTTGAAAAGCTTGTGTTCACTCAAATGAGGCATCTGTAGCTAGTAGGTCACATAGTGATCTAGATATAGTGGAAAAATTCTATATGAACCTCTTGTAAAAACCCGTATGACCAAGAAAAGATTTCACATCCTTTATTGTCCTAGGTGTAGGCAACTTAGAAATTGATTCGATATTAGATTGATCAACTTATATCCCCCTAGAAGAAATAATATGCCCTAAGACAATGCTTGAAGGTACCATAAAGTGGCATTTTTCCTAATTCAAAACTATTCCTTATCCTCACAATGAATTAACACCTTCTCAAAATTCAATAAGCATTCATCAAAAGAAGATCCAAAAACAGTCAAGTTATCCATAAAAACTTTCATGCAATTTTCAACCATGTCACTAAAAATACTCATCATGCAACGTTGAAAAGTAGTATGTGTATTACACAATCCAAATGACATTTTACGAAAGGCAAAAGTACCAAAATGACAAATGAAAGTGGTTTTATGCTAGTCTTCTAATGCAATTTCAATTTGATAATAACCAGAATAACAATCTAAGAAGCAATGGAAAGCATGACCAGCCACACACTCAAGATTTTAATCAATAAAAGGGAGAGAAAAATGGTTTTTACAGGTGACAGCATTCAACTTTCTATAATCAATGCACATTAATCACCCAGTCACAAGTTTTGTAGGGACTAACTATCCCAGGTCATTCTTTACTAGGTAACACCCTAATACAAATTATCGTAAAACAAGCAATATATTTTAGGATAAAATATATTAAGCATGCCACTTTCTAAAATACATAAAAGATAAATTCATAATAACCTGTAAAGTCATTATAGAGAGCCACGAAGATGAAAAAGATTATATGTATACATCACTAGCTAAAAAGCCATACTATAATACATAAACTTTTACAAACAAACCAGTAAAGTAAATAAATACAAGCTGATGCAAAAAGAAATAAAGCAACTAAACTAAGCCTTCTGCTTCTTCTTTTTCTTGCTCTTTCCTTTTGGAAGGTCTTCATATACATTTACATGGAACACACAAGGGTTAGATATCACAATTTCTCAATATAAGCATACCAAGACTAGCAGTTAATCATTTACAACAAATAAATCAACTATAAACGTATATACGCATGATGTAACCGATTATACGATAATCAATAATTTCAAAGAATCACTCATACAATCCCTCAATGTTATCAAACAAGCAACCAAACAACTAAACAATCAAGCAAGACAACTGCCCATATAATTGTCAACAATGCAATGCTTTATGTTATGAGGTATGATTACGCTCAAACAAAGTCCTAATAGAATGATTATGCAATGCTAATGTTGGTTTTGGTTTTGAAAACACATATCACTTACTTATTTCCCAAGAACTTTTGTTCCCTTGTATATCCTGTGGAGGTTAGGCCTAAAAGTCTTTACCTTACTTAGTAATAGGTGAGTACTTTTCCCTTACCAACGTAAGAGTACTACTACCACCCTCATACCGGTAACCCTGACCATACTAGCATAAATGCAAGGAGAAATCGGATCCAACACCTTATTCTCGGTTATATGGTTGTGCACACCATTTAAGGTTACAATATATAGGAAATAGCAACTAACAAGTTTGAAAACTAAATATGTGGATTTGTTATCAAAACATACGCACTTATCACAAGGTTTACAATAACCAAATGAAAAGTAAAAACTAGTGACTCAAGGCTTTATTTCAACTTAACACATAAGTAGTAAAACTCATGTCACTAGTATCCTCATATCTATCACCTTACACCATCACTTCATAAGTGATTTCAAGGTAACCTCAAGTTGCTCAAGGTTCTAGACATTTCTTTATAGTATTCCATAACACTTGAATTCCCAAGGTTTTACCAACTCCTATCACAAGGTTTACCCTAACCTAGTGAAAAGGGTATAGCTAGAAAACATACACTCTTGGATCAACTCTAACATATAAAGGAACCAACCCAATATCTCTAACCATTCACGAAGCTTAACCTGGACAATCAAGGAAACATGCTTAAACTATGCATCTCAAACTTAACTTTAACTCTAAATGAGTAATATTTGCATATAAATAGGCATAGCATCATACTATGGAAGCCTAAGGTGTCCCAACACACCAGTCATTGACACTCCACCACACTTTGGGTGTCCAGGGTCCCTCAACTCTGTCTTAAAGCATTTCCCATACTTTGGATGTCTAAAATTCCCAAACTTTTCATATATGCAAGTTGATAATTCTCTCTAAGAAATATTCTCAAAAGTGTCTCATTACACCCTAAAAGACTTACAAAAATGATCCTATCAAGTAGGAAATTTAATTAGCATCACAATACTAAAAACACGATTTTGCCCTATCTCGAAGCTTTAGCGCGTAGAACACGAGCGCTTGAGAACGCGAACAGCATAACCATGCGTAATCCTGGGCGATGGGTGCTTGAGCGCTCAAAGATCGAGCGCTTGAGCACCCAACAACAATTCTGCAACATTTTGCATATTTGTGCACTGTTCTATTAGTGCAAATTATAAAATTTGATCACTTCAAAATTTGTTTCTAGGTGATTTTAAGTCCCTAACAAGCTCACTAATATTAAGGAAACATAAAATACTAATTCATTTCATAAAAAATGGATCCTTGAATCAAATCACCCATCCAAACCCCAAAATCTACACTTTGAGCATTGTAGGTCCAAATGGAGAGTTTTCAATTTCGAATCCAAACTCTTAATATGAACAAGTCATAAACATCCCTTAAAACTTATCCAAGCAAGAAAATCACTCAAAACACCACAAAATCTCATTTTGGCATATCAAATCTCAATTAAGCCTAAACATGAAAATGAGAAAGAAGTGAGACTTTGAGCTCAAGAACCTTACCTTTAACAGCTAAAATTGGAGATTTAAGCCTTACACTTTGATCTTGGATTTTTCCTACCTCTTGTGCTCCTTGTTTTCCCCTTTCACCACTTTGCACTTCTTCATTTGCTGCCCAGTGTTTAGCCATGAAGAGAAGATAGAAAATGAGAAATGAGACACCAAATATCACTTAAAAAAAGGTCAAGGAAAGTAGCTGTTTTCAGCCGTGAAAGTCTTAGCAAATTTAGATATTTTGCAGTATAACTTATATCTATTAAGAACACTTAGATTTCTTTAAATCAAGTTTTGCAAGTTCCAACAACTTTAAAATAAATATTAAGATTCATTAAAAAATTCGTTTCACCAATATCATAATTTTTCATATCTGTGACTAGTCAATCCGGTATTAGAATATTTGTGACTTAGAAATAAATTATCCACATCTATTTCCATTAACTAAGCCATTTATGGTAATATCTGGGTCATTTTAAGTAACTTTTCACCTTTCGGGTTGCAGAAAAGTGCCTAAAATAACTCAGATTGTCACAAAATTAAACAGACATATTAAGTAAGTATTAAGTTATCTCTTTAACTATTTATAAGTCTAACATGTTGAAGATGATGTTACACACTACAGTAACACCTGACTTTTTAAGAATAACTTGTATAAGGCTTACCTATTTACTATCAGTAATAGGATATATGATTCTTGCATTTAATATTTTCAACATTTCATTCTTCACCACTTCTTTCATAGTGAGATTAAGCTTACGTTGGGAGTCTCTACGATGTATAGTTCTTTCCTCTAAATTAATTTTATAAGAACAAATCAAAAGATTAACACCTTTTATATCAACAGTGCTCCAACCTAAAATTGACTTATGCTCACTTAGGGTTCGAATTAATTTCTCACTTTGAGACTCAAACAATTCAGATGAGATAATAACAGGAAAAATATCACTTGGACCAAGGAAAACATGCTTTAAACCTTTAGAAAGAGGCTTCAGTTCAACTTTGGGTACTTATACACTTGAAGGAATTTGTTTTTCACCTTTCTTGGGCAACTCTTCGAACTTTGGTTGCCATGTCCAAGTGCCATAATCTTGAGTTCTATAAAAAATAGCACTAATATCAACTATATCAGATAAATTACTAATAGAATCAAACTCAGAATTGATAAGAAAATACTCAAGAGGATCAAAATTATGGGCTGTAGAAACTCCCTTTGTAACATCCCAATATTTGCTATCCAAATATATCGTCATATAAAAGAATAACCAATACTGGTCATGCTACTTCTAACATACAACAACTAAACCCATAATATTTATAAAAATAATTATGGAGAGTCACGATAATAAAAGTTATATATATACATCATTGCCTCCAATATCAAGCCTATAACTATACTAATCTTCATACATCTTCTTCTTCCCTTTCGAAAAATTTGCACCTGGATTTACATGACAACATAATCAGGGTGAGAAATCATAATTCTCAATAGAAGTATTCTAGATACATTCACATAAAGAATACACAACTGCCCATATAATTGCAATGCATGATTATGTTATGATTAGCAACTACCCATACAATTGTCATGCTATGCCAAATTATGCCTTATGTTCGTGCATATGCAATATCCTAAACATGTAATGTATAATGTATGATACCATTTATAAGAACCTAGTTCTATGGTAATGTCGTGACATGCATGAGTCTCAAACAAAACAAAAGAATATCTCCCAAGTCTCGAACAAGCACTGGAAACCCAGTTCCAGCAGTCTTCATCCTGAGTAGTTAGGGAATTGAACCGTCCTTATCAACGCGATCTTCAACTTTGATCACGATGATAGGAAGGGTTGATTACCTTCTCATTCAAAATCACATTTGATCATCAATAATGAGGACTCAACCTCATCAACCTAGCTATAGAACAATAATTATGTAAATTACTACAATAACTACCATGCCAATTGATTTACATTCCTAATTACAAACATGAAATACAATGATGTTAAGTACCACAATAATTAACATACCAATTTATTTACATTCACCATATATACACTTCATTAGATACTTCTATTAGAGTCTCAATACTCATTACGAAGCATAAAAGAAGAAACTACACTATTAGAAAGCCTTGTGGCATCAAACACAACTCATAGTTGCTCCTAGGCTCCCACACCATAGCATATCATGTGCCATGCCGCAGCGCCCAACCCTCGGGTTCAAGTACTGGCAGGAAATGATGCCCACGCCGCAACACACCATGTGCCACACCGCGACGCACGTCCCCTGTTCTTCCCCATGTTGCGACACCCAAGTGCCATGCCGCGATGTTCATAGTTGAACACAAATGTTGTAGAATTCTACAGATACGGATACTGTTCCATTGGAACTAAACCCTCTTCTAATCACTCAAAACTCCATTCTAAGTGATTTCCAACCTCACACAAGGTTCATCTATGCATAGCAACTCTTATTCCACTTTGATTTCACTTAAAACCATAAATCATGGAAAATCAAACATTTTAAAACCTAAAACCCCAAATTTCAACTCAAAATGAATTCAAGGTGTACAAGGGCTAGAAATTCATTTCCATGCACCCCACAACTCATAAACAAGCCATTTTCAAGTTCTCCAACCAGATTCAAGCCATAAACACCAAATCATACTTAACATCCAATTCTCACATCAAGCTATCACTTATGAACAAAATGGAGAAAAAGAAATATGAGCAAGACTAAGGTTTTCCCCTATCTCAATCTTCAGAAATTGAAATCACTTAGCCGTTCCTCTTCAAAGCTAAGTTCTCTCCCTTGCTTGGATGATGCTTCTTGCTTTCCTTTCTCCTTGCCCTTTTCTGTTTGCAGCCGTGAAGAGAAAAGAGAAATGAGACAATTATCTCATTTTGGTGACTTATAAAGGCCAAGGCAGAAACTAGCCTAGTCGTGCAACCATTTAGTCACTTAAGTGACTACACAGATAAACCCTGATCTGCAAAGAATACTTGGATTTCACCAAACCAAGATTCCTAACTTCCAACAAGCTTAAAATAAATCCTAAGATTCATTAAAAATCTTGTTTCACCATTTCCATAATTTTTCATATCTACTAGGGTCAATCCTACATTAAAACACACAATCAGGATGCTTAAAAATGTCAAACTAACTTTGATTAACTTCAAACTTTAACCACATCTCCTTCTAGATATTTATGACCTAGAAACAGGTTTTCCATACTTATTTCCATTAACTAAGTAGTTTAAGTCAAATCTAGGGCTAAAAACAGCTATATTTCACATATAAAGCTACAACAAAATGACTAAATATGCTCAGACAGTCACAAAAATTAACATGCATGATAATCAGATATTAGGCTACCTCCGTAACCATATACAAGTCTATCATGTTTTCATGGGTGTTACATTTCTCCCCTCCTTTTTAAAATTTTGTCTCCAAAATTTGGTTTACCTATGGTAAGAAGCCCCAAATAACTCACACACCACAATAGGTACATCCAAACCTCAAGAAAATAAAATTACTCAACAATTTCTTGCGAAAACTCCTTATGTTCGTGCATGGAAATTGTAACAACAACTTCAAACTAGTTTTGCAGACTCAACCTCATCAACCTAACTATGGAACAACAATTATGCTAATTACTACAATAACTAGCATGTCAATTGATTTACATTCCTAACTACAAATATGAAATACAATGATGTTAAGTACCGTAATAATTAACATACCAATTGGTTTACATTCACCACATATAGATTTCATTATATACTCATAATTAGAGTCTCAATACTCACTAAGAAGCATAAAAAAAGAAACTACACCATTGGAAAGCTCTATGGCATCAAACACAACTCATACTTGCTCCCAGGCTCCCACGTCATTGTACACCATGTGCCACGCTGCGGCGCCCAACCCTCGGGTTCAAGTACTGGCAGGAAATACTGCCCACGTCGCGATACCCAAGTGCCACGTTACGGCAATTATAGCAGAACACAGATTCTGCAGAATTCTACCGATACAGGTACTATTCCATTGGAACTAAACCCTCTTCCAATCACTCAAAACTGCATTCCAAGTGATTCCCAACCTCACACAAGGTCCATCTATGTATAGTAACTCTTATTCCACTTTGATTTCATTCAAAACCATAAATTATGAAAAATCAAACACTTCAAAACCTAAAATCCCAAATCTCAACTCAAAAGGAATTCAAGGTGTACAAAGGCTAGAAAATCATTTCCACGCACCCCACAACTCATAAACAAGTCATCCTCAAGTTCTCCAACAAGATTCAAGTCAAAAACACCAAATCACACTCAACATTCAATTCTCACATCAAGCCATCACTTATGAACAAAATGGAGAAAAAGAAAGATGAGCAAGAAGAAGGTTTCCCCCTACCTCAATCTTCAGAAATTGAAATCACTTAGTCGTTCCTCTACAAAGCTAAGTTCTCTCCCTTGCTTGGATGATGCTTCTTCTCATTTAGCTCCTTGCCCTTTCCTGTTTGCAACTGTGAAGAGAAGAGAGAAATGAGATAATTATATCATTTTGGTGACTTATAAAGGTCAAGGCAGAAACTAGCCTAGCCATGCAACCATTTAGTCACTTCAGTGACTACACAGATAAACCCCGATCTTTTAAAAACGCTTGAATTTCACAAAATCAAGATTCCTAACTTCCAACAAGCTTAAAATAAATCCTAAGATTCATTAAAAATCTTGTTTCACCATTTCTATAATTTGTCATATCTGTTAGGGTTAATCCGGCATTAAAACACACAATCAATATGCTTGAAAATGCCAAACTAACTCCGATTAACTTCAAACTTTAACCACATCTTCTTCCACACATTTGTGACCTAGAAACAAATTTTTCACACTTATTTCCAATAAGTAAGCAGTTTAAGTCAAATTCAGGGATAAAAATAGCTATATTTCACACATAGAGCTACAACAAAATGACTAAATATGCTCAGATAGTCACAAAAAGTAATAGACGTGATAATCAGATATTAGGCTACCTCTGTAACCATATACAAGTCTATCATGTTTTCACGGGTGTTACACCCTTATCCATGATTGAGTCAATCATGTATGTCTGGTGGTTCTCGTCATCATCTTCTAGCTATTTTACAATATGGAAGATATTCACCTCAAGAGTCATGTTTCCGAAAGACAGTTTCATAAACCCATTCCTGCAATTAATAAAAGCATTAGCAGTGGCAAGAAAAGGTTTACCTAAAATCAAAAAAAAAAATTAGAAGTAGTATCAACAACAGAGCTAGTGTCGAGGATTAGGAAATCAACAGGATAATAAAATTTGTCAGTTTGAATTAGAACATCCTCTACCACACCCCGAGGTACTTTGACTGAACGGTCAGTCGATTGCAATACCACAATGGTCAGTTTGAGTTCTCCTAACCCCAACTGCAAATAAATAGACTATAACATTAGATTTACGCTAGCTCCTAAATCTAGCAAAGTTTGTCCAAACTCATGATTTTCTATGCTACATGAAATGGTGGGACAACCAGGATCTTTGTACTAGGGAGGAATCCATTGCTCAATTAGAGCACTAACTTGTTCTGTCAGGAACACTGACTTCTTGACATAGTGCTTCCTTTTAACTATACACAAATCCTTGAGAACTTTTGCATAAGTAAGAACTTGTTTAATCATATGCAAAAGAGAAAAATTGATTTTTACCTACCTTAAATTCTCTAGGATTTCATTGTTAGGATCTAAAGTCTGCTTGCTTGATTTTAAAGCTTAAGGGAATGGTACCTTAATAAGACTCTTTGTCACCTTAGGTTCCTTGGGCAACTCGACATCACTACTATCCTAATTCTTGTCCACATCCTCTGAGTTAGTTGTTATTAGGATGTGTAATGATATAGCACTTTGTGTCACAATGACATTCACATCCTTCAACTTCTCTTGCGCCATGTGTTGACCATGGGGGTTGGATTGAGCTTGAGAAGGGAACTTACCTCGCTCATTCACACTCAAAGAGTTCATCAATTTGGACACTTAGCTCTTTATCTCCTTATTTTCTTCAACAACTTACGTAATCAAAGATTCAAACTTTTGGTTAGTCTTACCTTGTGCCTCAATAAAAGCATGCAAAGTGTCTTCTAAAGGACTCTTAGAAGATGAAGGTGCATGATATGGTGCAGGATATGATCTAAGGGGTTGTGCAGGCAACTGGTTTTTAGACTTCTAGCTAAAATTTGGGTGATTGTGCCACCCCAAATTATAGGTATCAAAGAAAGCTGTAAAAGACTTCTTGTATATACCTAAAACATTACATTATTCCTCATACATCCCTCTCATCTTAGTAAATGTGGGGCACTCTTGTGAGAGATGATCTACCCCGCCACACACAAAACATGCTTTAAAAGACTCTGCATGATTAGCCACATGTGTTTGCTTTTAAGTCCTTAGTCTTTAACACCTCTAACTCCCTAGTTAGTACCTCAACTTTAGCCTTTAGGTTATCCTCTTCCCTAAGATGGTAGATTCCACCTCTATTTGGGTTTCCTGTAGGTCGTGACTAATTTGTGCTCTCAGTACCACTAGGTCCAGTCCAAGTGTGAGCTTTTTCAGCAAGCTCATTAAGGTATTCTATGGCCTCATCAGGATCTTTTTGTAAGAACTCATTATTACACATTATCTCCATAAATTGACACTCTTTAGGTGTAGTCCCTCATAAAAATAGCTCACATTCTCATACCCATGGTGAGGACACATGCTCAATAGCTCCTGAAATCTCTCTTAAGACTAATACAGAGTCTTACTGTCCTTTTGTGCAAAGGTGGAGATTTGCCTTTTTAAAGTGTTGGTCTTATGTAGGGCAAATTATTTATTAAAGAATGCTTAAGTCATCTCATTCAATGACCCAATAGATCATGGTCTCAGCGAGTATAGTCAACTTTTAGTTTTATCCTTCAAAGAGAAAGGAAAAAATGTAAGTCTCACAATGTCATCAATTGCATTTTGATTATGAAAAGTCGCAAATATGGATTTTCATTTTCTAAGCCATGAAAAGTAGGGAGCAACTGTATTATCCCTATTTTAAAATCCAGTCAGAGAGTATTAGTTAGGAACATGATGCATGATGGTGTAGTTATGCATGTAAGGTGGAGGTAATCCTAAAGGGTCTTAGTAGGCTGATCTTTGTGTTCACCCATTTCCTCAGAATTAGAAGTATAAAATAAATAAATAAATAAATCAGACTCAGACTCTGACTCTAACATAGGTATTCAAGCAAATCGACCTAAGGCGTCTCTATACCTGTTCATGTAAGGTAGAGAAAAATGCAACACTAAAAATAAATAAATAAATAAAATGACAAAAAGAAAAGAAAATAAAATAAAGATGCAGCAAGATAAAAAAGGGAACAAAGTTACTACCTTTACAAACTACTAAAAAGAAAACTGTGATTAGCAATTCTTCTACCGTCTCCCCGACAACAGCGCTAAAATTTAATTACGTCCAAAGAATAACGCGATAATTATAGCACAGCTTTGGGGTGTCAATTCTATAGAGAAACAAAATAAAAGAATAACTAAAGAAAAACAAAGAAACTAAAAAAAAGTATCAAATGATTAATAATAAATTAAGATTAATTTGAATGCAAAATTAAGTAAAGCAAAGTAAACAAATTTGGTTTTTACTAGATGTAAGATGACTAAGGTTCAGAATTCACCAAGATTAATTTTAACATTAACTATGTCAAATTATTATACCCAAATAATTTAACTCATGAGCATCTAGCGGCAAGCATGTGTGCTCACAAAAAATATATCAATAAAGCATTAAAAAAATAATTAAATGTATGATAAAATTTTCCTGATTAATAGTAAATTATCAAATCGTCAAATGTATCCTTAATAAGAAATAACAATTGATATCTAACAATTAACACTAACATTCAGATAACATAAATAAATTACAAAGCATGAGAAAAGCATAACTAAACTTATCTTAAAATTTATTCATATAATCTGATAGGAAAATAGAATCAATAAGCATTAAACCTTAAAATTAGATAAAAATAATTCAATATAGTAATGTCAAAATAATTAAGATTTCATCATGCCCTTAATATAAAGAATTTTACAAGACATGATATGATTAAAACACAATAAAATTATCTCATTAAAATTCTCCATTGGGCACATCTTCAAAATTTTATATGCACTGTGACAAGTTTCGTGTGGCACTGCTCTTCTTATCTAATCTCGAGTGGCGTGTAATGTTGTGTAGCCTTTTTCTTTCTTCTATAGCGTAGTATTGCTTTTTCCTTTTTTATTTCCTTCTCGAGCGGTGCACTACCTTTTCCTCAATCTATTTTCTTTTCTTTCGTATGGCACACAACACTCCTCACTTACTGCTATTCTTTTATAGGCTGCTGCCACCAACTTTTAGTATTACATTTTTTTTAATTTATTTATTTACACTGGCTTTTCTATTATTTGAGCTTTTAATTAAATTTTGCTCTCAAATCTTATCAGAATCCTCCTTTGAATTTGATTGGATTTTGACTTGCTCTTTATATATTTTGAAATTAAACATAAAAATCTATTTAAGAATATTTCAAAGTAAATAGAAATTTAATTTAAAAATACACATTAATTCTAATAATTTCTATTCACATTCTAACATTTTAGTCTATTAATAGGATATTTAGAGAGCACTTTTGTATACTCATCAAGATCTCTGAACTTTTGGTCAGTGAACTATGTCCCCTTATTCGTAACAATGGGACATCGAATCTATTGACGATGTTTTTGTAGGTGAACTTCTGTATCTACGCTGAGGTGACAGTTCTACTTCAATCCATTTAGTAAAGTAATCTATAGCCACCAAAAAGTATTTAACCTATTCTAGGGCCAGGGAAAAAGGATCTAAGATATTCATTCCCCATTGATAAAAAAGTCAGGGTATAAACATCGTAGATAGCTCTTTAGGTGGGACTGCATAAATGTCTGAGAACTCTTGACATTTATCATATTTCTGGACATGTTCCATGTTGTCAGCTTCCATACTCGACCAATAGTATCCCACCCTTCGCGCTTTCCGTGCTAATGTTAAAACTTTGGCAAGCATACCAAGTCGCACAAGTAATAAAGAGATGAGTGGGTTGTCATTCCCAACAAGGGTCGAGACAAATACTAGCACATAACAAACTAATCACTATCTAAACAATAATTTTTGGAAAGAAGGGAGCTCAAACATTAATTGACACAATAAAAAATTAAAGAAATAAAGCCTCAAGAGACAAAGTCTTTTTGTAATTTTCTCAAACACTTGATGAACACAAATGAAAATGAATTCAATTACGATGAGATGTTGGGGTTAGACTCATTAATTTTCTCCCAAATGAAATGGCATGACAATCAATATAATCTCTAACTTCAATTATGAAAATCAACCCTCTATTTACTCAAATCCTAATTCCTTAGATGAAAAGAGCCTAAATCCCCTAATTAAATCCTAATTTCTTAGGTGACTTAATAAGTGAATTTGCATTAAGATCAAGGATTAAAAGATTACTAATAAATCAAGATCCATTCCTAGATTCAAGATTTATTAGGTGATTAATTTTAGATCTAAATCTAACATCAACTTTCCAATTGTCTACCAAATCAAGAATCAAGTTATGAATGATCAAGTCACAACAAGCATTACGCAAAGAAATTAATCACTCATAGAGAAGTAGAGAATTATATTGAAAGACTAAGTCAAATACATAAGAGATTCAAAATTAGATACATCTAACCCCAACAAGAGGATGATTAGCTAGACATGATCAGGGTAATTAAATGAATAGAAATGAGGATAAGAGGTAATGAAAAATCCATGGGTGCTCTTCCTTTTTCCAGCCTTCTATTTTCCTCCTTCTCCAAAAACGTACTAAAAACTAAACTGAATCCCCTCCTAGATGCGCAATGTCCTACTTTTAGAAATGCTTCCAGACGCATTCAGTGCTAAGCGCCGCATTAATCACGCTAAGCGTGAATTAAATGACTTTGCTGCTGCAACATGCGTGGTCGCGCTAAGCGCAAACTGACTGGCGCTAAGCGCGACATATGCTGAAATGCGTTTCTCCAATCACTCATCAGTCAATCTTCTGGCTTCTTCAGGCTAAGCGCCAAGACCTTGGGGCTAAGCGCCAAGACCTTGGGGCTAAGCGCCAAGACCTTGGGGCTAAGCGCTAACTTCAAAATATGGACTTTAGCTTGAACTTCAAATTGGACTTCAATGGGTTTCTATCTCTTGCATCCAAATTACACAAAAATAGATCAAAACATTATTAGCTAACCTAAAAATAGCAATTAAGACAATACTCCTGAAGATTCACTAAAACACACAAAACATGGGATAAATCGACCTCTCAAGTCTTAAAAGAAAGATAAACTACCTCAATGTACACCTAAAAAGATATGCATTTTAGAAATTTATCAGCTAATCATTTTCCTCCAAGGTAATGGCCATAACTTCCTTTATGGATCTCAGCCAAAATATACTTTGCTTATTTTGGACCTAGGCACTCAAGGAGAAAAGAAGAAAACCCGCGATGGTATAGCTGATTATCCACAGGGGTATACCATGCTACTGTCCGTATTAGTTTTTGGGGTTCCTTCTGGTCTTTAGGCAAAAGTGCCATCGCAAAGGAAGGAAATTATAAGTGTGATCCAAGTTTCATTATCTTCCAGTATAAGGACCTTGGAGTTCGTGATAATGGGTGTAACCAATGTCTCTTGGATCACAGACCTATTGTTGTAAGGGCTTTTAGTACTGGCGAGCTTTGACAAATGTCAGCTCTTGAGTTTTATTCTCTTGGAATGTGTTTTACCTTAACACTATTGAAATCCTCCATTAGCTTCTTCTCCTTGGCTTGGTATTTCACAACAGTGGTTCCTTAGCTTGATAATTAACCCGGATCTAGGACGTTGCCAACTGTGAATCACTGCATAGGATTATATCTGTGGCTCTTATTTTTTTTTATCATAGTAATGCCCGTAATACATGCTTTGTATTCTGCCTAGTTATTTGAAGTCGAGAACTCGAACATTAAAGAATGCTCCAACATGAGCGCGACTCTATTTGACCCTAGCGCCACTCCCTTTGGGATTCAAGGAACCATCAACATAGATGGTCCAAAAATTTGCTCTAGGATAGCCGGAATCCGGTGTAATATCTACCAAAAAGTCAAATAAAACTTGAGCTTTTATGGCTTGCCTTGCCTCATAAGTGATACCGAACTTAGACAGCTCCATCAACTAAGTGATCATTCTTCTAGCAAGGTTCAACTTATGCAACACATGACAAATCGGTTGATCTGTATTCACGATTACAGGGTGGCACTGAATCGTAATCTTCTAACAGTGGTTAGCAACGCTAAAGCCAATTTCTTGATCTTTTGATAGTGGAGCTTGGGGCTTTGTAGGACCTTACTCACAAAATAAACTAGCTTTTGACCTTCATTGGTTTCTCTTATCAAGATTGAACTGATTACTTCATTACTAACTGAGAGGTAGGCATATAGAATTTCTTCGGGATCCGGCTTCATCAGGATTGAGGGTGTTGCCAATAATTTCTTCAACTCTTGGAATGCAGCCTTGCACTTTGGGATTCACTCATAGTTTTTCCCTTTCTTTAGAGTTTTAAGAAATGGGATAGACTTTTGGGTGGTCTTAGCTAGAAAACGAGTGAGGGTCACTATCTGTCCTATCAGTTGTTGTATCTCCTTCACAGATTGTAGACTACGCATATTGAGGATGGATTATAATTTCTCTGGGTTGGCTTCGATGTCGTGATTCATCAGTAAAACCTCAGAAACTTCCCAATATGTACTCCGAAAGCACATTTTTCAAGATTTAGTCTCATATTATGTTTCTGTATCTGGGCAAACAACTTTTCCAAATCTTCCACATGGTCTCTAGACTTTGCTGCCTTGATAATCATGTCATCAACATAAACTTCCAGCATCTTGCCAATCTTTTCTTTAAAGACTTTATTCATCATCTGTTGATAAGTTGTGCCTATATTTTTTAACTCGAACAATATAATACGATAACAATAGCTTCCCATTTCGGTTATAAACACAATTTTATCTTTATCTTTCGGGTTCATGAGAATTTGGTTATATCTGGAATAGGCATCTATGAACGAGAAAAACCAGAATTTGGATGAATTATCCACCAGCTTATCTATGTTGGGAAGTGGATAAAGGTTTTTTGGGCATTCCTTATTTAAGTTAGTGTAATCGACGCACATATGCCACTTTCCATTAGCCTTTTTCACTATGACCATGCTGAAAAGCTAAGTGATATAAGAAACTTCTCTAATAAATTAAGCATCTAGAAGTTCTTTCACATGCTTTTGTATTACTTCTTGTCTTTCAGGTCTAACTTTTCTTTTTCGTTGAGCCACTGACTTTGCATCTTTTCTGATAGAAAGTCAGTGGCGAATGAACTTAGGGTCCAACCTCGGCATGTCTTAAAAGTCGAGTAGCCGGGATCTTTCCTCCCGATTCAACTATCTTCCAATCTTAGTTACCTAGTCTGACTTTGCACCAAGTTGAAGGGGCTGAAGTTCTCCATAGGGTTAGGGGCGCGTATCACCAATCTCATCATGTAAGAGGATGTTTACATGGTCCATAGTGTCTGTGGTTGAATTGTTGCATTAGTTCGTGGTCCGCTATTTCATGGCAATCTTCAAGCTCTCACTATAGAATTTCCTAGCTGTTTCCTAGTCTCCTTTAACCGTGATGACTTTGTCATGTTGGTCAAGAAACTTCATAGCCAAATGGGAGGGTGCAAATCACAGCCCCAAAAGCGTTGAGTGAAGGGCGACCCAAGATGACGTTATAGGCAGAAGGGCAATTCATCACAAGAAATGTGACCTTAAGTGTTTCAAACAAAGGGTCATTCCCCAGAGTCAAATAGGTTTCAGTGTATCCTACCTGGGTGATCTTATCACCTGTGAACCCGATCAACTAGCCGATATACGGAATCAAGTCATTCCTTGAAAGTCCTAGCTTTTCGAAGAGATTCAAGAACATAATATCAATTGAGCTCTGATCTATCGATTATTTCCATATTTTAATTGCCTTATGATTGATTTAATTGGACTCCATATGTGCTTAATTGTTGATATTTAGCTAAATTTCTGCTTTAGAGCTTAATTGGATGTTTATTGTGAAACTATGCTTAAATGTGGTTATAAACACTCATAAATGAATTATGCTTTTCAGGATATCTTTGAGTGTTTGAACCCATTAGCATTGAACTGAGCTTGATGACCATTTAAGGAGAGAGATGAATGCTTAAGGAGATCAATATCACCTCTTGAAGCAATGAAAGAAAAGCATTTGTAAAGAATTCGGGCTGAAAATGAAGGTGTCAAATTACAGGGCCCATGTCGAATTACAGGGCCTGGGCCATGTCAAATTACAGGGGCCCATGTCACCGACAGGGGGTGGGCCGTGTCAAACGACACGACTGTGTCAAATTACGGGGCACAGGCCGTGTTCTTCTCGACTTGTGAAATACATGGAATCACGAGAGAAAGTACAGGGGCACTGGCCGTGTCATATGACACGGCCCGTGTCGTCGCATCAGAAATTTAAATTCGAGTTTTAATGCTAAATTAGGTTTCAAAACCTATAAATAGGGTTGCTTAGAGCCCTTAAAGGAGATCTGGACAGGGAGAGCCGTCAAGGGAACTAAGGGAAACACAAAGACTAAGGGAAAGGGAGATCATTGAAGATTGGAGTCTCTTCGAGCAATCGAGATTGATCATCCCCAACTTTTGGAAACTAGTTTGATCTTTAGTTTTCTTTTGCACTTTCGTTTTGAACTATGTTTTTCTTCTATTTTTCTTGTGATTTTAACTTTGCCATGTGTGGCTAAACTTCTTGATTGGTTAAAGGAAGATGAAACTCTAGTTTTGATTATGTGAATCTTGCATACTTCTTTATATTAATACGATTATGTTTTTATTCATATGTTTCTATTCTTAAATCAATATAAAGATTTTTATATTCTTGCCAAATTTCGAGAGTGGTAAACTAGGATTGCTATCGCGGATTGCGGTGGTATAACTAGTGAGATATATGATCTAAGTAATTTAATCCCGGTGTGTGATTAGATCTTAGTGTGATTGGTTTTCTAATTCTTAATGCAATCATTAGGTAGGTGTAAGAGCGGTTGCTTTACAAATAACTAATGGTTAGGATTTGATTTGATTCTTCAATTAAGCATAAGGAAGACATGATTTATCTCGCAATTGCACATAATTGATCATGTTGGTATAAAGGTAAGTTGGCATAATCATATAAATCTAGTGGTGGATTCCATCTCTTAACCAATATCTTTAACATGATAATTCAATTTGTGTTTACTTGTTTTGGTTTAAGTTTAATTTCTCTTTTTAGTTTTAATCAACAAAACCCCTTTTACTTTTACTTGTTTATTTTTCATCGAGTTTAATTTAGGAATTGGATTGATAGTGTTAATTGAATTGGTTCTCTGTGGATCGACCCTTGCTTACTACAATTGGTTGCAAGATTTTTATATTTTTGGTGGAACTTGGCAACTATTTTTGATATTATATTTAATCACAATCCACACCACACCAAGCTCCCTTAGTCAACAAATATACGCTGGACCTCGGCGTTGATTATTATCACATAGATCACCATGGGTTCATCGTGATCTGGGATAGTGCTACCATAATCTTCATCTAAAAAAGAGATTAGCGGGGTCTTTCTGGGTTTATATTTTAACTTTGACATTGAATGAGAGGCAACGCTCAACACAGCCCAGAGAGCTTTCTTTCTAGAATTTCTTGATTCACTGCCACCCGCAAAGCCTTTAGAAATGGTATTGATTGTCTGGTTATTTTTGTGTGGCATCATTCATTGTCCTGGATAGGATTATCCTGGGGTTGTGCCTTTTCCTAGTTATGAGTGTTATCCCAGGATGTACCCATTCCAAGATACTCATTCCTTGGCGGTGAGCCTATTCTCTGATATGGTGGAGATGAGCTTCTCTGAGGGTTGTAACTCCTATTTCTATAATTCTTTCCTCCTCTTTGATTGTCATTCTGGGATTGATAGACATATCGACCCAAATGGTCATCCCAGATTAGAGACTCAATAGCATCTTGAGGGTTGATGTAATTCTCAGTGTGATGGCCATAGCCTTCGTGAAACACAAAATGTTTGGATTTATCTTTTTATGCATGTTTTCTTAATGAGGGAGGTTTTTGGACATCTCTGAACTTCATGTTCATCACTTTTTGGTAAATATGAGTCTAAGGTGTGTTGAGGGGAGTGTAACTTTCATACTTTCCCTTTAGCCTTGAACTCCAGGTTTGCTGGGGAGACTGTTTAGTTTAGGGTTTGTATCTTCTCCTTTCTCCAGATGCTTCCTGACCAAGATAACGTCCTTTGCGTTGATATATTTTTCATCTCTAGCTTGAAACACATCCATCGTCTTTGGCTCAATTTTATCCAGTGAAAAGGAAAATGCCCTAGGGCGGAGGCCTTCCCTCATGTAATGTAGGCCGAGTCTTTCATCCTAATCATGAATGTTTACTATTTCTTTGTTGAATCGAGATATGTAATCTCGGAGGGACTCTTATTTTCCTTTATATGGGAGAAACATAAAATGGATTCTAGTTGCACTTTACTTATGGTGAAGTGCAGCAAAAATCGTAAGGATAAGTCTTCCCATTCAAAAATAGACTTCGGAGCCAAAATGGTGAACTATCTCAGAGCGACTTTCTTCAAGGAAAGAGGAAAAGCACAACACATAAGTGGATCATCCCTTCCAATAAACAGTAAAGTAGAAACATAAGCATCTAGGTGCTTTTGAAAGTCCGTTGTCCCATTATAGACTTTAATATTAGTTGGATATTTGAAGCGCCTAGGGATCTCGTAGGCCATCAATTCATCATAAAAAAAGGTTGATTATGCTTAATTGACTTTCTTTGTCCTTGATCCTGCTATCTATTTTTACGTACCAGGTTCTCAGCTCTTTGTCTAGGTTCTGTGATCCTTGAATTTTTGGATTTCGTACCCGTCACAGGCTGACTCCCTCTTGTTATCACTATTCCTATGGGGAACTTATTTTCATTCTCCTTTTTCCTTGTTAGTAGCTTTTTCTAGGTTATGAATGTGTTCATCCTAAAGTCTGACTAGGGAGATCAATTCTTCTTGAGATAGCTTTGGGAGACGTGATTCGCCCTGCTGGAAGAGAACTCCATCGTTGTTCTCCCGCGCTCTTAAACATTGCAATGTCGATGCCCGCTGTCTGGTTTAGCTAGTATACAAAGTCTCTTCTCCATCTCACTTGGGTTCTAGTTAGGCAACAAGTGGATCTTGGATTGGAGCAGATGCTGGAGGAAGGTTGGTTCTGAGTGGCAAAAACGTGGTTTTGCCTCGTAGTGACCATGATGGTGGTGATGGGAATCAAAGTTTATCATTCCCATAGACGGCGCTAATGCTCTGAATGGGTTTTAGAGAATCACCTTAATAAGGCTGATGAAAGTGGTTTCCTTCGTATCACAATGCAAAGACGATGGTGCAAGGAATTGGTACCTGCAAAAGGCACTTTAACGCTCAAGTTAGGTCATACACAAGGTGGGTAGTGTTTGGAATTAGATACATACATTTGTTACCTTGTGTGCTATTTATATAATTATCTTGGTAGATAAAAATCATGTTTAAATATGCATTAATAGATAATAAATGTTGTTAGTTAGGATAAAAATCTAATAAGATCGTTATCTCTTATAACTAATTTCTCTATTTGTGAGGAATTCTATGAGAGACTTATTTCTCATTAATAGACGTATTTATTTATCAAACAGCGCTCATAAATATCTGAATCCAACTCTAGCCGACCGAGTTGCTCTTGAACCGCTAACTCGGAACCCCGATCTAGAACAATAAGTAAAGTTATATTTATATTTGATTTAATCTAAATTTTATTAAAATATCAACCATTAATAATTTAAAGATATATATATATATATATATATATATATTTATTTATTTACTCATTCTATAATTTATACACAAACTTACTTTAAATGAACTTTATCCCTAAACAGATAAATTATTATTAGAAAAGAAACCATTTCTAATATTCAAGAGAACTACCACCTAAGCAAAAGAAACAAAAGGTATATCAAGGCTTCTTCAAGTTCAATTAAGTACCTAGTAAAGGTGAAATCTACCTCAATATTATAAATAAGAGTATTATCTTTTGAAAGTGGTAAAATCTGAATTATATTCTTGCTTTTATATGGTCACATTTAATTTTTATATGATTGCCATGTGTCCTTACTTAAATTTTTTTTTCACATTTCCTCTTATATATGCTTCTTATATGGCCACATTTATTTTTTATATGATTGTCATATGTCCTTACTTAAACATTCTTTTCACCTTTCCACTTATATGTGCTTCCATTTGAAAATAAAATTTCTTCTCCTTAATGTCTCTTTAATTATCTCTAGGGGTGGGAACAAACCAGGTCAGGTGAGGCTTTGCCTTAAATAAGTCTAGCTTGTATCTCAAATATAAGGCCTGAGTCTGGCCTGTTGGCCTGTAATATGTCAATTTTTAATGTCTGACCTGACCTTTTTAAAAACCTGGCCTGATCTGTAAGCTTATTTAAAGGCCTAGTTTGCAAAAAGATCTTTAAATAAGTTAACATGCCTACTTTTAAATAAGTCAATAGGATTTTATATAGGCAAACATGCCTACCTTAAACAAGCTAACATGATTTTACATAAGCTAAACAGGCTAACAGGGTCTAAGCCTTGAAATAGGTCAACAGGCCTAAGCTTTTAAATAGGCCAACAAGTGTATAATTTTTAAAATATTACATTAAAAATCTAATATTCTAATTCAATAACATAAGTTTAACAAGCCTAATTATTCAACAATACAAAATTATAACAAAAATAACCAGCCTCAAGCTTCAAATTATTCAACAACATAACAATATAATTAGATAAATCCAAAAGGTCTCAGGCCTCAAATTACTAACATTAAAATAGGATCATGACACAAATCTAAAAAGCCTCAGGCCTCAAATTGTCCAACAAACAGTATCACAACACAAGCCCATAATAGATATCCAACAACAATACAAATAACACAAAATAACAACAAAACCTCCCAAAATATAGCTATATCCCTTCCCACTAATAGATAGTTTTTGCTTACAATATTTGCAGGCAGCTTTCTTTGCACCTCCAGTAACTTCAACTTCATCAAAATCATTCCGAACAGTTGATGTTTTCGGCCTCTTCTTTATATTGACACAATCCTCATCCTCTTGATCTTGATCATGGTGACTTGAATTTGTTGCTACACTTTTTTCATTGTTGCCTTCAAGTTGACTTGAAACTGTTGGTGTTCTTTGATTGATGTCATTAACAAGTCCAGGAGTAGATGAAATAATTTCATTACTCTCAAATGGAGAAGACATCATGTTAACCTATTTCATCATAGGTTAATTAAATTATAACTAAATAGTTCCAAATAGGCAACAATATTAAAAGTAACAAATAGAATTTGCACAATAATATTAAAAAAGGCAAGAGCAGAATTTAAATAATATGTATTAAATAACATAATTCAACTTAGAATTTATAATTATTTTTGCCAAAGTTATACGAAATTCTGACCATACGATGAGAGTATGGACGCCAAATAGCATTAGCAAATAACAAACTATGATTTATAACATATCTTAAGGTGTGAATTGGCAGAGAAATAGGTTGGATCCAGCTTGTGGCTCCTTTTTGTGCAAGTCAATGGGAACTAACCTATTTTCAAAAGGCCTTCCAGTAAAACACCATAGACTATGATAAGAAGCAGAAAAATATTGTTATGTGGTTCAATCATTAGGAATGACATTACCAAAGTTTCTTTTTTGATTATTTTTTGTTACATATCAAAGTCTCTTTTAGCAAAGCATGAAACACAAGTGTTCTTAGGCACTACAAGTTTATGAGAGTTCATTATACAGTATTTATCTCTAGGTTAAGTAATAATTTTACAATCCATACAATTAATTATCTTTGCAATTTGAAACTTACAAAAAGAAAGAGCAGTTCCTATTCATACATGTAGCTTAAGGTACAAAAATACCTTATAGAGAGTCAAAATGCTTGAGTGATTTCTGTTCTTAGTATAGGGCGAACCAAATGCTTCTTTCCAAGTGAGCTATGCAGAAGGATTCTGGCAAAGGGAGGAACTACTTCCCTTGACAAGCTAACATTTAGCAATACAACCCCTTTCACGGTAACCTGAATGACACAAAACAGATCTAAAGACTTAATCAAATGTGAATGCACATTAACTACAAAACTTATAACCTCAATCATTAACAATTAGCTTGCATGGGACAACTTTACTGAATGTGAGTAACATGATCATTGTAAGTGTTATCTTCATATATACCCAAATAACTATATACCAAGTTATCTAACCATTAAGTACTTATTCCTTGTCCATGGAATCCAATTTTTTTCTCTATCTTGATTATTTTGTTGCATAATTTGCAACTAACATGATAGGCATATATGAATATGTATGCTAATCTCAATGTTACATGATCCTGACTAAGCAATAAATGAAAATAGTTTGCTAATCAAAGGGAAATTTAATCAAGTGTGCAGGTTATATTGAAACTTTAAAGTACAATAGTTAAGCAATGTGACTGATACCCACAGGGCCATAGGCAGTGAAATAATAAGGTTTGAATTGCTTATAGTACAAAGGCACAGTAAGATACAAAGCATAACCATACTAAAATCAACCTAACTTATAACTCATGGTTTGAGGCATCATTTAATCCTTTGTCCATTAATTGCCATCCATATTCATAATAAATGTTTTGAATCTACTCACATTATAACAGCCTAGCAAGGCCGGTGCAATTACATTGATGAAATACCCACATTGAAAGAATTCATTGACGTTATCAAAGTCTCTTTTTTGTTTGTTTGTTTTTTACATATCAAAGTCTCTTTTACTAAATAAAAAAAATGTGGAATTTAGATCTATCTCTTGATTAACTAAAGAAGGGAAAAAAAGGAATTTTTTCTTCTTCTAAACGTTTTCCATAGAATGTTCACAATAAAATAATTTAACAGAAACTTTATAAAGAAATTGCAGTTTCAGTTACCAAAAGCCAAACAAGAATTTTCTATTGCTCTATCAACTAAAAGGAAGATATCTGTAACAAGATAAGTCTATCGAAGGAAAGGGGAAACAATATGCGTATATCACTATGTTGAGTTGCTAAAAGAATGTGGTTTTAGATCTGTGTTTCATAAAACAGGGCATTTTAGATGTAAAATATACAAAAGTAGATAGGCAGGAAGATTACTGCGACAACTTATTACAATAATCAATTCAAGTACCTTGGCTTCCATATGTATCAGGTTATGAATTTTCCATAAGTTGCAGGTAGTAATTAGAGACAAAGACATACTTGTGGAGGTGGAGCAGCAGCGTTGCAGACAGTGAAGCAGCGGCACCGGTGGTGGACGAGGACGGTGACCTGCATTGCGACTGGCGAGTGGTGGTCTGGTGGACGGGTAGGACAGCGCAATCGTGCAACAAATTTCTGAGAGTAACTTGTTATTTCTAATTTGAGATTGAGATACTAACTTATGTTTTAGTTTTTAATTTTTATTAAAATTTAATTAAAAAATATATTAATATATTATAATAAATTAATAATTATATTATATAATACATATTATATTATATATAATTAAACAGACTAAACTGACTGTCAAGCTTAAAAGACTTATTAGATAACTTAAAGTCTAACTTGTTTAATTAAATGGGTTTTTAAAAAAGCTTTGGTTTGACTTATTTGGTAAATAGGTCAGGCCACAGGTCCCTGACGAGCGACTTAACCTATTTCTACCTCTAATTATCTCCTTAATTTTATTTTTTTGGCCAAACAAGATTCCTTTTTTTCCTTAATGATTTTCAGTCAAATTTTAAATTCATTCATACCATCATTTTTTATTCCAAATTAAGATAGAATTTTATTTATTTATTTATTTATCATTTTTATTACTTTAAATAAAAATGTTAAAACAATTTAAATAGTTCAAATTCATAACATTATACATATGCGTAACATGTTAAAAATTAAGTCATTAAAATATATTCTAAACACATATTAAAAATCTAAAAAGAATATTATTCAATGCACAGGCTACTAAGTAGTAAGATTCAAGTAAAGGTATAGATTTGATTATGTAGGAAACAAAAATAAAATAAAACCCATAACTTAATGCATTATTATCTCAGTTGGAGATTTTATTTATGTTTAGTGAAAAGAATAAAATTTCTTGGAATAAGAATCAGAATAGTAATGAGAATTAATAAATTGGAATAAGAATTTTATCCTTAATGAGAAAAATAAGAAAATCACCTTTTTTTCCACATATATATAATATGAATTTGCATTTTTTGAAATAATATTTAATATCAATTCCTTGATAACATACATCATGATAATATTTTTTTCACTAATTTTAATAATATTATTATTTTACTTTCATAGGCAAGAGTAGAAGCATCCTTTTCATCAGAAGCAATGTGCTTGAAGTTTGAAGTTTAGATTTAAGTTAGATGAAGTTAGATAAATAAGGGTTAAGGATATTATTGAAGAGTAACTTTTGTCAATTTATAATTGAACAATGATATATAATGTGGAATGCTTCTACAAAAATATAGAATCCCTTTCCCTTGTTTTTTTTTTTTTTTTTGAGGAATGAAATTTTACAAATTTGTGATATATCTTCATTAAACGTAAGAATCCTCTTATTCCAAGTTTGAATTTAGAATGACTGATCTTTTTTTATGTTGAATTAATGATAAAAGATATATATATATATATATATATATATATATATATATATATATATATATATATATATATATATATATATATATATATATATATTACATATTAATGTTACACATACACAAATTGGGATATATTACAAACATGGGTGATGTACTCTCGTTCTTTTTCACATGTGAGTGAAAAATGGTGTGATAAGATATTGGAGAAAAGTCCCACATAGGAGAGAGATTAGAGAAAGAAAATGACTATAAACTTAGAATGGCCAAGACCCATTGGGAATTCCATAATTTTTATGTTGTCCAAACTATAAACCCTAAATTTTAAGCCTTAAACTCTAAGTCTTAAATCCTAACTCTTGGTAGGTTGTGTAAGTTTGCAAAGTCTAGACCCTTGGTAGGTTGTGTAAGTTTGCGAAGTCTGAGCTCACCGTTATGTTCGGATGCTGCAAGGAACTTTTATTCCTACATCCATTTTAAAGTGAAACAATTTACATGTCGTGTTGCAACGAACTTTATCACATTAATTTGTAACGAAACAAAATTTTAAATAATTTTATTTATCTATCTGTTAAAAAAAAGAGGATGGGTTTGAATTTTATAAAAACTTTAAAATTTAATAATAATTTTATTGACAGACACAAACTTTTAAAATTCATAAACCAATACTACTATCTAATAATCAAATTGCAAAATAATAATAACAATAATTGAATAAACCCTGCAAAGTCAAAATTAACAAGGGTGTTTTTTAACTACGTGTTTGCAAGAAAGAAATTTAAAAATTATATAAATCTCACATTTGGGATAATAAGAAGCCTCTTGTCAAAATAGTCACAGGTTTAAATTATCAATTTGCAATTTCAATGCGAATTTAATCTATTCCATTTACAATTTCAGTTATTTATTCTCTTACAATTTTTTTTTACTTTTGATGAAGTAGTTCTTCTGAGATCATTTGAATTCTTTTAATTTTTTTATTTGTTTCATTTATTTTTTTGCAAGTTAATTTACATTTATGTCCATTTTACTTTGCTGCACACATTTACTTATGCTTTTGTATTGCTTTCTTTTAATTACTGTCATTTATCATTCTGCAATTTATATTTCTTATTAAGTTTAATGTGTTGTATTTTACTTCCTTGTTCTTTACATTTCATGTCATTTAATTATTTTTTTCTAAACTATTTTCTTTATTTTACTGCAATTTTAACAATTCAACAAGTTATTTTCATTGCACATTTTCTGCTTTATTTGTTTATTTTATTTTCAATAACTACTGTATTTTACTGCTTTATTTTTACTAATATATTTCTATTTTTTATCTACACATTAGTGTCATTTTTTTATTAAAAAATCGGTTAAGTACTAAAGACAACCTTATGAAAAAGTGATTTCCTTTCCCAAAACGAAATCCAGAATCAAATTTATCTATTACCAAAAAGTTTCACTAAACCGAATGTGTCTCAAAAAAGTCACTACATTCGTTTTCACTGCACTTTTCCCCAAATTCCTTGCTGTTTTTCCATAACATAATTGATTTGTTTCACTAGTCATTTCTTCCATTCATTATTATTATCATATAAACTTATGGCTCAAATTTGACCAGTTTCCTCGAGTACGTGGGGGGGTTGTAAATTGGCTCCTTATGATAATGAGCTTTTGAGTTTCGCTTATTAAATTTTTTCTTAAGTCGATCTAAGCAGGTTTCTATTTTTTATGTGGTGTCTGGTTAATTTATAAATATTTAACTTCATTCCGTTTTTCAATAAATCTAAACTAAAAAACAAGTGTCAGCTAGTTAAATTAGTAAAAAAATTTACAGGTGAATGCAAGGATCTATAATTATATGTAAATTATTTACTGGTTGAAATATCTAAAATTTCCTAGAACAACTATTTATGGTTAACAAAAAAATATAAACTCGAAACAATAAGACGATGAGTAAAATATTTCCAAGTAGCTAGTCTATAGTAGAAGCTTCTATTCATTTTTTCAGAAGCCGTGTGCATGAAGTTTGAATGCTAGATTTTAGGATAGGAGGAGTTAGATAAAAATGGTTAAGTATATTACTGAAGAGTAACTTTTGTCAATTTAGAATTAAACAATGATATATTAGGTAAAAAATGTGGAATGCTATTCTACAAAAATATGGAATCTCATTCCCTTGCTTTTTTTTTTAGAAGAATGGAATTTCACAAATTTGTGGATAAAATTCAGAATATGAATCATCTTATAGCAAGATTGAATACAGAATTACATTTCATTCCTTCACACTAAACATAATATAAGGGTATTACTTCAAAATTATTGGATTGTGATGTTCTATTATCCCTTTTTATATCAGCAAGATAATTTAGATTGCTTATTCTTTTATGTTGAATTAAGGATAAAAGAAGTATATATATTGCAGAATAATATATTATACATACATTCTTCACTTTTATAAAGTCTTTATTATCTGATTACAATTGGTCTCACTTTATTTATTGTACAGTTACACTTCAATTCTACTACCTATACAAATTGGTATACGTGATGTGTATTTACATATCATTTCAAGATATATGAGATCTTCTAAACAAAATTTATTGATTTTTTTAGTCCTTGAGAAAAACTCACATTTTTTTAGTCTATTTTGCATTTAAGGTAAATCAGCTTATGGCTTTCTCATTTCGGACATCTCTTACAAGAAATTTTTAAGGTAAATCAGCAATGTCACATGTGATGTCTTTTAGTTCTTTCACAGTGGAAAAGTCCCATATAGGAGAGAGAATGGAGAAAGAAAATGGCTATAAACTTGGATTGGCCAACACCCATGAACTAGCCTCTTTTTGAGTCCATAATTTTCATGTTGTCCAAACACATGCTCCAAGCCCTAGACCTAAACCCTAACCCTAAACACTCTTTTGGGTCAAGTGGTAAAACCCTAACCCTAGGTTAGTGAGGCAAGAGTCTCCAAATGTGATGGGTTTGTATTGTTTGACTATTGACAGACAAAATGGTTCTAATAATCAAATTGCAAAATAATAATAATAATAATAATAATAATAATAATAATAATAATAATAATAATAGTAATAATAATAATAATAATAATAATAGTAGTAGTAGTAGAAGACCTTCAAATAGTAGAAGACTTAAGATTTTTTTTCTATCCCCTATGCATCTTAAGGAGGTTACTTATATTGTGAAAGATTCCATTCTTTTGGAAGATAAACAATAAACACATAGTTGGGTCTTATTAACTAAAGGTTAAGTTTTTTTTATATAGTACGAGGTTTCGAAGTTTCCATCAATTGTTAAGAGTATTTTTAAAGGACAGCAAAATAGAGAGTCAAAAAGATGAGCCCCGGCCCTGCTGAATTGCACCCTTGAAACACCTGTCACATGGTCTCACATCTCGAGCTCTCCAGGTAGCAGGGATGCGCAATACAGCCTAGGCGTTGCCTAGGCTTGCCATATTATCTTCTAATGGATTTAGTTAGCTTGTAAGTATTGTTTAGACAATTAGTTGGATTTTAATGGATGCGCAATCCCAAGTATTGTTAAATTACCAGAAATGGTAATTTTGATTTAGTTTCCAAAAATGAAACTTAAAGAGAGTAACTACACCTAGGATTTTTGAAGACTGAAGTGAAGATCTCGATGAGAAGGCAATAGTTGTTTGAAGATTCAAGTTTA
This sequence comes from Ormosia semicastrata, assembly GCA_029884595.1. Lineage (NCBI taxonomy): Eukaryota > Viridiplantae > Streptophyta > Magnoliopsida > Fabales > Fabaceae > Ormosia > Ormosia semicastrata. Next base: position 24,649,464 of record JAQQTO010000055.1, on the reverse strand, counting down.
AATTCAAATAGAAGAGTTTGAATTTAAAACAGAAGTTAACAATAGTTATGAACTGACAAAAATCAAGCAATTACTTGTAGCACGAGTATTGCTGACAAAGAATAAACAGTTACTTCATGATAACTGCTATAAAGAGGATAGTTACTTAAGATTTCTATAAATATTGAAAGGATAAAAATATTTAAAGGTTGAAAATTTTATACTTATACACTTGTAAACACATTCTCCAGTCACTTTGACATTCACAAGCAAACACACAAGTTTAATCAATGATATCGAATTGTACATAAGTTATTTATTGGTTGAAATATCTAAAATTTCCAAGAACAACTATTTATGGTTAAAAAAAGTCTAAACTTGATGAGTAAAATATTTGCGAGCAGCTAGTCTATAGTCAACTTCTATCCTTTTTTACAGAAGCAGTGTGCATGAAATTTGAAGGCTAGATTTCAAGTTAGATGGAGCTAGATAAATTAGGGTTAAGTAGATTATTGAAGATTAAAATTTGTCAATTTATAATTAAACAATGATATAATATGGAACGCTTCTACAAAAATATGGAATCCCATTCTCTTTTTGGTTTTGGAAGAATGAAATTCTATCAATTTGTGGAATAGAATTTGAAATAGGTATGTCATTCCATGATTTTCTTTATTAACAAACGTTGGAATCCTCTTATTCCAAGTTTGAAAATAGAATTACATTCCAATCCTTCCCAATAAACATAACATAGGAGTATATATCTGATGTTCTATTATTCCTTTTTATATCCAGCAAGATCTTTTTTGATAAAAGATGAATATATATTGTAGAATAATGTTACACATATTACACTTTAATTCTACTACCTATACAAATTGGGATATGTGATGTTAAGCATTTTCTTATATTGTATTCCATATTTTTTTTGTCTTTTTTGCATTTCCAGTAAGAGGTGTGTTTTAGTTCTTTCACATGTGAGTGGAAAAAGGTGTGAAAGAGATTGGAGAAAGTACCACATAGGAGAGAGATTGGATAAAGAAAATGACTATAAATCTTAACAATTTTGATTTTCTTACCACAAATAATGTATACACCTTTTTTCACACTTCTCGTAATATCATTCATCATACTTACTTTTTCTTATCACTTTTTCTCACTTAATCACACTCATCCAAAATGGGTGTAAAAATGGGTGTGGGATGAAAAATGAGGTAAGACAATCATTTTTCAAATCTTAAACACTCTTTCGGGACCCTAAACCTAACCCTAAATCCTGGTAGGGTGTGTAACTTTGCAAAGTCTGAGCATGTTCAGATGCTGCAAGGAACTTTTTTTAACCTACTTTCATTTAAAAGTGAAACAATTTTTATCCCAAATGTGAGATTTATATATCATTTAAAACTTTTTTAATTTACAAACCGTATTGCAAGAACTTTATCATATTAATTTCTAACGAAACAAAATTTTAAATAATTTTATTTATCTATCTTTTAAAAGGAAAGAGGATGGGTTTGAATTCTATAAAAACTTTCACTACAAGAAAAGAGCTATTTTGCGGTACATTTTTTGCAGCATATTTGTCGGCGGATAAAAAATTATTTCAATTTGAGAGAGATTTTGTCACGGATCTATTTTTGGTGAATTTTTGTGTCAGATTTTTCACCCCAAATTTTTTCCCGTGACACTTAGTCGTGAATTTGTTTTGTAAAAAAAGGTTTGCGGCAGAACTATCTGTCGCAAAATTAATAAATATAATTAAAAATTAAGGAGAAAAATAAAAAAATAGAAAAAAACTTTTAAAATAATTTGTGGTGCAAAAATTAGCCTCAAATAATCCGCAGCAATTTAAAAAATAAATTTGCGGCGGATAGTAATTTTGGGAGAAAAATAAAAAAATAGAAAATAGTTTTAAAATAATTTACGTCACAAAAATCTGCTGCAAATAATCTGCAGCTATTTAAAAATTAAATTTGTGGTGGATAGTTCCACCGCAAAATTAATAAATATAATAAAATAATTTAAAATAATTTGCAGCACAAAAATTCACCCAAATAATTCACTGCAATTTAAAAAATAAATTTGTGACAGAAAAATCTATCGCAAAATTTGTAAATATAATTAAAAATTCAGCAAAAAAATTTAAAAAAATAGCGACGGAAAAATCAACCGCAAAAATCACCATCATTTTAAAAATAAATTTATCCACCTCAAAAATCTACCACAATTTTAAAAATAGACTTCCAAATCTTAAACGTGCTCTCCCTTCTCATTTATCACTTTCTCCCTTCTCTCTCTGAGTTCATATAAACCACTAAAAAACTTTCCATGACTTTGTTTTTCCATGACTTTCCTCCATTGTTTCTCGCAGTTTTCACCAAGAAAAAGTGGGGAAAATGAGAAAGAAAATGAGAAAAAATCAAGAAATCAAGACTAGGATTTAAGGTAATGAGTGATTACCTTTAACTTGTTCTTATTTTTAAATTGTTATTGAGTGAAATTAATATATTGTTAATATAAAAATAAAAATCTTAAATTAAAATTAAGATACTACTATTTTATGAGTTAAAATATTTTAATATAGATATTATAAAATATTATTATAGATCTAATTATTATAATATTTTATTTATATTAATATAAAAATTAAAAAATTAATTAAAAATATGTAAAAGTATTAAAAAAAATATTCAATATCATAAATATCAAGTACATATACGGCCATCAATTTAGAGCATAGGTGAACGTGAATGTTAATAATTGGTGGGGCCATTTCTGGACAGAAGTGCATTAGGAGGAGGGAAACAATTGCTCCTCTCTAAGCCTCGAAGCCCTTGCCCCCTCTCTCATTCCCTCCTCTTCACACAATTTCAGCGCCACACCTTCTCCGTCACGCCCTTCAGGTACGACTCTTTCTCTAACTCCTATTTGTCGCTTATCTTTTCCTCATTGAGTGCGACGATTCTCTCTCCTGTTCCTGTTCACGCTAGCTCGAAATCTAACTTTCATTTCCGTATTCACGGTAGATAGATCTAATCCATCACCAGTTTTCTCCGATACTTCAGATCTCTGCGGTTCTGTTTACTTAAACACCTTTTGAATCTTGTTCTTTCAGTTAAGCGATTTCTTGTGCTTTTGTAATTTCTGATTCAATAGTGAATGTGCTACCCACACTTGGATCCCAGGGTCCGTCACATACTTCATTCACACCGCATTGTACAACATATGATTTTGGGTTCCCTACTATTAGCTCATCACCGAGTACCCGTGAGTCACCGGCTACCGCTAATTCTAATGTTCCCATTTCTTTTACACCATTTGTTACCAATGGAGAAGCAACAAATTAAAGCAACAAGACATTTGTTGAGTCAGATAGTAATTTTAGATATGTGTACAATTATTTCTTATTCATTTATAGTTATGCGCATTCAAATTTTTTGTTGAAAATATTTACATTTCTTTTCTTTAATTGTATTGTAGGTTTCTGCCATCTAAACCTGTTGCTAATGTCATAACTAAGATTATACGATCTAGGTATAACCTTTGACATCTTGGGGAGAAATACTCACGGATACTAGAGAAATATGGTTTCAAGAGTTTTAAGTATGTATCATTTTTTATTTGTTTAATTATATTTGTTTGTCTTGTAATAGTGTAATTTTTTTAATTTTAATGTTATTTACATAATATTTTTCAAAGGTTATGTTTGGTAGATGCCTCAGCATCATAACCAAATGTGGAATGTATATAATAGTCGTAGTTCGAAGAGATTATCAGGTTTGCTAGGGCAGACACGCAACTTAAATGAAAGACCTTTTTGGATTAGAGAATGTATATGAAAAGACTTATGCAAGCACTAGGGCTAGTAGCGTGTATAAGGAGAAATGTCCTAAAGCAAAGATGAATTGTGTTTTTGACATTAGTGGATACTTGCACACTAGTGCTTGCATTTCTACAGGCACCCATGTGCAGAAATTTGTAACTATCATCGTCATTTATTTAATAATATGTTTTATTATTTTATTATTAACTTATTTTCTCATTATTACAGGCTAAGGCTTGGAGTAGAGAGCCCACAGTTGATGAGACCTTTCGTCACGTACATTTCAAGAAAGCAGACTGTACTGAATGAGTTTCTACAAAAGTTAAGAATTTATATGTTAGTATTTCTTTTGAAATTATAAAATTTAATATTAACTCATCTTATAACAACAGTCATAAGAGGTTTTTTATTTCCATCTTTAGGACGAATTTAAAGCAAAGGAATCTGAACAATCTTCTCAATGCTCAAATGAAGAAGGGATATTTGGTACACAAATGACTAGTCCAGAGCTTTGGATTAAAACTGTTAGTAGGATAAAGAAGGGTCATGTTTATGGCCTTAGTTCTCAAGCATCTATCTATGACCATGGAGAGTCATCCTCCTCAATGCCTGGATCGATTCAAGTTCCTGAGCACGTTATTAATCAAGTTAAGTAATAGTTACAACATTTTTTATTAATTGATTTTCGTCTTTTGGTTATCTCATATGTCGCAACTGGGATCACAACGGGACGACCAAAAAAGATTTGATTTTGAAAATTAATGGAGTCGCCACCAATGTTTATTTAAATTGGGAAAACATTAGAAAAACCATTTAATCAGGAAAATTGGATTTTTGAAAAATGAGTTTAGATTCAGGAGTTGATTACAGGTAAGGAAGTTGTTAGCACCCTACACTGCCCGTTCAAAGAACGGTACCTTAAGTTAGTTGTGCAAATTTTAATAATCTCAAATGTATTTATTTTACCCCTTAAAAAAAGTTATAACTATTTACAGAAGAAACAACTAAATTATGAAAATTTAATTTTGGCTTGACAGAATAGTGATTCTACTCCTACGTATCCTCAGGTATGATGAGGAACTCAAAGTCACGTAGTTCTTTAGAAAATGATTGTGAGTTGGTTGATTTTAATTAAAATATTTTTGAAAAGAGATATTTGTTTGAAAACAAGATCATTCTTGCACAGGATTCAAGGTAGCACCAGACTACTCAATAAACGCTTATGATCCAAATGACATTGAAGATAACATCTGTTATTCAATCATCATCATTGGTCATTACATGAATTAAAAGATTTTTTTTTGTTTCACATTTTTTATATACATTTCACATTTTTTTGACACATCAAAAGCAATTGGTGTTGTCTTTTTTTTTTTTAAATCAAGGAAATAACTAGGCCTATGTAACCTTGCCTAATTTCTGAAAAATTAAACCCATAATACCCAATAGCCCAATATACCAGTAGCCTAATCACTTTGCTGCCCTTTTTTTATTTTTGTTTTGTTCTCTTTTTTAAGCAAGAAACAAAGAAACAAATGAGATATATTGCCTTTAATAGAAGCATAATGGCACCCACACAAGGGAGGGTTCGTGAATCACAGATCTGAGGAGGTTTCGTGTGGGTGGCGCGGTGGCCGGACTTGTGTGGTGGTGGCTGGTTCGCGGCATGAACAGAGGTTGGGTCTGGTTCTAATAGTTCTTGCGGTGGCTCGGAGAGCGGCAGATCGGCACAGTGTGAGGTGGCCAGCGGGCGGCTGTTCAGCGAATCTAACGCGGGTCGGTCAGATCGGCATGGTGCGGGTCTTCGACGCCAGATCGTGGGTGGTGGGATGGCGAGGGATACGATGCTGGTTTTGCAGGTGGAGGACGCAGTTTGGAGGCTGGCTGGGCTGTTGGGTGTCGCGGTGGATGGCTCGGCAGTGAGGGTCGTGAGTGCGGGATCACGGTGGAGCTCCAGCGGGAGTCGGTGGCTTGGGTCGCTGGTGCGGTTCGCGACTTTGGCAATGGAGGACATGGTCAAAGGGTGGCTCTTTGGGTTTATTGGTGATGGGTTTGGAGAGGAAGGTGAACATAAGAGGTTCACAATTTGGGTTTAATGGTGGGGTAGTGTCTATTGTAAGGGGATGAAGAAGAGGGTGAGAGAGGTGTTGGGTGAAGGTATGGGTGGTTATGGAGGGTTAAAGGTGGTGATGGTGGTTGGTTTGCGGGGTCTTTGGGTTGCGGCTAAGTGGTGGTGGTAGAGGAGTTGGGTTTTCACGTGAATAGAGGTTGGAGATTATGAAAGTTGGTGGTTTTCGGTGGTGTAAGGTGAAGGAGTGGGAGATCCCGGATGGTGAGGTGAAGGAGTGGGAGCTTGGTGGGTAAAGGTGGTGGGTTGGAGAAGATGATGAAGATGAAAGCTTTAGATGGGTGGTTAGTATGGCGGTGGTAGCAAGTTGATTGGGGAGGTTATGGTGGATGGAATGGGTGGTTTTTGGGTGGTGATGGTGGTTGGTTTGATATGGGTGAGGGTTGAACGTGGGTGTTGTGTTGAAGGTTGGGGAATGGTGGTTACGGTTTGGGGGTGTTTATGGTGGTTGAGGGGAAGAGATGGTGAAGATGGTAATGGAGGTTGAAGATGAGGGATGGTGGTTGGAGGTAATGGTGGTCACAGCATATAGAGTTATGGTCTTCCCTTTGTTTTCTTTTTTTTTTTCTGTCCGATCTCCCCCTTTTTTGCCTTCCCCTTTGTTCTTTGTATATGAAATTTTCGGAGGCCTCCCCTCTGTCTAAGGTGGAGAGGCTGCCAGGGTTGACCCAACTTAGGTCACCCTGATATTTCCTTATTTGTGCTTGCTGCTCTCTGTTCCAAGCTCCTCCTTCTCCAATGCTTGCTATCTTTCCCAATCCATGATAGGCAGCTCCTCAAGGTGTGCAAGAGTGCTGAGGAGCTAGCTGATGAACAGCTACGAAAAAACTACATTTTTCCCCCTTTTTTGTTTTTTTTTTTTGCTGTAACAACAAAAGGAATTTGTATATTTTATTTTTTATTTTTTTGTTTTTTGTTTTTTGTTTGCACAAATAAGAAAAAAAATATTTAACTAAGGTAGGTAAACAAAAAATCTGACCAAGAAAACCAAGCGCTCACAACATTGTAATTAAGCGTTAATCCTTAATTAAGCGACAAAAATTTTATGGACAAAATTAGGTATCAACACCATAAAAGAAAAACTTATTGAATGTGGGTTTGGAGATGAGTTATGTTTATGAATTGATAAATTTGTGTTTACATATATTAATCAAGTTAAGGAGCAGTTCCAGAAGGAGATGGAGGATCGGGTTTAGGAGATTCAACAGCGAATGGAGCAGCAGAGCCAACAACGTGACCAACAACGTGATGCAGAGTGAAAAATGCAATTTGAACGATGCCAGTGTCAACAGAGTAAACAAATTGGCAATTTGTTGAAATCATATTTACAAGCCGCTGGCACTTAGCCAAGCCAGCAACAGCCAACATTAGAAGAAGACAATGAGGATATTGAAGATGATCATGAAGATGACAGTGACGATGAGAATATGGATTGAAATTGATGTTTGAGTGTTGTATGGATTCTCTTATATTTCTTTTAAATTTTTCTATGGATTAGGTTGTATTTGAACAAACTTTGTAATTTGTTATATTTGTTTGATGGATTGGTTAGATGCATTGACAAGAATTGTGGTTATATTTTATGAATCAGGTTGTAATCATTGACAGGAATTGCATTGACAAGATTTGTTATGTAATTGTGATTTTTCAACATTTAATTTTAATTTTTGTAATTCACAAATTTGCAACGAAAAATTGGCGTAATCTGTAGCAAAATCGCTCTGCCAATCCGCTACTAAATTCACTGCAATTTGTGGTAGATTTTTCCCCCAAAAAAATTTGTCGCAAAAATTCGTAATAAATTAATTAGTAGGACAAAAATCCGCCACAAATTAGTGGCAGAACAATCTGCTGCAATTAGTGGTGAAAAAATTCACCACAAATTTTTTCACTGCAAATTAGCAACAAAAAAAACTGTCACAATTAGCAGTAGATTTATCCACCGCAATTTTGCAGCGAAAAAATCCGTTGCAAACACCCTATTCCGACTTATCTCTAGAGAGTTTTGTGACGGATTTGCGGAAAAAATTAAAATATGCCACAAACTATATTGCAATGACTGTTTTTGCGGTGATGACAAATCCGCCGCAAATTTGCCACAAATTGCCTATTTGCGGTGGATTTTAGCTGATTTGTGATAGATTTATCCTTCGCAAATTATGATTTTTTTTGTAGTGTTTAAAATTGAATAATAATTTTAAATAATTTCATTGACTTGGTAGGGTGTGTAACTTTGCAAACTCTGAGCATGTTCAGATGCTGCAAGGAACTTTTTTTAACCTACTTTCATTTAAAAGTGAAACAATTTTTATCTCAAATGTGAGATTTATATATAATATAAAACTTTTTAAATTTATAGATCGTGTTGCAACGAACTTTATCATATTAATTTCTAGCGAAACAAAATTTTAAATAATTTTATTTATCTATCTTTTAAAAGAAAAGAGGATGGGTTTGAATTCTATAAAAACCTTAAAATTGAATAATAATTTTAAATAATTTCATTGACAGACAAAACCTTTAAAAATTCATTTAATTCAATAAAGTTTCATAAACAATACTACTATCTAATAATCAAATTGAATAATAATAATAATAATAATAATAATAATAATAATAATAATAATAATAATAATAATAATTGAATAAAACTTGTCAAAGTCAAAATTAACAAGGGTGTTTTAACTACGTGTTTGCAAGAAAGAAATTTAAAAATTATATAAATATCACATTTGGGTTAAAAAGAAGCATCTTGTGAGGTTTAAATTACCAATTTACAATTTTAATGCAAATTTAATTCAATTTCATTTACGATTTCAGTTATTTATTCTCTTGTAAATTTTCTTTTACTCCTGATAAAGTGATTCTTATGAGATTATCTGAGTTCTTTTAATTGTTTTTCTTTACTTGTTTCATTTACTTTTCTGCAAGTTTACATTTCTATCCATTTTACCTTGTTGCACATTTACCTCTTCTTTTGTATTGCTTTCTTTTAATTACTATCATTTTTTATTCTACAGTTTATATTTCTTGTCAAGTTTAATTTCATGTATATTACTTCTTTGTTCTTTACATTTCATGCCATTTAATTATTTTTCTCTAAACTATTTTCTTTATTTTATTACAATTTCAATATTTCAGCAAGTTATTTTCATTGCACTTTAACTGTTTTATTTGTTTATTTTTTTCACTAATTATTGTATTTTACTGCTATACTTTTATTTTTGATCTACAAATCTTTGTGTCTTGTTTGAAATTATTTGTGGCATTTTTTTATTAAAAAATGAGTTAAGTATTAGGGTGAATATCTTAAGAAAGTGATTTCCTTCCCTGAATCGAGATTTAGAATCGAATTTGTCTATTTACAAAAAAGTTACACTAAACCAAATGTGTCTCAAAAAAGTCACTATACTCGTTTTCACTGCACTTTTCCCCAAATTCCTTATTGTTTTTCCATAACATAATTGATTTGTTTCACTAGTCATTTCTTTTATTCATTATTCACCATGGGATCATCGTGGTCTGGGATAGTGCTGCCATAATCTTCATCTAAAAAGGAGATTAGCAGGGTCTTTCTGGGTCTGTCTTTTAACTTTGACCCTGAACAAGAGGCTACGCTCAACACAGCCCAGAGAACTTTCATTTTGACATTTCTTGATTCATTGTAACCACAAAAGCCTCTAGAAATGGTATTGATTGTCTGGGTTACTTCCGTGCAGCGTTGTTCATTGTCCTAGATAGGATTGTCCTGGGGTTGTGCATTTTCCTGGTTTTGGGTGTTATCCTAGGATGTAACGGTCCAAGATTCTCATTCCTTAGCGGCGAGCCTATTCTCTGATATAGTGGAGATGGGTTTCTCTGAGGGCTGTAACTTCTCTTTCTATAATTCCTTCCTCCTTTCCGATTGTCATTCTGGGATTGATAGACATATCGGCCCAAACGGTCATCCCAGATTAGAGACTCAATAGCGTCTTGAAGGTTGATGTAGTTCTCAGTGTTATGGTTGTAGCCTTCGTGAAACGCACAGTGTTTGGACTTATCTTTTTATGCAAGTTTTCTCATGGGGGAGGTTTTTGCACATCTCTGAACTTTATGTTCATTACTTTTTGGTAAATCTGAGTCCGAGGTGTGTTGAGGGGAGTGTAACTTTTATACTTTCCCTTTAGCCTCGAACTCCAGGTTTGCTGGGGTGACTGTCTAGTTTAGGGTTGGCATCTTCTCCTTTCTCCAGATACTTCCTGACCCAGATAACTTCCTTCGCATTGATATATTTTTCATCTCTAGCTCGAAACTCATCTATAATCTTTGGCTTAATTTTAGCCAGTGAAAAGGAAAACACCCTTGGGCGGAGGCTTTCCCTTATGTAATGTAGGCCGAGTCTTTCATCATAGTCACGAATGTTTGCTATTTCTTTATTGAATCGGGATATGTAATCTTGGAGGGATTCTTATTTTCCTTGCTTTATATAGGATAGACATAAAATGGATTCCGGTTGCACCTTACTTGTGGTGAAGTGTAGTAAAAATCGTAAGGACAAGTCTTCCCATTCAAAAACAGACTTTGGAGCCAAAGTGGTGAACCATCTCAAAGCGGTTTTCTTCAAGGAAAGAGGAAAAACACAACACATGAGTGGATCATCCCCTCTAGCAAATAGTAAAATAGAAACATAAGCATCTAAGTGCTCTTGAGGGTCCGTGATCCCATCATAGACTTTAATATTAGTTAGATATTTGAAGCACCTAGGGATCTCGTAGGCCATTAATTCATCATAAAAAAAGTTAATTCTGCTTAATTGACTTTCTCTATCCTTGATCCTGCTATCTATTTTTAAATATCGGGTTCTCAGCTCTTTGTCTAGGTTTTGTGATCCTTGAATTTTTTGGATTACGAACCCCATCATAGGCTGACTCCCTCTTGTTATCACGATTCCTGTGGGGAACTTGATTTTCGTCCTCCTTTTTCCTGGTTAGCAGCTCTTTCTAGGTTATGAATGCGTTCATCCTGAAGTCTAACCAGGGAGATCAATTCTTCTCGAGATAGCTCTGGGAGACGTGATTCGCCTTGTTTGGAGTAAACTCTGTCATTGTTCTCCTGCGCTCCTAAACGCTGCAATGTCGATGCCCGCAGTCTGGTTTCGCTAGTATACGAAGTCTCTTCTCCATCTCAGTTGGTTTCTGGTTAGGCAACAAGTGGATCTTGCATTGGAGCAGATGATGGAGGAGGGTTGATTTTGAGTGGCAAAAACGTGGTTTCGCCTAGTAGTGACCATGATAGTGGTGATGAGAATCGAAGTTTATCGTTCGCATAGATGGCGCTAATGCTCTGAATGAGTTTCAGAGAATCACCTGAATAAGGCTGATGAAGGTGGTTTCCTTCGTTTCACGATGGCAGTAATGATGGTGCGAGAAATGGGTACCTGTAAAAGGCACTCCAACGCTCAAGTTAGACCATGCATAAGGTGAGTAATGTTTGGAATTAGATACATACATTTTTTACCTTGTGCGATATTTATAAAAGCATATTGATAGATAAAAATCATTTTTAAATTTGCATTAATAGACAACAAATGTTGTTAGTTAGGATAAGAATCTAATAACATCATTATCTCTTATAACTAATTTCTCTATTTGTGAGAGATTCTATGAGAGATTTATTCCTCATTAATAGACTTATTCACTTATCAAATAGCGCTTATAAATATCTAAGATCCAACTCTAACAAACTGAGTTGCTCTTAAACTGCTAACTCAGAACCTCTGTCTAAAACAATAAGTAAAGATATGTTTATATGTGATTTAATTTAAATTATATTAAAATCTTAACCATTAATAATTTAAAGATATATATATATATCTTTATTTACTCATTCTATAATTTATACACAACCTTACTTTAAAAGAATTTTATCCTTAAACAGATAAATTATTATTAGAAAAGAAACCATTTCTAATATTCAAGAGAACTACCATCTAAGCAAAAGAAACAAAAGGTATATCAAGGCTTCTTCAAGTTCAATTAAGTACCTTGTAAAGGTGAAATCTACCTTAATATTATAAATGAGAGTATTATCTTTTGAAAGTGGTAAAATCTAAATTATATTCTTTCTTTTATATGATCACATTTAAATTTTATATGATTGCCATGTGTCCTTACTTAAATTTTTTTTTCATATTTCCTCTTATATATGCTTCTTATATGGCCACATTTATTTTTTATATGACTGCCATATGTCCTTACTTAAACATTCTTTTAACCTTTCCGCTTATATGTGCTTCCATTTGAAAATAAAGTTTCTTCTCCTTAACTTCTCTTTAATTATCTCCTCAATATTATTTTTTGGCCAAACACGATTTCTTTTTTTTCCTTAATGATTTTCAATCAAACTTTAAATTCATTCATACCATCATCTTTGATTCCAAATTAAGATATAATTTTATTTATTTATTTATCATTTTTTATTACTTTAAACAAAATTGTTAAAACAATTTAAATAGTTCAAATTCATAACATTCTACACATGCATAACATGTTAAAAAATTAAGTCATTAAAATATATTCTATACACAAATTAAAAATCTAAAAAGAATATTCAATGCACAGGCTACTAAGTAGTATGATTCAAGTAAAGGTATAGATCTGATTCTGAAGGAAACAAAAATAAAATAAAACCCATAACTTAATGCATTGTTATCTCAGTTAGAGATTTTATTTACGTTTAGTGAAAAGAATAAAATTTATTGGAATAAGAATCAGAATAGGAATAAGAATCAATAAATTGGAATAAAAATTTTGCCCTTAATGAGAAAAATAAGAAAATCACCTTTTTCTTCCACATATATATAATATTAATTTTCATTTTTTGAAATAATATTTAATATCAATTCCTTGATAACATACATCATGATAATATTTTTTTCACCAATTTTGATAATATTATTTTACTCTCATAAGCAATAGTAGAAGCATCCTTTTCATCAGAAGCAGTGTGCATGAAGTTTGAAGGCTAGATTTAGGTTAAATGGAGTTAGATAAATTAGGGTTAAGCATATTATTGAAGAGTAACTTTTATCGATTTATAATTGAACAATGATATATAACGTGGAATGCTTCTACAAAAAATATAGAATCCCTTTCCGCTTTTTTTTTTGGTGGAATGAAATTTTACAAATTTTTTATATACCTTCATTAAACGTAAGAATCCTCTTAATCCAAGTTTGAATTTAGAATGACTATTCTTTTTATGTTGAATTAATGATAAAAGATATATATAGTTACACATACACGAATTGGGATATATTACAAACATGGGTGATGTTGCTCTAGTTCAGGAGAGAGATTAGAGAAAGAAAATGGGTATAAACTTAGATTGGCCAAGACCCGTTGAGAATTCCATAATTTTCATGTTGTCCAACCTTCAAGCTCTAAATCCTAAACCCTAAACATTCTTTTGAAATTCCATAACTTTCATGTTGTCCAAACTCCAAGCCCTAAACCATATTGGAACCCTAAATCCTAAACACTTTTTTACCTAAACCTTAAATCCTAAGCCCCAACCCCAACCCCTACGTGTTTGCGAGAAAGAAATTTAAAAATTATATAAATCTCTCACATTTGGGATAATAAGAAGCCTCTTGTCAAACATAGGTGAGGTTTAAATTACCAATTAAACACGTAAAAAAATACCAATTAAAAAGGAGGGTTTTAATAAATGACATTCCAACCTTGTGTTTTCTTCTTCCTTAATCTTAGGAATCTGAAGTACTCATAACTAATGGGTGTTTATTCTACAGGATCAAGATACCTCTCTCGAGTAGCTTTCTCTATGAAGACCTTCGAATTGTGAAAGATTTTGACCTTTCATCTTTTTTTCGAATGCCGTGGCTGTAGGTTGTAACACAGTTGGGTCTTATTAACTAAAGGTTAAGTTTTTTTTATGTAGCAGGAGGTTTCGAAGTCTCCATTATTAAGAGTATCAACTGTTAAGAGTATTTTTAAAGAAAAATGATCGACATACATTTCTTTTAATAGTGTATGTACTATTAATATATTTTTTAAGAGTATTAAATTTAGTAAAAAATTGTAATAAAAAATAAATATAATAAATAATATTAAAAAATATATAAAAAAAGTGTATATACTTTTAATAGTAAAAATATTAAAATTAATTTTTAAACGACAACAAAATAGAGAGTCAAACTGATGAGCCCCAGCCCAGCTGAATCCGTTGAAACACCTGTCACATGGTCTCACATCTGGAGGGCTCTTTGCCCAGAGCCTTCTTTCTGGTCCACATGATGAATGTAACTCTCCAGGTAGCAGGGATGAGCAATACAGACTAGGCGTTGCCTCAGGTCTGGAGCTGCATCGTCCGCATTAAATGCTTGCCATATTATCTGTATTTAGTTATCTTCTAATCGATTTAGTAGTTAGCTAAGTAATTTGTTTAGACAATGAGTTGGATTTTAATTTTATTCTCTAAACACCTTGTGTCACTCAATTTTTTAAACAAAGATTAATGCAGAGTTTGATCTTGCCTATCTAATTTTTGAAGACAAAGTTACAAACTCCCTTTAACATTGTTGACAATTTCTTCATCTTTATTCTCATACTTTACATATTCCTCAATATAAATGAATTTATATCACAATCAACCACTGCATATAAATCATATATTATCATATTCCCTAATATAAATATAAGTATTTTTTATATTTTATATATTTTTTACATATCTTTCATATTTATTACATATATATTTGATATTTCTTAATATTAATTACACAAATTTTACTAATAAAATATGAAATTATCAATAATAATATTTAGATTAAGAATTTGGATAAAACCAGGCGCAACACAATAATCACATTTATCCTATTTTATTTCACAGATTTTACAACTTTTCTTGTAAGATTACCTAAATTTTAACCCGTCTAATTGTAAACTAGTTTCCACTATGCTCAAGCATGCTAAGTCATCAATTTTATATTTTAAAATTTTAAAATTCATATACTTTTTGTTTATATTACATTTAAGATTAAGAAACAAGCCAGCCCATCTGCTGACCATCTCATGACATAACAGCCAGATAGACATATTTTCAGGGTTATTATTTGAGGAATAATCTCATGATGGATAGGACAGATTGACTCGTTTTGATAGTAATATCAACAAGTTTTAATGTTGTGTTGTTGCAAACAAAAGGAAAAAAAAAAAAAAAAAGCTCTTCGTTTGTGCTCAATCTTAGCCTCAATCCTCCATAGTCCATAACATACTACGGTTCTACTGTCTTTGATTCTCCTTTAGTTAAGGCGCGAGTGTTGTTGTGTTTTGCTTTTGGAGTGTATTTTCAATTTTAAGAGTAGTTTTGATTTGTGATTGATGATTCCCTGCTTATCTTTAGAGTGGCCTACACATATTCGCAATGAGAATGTCTCTCAAAAAAGAAACAATATGATAAGAAGTAATAAAACGAATTATTAATTTACTGCTTGATCACTACACTCGTTCATTCACTGCGCTTTTCCCCAAATTCCTTGCTGTTTTTCCAAAACATAATTGATTTGTTTCACTAGTCATTTCTTCTATTCATTATTATTATCATATAAACTTATGGCTCACATGAGGTAACCCATTGAGTTGGGTCTCAAATTTGACCAGTTTCCTCGCGTACGTGGGGCTGTAAATTGACTCCTTATGAGTCTCAAGGCTATTATAAATATGAGATTATATATACTTTTTAATGGAGACGTTTCAAATATTCCTTAATTAATTTGGAACATCGAAGCTCCCAACTTCATAATCGTTGATATGTATGTCAAAATGATCTATAGCTGAAAGTGTTACAGGTAACCTGTATAACATGTTACCTTTTTTCATTCTTCTCTTTTTTTCTCTTCTCTGTCGTCTTTGCTTCATAACCTTCCCCCATCGTCTCCTTCCTCCAAGTTTATGAAATTTACTTCATTTGCTACAATCCCTTGTTCTTTCATTACTGATTTTATTTATTGGTAATTTGTATTTGTAGCTACCAACAAAGAAAAAGAAAAAAAATTCAAAGAAAGCAAGTTTAAAGAAAAAAAATAACTTTTTACAGTTCTTCCTTGACAAAGAATGGGAAAGTAGAGATAAAATTTGCAGAAACTGCAGAATAGGCTCATAGTTGATTTAAGTCTACCTTTTGTTTTGGCTTGCAAGTGTTCAATCCATCCACACCTTACCAAACCAAGAAAGGGGGGAAATATTATGAAATTCAAATTACCACTAACAAAAACAGAGATTGAACCAGACAGAAATTCAGATTACCACTAACAAATTCAAATTCAACTTTTTCTGCGTGACGTTTCCTGTGAACTTGGTGTAAAGAGAGAAAAGAATGATGGTTTTGGTTTTAGAGAGAGAAAGTTCTTCTATTGTAGAGAGAGAAAGCATTGAAGAGAGAGAATAATAACAAATTAAGGGTTAATTTTATAATTACACAAAACTTACATTTAAAAAAAAAATAAAGTCAAAGATATGTTTACCTGCTATAATGGATAATTTCATTGGAACACTGATGCTCAAATTCTTGTTAGAAGTATTCTAAATGTCTCCACTTTTTAATATTATGGTAATGAGCTTTTGAGTTTCGCTTATTAATTTTTTTCTTAAGTCGATCTAAGCAGGTTTCTATATTTTTAATGTGGTGTTTGGTTAATTTATAAATATTTTACTTCATTCTGTTTTTCAATAAATCTAAACTAAAAAAAAGGTGTCAACTAGTTAAATTAGTAAAAAATATTGTAAGTGAATCTAAGAATCTGAGATTGTATTTAAATTATGTATTGGTTGAAATATCTAAAATTTCTTAGAATAACTATTTATGATAAAAAAAATCTAAACTCAAAACGATAAGATGATGAGTAAAATATTTGCAAGCGGCTAGTCTATAGTATAAACAACTCTTCAAGAGTATAACATTAGACGGTGATGTCAAGGCTGTCTATGATGGTATCTGTAAAAGGAGTGAGGACTTTTCTCATTACGGTTCCATTCTCTACGACATCTTTGAAATAGCTTCCTGGTTTAGTAGATTTAATTCTTGCTTTGTTCCTCGTTCTTGTAATGTAGTTGCGTCTTGGTATTTTGCTAGAGGAACCCCCTGCTTGTATTGCCAATTTGCTGGCGTCTGATTGAAATAATTCATGAGCAAGAATTTGAGATTAAAAAAAAAAAAGGAAAAAACTCTTCTATTGTAGGAACTATATACTAAATTTAATAAGTAATGTTACGTACAGAATTTTTTTTTTACAAACTTTGATTTTGATTACATCTAAATTCTTTTTTGGTAATTGTATATCTAAAATATTTTACCTCAAATATAAATATAGTCATATCATTGGAAAAAAAAATCTACATCAATAATTTTTGCACAATTGGGAAAGTAACATTACTCAAATATAATGTAATATACCAATGGTTTAAGTTTGGGATCATAAACACAATTTCTTTTATGCTTATTGCATACTTTGAGAGAAGGTTTCTGATCTGGAGAATCCCATTACGTACTTTTCTTCTGTTGTTTGGCCTCCTCATCCCCCGTCCATTTTCTAACTCAACGGGGATGGTAGCTTAATGTGTAATCCTGGGAGAGCATGGTTTGGAGCTTTGATAAGCGACTGTAATGGTAGATGTAAAAAAAATGAAGTGGGTACTCGTATTTGAGCTATTGTTTTGGAATCAAACAACAACAACAGAATCACTAATAAGAGAAATTAACAAGCATAACAAAGGATTGGAATGATAGCATCACCAATTGTGTTAGGCATTGTCTTTAAGGGTATATTTTCGCCTACCTAGAGCGATGCTCCGTGGAATGGCCTCAATGGGTAACCCTCCAAGTTTAGATATGGGTCTCCCCAGGAACTCGTTTACACGAAGATCTTGGTATACTGGGCAGCAACACCTCTCGTTCTCGTTCCAATGGCTGGAACACACAGCAGAGAAGTGGAGGAGTCTCTGGTGAGCACAAGGCAGTAAAATGGAGAAATGGAAGAAGATGAATAGCAAAGGTGATTTGAGGTTTGGTGGGTGAAGCTATATATAGAAGTCCTTAGCTTAGAAAGTAAGCTAAGTTAGCTTACAAACTAAGCTTCCAACAAACAAGCTTCCTCGAGAAATTTCAAAGATATTTTTTGTGTGAGTTAGCAAAAAGGCAAAGGCCTAAAGAAAAACTGAATTAAGCCTACACACATGCGGGCGAGACGAAACGCAGCAAGGCGGATGCACGCATGTGTGTATTAAACTAAGTCAAAGTCCACAATCCTAGCTCAATACTATATGATATCTACCAATGAATCATGTCCATATTTAAACACTTCTCAAAGTCTCATTTAGGCAATGTGGAACTTAAATCTACACTACAAAAAATGCGTAAATTACGACAGTTATTTTTGCATATTATGACAGTTTTAACTGTCTTTTTTTGCGTCAGCGGTAGTTTTCAAAACTGACATAATTAACTTCATCATTCAGTATAATACGGCAATTTTCCATTAACCACCACGACAACTGCCACAATTTTATCATGTATAAAATGGCAGTTTCATGGTGCATAAAATGGTGATTTATGACTACCGTAATTCACCTAAAAATTAAGGTTTTAATTGTATATAAAATGACGGTTTAAACTGCCATAATTTACAACAAATTATAATAGTTTAAGACTGTCGTAATTCACCTACAAAATACAGGTTAATTTTGCATAAAATGATGGTTTAACCCATCGTAAATTATAGCGAATTATGGTAGTTCAAAACTGCAATTTTATAGATTTAATTGTCATTTTTTACTTGTAAAATATGGCAGGTGCGTAACTAACGTATTATACTGCATATTACGATAGTTTTTTAGAACTGATATATTAAAACTGCCATAATTTACACGTTTTTTTGTAGTGTAAGACATAACCACACATAGGCACACTAAATTTTAAACACTACCAAGACTCACAAGTTTGAAAGTAGATAGGTAGCAAGTTTTTACAGCTTCATTGGTTTTCATTCTTACTCCACGATTAAGCTTCGTGCTGCATAAGAATAGCCATGGTGTTGTTGGAGAGATTGGAGTTGTAGGGACCTCAAGTTCGTGTTTCAAGTGTATATATGGATTACATAAGTTTCACGTTGTTAAGAAAAAGACAAAATGAGAACTTT
This sequence comes from Ormosia semicastrata, assembly GCA_029884595.1. Taxonomy (NCBI): domain Eukaryota; kingdom Viridiplantae; phylum Streptophyta; class Magnoliopsida; order Fabales; family Fabaceae; genus Ormosia; species Ormosia semicastrata. The sequence goes on along the minus strand of JAQQTO010000055.1, from coordinate 24,630,342 downwards.
ATAAGTAGATGGGCACTTGAACTTAATATCTTAAGGTTTTGGGTCAAGACATGATATGTGATCCACTATTATTATTCCTTCTTAAATCCATTATTTTATATCTCATCGATATTTTAGACTCTCTTTTTCCTGACAGGACCTATAATATATTCTTCATTTGGCACCTTTTCATCAAGAAGTGGGAAGTGATCTTTATCAATAATATTGGAGAAGAGAACTATTCCAGGTACTGACTAGGGCCTAGGTTGGAAGAGATCGATAAGAAGAAAATGAACCTAGGTAGGTCAGAAGAATGATCGTAAAGTATGCAAAGGCTAGTCTGAGTGTTTGGGTAAAAGATAGAATATGTCAGGCTTAGGCAATCAGGCTGACTTATATAGGAGTCTGAGGACTGACACCTCGGATACCTTCTTTTCAAGCTATTTAGTGCTTTGATCGTTCAAAAATGTTATGTCCAGCCTTCATGGCGTGAGGCCATTTTCTACTGCAAGTCATGATGGCGCTAACTGGCCAGTGACCATTGGGGAATCACATTAATCATGTGCTTAACAAATTAATCATTCGAGTATAGAACGATCGAATCCTACAAGAATGGCTTCGGTTGAGCTGACCTAAATTTCTGAGCCTGTCATTCTGAAATTGACTGTCCAGTAGTGAATTAAATGGGAAGGTGGCCGACCAAAGAGATGGTACATCTGCCCCAAGAACAAATCCACTCAAATCCTCAAAATCAGCCCGAGCTTCTGAATTTCGGGAGGAGGAACCCTCACTTATTGATCGGTGTCCTCTAGTCAAAGAACCTGACATCATCTTGGCACCAACATCTTCAAAATTCACCCTAGAACGTTTCTTCTCTTGAGGATCCGACCTAGTTTCAGAAGATTCTAGTTCAAGAACTGCTTGAGTTTGCTTTGGTCGAAGCACAGTCTGATTGGTCAGAGCCGGAGTGGCGGCCTCCTTACTTTTCAACTTTTTTAAGCGTTTCTATACTTCTGGAGTGTTAAGACGAGGAGCCATTAATTCTATAATTAAAAAGATCATTAATACTTCAATGATAAATTAACTCAGAAATTCAAAAATTAAAAATACTTACAAAAATTTTTGGAAAGCTCGGTCGGGTCATCTCCAAACTTTACTAAAGAACCAATGTCCAAAATGGGAGATTTGTGTAAGACATCAACAAGAGCTCGGTCGTGTAATGATAAACTTCGGTACTCTATACCCAATATAGAGATCAAATTGCTCTACCAATACAAAGGATATCTTTCTACCCCATATTTGTCAAGAAAGAACGAAAGCTCAGTTGGAGGAGAACTCATGCGAAAAAAATTTCGTTTAAAATTATTGTACAAAGATTCAAAGGCGAAAAGAAGCCTTTTCCTCGGGTGCCCATTAATTGATACCCATCCACCATTGCCAACACCCTTACACTTAAAAAAAAAGAATACTCTTATGCTTGGATCTAGATCGAGGAACCTCACTAAAACTCTGAAGGCTCGAACAAATCTCCAACTGTTCGAATGAAGTTGGGTTGGAGCAAAATTCAACTTGGTTAAAATTCCACACTAAAAAACTAAAAAGGGGAGTTGTAATCTGAGCCGAATGAAGAAAGTGTTGTACACATAAAGCCATCCTAGTTTGTCACCCGAACCAGGGTTCATATAGATCCTCTCTCTGGAATGGCACAGTTGGCAGACGAACCCGACTTCATTCCCGCCAGATGCCATTATGAAACATTTGGGAAATGTGGCGATACTCTCGACCGAAGTATAAACCGAGTAGTATTTTTTAATATCAAGATGGACCCAGCCATATAGGTCCTCCGAGTTAAGAGTAGGTGACCGATCTCTAACACTTTGGTCATATGTACTCATGCTTAAATCCTCCCTAACATTCTTATCCTTTTAAGGGACGAGTCACCAACATCTTGCCAATGAGATTCTAGTGTCTGCAGGGGAGATTATCCCAAAATCTCCACGGATTTACTCTCACTTCTTCCTCTAGCAGAAGCGTCATGTTTTATACCACCCTCCATATCCAAAACTTCCCCACTCTAAAGAAAACTAAAGAAAGTGCGAGAAAGGGAAAAACAAGGAATTACCTGGTGAATAAGTTTCTTGTGTAGTAAATATTTGGAATGGAAAATGTAGAACTTGATCAAGAAGGTGATGAAGGCCTCTTTGAGAGAAAAAATAAAGAGTGAGGCTCAAGCATAGTATCTAGGATGAAATGAATGAGTAAAAGATGAAATGAAGAAGTTTTAAATAAAGGAAATCGCTAGAGATCAACGGTTGAGGGTGGAGGAAAATGAAAAACTTTAATCTTGGTCGTTAGATGTATCTAACAATGGGAGTTTAAAAGTAAGGGATCAATGGTTGTGATGCATCCAAGTGAAAGGTGCATTAATTGTGAAATAATTGACATGACATTCACCTAGTGAATGTGTGATGCATGGTGTACACAGCGTAACCTCCAATATAGGAGTGGCCACGTGAAGTGTGAAGCGTCTAGGTAATTGCCTTGCAGAGCCCTCGATCCTCTCACATAAACTTGGCACATCTTTACAGATGACTAAATTGGGAGGCTGTGGACCATCCTGGCCTAGTACTCATCCGGTCACTCTTAAGCTCGACCCATCTTTGTAGATAACCAAGCTGGAGGGCTGTGAACTGTCCTGGTCCAGTTCTCATCTGGCCACTCTTAAGCTTGACCCATCTTTATAGATGACTAAGCTGGAGGCCTGTAGACTGTCCTGATTCAGTTCTCGTCCGACCACTCTTAAGCTCGGACCATCTTTACAAATGACCGAGCTAGAGGGCTATGGATCGTTCTTATCCAGCCACTGTTCTGGGCCTGACATAATAGGCCTACCACAAACCAATACAGATTGACCATAGAAGCCTATCTTAGGTAGGTCCATTTTAGAATGACAGGCTCAGAAATCCAGGTCAACCCGACCAAAGCCCTTCTCATAGAATTTGACCGTTCTATGCCCAAACGGTTAATTGTTAAGCACATGATTAATGTGATTCCCCAACGGTCACTGGCTAGTTGACGCCATCATGACTTGCAGCCGAAAATAGCCTCACGCCATGAAGGCTGGACATAACGTTTCTGAATGATCAAAGCACTAAATGGCTTGAACGGGAGGTATTTATGAATGCTTATGTCTTGAAGCATATCAAATGGGTTTTTGATGATAATAAAGCCAAAGATGAAGATCAAGATCAAAAGAGAAGACCAAAATCAAAAGATAAAGACCAAGTTCAAAAGAGGTATATTAGATATAGGTCTTAGAATATCAATGTAAAATTCCCTTTAAGTATCTCAATGATTCTCAAATAGTCTTTCCAAATATCATTTCTAAAATAAGTATGAAAATTCAAAGCTACACATGTTTTTCAAAGCAACATTATTTTCAATCTTAGATTTAACACTCATGAAAGGATTTATGTTTAATCAAATGTCTTGAGGTGTTAGAAATGGCTTACAAGCTTTATTGGACTTGAAAAATGTGTTCAAAGGCCAATGTAATCGATTACATGATGTTTATAATCGATTATACAGCAAACAGAGACCTTGTAATCGATTACATGAGCAATGTAATCGATTACAAGCAAGTCAGAGGCCATGTAATCGATTACAATAAGCCCAGAAAGGCAAGAACACGTTCAAAGAGTTATGTAATTGATTACATGGATATTATAATCGATTACAAGCAAGTCAGAAGCCATGTAATCAATTACACCAATAATGTAATCGATTACACAGAGCCCAGAAAGCCAAGAACACGTTCAAACAGCCATGTAATCGATTACATAGATTGTGTAATCAATTACACGTGGTCTGACAGAGTCCAACGGCTATTTTAACTACATCAAAAGTTTGGCTTTATCACCCCCAACGACTCTTTTCTTCATACAACTTATAAATACTTGCCTTGGGTCTTCATTAAGGGTTGAATTTCATTTTAGAACATCAATCTAACACTCATATACGGGAATCAATCCTGAAAACGTTTGCCTTGTTTTTGTGAGAAAACTTAAGATATTCAAAAGGGGCATTGCTAGAGTTTCAATTTGTATTTATCTACTCTTTAAGAGAGTTTCTATCTTCTATACTTTGTGTAATCTGAAAAAGAGAGGGTGAGGAATCCTTGTAGAGTGAAGGGTGAGGTATCCCTTAGAGAGTGAGGTATCTCTCAAAGTTAGAAAAGGGTGAGGTATCCCTTGAGGGTGAGGCATCCCTCAAAAGGTTGTAAAAGGTAAGGCATCCCTATTTTTGAGGCCCAAAGCACAAGGGTGAGGTATCCCAAGGTGTTGGTGAGTGCTCTATTGTGTAAAGGTTTTCAAGCACCCGTTCAAGCTTGAAGTTTAGTGGAAAATCTCGAGTGGTTCGCTTGAGGACTGGACGTAGGTCACAAGGGGTGGCTGAACCAGGATAAATCCTTGTGTTTGATTCTCTCAACCTTATCTCTTTACATTTGTGCATTTACTTTATATGCTTGCTTGAATATTACTCATCTTGGTTTATTTAATTTGTGAGTGAAGTATTCAATCTCATTTATCTATTCACTTCAATTATCCAATAGCTTCAACGAAAATTGTTTAACAAACGTTTTACGAAAGATTTGCAAAAATATTTCATAAACTTAATTCACCTCCTTCTTGAGTTTAAGGCCACTTGGCTAACAAGTGGTATCAGAGCTAGGCTCTTGTGTAAAGGGCTTAGCAGCTTCAAGAGAAAGTGATGGCCTCCTCAAATGAGTTTTCAGAAAGTTCTTCTATCTATAGACCTCCTTTTTTCAATGGGGATGGGTATGCTTATTGGAAAGAATGAATGAAAATTTTTATTGAAGCTATTGATTTAGATGTATGGGATGCTATTGAAAATGGTCATTTTATCCCCACAAAAGTTGTTAATGGTGTAAGGGTTAATACACCAAGAAGTGAATGGACCAATGATGATAAGAAAAAGGTCCAATATAATTTGAGTGTCAAAAACATCATTACCACATCCTTGGGGTATGATGAATTCTTTAGAGTCTCAAATTATAAATCTGCCTAATAAATGTGGGACATTTTAGAAGTGACCAATAAGGGCACTAGTGAAGTGAAAAAATCAAGGATCAATACTCTCACTCATGAATATGAGCTTTTTAGAATGAACCAAAATGAAAGCATTCAAGAAATGCAAAAACGTTTTACAATTATTGTAAATCATTTAGCTTCATTAGGAAAGACATTTTCCAATGAAGATCTTATTAACAAGGTTTTAAGATGTTTGAGCAGGGATTGGAAACCTAAAGTGACGGCTATATCGGAGTCAAGAAATCTCTCAACCATGACCTTAGCCACACTTTTTAGCAAGCTCCAAGAACATGAATTAGAATTGAATAGACTCAACCAAAGTGAGGAGATTGACAAGAAAAAGAAGGGAATAGCTCTCAAGGCCACTTCCTCCATGATTAATGACGATGATGATGATGAAGATGATGGAGATGACTTGGAAATAGATGAGGAGAATCTTGCTCTACTAGTAAAGAAATTTGGAAGATTCTTCAAGAAGAGTGGAGCTCAAAGAAGACCTCCTTTTCCCCAAAAGAATGTCTATCACAAAGGGAAAGGAACCTCATCTACTCCTAAATGCTATGAATGTGGAGAATTGGGTCACATGAAAATGGAGTGCCCAATTTATCAAAGTAAAGTGGAAAAGTATCACAAGAGATCCTCAAGGGAGAAGAAAGAAAGAAGAGCCTACATAGCTTGGGATGATAATGACATGGATTCAACCGATAGCTCGGATAATGAGAAAGCCAATCTATGTTTCATGGCTAAAGGAGAAGAGGAAGATGAAGATGACATGGAGGTAACATCCTTAAATTCTGAATCAAACTATTCCCCTTCCTATGATGAATTGCAAGATGCATTTGAAGAATTGCATAATGAATCTATAAGACTTGCAAAACTTGTTTCATCATCTAAGAAATCAATTTCCTCATTTGAAAATCAAATTTCTGCTTTAAACAAAGAAATTGAGGAATTGAAATTAGAAAATGAAACTCTTGGGTTGATTGATGCAAACTCTTCATGCATGACATGTTTATCTCTTGATAATGCATCTACACCCTCATCTTGCTCATCATGTAAAGCATTTGAAATTGAGGTTGAGGACTTGAAAAACACTCTTTCAAAATTTACCTATGGAAGAGATAATTTGAACATATTGCTTGGAAATCAAAGATGCGTTTTTCAAAAGACTGGTTTGGGGTATAATCTCAATAAACAGCAAAAGTTTCTCAAAAATTTCTTTGTTTCATCAAATACATCAAGTAGTCCCTTTATTAAATGCTTTCATTGTGGTAGGAAAGGGCATAGTGCATCAAATTGTAACGTAAGGAAGAATATCAATAACAAGTTAGGAACTAAATTGATTTGGGTTCCCAAAATCACTTTGCCAAAGACTAACATACAAGAACCCAAGAAAATTTGGGTACCAAAAGTCAAAAATTGAAGTGTGTTGTAGGTGTGCTTGAAGGCCAAGAATTAACTTTGGATATCTTGAAAAGTGGCTGCTCCAAGCACAAAACTAGAAAAATACATCAAGCTATCCTCCTTGTCTCCAAGAAGCTTGAACTTGCATCCTTTGGTTAAGTGGAGACTTGCTCTATGCTTTACTGGCTTAATATCTTGAATATGCTAAATGAATATATATATTTTTTAAAATGGCATGTATAATATCAATATCTTTGAACTTGTCATAATGGATCAATCATGCATCTAAGTCTACTGCATAATATGCTTATTTGCTGTATAATGTCACAATCTTCTGCATAATACATTAACTTGCTGCATAATATGTTGTTTCGCTGCACAATAATATGTTTTGGATCATAATCTGATCGGAATATATGCTTAAATGATGTTTGAAATTATTTTGGAATGATTTGGAACCTTTTTTATTGTTTTAAGTTTAGTCCTTCATGATGTTTTCCTTATGCTTAATCTTTATCTAATCCCATATTGCTCTTGTATATGACTCTGATTTCTATTGACATACATGATAAATACTAGCTAAGTTTCTCGTCATATTCATTTACTATTGGCATTGACACTTGTCGAGATTATCAAATTTAAATCAATTTATAACCGATTTACCAAAACTACTTGTAGCATAAGGTAACACCGGGTCGAGTCCGTAGATCACTCTAATTATGAAGTCAGATTAAGAGGTTAATAAATAGGGGGAAAGAGTTTTGCAAGATTAAATAACAAAGAACAATTAAAATGAGTAAACAAGATTGAGAAAACAACCAATCCAAGAGAATTAACAAATCTTGATTTTAATCCATCCTTGATCTTTATAAATCCGTTCAACTATCAACCAAATCTTTGGTCTTAGATCACATCAAGACGCCTCTCAATGATCCATGGATCTTCTATTAGAAACGCTTCTAAAATTCAATTAATTAAGGTTAGACAAATTAAGCATCCATCCAAAACCCAAATTAACTTAAAAACCAAGATCCAACCAAGCTAAATATTTCATCAAATATCTTTGATAAATTATATAACCTCTGAATTCATCTCTTGGCATATGATAATTACGCAATTAACATATGCAAATCCCAATCAAATTAAGCATTAAATCAGAATTTAAACAAGAGAAGAAAAGAAAGAGAAACTTGATTAATAGATGAACGTATAACGATTAAAACGAGATCTCAGGATTAATCATCAAGCTTGTCAATCTCTTGGATTGATTAAAGAAGTTTAGCTCTCCATAGCCATCACCATTGGAGAACTTTCAAGAGCCATACAAAAATGAAAATAACAAAGAGAGAGGAGGAGAGGAAGAGAAGAAGAGAATTCTCCAAAATGAAACACTAAAACTTTAATTATAACAACACTACTACATAAAAGCTCTACATATTACAATAATCTGCATAGCCTCCCTTTTATAGAGGGTTTAGAGGTACAAAATGTCAAAAGGGGGCTGAGTCATGGTGGTTGAGTGGAGTAGGTGGATGAGTGGAAAATGTTGAATGACTTTTGGTGAGTGAAAAATTATGGAGATTCTTTGTCTCCGAAATCATGCAGCTCTGAAGTCATTGCATTCGTCATTTTTGAGCCAAGTGGTCTTCATGAAGATTTTAGGTCTGGATCTTAGCTTTCAAATGGCTTTGGTTTGAGCCCAATATCACTTCCATAGCTCCAGATATATTCAAATTACTGCACACTACTCAGGTCCAAACGCAGCTCCTCTATTCTGACTTCCAAGCCCAATATCACTTCCAAGGAGTCTGAATCGGGAAAAGTGTACAACATGAAAGTTGTAGATTTGAGTCTTAACTATCAACCATCAAAATTTCAGCCCATTCTACAACTTTCACCATGAGTAGTATAATGAACAGTACGCATAGGTCATTCTGCCAGGAGCAACACTTTAGTTCTTGATTCAATGCCAATTTGAGCCATCCAAACGTGTGATTGAGTCTTTGATGTCTTCATGAAGATTGTAGAGCTCTCTCTTATCTTTAAAATGATAAGATTCACCTTAAACATCCACCTACAGCCCAAGATATGACCCAAATACAGGATTAGTGTAAGACGTAAATCATGCTGAGAAATTTAATTAAATCCATTTTGAGTTCAAAACATACAAAACATAACCAAACTTAATTTATTAAGTGCACGGAGAGTGTAAATGACTAAAAATGAAGGCTTATTAATGCATCAAATATGTGAACATCAAATTCCCCCACACTTAGCTTTTTGCACTCCTGGGCAAAACACACAAAAACAAAATAAAACAGACTCAAAAGTTAAACATTCTAAAAGACTCAATTTCTAATAATATTTACGAATGAAGAGCAATTGATAATTCAAGTGATCAAAACATTTATGAGGTAACACATCTTCACATCTTAAATCAACAAGCAAGGATACTTCAATTGAAAAGCATGAGTAAAGAATGATAGATCCTTACAGAATTCACTCTCAATCTCTCAAGTGTTTAAAAGGTAGGTATTACACTCAATTCAACTCATGAAAATTGCACTACCATAAGCTTGCTTATCTTCTACTTCTCCACTACTCGAGAACACATGCACACACAAATCATGAGGACTTTATTCAAGGTTGTAATGGGGTCAAGGTAAAGGAGAAGGTGATATGGATATGACAAGTTAAACACCAAAGAGAATAAAAGAACATGAAAAGTTCGAGTTCAATTATCGATCATGAAAGTTCATCCCAACTTCATCTAATACAAATTCCCTTTACATATTATTTTCCATTCCTTTATTGCCTTGTTGACCCTTTTTTTTTTTTTTTTTTACATATATATATATATATTTGAATTTTTTTATATGTATATATATATTTTTTTTTTCTTTTTTTTTTTTTTTTTTTACAAAAAGAACATCATAAATACATTTTTCAACCATTCTGCATACACACCCCCACACTTGTTCATGAACTCATCCAATGGCAAAGCTAATGTTCTCTTATTCCCTAAGACTAAGTAAGAACGTGGTTTTTTTTTTTTTATTTAAGAAACATAATGAGTTCGAGACAAAGAATAATCAAATAAGCTCAAAGGGGTTAAGCAAGAGGAAATATGCAAGGTTGGTACATTTGGTTAAACTAGTGATTAAGAAAGAGGGCCTCAATCATGTTCATGCATGCAAGTGAAACGTAGCCTCAAAAAGAGTCAAAGCAAGTTCTAGAGTGATCATTAACATGAGTGAAAATCACACAAGAAAGAAGAGAATGGCATAAATGTTGAATCCATCCATTAGGCTCAAAATCTCACAAGGTATGCATCTATCAAACTCAATTCATCAATTCAATCATCCATAACCAAGCATATCAGTTCAAGAAGGAAGAAAAGTTATTCAATCATGCAATGAACCCTTTTTTTTGTGTTTTTTTTTTGTTTTTTTGTTTTTAACAACAAAACAAAACAAAAAAATGCTAAAATCTCTTCCCCACACTTAATATAACATTGTCCTTAATGTGAAAGAGAGAGATAGAAAAGAGCAACACAACCTGATAAGAAGTGAATCAATGCCAAGCAGGAAAAGAAGCACACTGTCAGTGCCACATCAGACCTCTGCCACCAATTAAGATGCGTCTCAAGAGTAGAATTACTCCTTACTCTGCCATCCTTAACTGGTTAGAAAATTACTGACAAACATATAAACACAATAAACATGTTAATATATACACACATTTTTTTTCACAACTCTACACACGACAAACATAAACACACTTACTAAATTTTTTTTTTTTTTTAGTCACACAACTATCCTTCCCCCCAACTAGATCATAACATTGTCCTCAATGTTAAAAAAAAAAAATAGAAAGGAAAAAGATAGAGGATAGTACACTTCTTGCAAGTACGGAGAAGAGAAACCTTACACAAATATAAACGAAAACAAAGTACGGTGAATAAAACTAAAGAGAAAGGAAAGTCATAGATGAAGTGTCGAGTCACACTTGTTGTTTCTTCTTTGCCTCCCTTGTTATTGTCTCGCTTCTTTGCTATATCTCCGACCAATCTATCTGGGCTACATCCTTGGATCGTTCATAAACAAAGGCTTCCAATTTATCAATTAACTCATCAACAAGTGGAAGCCGAGATAAGGAGTTGTCTTTCGAAAGGTGTGACAAATTTACGTTCCACAAAGCATGGTCAACAAAAGATAACAAATTATCAAAGAAATTATTAACATTCAACAAACCTATGGGTTTATGGTGGATGTTCAAATGAGGCCCAAGAAACAACTTGAAAGACTTCTTCCAAAGTACCAAAACCACCAGGTAAGGCTATGAAGGCATCGAGTTGTCAAGCATTGCCTTCATTCGTTCATGCATAGATGATACTTGAATTTCTGTCCAATTGTCTTTCCAACGAAGTTCCTTCGAGTTAAAGGTTCGGAATGACACTTAAAACTTGACCACCTCTTAGAAATGCGAGAAGGTGATACAAATTTCCATTAACCCAAGGCAACCTCCCCCATATACTACACGAATGTTCCTCGCATAAGTGTTCTACCAAGAGTGGTTGCTGCGTTGACAAACTCTAAACTCTTCCCATAATGTGTCCCACAAAATACACAGATACTAACAAGTCTACGAATAGAAGAAGAAGAAGCTCCCTCCATCTCTACACTCACACTCTCTATGAATGATTAAGAGTTGCAGGAAAGTGAAGAAAATGGAGTGTTTAAATAGGGAAGAGAATAGAAAAAAAAATATAATAGCTCCTATATGAGTAGGTTGGTTTGTTGTCGAAAACTTTTGAATTTTTTTTTTTGTTTTTTTTTGTTTTTTTTAATGTTTTTTTTAATGTTTTATTTTTTTAAATAATAAATGCATAAGATAATATATCTGATTGTTGTGATTGTGGCTCACATCTTCCTCTGGTTTTACGTCCAGAAACGGCTTAAACGCCTTCTATGAGTCGGGGATAGGCTTCCCATCCAATTTTCTTATAAATTGGCAAACACGGTCTTTTTGAGTCAGATTCCGAAGACTATAACGCTCTTGCTCGTCCTTGAAGAGATTCCACAAACGAAGAAGTTCACGCTGCACAATTCCACAAGAATGCGTCTCAAGAGTCAATAAGATATTATCTAATGACTCCTTACTCAGTCCATTCTTGATGAAGAATATTTTATCTTCTCTGTTTACAGAAACCATTCCCAAAGAACGACATTGCGTGTTGCAATTCCATCGTGCACACTTGTAACAAACGTGCATTCTTTTTGCTCTTCTCTTTTTCAAAAATGAACTTTTACCGAGACCAGGCATGTATCGGACAAATGAATCGGAAGATTCACCAGCTAAACGAACCTTTGCTTCGATTATCTAGCGTATATCTTCTGGGATGCCCTTGTACATTAACAGTCTCAATCTCTCACACCTAGCTTTGTAAATTTTGGTTAGAACATTTTTATGAACAGAAGGAAATACTTTTTAGATTTGAAAGAATAACATCCATTTTGAAAGAGAAGAAATCAGTTATTATGGGAAACTGAAAGACAAACCGACTCAAGAGTCACGGAGTACCGTTATCCGCCGTTTAACCGGGAACTGAAAGAACTGCAAAAAGAAGAAACAAATTAAAATAAATTCTACTCATAACAAGGATTAGAAAGGGATATGGATTCTACCTCAACAGCTTGATGTTCCAGAAATGGTTTGAGTCTTTTTGCTTTATAAAATTTTTTATATTTTTTTTTATATTTTTTTTATGCATCATTTATTGATTCCGCAAGTCATGCAAGTGCAATTTGCGTAACTTAGGAGCATCATTTTTCTTTCAGAAATGGACCCCAATTTTTGACAATGTTCGCAACTTTTGTAAAAAGTATAACTGCCCTTGAATAATATGGCCAATAAAATCCATACTGCAAGATTTTGCAGCTGTTTTCTTTGAAGAAAAATGACCTCCACATGACAAAATTCAATGACACTACTTACCTCATTGTCGGGTACAAATCTCCAAAAGATTTGATCAGGACAATAATTGAACAAATATGGGTCAGCACAATAGAAATTTTTTTTTTTTAACTCAATCAAATTTTTTTTTTTGTCCATTGAGGCGGCATCTTACTCATCAAGTGGGGTAGACGACTTCTTGCAAGTGGACCTCCTCCAAAATATCCTCTTGAGCTCCCTCATAAAATGGTTTGAGGCGATGTCCATTGATTGTGAAAGCTTTTGTAGTAGTCTCACTTGTAACACCGCACAAACCATAAGGAAAAATCTTAGTAACAACAAATGGACCAAGCCACCTAAATCTGAGCTTTCGGGCATGAGTTTGAAGCGGGAGTTATAAAGGAGAACTTTTTGACCAATCTTAAATGTTTTTCTCATGATCTTCTTATCATGGAAGGCTTTAGTCTTCTCTTTATAAAGTTTGGAATTCTCATAAGCCTCCAGGCGGATCTCCTCCAATTCCTGCAACCGTAGCTTCCGCTCCATGCCTCGCTTGATTGAGGTCCAAGTTACACCTTTTCTACTGCCCAAAATGCACGATGCTCAATTTCCACGGCAAGTGGCATGCTTTGCCAAAAACAATCCGATAAGGAGACATCCCAATCGAGTCTTATAAAAAGCGATCTATAAGCCCATAAAGCATCCTCAAGCCTTTTGCTCCAGTCCTTTCGTTAGGTTGAACTATTTTACGAAGTATCGCTTGATCTCTCTGTTGGAAACCTCGGCTTGCCCATTAGTGCAGGGATGATAAGGTGTAGAAACTCTATGCAAGACTCCATACTTTTTCATCAAGGCTTCCATGCTTCGATTACGAAATGTGAACCACGATCACTAATGATGGCTTTTGGGACTCCAAACTGCGAGAAAATATGTGATCTAACAAAATCCACAACAACCTTGGAATCATCGGTCAGAGTGGCTTTTGCCTCCACCCATTTAGATACATAATCCACAAGCAAGCAAAATGTAAACAAAACCAAATGACACAGAAAAGGACCCGTAAAATCAATACCCCAAACATCAAATATTTCACGAACAACAAAGGTTGTTGGGGCATCTCATTCCTACGAGAAATATTCCCTGTTCTCGGCATTGTTCACAAGATTTACAAAACAAATATGCATCTCGAAATAGAGTGGGCCAATATAATCCGAGTCCAAAACTTTCCTAGCTGTATGCGAGTAGGTCCAAAATGTCCCCCACAAAGGCAAGTGCATGACAAAAACTAAGAAACAGAATCAAACTCATGATCAAGAATACATCTCCTAATGACTTGGTCACTACAAAATCTCCACAAATAAGGGTCATCCCACACATAATATTTTGACTCACTTTTCAGTTTATCAATCTGTGCCTTAGTAAAATGTGCAGGTAGTGCTCTAGCAACCAAGAAATTAACCAAATCTGCAAACCAATGGATGTTACCTTGCATCTTGAAAAGTTGTTCATCAGGGAAGGCATCATGGATAGGAGAAAAATCTGCCTCTCTTTCAATCCGACTCAAGTGATCTGCCACCAGGTTCTCTGCTCCACTCTTATCTCTGATATCAATATCAAACTCCTGTAAGAGCAACATCCACCGAATCAACCTTGGCTTTGCATCGGGCTTTTTCAGGAGAAACTTCAAAGCGCATGATGATCTGAAAATACAACCACTCTAGAACCAAGCAAATATGATCGAAATTTATCTAAAGCAAAAACAATTGCTAAAAGTTCCTTTTCGGTTGTAGTGTAGTTGGCTTGTGCAGCATCTAAAGTCCTCGAAGCATAGGAAATGACATGAGGTACTTTGCCGACTCTGTGCAAGGACAGCTCCCAATGCATAATTAGAGGCATCACACATGAGTTCAAATGGGAGTGTCCAATCTGGTGGTTGGATGATAGGAGTGGTGGTCAAAGCTCCTTTAAGGAAATCAAAAGCCTCTCTGCACTTGCCATCAAAATCAAAAGCAACATCTTTCTGCAACAAGTTAGACGGGGAAAGGCCTTTTCTTTGAAATCTGAATGAAACTTTGTAGAAACCTGCATGGCCAAGAAAAGAACAAACCTCTCGCACGCAAGAGGGTAAGGCAATTGGGAAATAACATCAATTTTAGCGGGATCTACTTCTATACCCTTCGAGAGATGATATGGCCTAAGACTATGCCTGTTCTACCATAAAATGACACTTCTCATAATTAAGAACAAGATTAGTCTCAATGCATCGATGCAAGACTCTATCCGGACTATCTAAACATGCATCAAAGGAAGAGCCATAGACAGTAAAATCATCCATAAACACATCCATGCAACTCTCTAAAAATTCAGAGAAGATATTGACCATACACCTTTGAAAGGTTCCCGGAGCGTTACACAGACCAAAGGGCATTCTCCTGTATGCAAGTGTTCCAAATGGACAGGTGAAAGTGGTCTTCTCTTGGTCTTCTGGGGCTATATGAATCTGAAAATAGCCCGAATATCCATCCAAGAAACAGTAATGCGACTTGCCGGCCAGTCTCTCCAACATCGATCAATGAAAGGCAATGGAAAATGATCTTTCCTAGTGGCCTGGTTAAGCGCCTATAATCAATGCACACCCGCCAACCGTTCGGATTCTTGTGGGTAGGAGCTCATTGTTCTGATTTGTAATTCTTGTGACTCCATTTCTTTGGAACCACTTGCCTTTGGGCTCACCCATTTACTGTCAGATATGGGATAAATAATGCCAGCTTGTAGCAGCTTGGTCACTTCCTTCTTCACCACATCCAGAATCAGGGGATTTAGTCTCCTTTGGGGCTGCCTCACTGGCTTGGTACCTTCCTCCAATAAAATCCTATGCATACATGTGGAAGGACTAATACCAGGAATGTCTGCAAGTGTCCATCCAATAGCACGCTTATGTTGCCTCAAAACCTGCAGCAATTTTTCTTCTTGTTCAGGTTGCAAATTCTTAGCGACAATCACTGGCAGCTTCTCACCATCTTCCAAATATGCATATTTAAGATGGTCTGGCAAAGTCTTTAGCTCTAAGGATGGGGGATGCACAATAGAAGGCAGCAAGCTATTTGAAACAAGCAACTCAAAAACATTAAATTCAACATACTCCTGACTCTCATTTTCACATGTCGCATCATTCAAGTCGGCCAGACTACATCATCACTCACAACTTGCATAAATCTCGGCACATGCAAAGACATGGTTCAAGATATCACGGTTAACACATATATCACAAGTGACGAATCCGAGAAAGTTAGCAATATCGGGGAATTCAACACTCATATCGGCATAAGTATCATCAACCAAAGATTTCAATCACATCAACATGAAAAAGCTGAATGCTCCTCGAGGGGATGTCTCATGGCATCAAAAATGTTAAATCGTACCACATCTCCACCAAATTCCATAGAAAGGGTGCCGGCATGCACGTCTATCTTGGTTTTGGCATGTTTTGAGGAATGGTCTTCCTAGAATCAATGGAGTATGATTTGTTGAAGACTCATCTTCCATGTCCCGAGAATGTAGAAGTCCGCTTTGGAAAAATTAGCTCATTTACTCGCACCAACACATCTTCCAAAGACTCTGCAGGGTGAGCGATAGTCTGTTTGCCAATGAATCACTATACCGGTGGGGTGTAAGGTGCCAATGTTCAAAGACTTATATATTGACGTAGGCATGACATTAATAGAAGCACCCAAATCTAGCATTGCATGGTCAAACCTGGAATTACCTATAGTGCAAGGGATTGTGAAAGTTCCAGGATCTTTACATTTCTTTGGCATGCTTGGGTGAATCATCGCAGAAACATTTCTGCCCATACTGACTTTCTCAGTACCCTTAAGTCTTCTCTTGTGAGTACACAACTCCTTGAGAAATTTGGTATACTTGGGAATTTGTTTGATTGCATCTAGGAGGGGAATATTGATTTCCACCTTCCTGAATGTCTCCATGACTTCCTTTTCCATTTCTGCTTGCGCTATCTGCTTGGATTGTGTCACTTTATTTGGGAAGGGTAGTGGAATGTTCAAGTCTGAATTCTCTGCACATTTCTTCTGGACTGGGGCATCTAGTTCATGCGAATTGTGTTATGTCTGATCAATCTCTGGCTGCTGCAATGGGAGCTCTGGTTGTGGCAGACTAGGACCATCAATTTCTTTGCCACTTCTCAAGGTAATGGCACTTACATTGCCTCTTGGGTTGTTGACTGTTTGTGAAGGCAATTGGTTCGATCCTTGGCTTTTCAATTCACTCACGGTGGTGGCCACCTGCCCAATCTGAGTTTGCGGTTTCGAATGGTGGCATTGACATTTTGTTGGGCCGAACATTATTTGTAGCCATCTGTTTCATCAAATCTTCCAATGATGGCTCGGATGGAGTGGTTCTTTGGACTTGGCAACATGAGGGTCTCTTTGCCGCACGTGGCTGCACGCTTGTTGTTGTCTGAATGCGGGTGGTTGGTATTTGTTGCTAGGACCTATAGCTTGGTATCCGAATTCTTCTTCTTTGTTGGGGTTGTTGTTGTTGACTAGAATTCCCATATCTCAAGTTAGGATGGTCCTCGAGGCGGGGGTTATAAGTATTAGAAAATGGATCATATCTTGGTTCTTTGGGATGCGATATTGAGGTCTACTAGGAAAAATGCCACCATGCTTTGCAATGATCGTTGGAAAACGCGGAACCACCATCCTGAAGTGTGGGGCATGAATCGAGTAGGATGAGATGAGCAAGAGCAAATGCCACACACCCTTGCAGGCTCTTGTACAGAACCTGGTACATGTTGTCCCACTGCTAATTGCCTCACCAAAGAAGTCAATTCATCAAGTCTATGTTCCATTCTCTGTTGATCTACATGAGACGATTGAACTTCATTAACTCCTCTGGTTGAGGTAAGGACTCTTGTGCCAAATTGTTGAGCATTGGTGCCATATTTGCTATCAAATCTCTTCTTTGCGGTAGGGGTTTTATCCACCAATGCACCTCCGGATGCGGCATCCACCATACTTCTATCCATCGACAATGACAAGCCCTCATAGAAATATTGAATCAAGAGTGATCACTAATTTGATGGTGGGGACAACTCGAACACGCTTTTTGAATCTCTCCCAATACTCATGCAAGGTCTCACCATCATTTGCCTTATACCACAAATGTCTTTTCTAATGGCAGGTACTTTCTGGATGCGAGGAAGAACCTCTCCAAGAATAATTTCTTCATATCATCCCAACTCGTGACGGAGACCGGTGAAAGGTAGAAACGACCAATCCTTGGCTACATCGAAGAGAGAAAGGGAATGCCCTCAACTTGATATGCTCCTCGAGATTCCATGTGGCTTCATGGTTGAACGGACCACATGGAACTCCTTTAAGTGCTTATGGGGATCTTCACACAGTAAGACCATGAAACTTGGGCAACAAGTGTATCAATCCAGATTTTAACTCAAGTCGGCATCAAGATTAGGATATTGAATGCACAAAGACTAGTAAGTTACATCGGGAGCGACAAGTTCTTTAAGGGTCCTATTTTGCTGTTATCGGCCATGATTTTAGAATCACTTAAGATCTCAAGTGCACTTTCGATTCAATGTCACAACTAAATTCGGACTCAATTCTTTCACTTAGCCTACGAGTTCTATTCAACCTATGCAATGTTCTATCAATCTCGGGATCAAATTCAAGCAAGATATCGAGGATTAGACCTAGTCATACAAAAACACAAAAATAAAATAAAATAAGTAAACAAGTAAAATACACTAGACAACTCTAAAAATATACCAAAATAAATATAATTCACCTATCTAAATATTTTTAAAAATTATGGGACTTATACAGCATAAAAACTACACAAAAATGAAACTAAAAATACAATAAAAAATATTAAAAAATTGAAAAACTGGTCTAAACGATTAGGATTTTGGAAAAACCAGGGGTGACCTCACAGTTTACTGTGAGTCTTGTTTATTAGGCCGTTTTCCTTCAACTGACCAAGTTTCAGCTCATTCTAGGCACATTTTCTGTCAATACGAAATTCTTGTAAAATGACCAGTAATCACCCGTTTTTGCACGAAATCCACCAAAACACAGCAACATAAAGGTTAGTGAGAGATTAGTAGTTAAATAAACTCTTAATAAGATTGAACAAAATCAGAATGGTCCCGACAGCGGCGCCAAAAATTTGACACTTGTCGAGATTATCAAATTTAAATCAATTTATAACCGATTTACCAAAACTACTTGTAGCATAAGGTAACACCGGGTCGAGTCCGTAGATCACTCTAATTATGAAGTCAGATTAAGAGGTTAATAAATAGGGGGAAAGAGTTTTGCAAGATTAAATAACAAAGAACAATTAAAATGAGTAAACAAGATTGAGAAAACAACCAATCTAAGAGAATTAACAAATCTTGATTTTAATCCATCCTTGATCTTTATAAATCCGTTCAACTAACAACCAAATCTTTGGTCTTAGATCACATCAAGACGCCTCTCAATGATCCATGGATCTTCTATTAGAAACGCTTCTAAAATTTAATTAATTAAGGTTAGACAAATTAAGCATCCATCCAAAACCCAAATTAACTTAAAAACCAAGATCCAACCAAGTTAAATATTTCATCAAATATCTTTGATAAATTATATAACCTCTGAATTCATCTCTTGGCATATGATAATTACGCAATTAACATATGCAAATCCCAATCAAATTAAGCATTAAATCAGAATTTAAACAAGAGAAGAAAAGAAAGAGAAACTTGATTAATAGATGAGCGATATAACGATTAAAACGAGATCTCGGGATTAATCATCAAGCTTGTCAATCTCTTGGATTGATTAAAAGAAGTTTAGCTCTCCATAGCCATCACCATTGGAGAACTTTCAAGAGCCATACAAAAATGAAAATAACAAAGAGAGGAGGAGAGGAAGAGAAGAAGAGAATTCTCCAAAATGAAACACTAAAACTTTAATTATAACAACACTACTACATAAAAGCTCTACATATTACAATGATCTGCATAGCCTCCCTTTTATAGAGGGTTTATAGGTACAAAATGTCAAAAGGGGCTGAGTCATGGTGGTTGAGTGGAGTAGGTGGATGAGTGGAGTAGGTGGATGAGTGGAAAATGTTGAATGACTTTTGGTGAGTGGAAAATTATGGAGATTCTTTGTCTCCGAAATCATGCAGCTCTGAAGTCATTGCATTCGTCATTTTTGAGCCAAGTGGTCTTCATGAAGATTTTAGGTCTGGATCTTAGCTTTCAAATGGCTTTGGTTTGAGCCCAATATCACTTCCATAGCTCCAGATATGTTCAAATTACTGCACACTGCTCAGGTCCAAATGCAGCTCCTCTGTTCTGACTTCCAAGCCCAATATCACTTCCAAGGAGTCTGAATCGGGAAAAGTGTACAACATGAAAGTTGTAGATTTGAGTCTTAACTATCAACCATCAAAATTTCAGCCCATTCTACAACTTTCACCATGAGCAGTATAATGAACAGTACGCATAGGTCATTCTGCCAGGAGCAACACTTTAGTTCTTGATTCAATGCCAATTTGAGTCATCCAAACGTGTGATTGAGTCTTTGATGTCTTCATGAAGATTGTAGAGCTCTCTCTTATCTTTAAAATGACATAAGATTCACCTTAAACATCCACCTACAGCCCAAGATATGACCCAAATACAGGATTAGTGTAAGACATAAATCATGCTGAGAAATTCAATTAAATCCATTTTGAGTTCAAAACATACAAAACATAACCAAACTTAATTTATTAAGTGCACGGAGAGTGTAAATGACTAAAAATGAAGGCTTATTAATGCATCAAATATGTGAACATCAGGCATCACATATTGATGTGCTAAACGGTATATACTCTGATATTGATCCTGTTGGACTGAAATGATTATATCCAATCTGAATGCTTATGTCTTCTTTTGTTAATGCCAATGGGGGAGAGATTAGTGAAATATATTGCATGTGTACGGGGGAGTTTTGCACTTTCACATATTCTATCTCATGCATACATTACGGGGGAGTGTTGCACTTAATCATCTGATAATCAAATAAATGCATATATTTCTCATTCTGTTGAATGTTTAGTTTGTCATCATTAAAAAGGGGGAGAATGTGAATGCTTATGTCTTGAAGCATATCAAATGGGTTTTTGATGATAACAAAGCCAAAGATGAAGATCAAGATCAAAAGAGAAGACCAAGATCAAAAGATAAAGACCAAGATCAAAAGAGGTATATTAGATATAGGTCTTAGAATATCAATGTAAAATGCCCTTTAAGTATCTCAAAGATTCTCAAATAGTCTTTCAAAATATCATTTCTAAAATAAGTGTGAAAATTCAAAGCTACACATGTTTTTCAAAGCAACATTATTTTCAATATTAGATTTAACACTCATGAAAGGATTTATATTTAATCAAATGTCTTGAGGTGTTAGAAATGACTTACAAGCTTTATTGGACTTGAAAAATGTGTTCAAAGGCCAATGTAATCAATTACATGATGTTTGTAATCGATTACACAGCAAACAGAGGCCTTGTAATCGATTACATGAGCAAGGTAATCAATTACAAGCAAGTCAGAGGCCATTTAATCGATTACACAAATAATGTAATCGATTACAATAAGCCCAGAAAGGCAAGAACACGTTCAAAGAGTTATGTAATCGATTACATGGATATTGTAATCGATTACACAGCAAGACAGAAGCCATGTAATCGATTACATGGATATTGTAATCGATTATAAGCAAGTCAGAAGCTATGTAATCGATTACACCAATAATGTAATCGATTACACAGAGTCTAGAAAGCCAAGAACACGTTCAAACAGTCATGTAATCGATTACATAGATTGTGTAATCGATTACACGTGGTCTGACAGAGTCTAACGGCTATTTTAACTGCATTAAAAGCTTGGCTTTATCACCTCCAACGGCTCTTTTCTTCATGCAACTTATAAATACTTGCCTTGGGTCTTGATTAAGGGTTGAACTTCATTTTAGAACATCAATCTAACACTCATATACAAGAATCAATCCTGAATATGTTTTTGCCCTGTTTTTGTGAGAAATCTTGAGATATTCAAAAGGGACATTGCTAGAGCTTCAATTTGTATTTATCTACTCTTTAAGAGAGTTTCTATCTTCTATACTTTGTGTAATCTGAAAAAGAGAGGGTGAGGTATTCCTCTAGAGTGAAGGGTGAGGTATCCCTTAGAGAGTGAGGTATCTCTCAAAGTTAGAAAAGGGTGAGGTATCCCTTGAGGGTGAGGCATCCCTCAAAAGGTTGTAAAGGGTGAGGCATCCCTGTTTTTGAGGCCCAAAGCACAAGGGTGAGGTATCCCAAGGTATTGGTGAGTGCTCTATTGTGTAAAGGTTTTCAAGCACCCGTTTAAGCTTGAAGTTTAGTGGAAAATCTCGAGTGGTTCGCTTGAGGACTTGACGTAGGTCACAAGGGGTGGCTGAACTAAGATAAATCCTTGTGTTTGATTCTCTCAACCCTATCTCTTTACATTTGTGCATTTACTTTATATGCTTGCTTGAATATTATTCATCTTGGTTTATTTAATTTGTGAGTGAAGTATTCAATCTCATTTATCTATTCACTTCAATTATCTAATAGCTTCAACGAAAATTGTTTAACAAACGTTTTATGAAAGATTTGCAAAAATATTTCATAAACTCAATTCACCCCCTCTTGAGTTTGAGGCCACTTGGCTAACAGTATTCGAGGCGCCAGTCCTCGGACTCCTATATAAGTTGGTCTGACTGCATAAGCCTGACATGTTCCATCTTTTACTCAGACACTTAGACTAGTCTTTGTATACTTTGTGATCATTCTTCTAACCTACCTACATTTCTTTTCTTTTCATCAATCTCTTTTGACCTAAACCTTGGTCAGTACTCGAAACAGGAACCATTTTGCAGACTTACTTGCTAAACATGGTTATGGTCACTTTTTGCTAAACATTTTGGTCACTTCTTTTGGCTCACTGAACATAAGTTCTCCTATTTCATTATGGGTACACAACGTGAACGAAAGGCAGCCCGACCATGTAGATTGTTGACAGGTGATTCAAACATTATGAGGTGGACGTTCACACTAAAAAGAACATTATGAGTTGGACGAACATGAAACATCTAACTTCTTAAAAAAAACAATTATGAAAAAAAAAGACTTACGACAACCATAACGACATCAGCTTCGAGCATCATAACAAAGCTTATGTGGCTGACTATTAACAATAGATAGAGATACAACATAATCGGATTTGAATCATCTAAAGTAATTTATGAGTAAGTAAATATCTATCAACTATTGATTGATTGGTGGGTCTATCAATCAATAGTTGATAGATATTTATTTACTCATAAATTATTTTAGATGATCCTCTTCCATCACTTTACCAAGTCAACTTATTATTTTAAAAAATTTACGCAAAGTTATTATGTTTTATAACAAAATCAATTGGATATACCGTCTGCTACTAAAGATTATAACCGTAGTTATTAAATTCGGGAGTTAAAATATTACACTTGAAAGGCTTGAGTTTTGTGATATGTAATTACCTTAGAAAAGAGTAACCTCACTTCCTCAATAGGTAGAAAGTCTCTTTAAAAACTATTTGATCCCGATTTAAGTTCGATTATGGTTACTTTGCCTCTACTTTAACTTATCCTCCTCTCCTCACGCATTATTTTATAACAAGGTTAAATTAAAGTTTTAGTCCCTATAATATATATTTATTTTTAATTTAATTTTTATAAATTTTTTAAAATTAATCTTTATACTTATAAAAAATTTTAAAATAATTCTTGTTAACTTTTGCTCTAATATGATTAATTTAATCTTTACTAGACATTTTACAAAATAAAAAAGAGCATATATTGGATAAAAAAATACTTGTTCTGAAAAAATAAATACCTACTAAAATGAAAGAGTACATGTTGGATAAAGAAATACTTACTCAAAAGAAATAACTACCTACTAGAATAAAGGAGCATCTATTTAACATTTTACCCAAAAAATGAGCATTTAAAAGAGCCTATACTGGATAAATATACACTTGTTTTGTTAATTAATTGACGATGTTATAACGAAATTATAACAAAAGTTAATAGTTGAAACTATTTTAAAAACTTTTATAAGTGTGAGGATTGATTTAAAAAAAATTATAATAACTAAAATAAAAATAAAAAGTGTTAGGAATACACTTTCTATCACATTCATTTTAACATACTCTCTTTTATTAGGTCACGTCACACACTAGTTGAAACACATTTAATTTCGATTAATGTGTAATTAATTTAATTAGTATATAATTAACTTGATTAGTGTATAATTAAATTTGAGTTTGTACTTTAGTGTATGACGTAGTCTAATAAAAAAATATATTAAAAAGAGTATGATAGAAAATATATTCTTAACATTCTTTAAATTAAAAATGAGTATAAAATATAAGAACAAAAACTTTAATTTAACCTTTTAACAAATAAATTGAATGTACCAAAGCAACAAACACTACTAATAAACCTGTTTTAATTCCTTTTTCAATTACGTAACCTGAAAAGTGTAACCATCTAGTAATGTGGTGATAATTTCAATTAGGTCATTATATTTGCTCTCATTAGCCGTACTCTTTTTTTTCTTAACAAATTTTAAATTAAAAGCTAACTCCCACGGATTTTTTCTACGTCTCATAACTATCTTTTAGTGCTGACCGAACATTATTGTATAGATGTACTATGGCCCATGATCTTATATACCAAAGCCTCACTTTATATAAAGCCAAATGGAACACCTGATTATGGATTTATGGATGGCAACTAACATCATGGAATGAATGACCTATGTACTCTTTACTCTCTTCAGTATGAAAATTGAAAAATGTCATGACCTATGCTCCATTTTTTATTTGCCATATGATGCTCTTTTTACCCTATGAAAATGACAGTCACACAATCAAAAGAAAAAGGAAAAGGCAAAACAATTCCTGCACAAAGCGAATTTGATCTATGCAATTTGATCTACGCAGGCAGGCCCTGTTCATGTGTGATCCATTGACTAGAAAGTAGAAGAGAAGGGTAAGCTCTTTCTTTTTCTTTTTATCGATAAGGAAGTGAGTTCTTTTTTGTGACAAGTACGGGAGGGACGTTGCTCTATCACGGTAGTAATAGTAAGGGGATGCAACTCAAATAACAAAAATAATTATTTCATCATTTTTTTTAGTATTAGTTGATTAACGAGATATTCATTAGTTAATTAATATATATAATTAATTATAAATTTATACTTCATTAATTAATATAAAAAATAATTAAAAAAATAATAAGAAAAAATTAGAGTTGCTCTAACAATGGCATCATTATAGCAAATTGACTAGGACAAAGAATTCGTAGTCTTCATACCTAGCCGGTGTCAAATATCAGGTCAAAGGAAGGAAAAAAGTTCGAAAAATAGACACATACCCAGGCCAGAGGCATTCCAGTTTGAGGAAAATCAGTGAGAAGGTATAAAGTACTGGTAGTGCACTGGTCCACCGTGATCATTATAACTAGGACTTTACTTCTTTTTATCTCAGAAATCAACGAAAAATGATGGGAGCCTACAAATCGATAAAATCTGTTACCCATATCAGGAAAAATAAAATCAGAAAAACAAGAAAGTGAGGGAAAGGGGATTTGGTAGGCCCGTTCAATCCGAATTAGCATAACTTCCTTGGCCATTCAGGTACAGTTGAACCTTTTAGTAATTTTGCTATCAATATCAAACCAAAGCCAATCCATACAGGTATATTGATCTTTCCAATAGTATTTAAGGTTTAACAAGACACCGGCCAAATGAAAGGGCTGCAAAACCACCCTACGCCTAACTAAAGCTGTGTATATATAACTTAGGAACAAAAAAGACCTAAGAGGAAAAAAAAAAGACAGAATAAAATAAAATGGAAGAACAACTGCTTGCGCCCACCTTAATTCCCTCCTCTAACCTTTCTACAGATAGAACATACAGAGTCAAAGTTCATATTGAGGGGACCACTGACTTTTCATTTATGCAGCACTTTACCTGCAACAGAACAAATTTAGGTTAAAAAATTATTTTAAAAGAATAAAGAGCCATAAAATTCCAGTTCATCAAATATATATATATATATATATATATATATATTCCCTTATTCATCAAGTATTCTCACTACCTTGTCTTTGAGCTCCCAAGAGTGAGCTCTAGATCATCTGATCCGCAATCTTCATGGATCCTCTCTCCTTCCCAGGGCTTCACCAAACCTGCTGTGCTGCTTCCAAAGGCAAATTCGTCTGAAACTGCTTCAGCCATTGGAATGTCAGCAGTGTGATCAGAGCCTGCTGCTACAGCTGGAGAACATGTCCCACTTTGCCCAGGTGTCCACATGCGGGAACCACTGCCAACAAAAACCTCTTCCTTGAAGCCAAATGGGTTGGAAGAGACCAGGCTGAAGGTTGGAGAAGTTGGCCCACCCTGGGGAATCCTAATCCCAGCAAACCAATCTGGGTCAACAACCTGGCGGCCAGGGCTTGGAGGGGTGGAAGAGGGCAGGAAGGAGTACTGCTGCCCGCCCCACACAGGACGAGTGGACTGATCCTCCCAGACAGCTTTGATTCGGGGTGTTCTGGCAGTTGGAGAGCTCAGTGGAGGAGTGACAGGAGCGCTGATGGAGCCACTATGCATATATAGCTGGGGAAGCTTGGAAGAGGATGCTGATGATGATCCAGATGAGAGGTTTTTGAGCCATGGAATGAGGGAATTACCATCAGCATTAGGATGTGCAGCATGGGAGGATGAGCGAGGGCTAGGGAAGGAAGAAGAGCCTGGACTTGGGTTGTAGGAAGCACAGGGACTAGGATGGTAAGATGAACATGGGCTTGCCGCTGCAGAACCACCTGCCACGTCCATGCGTTCAACAGGCTTGCATCCCTTTATATACAAAAAATTTTCAGCTAATAATTCAGAGGTAGCATACATAAAATTATGAGACTACAAATGACTGACATTTGTAAAACCCATATATATATATATATATCACTTTTGCAACTAGATAGAACCATAGACTAAAAACAACAATGTAGCCATTTTCCCTTCAAAAAGGTATCTATTCTTCTGCCCTTAAAAATCTCACTTTCATGGGTTAATATATTAGGCTGGACTAATTTTTTAAAAAAACTATCTATTACTTCACCTTGTAACAACATTATATTTGTAGATCTATGTACGTCAATATATAGACAGTATTCAGTAGATTTGCTTCCCTTCTATCATTCAACTGGTTGGACCATAGGCAGGCAAGTAGAAATTTTCTACATGAAAACCAGGTCATCAGTGAATTCAATCTGATGTCTTAAAAGCAACTAACAGATTAGGTACATGCATGCTCCTAAAATTCTTAGCATAAAGTACCCAAAATGTTTTTCCCTCCTTTTTTATTACACATAATAAACTGCTACACCCTTTCTTTTTTACACATAATCAACTGATAAACTAACATTCATTCAAAGTATTTAAAAGAAGACAATGCTACAAAGGAAGAAAAACAAAGAAACAAATAAGCAAACTCAAAGAGCAAACCAGTCCCTGTTGGGGGTAAATACTGCATCCCCTTTTCAATCTTTTGGGGAATACTACATCCCCGTCAATCTCTTTGAGAATACCACATCCCCTTATACACAATAGGCATTAAATATTAGTAATTGGGAAAAGCATCACACAAATCACATACAAAGTTTAACGTGGTTCGGCTAATATGCCTACATACACGGAAGAGAATAGTCAAATCTATTATAAAAACAAATTTAGCCTACTGGCCTTACAAAACAATCTCTCTCAGACTCTCAAGTAAGGTTATGAGAGTGAGAATGAGATTCTGAGAGAGATTGTCTTGTAAGGCCTACAGACTAAATTTGTTTTGATAGTAGATTTGACTCTTCTCATCCGTGGATGTAGGCATATTAGTCAAACCATATTAAACTTTGTGTGCGATTTGTATGATGCTTTTCCCAATTAGTAATATTTATTGCATGTTGTGTATAAGAGGATGTGGTACTCCCAAAGAGATTGAAAGGGGATGCAGTATTACCCCCAACAGTCCCTTGTCATATCACACGTACCCATGGCCTGAAACCCACAAAGAACAAAGAAAACAAGCCTATCACACAAAAGAAGAGGTGGAAGAAAACTCTGCTTGAAGATTCTAGGATTCTAGTTTCTATAGTTTTAAATCATAACAGTACCTTATTTTCAGTGAAAAAAAAAATACCAGTACTTTATATCCACCGTTGGTGGTGTAAAATGTAAAAATAAATAAATAAAGGAGAGAATTAACTTACAGAACATTGGTAAGCAATAAAAGCAAAAATGTTAGTGACTAACATATTTTTCTCTTTAGTTAGAGTACGGTCAATGCATGCACACAAGAAAACAGGGACCAACTTAGATGGTTAATAAATAGGACACTAATAAAAGTGATAATTTGTAGTAATTAGAAAGTTAACAGATAATATCTACATTTAGGAATAAGGTTCTTCTCTCTCTCTCTCTCTCTCTCTCTCTCTAATGAATCAATGAATTTCCTTAAAAAAGTGTCAAGAGCAGCAACAAATACAACAACCAACCAACAAATCAGTTCTCTCTCTCTCTCTCTCTCTCTAATGAATCAATGAATTTCCTTAAAAAAGCGTCAAGAGCAGCAACAAATACAACAACCAACCAACAAATCATTTGCTAGAAACAGTTATCCCACAACCTACACAAATACTCCTACAACTGTTAGTGAGAAAAATTTTACATTAATAGCTTACTATGACTTTGCCTGATTCAACACATCTTCAAGCTTTTGTCATTCTTACTTCATTCAATTCAATTACATTCATTCCATTAATGATGAAGACTAGCAACCTAACGTTCAACATTGAAGAGTTCAACATTATATGGTCATATGCATTAAATTGTTTAAAAAGTATATATCCAAGGAGATATCAATTTTATTGGCAGCATCTGCAAAATAATAGAACAGTATTTAAAACTTTAACTGACTGAATAAGTTACCTTTCTAATTAATAAAGAAGTTGTTTGCTTATATGAAATTGGCTTGCTTGCCATTCTAATTTTTGTTCACTTAACTAAGACGTGTCACTTTTAACAAAGATAGAACAATGTGTCCCCTTACACACACACGTACTCTCCCCCCCACCCCCCTTTTTTTGCCAAAAAAAATAAAAAGAAAAAGAAAAAAGTAAAAGAAGGGAAACCCAACCCAGTAAGTCCTTCTTATTGAGTCAAAACAAGCTCTCTCCAGTTACACAGGGCATTAGTGAACACTTTATTTCGAGCGTCATCAATAAAGGTGCCGCAGCAGAGAAAAATAAAAATAACCGCAACCCCCCTAAAAAAAGAAGAAATATCACGGGAACTGAGGAAAAAGGGTTCTCCAAATTAGAGTACCATGCAATGTCTGTAAAAGCTTCTGCCAAGTTGCAACAAGCACAGCAACCAACTAAAAATATACCAAGCGGACACCTAAATTGGCAAATTTACCCCTGGCAACTTCTCGAATCCCCAGGGTACAAGTAAGAAATTTTTGACACTCCTCTGTCCCAAAACCATAACGGGCATTTTCTTTCTTTCTTTTCTTCCCCTCGAGATCTATGCCCCTGAGGTTCTCACGGATTAGTATGAGTCATCAAAACACCATCACGGAGATATAGAGAGAATCTTTTGTGCTTCACGCTTAAAAGCGAGAGGCACAGCCCCGACCAGATCTAACGTACACACAACCCCGGTGAGCGC
The DNA here is from genome assembly GCA_029884595.1 of Ormosia semicastrata. Taxonomy (NCBI): domain Eukaryota; kingdom Viridiplantae; phylum Streptophyta; class Magnoliopsida; order Fabales; family Fabaceae; genus Ormosia; species Ormosia semicastrata. The sequence continues at coordinate 24,601,030 of JAQQTO010000055.1, read as the reverse complement.
AAAAAAGAAAGAATCTAGCCCCACTATTAAGTCATCACCATAAGACCAAAAAGATAACACACAGCAACAAAACAATAGCAGCCAAATGCAGCATCAGCATTTGACTCTACTCTCCCGATTACAATCTCTTTGTTATAGAGGGTCACCCTTTCTGTGACCCTCTCTGCCCCTTTCATGTCCTTTTGATTCCGAGCATCATTACTGCCATCAGTAGCATGTGCCATGATATGATACTGCAATAATCAAAATCAAACCCCACATGGTAGCAGACGCAGCACGAATTGCTCACAATGGCTCCAAATTTCAAAAGGAATTTGATGCTATAATTGACATTAACAAAAATGGATGCTAAAAATAGAAAAATAAAAATTCTCAATTTATTTGATCTAAACAAGAAACTAAGGCATGCAATTGCATGTAGCATTAACGAATTGCCCACACTGGCCTCAATTCCTGAAATACCAAATGAAAACTATAATTGACATTAACAAAACATATGCTAAAAATAGAAACATGTTAAATTTATTTTATCTAATAAGAAACTAAAGCAAAAAATTAATTGCATGTTTTCAACAACAACAGATAAGTGTGTTACCTTTCGATAGGTGGTGCCGTCCGGTTCAACGGTCCAACCGGCTTCGTTGCAGAGAGCCTTGAGGACTTCGTTGTTGTCGCAGTGCTTGGGAAGCTTGTAGTTCCCGTACATTCTGAGACCCGAGAAGATCTTCGCCGCTATGGCTCTTCTCCTCCTCTCTCTCCTCTTGTTGTTCTCCCTCTCCTTCCACGTTGGCTGCCTCGTCCCCGACGTCATCGTCCTCGCCGGAAAATGCTCTAACGTCACGGAAAAACCGAAACTTCGAGAACAAAGAAGCAGAAAACAAAAAATTGATGGCACAAAAAGAGGACCAGAATCAGAATCAGATTGTGTGATTAAACGCAACCGCTTCACGATCGAGAAGTTCCAAGATCAAACCGCAAGCAAAAGGTATCAATTATCGAGCTGAAGTGCCACAAAACGACATCATTTCTGTCGCGAAGAACGGAATGAGTTCTTCGGAGCTCCGAATCGGAGGAAAACGAAGCCGGATTAGGAGGTGAAGATGGTTCGTCGGAATGGAGCAAGGCGACGGCGTTTGGAGGAGGCTTTGATTTGGTGTTGGCAGTGATCTGAGCAGATCTAAGAGCATGAGGTGGCGAGGTTGCCGGAGCGAGATTGGAGAAGCATGGTCACCGGAAAACTCGTCGGAAAACAGGGAGCGGTTTCGGTGAGGAAAAGCGGTGAATGTGAAAAGAGAAGTGAAAGAAGCATGAATTATATGAACGAAGAGAGGACTGCGAGAGAAGTTGGACTAAATATGTTGGGGGAAGTTAATTGGTCACAGTTTCTGTGAATTTAACGATTGTGCCATTGGAATAAAGAGAGAGAAAGGGAGAGATTAATGAGGCTTGTGATTCGTACGTGCGTGACTGGACTACGTGCTAAGGTTGACTGAACCAAGCTGCTCTACCCCACATGGCAGATTGGCATTGAGGACTGTCCGAAATTTTGAAATAGTTAATTTTTGTAAATATATATATATATATATATATAAGTTGTAATATTTAAAATTGTGATAAAATAATATGTAAATAATAAAAGTGGAAAAGATAGCTTGGATCATGGCTATCCTCTCTTTGTACATTAGCTTGATTTAGAACTAGTTTGGATTGAACTTTCAATATATATATATATATATATATATATGCACACACTTTTTTTAAAACATCTTATAAAAGAGTATAAATTATTTCATTTTAGATGCCTATTTCTAAGAAGAGGGTGTTTGTTTAGATCTTTGGTACGTGAAAGAGTTCCACATTGTCTAGGTGTAGCAATGTTAAGTATTTGGAAATGAACTTTAACGCTAAGTTAGTAATTAATAAAGGTGGGGTTAGGAGACAAACAATGAGCATACTTAAATAGTTTACCTAAGCATTCTCAGATAGAGAGGGTGAGGCTCAAGGGTTTGTAATGGTAACTCGGTTGCATGTCATTGGGCTCGAACCAATATGAATTTATTGGTCTAGATGCAATACTATAAAAAATAAAAAATTTATTTAAAATTTTTAATAGCTTCTATATGATTTGTAAAAGAATTTTTCATAAGTTCAAAAATTTATCTCAAAAAGATATAATTTGTACTTTTCTTAATACTTTATCATTTAAAAAAAACACTCATCAAAATATGTAATATTAAAGTTATTTTAAAAAAAAGATTTTTTTAAAATCCAAATAGCACATCCAAATAAGCTCTTAACCTAAATACTTATTGAGAACGAAAAATCATGTATCCACTTGATGCATATATCTTGTTTTTCTCTCAGCATATAACATAAGCGTAATTTTATTTACTACAAGCAGTGCAAAGTCATGAAAATTGTAACAATGTGCCTAATCAATATCAAAATCAACAGTATGTATATAAATTAAATTTGTCATAGAATTACTCAACGAAAACCTCTATTAGCAATTGCACTAGAATTGTATTTGAAGAGTTTGTTGCAGCCAGTGAATATATATATATATGGGATTGCTAATCTCTACATGTTCATGTGGAGGTTAACAAGTTAGCAACTTTTTGCTTTGAACTAAAACTCACACTCTTATTTCTTTAAACATCTTTAAAGGTGGTATGAGTAGTGTCATTTTATTCTAACCACAAATATCTATATCTAATTTAATAAAGAGAGAGAAAATATTAAATGTTAACATTAATGTGAAAAAAATGTAGAAATATACGTTAATGAAGAGAGAAATTTTTTATTATTAATTTTAATTATTAATTATTAATTTAGAAAATAGTATTAATATAAAAAAAAATCTAAAAACGTAAAATATTATTAGTGGATAGGTTTGAATTTTGCATCTAAACTGCAGAATATATTTTTTAGTGGATACATCTCAATTGTAAAATTAAATTTTTCAATGAAATAACAATGTAAAACTTCAAATAATATTAGTTGAATAATGCTATGTTTCTTAAATTCTTTCTATCAATATCATAGGTTATTTTAGACTCATAAAATTTAGCATCTAATACAAATATAAATAGAACAACTAAAAAAATACAAATATAAATAGAAGGTAATTATTATTATTTAATATATGAGCAGTAGAAAGAAAAAAAGAAATCAGGCAAATAACCTAAACTTAATCATTTCGTCACTAAAAGGTCAAAGTTAAATTTATTTATTTATTCTAGAATCAATCATATATTTGATTACAAGGTAGTTTTAATTTTTTTTTTTTAAAATAGTTTCTACATTAAACCGTAAAAAACATAAATTTCTTTAATATTAGTTGAATGACGTTATGTTAATTTTTGTATATATTATATGTTAAATTTCTTTAATAATATTATATGTTTCTAGATTTTTTATATATTAATACTATTTTATAAATTAATAATTAATAATTAAAATTAATAATCAAAACTTATCTCTTTATTAAAGTTATATTTCTACTTTTCTTTCTTTATTAATGTTACTATTTAATTTTTTTCTTTATTAAATTTGATATTTTTAATTAAAATAAAATGATATAACTATTTATATCTTTAAAGATGTTTTAAGAAATAAAAAAGTAAATTTTTAGCTCAAAGCAAAATATGAAAATTGTTAACTTCACATGAAGACATGGAGGTTAACAGTCAGATACAGATTCAAGGGGGCGAGCATGAGCCTTAATCTCCTCTCTTCTCACCATTTTTATATGTACTAATAATTTAATTTAATTTATTAAAAGATAAAGGGATAATTACATTGATCTTTCATAAGATTAGTTTTTATTACATTTACACTCTTCTTATGTAAAAATTATACTAACATTTTTTATTTTATGTATTGTTATTATAATTTAACACTTTTCTTTGTTTATGAAATTACACATATTTTCCTTACTTTATGTACGAATATTACACAAAGTTTCATTCAAAATACAAAATAATGGATGTATGAATAATTTTTAAATAAGAAAGGTGTCAATATAATAAGCATTAACCTCATATGAGGTTAATATAATTATTTCAAAGAAAAAATAGTAAAATTAAAAGAATTTATATTTGATATGTATTTAACATGTAATTCATAATTATTTTATATATATTGATATTATAATTTTAACTCATCTTTCTATTAATTTTTAATCTTTATATAATAAACATATTGTCTTCTCTCACTTTCACCTTCAGTCTCTTCTAATTTTTAAAATCTAAATAAATAAAAATTTTAGTTTGTCTATGAATCATGATGTGGAGGACATGATGCATTTAATATTTAATATAAATATATATTTTTATTCAATTTTACTTTATTTATAAAACTTCCTATTTAATAAAAAAATGTTCTTTTAATGTAAGTAAATAAAAATATATCTATTCTTAATTTAAAATAATACATTAATTTTAACTTACTAAATAATTTAAAAGTAAATGTATCTTTATATATTAATTTTAATTTTTTATATTTAATAATATAATTCCTAATTTTTTTTGCATTCGTCCATGATAATAATGCTAGCTCCTTTTAGTGATTGAGATAGAACGTGTTTTCCTTTCTTTGCCAAAATGTTGCATTATTACAATGCACGCTTATTTGACCTGAATAGCCAAAACTGATGTTGAAAGACCATGAGCCTCGTCGATGGGGATAGATAGATGAACACAGATAATGGACCAATTCGGGTAAGAAAGAAAGAAGACAAGCAGAAAAGATGGAAGGGGTAATTTCGGATTTTACACAAACCACTAGCAGGCAAACAAAGGCAATGAATAGATGCGTCTTATATTGACAATTTGACATACATGACACAAATAGTGAGCTAGCGTTGTCTCCGTAACGGTCTCCGAGTTTGAACAGATTCAGAGATGCTTGCAAAACGCGTCGTATGGTGTGAAGTGAAGGGGGAACGTGTGAGGGTTCGGCGCACGTGTGAAAGAGGGGCCGTAGTTGCACGCGTTACGTGGACAGCGAGGGCAGTAGCCGATGATGTTGGTGGGGGGTGGGTGTCTCTCTCCGCTGCTGCCTCTTTCACGTGACCCCACGCCTCTGCATTACTGTGATGGGTCCACTTTCTCTCTCTTTTCTGTTACAAGCTCCATCCAGGTCCAACTCCCCCGCCTGCGAACGTGTGCGGGTTGCCACGTTCTCCCTGAAAAACTCATTTGCTCTGTCAGTTTTTCGGGTTTATATATATATATATAAACAGCACTTGAAAAGGAATTGGGAGCTGTGAAAGACCGTCTTTAATGGTAATTTTTAATATACACTCTCTAAATATGATATATTTATATATCTAAATCATTAATTTATTTATAAAATAAATTAACGGTTTGTAAGTTTCTTTTTTTAAATTTTTTTTTAAGTTTATATTTTTTTTATATACTACTACTATTATTATCGTCGATTGACACACTATTATACGCTACTTATCAGTCACACCAATCACTTATAATTTTTTTTAGTTGTATAATCAGTATAAATATTATCAGTTAAAATTTATAAGATATTTTCAATAAACACAGTTATAGTTTTACGAAAATCGGTCACTTCTAATTTTTTTATATTATATAACTGTATAAATATTATCGGTTAAAATTTATAAGATTTTTCAACAGTTAAAATTTTAGAAAAAAAATTTTAGTATGCATAGTTATTTATGAAAAAATATAAAGACTGATATAATTTTAACTGATAATATTTATACAGTTGTATAATTTTAAAAAAATGAATAGTTGACAGTCAGAGGTAGGCGACAGCCGAAAATGGCGGTGGCGATGGCCGAAAGTTGTGGCTGTCGAAAGTGGCGGTCGACCATCGCAGGTGGTTGCCAATGGCCGGAAGTGGCAGTCGACCACTGCAAGCGGCGACCGACGACAACCGGCAATGGCTGATGATGCTTCTACTGGCTGCCTAAAAAAAAAATAAACTAGAAAAAAGAGAGAGAGGCAACCTGTAAAAAAAAAAAACTTGCTGTTGCAGATAAAAATTTGAATGTATGATATACCTAAATTTGACAGAATGTATAGTAGCACCTGCTTGTTTTTAATTAGCAAAACTTATTTTGAGATCTCTAACTATTTTTTTTTTGGATGGATCAAAGTGATTTGGCATTTTTTTTCCATAAGGTTTATTTATGTTACGTATGAGTATGGCTTATTCTAACTCTCTTTTGATTCAGATCAAAATAGTATGGTTTTTTCGAAAAAAGTTGTTTTAAAATAAGTTTGTCTCTAATTAAAATGAATAAATAATGAAATATTTATTTTTAATTTAATTTAAAGTATATTATAATTTTAATCAATTAAAATTTAATAATAGATATATCCATACTTATTTATTTTAGATACAAGCTCACTTTAAGTTATATTTAAATAATTTATGATTGGTAAAAAATGAAATGAAATGAAATATTATAAAGTTTTCATATCATTATTTAGATATTTAAATATGGAATAAAGAAAAAATTTATTCCATTATTTAAAAGTTTTAGTGTAATAGAATGAAATGACAAAAATTATAAATATTTTGTTTATATGTCATTCTATTTTATCCTATACCTATAATTTAAGTGAAAAAAAGTGAAGTTTAAGATTAAATAAGATGAAATGATTAATGTCACTTCATATCATTTTATTTTGTCCAAATTTTAAAAATCTAAGCAATAATTCGTAGATATATTTTATTACTTTCCATCTATTTTATTCCTTACCACTAATTCAAACATATCTTTAGAAAAAAAACCTTATCCAACCTTCCCCCACAAGTTTTACGCAAAGATTAAACACATATCCTTTCACTAAAGACTGCATCAATTCAACTAAAACAAACAGATAAAATATGGGTTAAGTTGAAGGATACAATTAGTGTAAGTAATGGTGAGCAAAAGATAAAGTAACTTAGGCTATGTTTGGATACTTAATAATTGATAGAATGAAATGGAATGTGATGAGATGGAATGAAATTGGATAAAAGTATCATTCCATTATTTGAATATTTTAAGATGAAATAGAATAAAGTTATCACTCTATTATTTAAAAAGTAGATGATTTTTGGTAGGATGAGATGAAATCTTAATTATAATAATAATAAAAAAGATAATTTTATCACATACTCCTAAATTGGGGGAAAGAAAATTGATGATTTTTTATAAGATGAGATGGAATTCATTCCACCCACTTTTATCTCATTCTATCTTTTTTTAACATACCTAAACAATGGAACATATCTCTATTCTATTATATTTTCCTCCATTATACTTAATCCTATCAATCCAAACATACCCTTAGTGAAAATCAGTTATTTGAGTTTTCTTTATGATAATGAACTAATAATATTTAAACAAGTTAATTAATTATAGTTAGAGATGAGAATTAAAATCAAACATACGTCGACACTTGATGAAATAACACAGATTGCGTTTTAGTTTGAAGTTTTTTATAAATAAAATAAATGAAATTTGTTCATGAATTTTAGCTTAAGTGGTATCAAATTATTCGGGAACAACTTCATTTTAAAATTGAATTTCATCAAGACCTTTTTGCTTAAACTCTAATTTACTTTTTGAGACCATTTAGCTTCAATATTAATGTACATTTTACTTTTTCTATAACACATCTTAGACGTACTTTGTAATTTAAAAAATTTACTAAAAATTAGTTAACAAAGATTTAACATTGTTTATATATATTATTATATATATATATATATATATATATATATGGGGTATATCTAGTGAGAGAGTGAGAGAAGTAAATTTTGATCATACAATCATAAATAAATAGTTACGTGACTACTTAAAAAAGTCACATGTATTTATATTTTAATCTTGACCATTCATTTAATATCTAATGGTCAAGATTTACTCATCTTACAATAAATAAATAAATAAATGGGACAAACACCCAAAAGTAACAGAAAAAAAAAAATACACTGAAGAAACTACTCAGGTTAAGGAAGCCCCAGATCTTGATTGTAGCCCCAATTAGCTAACCAATTAGCACAGACATTCCCTTATGTCCAAGTGTGAACAAAATGAATCTCCCAATCCCCTTGCTTCCAATAGGAGATCTTGGAAAGCAAAGGATGAGGATGCCCTTCAGCAATACCCAACCTGTTGAGGAGAGTAATAACAACCCTAAAATCACTTTCCACAATAACATATCTAAATCTCGAATTCCAAGCTATCTCCAAACCATCCAAAATCCCTCACAACTTTGCATTATAGGCAGTGAATGTACCAATATGATGAGTAAATCCCTTAAGCCATTTTCCATTAACTTGTCCAAAAAATACTATCACAACTAGCATCACCAAGATTGCCTCTTGATGATCCATCTATGTTTAGTTTTATATGCCAGCTAATAAAAATCGTGGTACTTTGCATCAAAGGTCGTAACATACGAAGACCCTGAGGACGCATATAAACAGTGGCAAATGGCTCCTTATTCCTCGAATTCCATAGCATCCAACAAGTGGTGAAGAAAATATTTGGCCAGAATACCATCTCATTCACACAAAAATCCATTATAAAGTCCATCTCCAGCCAGCATTTTAAATCACCAAGGAAAAACCTTGGATCTTGTTTGACTTGATTAGAGGAATCCAAATGACAGTTGCTCGTACGCAGTCCCTAATAACATGAAGGACATTTTTCAGAACACCAACACAACTGTTACAATCCAGGCTCCCCTTGTACCATTTACTCCTTCTTTCATCTGTTAGCAAGCAGTTGTGAGCCACTTTCCGCATATGGAGCTTCATCCTTTTAAGACTTTTTCCATTTCCAGATATGACTCCATGGAAACATAGTGGTAGGGAATTTGATCGTTTCTCAAAATCCTATACGCACTACGAACAATGAAATTTCCATGATCTTCAGCGCCTCCCTGAAGCATGTGATAAGTACCCTGTTCCTTGCTAAGAGGAGAATGGCTTGAATATTAATCAATTGGGCTATAAGAAATTCCTGCATCTTACTGAAGTTCCACTTTTCATCTAGTAGAACAAATTCTCGCACAAAGGCAAGCCAATCTCTGGGTGAGGGTTACATGGGAAACCAACTCTCAAAGGTAATAGACTTACCAATCCATCTGTCTTGCGAGAAAAACACATCTCTCCTATTCCCCAAACCACGACAATATTTCGAATTAAATGAGGCCACTGAGCAAGAATATTATGGCTGATGGGAGAACCAATGGCATATATAATTCATCTTTTGAATAATATTTCTAGTTGGAGTATATTTCCCTCTAAGGAATTGAACCCAAAGGTCATTGGGCCTGACTAGTATACCCCATCCTAATTTCCCTACAAATGCATGATTTACCAAATGAAGGTACTTGAAACCAAGCCCAGCAATCTGTTTGATCAAGTGAAGATGCTTATGTTGGGCATCATTCCCCCAAATAAATTGACTCTAGATCCTCTCAATGTTTATTAGAGTAGAGAGAGTTTGCTTTCAATTTTCTCTAATATAATTTTGAAGCAATTCTTCTTAGACTTGTCATTAATTATAGGGGAGCGACCCAAGATACCTTCCTAGGGTAGGAGTAGCCAAAAACCCACTTCTTTGAATGATGGAATTCCTAATCTCATGGGACACGTATTTGGAGAAAAAGATACTTGTCTTTTACTTGTTAATATTGTGGCCAGAAGCTTCACCAAAAACATCAAGATAATTCATTATGCACTCCAATTGACGGATGGAGGCTTCCACAAACAAGAGGAGATCAACAACAAATAATAAATGAGAAATTAGGTGAACTGATCTACCAGCTCTCGTAGGCTTCCCAATGAACTTGGAGGATTATATCTATCAACAACATTGGGCCTGATTATATATATAAAAGGGGAGATGAGATCCCCTTGACGGATGCCCCTTGAAGGAATGAAAGGGTCTATTTTCTCCCTATATTCTAAAGAATCTTAAAAGACGTACCAAGAGGATATATAGAGCAAAGTGAGATTAACAAAATCTTTTGGCAAACCAAAATCGATCCACCAAATACCTTTTAATAAAACTCGAAGAAAGCCTATCATAGGGTTTTTCAAGATATATTTTATAGACAAGTAGCCCTTCTTACCCTTAATACGTCTCATGGAATGAACTATTTCATGAGTTATAATAATATTATCATGAACATTCCTCCCAGGGACAAAGCTTGGGCAGGAGAAATACAACTAGGCAAGCAAACTTTTAATCTGTTTGCTAGAACCTTAAGTGATACACTTATAAACCATTTTGCATAAGGATATTGGATGAAATTGTGATATGAACTCATAGTGCTCAATTTTTGGAATTAAAACTAACAGTGTACGATTCACCTCCTCAACCAAGTGATGATTTTCCCAAATCACTTGAATAAATTTGCACATGTTAGGACCTAAAGTTTCCCAAGTATGCTGATAAAATAGAGCAAGAAAATTGTATTCTCGTAGTGCCTTTAAAGTTCCCATATTAAACATCACACACCTTATTTCATCCTACGAAACCTCTCCCTTTGTGATCCAAAAATGATGCATCAGTGGGAGGATAATTAATATTGCATATGATATAAGGTCTCTCCCCACAATCTTTCGTAAAAAGGTCTTGATAGAAATTGGTGGCCCATGCTTTAATCACATGAGGTTCTTCCAACCAAGTTCCCGTAGATTCCTTTAGAGCCAAAATGCCATTTTTCCTTCTTCATGTAGATGTCGTTGAATGATAGTATTGTGCTCATATCCCCCATATTAATACAAGCACATTAAGATTTTTGAAGCCAAAGTATCTGTTCTAGTTGAAGGATATCATCCAACCGACCCCTAAGATTGTATTCAGTTCTAACCTTTCAAAGAAGAAGTTCCTTCCGTAAGAACTAGAGTTTTGGATTCTTAGGACTTGTTTGGTTCAACTTTAATTAGCTTTTTTTTTAGTTTTTTTTATAAAAAAAATTATTTCATTTATAATATATTTGTCAAAATTAGTTTCAGTTTTTACATGAAATTTAATGTATTATAATTTTTTTTATAATGTTAAAAATTGAAGCTTATAATTCTATCTTATAGATTATTCCTTACAATTTGAGATGTAAATATTATTTTATCTTCAATCAAATAATTTTTTTAATCATTCTATATCTATTTTAATAATTTAATATATAAAAATAATTTTTTATATCATTCAAACAAAACAAATTAATTAAAAATTACTTTTCAATTAACATATCTAAACATAAAATTGATTCAATTATAATCAATTATAATAAAAAAATTTATACAATAATTGATTATTGAAATAATCAAATTTTTACAATTATCCTAAACACATACTAAATCTAAGAAGAAGGATCTTATTCTCAAAAATATTTTTAAAAGTACCCTTGTTCTGATTTTTAAGCTTTGAAGACAAATCACTAAGTGCACCACATAAATTAGTCTCGCCTGCCCAATTGTTATTCAAGAAGTTTTTGAACCCCTCATGAGTCAACCAAGCTACTTCAAACCGGAAAGGTCTGTTATGATTATAATTCTCCAACCTTTGGGTGTAGAGACAAAGAGGATGGCGATCATAATGAGTCCTTGGAAGACATTTAACCCAAGAATCTTGGGACCTCACCCACCATTCAGCATTACACAACACTCTATCTAATATGTTAAAAACTCTATATCGCCCATCCCTTTCTGGGCTATGCCAAGTAAATCTAGAACCGGAATGACCAAGATCCATGAGTTGGTAACTATTGATCTAGTTAAAAGAAGGATAGACATCTTCAGGTGTCAATAAGAGCACCGCCCCTTTTTTTCATAAGCTTTTGCTATCTCGTTAGGCACTAGCCATCCAAAATTTATTAATTTGGCTAAGCACTCAATCTGATCCCAAAACCGGCTCATCTCTTCTTCCCTGGGGTGGGCATATACCATTGTAAGGAGCCAAATGATGTTGATTGTTTTCAATAACCTCAACGTGAAGAAACGAATGATGAATCTCAAGAACATTTCTTTGAATATTGTCATGGTTCCACATAATCCAGATTCCATTAGAATACGTACCCCCTAGAATTACTTATCAAATAATTATTGTAATCAAACTTCCTGACAGTGCGAATAGCTATATGACCGCTGCATTAAGGCTTAAGGAAAATAACCAAGAGCCCTCGTCACTCTCCAAATGATAATAATTACCATAAAATAAATATTAATCGAACCCTATAAGGTAGTTATATCAATTGCATGGCATCCTTATGGGGCCCACAATGCCTTCCATCATTCCAGGAGTTTCATGCACCATAGAAACATCTTGAATATCCTGAAGTGTGTCCCACTTGTTTCCAGATTGTATGTCAGGACGTTTAGGATTATTAACTGCCCTCCTCGATTGTTCAGGTTGCACGGTCGCATGCATTTAATGCATGTTAGGTGACGACAACCAAATAATTACCATGTTCTCATTCTTCTCATAATTAGTAACACCCTTTATGATTAGAGGAATACACACATCAACACATCTTGAGTATCGTGAAGTGTGTCCAACTGGTTTCGAGATTGTATGCGTTAGTAGGTTTTCGATTATCAACCATCATCCTCAACTACTCAGGCTGCATGGCCGAATATGTAACATCCTCCTCCTGGATCAAATAGTTTCAAGAATCAAATGAGAAAATTTTATTTTTGAACCATAAATAATTAGAATGAGTTATGATGAATTTTGAAGAATTATTTAAGTCAATTTGCTATTTTTAATAGCACAAGATGTGTGTTTAAAAAATAAAGTTAAGTAGAAAAGATTATTGAAGCTTGAGGACTAATGTTGCAGAATAAGAAAATAGTGGAATGATAATATCGAGAATAGAATGAAATCTTACAATTTTTCACGAGGCTTGGGATGGTTGAAAAACTTATTTTTAAGAAATTAAAGTGTCCTTAGTAAATAAAAAATTATCAGTTAGATTTCGTTTTTATGAGATCCTTCCCTTGTTCACCATGATTGCATTATGATGCAACCCACCAAACCCAAGATATTTTTCTAGTTTCTCTCACTTTCTTTGCTCCCACACATTTTCTCCTCCCCATTTCTCATTCTCTCATTTATTGATTCTCACTTTCTCTGTTCCCTCATTTCATACGAATGACAGAGGTGAGGAAGGAGAACAAGAGAAGACAAGATCAAGAGGAAAAGCAAAGAGAGGGAGACAGAAAGAAGATAGAAAGGGAAAGAGGAAATTGAACACTTGAGGTAGGGGGTTCTTCTCACTTTTTCCTCTTCATCTTTTGTATTTCAAGATTTGAAAACTTGATGATTTTGAGTGAGATTTTAACTTGATAATGAAAGATTTATGCTTTGATTATGAGTAAAGTTTCAAACTTTGCCTTTGATTTCTTGATGAACTTAAGCTTTGAAAAATTGGTTGAAACCCACGTTTGATTTGTTGACTTAAATGGATTTTTTTATACTTGTATATGAAGAACTTGATGACATAATCAGATTTTGAGTTGATAATGAAAGATATATGTTTTTATGCTTGGGTTATGATTGAAAAGAGTCAAGTTTGAATTGTGTTCTTGAAGAATTTGGGGAACCCAGATTTTTCAGGTAGAGCCGTGACACTTTAGTCTCTGGAATGCAGGGAATTCTGCACAGAGAGCAAGGGGCCGCGACACAAAAGGGCCTTGAGCTGTAGCACCCACCAATTGAAATGGGAAGCCGCGACACACTTGGAGAGTGAAGTCGCGGCACAACCTAAAAAAAATTCTTCCAGACTTGTTTCCTTGTATGATTTTGCTATGAAATGCACGATGTTTTGGCATAAAGTGATATAATGGAGTAAACTAATGCTTGATTGATGATATATTGATGTATTATGATATGATATGAGATTGATTGATGAAATATTAATGCATGATGTTATGATTTGATGATTGATGAGAATGATTATTGTATGTGACGTAATGCATACTTGATGATTTGATGCGACATACTGTATACTTGATGATTGATGAGAATGATTGTTGTATGCGACGTAACGCATACTTGAGATTTGATTAAATCAACTGATTTTCATGGGGTATCCCTTTGTGGAACTAGACTAATTAGGTTTTGGATATACCTTGTATTTACGGTGAGTCTTGGAAAATGGTAAAAGAGGAAATGAGAATTTCCTTACCATAGTATGAGAAGTTGAGGAAGACCTCCCTTTTTACTCGAGCTTCCCAAGTCATCAAGGGGTAGACGTAGTTACTATTTGGGGTGATCCTAAATCCTAAATATTTTGAGTAACGTGCCTCTCATTCTATCCCAGATAATTGATATTGTGAGGAAACATACCTCCTCTTTATCATGGTAAGTATCGAGCACCTCCTCTTTACGACAGAGATAGACATGACCTAGTTACCCGAAGTAGTTCTGTGTGACAACGTATCGTCATGAATAGGTTGATGTGCACTAACTTGAAAGTAGGTTACTACCAAATAAGAAATGGTATAATGAGCTCTATACCTTTGATTTTTAGATTTAATATGAGTTTTGATGATTTGAAACATGATATATTTTGAGAAATGAGATTTCTTGTTACACTACAAGAATTTTATAAATTAGCTATCAAATTTAGCTACGAAAAATTTTGGTAGCTAATCCGTAGCTAATTAGCTACGGATTAGCTACAGATTAAATTTTCGTAGCTAAATTTCAAATAAAATTCTGTCCAACAAATAGCTACAGATTAACTACTATTTAGCTACAAAATTTAGTTACAGAAAAATTTGGTAGCTAATCCGTAGCAAAATAGCTACGGATTAGCTACAAAATAAAATTCCCTAGCTAAATTTTGAATCACAAAAAAAAAAAAAATTGATCAAGCAAATAGCTATGGAATTGCTACAATTTAGCTACAGAATTTAACAAAAAAATTTATTTCTTAGCTAATCCGTAGCTAAGTCGTAGCTAATTAGCTATGAATTAGCTACCAAAATTTTTCGTAACTAAATTTTAATTGTATAAAAAAAATTGACCAAATCAATTCTCTTTACGCGCACCCATAGTAAACTTTCCCAAATCCTGAAATCCTTCCTCCGCCCTTCCCTCCCTTTCATTCTTTCTCGCTCTATCAAATCTGTCAGCCCAGACCAATCTCAAATCTCTCAATATCAATCTCAAATCCCTCCATCCTTATACTTGCTATCTCTCAATCTCATTGCTGCAGCCTCTAACTATCAAGCTTCCTTTACTTATGTCTGTGAGGACATTAGCGATTACTATGCCCCTGTGAAGCATTTAAGAGGTGAAGCACTCATTCCTTGTCCTACCAAGAGGTTTAATTAATAGTGAGGTCATTCTTTATCATCACTCTCACCCAGACATTGCACTATTACAAACACACACAGCCAAGTAAATAGGTACTTTTTTCTTCTTCTTTTTTTCCATACGGTATTACTATAAAGTCACATAGACAAGTTCACTATTACACCCACATACACAAAAGCAAGCAAAAACATGCCTTTCAAGTTTCAAGTTTCTAACTGAGGAGTGCTTAGATCTGATTATCGTATGGATGGATCCTTCTAGTGGACAACACCAGGTATCAGATCTGACTAGATCTGATTATTTTCACGCCATTCACTGCACAAGAATAACAATGGGGTACACCACCCATTTTTTGCTTTCTTGGCTGAGTTGCTCGACTCTCATAACTGTCCGGTGTGGAGAGTTTATATATTCCACTTCACTAGCTTTCTACTAGGAACAAAATTTCAAAAACAAATGAGCCAGACCAGGATGCTTTCATCCTCTGGAGGTCCCATATATACTATCTGTTTCATGCTTTAGCGTGTACCTGTGTGATGCCTTTAATTTTTTGGTTAAAAAATGTGTAGACCCACTCAGCCGGTTCAATGGAAGTGCGCCAAGTCAATGAGTTTCTTATAATTCACATGAGTTAAACACCATTGACTAATCAAACTTAGTGAAATTAAAAAGAAAAATGTAATTGATACTTTTCTATACTAAAGACAGTCATGTCTAATACTAGTAAGCTAATAAAGGAAATGTGAATCATTAGTCCATGTCTTAGGGGTTGGAGAAAGTAGCACTCACAGTGGCATGGGATATGAGCTGTTTTGAATAAGAAGACTGGTTGTTCCAAAAAGTACCCAAAAACGAGAGTGCACGCCTCTTGGCTGCTATGGGGCCCAGCCTCACTTCCTCTTTTTGTATCCTTGTCATATTCAATCCTTTGTGGGTTTACCTTTTCTCTGATGTACAAATTATCACTAGCAAAGCACCTTCCCTTTTATGAGATATTGAAACAACTTGAGGAGGGGGCCACTGCCCCCCATATTCACAATTTTTCCACTTGACGGTACGGCAATGTAACTCGCCTATGGGAAACACTGATATTTGTGTTCTATGTTCTGTTTAGTGCCATTATTATGGGGCTTCTATTGTGTTTATTGTAATTGGTGTTTGGACTTGAAGAAGGAATGGATGATATCTTGGTTGGATGTAATTCAATGTGGTTGGTGTTACTGTTGTCTTTTTACCTGTGTAGTTTCTAACTGGTTGTTGTTTGCCTGATGTAATTAGTGTCATTATTTAGCTGATGATTTTATAAGGAGGTTTAAGCAGCAACTGAGGTTGCAGAGGCTTGACTCCATTCTACGTTACAGAGATATACTCTTTCATTTGTGTTTGCTGACAACTAAACTTCTATGATCAGCTGCTTCTCACCCCCACGACTCTGTCCTCTTAGAATTAGCATATCCTGGATCCTCTTTATATTCTTCCCCACATGACCAAAAGATGATTTATTCAAAAACATCAATTCCTCAATAACCCTCTTGATTTTTGTAACAATGCTTGACTATTGCAGGGTGTGCTGTCTCCCTCGATCCTACATTCCAGTTCTGAATTTCTGAGCAGTTGGGCAGACATCTACTTCCATCTCCATTCCTTCTCCTATAGTCACTTGGAACATTATCTTTCCCTCACTACCAAAATCACCACGTACATTATGAACAGGAGGAAAAAAATATGATTACTCATAAATCATAATCTAACAACTTAAAAGTAGAATATATATATATATATATATATATATATATATATATATATATATATATATATATATATATATATATATATAACAAATCGTGGAGTCGTGGTTATTAGTTCAACCTTATATGTATGTACTTTTAACTTAATTATAAGAATCAAGCCAAATATTGTGTAACTTGCTTGCTTATTCAAAGTTGAGATTCTATTTTCTTTATTAACTGATGGATGGGGTACTACTGGGCATGCAATTAATTGAACATGTTCTTTTACCCTGCTTGTGTAGAAGATGGAAAAGAAACATCTAGTAGTGGGGTCATGCTCCAGAGAACAATCCTCAATATACTACTGTCTATATGAGTAACCTTTTCATCTTAATCTCTATATTTCATTTTTTGGGTTAAAACTAAAGTAGTTCACTTCAGCAACCATAATTCTTTTGAAAAGTATATAAACTTACGATGGGTAATGCAAGTAATATTTTGAAGTCTACTATCAATAGTTGCGTTACTTAAATTTTGACTTTACCTTGCTATTGTTTTATTCTCTCTATATCTCGCCCTTTTGGCCATTAGGTTAGAGATGTAAGAATATTTTAGCTTGCTGAGAAATTCTGTCTTTTTCTATTCTGATTTAACGTGATTTATTTACTTGTGAACTGTACATTTGAATTCTGCAGAATTTGCTGTGGTCATTTTAATCATCATGATTTGTTGTGATTCATATTGTTGATGATTTTGTCATTTGCCAATTTTATCCCCTGGCTCTACTAATCCTTTTAGTTTTAGTGTATTCATTCACTGTTTATTGGGGGCCATTGGTATTCTTTCATCATTTTTGTTCAATTGATAAAATATATAGGAATTATATGTACTACTAAAATATGTTATATTGGTGGCTTTAATGAAAGTTGCTATATTCGATCGTACAATATAGCCCATTAGATTTCAAGTTGGGCCTAGTAACTAAAACTATTATGAATTGTTAAGATTATTAAAAGTCTCTTGTTTGATAGTAAGTGATTAAGTGACATCAAATTAATGTTTTTTTTTTCTATTGCGTTTAATGTCTCCATGTAAATTTTAGAATCAAATTTCAACATTTCATAAAAAAATTATTCTTTGATCTTATAGGAAGCAAGTGTCATGCCATTCTTTTTACTGCACTGATAGCTTGGTGAGGGGAATCAAAAGAGCTTTCATTTATCATAATTTCCTAGTAAGTTTTCATGATCTATGTATGCATAGTTATGTCATGAACTGACCTATATTTTCAGAATATTTTGAGACTCTTGTTTATACTATGTAGTTCTTATAATTGAGTCAATATTACTTTTTCTGTATACTATTGAGAATTTAGTTTATTTTTTTGTAGCATTCTTTGTCATATATAATCCTTTTGGTGAGCGAAGCTCAGTTTCCCGTTTGAGATTCAATATTAGTGAGTACATGTACTTTTTGAATGTACTGCTCATTGTATTGAATCTTGAATTGTCCAAATTAGACAGTTTAGGAAGAAACTTTTCCTTCACTTGATTATAGTTACTCCTTAAATCTCATGTCATATACTTGATGAAATTTTGTTGTGTAACATTTCCTTCTGTTCTCTGGGTGCACACTTGATCGTGGTACATGTCACCCACTTTCTAGTCGTACACTTGGAGACCAATGGAAAATGCTGTTGAAATTTTGACAAGTATACAATGTGTGATTTTTGTGACTACTATTTCATCAAGTGATGAAATAGTGTCTTCTCAAATGGGATAGGGCCACACCATGTTAAGAGAGATGAGGATTTTGGAAATAATAGTACTAATGTGTTAAATTAACTTCAACAATCATGAAACCTGATCGAAGTTGGATGTTACGAAGAAAGGATCACACTGGTCTTGTAAGTGAAGAATTCAAGAATGGAGTTGATGATTTCATTAAGGTCGTCAAAGGACATCCGATGGTTTTTGATGCATTAAGTCGCATTCCTTGTCCATGTGCAAAATGTAAGAACCATGTTTGGATGAAGTCATTTTCAGTAGAGAACCATCTGTATAAGTATGGATTTGTGGAAGGTTATGTAAATTGGACCATTCATGGTGAGGACAGATGGGGGGATAGTGGTTCAACTTCCATTGTCCATGATGTTGAAGTGGAGACTAGGAATCCATACGTGGATATGGTTATGGATGCTGCGAATGATATATTAAATCCAGAAGTTAAAGATTTGGAAGAGGATCCGAATTCATCGGCTTCAAAGTTTTATGATTTGTTGAGAGATGCTGACGAACCTTTATGGGATGGTTGCCATAAGCACGCAAAATTGTCAGCTGTAACTCAACTCTTGAATCTGAAGTCAGAGTTCAACATGAGTGGGAGTTGTTATAATCGAATGATTGTCATAATTAAGAGCATGCTTCCAGAGTCAAAAAAGTTACCCGAAAATTATTATAGATCGAAGAGAATGGTTAATGAGTTGGGATTAGGATATAAGAAGATAGATACATGTCCTAATCATTGCATGTTGTATTATGGAAAGTACATGGACAAGATTGTTTACTCAGTGTGCTTAGTATGTGGACATCCGCGATTCAAACCGAAGGTGGGAAGTTCTAAAAATCAGAAGGATGTGTCATTCTCAGTGTTGCGATATTTTTCCATTATTCTGAGACTCCAACGCTTGTTTATGTCCAAAAAGACTGCACAATATATGCGCTGGCATGCAGATGGAGTGCGTCAAGATAAATCAGTGATTATGCATCCAGCTGATGCCGAGACTTGGAAATGTTTTGACGCCATCCATTCGACATTTGCGCTAAAAACTCAAAATGTTAGGCTTGGCCTTTGTACAGACGGTTTTAATCCATTTAGTGGTTCAGCTACTCCATACTCATGTTAGCCAGTTTTTGTTACACCTTATAATTTTCTCCCAAGTATGTGTATGAGAAGGGAATACATATTCCTTACTCTTGTGATTCCTGGATCGAAGTCACCAGGTAAAAGTTTAGATGTCTATCTTAGACCCTTGATTGATGACTTAAAGATTTTGTGGGACAATGGGGTGAACACTTTTGATGCATGGAATAAGCAAAATTTTAATATGAAAGCAGCTTTGTTGTGGACAATAAGTGACTTTCCAGCTTATGGAATGCTAAGTGGATGAAGCACTCATGGAAAACTTGTTTATCCCTATTGTATGGAGAATAATATGTCATTTGTATTGAAGCATGGTAGGAAGTGTTGCTGGTTTGATTGTCATCATCAATATCTGCCTCCTGAACATTCGTTTCATCGTGATCGGTACTCTTTTAAGAAGAATTCAACAGTGCAAAAATTTCTACCGCCACAACGATTGAGTGGGATAAATGTCTTGAATAGAGTGACTCAGCTTGATGAAGTCATTTTTGGCTTGAATTCACGTAACCAAAAACAACGTGGCTTTGGTCAGTTTCATAACCAGGTGAAGAAAAGTATATTTTGGGAATTGCCTTATTGGTCCACTAATATAATACGACATAATTTGGATGTCATGCATGTTGAGAATAATGTGTTTGAGAATATTTTCAACACTGTTATGGACATAAAGGGCAAGACAAAAGACAATGCAAATGCAAGAGAAGATTTGAAGATGATATGCAAACGTCACACTTTAGAATTGATTGTTGAGAATGGCAAGTATAAAAAACCAAAGGCAACTTATGTGTTAAATGCCAATCAAAGAAGGACAGTGTGTGAATGGATAAAACAATTGAAATTTCCTGATGGGTATGCATCAAACATTGCACGTTGCATTAATTTAGATGATGGGAATATATATGGAATGAAAAGTCATGATTGTCATATTTTTATGCAAAGGTTAATTCCTCTGGCGTTTCGTCATATGTTACCAAAACCTATATGGGGAGCATTAATAGAGCTTAGCTTGTTCTTTAAAGAAATTTGTGCAACTGAAATATGTACTTCCATTATGGAGAATGCAGAGCTTTCCATTATTGAAATAGTTTACAAGTTAAAGAAGATTTTTTCGCCAGCATTCTTTGATGTATGGAACATCTAGTTGTGCATCTCCCCTATGAAGAAAAGGTTGGAGGACCCGTGCAATATAGATGGATGTATCCATTTGAGAGGTGTATGCTGTACTTGAAAAGGAAGGTTCGAAATAAGGCGATAATTGAATGGTCTATCTGTGAAGCATATAATCTAGAAGAAATTTTTTATTTTGCTTCCATGTATTTTGATCCACAAATATAGACAAGGCGCACTCAAGTTCCTCGAAATGACGATGGTGGGGAAGATATGACTAATGAATGCTTGTCTATTTTTAAACATCTATGCTGCCCTATCGAGAGAGGTCGTAATAGGTTCTTGTCAGATGTGGAGCTTCAAATAGCTGAGACTTATGTGCTTGTAAATTGTACAGAAGTAGAACCCTATCTCCAGTAAGTGTACTCACTAACTTAGCTAGTTAATAAATTTTGAATTACATTATGTTCAATATTAATTATTGTATTGATTAAACAATTCGAGGATTCGCTAAGGGAGACAAATTCTAGTATCTCTGAAGATCAAATATTGGAACTTCGGGATAAGGACTTCAATAGGTGGCTAAAACATCTAGTGAGTCCTTTCATCCATAATCATATATATCATATAAAAAATAATGTTTGTTATACCAATACTAGATGTTACAACTATTTGTTCTCTTTGTAATGATTCACAGGTAAATATAGGTCAAATTGAGGATGGAATGATTCGACAGATGAGTTATGGTCCATCCAAATCTGTTACTTCTTACAATGGCTTAATAGTTAATGGGTATAGGTTTCATACTAAGGAGTACGGACAAAATAAAGCTACCATGAACAGTGAGGTTTGCGTTAGAGGAAGTATATATGGCGAGAATGACTTAGACTATTAAGGCATCATTGAAGAGATATTGGAATTGTCATATCTAGGTCAGAACAAAGTATTTCTTTTACGGTGCCAGTGGTTTGACCCAATTAATGGAGTCAATGTTGATGAGAGATATAGATTGATTAATGTCAAGCACAAATCGAGGCTTCACTCAAATGAGCCATTTGTATTAGCTGAACAAGCACAACAAGTATACTATACAGTATACCCACAATGCAGGGGTCGAGCTAGTGAGGAATGGTGGGCAGCTTGTAAGGTTAGAACAAGACTCTTTGCGGATGAAACATTCAATGATGAATGTGATGGATCGAATGAACTAACTGCTATCGATTACTACCAAGATGATGGATCCTTGAGAACACCAACTATCATCACAGATGACGGAGTGATTTCCTTGTTTGATGCACATGCCCCAGTGGAAGAAGTGGACATAAATGAAATACATAATCCAAATAATGTTCTTTTTGTCGACCAATTCATTGATGACAACGAAAAAGATGAAAATACTGAGTTCATAGATGAAGATGAGGAACTATATGATTCAAGCTCAAGTAGTAGCAGTTGAACTTTGTTTATGGTATTTACACTGAAATGCCATTTTTATATTTTATGAGATTCTTGACAATATTTATGTATGTAGTTTGTTTTATAATATGTTTTATTATTACAGACATTTATCATGGTAATTCGAGGTAGGGGCAATAGACGTGGTCGAGGGAGAGGCCACAACAAACCACCCAAGTTTTCTCAACCGCACACTGGTTCACCACCACTGCAGCCTTCTCTGCACTCCCCAGGTATAGCTATATAATAATCTTTTTTATTGTTAACTCTTGATTTATATGTATTTATGAATTCAGATTACCTATAATTATGTTAAGTGTTATTTCAGCTACTAGCCCCTTGACCACTGGTGACCCATAAATTACTGTCCCACCCTCCATTATTGTCCCTGACCCACCCCCCACTATCGCTGTCTCTATCCCACCCCCACTGTGCCTCCAACTAGCGACCCAATTTCGATGCCTTCAAGTGGAGCATCCCAAACAGAAACTGATAGAAGACCAGTTATATCTGTGGAGGACATCTCTCAACCGTGAGTAATAATGAATGTCATATTTTATTACATTTATTTTATTTTTAGATTATTAACATATCCTGGACTTGTAGGAGGAGGTTTGTCCCGCAGTCTGTGACTCGTGAGATTACGGCCACTGTGATCACTCGAATGCCCATTCTAGCTGAAAAATAGAAAAATTATCCTGTGTACATGAAGGATGGACTATTTTAGGATTTTATGATAAGTAATTATGTTTCTAGCGTCATTGTATTATATAATTATCTAGGTAGAGAAATATACTAACATAACTTTGTTTTAAAACACAACAAGAAATTAGGAAAACAGCGAGGGAAATTTCCCTCGCTAATCCCTCGCTAATATTATCAGCGAGGGATTAGCAAAGGAAATTTTTGTCACTTTTTTTTCATCGCTAATTAGCGAGGGAAAGTATTCCCTCTCTAATCCGTCTCTAGAAAATGTAGTTCCCTCGCTAATTCCTCTCTAATCCCTCGCTAATATTCCCTCGCAAATGGGCTAGGGAATTTCCCTCTCTATTCTATCGCTGAATTATTTCCTAATTTTGTCAATTTCCCTCGCTATTACCTCACTATTCCCTCTCTATAATTCTCTCTCTATTCCCTCGCTAATCCCTTGCTAATCAGTCGCTAATGACTTGTATTATTCAGTAGCTATTTCGTCGTTAAATGCCTCGCTAACTTATCCGTCGTTATTGCCTCACTATTCCCTCGCTAAATTATCTGTCGCTATTGCCTCGCTAATCCCTCGCTAACTTATACATCGCTATTTCCTCGCTAATACCTCGCTAAATTATCTGTCGCTATGTCCTCGCTAATCCATCGCTAATATTTTCCTCGCTATGTGGTCGCTAATCCCTCGCTATTTACAATGTTTCTGTCACTGATCCCTCGCTAATCTCTCACTATTGAGCTAGTTTTTTTTAATAACCTATCTGTACATATATAACTTTCCCAAAACCTACATATCAAACCACAATCCAGCAAACAGAAATCCAGCAAACAAAAATCTAACAACAATCCAATAATTGTAAAATGCTACAACAAAAAACTTGTACAAAATAATCTAATAAATAGTTAAAAGTTATTATACAAATAATCAATCAATATAGTTGAAAGTTATGCAAATTTGACAATAAGAAAAAAAAATGACAATCAGTGTAAGTTATCTTCGCCATCGTCTTCGTGTTCGTCTTCCTCTCGACCCTCCCTGCCTAAATCTTGCGATGGTGGTTGTGGAGCAACATTTGTTGATCTGATCGTAGATAGGAACGATTGGAAGGGCGCCAACATAGGGACAAGTTGACTTTGGACAAACGAAGACATCGCTGCTGCCACTGCTGTGTTTACAACTTCAGATATGTCTTGTGTCAACGGTGTAGAGTGGGAAGGACCCGCAACCGAGGAGGATGAAGCTGGCCTGGTGTTATTACCAATGTGCAAGCTGTTACCTATGCCATGCACACATCCCTTCTTGTTGGGACCCACCGCATCCAACCAGACCTCTGGGTCAACCATAGGGTGAGAAGAAGAGTTTTCTCCATATTTTTCTATCATTGCGGTGTCATATGACTCCTAAAAATAACAAAACAAGAAAAATATTAACAAAAAAATAAACAACCTAAAATATATGACTTTTGAATAGAAACAAGACACTTACAATAAAATTCCTCGAGCGCTCAGAAACATAGCTTCCATCTTTCTTCTTATGAACTTTTGTATACAGATCTCTGTAAGAAACCAGATGCTTTAACTCTGCCTCCTGTAATCCCATATAGAAGAATATTATATAAGAAACACATATCAAAAGGAAGGCAATCCCTCTAAAATACTATATCATACTCAAGATAGGCAAATAACTCAAGTAATTACAATATGTTCATATACAGATGCTTATCATTAAAACTTTAAATGCGAAAGTTATATTACCATCTTGCTCTTGTGTTGACCAAAGCTTATCGACCAGCCTGTATGCTTCAAGGCATCAGGCATGGCTGCCCTGTTCCTTCGGGCAGCTGCAGACCTTGTCATCCATTTATCTGTTAGCCAAATGTCGATCAGGTCATCCCACACTTCTGTCCTCATTACTCTAAGCCCATGACCCTTAATATCAGCCAAGTTGTTTGAATTTGACCTCTCAAAGGCCTTATCTCGTGCTTTGTTCAAATGGTCTGGATAACGGTCCAAGATAGTCCGTTCCCAGACAGTTCTCGCCATGCCGCGATCAGCATCAGATGTGAACCAATGCTTAGCCTACACAAAGGATATGTATGTATATTTATTTTTCAATAAACATATAATATATAATTCTATAAACACAATTACTTACCATGAAGTCGGTAAATAATATTTCCTTCATCTCAGCTGGATAACCTCGCCACGTACTAGCCGGAACAGGCATCCATGTCATGACATTGTATATAATGTCACGTGTCACCCTCGACGGTAGAAACCTCCTCCTGTAAGTACAATAAGATAATGAGAGAGTTATCTGAAAGTAAATACATGTAATAAAAGATGATATGTCACTAGTACTTACGGTTCAAGGACAGGCGCCACATATATAAGTTCCCTGCTATCTGTTTCTACGTTGGATTCTCCACATGAAGGCACCACATTCGGGCCGCTAGTGGGTGGGTCAGCAGGGGGTGACATAGAAATCGCTGGGTCGGCAGGGGGGACGTGAAGCCGATGCGCCTCCAATGGTCAATGGACTAGACGCCGGTAGGCTCCGCACCGGTCGATGGGCCGATGGTCGAAGTTACACCTAATATAATTATACATAAAAAAAACACATATATATTACATTTATATAAACCACGAGTTAATAATAATTAAAAAGATTATCCTATAGGTATACCTGGAGAGGGCTGAGAATGCTGTACTGGTGGAGAATCATAGGTAGATGCAACATTACGGCCTCTCCCACTACTGCGTCCAGCACCTCTACCTCGAATGGTCATGATGGATATCTGCACAAGGAAACATAATGTAATATGACTCCATTTAAGTAACTATATGTCAATAAAAACCTCAAAATATAATAATGATAATCCAGTGTAAATACCATTAACGAAATTTATTGAACAAGCTTCAATTTTAACTACTTGAGTCTGAAGCAAAAGATTCCTCATCTTCATCTGAGAATTCATTAATTTCATTATTTTCATTGTCATCAATGAACTCATTATCAACCAGATCGTCCATTGGATAATGTATATCACGTATGTTAACTTCTTCCATTTAGGCATGTGCATCAAACAAGGAGACTGCTTCATCATCTATCACAGGATTGTGTGTTCCAAGGGATCCATCATCTTGGTAATAATCAGTGGCAGTTAAGTCATTCAATTCATCACCTTCCTCATTCAATGTCTTAGCCACGAAGAGTTTTGCTCTGACCTTGTAAGCTGCCCACCATTCACCATTAGCTCTATTCCCGCTTTGTGGGTATCTTGTGTAGTGCACTTGTTGTGCTTGTTCGACTAAGACGAATGGCTCATTTGAGTGAAGTCTTGATTTATGCTTGATGTCAACCAACCCATATCTCTCATCAACATTGACTCCATTTATCGGGTCAAACCAATGACATTGTAAAAGAAATACTTTGTTCTGATTTCCTACATATGACAATTCTAATATATCTTCAATTATGCCATAATAGTCGAAGTCATTCTCACCATATATACTACCTCTAACACATACGCTACTATTCATGGTAGCTTTATTTTGTCCGTACACCTTGGTATGAAATCTATACCTATTAACTATTAAGCCACAGTAAGAAGTCACGGACTTGGATGGACCGTAACTTATCTCTCGTATCATTTGATCCTCGACTTGGCCTATATTAACCTGTATTATTACATAGACGGTAGATAGTTGTAACATCTAGCATAATGCACATTGAATTTAATATGATAGATCACTATTATGGATAAAAGGACTCACTAGATATTTTAGCCACCTACTGATGTCCTTATCTCGAGCTTCCAATATTTAATCATCATTTATATTAGGATCTGTATCCCTTAACGAATCCTCGAATTGTCTAATCAATACAATAATTAATATTTAGCATAAATTTAGCACATTAATAACAAATTCGTTAGATAGAGAGTAAACTTACTAGAGATAAGGTTCTACTTCTCCACAATTTACAAGCACATATGTCTCAGCAATCTGAAATTCCACATCCGTCAAGAATCTATTTCGACCTCTCCCGACAGGATGACATGGATGTTTAAAAACAGACAACCGTTCATTAATTGTATCTTCCCCACCGTCGTCATTCCGAGGAACTTGAGTGCACCGGGTCTGTAGGTCGGAATCAAAATACATAGAAGCAAAATTAGAAATTTCTTCTAAAATATACGCTTTACAAATAGATCCTTTGACTTTCGCCTTATTTCGGACCTTTCTTTTCAAGTACAGCATACACCTCTCAAAGGGGTACATCCACCTGTAATGCACTGGTCCTCTAACCTTAGCTTCGTAAGGGAGATGCACGACTAGATGTTCCATCACGTCAAAGAATGCTGGAGGGAATATCTTCTCTAACTTGCAAATTGTTTCAATGATAGAAAGTTCTGCATTCTCAATGGTGGAAGCACGAATTTCAGTTGCGTAAACTTCTTTAAAGAACAAGCTTAGTCCTGTTAACGGTCCCTATATAGGTTTTGGCAAGATATCACGAAATGCCAAAGGAATTAACCTTTGCATAAAAACATGACAATCGTGACTTTTCATTCCATATATCTTCCCACCGTCTACATTGATGCAACGTGCGATATTCAACGCATACCCATCAGAAAATTTCAACTGTTTTATCCACTCACACACCATCTTTCTTTTATTGGCATCCAAGACATACGTCGCCTTTGGTTTTTTACACTTGCCATTGTCAACTATTAGCTCCAAGGTAGGACGTTTGCATATTATCTTCAAATCTTCTCTTGCATTTGCATTGTCTTTTGTCTTGCCCTTTATGTCCATGACAATGTTGAAGATATTATCAAACACGTTCTTCTCGACATGCATAACATCTAAATTATGTTGTATTAGATTAGTCGACCAATAAGGCAATTCCCAGAATATGCTCTTCTTCACCCAATTGTGGTGTATACCAAAGCCATCTTGTTTTTGTTTACCTGAATTCAAGCCGAAAATGATTTCCTTAAGTTGAGTCACTCTATTCAAGACATCTATCCCACTCAGCCATTGCGGTGGATTCGATCTTTCCACTGTTGATCTCTTAAAAGAGTTTCGATCACGGTGAAATGGATGATCAAAGGGCAAAATTTGGCGATGATAATCAAACCAACAACATTTCCTACTATGCTTCAACACAAATGACTTACTGTGATTCATACAAAGTGGACAAGAAAGTTTTCCATGAGTGCTCCACCCAGACAGCATTCCATAGGCTGGAAAGTCACTTATTGTTCACAACAAAGCCGCTTTCATATCGAAATTTTGCTACTTCCAGGCATCATAAGTTTGCACCCCATCATCCCACAATATCTTCAGATCGTCAATTAGGGGTCTAATATACACATCTAAACTTTTACCAGGTGACTTTGGTCCAGGAATCACAAGAGTGAGGAATATGTATTCCCTTCTCATACACATACTTGGAGGTAGATTGTACGGTGTGGCAAAAACAGGCCAACATGAATACGGTGTGGCTAAACCACTGAATGGATTAAAACCGTCTGTACACAGGCCAAGCCTAACATTTCGAGTGTCTAGGGCAAATGTAGGATGGGTAGCGTCAAATCGTTTCCAAGCCTCAGCATCAGCTGGATGCCTGATCACTGATTCATCTTGACGCACTCCATCCGCATACCAAGTCATATACTATGCAGTGTTTTTGGACATAAACAGACGTTGGAGTCTTGGCATAATGGGAAAATATCGCAACACTGAGTACGGCACATCCTTCTCATTCGATGAAAGTCCCGCCTTCGGTTTGAATCGTGGGTGTCCACATACTAAGAAAACTGAGTAGAGTCTCTTGTCACTGTATTCTTTGTAATACAACATGCACTGATTAAGACACGCATCTATCTTCTCATATCCTAATCCTAACTCACGAACCATTCTATTCGTTTTGTAGAAGTTTTCGGGTAACCTTTCAGGCTCTGGAAGCATGCTTTTAATGATGACAATCATTCTACCATAACAACTCTCACTCATGTTAAACTCTGACTTCAAGTTCAAAAGTTGAGTTACAGCTGACAATTTCGTGTGCTTATGGCAACCATCCCATAAAGGTTCGTCAGCGTCTCTTAGCAAGTCATAAAACTTTGCAGCTGACGCATTTGGATCCTCTTCTAAATCTTGAGCCTTTGCATTTAGTCTATCACCTGCGGCATCCATAACCATATCCACGTATGGATTCCTAGGCTCCACTTCATCATCATGGACAATGGATGTTGAGTCGCTATCTCCCCATATGTCCTCACCATGAATGGTCCAATTTACATAACCGTCCACAAATCCGTACTTATACAGATGTTGTTCTACCCCAAATACCTCCCTCCAAGCACGATTCTTACATCTAGCACATGAATAAAGGATGCGATTTAATGCATCACTAACTGTCGAGTCTCCTTAAGCAACCCTAATGAAATCATCAACTCCATCCTTGAATTCTTCACTTACATAGCCGGTAGGATCATTTCTTCGTAACATCCAACTTCGATCGGGTCTCATGATTGTTGAAATTGGTTTAGCACATTAATATAAATCCTTATATCAATCGATCATTCTTAACATGGTATGACCCTATCCCATTCGATAAGAAACTTTTTCAGCACTTGGTTAATAGTTATTTCTTAAATCTCCTATTTTATACTTGACGACATTTTGACAGCATTTCCTATTGGTCTCCAAATGCATGACTATAACGCAGTGAGATCTACCACGTTTAAGTATATACCCAGAGAACAAAAGGAAATGTAGCAGACCGAAATTTCAACAAGTATAAGAAATGAGATTTAAATAATAACTATTAACCAAGTGAAGGAAATTTTTTTTACCAAATTGTCCTACTTGGACAATTCAAGATTCAATACAATGAGCAGTACGAACAATAAGTATGTGTGCTCATTCATATTGAATCTCAAATGGGAAACTAAGGTTTTGCTCAAATCTTCACTCGAATAAGAAAATAAAACTTTAAGCATATGTTAAAGCACAATCAAAAGTTAAATCAAACCAATATTCTTAACACATAATTCGTTAGAAATTCATAACTTTTATTTTCAACATCTAAGATTTGACGTCATATTTAGATAGTCCTAAATGTATCTCATAGGAGAGAAAAGCATAAATAAAATCTAAGTTTTCATTGGCCACAATGATTGCTGCTATGCAGCCTGACATAGACAACATTGATGAATATGTTAAGAACACTACTGCTAGAGCTTTCAGTGTTGTTGCTTCTGCTCTTGGTATACCTGCACTCTTACCCTTCTTGAAGGTTGTTTGTAAGAGTAAGAAATCATGGCAAGCTCGGCACACTAGGATTAAGATTGTGCAACAGATTGAGAAGGTGAAGCAGTGTGTAAAGAATTGGAAGCCCTACACATAAGTTGCTATACTAAGGAAGTCATGATCATTCTGATTTGTGAATTTCAGTCGCCTGATGAAGAAATAAACCAAGTTGTTCTGAATGTGGTGAAGCAGTGTGTAACACCCTCAGGATCATGTTAGGCTTGTAAGCGGGTTACAAAGGTATTCTAATACTTGCTTAGTGACAAACTGAATTAGTTTAGGCACTTAGTTGCAACACAGAAGTTGAAAAGTAGTTTAAAATGACTTAGGAAATAGCTTTAAAGCTTAAGTTGATAGAAACAAGTATAGAGAAATTGATTTTAGGTCACAAATGAGTTAAGTAAGATACAGTTAAAATTTAAGAAGAATCAGAGTCAGTTTGGTATTTTTAAGTATACTAGTTGTGTATTTTAATATCGATTGACTAGTAGCAGATATGAAAAATAAGAATAAAAGTGAACCAGCAATTTAAATGAATCCTAGTATTTATTTTATAGTTGTTGGGAAGTTGAAAAACTTGAATTAGTATAAGTCAAGTGTTCTTAGCATATAAAAGTTTTAACACTGGAACTTAAGTTCCGATTTTCCCCTTAACCCACGACCCCCAGCAGAAAATAAAAGAATAGAATAGAATAGAACAGAAACAGAGAAACGAATGGGAGAAAGAGAAAAAGGAGAAGAAAGGAAGGGAAGAGGAAAAGAAGAAGAGCAAGGCTCAAAGGTTGGTTATCACCTAAAGGTAGGAGATTTTTATTATTTTTCTCTCTTTATTCTTTTGAATGGGGTTTAGAGATTGGGAATGGAAAACTGGATTTGGAGAGCAAAATCCTAGCTCTTAGCTTGATTCTTGCTTCCAAGAATTAAGTTAGGATAATTTTAGTCTAATAAGTATTAGATAGTCATTTATAGCTCAAACCAACCATTTTGGTTCATGATAGAGAATCTTGGAAATGGATTGGAGAAAAATGAGAATTAGGTTGTAATTGATTGACTTTGATCATAATCTAAGTTTAATGAGTTATATACTAGTTAGTTGATGGATTGGAGCTCTTACAATCCGTAGTTTTCTTTTTAATGGTTAGTTGAAAAAAAGTAGGATTTTAGTTGGAAGTTTGAGTTTAAATTCATCATTGATGAGTTGAATTAGTGAATGGATGATCCTAACATGATTAGAGACCATTATTAGGGTTGGAAAATAGTTAGAATCTATGATTTGAGGATTAGAACTTGGTTAGAAACCAAGATTATGCAATACCCAAATTTGTAGAATCAGGACAGCACCCGAACAGCCTGTGATGTTTGTCGCATAACTTGAGCTACAGACATAAGAATGACATGATTTTTTGTCATTTTAAAGCTAAGACATAGGGCTACGTGTGGTAAAAATTTTAGAATTTAACACCAAACCAAACAGTACCAGTTTCGGTTTGAATCCAACGTAGATTCTGCAGAAAATGCATTCTGGCAGCCAGTAAATCAGATTGCATAACTTCCTGCTTCGGTGTCCGTTTCCCATGAAACCAGGGGCATTTTAAAGCTAACATATAAGGCTTCTTGTCTGCAAAATTTCATAATTTTCCTTGGTGTATTTTGTTTCCAGTTTCAGTTTAAAGTCAGGGAAGAAATGGGTAAACCAGTGAATTTCCTATTTTTGCTTCTGTAAAATGTCGCATAACTTTAGATACGCTTATCCAAATGAGGTGAGGTTTGTGGCATTGGAAAGATATAAGAGAGATCTATCTTCCCATAAAATTTTAGAATTTTATGAGTTAAGATGCATATTTGGTGCAATCTTGAAAATCAACCTTTTTAGGCAAGTTTTGGAGGTATTTTGGGCTGGTTTGAATCGTAGAAATACTAGTAACTCCTTTAATAGTTAAAGTTGAGTTAGATAGGCAAGTTTTGTGGTAAATACTTTATTCTCTCAATAAGTTGAGCTGAAATAGGGTAGTAGCAAGAGTGAATTGGTTCCCTCAAGCAAGTGAGGTTGAGGCTAGTGAGTTGGTTCTCTCAAGTAAGTGAGTTGGTTCTCTCAAGTAAGTGAGGTTGAGGATAGTGAGTTGGTTCTCTCTAGTAAGTGAGGTTGAGCCTATTGAGTTGGTTCCCTCAAGCAAGTGAGGCCGAACCTAGAGTTGGTTCCCTACAGGTCGAACCTAGAGTTAGGCATCTTTAAAAAATAGATTATTAAGGACTTTAACTAATTATTGAAGAGCTCTAATCGGTTGGAGAGATAATTATGCTTAGAGATGGAAAACCTTTGGGGAGGTTTGGGAATGTGATTTTCAGTTGTTTTATGCAACATTATGCAGAAAACCAGTGATTATGACTCCCTTAAACCAGAAAAATGAGCTATCCTGACAGCTGATGATGTTTGTCGAATAACTTGAGCTACAGACATCGGAATGACATGATTTTTGTGTCATTTTAAAGCTAAGACATAGGGCTACGTGTGTTAAAAATTTCAGAATTTTACACCAAGCCAAACAGTACCAGTTTCGGTTTGAATCCAAGGCAGATTCTGTAGAAAATGAATTCAGCAGCCAGTAAACCAGATTGCATAACTTCCTGCTCCGGTGTCCGTTTCCCATGAAACCAAAGGATTTTAAAGCTAACATGTAAGGCTTCTTGCCTACAAAATTTCATAATTTTCGTGGGTGTATTTGGTTCCCAGTTTCAGTTTAAAGTCAGGGCAGAAATGGGTAAACCAGTGACTTCCCTATTTTTGCTTTTATAAAATGTCGCATAACTTTAGATACACTTATCCAAATGAGGTGAGGTTTATGGCATTGGAAAGATATAAGAGAGATTTATCTTTTCATAAAATTTCATAATTTTATGAGTTAAGATGCATATTTGGCGCAATCTTGAAAATCAGCCTTTTTAGGCAAGTTTTGGAGGTATTTTGGGATGGTTTGAATCCTAGAAATACTAGTAACTCCTTTAATAGTTAAAGTTGAGTTAGATAGGCAAGTTTTGTGGTAAATACTTTACTCTCTCAATAAGTTGAGTTGAAATGGGGTAGTAGCAAGAATGAATTGGTTCCCTCAAGCAAGTGAGGTTGAGCCTAGTGAGTTGGTTCTCTCAAGTAAGTGAGGTTGAGCCTAGTGAATTGGTTCCCTCAACCAAGAAACAGTAATAGGTCAAGGCCAATCAAATTCTCAAAATAAAAACAATAAGAGTAGTTTAGGAATCATTTTACAGCTTTGTACAATAAAATAGTAAGGCAACCTCTCCTGAACCTATTGGTGGGGCTCAACTATACTAATTTTGCAGCAACAATGGCATGATTATGTGGGCAATTTGTTATTTGCAGATTGTAAAGATGGATATAAAGATTGAAGATACAAATCAAATGGCAAACTAAAAGGACCATTTGTTTCAAATGGAACCAGATTACCACATCACAACACCCTAAGAAATTTTTATCTTCACATAGCTTATTTTTCCCTGCTAAGATTCTCCATTAAGTAATTAAATAAAAGATAATTTGTTCTCATCTACAGAATAAGCAAAACTGAATAGTGAAGGGATAGTAAGGTGAAAAAAATAAAAATAAATCAAAAGTAACAATCATGGGAAATAAATAAAATTATATTAAGTTTGAAAGAAAAGACAGGAAGTTGAACACAATGAAAAGTAATTATTATGAAGCGTTAGACATGGAAGAGAACAAGAATATAAAGCCCTCCAGCCACTTAATAAAACAATGGGTTGGTACTGTACTCTTCTTCATTCTCTTTGGCTGCATTCTCAGCTAACATACATATATAAAGGCTCCCAAGCAGCAAGGCCTATATCGTTTTGAACCATCCCCTAGTTTCATACGATACTATGTACATAGTATGCGTCATTCATATATTCTTTTTCAGATTTCTGAATATTGTACTTCTAGTGTAATGAGTTTAGAATATGAATGGACAGATGTTTACATAGAATTAGTCAAAGGATCAATGAGAGGACAGGATATCCGTATAAGTAATGTATCTTTGTGGGGCATATAAAATGACTAAACACAAGCACTAGTTTGTGGGGCATACACGGATGAAAAGAGTTGCAGCTAATTTGTGCAGCAGGGTGGGTAAAGACTAAAAAGAGTAAGATAATAGAAAGTGCACACCTTTTTTTAATCTCCTTTTCTGTCTCTCTTTTTTTCCTCTGTCTTCACTAAGAATTTAAAAAACCAACAAAATCTCTAATTTTGGTTGTTTTAAATAATTCTAGGTGTCTTCACCATACCAGATCTGAGTTCATATACATTGATTTTATATTTTTTATTGGTATATACAGGTGTTATAAAATTTATACTTTAATATTCAAGGGTGAATACGTTATATGTGTTTGGCTTAGTTCACAAACCAATTTAACAATCATGAGGATAGCATTTGGAAAGAGACTTTCTTCTCCAGAAATAGCCCACCACTTCATAATTCATACTAAATACAAAGTGTTATTTTAGAAAGAAAAAAATAAAATAATTGATAGCAAGACGCATCCAAAGTGAATCCTATCACGTAGAAGTTCTTGTGTGTAACTATTCATTCTTTCATGTGTTTAACCTTTGTACACAATATTCATTCTTTTAAGTAACTATTCTTCACCATTCTTACCCTGAGCTTTCTATTAGCCAAACTTTGAGATTAAAGGGTTATTGGTGCAAACAAAAAATACCCATCTTTCATTCACTAATTCCATCTAATATTAAAGGAAAGAGAATATATATATATATATATATATATATATATATATATATATATATATATATATATATATATATATATATATATATATATATATATCAAAATAATGATCCACTTGAATTTGTTTCCTCTTCTTGTTTAAGTTCTGCATATCAAGGCATGATGAACAGAAGAGGAAGTTACACTACAAATATGGACTTGAAGATGCAAAGTTTGGGTAAGTTTTGCTTGTATCATTAAATAGATAAAGATTTGTCTCTATATGTTACTTTCTTTCTTGTCCTTTCCTATAATTCACACAAGCAAGCAACGGATGTTTTGGTTCATCCCAGACTATAAGTCATTTAATACACCATATCCTGCAATTTATTAAGCACTTACAAGGCTTAAGCCCCTTAACTCAAGTTAACTACTGTATCAGCTACAATCAAACTTTCATAATGTCTACTTAATAAAACAAACAACTGAAAGTGTATGTATTAAGCAGGGTGTATGTATTAAGCACCATAAAACAACTTCTGGGGAAGACTTAAAACACCATCCCAATGCAGGGTGTTAATTCGATGCAGCAGAGCTAACAAAGACATAACTTCAGGGGAAGATATTATATAATTAATAACTCAAACAACTGAAAGTGTATGTATTAAGCAAAAAGGCTTTAGATTATTAAAAAAGGCATTGACTTAGTAAACTAAAAATGCTATAACTAAAACGTTCCCATTAACTTAGCAAGACTTAGGTGTTTCAATCTTAGATTGTTACTCCATTACTTAGTTTCCATTACTGTGTGAGTTAAAAGCTTTATAGAAGATACTATAAATTAACATCTTTATAGAAGAAAGCTCTTCAAAATTAACGAATTTACTAAATCTACTTGTAAGCCTCAGATTTTATGTATAATTGTATATTACTAACTCTGCTACCCATGTTATAGTGCACCTTACATGACTTCATTAGGCATAAGGGTCTGTTGGGTTTATGTGTTTTCTGTTTTCATTCTCATAAAAAAATAGAAAATGAACTCAAATTTTCAAAAAATTTGGAAACAAAGAAATCACGTTTTCAACATTTTCAGAAACACAGTAGCAGTTTAGCAATTTTCAACACATCTTTTCTTTTTTGTTTAAATATCATTTATTCTTTTTCTCCACCTTGTATCTGAACCTCCTCCTTCCATTGGTGGTGTTTCACCAGTCACCACCGACAAATCCAACAGCCACCACCCATCATTGGCAGTGCAAGCGGCTACAGCGACCCCCTCAAGGAGCGTTACAGCATGACCACGATGGGCCTCAGTGAGCCCCTATTCAAATGTTTCCAGATCTGTGCCGTGTGCTTCAAGCGGTGCTCGATGAACTAAATCAAATGCAGGGTAGTCGAAGCTTATGGGAAATTTCTCTTTTGTAAGAGCTTAGATGAACTTCTCCATACAAATTCCTTTTATCTATTATATCAACAATTTCTCTATGTATACAAAACAATTTCCATATTTCCCGTATACGAAACATTCAAGTAGATTTTTATAAATAATGGAATCGAAGCAGCAAAGAAGAAATAGAAATATTTTTTCAACTAAAAATTAAAGGAAATAAAGTTTAAAAACCATTGAGAATGAGGAATTTCGTCTCTAACCTGTATAACGAAGATAACCTTTGAGTTCCTTTAACCACAGTAGCCCTTGAAATCAGAAGTAAGGGAGCGAGGAATGAAGCACGCGAGCATTCCACTTTTCAGATCTGGTGGCTCACGGATCTGTGTGGTGGTAGACGCGGTGTTGCAGATCTGCGTGGCTGGGGAGGCAGTGGTGGGGTCTTTGGGTGGAGGACGGTGGTTCCAGGAGAATAAGAGACGAGAATAAGAATGGAGGGAGAACGGTGGTTCAACGATTGGAGGATTGGGGTTTCAGACAAAGCTCGGTGGTGAGAATGGAGAGAATACAAATATTTGGGGTTTCTGAATGTGATTGGGGTTCAGAATGCAGAATGACAAATATTTGGAGGGAACGCCAAATTTAGCTAGAGACATTATTCTCCTCGCAATTCCCTCGCTAATTTGAGATAGTTTTAACTATACTGTTAACGAGGGAATATAACCCTCGCAATTTGCTCGCTAATTTTAGTGAGGGAAATTATCCCTCTCAATTCCCTCGCTAATTTGACCAAGTTGTAATTATATTTTTAGCGATGGAAGATATACCTCGCAATTCCCTCCTAATTTCAGCGAGGGCAGCTATCCATCGCAATTCCCTCGCTAATTTTAGCGAAGAAATATATATCTCGCAATTCTCCCGCTATTTGCTCACTATTTTTTCCTTAATTTTATTTTTTTAATTTAGCGAGGGATAAAATTTTCCTCGCT
This sequence comes from Ormosia semicastrata, assembly GCA_029884595.1. Taxonomy (NCBI): domain Eukaryota; kingdom Viridiplantae; phylum Streptophyta; class Magnoliopsida; order Fabales; family Fabaceae; genus Ormosia; species Ormosia semicastrata. The sequence goes on along the minus strand of JAQQTO010000055.1, from coordinate 24,563,354 downwards.
AATCCCTCTCCATTCCCTCTCTAATCCGTGAGGGATTAGCGAGGGAAATGTTCCCTCGCAAATTTCCCTCGCTAAATCGTGAATTTCTTGTAGTGGAATAAATATCGATTTGCATCAGATTATGATCGTTCCATATCAAGAACTATTTAGGAAAGAACATGCATGGATCGCTATTCAAATGATTTAAAGAATTATAGAAAGGCAATCATGAAAAAGTTACCATGAGCCCCCAGCTTTGAAGTCAGAAGTGTGGAATGGCCTAGTTGACATTTGGTTGACACCAGAGTGGCAAAAGAAGTCTGTTGTTGGTCGAAGCAATAGAGCGGCCATGCCTGATGCTATGTTGCACACTGCAGGCTCAATAAGCTTCGGTCAACATAAAAGGAATATGGTAATATAGAATTTCTTATGTGTTTGTTGTAACATTCTAATAATTCTATCTTATACTATTGTATAATTATAGTACTAGTGAGCCTGAAAATGTTGAATCTGCATTTCCTTCTATACTTCGCTATGTTAACGAGTCAATTCCCACTATCCAAAATTCCCAAGAAAAAACCTCATATACAGAACTCCATCAATTCTACTATTAAATATAGAATATATAGAATAGATACACTAATCTTAATCTGGAAATTAGTGAGGAAGAAAGTAGGAATAGATCAATTGCATCAGCATGTGTAGTATATGGAGTGTAGATTCAACTGATAATGACTCATGATCCCATTTGGAGCTTAATTAAATAATAAGAATAAAATTCATTTCCATGAAAATATCAAAACTTGAAAAAAAAAATCATTTACGTGAGATATCAGATATGCTAATGTTTATATTATCATGAGATATCTATAATTGCATATGCATACTTTTTCTTATTTTATGTTTGTTGTTGTCTCTTATTCCCTGAAATTAGGTTGAGAATGACGTTGTTAAGCAACAAGTGGGAATGACAGCTTAGTATATCCAGATAATGTGTCTATAAATGCTTGCACCTTAAACAACATCTTATGTCGATGATGGTTTTGATCATATTAGAATGACAATTAATTTACAAATAATAAGCATTTAACAGATAAAATATGCTCATGTAGTTCAAGCTTGCTTTGAAATTTGTACATTAGCGAGTAGCCTTTACCAAGGAATTACACTTTTTTCAAGTTTGTTGGGCTCTTGTCAAGAGACAATATGTGGTCATTTTTGGTCTGGTTTTTCTGATTGAGACTTGCATTGACTTCTCTTTTGTATAAAGCTATTATGCCTTTAATAATTCTATTAACATGTGAAGAAAACCTTAACCCTTGTCTGAAACTTCCCTCTATAATTTATTCAAAGAATTGTTGTTTGAAGCTAAGCTAGTGTGTGATTGATTCTCTCATTCTAGTTGCTGGATGGCTGCCCTTGTTGTTTGAAACTGAGGATCTCGTATCGTTGACTCTTATTTGTTTTTGGATATTCATTCTGAGTATATTGGTTTTTGTTTCCCATGCAAAACTATCATTTTTGACAAATTGGAGTATTATGGTGTTAAAACTAGAAACATAAATATTAATAATATTGCTTGTAATTGAATTTATTAATGGTAAACCATGATTATAAGGGTTTGTTTGATGTCACATTTCTTACAATATACCTTGACTGAATGAAATGGCAGGACATTTGGTTTTGAACAAGTTCATCATATCTTATATTTACTGAAGATGCTAAAATATGTGGTTTTGGTGCATTATTTATGTAGTGATTTTTTATGATAGGGCACTATGACATTGTTTGATCCATGCTGACCCCACCTAGTAGGAAAAGACTTGATTGTTGTTATTGTTGTTGTATATTCTAATGGATGTTGATTACAGGAGGCAGAGTTGAATCGTCCAGTACCTTTCAGAGATTTGTATGAAAGTGTTCATAAGAGGAAAAATGGAGAATATGTCACTCAACGCTCAAAGGATTTCATTGTAGGTGTCTTTAAAATTTAAACTAATCATATTTGTTAAGTTGTTGATTGTTTTGATAAAGTTTTTTACATTTTTCGTTTCAGGACTCTTACGACACCACGATGTTAGACAAGTATGGAGAAGACTCTTCACTGCATCCTGTGGTAGATCAGGAGGTGTGGATGGAAATGACGGGTCCCAACAAGAAGGGACGGGTCCATGACATGAGTCACAGTTTAGGTATTGACATTTATGGATCTAGTTCAGCCTCACATGTTGGTGGTTCCTCCTACACTGTTCCGACACAAGCCATAAAGGAAGCTGTTAGTGAAGCGATGGCTTCCTTTGTCCAGACTCAGTTGATGCCCATCCTCCGTGAGATAACAGGCTCCCAAGCTCATAGTGGTGTGCCGCAGGCTGGTTCACAAGGCAATGCAATTAGGGATGATCATGATACTAACTTAGGTTGATTAGTTGTGTTTATTATTAATGAAAGGGCTAATTTGTTTAGAACTATTTGTATTAACATAGATTAATTAGTTATCTGTTCTTTGTAGAACATGTTTTGGAACTTATTAATGGAAATATGATATTTTGTGTTGCTTTGTACAGCTTATTTATTGAGTTTTTTTTGTTTGGATTGAAATATTATTGTACCAGGTATAATTAGCTATACAAAATTGCAATGGATTTAGCAAAATATAAATTGCTACGGATTAGCTACAGAATTGCTACGAAAAATTGCTATGGATTAGCTACAAAATTGCTACGGATAATTGCTACGGATTAGCTACAGAATTGCTATAGAAAATTGCTACGGATTAGCTACGCAATTACTACGGATAATTGTTACGGATTAGCTACGGAATTACTACGGATTTAGCAATATTATAACTAGGAAATAACTACGAAATTGCTACGGATAATTGCTACAGATTAGCTACGGAATTGCTACAAATTTAGCAACATAATAGCTATAAAATAGCTACAAAATTGCTACACAATTTTAAAATTTACTACGGATTAGCTACGAAATTGCTACGGAATATTTCGTAGCTAATTACCTATGGAAATGAAGAAAAATTCTAAACAAAAATTACCTACAGATTAGCTTCGGATTTGCTACGAAAATTTAAAAAATAACTACGGATTAGCTACGGAATTTTTTGGTAGCTAATTAGCTACGAGAATTTAACTACAGACCAATCCGTAGCTAATTCGTAGCTAATAAATTTAGTTGCGGATTAGCTACGAATTTTTCCATAGCAAATTTCTAAAATTCTTGTAGTGTTATTACTTGATATTTGACGATATAAATGATTTTATCATGACATTTAATGTCTTGAGATATAATGAACAATGAGATAAGAGAATCTAAGAAATGATTTATGATTTGATGACAAGAGACTTGATGATTTGATTTATAATTTTATGACATGAGATTGGATAAATTGATCTATGCTTGATGAGTCAAAGGATTTTCATAAAGATTAAAATGAACCTCTATTTCGGGAAGAAGAATGAATTGATTTGACTTTAGTCACATTTCTACTGATTATATATATATATATATATATATATATATTTAATGATTTGAAATGATTTTTTCTTGAAATAGTTGAAACTATTGTGATGAGACAATTTTGATAAACTACTGAGAATTTCTAAATTCTCACCCTTTCTACTTCTATGATTTTCATAATGATTTCAAGAAAGATCTACAGCAGTCAATTAAGATGAAGCAAGATGGAGTTTTGCACAAAAAAAATAGTTTAACGTTTTGACTTAGATAATGGTAGTTTATTATAGCAGTTTTGTGCCATGAGGCTATCCATGTTTATAATGTACAACGATGTATCATTTTTATATTATTTATTTTATATTATATGTATATTATGTCTTTGTGAAAGACTCATATTTTCACATTTATCTAAATTATTTATTATTAAAATTATAAATATTTATAAATAATATATTAAATTTTAATTACTGATGCATATATAAATATGTTATTAGTACTAATATTTTTGAAGTTATGAAATACATTAAATGCGTGTTAGGTGATGACATCCCAATGATTGCCATGTTTTCATTGCTCTTATAATTCGTAATATCCTTTATGATTGGACGAATACGCACACTGCTCTTTTTGGTTGACTTCTGTGGGCCATCTTCTTTAATACTCTCATTAATTATATTAACATCTGTGACTATACTAGGTCCTACTCCTCCCACAGTAAAGTCGTTTTCCTTCTCTCACTATGGAACTAACCTCGTGAGATAAAACCCCTTTTGATCTCATTGGCATTAGTATTCAATGCATGAAAGTGTTGTTAGATTCTAACTTAAAATTAATTGACATTAAATGAAGTGGCTCAATAGATATATAAATCACACCCGAAAGATTGAGGAACAGATATATAAATCGCACTCGAAAGATTGAGGTAGGCGATGTGAGACTCTTAACACCCCCCTCCACAGATGTCTGACGGAACAGGCGAGCCTAACAGAATAGGCGACACAGGAAGATGAGATTTGGCTCTGATACCATATTAGATTTCAACTTAAAACTAATTGACATTAAATGGAGTGGCCCAACAGATATATAAACCGCACCCGAAAGATTGATGCAGGCGATGTGGGACTCTTAACAAGTGTGTCGACCCATAGTATGAGATTCTCTCATTATTCCCCTATATCCGCATCCATTAATGATAGTATCATTCATGGTTTTAAATTACGGTCTGCAACTGTAATTACGACCGCAATATTGCAGTTTTCATGATCTTCACAATCGCATCGCGACTGTAATTGCGACCGCATCGGTCGTATTTTCCCGCAATTGACTGTAATATTGAGATTTTAGTAGTTTTCGCAACTGCGATCGCAACCGCAATTTAAAATCATGGTATCATTATTTGAATTTGAATTGGATTACCTTCTTCCTCATCGTTTGACCATCATCCATGGGTCGTACTAGCCTCCACTGTCGTCTGCCTCCTTAGATCCTGGCTGCACCACATGTTTCACAGTATCCCTTGTACTACCATGCATGGGCTTCTATGTTGTAAGCAAAGTTTCTTTCTTCCAGGACACGTATCTTTCAATGGCCATATGTATCATAGGTGAAGCAAACCATATAGATGCCCTCATATTTAATAATCATTTATGTGCCATCAAGTTGATATATATTGGGACAGAAGAGGCTAATCCAAATCGACATCGACCTCCACATTGATCCTAGCAAACTTTCCTCTAGACCGCTGAGCAGTATTTAGATCAATCTTAAGAGTTATCCTTATGAGACTCTCGATGGTTTCCAATACCTTCTTTTCGTAGTATTCAAGTGCAAGACTAGGCCACCTAACCCACATAGCAATGTTGTTAATCCTAGTAGCATAGGGTTAGTTTGAATATAGGTTTCCACTTCTTGAATGACAAATCGTGGTCAAAGATTAACCAAGGACATCCAGTTAATGCAAACTCATAGTCTTCTAATGAAAAAAAAATTCACAAAGAAGAACTCATTGCCGACATTGATCAATTGGATAGCCCCTTTTTAAGCCCATGCAGTCTCTACTTTCTTCTTGGGAGAGGTAAAACCAATGTTCTTGCCCAACAGTTTGATAAGTCGCTCCGTCTCGGCTGCCATAATTGTTATATATGGGCAACCCTTCTCATCTACCTCAATATAAAAGGATTTGTCTTCCTTGCTTCTCTGCCCTTTTATGGTTTTGGTCACCTAAACAACCTCCTTTTCAGATTCCTCTTCGTCACTCATGCTCTCATTTGAATCTCCCATATCCTCATTGAATTGAGTGAAGGCTCCGACGTACAACTTCTTTTTCAATGTAACACCATGATCCTCCTCAACCATCCATAGTTCATCCTTGAGTGGATTTGATGTCTCTCTGGTGAAAGCCCTATACAGCTTTTGCACTTCTTTCTTACTTTAATTCAACAAGTTAGCCTCTTCTAAGGAAGCTTGCCTCTCCTCACCGTCGCCCTCTTTACTCCTAATTTAAATAAATTATCAACCCAAGAAGCTAATTTAAGTGATATTAAAGAAATGACATATGATATTTAATGAGAGAATAACATGGTGTTAAAATAGAGAGAGTAGCGGGGTTAAATTTTCAAAAAAGAGCGAACTAAGACTCTTTTAATAAGTTTAATTAAGACTCTCCTCAACTTCAATCAGCGTCGCTCTCTTTACTATAATTAAACATTGCCTCTTCTTAGCAATTATTATTTAATAAGTTTACTTTTAATTAAGACTCTTTTACATTATCATTCAATCTTGACACTCCATTTAATGAGTTTGGTCATGTAAGATATCAAACTCATTAAAAGATATGTCAATAAATCATTAAATGATAATGTAAAATTTTTAAGGAAATGATACACGTCTTGATAATTTCTAGCTTGGAGGAGCCCGCCTTTTATAACTGTATTATAATTTTTTTTTGCTTAAATATGTTTTTGATCCATTTAAATATATTAATTTTTAGTTTTGGTCTTTTAAAAATTTTTGTTTTGATTTGTGTCCCTATATATTTTAAAGTGAGTAAAATTAGTTTATGTCATTATTTTAAAAGTGAGTGAAATTAACTCAATTCAATTCTCTATATTAAATTTTCTCTCATTTCAAAGGTCAAAATAAATTAATAAATTTAATATGAAGAGATTAAATTGAGTCAATTTTAATCATTTTTAAAATGAGGATATAAATCAATTTTATTCACTTTTAAAATTACATAGACATAAACAGTTACAGAAATTTTTAAGAGACCAAAATAAAAATTGATATATTTAGATGAATCAAAAACATATTTGAACCTTTTTTTCTTAATTCAAACAAGATAAAAACTAAAACTAATAATACTTAAAAATACTGTCTTTGATATCCAGGCAACTTAATGACCCGGGACATGTAGGCATTTTCCAAACTTTTATACATACGGAATATTAAAATTAAATTTTTTTGGGTACTTATAATTAAATTTCAATCAAGACAATTTACTTGCATTGCCACACCATCTCATAAGTATTCTTTGTAACAAAAAGGAAATTATCAACTATCAAATTCACATTCACATATATTAGTAAATTTATGAAGGCGGTGACTCCCTGCTCATCCCAGTCTCGGAGCAAATTGAAGAGAATCAAAGCACGTGCAAAAGTGTGGGAAAGAAAGACCGGTCAGCGTAGAAACAGCGGTTGTATTGTACTTGTATGTAACATGTATCCAATGCGTGTTTCATAGTTAGCTTTCCCCTCCCGACAACAATAAACAGACAAACGCCAACTTCTGCCAAATGCTACGCCTACCCTCACGTCATCACAATATCTTTCTTATTTTCTTGTCATCCTTTATTTATTTATTTATCTATTTTACACTGTTCTCCTTTTACTTACTCCAACATTTCCATTTTCTTTTTCTTTTATTCAATTTACCATATCATGTTAAATTCTTCTTGTTTGCAGCCGAATGGTACTATTCCTATATCGGCTTTTCAAAATAATTGCTTTGTTCTACCAAATTATATGAAAATTTGTGAAAAATGGTGATTTTGTGAAAGAAACATTATTCTTTTTAGTTTTCAAGGAGTTAAACATTGCTAAGACTAGGAAGAGAAACTCTCATGTTGAGTAGATATATATTTGTCCTCTTTTTTTTTTTTTTCTCAAGTAGATATATCTTCGTCCTCATTCAAAGTTTGTTTCAACGAATTTGGATGGGCTTGCATAGTGTTTGATGGGCTGAGGTTTGTACTTTCAGTCCACAATTGTATGTTGAAAAGAAGTAAAAAACCCTACTCTCGTGTGTGGGTGAGTTCCTTTTTTTTCATATAAATTACTCCTTTAAAATTTTACCCTTATTGCCCCAAACCAGACATACCCTCAATGTCAATTTCATATTACTAACCCCTGTCAATTGTATTATTGGTATTTTTCATGCAATCCCATACTTATTTTTCAGAGGAGATATTAATTAAATATTATCTTGACCTGTCTTGGTGAGTGATAGAAAAGTTCAGAAGAAATTCTACTGATGTTTATGACCCCATGTTAATATTACTACTTTAATTCTGAATATATCATATATACTTAGCAAAAGAATAAATCTGTCGAAACTTTATGCTTAATGTTGCAGCTGACTGGTTCTGATAACGGCTCCCCATTTCTATGTTCATAACTTATATCCTCTTCCAGCAGTTAAATGAGAGAAATTCTCGGTATAACATTTTCTTCGAAACTCTAATTACAAAGACACCATCCAGCCCACAAAGATGACATGCTTCCGTGTCACACAAGCACTTTATCCAAAACAAACGTTGCCAATCATATAAGAAATTCTGAATTATGAGACAGATTTTTCAGATGAATTCACTTCTTTCGACCTGATCATCATTTCAAAACTTTTAGGCTTTCGCAGTAAGAAAATTAATCTTCAAAAATTGTTTGAAAGGCCTCATTATGCTCGCAAAGAATAGTTTGGTAAAAATTAAGGCTGGAGTCCACCTCATGTGTGATTAGTGTCTCAATGTTTCTAAGAGATTGTGAGATAACGTTAAAAGAGTGTAAGTTATTCTTAGTCACCCAGAAGTAATCTCAGGTGGTTTGACTCAGTTTCACAACCTCCTTCAGCAATTGACTGACTGACTTGTTTACGTCATCAGACACCACCAGCTTAGGATGCACTAACTCCAAAGCATATGAAGTAATAACCTTCATAACTACAACCAAATCCAAATTATTGGTGTCACCTTTCCACACACTTTGATTTATAAACTTGCACGATTGTCGCAGCATGCATTTACTGCAAACCTGATGGAAAATGAAACTGTAAATAACAAAGGTAAACAGATATGCAGAGTAGTCAATAGCGCAAGATAGCGGCGTGCCATCATGGAGCGTCGCGGCAGCTGTCCGCTATAATACTTCCGTCGCATCACATTTTTTAGGAGCAGGAATCACGGCCCCAGTTGCGGCCACTTCAGTTCTGCAGAGACTGAAATCTCTGTTTTCTATTTCTTTTTAAATGGAATTCCTTTTTTTCCCTCACTTAAAATATGAAAGTATCATTTTTGCCCTCACTTAAAATCATCTTCTTCCTCCCAATGACCAATTAGGGTTTGCAGCAGCTCCTTCATGCTCTCCAAACAGAGCATTGTCTGCTCTTTCTTGCACAAATCCATTGCACACACACAGCCAAGAAGATATAGCTGCTCTGTTTTCCACCTGTTTAACAAGCCTCTGTCCTCACACAGTTTCTGTTTCACAATTTCTTGCTTTGTTTCGGCAAATTCCCTCCACTCACTCACTCCCCAACTCTGTTTCAGCCTCTGCATTCCTCTGTTTCGCACTTTCTCAGCCTATTCCAGACTTTTCCAGCCAAGCCCATCTCGGTTTTGTGTTTTTTAATCTATTACTTTGAAGTACGAATGATGATAATATCTAGAGTTTTGAGTAGTGTTTAAAATTTGAGCATCTATTATGTGTATTAGAAATTATGTATGTTGTCCTCACTATCTTCAATATAGTGGCAGCTCCGCTATCCGCTATACCGCTATAGCGATTTTGGGGTTAGCCACTCTGCGCCGCTATCTAGGATTGACTACTATGGATACATGTATAAATAAATTAGAAAACACAGAGAGAGTCTTCATGCATGCTATGCCTTACAGTGTTTTCTGGAACCTCAAAAAATTTTCGCAGTCTTTTAGCAGGAAAGACACTACCCCTATCCATGGAGGGGCAACCAAACACTGCCACTTGTTTCAAGGCACTTCCTGATAGCCATCTGTGAATCCCAATTCATGTTAATATATAGAAAATAGAGACAAATAATTTGGGGAAAACTATAAAAGATAAGCACCCGGAAAGAAATGAAAATGTACCATGCAGCCAATCCAATTTTAAAACATGTGAGGTTACCTAGTTATATAAAAGGAAATGCAAATAGAGTCATTTGCAAGTTTGCCTAGGCAATGTCAGACAGGTAAAATCAGAAATTTGATAATTTTCTTCTGCAATGGATGACAGCTTAATGAACAGTAATCAATTTATGGATTCATTTTCATATGCCATCAAATCATCCAATAAATATGGGAAATAAACCCACAATCCTCAAATAAGATATTAGTCTTCTTTTCACCATGACAATAAAATATCAGTTGAATATTTGTTGGTTAAAGCATTTTCTTGTGTTTGGAAGACCCATCCCAAACTAGTGTTTTAGATTGCCAAACTACCACATATCACACTATAAGAAAAACCAATTGGACAAGATCCTCGATATCTAACAAGATCCTTTATGCTCATTTATCATCATGGACTGGCAATATTTGTATTTTACAACTCTTATGCTCAATGATTTGGTTCTCAGGCAGTATAAATTTTGGTCTCAGCTCAAAAGAAAAGATAAGGAATTTCTGGTTTCTGGTCAAGCACAAGTTCTTTTTAACATCAATGTATTTACAATCTAATCCAAGAAGGAACTCATACTCATTTTAGTAATTACACATTCAAAAGTGATTTTTATCAACACTATTCAAACAATGTTAATTCTGCCAAAATCTCTCCATATAAAGGTTTCTAAAAATAAATCAATTCACTGCAAACAGAATTTAAAGCAAAACCAAGTTCGCAAAATCTAGTCCAAACACATACTGTCTGTTTGCTTCCCAACCATCAAAAGGTAAAAACGTTGTTTGCAGGGTTGTTTTTCATTTTTTCGATACACATGTATCTCCAATGCACACAGTATCTTGCAATACACATACCTCGTCTTATGGTATTGTGATAAAAATGATAGACTGAAATATGTATATAAATCATGATATGCAGCGGTATATAATACATATTGTTGTTCTTAACAAGATTAACACTAATGACATGTTACAAAAGGGCTTTCCCCTCACTGCTTAGTCTCCTAATATGTGTAATGTGCTGTTCTAGTTCGGAAAACGGGACTCATTTTTTGCATTATTCTGCTGCGAATTTTCTTTGGAATAAGCTTTTCGGCATCTTTGGAGAGAATTGGGTCTGCCCTAAGGATCTGCATCAGTTTCTCCTTATTAATTTTAGAGGTTTTGGCTTCCATAAAGATGCTAAGATTCTGTGGTAGTGCACTGTGTTTGCTGTGCTCTCTTCTTTATTTCTTTTTTTTTTTTAGAATTAGAATAGAATAAGTTAGAAAAGAGAAAGAATAAAGGTGGATTCAGCCTCAGCGAAACTTGGAATCTGGCCCAGGCTTCAATGGAATTGAATTAAGAATTCAATAATAGAAATGGAATTCTTAATTCAATTCCATTTCTATTAATCATAGAGTGAGACTAGAAATAGAAATGTGCCTCTGGCTGGAAGGAATGCCAGAATCTTCAACGGAACTTCATCTTTAGATAACCTTTGGGATAGGGTTATTTTTTTTGGCTTGTTTTTGGTGTTCTGCTCATGGTTTTTTTAGAGGTGTTTCTTTGTTAGACATGCAGAGAGATTGGCATGCCTTGTTACATGACTCAATCTCTTAGCTGCTAAGTGTTTCTTTTGTTGTCTTTTTAGGAGGATATCTTATCCTCTTTCATTGTTTTCTTCTCTTCTTCCTTAATAAAGTTTCTTTTTATATCTAAAAAAAAATATGTATATAAATCATGTTTTTAAGATATGTATCCTGTGTCATACGATATTAACAACTAACAACTATGATAATAAACATAGTTTTCAATGATTTCGTATGTTGAATGCAAGAACACAGTTTTATTTTGATTTACTGATAAAAGAAGCAGTCTTCCTATAGAACACTGGTCCTGATTGATAACCATTCCCCTCCTAAATAAAATAAAGTGAAACAAAATGTATACTTTAATTGAGGAAGTTAGAGGAACTTATACTATTAAAAAAACTAGCAAGTCTAAGAACACCTTTTGGCCTTCCTAGTTTCACCAAAGTCTGATTAGTCATGGCACAAGGACACATTAGCAAAAATAGCGCAATGTCAATGGCGAATGGGTAGGGCACTTAATTGCATCAACTCAGACATGATGGAGGGCAACACAGCAACAATTGAAACTAGGGGGAATGCTATCAAACTGTGGTGAAACTAGAGGACCACAAGTGCCATTAAGCCAACAACAAAATATAATTATAAAGAAAAAAACAGAGAAAGACCTCAGAAATAGGTCAGTAAATGTGATCATTCACAATAAGCACCACAATAATACAAATTCTATCTACTAAATTTTTCTTTCATCTGTCAGTTCTGTGAAATGGTGGTAGCATGAGTATCACATGAAAACTCTAGAGAGAAAATGGCTGTTTAATGCATCAAGAATAAGAAAGAGTATCCAGTAGTTATATTATATAGTGACAGTCAAATTAGCATAAATGAAGGAAACAGACATTGATAGGTCAAAACAAAATTGTCCAAACTAGAACAAGCACATCAAGAACAAAACAACTCAAAACATCTTTTAGAAAAATCATGACATCCTGAAACAGCCATGTCAGGTTTGATTCAAGTCATGAAACCCTTTGGTGAACACCAAACATACTTGATAAGTCAAGTAAACAAATAGATAAAGATATGCAAAACAAAAAGATAAGGATGAAGGTGGGCGAAGGCACCCTTTTAGTCAATATCAATCTCAGACTACTCAAGTATATGATAAACACAGACACATGTAGAAATTTTTATTTGAATCTGACAACATTTCACCATACTAGGTAAGAAGAATGATATTTCATAGACCACCACTCAATACTCATATCTTTTCAAGAAAAGAAAGCCTCCTGAAAACCCTTCTCAGGTATTATCTCATCACAAACTCGTAGACTTTGAACAACAATATCCTTAGTCCTTACTATTATTTAAGCTGCCTAACATAGGATGGTTGATTAACCCAAAAGCTTATAGAATCCAAAGTTATCCCCAAAGTTGAAAACATTTGCCCTTCATTAGTCACTAAGAAGTGGAGGGGAAATGAATTTTTTATTTTTATTCTTTTTAAAAAGAAAATGGGTTCAACAGGAACTTAGGCAACATGAACTTTAAGTTGACTGAATAAACTTAAAAGCATTAGCACAAAATAGAGATGACTCTTCTCTTTCACTGTCCTAATCAAATGTTATTTGTTCACATTCTCTTATATTCATCTTCTCATTAAATTAAACATATCAAGACAACCATCTCTTTGACTGTGCTAATCTAATGTTATTAGTTCACATTCATCTATACAATTCATCTTCTCATTAAATCAAACATACGAAGAAATAACACCACTTAAAAGAGCAAATGTAAAAAGAGGTCATCATAACCAACATCTTACTTGGCTATTTCTTGATTGTCTCTGGCGAATTTCTGCGCCGCGAACTTTATATATCCCCATGCGAAAAAACTCTCAAACCAACTAAGATCAAACCTTTCCTTACCCTTTGCAAAATTGGCATCCTTAAAATACCCATTTTCATACAAATGCTGCACAAACATCTCCATATCAGGTGAAAGCTCCTTCACAACCATTGGTTCCCTCAGTTTCACTTCCTTTTCCTTTTCCTTTTGCCTGCTAACACTATCAGGTTGATTGGTAAAGATAGCATGTAAACTCCTCGTCACACCTTTCTTGGTTTTTTCCTCCTTCTTTGGAACCCCTTTTGCTTTCTCTTTGAAGCTCTTCACTTCCTCCTCCAACTGCTTCAGTTTTCTCTTCAACTCATTGTTTTCGGTTTCGCTTTCTTCTTCGCTTTGGCTTTCGGTTTTCTCTGACAGCCCCACGGCCTCCATGAAGAGGGCATGGAGGGGCTTCTTGTTTTGGTTAGTTTGGGGTTTTGGGTCAATTGGGTGTTGGGTTTGGGGAAAAGTGGTGATGGTTCTGTGAGGGAAATGTGGAGTTGTGAGGGAATGGGGAGTGTTGGGGTGAAGAGTGAGGAGTGAGTGGAGGAGGCGACGTGAGAGGCGGTTTCTGAAGAGAGCCATGGGAGGGTTTAGGGGTTTCAAACCGATGAAAGGTGCAAGGAGGCTGATAAAGAGGTAGTAATAAACATTTCTCATAAAAAATAATAATAATACACATTTCTAGATTACAAGACTACAGTCTATGTAATAAAATCATATTGCCTTCAAGATTTTACAAAAATTGCCCACCTCCGCAGGCTTTTTCATTTTTCATCTTAGAATGTGTTTAGAAAAGTTAAAAAAAAGTAAATTATACTGATAATTAATTATATATATAATTAATTATTATAAAAATTGATTATAACTAAAATTTATTTTTGTTTGAATATATTTACTGAAAAGTAAATTTAAGATAATTTATTTTTTAGATAGTATGAAAAAAATTATTTTTACATAATAAATTATGAAAAAATATATAAATTTATTTTATTTATAATATTTGATAAAGAGTGATTGAGGTCATTATAAAAAATATTTCTCTTATTAAAATATAGTTAAAAAAATTTATTTAAAAATAAAAGTTTTTATAAAAATAATTTATATTATGAACTTGTGTTAAAATAATATTTTTATAAAAATAATTTTTTTTTTTATAAATTAATCTAAATACTCAAATATAATTGATTTTTTATAAAATAATTTTTTTTTTTAAAAATAACTGAATGAAAAAGAATTAATCATTTTTAGACAAGTTCTTATATGCTGATTTTAAAACAGATTTAGAAGTTTTGATGGGTGAAGATGTCTTCCTACTTATGTATTGTTTTTTTTATAAGTAATTTAGAGTGGCAGTTTCTTATTTGTGTTTTTTTTTTCTTTATAAATAGTTCGAAGTTTCTATAAGATTATAATGATTTTGTACATTATATTTATAAAAAGATTTACATTTTATTCACATAAATCACCGTCCATGAGAACGATATTTATGTATGCAATAATACATTAGCATTAAATGTACTCAATTACTCAATTTGTCAGGTATTAGCATTCCTCCAATCAAATAAAAAAATAAATGTTCTAGCAGTTACCTCTTCTTCACTTGTATTTTTTGAGACATTTTTAAAGGTTAACTGCAACCAACTTTAGTTTCACTCTTGAGCCCCTCAGTTCTTCTATTAGAGGTGTGAAATTTTATGTGTGGAAATTTTTTGGTTTAACTCAAGATGGTGATTGAACATTGAATCTTTAAATTTACCCTCTACTTCAGTATGGATGAAGACTCTTGATCTCTCAGGCTATGATTATATATTTAATAATTGATGAAATAGAATGGAATAAAATGAGATGAGATAAAATAAAATGGAATAAAAATATTATTTCATTATTTTGATATTTTAAAATAAAATAAAATGAAATTACTACTCTATTATTTGGGAAGTAAATAATTTTTAATAAGATGAGATGTAATCTTAATTATAATAATAATAAAAAATATGATTTTATCTCATACACCTCAAATTGAAAGGGAAGAAAATTGATGATTTTTTGTGGAATGGAATGGAATCCATTCCACCCACTTCTATCATATTTTATCTTTTTTTAACATACTCAAACAATAAAACATATCTCTACGACATTTCATTCTCCTCCATTTTACTCAATCTCACCAATCCAAACATACCTTCACTGGTTCCAAAGAAAATGTTATCCTACACGTCATGATCTGCACCACATCGCTTTTAACACTCGATCACATTCATGAGGACCCACCCATGAATAGTACCAAATCGCCTTCTTATTTTTTTTTTGTATCGTCGTCCATATTAACCAAACTTTCTGCGTCGTTAATCACTTTTTTGTTATTCGTTAACCAACTTTTTTCACGAACATAGAAATATGTGATAAAATCTTGTATATTAACCAACACGTGCGTAATTAATTAACTTTTTTTTTGTTCTTCATTAACCAACTTTATTTCTATACTCGTGAAAAAGTTAGTTAATGAAGAACAAAAAATGGTTAATTACATATAGTTTGGTTAATGACACAAGATTTTACCACTTCGATTTATGCTCGTGAAATAAGTTGTTTAACGAAAAACAAAAATTGATTAACAACGTAGAAAAGTTGAATGAACGACGATATCTAAAAAAAAAGAGATTTCAAAGCGTGATTTGATACATCGTTTCATGGTGGTCCCGTGAACAATATCCGTGTTGAAACGAAAGTGGTGACTGTCTGCGCTAGAGATTATCGGATTGGGTTCCAAATTTAATTGGTATAGAAACAGACGAACTGGTTTTGTATGCTATAGTGGTTGCCGAAATGATTTGGTTTGCTAGGAATGGCACAATTTTTAATCAAGGAGTGCATGATCCCTTTGCTTTTGCTAACGGAGTTCAAATGAGATTTCTTGAATTAGAGAAAGTCTTGCTGTATAGAAATGATATGTTGAATATACATGCTCTCCAGTCTCCTCCTCCCGTTAATTGGTATAATGTGAATTTTGATGCAGCCTTTTATGATAACCAAGCAACTGTGACAGCAATATGTTTGAACTACGATTCTACTCCGTTGGCCTTATGGACAGCAAAAGAAAGTCCTTCCTTCTGCTGTTTTGCAGAAGCCAAAGCTGCCTCTCTTGCCTTGAGACTTTGTTCCTCTTTGAATCCAGAGTCTATTTATTTAAAAGGAGATGCTGAATTAGTTATTCACCCATTAAAAGACTGGTCTGTTGAGCCTGTTTGGGAGCTTAGACACTTGATCACATACTTAAGATCATCTTTGTCATGCTTTAACTTTTGGTCTATTAACAAGATCAAAGTTGGTTGTTAAGAATTAAGGAGGGACTTACTAAGTTCAAAAGCTACTGAGCTACACTATGGAGTAATGACTCATCTCATCGGACAAATCATCATCAAACATCCACATCCTAAGGGAGGTGACTGAAGTAAATTAATGGAGACCAAGGTTGCAAGAATGAGCAGGGTTTGCTAGCCAATGTACCACACGATTAGCTTCGCCGCAAGCTTGAGAAAAATGCAGTTGCCAGTCTCTGGATTTCCAAACTTGGATCATACTAATGACTAATGAGGCACAATGGTGAGACGAAAGACATATTTGTTCTGGACTGGAATTTCAGTATCCCCGATCCATCATGGATGGGTTGCGTCCTTGGTCCATTCTTAAAGGCCCAACATGGTCCATTAAGGCTGACCAACCCACTTTTTAGAAGAATACGTAAATCATAACAAAATCTCCTATTTAATGAGGATAATGGACTTTTTGACTGCAGAAGGGTAAATGGAAATTTTATTTTCTTATTTGGTGTAAGTTAAAAAATATTTACTAAACAGGTACAAATTCAACAACCAAAAATGGAAGTCATGCTAGGTAATCACGATTTATGATTTCTCCATTTTTTTTTCAACTAAAAGTCATAAGAGATAACCACAATTTACATGAGTCGTGGAACTAAATATCATTTTTTTATTAATGTTTAACATTAAAAAAATTACTTAATGCACATCACTTGTGCCTCACGTTCTTCTCATCATAGGTATATATGTAACAAAATTAAAATGTAAATATGCATAAAATGAAGTGGAATTAATTAAATTATATAATAAAAACTATATATATATATATAATGATGTGTAAATAAAAATGTGTATATAATATTTTTCTTCAAAAATAACAATAATATTTTATAGTTAATTAAAAAAATTGCAAGTGTCTTGGTTTTAAACCACGACTTGCATGCAAGTTGGTCCAATGAGTCGTGCCTACTTCCTACGACTTGATTGAATATTTTAAAATGAACCATGATTTACATCTTTTACTATTGAATTCCCACTTGATTGGTAGATATTTTTTCACTTATACCAAATAAGAAAATAAATTTTTCATTTGTACCTTTACTGTAAAAAAATAAATTAAAGATAATCACATTAAATTTCCTCATAATTATCAAAAATCTTAAATAAAAAGAAATTGATTTTCTAATATTTCTTTTCAAATAAATAAATTTACATTATAAATAAATAATTTAATCATTTAAATATGCGTCTAATTTCATATATTCTATCCTCTTAATATAAATCTCAACTTAAATGTTGGAGTGACTTGGAGTATCTTATCTCTATTACTGTTCATAACAATATTCTTTGCGAAGTCAACCGGACAAGTTGAGTCAGCGTTCTCCAGGCATGCCTAAAACCTTGGCCCCAGGGAAAGAAGAAGAAGAAGAAGATTTTGTAAGATCTTTTGATTTATCGGTGCTCAAGTAATGCCCTTCTGATTTCTGACTTTTCGGTTCCTAGTTTCAAGTCTTTTTGGCATAAGTAAGGAAAACGACAAAATTACAACCATTAAAATTCCTCAAGAATATATGATCAACCAGAAACGAAACAAACTCAATTTCTCTTTATCATCAATTAACCTACACATAGCAACCCGGCATAATATATACATATATATATATATATATATATATATATATATATATATATATATATGTAGTCTTAGCAGATGATGAAGCGAAGGTAATAATACACCATGACAAGAGCTAAATGCCGCACATCGTATTGTTAACCCATGCTATCTAGGCACACTAATCTTAATACAACATATCACTGACCATGGCTGACACTCAAAGCCATTATTATTATTGTCAGAGCTGAATTTGTTTATTTGCTGGCCAAAACCTTCTTCAGCATGATACTCGTTGTTTTGACCTTATTATGTTGTCCACCGCGCCCCTTGCTGAGGTCTGACCTTCTGGGTCCTCCACGCGCTCTGATCCGGAAGAAAAATCATGTTAGTTCATAATTCAAGTTTCATTTTCTGGGTGAAAGCTCTCTCTCTCTCTCTCTCTCTCTCTCTATATATATATATATATATGCACAGCATCCATCTAACAAGGAGAATTATGCATGTAAAGAGTGTTTAACTAGACCACCTCTGCCTTCTAATAAAAACATGAACATTCTTCCTACTTCAAAAAATAACTTTAATTTATTTATTATCGTATTATATGTTACCTTCATTGATATTCATGAAAGTTTGTTCTTCTGAAGTTGAAAAGTAGGTCAGAGAAATCTAAAAGTTAGTGTATGCTAGTTCTGAAACATTGGTTTAAACCAAACGAAACAAACGAAACGATGCAGCAAAGGAACAAGCAAAATGAAAAGAAGAAACTAGTTACATGAACGAGGGTTCAGCTAGCCGGGGCATGGAATTCAGTGTTTGAACTAGGATTTCAGGTGTGAAGTTTCCCAATAGACGACGAAACATGATGAGCAAGTGCAAGTGATTTGTGTTTGCAATTTGCTCAGCTATACCAAGGGTGACTGACTTTGAATTGCTGGAAAGAGAGCAAGAATGGGAGATTTAAAGAGCAGGACTGAGGTTTGATATTGACTCAACCACGCAGAAATAGTCCCTTGTTTTGGTTAAACCACTTACTTTTTGTTTAGTTAATTTGTTCAAATGGGTCCATTTTGATTCGTATCTGTGTTTATTTTTTTATATTACAATTAACCATTGAACATGATTGATCCACATCCATGTTCATACTAGATCACCTTATCTACAGGGGTGTGTTGACTTGGTGTGTATGTAATCAAAGACGAACCATTTTTCAAACTGGATGTCAGAAACTCCCAAACGGCGATCCCCGTAAAATATACAAGTTGTAGTTGTCACTACTAACTGAAATAATCAAGTAATGAGGTACATGAGGATGAAGCCGTGTGAACTAGCATGCTGTTTTCGCACTGTGGCCCAAGATACTGAACATTATTGTATAATAAATAAACATTCTAATGCTCCTTAATTTCTCAGTTTTTATAAAATAATATTATGAGAGAAGACTTGGATGGTTGACTTGGACGGTCCAAGTTTATATCCTTCTTTTCCCGCCTTTCCTTTCTACAGTTTCTACTTTCTATATCTCTATGAACTATGCCTAGACGTTGTGATGCATGGTTGACTAATGAATTTTCTTTTATTTTGATATTAATCTAAAATATACAGAAATATATATGGCAACCAGAGTTTGGTCTCGTAGTATGGTCTGTGGATTGGAAAAATTCTTACCTAAATTATGAATATTATAATTAGGTGTATTAAGTTAATTAAAACTTAATATTTTTATTAATTTTTATAAAATTAATTATATAATATAATTATTTATAAAAATATTAAATTATAATTAGACTGATGTACCTAATTAAATACTCATGGTTTAGGCAAAAATTTCACCTGTAACTTAAAGGGTCATAAAATTTAGTTGATATATGCAGTAGTTTAAAGTTATTATAAAAAATTTTACTCTAATTTTATATCTATTTTATAATAAAATAATAAAGTTTAGTGACACCTGCGTAAGTGTTATAAGGCACTAATAAATCATGAGAGAAAGCATAAAAAATTACATATATTTTATAATTTCTAATATATACAATTACGAAGCATGAATATTCAAAAAATTACCTTGTATTTGCACCAAATACAATACCACATCCACTATATATATATATACATACATGCTAATTCATGTGTGAACAGATTTCTTTAATGATATTTATTTAGAAATACTATGATAATTGGAACATGGAGTACTCATATATTTCTTTCTTTATTTGATAAAATAGGTTAACAGTGGGGAAGTTACCATATTTTAAGGTCAGAGAGTATCTTAATGAAGATTGAAGACTCTTATAGTGATTCTTACATATGATCTATCAATAAAAAATTATGAACATAAATTGAATGACGTAGTTCGATCTTACAAATTGAGTCAACTTAATTATTCAATATTCTTATATTTTGTAATAGTGAAAATCAACATCAAAATTGATATAATAATAATTATATTAATATTAATATTTAAATAAACAAATATATATAATCGACTGAAAATTGGCCTTTTTATTTTTATTTTTACTGAAAGTTCATTCAGCTACTTGCTGGGCAGCCAGTGTTTGTTCAATATAGTCTCTCAAGAAGATATGGTTTAGTTTTTGTTGTTTATAATGAATTTTGGGATATATTTATTATTATTATTTATACTATTGTAAAGGGAATCCCCACTTTAGATTCTAATTTTTTTTTATTTATACCAAAACTATTATTGTTAATTACTTATTTAAAAGGCTTAAAGTTCTGTACAAAAAAAAGACTTAAATTTAAATATAAAAATGATAAAATTATAATTATATTTCAATACTCATTTAAATACTTAAGATAAATATAAAAAGTATGAAATTATAAATATCTTTTACTCTCAAACTACAACTGTCTTCAAACAGTTCTGAACTTAATCACAAGGGAGTGGCTCAAATGATAAGTAAACTTAAACTTAATGGTTGTGGGGCCTCTACAATGTGAGAGATTCAAACTTACACGAAAGTATTTGTTTGGAGGGAAAACCGTGATACATTGAATGAAAGTTAATCTCACATCCAAAAAGTGTGGGAAACCACTTAAAAACAAAAGGTAAACAGAATAAAAGTTCTCAACTTCTCACTATATAAATTAACTTTAGCCATTTTTATTGTTATTATTTACTTTTTAATCCAAACAGAAAGTGTAAATTAACATATATTTAGTACTGGTCAATATGCTAGTAAAAAATAATTTAGGTTATTTTGGTTAAAATAGGTTTAAATGTAAAGTGATTGTGAAAAATAAAATTGAAAGATTTATAGTAATACTACTGTGTGAATTGTTGTAGACTTATGGAGGTTGTATTTGTGTGTAATTTTAGGTCTTGGTAATGAATCAAACCGAACCTTGTAATTAATGCTAAAGATTTCTTACATTCTTTAAATACAATAATAAAATGTAAATAATTTCATCTCCTAACAATCAATCATTATACCTATATCTACACTATATATAAAACAATAATTTGCTAAACTTTTTTGGCAAAAAAACTCTTATGCTTAATAATAATTTCTTTATTATTTTGTTTATAATAATCGAGTTGTGAACAAACAACAACGTGCCTGTTAATTTATATTTATTTTTCAAGATATAAAAAATAATATCAAAGAGCATTTGAAGTGAATTATAATTATATAGTGAGAAATTGAGAAATAATTTTATCCTTTTTTATTTATCTCTAAATCTTTAATGAAATAATTAGTAAAAGCTTTTTTGGTAAAACAAAAAAATGTATACCAAACCCCCTTTACATAATAACAGCATTTTGATGAGTACTACTACGTGCCTGTCAATTCACAAAAGTATTTCAAGATAACTATAAGTGAAGAACAAGAAGTATTTATAATTGTATTCTTTTTATGTTTATCTTTAAATCTTTAAATGAGTAATAAGCTTTATTTGATAGTTTATCATGTTTGTATTCTTCTTTAAATTACTAAATAAGTAACTAATAATGATAATTTTGGAAAAACAAAAATTTGACAAGTTGTAAATTCCCTTTATATGGTATAGATATAACTAGGATATTGACCCAGTGCTATATATTCCTGTTAATATGCTTTTTTTTGTTGAAAAAGTAAATAGTAGTAAAGAATATTTGAAGTGAATAATAATTATATAGTGAGAAGTCAAGAAATTTTAGAAGGCAGTTATAATTAAAAACTAAGAAGTATTTATAATTTTAACCTTTTTTTTTACCAAAGAAAATGTTACTGATGGGAAAGTGCTGCATAAAAATATTATGAAGATGCAAAAAATGTTTATTAATAAATAGGTCAAAAATCATGAATCATATTATTAAATATAAAAAAAAATTCAAAATTAGCAAATACAGATGTATTCATCCTTAAATCATCTAGTAAGTTAAGATCAAAATGTACTATTTTAAATTAAAGGTAGATATATTTTTATTTATTCACTTTAAAAGAGCATTTTTCTTTTATTAAATATGAAATTTTATGAATAAAGTGAAAAAGAATAAAAAAATATATTTATATTAGATATTAAATACATCACATCCTCTACATCATAATTCATAGGTAAAATAAAATTTTTATACATTTAGATTTTAAAAAAGGAAAGAGAATAAAGCTAAAAATAAGAGGAATTAGTATGTTTACCATATAAAGATTAAAAATTAATAGAAAGATGAGTTAAAGTTATAATATCAATGTATATAAAATAATCATGAATTATATGTGAAATACATATCAAGTATAAATTCTTTTAATTTCACCATTTTTATCTTTGGAATAATTATACTAACATCCTTTGAGGTTAATGTTTATTATATTGACACTATTCTTGTTTAAAACATTACTCATATCTCTTTTATTTTGTATTTTTAATGGAACTATGTGTAATATTCGTACATAAAGTATGAGGGGAATATATAATATCATAAACAAATAGTGTTGAATTGTAATAAAAATATATAAAATCAGATATGTTAGTATAATTTTTAAATAAGAAGAGTGTAAATGTAATAAAAACTAACATTATAGAATATTAATATAATTATCTCTTTATTTTTTTAATAAATTAAATTATTAATACATTAAAAAAATTGGCGAGAAGGGGAGGCTAACGCTCATACTTGTCCCCTTGAATTCATATCTGGATGTATTTATCTCATTTTTTTATAATAAAAATTTATCTTACTATATATGACATATATATATATATATATATGTGTGTGTCGTAATTAGATGAGGACAAACAAGAATAAAAATACATTCGAGGGAAATACTATCTACAAGTCAAAAGAATAGAATCAAGGAAATACTATCAAAAGTCATCTAGCAAAATGCTCCTGCGTACAGCCAACTCGTGGTTGCTTCAGAAAATGCAACCTAGCGGGCGGGGATAAGTCAAGTTAGGTATATATATATATTTTAAGAAATAAGTCAAGTTATAGGGAAAGTGGTTGCTTCAGAGAGTACTGTTGCAGGTTCTTAGTGGGGCGTGGACAGTGGGATTTATGGGGAAGAAGCATGCAAGTATAGAAGAAAAACTCAACGTAGAAGAAGTGTTTGATTGTTCTCAAAGTCTGGAAGTCGTATCTATTTCTGTGGATGGATGGTCAGTTTAAATCGATTTTTGTGTTTTGTTTTTAAGTTTTCTTTTTATTTTGTTGGATTTGACTGAGCGTGAATAATTCATATCGAACATGGGTTCCTTACCGGGGACAGATCTAAAAAATAAGTATTGCGACCCAAACGAAATATTACATAAATAATTTTAAATTAATTAACTTTATTCTTAATTTAATTTTCCTCAATTGATTGTATAATTCTACTAACAATTGATTCAAATATGTAAAGGTTTTAAGTACATATAATTTTTTACTAAGTAATGTATCTAATTATTTTATTAATATATTTTGAGAATTATATGTGGAAGTTTTAGAATTTTCATAACATGAAATCAACCCAAGTTACAATTTTGAGATTAAAACGTTGTGGGATTTTGTGAAATAATGTTTCCTTTCGTTATAAGTGGCACAAATAATAATAAAGTTAATCTTGCCCATCTTAAATATTGATAAAGTTTTGTTAATTTATATAACATAAAGGGACAGCAAATTAGATTCAAAACTTATTTATAATTTTCAAACTCTAAATTTATAGTTAAGGTACTCCTTAAAAGTGGTCTATGGATGAATCATGATTTTTTTAGTCATTAATTTATTATTAAAATAAATCAATGATAGATTAAAAAATTAGATCTTTATAAATTTTAATTAGTAATATTTAGATTCACACAAAAATTTAATTAAATTTTTTTAATAAATAACTATACAAATAAGAAATTTACATTTTTAATTAATAATTTTTCCATATACCAAAATATGCATATATATACTATCATATTAAAAAAAGAATAAATCTATTGAACCAAAAGTTTTGAATCCATGATCCAAGCTCCTTGTATTTGATAAGGATTTGATTTAATTTTGACTTTTGATTATATATCACACTCCTAGGTTATAAATGCCATGTGGGTGTCTTATAATAAGGGACAAAAATCATATTTTTGTGAATCATATTAGTGATATAGCTTATCATTTCGTTTGCAGCCTATATAATTACAATTGTACCATCTAAAACTTTGATTATAAGACATGAAGTTAATTATCAATGATTCATTTCACCAAAAAGAAAATTATCAATGATTCAATACTCAAAACCTCTCATTACATGATTACAGTTGTTGAGATCATGATGAAATCATAATTCGTAGAAAAATATACAAGTAAAACAAAGAAAAACAGCCCAGAAATTTCGTATCTATAACCACATCAGAAATGACAGTGGTCCTGTCATCAAGGACTCTGATGACTCAATTCTTATTTCTACTTGAATTACCACCTATCCTTCTCACGCTTTTATTTACGTCTTCACTAACACTCAAATTGGTGGCAAAACTGTCCTCAACTTGAAAAATCGTAGTTGTGCTTTTGAGTGGCAGTTGATTTGTTTGTGGATCCCTCCCTCTGCCTGGATTTTGTTTATTATTGTTGGTAGCGCATGTTCTGATATCTTCAAGAGAAGCAAAGAAT
This sequence comes from Ormosia semicastrata, assembly GCA_029884595.1. Lineage (NCBI taxonomy): Eukaryota > Viridiplantae > Streptophyta > Magnoliopsida > Fabales > Fabaceae > Ormosia > Ormosia semicastrata. The sequence goes on along the minus strand of JAQQTO010000055.1, from coordinate 24,538,015 downwards.
ATGATTAATAAATCAGTATCATCAAATGCTAATTAATTATAACCATATATTATAGTCGAATTAACTATAATGTCAGAATAGAATATATCATTAGACAAACAATTAACGATCCCTATGAATATGATTATTGGAAAAGTGGATTAAACGGCATAATCATGAATTTACGGACATTTGAAATTTAAGAGAACTCCCATATATCAAACACTTACATGGTCATCGCCATGGGTTTCTGTGGGCAAGACTTATAGTTGGACGTTTGAAGCATTGGCATGAGCAAGAAGCTACCAGCAGCTAGAACCATGAGAAAGAGACCAAATTAAAGTTGATTTTCTCTTGCTCCCAGAAATAATGCAGAAGCTTGCTTGCCTGCTGGGTATGTATAGCTCGCAGTCGACTTAGAGAGTATTGTTGCATCGTGTTAGCGGGGCGTTGAAGGTGGGATTTATAAGGAAGATGTATGAATGAATAGAAGAAAATTCAACATATTAGCGTTTTAAGTGCTCAGTCTAGAGCGCGTATATACTGATGGATGGCCAGTTTAAGTGGTTTTTATTTTGTTTTTTTGGTTTTTAATCTTTCTATCTTGTTGAATTTGACTGAGCATGAATACTCGCAGCGGTTCCGTTCTCCTTTTTGTTTTTATTTTTGCTTTTGTTTTCCTTTTTAATGTTTTTTTTCTCCTTCCAACAACGCATATAACTTGTTTTATGTAGGGGTGATCATGGTCGGGTCAAGTCGGGTTTGAAGAGAAAAAAATCTAAATCAATTAAATAAAGTCGGTTCGGTTCGGTTCGGTTCGGGTCCGGTTTGAGTTTTTTTTCGAGTGACTCGAACCGAACCAACCCGATTGTAATCGGGTTAGTTCAGGTTGGGTAATCGGGTTAATCGAGTTGGTCGGATCACTGGGTCGGGTTATGAAAATTGAATAAAATAATAGTTGAATTTAGATAAAACGATGTCGTTTCACGGGTCGTCGAGTCGGGTCATCGGATCAGTCACCCAAAACTCATAAACCGAACTAATAAGAGGTCGAGTTTAATTGGATCGACCCGAACTGACCCGAACACCCGAACCAACCCGAATATTTGTAATCAGGTCAGGTTGGGTCGGTTGGGTCCACGGGTCATCGGTTCGGGTTAATCACCCCTAGTTTTATGGTTAATGTGTGTTTGGATTAATAGTAAAAATTTAATTATTTCAATGATCGATTATATATATTATAATAGAATTAGATTTATATTTAAATATATTAGTTAAAAAATAATTTAAAAATAATATAGTTCGTTTGAATGGTAAATATTACTTTTACACATTAAATAATTAAAAAATATATAAAATAATTAAAAATATTATTTGATAGAAGATAAAATAATATTTACATTTTAAAATTTTTAGAATAATATATAATCAAGAAACAAAAGTTTAAGCTTATGAAAAAAGTACTAAAATACATTGCATTTTGTGCAAAAAAAATTTCTTAAGCTGTCAAACATATTGTAAACACTGACCAATAACTTTATTGGAATAGGAAAAAAAACTTTCCCAAACATACTTTTAGTAAAATAAAAATAATGATTTTGTTATCATATGTCCTTAAGGTGACACACGTTAAATAATAAAAATAATATTTATTATTCATTCTAATTACTAAAAAATGAATTTATTAAATGTTTTTTAAAATTTTAAAATGTTAAGTATTTTTAAATTATAAAATACCCCCGTCTACTATCACATGTCACAATTACTTCCTTTAACTTATTATATTGTGCAACTTTCACTTTTTCTTAGCTTTCCATCCAATTCATGGCTTCCTCCAAAATATGCATCATACAAGACCAAGACCATAAATATTTCTAACTCTAATTTCAAACTTTCAAGGCTATTAAACACAATCAGAAAAGTTCTAATTTTCCAGTTAATTAGAAACTGCAGCTCCATCTTCATGGGCATCTCAAATTTTCAAAGACTAAGAGTATGTTTGGGAGATCTTTTTTTACTGTACAAATAACTTTTTTAAAAAAATTATTTATACAATATTATAACATGTTTGATAAAATTAGTTTCAGTTTTTATATGAAATTTAATGTATTATAAAAAAAATTTAAGTTAATTTTCATAATGCTGAAAATTGAATGTGTGCTTAGAAAAATTACAAAAATTTGATTATGTTTAGTAATCAATTATTGTATAAAAACTTTTTTTTATAATCGATTATAATCAAATCATTTTTATGTTTGTATATATTAGTGAAAAATGATTTTAAGTTAATCTGATTCGTTTAGATGGCATAAAAAAATCACTTTTATACATTAAATTACAAAAATAAGTATAGAATGATTAAAAATTTTATTTGATTGAGGACAAAATGATATTTATATATAAAAGTGTAAAGAATAATTTATAAACTGAAATCATAAACTTCAATCTTCAAAGATTATGAAAATTAACTTTAAAAATTTTTTATTTTGCATTGAATTTTATGTAAAAACTGAAGCTGATTTTGTCAAACATGTTATAATACCGTACAAATAACTTTTTATAAAAAAAAAAGCTATTTGCACAGTAAAAAAATCTTTACCAAACATGCACTAAAGCTTATGATTCTATCTTGTAGCTTATTCTAAAAAAATCTTTACCAAACATGCACTAAAGCTTATGATTCTATCTTGTAGCTTATTCCTTATACTTTGAAATGTAAATATTATTTTGTCCTCAATCAAATAATTATTTTAATCATTTTATACCTATTTTAATAATTTAATGCATAAAAAAAAAATTTTTTATATCATTTAAACGAATCAGATTAATTTAAAATTACTTTTTAACTAATGTATTTAAATATAAAAATAAATCAATTATAACAAAATTTTTATACAATAATCAATTATTAAACATAATTAAATTTTTACAATTTTTCTAAACTAACACTAAATGAAAAACTACAATTCCTATATCATTCCCCCCCTCTTACTAAAAAGCTTACTTCCTTTGTACATCTATTAGTTGCATTACCAGAGATGATGTGCCACTTAGCAATGTCGTACCCTCCATTAATTCTCCTATTCTCTATTGCCGTGTCAAACAATTTCTTGTATAATGGCTTCACCTTATTCAAATATTTCTCATTAGCATCTTTGGCATGCGCACTTAATCGCTTAATTGATGGCCCAAAATTATAGAGCCATCGCAGGATGAATCAGAATCAAGAAAACGTGAATGATAATCATTGGAGTACGTAGTTAGTGGATTCATCCATTGTTGCTGATGGAGGTTTAAAAAACTGCACAATGTTAGAAGTTCAGGGAGGTCAATTGTAATGTGCTATTGGATAAAGGGGTAAATGGCACCACAAATAAAGTTAGAAAGGGTTCTCTATAATTTAGCCATTTTAATTTAATAGTTTCTATTTTTAATTTCATAACATATGTCATAAGAATATACATTAACAAAATTCTAAAAATAATATTGTGGAGTCCAGTCATGTGTTTTAATTGAAATTGAAGGAAAAGTACAAAACATCTTTCGGTGGCATATTGAGTTTAGTCAACAATTGCATCCAGCCATGATTTTGGTGGAAGGCAATTGTTTCCATTTGGTGCTAGTAGAGAAATCTCTATAAATATAGATTCATCCGAGAGAAAAATATGCAAGAAGTAGAAGCAATAATCCTCCTCACAGAGAGAAAAATAGTAAGAGAAAAATAGAGAAAGTCTCATAGAGAGTTTCTAAGAGAGAAAAATAGTAAGTTAATTCGTGAGAGTTATATCTACAAATTGAAGAAACAATATTATTGTATTCTCATTATTTTATAGTGGAGATTTAAATAACCTACGGATCCTGTGATTTTTCTCTTACTCACATTGAGAAGATTTTTCACGCTAAAAATTTTCTGATGTTATTATTTCACTTATTTTACGCTTCCGCATAGTGCCTAATTTTGAGTTCACAAATGAGGAAAATTATGCAGGCATTTCCCAACAGTGGTATCAGAGCTCTCAGAGCTCTGGGATACTAGGTACCGGATTCATAAGCAAATTCTTAGTATGCTTTGTGGTTGCAGCATTGTCTGATCTTCCACATCAGAAAAGAATTATTCTCGTTGTTGAAAATAACGTGTGGTGGTATGAAAGTACTGTCTAGGAAAGTTCTGGCTAGGAAAGACTTGGTATTTAAGTGTGTCCATTAGTGACCCACCTCTCTTTTCTGAGAACCTACCTGATGCACTATTTGCATACTACAGTTATTGTATAAGGTACTATTTACCTGTACGACACTATTCACGTATATTGTATTGGCCTGTGTAACTCAAGATGGAGGGAGCTGTCACTCATGATGGAGATATGTTCAAGCTAACTGCAGATAATTACTCCTATTAGAAGCCGATGATGGAAGACCACTTATACTGTAAGGATTTGTATGAGCCAATTACCCAGAAAGATAAACCAGAAGGGAAGACCGACAAAGAATGGGAGCTCCAGAATCGGAAAGCAGTAGCTATGATCCAAAAATATATTGACAGAAGTTTGTTCGAACATGTATCAACTTATACCAACGTGTATGATTTGTGGACGAAACTTGAATCCTTGATTCAAAAGAAGATGCCTAAGAATAAAGTCCACCTTGTTAGACGATTGGTGAAGTTGGAGTACTCGGACGGTCAAAACATGATCGAACATTTGAATACTTTCAAAGGAATTGTGAATCAACTGACAAAGACAGAAATGAAGATAGACGATGAGTTGCAAACTCTTCTACTCCTCAGTTCTCTGCCTGAGAGTTGGGACACTCTAGTTGTCACTTGTGAACACCATATTTTGACCGGACTCATTTTTAATTTATTTCTTTTAAAAAAGTAAAAATAAAAAAAATCAAAGAATTGTTGTCCACATTTTTAACCCATCTTTCTAACCCAAATACATAAGCCCAAAAAAAAATAATAATAATAGAAACAGAAAAAAATAAAAAAAAAAGAAAATAAAAAAAAGATTTATTACTGATTTGTTTTTCTTATTTTGGTAAAAATCAGTTTGTCTCTTCTTTGTCCATTGTTTTTTTCCTTTCTTAGGCATGCATTTTTACTACACTCACGTAGCACACACCATGGCAGAGGGGACAAACATTTTGTGCTCCCACTTTCTTTTGCAATGCTGCACACACACACACCCACGACTCTCACGTCCTCACCTGCACTGCTACACACACACACACACACCACTCACGTCCTCACCTGCAATGCAGCACCCACTCATATACACTCATTGCAGCATAACAGAAAGGTAGAAAAGGGAGATTGAGGGAGGGAGCTGGAAAAAAAAAAGAGAAGAACGGATAAACAAAGGGATATAAAAGCTAAAAAGAGTTTTGGTTGGCAAGGGACTTTTTTTCGGCTGATCTCTTATGGTAGCTTGGGAGAAATAAAAGGAGAGTAAGAAGAATGGAGATTTGGGGAAAAAGTTTCTGAGGAGAACATTTGAAGTGCAAGAAAAGAGAAGAGAAAGGTTAGTATTTGAATTGAAATCTGAAATTTCTTTTGATTTTCTTGAAGCTTCAAAGTAAGAATCCCTATCTTCATTTTAGTTCCATCATGAAATGGACTTTGTTTTCATTTGATTCTGGTTGATCTGAGTCTTTCGAAGTCACATTTTGTTCATCCACACACACACACTTTTTTTTTAAAATACCACACAGTAGAGAAGTAAAAGAGGAGTTCACGTCTAAAAAAAGGGGTGAGTGTCTTTGGTTTCTGGTTCTTGGTTGAGGGAAATTACGGAGAGTGAGACTATGAGAGATTGAGCTATAAAAAAGAGAGGAGGGGGCCTGAGTGAGAAGGGGTATATTTTGAGAAGGAGAAACAAAATATTTCAGGAGTTTTGGGGAATCAGATCCAAATACAAAACCTCAAATCCATTCCCTGCTCAATTTCAACTATCCATACCCATCCCCTAACGTTCCATAACCATCATCCCACCTCACCTCTCACCACACTCCACCCTTCATCTCCCATCACCAAGCATCCAACCTCATTCTCTCTAACTCTTCTTAGCATAATTACAACATATTCCACAATATTCCATATTCCGCACTAGCTACCTATCTCAGCTGCTCTTAATATACCCAAAAAGCCTCTTCTTTCTTCTTATTCTTCTTTCGACTTCCAAAATGCATTACCAAACCGTAGCAACCATCCCTCACCCAGAAACCAACCTACACCTCCTTGATCTCCTCCCAACCATCGGGACCTTCCCCTCCGAGAGAACCTTCCATCCAACCTCACCACTCCTTCGTCCTCTTTCCACCGTGAGCTCATAGCCAGCTCCACCAAATCCTCACCATCTATCTCACAAGCCCACCATCTCCACTGTTTCCCAACCTTCATCATCACCTTCACTCTCACCAAAAAACCCCTTCTCCTGGATCGAACCATGGCAGCCACCATGAAGACCATCTTCAACCCGTAGAGCCTTCCATCCAACCATCACCTTCTTCCCCTCACCACCAAGGCCGAACCGAACCACACACATACCCACCGGATCTGGCCACTACGAGCCATCCTCAGCATCTCAGAACCGGAATCGTGCCAGATCGGAGCCGTGCCTGCCTCCGTCACCGCTCAGTCATCGTGCTCCACCGCGAACAGAGCTGCAAACCCGACCAACCCCCTTTAACAACCATCGGCCTCACTAGCGTGACCTCCGTGTCGCACCACTCGAACCGTTCAGCCGTGAACCACCATGCCCACCATCTTCATTGCGTCTCGGAGCTCCACCAGATCCCGCATCTCACCATCATTCCCCAACACTACCGCGCTACACCCATCGCCGTGCCACCACTGTCCGACCATCCAGTTCGCCGTACACGGCCTGAGCTGCCAACCCTCCGTCTCCCCCTGTTTTCATTTTTCTGTTCTGAGGGTTCTAGTTTTGTTGGTTGTATAACCTCTTTAGTCTTTGATTCGTTTTCAGTATGTGCCTCCTCCATTTTTTTTTTCTAGGATCTGTTTGAATTAAGTTGGGCTTGATGAGTTTTGGTTCCTTTCGTTTTACTGAGGCTTTAAATTTTTAGTGATCCAGATATTTTTTTTTTGAACTTTAGAAGAGTAGGATAAATAATAATAGTTTTGTTTTTGGAGAGTTTATTTTGAATCTAACAAAAAAAATCATCGTAGCCTTTATTGAGGTCTTGTTTACCCTTTTTACTTGCTTTACGTTTGTCTTTTTTAGTTTTTTTTTATTATTTATGTTATTAATTTTGTATTTCCTTAAGTTTTTTTAAATAAAAAATAAAAAAAATAAAAAAAAATAATTGAGCTTTGTTTAGAAAGAAAAAATAATAATCATCTGAGTTGTGACAGCTTGATGATTCTTTCTAAAAAAACAAAAATAAAAATAAAATACTTAAATCTTTCGGAAAGAACAAAATGGGATTAACTGAGTTGTGACAACTTGTTAATCCTGTATTTTTTTATAATCATTCGAGTTTGTGACAACTTGATGATTCAAATGTTTTTTTTAAAATAAAATAAATCGTTAATTGATAAAGGTTTTTTTTCTCAAAAATAAAATAATATTAAAATTTTCGCAACAAACTTGATGTGTAATGGGTGACGTCTCTAGTGTGACGCGAACTTCACCTATTCAAATACTAATTTGATTAGCGTAGTCGCGACGACACTTAATTTTTTTTTATAAAATAAAATTAATTTTAAAAAAAACATAAAATCAATAATTTTTTTCATTTAATTGTAATAAATTTAATGATTAGTAGGTGACGTCTCTAGCGTGACGCCAAGTTTCACCTATTCAAATCTTAATTTGATTAACTGAGTCGTGACGACTTGTTAATTAAATTTTTTAATTATTATTATTATTATTATTATTAAAATCAATCAACTCACACTTATTTTTAAAGAACTACGTGACTTTGATTTCCTCATTGCCACCGGGGATACGTAGGAGTAGAATTTCTATTCTGTCAAGCCAAAAATTAAATTTTCAAAAAAAAAATTTTTTTAGTGTTGTTTTAATAAAAGAGGTAAAATAAATATATTTGAGATTATCAAGTTTTGCGCAACTGACTTAGGGTACCGTCTTAAGACGGGTGCGTTGGGGGTGCTGTGGGATTAAGTTTCCACCCTTCCCTAAGCATAACCGACTCCCGAATCCAATCTGATTTTCAAAGACCATTTTCATAAGAAAGGTTTTTCAATTTTTCCTAATAAAAACAAGTAAAATTGGTGACGACTCCTAATTAAATATATTTTAGTTTAAGTTGCTATTTCAACCCGATTAATACGGTCGCGACATCACTCTCAACAATTCTGCTCCAGAAGGAAAGCTTAGCATGGATTTTGTTACAAACAGTTTGCTGAATGAAGAATTAAGACGGAGAGAAAGGGGCTTGAACAACCAGTTTGAAGCCAATGTTGTTGACAACAGAGGAAAGAGTAAGAATCGTGAAAAAGGAGGTCGTGGAAAATCACAAGGTAGATCCAAATCTCGCACTAGACTAAGTTGCTATTACTGTGGTAAACCAGGCCACATAAAGTCTGAGTGCAGATTCTTGAAGAGAGACCAGCAAGCTAGAACAGTCCACCCTGACCAGATTAATCCAAAGAAGAAGAAGGAAGATGGAACAATTACTGCAGTAGCCTCAACTAATGAGAATGTATTTCTTGTCGGAGAAGAAAATTATCTAAACATTGCATCTGATGATTGCATATGGATAATTGATTCCGGAGCATCCTTCCACGTCACACCTCATGAAGAATTTTTCTCATCATACCAAAAAGGAGATCTTAGTACAGTGAAGATGGGTAACCACGTCACAAACAAGATTGTTGGCATTGGTGAAGTAACGATGATTACTGAGAATGGAAACAAACTTATGCTGAAGGAGGTAAGACATGTTCCAGACATGCGTCTGAACCTTATCTCAGCAGGAAAGTTAGATGAAGTTGGGATGATAAATCAATTTGGTGCTGGCAGATGGAAACTCAGCAGAGGAAGCATGATTATTGCTCGTGGCAGAAAGGAAGGCTCTCTGTACATTATGCAGGGAAAGATATGCAAGGACGAGATGAATATTGCTCAAGACGCAAGCAAGGAATTGTGGCACAAACGATTGGGTCACATGAGTGAGAAAGGTTTGGAGATTCTCGCAAAAGGTCATCTTCCAAACATAAAGGGACGGCCACTTGAATCCTGTGAAGATTGTCTAGCAGGCAAACAACACAGAGTATCTTTCCAAAGATCAGATGATGCAAGAAGAAGAAAGCAGATTCTGAATCTTGTTCATTCAGACGTTTGCTCAACATCTGAAAGGTCCCTTGGTGGTGCTCAATACTTTGTTACATTCATTGATGATCACTCTAGGAAGGTGTGAGTGTATCCATTAAAGACGAAAGATCAAGTTCTTCAAGTTTTCAAGGAATTCCATGCTTCTGTAGAACGAGCATCTGGAAGAAAGTTGAAATGCTTGAGAACTTATAACGGAGGAGAATATAGAGGTCCATTTGAAGCATACTGTAAAGCTCATGGGATAAGACATGAGAAGGTACCTCCCAAGACTCCTCAGATGAATGGAGTGGCTGAAAGGATGAACAGAACGATTGCAGAGAAAGTCAGAAGCATGCTTTCTCAAGCAAAACTTCCCAAGTCATTTTGGGGTGAAGCAGTAAAAGCTGCAGTTGATTTGATCAATTTGTCTCCTTCAAGACCATTAAATGGAGAGATTCCAGGAGAAGTATGGTCTGGAAAGAAAACTTCTTATGGTCATTTGAGAGTCTTTGGGTGCAGGACATTTGTCCACATTCCTAAAGATGAAAGAGCAAAACTTGATGCAAAGACGAAGGACTGCATATACCTTGGTTCACTAAGTGATGAACTTGGCTTCAGATTATGGGATCCTGTAAACAAGAAGATTATTCGAAGCAGAGACGTGGTATTCTATGAAGATCAGACAATCCATGATATTCAGCAATCTAAGAAGCCAAATACCATCGTGGTATACAATTCAGAGGGAGAGATTCCTCAAAGGAATGAGCAACTTGATCAGACAATACAACTTCATCAGATGGAGCAACCTGTTCAGACGGAACAACCTTACCAGACAGAACAAAGTCAAGCAATGCATGGAGAACAGATGAAGACTGATCAGATAGAACAAGAACCTCAAGTGAGAAAGAGAAATGGATGCAAGGGGAACCTTAAAGTTTCATAGCAGCCATTGAGACGAATGATAAAGAGAAATGAATGCAAGTCATGCAAGAAGAAATACAGTCCTTGAAAGAAAATTAGACGTATGACCTGGTGAGATTACCAGATGGACGAAAGGCATTGAAAAACAAGTGGGTATTCAAACTCAAGACTGAAGAGAACAACCCAAACCCCAGGTACAAAGCAAGGATTGTTGTGAAGGGGTGCAACCAGAAGAAAGGCATAGATTTTGAAGAAATCTTCTCACCAGTGGTGAAGATGACATCCATTAGAGCGATCCTTGGTCTAGCTGCAAAACTAGACTTGGAAATAGAACAGCTTGATGTTAAAACATCATTCTTACATGGAGACTTAGAGGAAGAAATTTATATGGAGCAACCAGAAGGTTTCGAAGAACTAGGAAAAGAACACCTAGTGTGTCGTCTGAAGAAAAGCCTCTATGGTCTGAAGCAAGCTCCAAGATAATAGTACAAGAAGTTTGATCTTTTCATGACCCAACACAATTTTAAGAAAACCTCCGCAGACCATTGTGTGTTTGTGAAGAACTATGAGAATGGTGAATCCATCATACTACTGTTGTATGTTGATGATATGCTGATTGTTGGGAAAGATAAGACAAAGATAACTGCTCTCAAGAAGGCATTGAGCAAATCTTTTGCCATGAAAGATTTGGGTGCAGTAAAGAAGATTCTTGGAATAAAGATCATCAGAGATCATCCTAGAAGGATGTTGTGGATGTCACAAGAAGACTATATCAAGAAAGTTCTTGAAAGGTTCAACATGCATAATGTCAAACCTGTGCATGTTCCATTACCTGGTCATCTCAAACTGAGTAAGACACAATGTACAGGGAATGAAGAAGAAAAGGAAGAAATGAGCAAGGTGCCGTATTCTTCTGCTGTTAGTAGTCTTATGTATGCAATGGTCTGTACAAGACCAGACATTGCTTATGCTGTAGGAGTTGTGAGTATATTCCTATCGAATCCAGGAAAGGAGCGTTGGAATGCTGTGAAATGGATACTAAGGTATCTGAAAGGAACTGCCAAAAGGTGCTTGTGTTTTGACAATGAAAATCTAATGCTCACTGGGTATTCAGATGCAGATATGGTAGGAGATGTGGATTCAAGAAAGTCTACATCGGGATATCTGATTACTTTTGCAGGGGGAGCTATCTCATGGCAGTCACGACTACAAAAGTGCATTACTTTAAGCACCACAGAAGCTGAATTCATCACAATCACTGAAGGTTGCAAAGAGATCCTGTGGATGAAGAAGTTTCTACAAGAGTTAGGTCAGAATCAAGAAAGCTATGTTCTCTATTGCGACAATCAAAGCGCAATACATCTCAGCAAGAACTCGACATTTCATTCAAGGTCGAAACACATCGACATAAGGTATCATTGGATCTGTGATGTGTTAAAAAGTAAACTGCTACAGATTGAGAAAATACATACCAAAGACAACGGGGCAGATATGATGACAAAAGCGCTACCAAAAGAGAAGTTAGAAGTCTGTAAAGAAGTTGAAGGCTTAACATTAACCCCAAATTGATCCAATGATATTTTTCCTTTGACTGGAGGGGGAGAATTGTGGGGTCCAGCCATGTGTTTTAGTTGAAATTGAAGGAAAAATACAAAACATCTTTCGGTGGCATGTTGAGTTTAGTCAACAATTGCATCCAGCCATGATTTTGGTGGAAGGCAATTGTTTCCATTCAGTGCTGGTGGAGAAATCTCTATAAATAGAGATTCATCCGAGAGAAAAATATGCAAGAAGTAGAAGCAGTAATCCTCCTCACAGAGAGAAAAATAGTAAGAGAAAAATAGAGAGAGTCTCATAGAGAGTTTCTAAGAGAGAAAAACAGTGAGTTAATTTGTGAGAGTTATATCCACAAATTGAAGAAATAATATTATTGTATTCTCATTATTTTATTGTGGAGATTTAAGTGGCCTACGGGTCCCTTGATTTTTTCCTTACTCACATTGAGAAAATTTTTCACGCTAAAAATTTTATAGTGTTATTATTTTACTTATTTTACACTTCCGAATAGTGCCTAATTTTGAGTTCACTGACGAGGAAAATTATGCAGGCATTTTCCAACAAATATTACCCACACACAATTATGCACATCGTTTGACATATGCACAATTTTCATTATTTAATTGCAATTAGTCGTATTTTATTTATGTGCACTCGCACTTTGATTATGCTACCATGCTCAAATCCAAAGTGATGTTATGGATACATTTGTGCACCAATGATTATTCATAAAACAGTAACTCTCTAGGTTCCGCTCCAATTCACCCAAAATTAAATCAAAACCATGCACGGGTTGATCTAAACCTTTTTTTAAGCGCCAATTATCTAGTGTTACTATTTTTTTTCTTAGTTCATCAAATTTCAAATTGAGGAGGAATACAGGTCCGATTGAGAATTTAACAATTATATATTAAGCCAAATATTATACGAAATTTTCACCATAAACTCCTATGGGCATTTTAGGGGTGAAAACGTGCTCAAGAATTTTGGAAAATCCCCAAACTAAATCAAATTTAGTATCTAGTCTTCGTTCTTCAAGGGTAGCACGGCATGAAATAAACATCATTTCTTCATTGACCTCTAGCTATATTTGCAGTTCAAATTTCCTCTTTTCATAGTATTTTTGTACATCCTTAAAGTATGTAATTCCAACAATTGTAATCTTGTCAAATTATATATCTCACGTATTCTTTTTCTTTTCTTAAGGCCAGCTTTCATGTCATTAAAGAATAAATTCATTCCTAATTAGGAGTGGGAATATGTCAAGCGACTTAAGAGGGACCCATGGTCTAACATATTTTCAGTCTATATAGATCTGGCCTATTTAGTAAACATGTTAGATATAGACTTTTAAAAATGTTTATTTAACTATACAGATTAAGGTTTAAATTTTTGAAAAATCTTATTTGGCCTATCAAGTTAGTTTATTTATTTATTACTTATATATAATTAAGAATTTATAATAATTAAATAATTTAACAATTATATATTAGTATACTTTATTTATTTTATACATATTATAATATTTCATTAAAAGGTTATACTTATTTAAAATTTTAAAAATTTTAACTTTCTCAACCTATATTAAAGCTTTTAAGTAATGTAGATCTTTAAAAAAAATTTCAGATTAAGTTAGACTTTTATATTTTCATAAATTGATCAAATTGAACTTCACAAAAAAAGAATATAATAAGTAAAAAGTTAGACTCAAGTCGACATTTTTCAAAACAAACTTAGATTTATTTAAATAAAACTTAACCTAACATCACATATTTGCACCCTTATTCCTAATCGATTTTATAGATATACCTCTTATATCAACTTAGTGTATTTAGGGGGAATTAATTCCTCTAGCTTCTTGGCCCAATCAAAGTTTAAATCTGAATAATCAAACAAATATCACATATATTCTTTACAACAGACAAGACTCTTCTAAAACAAGCATATATATAAAATAAATAAGTAAATTTGTATCAACCTTTACATCATTAATAAATTAAGATTTCGATCAACTTTTTTTTTAACTATTACGAGATTTCACACTATACTTTAGAAGTGAGACTATATCTCTCTCGGGAAGGCACCCTTTTCTAGAAACTAGAGATATCTTATCATTTTGTTTACTGCCCATATAATTACAGTTGTACTAAACCGTCTAAAACTAGGATTATAAGATATGAAGTTAATTATCAATGATTCATTTCACTGGAAAAAAAAATATCATTAATTCAGTACTCAAAATCACTCATTACATGACTACAGTTGTTGAGATCATGATGAAATCAAAATTCATAGAAAAATATACAAGTAAAACAAAGAAAAACAGCACAGAAAATTTAGTATCTATAATCATATCAGAAATGGAAGTCGTGATCCTGTCAAGGACTCTGAAGACTCAATTCTTATTTCAACTTGAATTACCATCCATCCTTCCCATGCTTTTCTTCTCGTCTTTATTAACACTCAAGCTGGTGGCAAAACTATCATCAACTTGAAAAATCGTAGTTGTGCTTTTGAGTGGCAGTTTATTTGTTTGTGGATCACGCCCTCTGCCTGGATTTGGTTTATCATTGTTCCTAGCGCATGTTCTGATATCCACCAGAGAAACAACGAATATGGTTAATTCATATCATTATCTTCAAATGCTAATTAATTATAACCATATATTATTGTCGTGTTAACTATGATGTCAAAACAGAATTACATATATATGCCAGTGGTCTAATTAGGATAGATTCTGATATCATATTAGAATAACTAAGTCTAATTTCATTCTTAAAACTAGCTTAAGGGATAAGGTTGCCTAAATTATTATAAATGGTTCTTTACTCATATATTCAATCATGTGGGGCTTAATAGAAGCATCAAGCATATATAATTGACAAACAATTAACGAACCCTATGAATATGATAATTGGAAAAGTAGATGAAAACGGCATAATCTTGAATTTACGGATATTAATTTGAAATTTAAGAGAATTCACATATTGCAAACACTTACATGGTCATCGTCATAGGTTTCTGTAGGCAAGACTTATAATTGGACGTTCGCAGCATTGGCATGAACATGGAGCTACCAGCAGCAAGAGCCATGTGCAAGAGACCAAATTAAAGCTGATTTTTTCTTGCTCTCTGAAATAATACAGAAGCCTGCTTGGCTAGTGGTTATATATATATAGCTCACAGTCGACAAAGTTAGAGAGTATTGTTGCAGGGTCTTAGTGGGGCTTAGAAGGTGGGATTTATAGGGAAGAAGCAAGCAAGACTAGAAGAAAAATTCAACATGTAAGTGTCTGAAGTGCTCAAAGTCTAGCACGCGTATATTAATATTTCTATGGACGGCTGGTCAGTTTAAGTGCCATTTTTCGTTCTTGGTTTTTAATCTTTCCATCTTGTTGAGTTTGACTGAGTATGAATGACTTAAATCATAATCACATAAACTCTACTTTTGTAAGTGGAGAAATTGTTAGATACACATAATTTATCATAATCACTTAAATCAACAATTGCTATGTATAAAAAAAATCTTTAAAAATAGGTACATTTTTAATATATTCCACACAACCTCGAATATTTCTAATACCGACATTTCTATCATACTCGCTCTAAAGAGGAAAGTTGAAAAAAAAAAAAAAAGAAGTTAGATGCACAATTATATATACTAATAGTCTAATACCTATGATCAACCGTTGAAGCCGTGTGTGAACATACATCATTAGAATTGGACAAATTCAAATATTTGAAATTTAGGATTTGCTTACTACCACTTCAAGAATTTACCAAAAATAAATTGTATAAATTATATGTGATATATATACAATTAGAATTATTTAATAAAAAATTATAATAAGACCAGAGTGTTAAATATGTAAGAATATATAAGAAGTGTAAATGTAAATTTGTTGAAATTATTACGTTAATGTTGACTTGGAGGTTGTTCAAATGGGAAAACAGGCTTCAAATTCTTTCCTTTTCCACTTCTCAAAATTTGCAAAATAAGTATGAGACTGTTGACTTCGTTGATAATAAGATGACGATGAATATAAAGATACACGAAACAACGAAAGACAAGCACAATATTGAAAAAAATGTTAATAGAAGAACCTCAATTTTATTGTTATAACTATAAGGACGTCAACTTTAAAAATTATCAATTAAGGATATAAACTTTGTTTTAGTTATTAATTAAAGACTTCAACTTCAACAAAATGTATTTTAATAATATTTATTAATTGAAAATTAAATTTTAAGATGACTTTTTTACTTCATAGGAGTAGTTTAAAGTTAAATTTACTAAATATATGTAAGTCAAAAATTAATTCTCAAAATAATACAAAATAAATAGTATTATATAGTAAGTAATATCTTCCAACTATGACTTATATATAAAAAAATTTATTATAATTTTATAAAATGTCATAGTTTTCAATCACGACTTACTTTTTTTTCATTTTTCTATTTAAAGTGAAGTTATAGTTTTCATACACAATTTACACATTTTTATTTTAAAAAATATTATTCGTCTTTCTTATATTATTAGTTTTTCACAAATCTAAATACACTTTTACTCACATTTATAAAGTATTTAAGACACTTAAAATATATTCAACTCTAATTTTTTAACAATCTAATTATTAAAAAAAGAAAAACAAGTCCACAACTCTATTTCCCTCGCATAGAGAAATTCGACAACCCAGTCTTTGCGCGCGCGCGTGTCTATATATATACACATGTCGTAATCAGATAAGGACAAACAAGAATAAAAATACATTTGAAGGAAATACTATCTACAAGTCAAGAGAACAGAATCAAGGAAATACTATCAAAAGTCATCTAGCAAAACGCTCCCACGTACAGCCAACTCGTGTTTGCTTCAGAAAATGCAAATAACTCAAGTTAGCTATTTTTTTTCTGAAAAAAAAGTCCACAGTCTTTGCGTACATTTTTTTGTTATAATTTTTCATGCTATTTCAATTTTTATGTATTTATATATTCCAATTCTTGCACAGGATCCACTATTTTATTTAGTTGTTGCGTACGAATCAATCACTTGAGCAAAAACTTTGCGGCACAAGTACTACGTATATGAGAAATAAAAGGAAAATGAAATTTGTACACCCGAAATATGATACGAGTAGCGACATGGTATTTCGATGTGTATGTGACTGAGTGCTCTCGTATACCGTATACGGAAGTCAGAGAGTATTGTTGCAGGTTCATAGTGGGGCGTGGAAAGTGGGATTTATAGGGAAGAAGCATGCAAGAATAGAAGAAAAACTCAACGTAGAAGAAGTGTTTGAAGTTCTCAAAGTCTGGAAGTCGTATCTATTTCTGTGGATGGATGGTCAGTTTAAATGGATTTTTGTGTTTTGTTTTTAATTTTTTCTTTTATTTTGTTGAATTTGACTGAGCATGAATAATTCACATCGAACATGGGTTCTTTTTATTTTGTTGAATTTGACTTAGTAGAGACGTGCGTATTTGTCACTGTAAAATCAGGTTTGATTCTTGAACATTTGATATTTCAGTTGCAACGCGTTGACTTTTGTCTTCTTTAACAACGCTTATTATTTGCTTTATTTTGGTTAGTAAAATAATAACTCTCAAGTTTCCTCATTTAACCCAAAATAAAATAATCAAAATAATGCATGTGCTGATCCAAACTTGATTTTCCTTTTTCCCCCCTTATAAAACGGTAATTATATCTTGTTATTATTTCTTCTTCTATATTAGTCAAATGTCAAATTGAGAAGGCATAACGTGGCACGTCATAAAATAAACTCCATTATTTTATTTCAATAATGATAATTATACAATTTTTTTAGAGTATCATAGTGAAAAACTAATCTCTTATAGTATAATTAAATACTTTAACAGATTTTTTAATAATATTATTTATATATATATATAAATTTTGATATTAAATTATCACATGCTTGAAATATTCACATCTATTTCACTCGAATTAACTTACGTTATTAATTACATATCATTTTTATTATATATTTTTACACTTTCTTTTTTTACTCTATTTCTTTTTACCCAAAACAGGTAAAAGTGTTACACATTTGTAAAAGAAATGTACCGGTTCATTTCGAGTTTTATTTAGTCCTTGTGTACGAATCATTCACTTCAGCAAAAAAAAAAAAAAATGCGGCACAATAGTATTAAGAGAAAGTTAAAATTACACTGTTTTGGACTATAACTTTTTTTTTTATATTTTCATTCTTATTTTTTATTTAATTTGGTTTAAAATAGTTTATGTTTTAAAAATGCAATAACATTTTTGTAACTCATAATTTTCTCTAGTCCATTAATAACAAATATCTTTTGTGTGGTATTTAACATGACAAGTATGGTTTAACCAAATTGATACAGAAATCTGATAAGGGTTAAACAACGATGGAAAATAACCTTTATTAATATTTGATACATCTAGACGGTTAATGATAGTCTTGCAAAATGAATGATATAATAACATCAATGTTATGAATAGTGGATCTCCAACACATGAAACTATTATAATATTATAATTTTATTTGGACTTGATCGCATCATGACTTAACTTTGATTATGGGGATATTTGTATTTATAAGGATTTGATTTAATTTTGACTTTTGATTATCCCACTCCTAGGTTGTAAATGCCATGTGGGTGACTTATAATAAGGGACAAAAATCATATTTTTGTGTATCATATTAGTGATATAGCTTATCATTTCGTTTGTAGCCTATATAATTACGATTGTACCATCTAAAACTATGATTATAAGACATGAAGTTAATTATCAATAATTCAATTCACCGAAAAGAAAATTATCAATGATTCAACACTCAAAACCTCTCATTGCATGATTACAGCTGTTGAGATAATGATTAAATCAAAATTTGTAGAAAAATATACAAGTAAAACAAAGAAAAACAGCACAGAAAATTTCGTATCTATAATGGTGCTTTCTCTGGTGCACTCAAAAATCATAGGCCACCGGTGGAATTCCAACATGCACCACTAATATTTTGACACGTAAAATATTAGTCAAATTGATGCATCCTTGTCACAGAGATCTATTTGAAATATTATATTTCTTGCACCTCTCTGTATGGATTATTTTGCAAAACTACAAAAGTTAAAGCATGAAATTGTGAACTTGATATCAGAAATGAAATAGGCCAAATCCCCAAACCCTATATCCCCAAATTAATAGAACCCCCAAATCGTAAGAACCCTAAATCCCCAATCACCCATATCGTTGCAGGCACCGTCCCTTCCCCTCACGGTCGGGCGAAGGCTCCCTGTCACGGCTGATACGATTCCAACTCACGGTCAGTGAAAGCTTCCCTTTGACGGCCGGCCGATACGCTTCCAACTGTTGATCTTGGAGGTCAGTCAATGTTGCTCTCTTAACTCTGTCTCGAAGGTTGCTCGATCTTAGCTCTCAGTGGCGTTAGCCCCATAGCCAAGAACTCCTTCTCGCCATGGAGCAGTTTGATTTTGAAGCAAAGGTACTTTCTATGCTATAATGTTAATCTGGTCGACAAGCCCCTCTTTTTCTCTCAAAATGGAATAAAGTGAAAAATATTCGTGCTTGCTTCGATATTGTGGATAATGATGATCCTTTTCTTGTGTGCCGATGATTTTGGTTTTTCTATGTTATTTTTGTTAGGTTTATCAGATTTTCAAACATTTTTACTTGGAAAAATTCATTCAAAACTGCATCTCGTGGGCATTTTTGCAGAAAGACAAGTGGGAATTTGGTGATATAATTCTGGTTAATAAATATTTTTTATTTTGTGATCATATGTGACTTTTCATGCCTAAATTGTGGTTTTTCCTTCCATGAATTTAATTTGTGACAATTTGGAGGGATTTTTGGAAGGAGAAATTATTTGTACTATTTATTGTGTGACACATAGCTTTTGGGAGCATCATTGTCTCTTATTGTAACTACATTTTTAATGATATGCGTGATGTGTGACATATTAAGAAATTAAGTAATTCAGAATAAAATCTCTTATTCTGGTGCACCTAAGAATGTGTTGGAAGATTCGGAAGTCTGAAGTTCATACTATTAGATGGATGATAAGCAATAGTAGAAGCAACAGTTACAATATGAATTATGAAACATTAGAGCGTCTAAAGCATCTTTTATTTACAAATGAGTTAGGATGAATGGTCACAAGTGCTAACAATTCACATATGAGACAAAAGTTACGTGGGATGAGTGCGATAGAAATTAATTGTATGCTCTTTTAAACATTAGGATCCAGCGATTAAATCTAAAATGTATGAGAAAATTCTCTCTCCCTCTGAAGGGGTAATAGGTGAAATATGTTTTTGATGTGCACATATTTATGTTGATAGCATGTTGCAGCTAAAATTTCATATCTTTAGGAAG
Organism: Ormosia semicastrata; assembly: GCA_029884595.1. Classification (NCBI taxonomy): domain Eukaryota; kingdom Viridiplantae; phylum Streptophyta; class Magnoliopsida; order Fabales; family Fabaceae; genus Ormosia; species Ormosia semicastrata. The sequence continues at coordinate 24,517,867 of JAQQTO010000055.1, read as the reverse complement.
ATCAAGATCTTGGGTCATCAGATAAGAATAAATTCTCCTCAAAGAAAAGCTATTAATTTTTAGTATCACAATATTTTTCCACATTTGCTTGAACTTAGCTACATAGGTTTGATTTTATTGAACATTTGGGATATGGCAGAGATCAGACTTGGAAGTTCATTAAAGCAAAAAAACATAATTTTAGCATAGGTTTAATTAAAGCAAGCTCCATCGAACTCTCTGTCTGTGCCTTTCCACTTCTCCTACTACTTTCCTTCAAGTTCCCTCTGCTCACTCTGGTTTGTGCATGAAACTACTACTCACTTCTCTTGTATCATTTCCTTTTCTTTTATTATTTTATTTTGCTGCCATTAATTAATGCTTTTTGTTTGATACGTCTTTTTGTTCATGCCTTCAATTTATTTCTTGTGATTTTCATTTCTCTACTGTTAGTTGAGTTGTTTAATTCAGTCAACAACTTTGTACTTCTGAACATGAAATATTTGCAGATGTTTGACGGACGGGAATAAACTTTGAATTTCTTTGTTTATTGATGTATGTCATGGTATGTCAAATGCGCATTATGCTACCTTACGCATTGGAAAAAAAAGCAAAACTTGCGGTACCCTCTTTCTTTTACTCGCTTTCCCAATTTTATATATATATATATATATATATATATATATATATATATATATATTTCAAATAATGTTCTTTTTTCTGTTTGTATCAGTGATCCTTGCTTATCACCTTTTCTTTTAGGCTAGAGACCATGTTTTATTATTTCTTTTTTCTTTCCACTTTTTGGTGTTTTGTGGCTTCTCTAGTCTTTTGAGGACATGGGTTATATGACCTGCCAAAGAGCTTTTCCATGGTTGAAAAGCAAATAGCATGTGCATAAATTTTTTTCTACTGCATTAATGTCCCCCCATAAGTTTCTTTAGCTATGAAGTAGTGAAACATGTGAAATGGTATGTTAAAGTGCATATTGGTATCATAACACTAATTTAATAGCCATTTAGTAGGCTACGTGTGTGTAGTGCACTGTTGTCTAACAGGGGGAAGAAATAAAGACACAGTCTTAAATTTATAGTTGTTTAGACTGTAAAATTTATTGGCAGCTGAGGAATGTATATGTTGTGATGTGTAGCGAGTCTTTATTTGAATTTAGTGTTATTTTATCAGTTATGGTAGTTAGTTTATATGTGTATGGTTTATGGTAGTTTATGTTAGTACATGTCATGGTTTGTAAAATATTGTTTGGTATTTTGTTAAAAACTGTAAAAGATTCTGAAATTTAAAAAAGGTGTTTACTTTTATGCAGATGACTAGCAATAGTGAAGAATCAATGGCTAACTTGAATGAGGATACAGATGTGTTTGTTGGTGATGGTGAGGAGTGTGTTGGTTTGTCTAGTGATGAAGGGAATGATGACATTGTAGGTGATGGATGTTTAAGTGAGGAAGAGTGTGATGGTCATCAATCCGACGGAGGTTCGAGCGATGAGGAATGTGATGGTGAACAATCGGATGGAGGTTCCAGTGATGAGTATTGTGATGGAGGTTCTAATATTGACCTCATGAATGTTGGGAATAATAGTGGAGAGGAGAATGACAAAGATGGTGACAATGTTAATGGACATGAAAACGAAGGTGTCATAAGGAAAAAGGTAGACGGTACTTACAAAACAATTACTGAGTTGATAGGGGATGATATTTGCGAACTAGATTTTGGCAGTGAAATGGAAGCTATTAAATTTTATAGCAAATATGCTAAGCTGCATGGATTTGTAATTCGGAAGAAAAATGTGCTTCGTGATTGCAAAGGCAATGTCGTTATGCGTCAATTAGTATACAACAGAGCGGGACTGAGAGACAAGAAGCACTTCACAAGAGTAGGTAGAGTAAGAGAGCATAAACCATTGACGAGAACTAATTGTCGTGCCCAATTTCGGGTACAGTTTGACTACAAGACATCTAGATGGGTAGTGGGAAGCTTTGTTAAGGATCACAACCATGAACTTACGCCGTCTTCATTTGTTCACTTAATTCCAGCTTATCGTCACATGACAGATGCAAATAAGTCTCAAGTAGAGAGCTTGCATTTGTACGGGGTGAGAACATGTCACATAATGGGTTTAATGGTTGGTCAAAAAGGGGGTTATGCTGATTTGGGTTTTTGCAAGAAGGATGTGTACAACCACCTTGATAGGAAACGGCGTGCTAAGATACGAGATGGGGATGCTGTTGCTGCTCTAAGTTACTTGCAAGCGAAGGCGGACAGTGATCCGTCATTGTTTGTAAAGTTCACTACAACAAGCGATGGTAAATTACAACATTTGTTTTGGTGTGACGGTCCTAACCGTGTTGATTTTGAATGCTTTGGAGATGTATTAGCATTTGATGCGACTCACAAAAAGAACAAGTACAACAAGCCTTTGGTAATTTTTTCTGGGATGAATCACCATAGCAAAACAATAATATTTGCATGTGCATTGGTTAATGACGAGAAAGTTGAGACTTATAAATGGGTGTTGGAAACTCTTTTTGAAGCTATGTTTAATAAACATCCAAATGCAGTTGTGATGATGGTGACAATGCAATGAGAGAGGCTATCAAGGCTATTTTTCCCAATGCAAGACATAAACTTTGTTCATGGCATCTCCAGAATAATGCATGTGAGAATGTAAAGAATAGCCAATTCTTGGAGGATTTCAGCACAACAATGTATTCCAATTTTACTATAGCTGAGTTTGAAGAGTTTTGGACTAAAATGATTGAGAAGTATAATGTTTGTAGTAGGAAGGCTAAGAAGTGGATGAAGAAGACTTATAAAAGAAAGGGAATGTGGGCAACTGCGTATCTTCGGGAGGAATTTTTCGGATGCATAAGAATAACCTCTCATTGTGAAGGTATAAACTCTTTCATCAAGCAATATGTTCGTAATAAAAATAGCCTTGTTGACTTATTGCATAATTTTGATCGTGTTTTAAAAGATTATAGAAATAATGAGCATGAGGCGGACTATAAGTCATTGTATGGTGGTGAGCCGGTGATGACAACTTCCCTTAAGAAAATTGAGCTTGGAGCTTCCAAAATATACACAACGAAGATATTTGGAGAAGTTAAAGTGGAGATAGAGCAAGCTGGTGCGTTAATTGTTGTAAACAAAATTGAGGATGGAAACATTGTGAAGTACATAATGAACAAATTTTGTAGCCCAATGACTATGTTTGAGGTGACTTATGACCGTGTGGAGGATAAGTTTGTGTGCGATTGTCGAGGTTTTGAATTAGGTGGTCTTCCTTGTAGTCATATTTTCTGCGCCATGAAGCATGAACACATGGAGTCCATTCCGAGGAACTTAATATTGAAACAGTGGACAAAGACTGCTAAGAGCAATTATAGACCGTCCATTTAGGTGGGTCGTACTGATTCAGAAAAAGCTTTCAAGTTACATTTTGGTGCATTGTCTACCATTTGTAATAGGTTGTGTCACATTGCAGCGGGAAAATTGGATGATTTTACTGAGATGAGGGATGAAATATCGAAGCTTATTATGAAGTTAGCGATACGTAATGATCCTAATAGGAACCGAGAGGGTAATGAGAAGGTGATTGGTGATCCTATGATGGTTAAGACTAAATGTGCTCCATCAAAGAAAAAGAATTAGAGAAAGAGAAAGTATAAGTGTTCATATTGCCACAAATCTGAACACAATATTGCCAAGTGCCCAAGGATGATTAGAAACGAGGCTGACTATAGTAATAAGGAGGATAGCTCAAGCTCAAAATATGATATTGACAGCAGAGAAGTACGTCTTGTTAAGTCACAAGTTTTAGTTTATATTGATATACAAATTGGCTTATATGTAGTAGTAAATTGTATTTGTTGCAGGATAATGAGTCATTGCCCGACAATTGCATGAGGCAGAGCGGTTCGCTTTAGACATCACATCGAAAGGACAATGTATGCGTAATTTTTTTTTGACTTTAGATGTTTATTGAAATGAAGGATTTACTGAATATATATTTTGTAATGTTTTAATGCAGCGTGTGGAGATAGCAAGTGCGACTGCATGTAGAAGAAAGCGTAGTAAACTAGCGTCTTCAACTCAAAATTCAGTAAAGGAGAATGTTAGAATAATTTAAGTTAAAATTATTAAAAGAAGTGTCGTTAAATTGTAGTTATACGTTGTAGTGTACTTTCGATGTTTTATTAATTAAGCAATCATAAGTTTGTTTATTTTGCGTGGTTTGGTTGACAGGTGAAGCAACAAAAGGTTGAAGTTTCACCTTATGCCACTGTGCAGAATGATGCACCTGTAAATGATCCTTTACATAATGTTGTCAACAACCATAAGACAATGACTAATGTAATTGGATTTTAAATGCACGTTTATAGGTGTGTCAGATAATTTGATTAGTAAATTTATTTTTAAAGTAATGTTCTGTTTGATGTAGAATTCCATTGCATGCCATGGTCTAAATAGAGTACCAGTACAAGCACCTAGGACAACAATAGATATTGCAACAAGTGGGGGATCACCGTGCGGTTACAATTCCTTTCAGCAAGGGATCAGAATTTTCCCACAGTACCCCGAGTAAGGAATTGCAATACAAGGAATGTCGGCCTATCCACAATACAGTCAGCAAGGGGTGCCATTGTTCCCACAATACCTTGGGGCACAACTTTACCCACATAGTCCCATTGTTCCCATTTACCCTCAAAATCCAGCAATGGGGTTATGGAACCAGGTTTGTTGTTAATTATTGTATATTGATACTTTTTTAAGTGAGCGCATTAATAGTGTTATTCTTACTTTGAATAGTAACGTTGGGCTATTTTTACTTTATCAGTATTATGGTGGCACCCAAGATGCAGATGGAGCAAATTTATGGCCTGGTTTGCGTCTGAATTTGTCAAGAACACAGAAATGAAAGATATATCTATTCATTGACTTTGATGATATGTGCTTTGGAATTGTCGATGATGGTATGTATCTTTTTAGCGTTTTGGCAGTGAGTTTGGTATTGGTTCCTTAAGCTTGAACTAATTGGAAAGTAGCCAAATTCTTTGCTTTCAATCTTAGGTTAGGATCCAAAATCGGCAAACTAGACTATCATTTTAAGGTCACCCTCTACTCATTATGTAGAAAATACTTTTGTCATTTTCCCCCCATCTATTTCCCTTTTCCCATAGTTAAAAGTTATATTAACTTGGATATTAATGTGGTAGTTACAAATTAAAAACAGATTTGCATTGCATAAATTTAAAACTGGGTAGTTGTTTTCAAGCTGAGCTGTCTCTATCATGTCCATATGACTCATGGATTTTGACCCATGGTAGGTTGTGCTTTCGGTCGTTTGGGGTTTCTCTGCTTATGGTAGAATCTATATGTGTTTCTTTTTGTCTTCACAAAAGACTGAACTGTAAGGACTAGCCGTGGGGAACATTCCCGCTGCTTTTAAGATTTGTCTGAAGTAATAGTGTAGGACCCACTGCTTTTAGATATTATTTTTAGGGTTGCAAATAATAGTTTTGGTAGCTGTATGTAAACAAAAGGAAAACATCAAATGTACATCTTAATTGTTCGAGAAGTAAAAGGTATAAATACAAGATGCTATTATTTTTTCTATTTTATTATTACTTAAAAAAATGATGTAAAAATAATGTACAAATATTATTTGAACCAAAATTAACACACAACCCTGGCTTGAGCATTGAATAATCTTGCTTTACTGTTTAATTTAAATTAGAGTTTAAATTTGATCTTCTGTCGTACTATCATCTAAGGACATGTTAACACATCATCAAGAGGATAAGTTATTGTTGTAAGCAACATACATGATTAAATAATGCAATTCAGGTGAAAGTTAGGGCTAGATTCTCACAACCACTTCAGAGAGGCCATGGAAACATGATAGTCGTGGGGACAACCATTCTGGCCGCAATTCTATTCTAATGGCAAGGCCTTCATGGAGTCGTCCTGCACCACGTAGTCTTCCTGCCCGCATGGTAAGAGGAATTGGAATTCGTGTTCCGCCCGTTAGACCTGTTAGTTTGAGAGATAGACGCCCTGTCATGCCCATGCCAGTAAGAGCTAGGCCAGTGGCTCCTCCGACTAGATCCTATGACAAGAGACCGACTGGTATGGATTATATGGGTTTTTTTTCTAACAGACTTTTTGTTTTTAATAATTCTCTATGAATAACATACTGTCATGTTTTCTTGTTAGCTCCTGCATGTCCAAAAAGATGCATGAAGAGAGATTATGGTCGACGTGAGGATCTGCCACCTCCAAGAAGTAAAGTTTCTGTGGATTATGGTTCTCGGGTGGCCTCTCAAAGATGGCCATGCTATAGGGATTATCCAACCCGTGGCCCTGGTTACTTTGAGCTCCCTAGAAGCACATCTCATACTGCACTAAGGAGAGGTTATGTGGATGATGGCTATGGCCAAAGATTTAAGAGGTCGCCTCCTCCTCCCCATCTAAGTTATCGTGAGGGGCACCCCCGTGATTATGACTCACTATTTGGCTCGAAACGTCCTTATACTGCCATAGTAAGTATTATTTCTACACATTTATTTTAATGGTATTGTTTTGAATCTCATTTTAGATCTGTATTTAGTAATTGAAGTTCTTTTACTTTTATTTCTCATCAGGATGATGATCCTTCACGGTATGTGGACACCGGTGTTCACTAATCAAGAGCTCGTTTGGACCATGACTACAGAAGTAGTGCTTCATAGTATGGAGATGCTTATGGTGATAGGTTAGTTTCCTCTAAATTCAGGGTTCTCGCTTTCCCCCCACCCCAACACTGTTGTTCTCTAGTAACTTATTGTTACATTTTGTTGCAGTCCTGTAGATAAAGTGATAGGTTATTTTGAACATCAAATTTTATTTGGTTAGTCCTAATGTCTTTATTGTGTGTTGCATTGTCAGGTTCTTTTGTTAGTAGTGATGGTGTTATGTACTCATCAAGTCATGTTGCAGATTACATGTCTCGCAGAAGTGATGTAATGTTACTGGCCTTTCTCTATTGGAAGTAGTGCTATATATTATATGGTTATCTTTTATCCCAAAAAAATTTATATAGTTATCTATTTGTTGTATTCTTATATTGTATGGTGTTGTATCTGTTGGTCCGGTAGGTTGGTGGCAATTCGTATTCATCGATGTATTCTGTATGGGGTCTGGGTGGTAGCAGCAGTTATATAGGTGGTGGTGGATCTGGGTCTTATTATTGAGGTATGTACATCTGATAACTCCTCGTCATTGCATTTTGTGTCGTACATGAGGAAGCGCCAAATATAAATAAGTCTATATTTGTCTGAGAGATATGTCCATCCTCAAATGGTATCTCTAAGGCTGTGTTTGGGAGCAAGATTTAGAAGGGGAAGGAAAGGAAGGGAAGTGTTTGAATCAGAGAAACCCTTGTTTGGGAGAGAGGAAAATAAGAGGGAAGGGAGAGGGGTTTTTTATAAACCCTCCAAAGCCTCTCAATTTCGGTTCCCCCAAATTGGAGGATTTTGATAAATTTTACTCATTTATCCTTCATCTCACCTGGCTCACCTCATCGTTCATCCTCTTCTCTGCAAATCGAGCAACCCCGCCACCCAGCAACGTTGCATCTGCCCAGCAGCCACCGTCGCTCAGCGTCGCGCTACCACCGTCCAATCGACCCAGATCTGCTGTCCACCACGAGCCAACCACCCGGAACCAGCCCCCACCACGACCAGAACCCCAAAACCACCAGATCCCGCAACACCCCAAACCAACCTCCCCAGTCCCGCACAACCGCCTCTCTTCCTCGTCCCACCAAACCACCACCGCCTCAACCAGTCGCACCCAAAACGGTCACACCCCACCTGCTCGGCCATCCTGTAGCACCCAAACAGTCACCTTCCCCCTCCAAGGCCTCCCTGTTCTGCGTTGTGTGGGTATTGGGTTATGTGGGTTTGGGTTGTTGAGGCTTGAATTGAAAGTCTGGAAGTTTGTTGATATTGGGTTATGCATATTGAGAAAACTGCAGACAAGTGGGGAAGGAATGGTAGAACGATGGGTGAGATGAGTGGCAGGAAAAATGGTGGGTAAAATGATTTTTTTGGTAAAAATGATTTTTTTGAATAAAGGGTAAAATGGTAAAATTATATCTTAAACCTTCCATTTCTTTTTCTTCGTATATTTTACACTCCTAAACAAAAAAGAGGATAAACCTCTCATTTTCCTTCCCTTCCTTTTCTTTTAAACTCCTCCTTTTCCTTTCCCTACAAACTTCCAAACACACCCTAAGGGATATGACTGGCAGAGATTGCACACCGTGGTCACTTTTTGAGTTTGTTTATGAACAGATGTAATAAGAGGCTGCTATAGGATGTGGACTTTTGAAGCTTATGCATGTTATGATGTCTTAAAACAAAGGTTATGTCAATTCAAGCTATGTTGGATAGAGACCAAGGCCAGAGATGTTACCTATTATTGGATTTTTTTCCTGCTGAAGGGAATAAAAAGTTTTTTTATTTTTTATTTTTTTTCTTTTAGTTACAAAAGAGATGTTTAGTTACTTTGCATTGCTTAATTTTTATTTTTTAGTGCTGTGATCATGGACACGAATGAACTATCCCACACTTTGTTGAGTTGCCATTGATAGCAGTACTGTAATAGTAATATGAGCAATTAGGCAAAATATTGGTTTCTCAAGATTTATGAGTTATGTTTAATGACAAACAGAATTTGTTTAAGGCTTTTTTGTTCCAATTCTGCCATGTATTTATAGATTCATTTGAATGAAGCATAGTTGAACCATGGATCATGTTAATGATATTTATTATTGCAAATCTAATGCAAACCTTTTTCGATTATAAAAACTGTGTTGTATTTGCAGTTTGTTCATTTGCATTGTGTTTGGTCTGTTTGCTATGGCTGCAAAGTGCTTCATTTATTGTCGTGTGACTACAAGTGTGCTGGAGCATTCTTTCTCTTAATTTAGATTTGCAATCAAACAAAATAGCAAGGTGCAGGTTAACCATGCTAAAACAATGAAATATAAGCATACTCCATCGCCCTGCGGCAATTTGGCCGCCCAACTGCCTGATTTCTGCTTGGTACATGAGAAGCTCTTCTGCTTGGTATGTGAAAGATCCATCACATTTGTATAGAAGAATCTGTCCTCCTGGTCACACAATGCAAATGAAGATCCTCTCCTATAACTCACTATATGATGATGGACACCTCTTATTAATGCAAGAATTGATTGACTCCATTTAATGTGATGATGGATGCGTATTTTTAGAATTAATATGAGCACTCTACTCAGCTATTTACTGACAGCAGCTAACAGTCGATATTATATATTTCTGCTATACGAATTAATTATGCAGACTTACTCCATGTAGATGGTTATATGTTAGTAGAGCCAACGGACCCGTGGTGATTTTTTTTTTAGCATGAAAGTATAGATACCTGCATGTAATTGGGGTGGCAAGAGTTGAGAGTTTGGATAATTCAAAGTGCAAGTCGTGTTATGACATGCTGGGGTTCATTGTTTATGATGCTATCAAACTTGTTGGATACAAGTTTACATGTAATTCAATTACACTGCACTGCAGTGTGATATGTAATTACTAATAAAAGTTGTATCAATTGGAATTTTGTGGACCAATTGTAATAATGCAAATAAATGGAGCATATGCTTATGTATGGCAGAACACAACAAGGTGGTTTGGCTCTAACAGCTGCCCCACATGTCAAATATATTTATAATGTCAATGTGGGCATAAGCCCTCCTACATAATAAGCTGGAACCATCCGTCCGTAATGACCCATTTATCCGATTCCTATCTGTCAAAGAATGACCCATTTTCTTTTCCTTTCGCTTTGATTTTCAAACTATGGGGGGTTGAACTTGTTGGCCTCCAGAAACATAGGTGGGTAATTGAGGAGAGCGTACAACAAATTATTTATTATGGTTGACATTAGATGCAATGATGCTAATGGCAAGTTGCACAGTGTGAAGGATGTGATGGCACATGAGGAGAGGCAGAAAACTTGATTTGTTGCTGGCCTACTTATTGTAGATTAGTATAACACTATTGATGTTGCAGGCCTATGTGTGGTAATCTGTGTTGTCATTCTGATCTTATATATTTGTGCCCAGCTGCTCCATGAACATGAAGTCTCCAATTCCCAACGATGGAGGTGACACAGCAAGAAGGGATTTCTATCATCAAATGTGCTCTACCTTATACTTTTTACAAAACATAGATTTACAAACTTGATTCTCATTTCTGTTATAAAAATTACCAAATTTATTGGTTAAATATAAAATTTTAGACTTGTAAGTGATAGTTAAAAGTTAATTTTAAAAAAAGATAGCCAACAGTGAGAGCTAGTCATTAAATATTTGTTTATTTTTTAAAAAATATTTGACGTATGAAATGTCATTTTTTATAAATAGCTTCATGGGGTAAATTTAAATTTATATCTATTAGAAAAAATTTATTTTTTATTTTAATTTTTGCACTGTGCTATGTGATCATGCCTACTTAACAATCGTTGGAGATTAAAACCACAATAACCAAGTCAATGGTAAGGATTTGAATAACTTGTTCCTTGTATGAATTTCGAGAACAGTGTTACAAGGACCATGGAAAATGAAAAATATATGAAACCAATTGGACCAGTGTGACAAAAAAATGTGGCCATTGAAAAAGTATATTTATAATTGAGAAAAAAAATTAAATTAGTAACATTTATATTTATTTAAAGATTTAATTAAATTATTTTGTTAACAATAATTATATATAAAAAATTATAAAATTTAATTGATAATATATATATCTATACATGTAATTATTATTAAATAAAAGAAAGGTGATATATTCATCTAGACTCAAATAATTTTAATCTATAACATAAGCTTCTTGTGACAAGGTAATGAGTAACGTGATAGAAAAAAATTATAAAGATATGAAATGATTTTGAAAAGTAGTATCATTGATTTATTTTGGTAAAAAGTAAAAGAAGAGGCATCACATAAAAACAGTGTGAAAAGTGAAAACAAATAAGGATATCTCAGGCATGCAACTTCATCAAATTAATATTTAAAAAAAATTTATGGACATAGAAAGTTGGGCATAAAAAATAATTTTCAACATAAAAAGTAGCAGCTCAAAATTTATACAAAATAGTCGTGAAAGTGAGCTAAATTAGGCATAGCTTACACGTAAAATGTTGTATAGAAAATTTGGAAATAGTAAATATAATTTTATTTTGTTAAATATACTTTTTAAATTTTAAATAGAACTGGCAACTAATAAATATTGTTTATAATCATGTGTTTCTATGTATACTTTAAATTGTTTGACCTTTGAAATAAGGAATATTTTAGTCATGATTACTGAACTATGCTAATTATCATAAAAGTTGTATCACGGGTCATCTGTTCTGACTTCCAAACTCAATATGACCTTCAAGGAGTCCGATCTGAGTTTTGTGTTATTCATGAAAGTTGTATATATAGGTCTTAACTTGCAGATACCAAAATTTCAGCATAATCTAGATTTTAGAACCTGAGGTATGCATTGATTACTGCACACTATTCAGGTTTCAATCACAAAACTCGTATTCTAACTCCAATCCCAATATTACCTCCCAAGAGTTCGATGTTATATTTTGTATTCTTCATGAAAATTGTAGAGCTCTCTCTTATCTTTTACATGTCATCAGAATCACCTCCAAAGGCCACCTATAGCCCAAGATATGGCACACATACAAAACATCGTAAGATGTAAATCATGCTGAAAACTTTATTATTAAGTCCACTTTGAGGGTACCGTACAAGTTATAGAGGGTACCGTACGAGTTTGTAGCAGTCTCTCATTGTTTGTTTTCTGTCTACCATGTATTGCTAATCTTCCCTTTGCTGGGATTAAGTGGATTTTCATTGATCTTGATTGTGGTTGACATTGGGTTCAATTAATATAAGTTGTTATTTCTATTTTGAGTTTATGTTCTCTCTCCTTATTGCTTTATAAAGCTTGATCACCTTTGGAATGATCTTAGGGTTATATGTTGAATGAGAATTTGATGTGTAACTGTGCTTCGAGATTATGAACCTTGTTTATCTCTAGGCTAGGAATGATAATTGATCTGCTCGTTACCAGGTGGAATTCTAAATATTAATGCTTGTTTTCTCTTAGAATCGCTTAAGGGATTAGGGGTTTTACGTTGAAATAAAGGATCATTTGAACAAATATTGATAATCAACTACAAACCTTTAAACAAATATTTAACGTACATAAAATATCTTATTCCTAGTACAAAATATTTACTAAGTCAAGCTAATGAATGTATTATATTCCCCATATTTGACATGAAGTCTGGATATTATCATATCGGAGTAGCAGAGGAAGACAAATACAAATTTGTAAATACAAGATTTATAGTATCTGAAATTATAAATGTGTAATATTCTTGCTGGAAGGATTACATGTTTATAAGTATAGGTGTATGCGCTATGACACAAAATCGTTGAATTTGACTCAATCAGTATTTGGTAGTAAGGATAGATCGAGATCATATACGAGATTTTAAAGTCAAGATTGCTACAGATAATTGAAGTTGATATTTCTGATCAACTTTAATTTCCAAAAATTATGGACATAATAAGTTGATAATATGTAAAAAACTATCTTATCGATAATATAATACCATCTCACATGAAATTTCAACATACGTTGTAATGATAATGTCAAACAATACATGCACAAAAGGACAAGAGGTCAAAATTACAATACAGAGATTCCCAAATCTTAGTTGCTACACAACAATTTTGAAAAATATAACTTAATTACAATGCACGAATATTTTGATATAACAAAAATTTAGACTAATGTTATATTTGGAAGTGTTATGTTCTTAATTCAACGTAATTATATATAATACTATCATCTGTAATGAGGCAACTGTCAGGAAGATAATTTTTTCCTACGATTATAAGATAATAATAGGTAGAATTGTTAATTTTATTAGTAATAATAGGAACATCATCTGTATGGAAAAAATTTCCGTGAGTACTTGATAGTGGAATATATGTTATATGTGGTGCAGTACAAGTTATTAACTCTACTAATCCAAGACTTCATAATATAATATAATTATATATTATGTAAGAAATATTATTTTGACATGTCTAGTGTCCAAATTATAATTATTATGTCTAATTTCTTTTTATCATATACCAAGATCGTAATTAATATAAAGTAAATATAATTTTTTTTAATAATAACCATGTTTTTTAATAAAAATAGTAGAGTGGTATCAAATAAAATATATTAATGTCAACACTTTATTCAGTTTATTGTATCAATAGGGAATAATCAACGATTTCACAACTGGGCCATATTATAAATCCACAACTGCCTATTGTGGATTTGACTGGTGCGTCAAATATTCAACCAAAGCTTGTCCTAGCACATAATGACCCTATTAGTGAATGCCATATTAGTGTCAGTATATTGGCAACAATCTCACACATAATATTTTACAACATTAGAATACATTTCACGGTTCTCCTATCACGTTACACAAACCAACAACCTCAACAAATTACAACACACATTGCATGCAACAAATTTACAACACATTTGCATATTGGAGCATCCAGTAATGGCTGGTGGAAGAAGACCTTCAACACGCAGGGGCAGACTTGGCACCAAGAGGATGAAGATAGAGGTAACAAGCAAATGCAAAGATAAACTATCACATACCCCTATCAATATGGATCCACATCTGAAACCTATTATTCAGATATCATCAAGGTTAGATTTTTAAATTTAACCATTTTAGATTTCTCCACTGTGTTCTATAATAAATGCCTATTAAATGAATGAGTAATTCGTAGACGATTTTAATATGCCAGACCCATAAATGTATCCCACCTATCCATAAAATAATCAAAAACCCTCTGTCTGCAAATTAAGTGCATAATAATGAGTAGATGACCAAACAATGGCAATGTAGGTGCATGATTAATGTCTAACTTATTACTGTTCATATTTAGTCACCATGAAAGCTTTAAATGGACAAGCATTGGGGAAGGGAAGACTGCAGAGAACGAAATTACTAAGGAAGTGAAGGTTAATGATGAGGTAAATAAATATTTATCACTTACTTTAATTTTCACATAAACCCTTTATTTATTTCACACTTCATTAAAGGCTTTCTGTGTTTTCTTAGGTTGTATTGGCAAGGGTCGACCAACTAGGGTCTGCTGTTGAGGAAATGAAGCAAGTCATTCATAATCTAACAGTAATATTTACAACCCACAACCCCATCCAAATTATACCTATGTTGACCCAATTTCTCGTACCTGTATCAGGGAATACATGTCCCACAGGAACAACACTGGAACTGACAAAGACCTCTTTCATGACTCCATCCAAGTCTGCTGCAACTAAAGCAACCAACATTTCTGAAACGCCTGTTGCGGAGTTGACCGGTGCTTCAAAAATTAAACCAAACCCTGTTACAAAAATAGCAAATAAGTACAAGTCCATAGTGTCAAGTGAACGAACTGACGCAGAAAAGGAAGGTGGGAAGGAGAATGGTGCTTGTGTGGGAAATAAAGAATGCAACCCTCGCAAAATAATTTTTTCCTCCGACACAAAATTCCAAGGCAAGTTCAGTCCCAACCACGACGGTTACTACATTGTGTCTCAAGCACAACACTCATCCACAACTTTGCATAACACTATCAGAACATCAGGAATAGAGCCTCCTAGGGTAAGTCATATATAACTCATGAAAATTCACTTAATGATGAATTATTTTTTATAGAACTCGTCATAACACTAACCTGTCTATCGTAATGCAGTGGGTGCCTTTGTTGTTTAGGCCAACTGAGGAGATGAAATTTGACGAAGTTCAGGTCGCTGTATGTGCTTATATTTTTATAGATAACAATTACAATGAGTGAGTAAATATGTTTCATAATGAGTCGGTTGCTGAATTTTATTACCCACAAGGAAGATAAAGTACTAAAACAAATTATGCCATACCAATCAATTTTTCCTACAGTAAGGAGATTATAGCCACCAATGGACTCTGTCACGGCCATAGAGATGCCTTCAAAACTCTAGTGCCTAAGGGGATGGTGGACAATGAGGTAAGGTCAATATACATTACATTCTAACATGTATATCACATTGTAACTGTACTGGCTTTATTAACATTTTTTTTAATTAAACAAATTCTTAATCTAATGGCATGCATGCTAACACATGAAGAGCGAGGAAGGAATAAATTATCATTAGTTTGGTTCTTACCAACAAGCTTCTTGGTAATTCTTACAAAAATATATATCAACATACATGTAAATTTGGTATTTCAAAGTAATCAATATTCTCTAGTAGTTATGGTTGTTCCAAAAACTTGATGATGATGCTGTCTCTATCTATCCATTCATATATCCTTATTTTTCTGTACTTACGTTATCAGGCTATATAGGTTTCCTTCTTATGTATAGGATAACAATTTAACTCAAAAAGTAATGAATCTTAAAAAGGTTGATATGAGAAGTAATGCGTAATGCCACTGTCATGATGATAACAGCATCCTGGATTTAGGTGTATCCATGCCAAGATGCAGCCCCTAACAATGCAGTATATTAATAAAGTAGATATTTATCTAATGCAATTCTGATTTAAATTTAACCACATACTTGATCTTTTATACTGCTTGGTCTCGCTATAAGGTATGTGCTACTCACCTTGCCACATTACAGAACCCACCTAATCAAATTTAGTAACAATGAAATATGCAGTTTAAGTACCAATTCAGACCGCAAAATAATATTGTACAGCTACTACAGGCATTTGTGCCCTTTCCAATCATGACTTCAATAGTTAGTATCTTCTTCACTGGAAAATAGAACGTAGCATAACATGCATTATGGAAGACAAGTTAAATAAAATCTGATTAATAATGTAACTTTTTATGGTAACTGCAGCAATTTGGGTTGAGTTGGAACACACATCCAGCTAGTGTTGTGGACCACTTTCACCCCCATTTCATGAGTAAAGTTGATTACCTGAGATTGGTGAGAAATGAGAACACTCTATTTCAGTGTTAGGTTAGTCAATTTTTGAATGAAACTGTAATAACTAACAAGTTATGTCGTGTATATGTTTCAAGGTTTGTGTTCCCATCAATGAAAGGAACATGCATTGGTATTTACTTGTAGTCAACCTCTTCAAGAAACGACTTATTATGCTGGATTCAATGCCCAATCCATCAAATCATTCTTCAAGAAAAAGATCTATTAAGATACTGGTAATGTAACATTGTACTAATATAGGTTTGAAGCCTATTTTATCCCCAAACTATAACATCTTATAATTTTTCCATCTGTAGGGACTGTTCCTAGAGGAGATGTTGATGGATGAGACATTCTATGATTACCACTGTACTGAAAAACCAAATATTTCTTCTTTCCCAATTTTTGAGTCCAAGAGGGTTCAAACACAGAGACTTGACTCGTATGAGTTATTGATTTGTTTTAAAAGTTTACTATTACAATATGTTAATAATGTTTGTAACTCCTTAATTGTTATTCTAAGAATGATTGTGGGGTATTTGTAGCCACTTGGATGATGCAAGCTTTCAATAGTGACTATTATCAAGATTACTACAACATACATGTAAGTCACTTATGAAGTTTCATTAATTTACCAATTCTGTTTTATACGAATAGATTGACCACTGTGTTCTTTATTTCAATTAAAAGGCTAACAAACGTAATTGACAGAAAACTTAACATCAGTGAATAGAGTAACAAATTGTAATATATGAAGCAATAGACATTATAGAATAACCCTTCGGAATGCCAAAATTTGACCTTATATTGTTATTTTGGGACAGGTTGAAGATGAGACAAGGATGACGATTGCGTTGGACTTAGTTTTGAAGCCCTATAACTAGCAAAAAGACAAGCTCACAAGATTGGCATTCCAAAATTTGAACAACATTCAAATAAAAAACAAACGCCTTCATACTAGTTAGACTTCCTAGACCCTAAAACTAGAACTATGGCAATAGTATACTATAAGTCTTGTTTTGTAACATGGAAGCCTTATTTTGGTTTACTATGAAGGTTTTTTTTGGTTTTGTTATGGGTCAATTCAGCACATTGTAATGCAAGTTTGATTTTGAAAATCAAAGATTTCATACACCCTGAAACTAGAACTATGGCAATAGTATATTATATGTCTTGTTTTGTAACATGGAAGCCTTATTTTGGTTTACTATGAAGGTTTTTTTGGTTTTGTTATGGGTCAGTTAAGCACATTGTAATGCAAGTTAGATTTTGAATATCAAAGATTTTCAATTTGTAGAAGTAAAACAATATTCATCTACATTTTTATCTAACAAACAACAGTGCTAACCATCTCCTGGTCTATTATGTGAGTGGAATTATTACAAATTGTAAAGGTAGCTAAGCCCTCTGTCCGAACAATAATTCTCCCATCTGTAGTATAATCAGTAATAAACTTACAAATAAAACTAAGAACCAGAAATGTTAAACTTCATATTTTACTAGAATAATATCAGATTGTACTACTAAATCATACACTTGTGTTCATCCAAAAACAATCCATTACATAGGCAACAATGGGAGGTGCATTACCATGAAAATATCTATCAGACACAATGACTGTATAAGGAATCCAAGTGCAATGTGCATTCCAAATTTGAAGGGAGAAGTATTGAAGGACAACAATGAGGTAAATGTACATTTGTATCAAATATTTTTGCTATTTTTCAAAGGGTTTCATAGTAAATTACACGTGGGTGCACCTTCCTATTTGCATAGATTGTTTTGGCAAAGGTTGACATGTTAGAGTCAACTGTGGAAGACATGAAGCAAGCTGTCCAAGAACTGACTTCAATGATTGTCAACCAAACGCACAACAACATTGTACCAGAATACAACCCATTACGCACAAAGGTTAGTGGCACTGAAATGATAATGAACAAACTCAAGGGGCCCAGTCAATGTCAGACAAATAATACCCACAAGATCACCAAAATAACAAGGAACTCCCAAAGAGAACTAAGTCTAGATTTCATGGACAACAACCCAACCCATTCTGAATTGACTAAAAAAGGCCAACAACGTCCACGAGTTGTCCTTCCAAATGTAAGTGTGCGTATGTATGTGACTAATCATATTTACTGTTTTTCATGTTTAACTAATCATATCAACTGTAGTGGGTACAGGTACTATTTTGGCCTACAAAAGAAATGAGGTTGAGCGCAGTAGAGGTTGCAGTAGCAGCTTATATATTTCAAAGTGATGTTAGTCATGAGTAAGTCACAATTTTCCACCAATTTCTTTTAGGGAGCAATATTATTCATCCATTATTTGTATTTATCACACCACAGGACCGAGGTTTTAAGTACAACCCTATTTTGTGATGGTTCTAGACATACATTCAGAACGCTAATGCCCAACCAGAGAGTTAACCAGGATGTAAGACCTAGTACATGGTACTTGTTAATGTAAATGTTAAATATCTTTTGGAAGCATCTCACTTATTCGCTTTATTATTACAAACAGGTACTCAATCTGCTTGTCTGTATGCTTACATATGATCATAGATCAGTCTATAACCATTCCACAATTTGGTTCCTTCCAACCATGTTCTCTGTAAGCCATCTATTTTGATGTAAATTTAATATTAAATTGTAACTATCACTAACTATGTCAAACATACATGCCAACAATATTATAGCATTATGTCTTGAATTGGTATAAAGATCCAAAAAGAATCATGGCTTACTATCAGCAAGAATTTATGGGCAAAGTTGACTATTTGTCTCAGGTACATGAAAAAATTAGACGTTATTACAACAACAAAATGTGTATAGTAAGTTGTTATCATTACTAATTATCAATTTTTCAGATCGTAGTACCAATCAATGAGGAGAACAATCACTGGTTTCTACTTGTCATTGACTTGTGTGAATCACACCTAATTCTGTTGGATTCCAATCCATCTCCAGAGAAATATGATTCCAAGTTAAGAAGTTTAACTAGTCTGGTAATGTTACACTTATACTTGACTCCTAAACAATTTCCTATTCCACAACAATTTTATACTTTAACATCTACTATTCATGATAATTATATGGACTGGTATAGGGACTATTTATAGAACAAATGTTGCATGATGATTCGTTCTACGACACCCGTCATCCAAAGAAACCTATCGTTTCTGAATTTGAGATTACTGAACTTGTTGGATTCGGACAACAGAGAGATGGCTCGTATGGATAATACCAATTTGTGTTATTTTGTAATCAAGTAACAAATAATCAGTGCAGTTAGAGTGGAGCACCACTAATGCGTCAACCATTTTAACATAAATGACTGCAGAGTTTGGGTTGCAGCCTGGATGATGCAGATTTCTAAGAGGAATGTACGAAACAAGTTCAACACCAAGGTAAGTGAAGTTAATTCGTTTTAATTTTTAAACAAATTTTGTTTAATAGCAATAAAAATAATATAACACACTTGTTCGACTACGGCAGGTTGATGATGGAACGAGGATGAGGATTGCGTTGGACTTAGTTATGGGCAAATATAACCGTAACCACGATCAAGTTATCAACTTGGTCGTGCAGAAAATGAATGAACTAACAGAGATCAACTGATACAAAAGAATTGATTTTTTATGAAATATAATTGGACATGTCTAACTTCTTCTTTTGGTACAAGTTGCTAAATTTCTAAACTACAATGCAACTAGAATTTACCAATATGGTCAGCATAACTATTAGTGGCACGTGTGCCCATAGCCGTTGAATAGTATGAAAAGCCATAAGAATGCTCAACCCATTGTTTCATTTAGTATATTAACATTTTTTCCAAAAAATAACCAACATGCATGTGGTAAGCCATTTTTACTTTGACAAGACTAGCACAATTAAATGCACACACATGGTAATAATCATGGCAATATATAGCACTTAACAAACGTGCAAAAATCTTACTACTACTTACATGTAAAAAATTTAAAAAAATATAGTAAATTAACTCTTCACATAAGGTCATATTTATATCACACATCAACCATATGAGACCATGATGCACATACATTGCCTTTATTTACGTAAAAGGATAAAACACACCTTTTGTGACTGAATAGTATACGATGATAAAGACTATAGTGCTTGCACTTTTTTTGAACTTGACGAGGCATGCACAAACATAACACAAAAAACATATCCAGTTAATAAGACTGAAATGGGGAATGAATTTTAAATGATATATACATGATGAGTAATGTACAAATGAATTCCAATAAATTGTTAAATGTGATGAATTTTAAAGAATGACATGGTATATTAAAAGGGTTAGGGGAAATACAATTTAAAGTCACGACATCTTATTGACAGGATAGCACTTTCAACATATTGACATATAATTGGTAAATGTGTTTAATCATACACTTTTTTTTTTTTTGGGAAATGGAATGCTAGAAAAGTTGAGGTCCAAGTTTAGTAATGAGTATATAGATATCTTATGCTTTTGCTTTCATTGCCAGATACGGAATAAAGAAATCAATGGTAGAGTGCTTCATTATATGAAGTGGAAAAAAAACATTAGGAAGTACTTCGCTAACTTATTGTTTGTTTCAGAAAATACCAACAAAAAACATTAAAATGACCTAGCATATAGCCCATTCGTCCATTGCATAGATAGTCAAGAAAATCCACGACAACTTTTTTGCATATAACTTAAACAAACTGTCACTACATATATTATAATAAAAAGTAGTTCATCAATGCAACATTGTTTAAATCACAAACATAAACTTAAACTAAAGATGTCTACTATTATTGCTAATTCATTAACTGTCTCATCATGAACCAGGTCATTACAGTCTCATAACCACTACAACAATAAATAAGGCTAACAAAATCCATGTTCCTACTAGCAACTTCAAATGCAGCTCGTCCTTTTTCATGCATTCAACTGATATCACTTGCAACCTTCCAATCTCATTCTCAATTTGGCACATATGTTGTAGTAAGTCAGTTATCTGTGTCCCATTCTCATTGCTGCCAATATTTTTCCCAACGGGTGATATTGGGGGCAATGAACGCTCCTTAGGGGGTTCAGCCCAGTCAAAATAGGCACAGCCCTGCCACAATATACACATACATACAAACAAATAAATTGCTTAAATGCTACCTATAAAGCAAAAAAACAAAAATACAAATGGGGCAACAATATATGCCAACACTGAAACAGGTGCAACAATAAAAATATTTGCACGAGAGCAGTCACTAAGTCAACCAAAATATTGTTTAATAATAAAACAAGAAAGGTAAAATACTTGGTAGACCCTGATTTTGTTCAGACTACTAGATCAAATTTGCCTACATTTAGTCTAGGGACCATTCCACACAAAAGCAGCGCTAAGAACTTGTAGAAGAAATCTCAGACAAAATATAAAGAAAATAATTGATACTTACACGCTCCCTTCCATTCGATATGGGACACTGGTAATATTTTCTACCAGGATTTCTGTCAGACCAAGAGGTTGTAAGCATTGCCATCTGACCACAAAAGCGTACCCTCGCGCCAATTTGCCTATAGGTACGAGTTTGATACGTGGATGACTGGGAAGACATTCCCATAGATAAGCTTAGTCTAAAAGAACAAAAAATGCATGTTAAATGCATGTCTATATGATAATTGGGTGGCTTAGAGGTCTAGGCTTGCATTTAATAAAGTACCATGGACTCTAATGCAATGTCTGAATGTCATAACAAAAGAATACAAATTATCAAAATAGGTATCTTATAAAACACACAACATGGTAGATTATATCACCAAACACAGGTCAAAATATGCACAACATAATACTAACAACTCCTATGTCAATCACTTCATTATCACAAATAAGTAAACAGAACCAACTAAATACTAGGAAGTTCAATAGGAAACATGATCACAATCCCTAAAAAAAAACCCAAAGCAAAGCCAAACACCAAAAATTAACTTATAATTTGCACAGACTCAATAAAAACATCACCAAACTTTGCAAAGTAAACTAAAACTCAGCCAAACCAATGACTATTTGACTTAAACTGGACTATTTGACTTAATCTGGCCACCTATATATTAATCCTACTTCAGCAGTGTTGGGGGAAGAACTGAAAACATACAAGGAATTTTTTTTTTTTGTTACTACTTTTCAATATGGCCTTGTGACCACTGCAATGCATTGCATTTGTTGGTACATATAGCTTTTACTGTATAGACATCCTATTTCACATTTACTTATGTTTGTGTCTTGTAATACTTCACCATTTCAAATACCAACATAGTTCATTGACTAAAGCCTGTCTTGCTTTGATGCTTGCTAAATAACTGTCATGTGTTTTCATTGCATACCCTATTGTAGGGTAAAATATATCGTTCACTGATTATTCTGATGGTTGATTGCTGCACCTATGTTGTAAATTAGCTTCTAACTAAAGCACGAACAAATCATGAAACCAAAGTTTTATCTTGAAGTGGAGGCCTGTGCAGAATATGAATCTGAAGTTAACAGCCAGGTTGCTTGCAATGCATCTATTCAAGAAACCTCTGCAGGTCCTTGTAGTGACAACCTCACTAACTCTTCTAATGTCACAAACCTAATAGGGATTCATCTTAATTCACATGCTATTTCACTTGACTTAACTCTCAACTTCAAGAATAATATATTTAATAGGGTTCTCATTCTTAAGCACTAGTTAGAGCAGCAATGAACCTACCTCTAAAACTACAGTACCAACCATTCCACGAGTTTTGTCATTCAATTACTGTCAGCGTAAGTTTTCTCGCTCTCAGGCTCTTCGTGGACACCAGAATGCACATAAGAGAGAAAGAATATTAGCAAACAGGGCTATGCGAATGGGAAATTTTGCTGAGAGGTATGCCAGTGTAGCATCTCTCCCTCTGCATGGTCCTTTCAGGTCCCTAGGGATAAAGGCACACTCTTTACTGCACCATGGTTTCTCACCAACAATAAGGCATCCTTAGGTAAAAAGTAATGCAAGAGGGAGATATGATACATTGGTCTTCCCATTTTCTTCACCAATATATAAACATCACTGAGTATTTATATATGAGACTAAAGTAACCGTGTCTAGCTAATCTGAAACTAACTATATCGAACTTAACTAATCACATTGATTAACTTAATTAGGCAAGGTGTACGATGTGTAACATATAGGGACAAAAAAAGAGCTTATAGAAGGATGAAGGATGTATATTATAATAAATAATGCCCTTTTCATTTGGTTTCCAGCCCCTTTGGTTAATAACAATTAACAGAGACATCAGTTGAAAAGGCACCAAATTGTGCAACCATTAGTACACAACTTGTAAATAAAATTTAGAATACCAAACTTGCATGAGGTTCAGTTAATGTTTTTATGCATCCCTGCTGAAAACAATCAATCTATGAAAGAGGTTGTTATGAGTTACATTCTTTCAATGATTTTGGATTTCATTTTATCAGAAGAAAGGTAACAATACTATGTCAAACACCTCGTCAATAGCGATTGAAGGTAGCTCAACTATTAGTTATCAAATGCTGATAAACGGATTTTGGATCTATTTACTACTTAGGAAATAATCCTAAACAAAAAATGTTTCAAATTCAAGGAAGAAATATTAGCTTCTAATGTAGGATTCACTGTTTGCCCCACATGCCTTATACAATCTTTTATTCGTTTGTAAAGTACTTTGTTAAACCTTCAGTGTCCTGCACAAGCTAATTGGTGATCAACTAAGCTTTACTGTTCACTACAAAAAGCAGGTTCGTTCAAAGAAATAATTTACAAATCTATAGAAGATGTTCTATAGAAACTGATACAAGATCTTATGGTGAAAGAACTACAGCCTTCAGTCTTACTCGAGCAGTGCCCAGGAAAGACCAATTTCAAGGTAAAATAGCAAGGGTTTCTCCTAAAAGTGACAAGAATAAGGAACAATGACCACTGAATCACTTGCCACAGTCACTTGCAATGCACCTAATTGGCAGTCGCCAACCAGCTCTTAGCCCTGTCCCTCACAGAGAAAGGGAACAATCTTAGATGAATGGTATCCTCACTCACTCCATTCAGCTTCACAGTATCACAAATTTGAAGGAACCCTTGTATATGTGCATGTGGGTCCTCAGTATCGAATCCCCCAAACTGATTGTTCTGAATCAAATGGAGTAGAGCTGGCTTCAATTCAAAATTGTTTACTTGAACTAGAGGTCTGGTTATGCTCGCCCCATATCCATCCATGCTAGGAATAGAGTAATCCATGAGAGTCCTAGCAGGTTGATGTGGTGGTAGAGGATCCACATTTTCTCCATTGTTTTCTCCATTGGGGGATCTGTTTTCCCCATTGTCCGCCATGTCTTCAACAGATATTTGCTACCCAAATTCCTTCTTTGTTCTCTTAATTGCTTCCTCAAAGCTCTTTCAGTCCTTCTTATTTCTGGGTCAAAAAGAAGTTGATCCTGATGAACTTTACCTCGTATACAATGAAGACAATGTGTCAGAACAAAGATAACTAAATAAAATACAAAAATTTAGATGTAAAATTCTAAACGTCCTAAATTAAGTAAAATAAAGAAAACAAAACACAACAATGAATAAATGAAGGAAAAAATAAATGTTTAAACTAGTAGCTGCCTTTGATATTACCGATATTGGTAAAATCGATCCCCGGCAACGGCACCAAAAACTTGATGAGACCACGGCAAGTGTACCGGATCGTCAAGTAATAAAAATGGTGAGAAAACCGGATATTGTTCTCAGGGATCAATGACCAATTACTAATTCACGAACTTAGCTACTATTCAAACAGAACTTTGGTTCAAAGGGAGCTCAATTGTAAACAATTAAGCATGAAAGAAATTAAATTAAAGTAAAAGATTCTTTTTAGTATTTTGGCTTTAACAATTTGACAAACACTTAGAACACAAAAGAGATAAGAATTCAAAGATAAGAAAGATTTGGGATCAAGTTTCATTTGATTTCATTTGCTGCATGTTAACCTGGAGTTAAGACAAATTTCCACTTCTATTTTGTTATTGGATTCTCCAATATATCCAAGTCCTAATTCCTTAGGCACAAGAACCTTAAATCCTAGTTAAAAACCCTAATTCTTTAGGTGATTCTAAAAGGGAAAAAGCATTAAGATTAAGAATCCAACGAGATAACAAGCATTCATCGACTATTCTTAGCACAACGAATCACAAGGTTCACAATCTCAAGCATAGTTCACACATCAAATTTTCATCCAATGCATAAACCTAAAAATCATTCTAAGGATGATCAAACCCTAGAAACCTTTAAGAAAAGAGATTATAAACTCAAAATAGAAATATTCATTAAGCATAATTGAAACCCAAGTTAAATACAAGCAAAATCCATCAAAATCTACTCAATCCCAACAAGGGAGAGTTTAGCTAGTTATATAAACAAAAACAGAAATTAAAACAATAGAGAAGAAGAAGTAAAACTCCATTGAAGATTGAAGAAAATCTGAGCTTCCACTCTTCTTCCCTTCAAGTCCACCTCCAAGTTTTCCAAATTAGGTTAAGTCTTCCCTTTTTCTTCATCTCTAGCAGCCCAAAGGATCCCCTCTTTCTGGAAAGAATAGGTTTTTATATGTATCAGGAATGAGCAGGGCGCCTGGCGCTCAAGAATCCAGCGGCTGGCGCTCAGGAGTCCACTTAAAACTGAATCTCGGGGAGGTGAGCACACGCACTCGGTTGGGCACTGGCGCCCGAACTCCAGGAAGTGTAGCTCGTCAGTATCTTTGAGCGCTGGCGCTCAATTTAGGCGCTGGCGCTGGACTTCAACCTTCCTTCTCCACATTGAGCTTCATCCTGTTTCCTTTGGTGCCTACAATCAACACATTAGCAAATGAGATAAAACACTAATAATTCCAATTAAAATGACTCAATCTAACGAGTTAGAATGGATTAACAAAAGAGATAAACATAAAGTTGTCTTAAGATTAAAACAACGTCAAAAGTTGGGCTTAAGCGGTGAAATCCACTTAAAAAGTTATGGAAAAACAGATAATCTAGTAGATTATCACCCCCATTATACCATACAACCCTCTCTATAAATCCAATTTCAACTGAGAAATAAGGAACTATAGAACAAAATATTAGAATTTATGTAAAACTTTACCCAATTTATTTGCTTAGTCCTCTATCATTTTAAAACAATTAATCATCTTTGGTATGAAGATAATTGTTACACTTCAGGTTTAAGAGTCTTACTTTCAATGATCTTATAAAATTGAAATTAACTGGAAAGTTCTGAGGTGGAAAAGAAGGGAAGGAGAAAAGGGTTTTATATCTCGTGTATGTATCTAAAAAATTCATATAAAACTCCTAGTAGGTGGAAGGTTTTGGATTATGCTGAACTAAAGCGGAGTTCTATATCATTGTTTGACATTGAAAAGCCAAAGAATGCCCTTTCACGTTGGTCAAGGGCAAAAACCAGAGCAGCCAAGGGCTGTCTCTAGCTCATATGATTTGTATTATAATATGTTACGGTTGTGGTTTGAACTTCAAAAACTGGTTATTCATTTTTTAATTTGATAGGTTGGGAAGGGTCTATGTAAGGATGAGAAAGCACATAAACTTGCTTTGTAGCACTGGCTAGAGGCAGTAAGTATCATAGCTAAAATGATGCAATTTAAATTAAACTGCTATTTTCTCTAACTGGTTATCTATTTGAACAGATTGACCCTCGGCATCGCTATGGCCATAACCTTCAATTTTTTTTTATGTTAAATGGCTCCACTGTGACAGCAATCAACCTTTCTTCTATTAGTAAGATTAAAAGCACAATAAAGAAATATGTTTCTATTTGACAGCTAATTAACCTTCCATCAAAGTAATGAATATTTATCAATGTTCTTAATTGTAGGCTTGATACTGGGGAAGGCAAGGAAATCAGTCATGAGAGATGTCCTACAGCAAAGCTTCAGCAGCGGTGCATCAAGTATTTGGGTCCAGTGAGTTTCTTGTTCCTTTTAATAATATCCCTTTAACTTTTTATCGATAACCATAAGTATCAATCTCATCTTACACTTGACAGAGGCGAGAGATGGATTGTTGGTCAAATACTAATTTATGAGAAGGCCAGAAGAACAAGGGTACGTTTCAACATTCAAGCTTCTTGATGGGTGGAGCCACATTGTCTGCTGGTCGATTAGTGGTAGAAGGCGGTGTTCTTATGGTATAAAAAAGAAAGAAAACCCATTAATACATTGTTTTCCTATGCTTTCCATTTGCCTTTGTTAGGCATACTGAAGGTAGTCTTTTTCAACTCCACAGGCAGTTTGGCCTCACAGTGGGCACTATCTCCCAACAAAAGAAAATTTCCACGAATTCATGTTATTCCTTAAGGAGCATAATGTGAATCTTACAGATGTCAAGTTAACATATGCAAAATAATGCTTCAGTATAAGATAACATCTGCCAATGTAATGCAAAGTTTCATTCACATATTACATGGCAGGAGACAATTAAACAGGTAGATTAGCATAAACCCATGGCCTCATACAACATTATTATTATCCCATACTAGCTTACTTAGGACATAGAATTACAGTCTTACAGATAACTGCTAACTATTAGCCATGTCATCATGCATAGAAAACTTGCTTGACCTATCAGCATAAATTTTTTTCCCCAGTTCTTTCTGAAATGCTAATAGTTAATTTTCATTATATTTAGAAGAGCCCAAGGAAAGATAGAGAAGAAAATATAGCCAAAATGAACAGGGATCTTCTATTCCAAGGCAATCCTTCAGAGGCAGAGTGATAGAGGACTAGGCCCAAAAATAACGAAAGTGAACAATTCTACAAAACCCGCTAGAACCTCTGCTGAGTATCAAACAGACCGCGTTATGGAGTACAGGGAACAATTCGATCTAGCATCGGGACCCGTGAAGATTGCTGACAACACTGTTATGAAGGGGATTTTTTTGAATGGATTAAAGGAAGAGCTGAAGGCTGAATTGAAGTTGTATAATATACAGTCTCTGTCAGACTTCATGGACAGAGCTCAGCTCATAGAGGAAAAAATTTGGGCCCTGAGGAAGGGAGGGATGACCGTGAAAGGAATGGGTCCAGTCAAAAGTAATCAAGGGGAAGGAGGATACAAAGCTTATGGAAGATTTAAGGGGGGGAGTATTTACCAGACTCTACCAAGGGTTGCTGCAAGCCAGAAAAACTCAGTAGAACTAAAAACCCCAGGTGGAGCTGTAGAAGAGAAGAAAATTTCAGGACCCAGGAGATTAACTCAAGAGGAACTACAGGAGAGGAGCAGAAAGGGCCTCTGTTTCAAATGTGGAGAGAGATGGGGCAGCGAGCATGTCTGCAAATTCAGACACTATCAATTGCTTATGTTGGAAGGAGAGGATGAGGAGGACGGAGAATTAATTGTGGAAGAGGAGAACATGGCAGAAGAGTTGGAGGAAAGAGCCTTACAGTTATCCATGAAGAGTATAATGGGATTGACTTCCTCAAAATCCCTGGAGTTATGGGGGAGAATTGGAGAGCATCAATTGGTGGTGC
Source organism: Ormosia semicastrata (assembly GCA_029884595.1). Taxonomy (NCBI): domain Eukaryota; kingdom Viridiplantae; phylum Streptophyta; class Magnoliopsida; order Fabales; family Fabaceae; genus Ormosia; species Ormosia semicastrata. The sequence goes on along the minus strand of JAQQTO010000055.1, from coordinate 24,489,219 downwards.
TAATTGACTGTGGAGCCTCTAATAATTTCATTTCAAAGGAATTGGTGAAGGAGCTAGGCTTGGCGGTAGAAGAGACTCCTGAGTATACAGTGGAAGTAGGAAATGGCTACAAGATAATCAGTAAAGGAGTGTGCAGAAATGTGACAATGGCTGTTCAAGGGGTAGACATACAACATGATTTCTTTCTTTTTGACTTGGGAGGAGCTATGGCAGTTTTGAGAATGGATTGGTTGGAGGACTTAGGAGACATCCAAGCGAACTTCCGAGACCTAACACTTACATGGGAAAGTAATGGAGCCAAGATAACATTAAAAGGAGAACCCTCCCTTTGTAAGGCTCAAGCTTCACTAAAGGCCATACTAAAGGCTTTAAGAGATGAACGAGAGGGATACTACGTAGAGTACCAAGAACTGAAACCTGAAGAAGAATTAAATGAGGACTTGGCAGAAGAAATCCAGGAGATACTACAGGAATTTACTGACCTATTCCAAGAACTATATGAGCTACCCCTAAGCCGGGAACAAGACCATGCTATCCACCTCAAGGAAGGAGCCCAAATCCCTAATATTCGTCCCTACAGGTATCCCCATTATCAGAAAAATGAAATAGAGAAAATAGTGGATGAGATGTTGGCTGCAGGCATTATTAGGCCTAGTACAAGTCCCTATTCCAGCTCGGTGATATTGGTAAAAAAGAAGGATGGAGGGTGAAGGTTTTGTGTAGATTATAGAGCACTAAACAAGCTTACCATACCAGACAAATTTCCAATACTTGTGATTGATGACTTGCTGGATGAGTTAGAGGGAGCAGTGATTTTTTCTAAACTCGACCTCAAATCTGGCTATCATCAAATAAGAATGAAGGAGAGTGACATCCCCAAGACTGCCTTTAGAACACATGAAGGGCATTATGAATTTCTGGTGCTACCTTTTGGCTTAACAAATGCCCCTTCCACTTTCCAAGCCTTGACGAATAAAGTGTTGAAGCCTTATTTAAGGAGGTCTGTGTTGGTCTTTTTTTATGACATCCTAATTTTCAGTAAGGATCAACAGGCTCATGGAAAACACCTCAAGTTGGTGCTGCAATTGCTTAGGAATAATAAGTTGTTAGTGAATAGAACAAAATGTTCTTTTGGCCAAAAGCAGCTAGAATATTTGGGGCACATCATTTCACCCAAGGGAGTGGCAGCTGACCCCAAAAAGGTAGAAGACATGCAGAGCTGGCCTCAACCACATGATATCAAGAGACTAAGAGGATTTTTGGGTCTCACTGGCTATTACAGAAGATTTGTGAAGAATTATGGTAAGATTGCTTGGCCCTTAACACAACTACTCAAGAAGGATAGTTTCAAATGGGGATTAGAAGCTCAAACTGTCTTTGAAGAACTCAAAACAGCTATGACTTCATTACCAGTCTTGGCTGTGCCTGATTTCGATAAAACCTTTGAGCTAGAAATGGATGCCTCTAGAAAAGGGGTAGGAGGAGTACTCATGCAAGCAGGCCAACCCGTGGCCTATATGAGCCAAACATTGTCAGACAGAGCCCACAATAAGTCAGTTTATAAAAGGGAGCTAATGGCCATAGTGCTGGCTATTCAGAAGTGAAGCCATTATTTGATGGGGAGGCATTTTATAATCCACACTGACCAGAGAAGTCTCTTATTTTTGCAAGACCAGAGGATATAAGGAGAGGACCAGCAGAAATAGGTCTCTAAACTAATGGGGTATGACTTTGAAATCAAGTATAAACCAGGCAAAGAGAATAGGGCAGCAGATGCATTATCTAGAAAGCTACAATACTCAACCATTTCTTCAGTACAATTCATTGATTGGGATGATTTGGAAGATGAGATACAAACTGATGATAGGATGAGGGGCATTATTCAGGACCTGCTAAGACAACCATATTCACATGCAGGGTTCCAAATCAAGAAGGGCAGGCTATACTATAAAAGGAGGATGGTGATTCCCAAAACTTCTAGAAAAATTCCTTTGGTACTCAAGGAGTTCCATGACTCTGTTATAGGGGGTCATTCGGGTTTTTTCAGAATATACAAGAGAATTTCTGGGCTGGTCTTTTAAGAGGGCATGAAGGGAGATATTCAGAGATATGTGCAACCCTGTGAGGTGTGTCAAAAGAATAAGTATCAGACCCTTACCCCTGGAGGTTTGTTGCAGCCTTTACTCATTCCAAATCAGGTTTGGACTGACTTATCTATGGATTTCATTGGGGGACTCCCAAAAACATGTGGGGCAGATACTGTAATGGTAATTGTGGACAGACTCACTAAATATACTCACTTTATAGCCATTTCTCACCTCTACACAGCCAAGGATATTGCTGAGATATTTACACAAGATATAGTCAAATTACACAATTTTCCCTCTTCAATCGTGTCAGACATGGACAGAACCTTTCTCAGTTCTTTTTGGGCAGAATTGTTCAGGATGGCAGGGACTCAATTAAAATACAGCACCGCCTATCACCCTCAATCTGATGGTCAAACAGAGGTAGTCAATAGATGCTTAAAAACCTATTTGAGGTGTCTAACAGGATCCAAACCTAAGCAGTGGCCAAAATGGTTAGCTTGGGCTGAATTTTGGTATAACACTAACTATCATTCATCTACCAAGACAACCCCCTTCAAGGCTTTATATGGAAGAGACCCATCTACATTGATTCGAGGGGATGGAAATCCATCAGCAGTGGAGGAAGTGAATCAGTTGATAACTGAGAGGAACCAAATGTTAGATGAGTTGAAGGAATGCTTGGTAAAAGCTCAAAACAGGATGAAGATGCAAGCTGACAAGCATAGGAGGGAAGTAGACTATCAACCAATACATGCAGTTTACTTGAAAATCCAACCTTACACGCTGAAAACTCTGGCCAAAAGAGTCAACTAGAAACTGAGTCCCAGGTTTTTTGGTCCCTATGAGATCTGAAATGAAAGTAGGGCCAGTGGCTTATAAACTAAAACTTCCCCAGGGGAGTATGGTTCACCCAGTTTTTCATGTATCCTTAGTCAAGAAATTTATTTCTCCTTTAACTGACACCCAACCCTTGCCAGCTTTTCTGGCTGAAGACTGGGAGCTAAAGGTTCAGCCAGCTGATATCATAAGTCATAGGCAGAATGAGGCAGGAGAAGTGGAAGTGCTAGTTAAATGGAAAAATTTACCAGACTTTGAAAATTCCTGGGAATTAATGTCATCATACAAGCAAACTTTCCTAAGTTCCACCTTGAGGACAAGGTGCATCTTTGGGAGGGAGTATTGATAGAGGCCCAGGCCCAAAAATAACTAAAGTGTATGTTAGGAAGAAGCACCATAAGGCAGGTGAGTGGGATGAGAAATAAACAAACGTGGGATCAGTTGTAACCACCTGCTGAGTTGGCAGGTGAGTGGAAAGGAATCAGGATGGGAATTTGTTATGGGGTATTTAGCTGAGAGGGGAGGAAGAACGTGAGGTAGGCTGGAATTGGCTTGGGCATAGGAGGGACTAGACACTCTATACTTGTTTAGACTATTTTCTTTTCTCTGTAATCTATTCATCTTTTTTCTTCCTAATATACCACCATACTAGACTGATATCACACTGATATCAGCCAGAATTCAGAGATATTGTGTGTATTTGTGCTTGCTGTTATTTTATTCTGTTTGGTACCTATCACAGAGTTACCTGAAAACATTGAAACCAAAAGCTCCATCACATTAGCCCAAGAACTACTTGACTCTAGAAATAAGGATTCTAATGCTGAGTTAAATTCTAATCCACCCTTGTCAAGATTGTGCAGAGGACTAGGACTAAAAATAGCAAGATTTGAAATACCAAAAAGAGATAATGTGTCTGCCATTTTTGGAGAGCAAGAAGCACATCCGCCAAGTTGCCATTTTCCTTTTCCAGATTCAAAATCAAAATGTGGTTATGAGATAGCAGAAGATTCATTTATTGATGAGGAGGATTTTATGGTTCCCAAATCAAACTTGTTTGTTGAAGATCAAGAGGAAGAAGATAAAATTCCTATTCCAAAAGAAAAAATAATGAAGATGATACATTCACACAAACGAATGAAGTCATATCAGTTGGCCTATCACTTAAGTACCAGATGGACAACAGGTGCTGGTCCACGGATTGGTTGCTTAAGAGACTACCCTCCAGAGCTTTAGTTTCAAATACTGGAGCATCAAAATTTGTCTCCAAGGATAAGAACTACTACTCCATCTCCCAGGATCCCGCCACTGTTTCGCTTCAGCCCAAATGTCACTAATCCATCCCCTTCAGCTGATATCCAAAGCTTAAACCATTCATAAAGTTGTAGTCTTTGAAGCTGCTAGTTTATGAGCTAACAATACTATTTGTTACTTCTGTTGGGGTAGAGAAAACGAAATAGGCATTCTTTGGAAATTGGATATCATTGTTTACCCATATAGTTTTTGTAGGTCGTGTGAATGAGAATCAGAACAATTTACTTGTTCTACTTCCTAATGAGGAGAAAGAGTCTGATAAAATTCTCAGAATAGCTTAAGACAATAAAAGGTTTTTTGATTTGGAAAACCACCACCCAACTAAGTAAAACAAAAAAAAAAATAGACATTGACACTTTCTCAGATAAATATTCAATTTTCTTCAAGACAAAACACTGTTCATGAAATTCACATATGGTTGGTATAGCTCATGAATTGATTACAAATGCTAACGCTAGCAATATTTTGCACTACCCCTGTCCTTTTCATTCTCTGGGGACAGTCAAGTGGGACATTCATTGCACCATCAAGATTTGGGAGTGCAACCCTAATTCCACCCTCTGTTCTTAGGCTAACGATCTATGTTATTCTGACTCTAACCCTAACATAACATGAGCCACTAATAATTATCACTCAAAAATAGAAACACACTTGGAAATCCAATCAAAACATAGGAGCTGAACTGAAACGCATACTTGAAAAAAAATGAAAACCAAAACAGAAAAAATAAAATAAAAAAAATTAAGCAAAGGACGCACCTATGGAAGGTTGATTTGGGAGATGAGACAAGAAAGAAGACCGATTATTCTTCCTTTCAAACTTCTCGCAGAACAAAATGCAAAACGAAAATGGTGACAAACCTCAAGCATTGTGCTTACGGAGCACCTATGTAAAAGACTGAAGCTGCTTGCACTAAACATCGTGCATAGGGGGAAAACTACTCTAATCAATAAATAAAAAACATGCTCAGCTTACCGTTTGAAGCTGCGACCACTTCCAAACCCCACTGCAAGTCGTCGTTGCCTCCACCGCTAGCCATCGTTCGAAGCTCCACCGCTCAGCTAGCCGTTCGAACCTCGCTTTTCCACGTCTTGCTTTCGATTGGTACTTTCCGTTCGAAGCTCACTGCAAACGTTCGAAGCTTACTGTTCTTCCGAGATTGGGGCTCACCTTCAACGATTTCACCTTAGGGTTTTTTCAATTTGGGACTTATGCACTTTCTGACGTTGAGGCAATCAGGGTAACATGTATAAACTTTTGTAATTTTGCAAATTAATCCTTATAAGAGGGAAGTGCAATAAATCTAATTTTAAGATTAGTCCCTGTGACATGGAGTCAGCAATTTGACTTATTGTGTAGGTGTCAAAATATTAGTGGAACTCCTTGTAGTGCCACCGGTGGCATATGATTTTTAGTTGCACGAGAGCAGCCACCTACATCAGACATGGCAGTGGTCCTATCATCAAGGACTATGAAGACTCAATTCTTATTTCTACTATAAAATACCCCCTTCTACTATCACATGTCACAATTACTTCCTTTTAACTTATTATATTGTGGAACTTTTTACTTTTCCTTAGCTTTCCAACCAATTCATGGCTTCCTCCAAATTAAATGCATCATACGAGACCTGAGCATAAATATTTCTAGCTCTAATTCCAAATTTTCAAGTCTATTAAACACAATCAGAAAAGTTCTAATTTTCCAGTTAGAAATGCAGCTCCACATAAGGATATACGTTAATAGTTTAGAGGGGGTTAGAGGGAGTATATGGCACCACAGCTAAAGTTAGAGGGGGTTCTCTATAATTTAGACATTTTAACTTAATAGTTTCTATTTTTAATTTCATAACATTTGTAGTAAAGATATACATTAACAAAACTTTAAAAATAATATTATTCACACATAATTATGCACATTATCTAACATATGCACAGTTTTCATTATTTAATTACAACTGACTCTATCTATTTTTGTGCACTCACACTTCGATTATGTTACCTTACTCAAATATAAAGTGATGTGATTGATACATTTATGCAACAATGATTATTCAGAAAAAAAATAACTCTCTCGGTTCCGCTCCAATTCACCCAAAATTAAATCAAAATCATGCACGGGCTGATCTAAACTTTTTTTTTTAAGCGCCAATTATCTATTGTTACTATTTTTTTTCTTAGTTCATCAAATCTCAAATTGAGGAGGCATACAGGTCCGATTGAGAATTTAACAGTAATATATTAAGACAAATACTTAATTATACGAAATTCTCACCATAAATTCCTATGGGCATTTTAGGGGTGAAAACGTGCTCAAGAATTTTGGAAAACCCCCTAACTAAATTAAATTTAGTATCTAGTCTTCTTTCTTCAAGGGTAGCACGGCATTAAATAAACATCATTTCTTCAGTGAGCTCTAACTATATTTGTCAGTTTAAATTTCCTCTTTTCATAGTATTTTTAGACATCGTTAAAGTATGTAATTGTAACAATTGTATTCGTGTCAAATTATATATCTCTCTGTCGTGACGGGGATTGCATCAAAATAGCAAATTGTAAGATTTTAAAATAGAAATAGAATTATCACTAATTTTATTTTAATTGAAAATAATTAAAAAATATTTATTTGAAAATAATCTTTGAAATCAAACTGAATTTAAAAATTAATTATGCATAAAAAATAGTAAAAACTTAATCTCACAATACTATTAACACATTCTTCTTGAGACGATATCTTAAATCAATTGTGTGAATTCTTGATAATCTCAAAATATATTTATTTTAATTCTCTTAAAAATGTTGTAACTATTTTTTAAAAGAACAGAAAAAAAAAACAACTAAATTGTGAAATTTTAAATTTTGACTTGACAGAATAAGAGTTCCGCTCTTACATATTTATGAGTACAATGAAAAATTTAAAGTCACGTAATTCTCTACAAAATGATTAAGTTGATTAATTTTAATTAAATAAAAAAAGAAACTTAAAACCTGAAAATCAAATTATCATCAATGGATTAATCCAAACAATATGTTAACTGGTATAAAAATGTGACAACAAACTAAATAAATCACCAAAGAGATAATGAAAAACCAAGTTCAAGTTAGATCAACCTCACAAATTACTTTCATTATCTTTTGACATCTTTTTTTTCATGTTTTTTTTTTAATTTTCGTTTTTAGGGTTTAGGTATATTTTTTTTCATGTTTTTTTTTTTAATTTTCGTTTTTATATTATTTTATATTTTTTTAATTTTTATTTTTCTTGGCATTTTTTCATTTTTTTATTTTTTGGTATTTTTTATTTTATTATCCAATTCTATTTATTTTGTCCCTACATTTTTTCAATTTATTTTTCACTAAGTCTCTAAATTACTAAGCAAACAAACTTTAGGCCAAAAAAGAAAAAAAATAAGAAACTCAGCCGATTAATTAAAACACTACTCTAATACTAATCCCTTTTTTTTCTATGTTTTTTATTTTTTATTTTTTATTTTATGGTTTTTCTTAAGGGCTTCCTATGCTGAAGATCCAACCTTAAAGTAACTCAAATTAACAAAGATTCAAGGCAAGCATTTGAACAAAAGGGGGACCTTGTGCTGGAGATAGAGAAGGTTCTGGAGAATGAAAAATGGAGAAAGGGGGACGGTTGCCCACCACTAGCAGAACGGTCGGCGGGTTGCGGTGCGGCACGACTGTGACGGCAGATCCGGGTCAGACGGCGCAGGTTGATGGTGCGGCTTCTGGTTCGGGCTGTCGGAAGTCGAATCTGGCGGGTTTGGGGTTGCCGGCAACGAGGACGGGCTGGAGCGGCGCAGCGGCTCTAGGCGGTGCGGTTCCGGTTCTCACGGTGTGCGGCTGGTCGGCTGATCTAGTTGGGTTGCTGTTCTTTTTTTTTGGTGGTGAGAGATTGAAGATGAAGGTGGCGGTTATGGTGTTTTGGTTGAAGATGGGTGGTTGTTGATGTTTGTTAATGGTGGAAAAATGATGAAGGTTGAAGATGGTGGTTAATGGTTGTTTGAGGATGGAGGTTGAAGATGGAGATGGTGGCTGTGGGTTGTTTGGTTGACGGTGGGTGGCAGCAAGGTGGTTGTTTGGTAAGGAAGATGATTTGATGGGTGGTGGAAGATGAAGGTGGGTGCTGTGTTGTTGAACCCCTCCAAAACTGCTCAGCTTCTTGAAAATGGTTCTCCGAAAATGTTCAACCCCCTCTGTTTTTTCGTTTTCCCTTCTTGTAAGCAGAAAACAAATTCTGCAACCCCGTTGAAAATAGCTTAGGTAGTAGATAGAGTTGCTCTTTGCAGATGTAGGTGTTTCCATTCTCTATGTATTTTCTTTGTGATTGTGACCTTTTTCAAACTTTAAATCTCTGCCAATTTATCATTTTTGCCTTTGCTTTTCCATTCAAGTCTCAGTTTGCAGAAGGCTAGCAGATATGTGAAATGTGACAAACTTGGTAATGGGTTGATATCGACTTTCAGTTGCATTTTAACTAATAGTTGAAACTTGATTTTGGTTGTTGGAACGTAACAAGCTGAAGAATTGTTTCCCCCTCCTCTTCTCTCATTTTTTTATTTATCTTTTTTTTATTTTTTATTATTATTTAAATTTTAAATTTTTTAATTTAAAAATAAAATAAAATAAAAAATGGGTTCAAATATGATTAGAGAATTTAGACAAGAATATGAATAAATTTTTTTCATCTTTTCTTTTTTCTTTTTTTCTCTTTTGCAGATGGACAAAATTTTCTTTGTTAATTAAGAGTGGGAATAGTGGGAATAAGTCAAGTAATTTATGAGGAGTTTACTGTTTAACTTATTTTTAATTTATATAAGTATGACTTATTTAATAAATAAGTCACTACTAGAATTTTGATTTTTAGAGACCGATTTATTTTGGTCTCTATAGAGACCGAAATAGAGACCGATTAAGAAAAAAAAATCTAATTTGCCACCGAAATAAAATCGGTCTCTAATTCATCTCTAAATTTTTTAGAGAAATCAATTAAACCGATATTTTGGTCTCTAAATAAAAAATTTACACAAAGAAAAAAATTAAATAAGTAGCGACCAATTGTAGGTCGCTAAAAAAAAAAAAATTAGAGACCGATATTTCGGTCGCTAAAAAATAAAATAAAAAATTCAAAAAAATAAAATAGGTAGAGACAACAAATTCGGTCACAAAAAATAAAAATTAGAGACCGATATTTTGGTCTCTAAATAAAAAAATTTACAAAAATAAATAAACAAATAGCAAAAAAAAAAATTAGAGACCAATATTTCGGTCACTAATAGAAATTTGAGTTTTAAAGAAACTAATTTATTTAGAGACTGATTTAGAGACCGATATTTTGATCTCTAAATAAAAAATTTAAAAAATAAGTCTCTAATTCAGTCTCTAGATTTTGTTTAGAAACTCCGTCAAACAATGAAATTATGCTATACAAAATTTAAAAGAAAATATACCTTATTATTAGAGACCGATAATTCGGTCACTAATTAAAAAAATTAAAAAAATAAAATTAATTTAAGATTACAAATTTGAATAATAATTATATTATAACAAAAATTAAAAAATATATATTTTTAGAGACCAATATTTCGGTCTCTAAATAAAAAAATTTAAAAAAAAAGTTAGAGACCGAAAATTCGGTCTCTAAAAGTTTACCATATCAGCTCCTGCCTCCCACCCCCTTCAATTTTTTCTCATTTCAAACCCTAACACCCTCACCGCTTCTGCCACTCTCTCACCCTCATAGCTGCTGCCTCTCCCTCACCCTCACCGCTGGCCACAAGCCCGTCGCCGCTCGACCCTCACCCTCGCCTCTCGCCCTTGGCCGTCGCCCTTCACCCTTCACCCTTGGCCGCTCGACCCTCGCAACTCGCCGCTTGACCCTTGGTTAGTGCTTCCTTTTTCTTATCTTATTATCAAATCAAATTTATTCTCCTATACACTAGTTCAATTCCTTAATCTTGACATGTTCAGAGTTTCTCAAGATCAATCCTCTTGGGTTTGTTCCCGTTTTAGTGGATGGCCATGTACTACTTTATGACTCTTTCGCCATTATTATGGTCGATGCTTCCCTCCTTCCTCCTTCCTTTCCCTTTTCCAATCCTAAATGCTTTCTCTTCAAATCTCTTCTTTTTCATGTTTTCTATATTTATATTTATGCAGTATTTGGAGGATAAGTATCCTCAGCATCCTTTGTTACCTCATGATATTCTTAAAAGAGCTATCAATTTCCAGGTACACCTGCATTTATATATTTCAGGTTCACTCCTTCTCTTCTAAATTTTAATCATCTGAATGTGATCCACAGGCTGCCACTATTGTTTCCGCAACAATACAACCTCTTCAAAACTTAAGTATCCTGGTATCTATGTTTATTATTATTATTTTAAAGATTATTGTTCTTATATTTCTTTTATGAAGCAACCATTTCTGGATATATTGTCATTTTGCTTTTCTATTTGCAGAACTACATTGGGGAAAAAGTTGGTCCTGATGAAAAACTTCCTTGGGCCCAAAGGATAATTAGAAAAGGCTTCACGGGTGAGGTTTGACTAACTTGCTCACCCAGCAGGCACTTTAGAGAGAGAGAGAGAGAGAGAGAGAGAGAGAGAGAGAGAAAGAGAGAGAGAAAAGTAACCTAAGAGGAAGTTCCGTAGTTAAGGGTTATACTTTTGTGCAAAGTTAAAATAATTTTCTTTGATATACTAGCTTATTGCCCATGATAACACATCATTCATAGAAATAAGTTTTACTTCTGTACATCCCAACTATTTTTATACGTTAAATTTCATGAATTTATCCTTATTTTTGGGTGGGTGGGTGGGTGGGTTCTGATTCTTCTGAATCACAGATTTTTCCAAATTATTGGATACTGCTGAATGTGTCTTTTAAGGAAGGGTAAGATGATACCAAGATGTTTGTAAATTTTAAGGTGCTATATAGTTTCACTGATATTGTCTCCTTTTTTTAAGCATTTGTATCTTATCAAAAGTGGATCGAATTTGAACTCTTAATGGTTTAGAATTTTGATTAGTTTGCTGGGGATGGAAGGTGTCTGTTTCATGCACTGGTATCATCTTCACTGCCATTTGTTTTAATCACTTTTCTGGTTTCTTGTTAGTGGAATGTACATGATTAATAAATTAGTTGCAAGTTACTTATAAATAATGAATTCTTGCATGCTCTGTTTCTCTTATATTATATGACTTCAGCATATGAATTATAGAGCTCATTTTGATTAATAATGATAATGAATGATCCCACACCAAATGCTTCACTGTTGGTTCAAACGAATGGATGACTGAGTGAGAACAACACGTCTTACTTGTGCAGAAAATATGCACTTGAGTGACTAGGCCATTCACATTCTGGCCCAAGTGTAATTAGAGCCTAAATGTATGATAATCAACCAAAAGAAGCGATGATACTGCTGTTCATTTTAGACTCACTCAATTCAAACATCTAAAAGTGGCCTAACCACACGTGTCGTTCTATCCTTTCACGTGTACTAAACATCAAAGTCTCTGTAGTTAGTCCCAACTCTTTTCAGTCTCCCTCACTCCTTCTTTTGCTCTTGTTGCTGTTCTCTCAATCTGCCATAACATAACAGTCACATAACATAACCCTTCGCTCTTCAAGTTGAGTATGCACCAGAGAGACTAATGGCAGCTTCCAATTTCAGTACAACTACCAGGTTCTTTGGTTCTCTCAGGCCTCCAAAAGAGATTGACAGGTGGGAAGATTTTTTTTTCCTTCTTTGGTTTCAGTACGTTTCCATGTGTTCATTATATCCTATCATGAACTTTGTTTTATTAATCGTTGGATGCAAAATTAAATGGACGGTTATTATTATTTGTATTATTTATGAAGGATATTGTTGGTATCATTTATATTATTATTTGTATTTCGGTCAAGTGGGAAAACTTGGAGCAGCTTCTGGCTATTAGATATCTTGGGATAGTGATGTTTCATATGTCTCGATCTGTTCTGATCACTATTCACACACATCGGAACAACATTCATACTTGAAATTCCCATTGTATTAAATATTAGTTGGTGTCTGTATCAGGGTCTCACACTCTCTGCTGCAAGTTTAAACAATAAAGATGATGGAAAAGAAAGAGAAGTTTCTGACCGTGCCGCCATTCGAGTGCGCGTGGCGAGAGGACTTGAAATTCCGGGAAGCAGGCCGGGGTTGCTGGCGTTCGAAGCTTTTGCCTGCAATGATGTCACGCTGGTTTTCCATGAGAATGTGGGGAGCCAGGGCTACCATTACAAAAGAGATAGCAGTCCTCACTACACAATCATATTGGGGAGTCATAGGAATCGAAGACTCAGAATTGAGGTCAGTGGAAAAACTGTTGTTGATGTGGCAGGAGTTGGCCTATGCTGCTCTTCCTCGTTTCAGAGTTATTGGATCAGCATCTATGATGGCTTGATTAACATTGGTAATGGAAAATACCCTTTCCAGGATGTTGTGTTTCAGTGGTTGGATTCTAATCCAAATTGTAATGTTCAGTATATTGGCCTAAGTAGCTGGGACAAACATGTTAGGTATAGAAATGTTAATGTCTTGTCATTGACAAACACTCATGTGCCCCTGTTTCCAGCATGTGCGTTTTGGTGATTATCAAGTTGAGGATGAGATTGATGCAGAGTTGGGAGACAAACAGATGATGGATTATGACAAATGGGGGCTCAAGAATTTTCTGGAGAGTTGGGAGTTATCTTTGGTTTCAGTCTCCCTCACTCCTTCTTTCTGCTTGATAATCATTCATTTTTTTTTGTAGTGTTCAATATCCTGTTGGTGACTTTGAAGCTATGGTTGATGTATTCATGAGTTCTTATTGTATCCGTGCATATATTTTGACTCCGAATGGTTTATAGTTGACAAGAGATCAAGTTTATTTCCTAGAGATTAGAGTATTTCTATGTTGGCCACAAACTTTGAAGCTATGGTTGATGTATTGATGTTTTCTTCTTGTTGAATGAATAATATAGTTGCGGATAAACTAAAGTTTAACTTGTGAAGTGTTTAGTATGCTATTTAATTTATTGCTCTCCATATATCTGATGAATTTAATTTGATAAGCCTTGCTACATTGTAAAAAGTATGTTAGCTTAGTTTGTTAATAAGGATTTATGTTGCTTATACTCTAGATATTGGAAATCCTATAGCCTGAAGGATTTTTGTTAATACTGGAACTCCATAATAATTCCTTTCTAGCAATTTTTTATTTTTTTATTTTTTTTATATATAGAGACCGATTTAGTGACCGATTTTATAAAATATATAATATATTTAGCCTTTTAGTAGATCGATTTAGAGACCGATTTGAGACCAATTTAGAGACTGATAAATCGGTCTCTAGTTTAGAGACTGAGTTAGCAACCGATTTTGTATAATATATAATATATTCATGTTTTTTGAAACCGATTTAGAGACGGATTTAAAGACTGATTTAGAGACCAATTTATCGGTCTCTAAAAAATCAGTCTCTAAATCGGTCTCTAATATGCTTTTTTTGAAGTATAGTTGACCAAAAATTGACCAAAAATTATCGACTGATTTAGAGACCGAAAAAATCGGTCTCTATAAAATCGGTCTCTAAATCGGTCTCTAATATTTAGCGACGAGGCTTTTAGAGACCGATTTAAATTGGTCTCTAAATCGGTTTCTAATTATTTTAGAGACTGATTTACTTGATTTAGAGACCGAAAAATCGGTCTCTAAAACCCAAATTTCTAGTAATGAGTCAAATATAAGCTTTTAAAAATGTTTATTTAACTATGCAAGTTAAGACTTGAGTTTTTGAAAAATTTTATTTGACTTATCAATTAAGTTAGTTTATTTATTTATTATTTATATATAATTAAAAATTATAATAATTACATAATTTAACAATTATATATTACTATTCTTTATTTATTTTATACATATTATAATATTTCATTAAATATTATACTTATTTAAACTTTTAAAAAGTTTAACTTTCTCAACCTATATTTAAACTTTTAAATAATATAAATTTTTAAATAAACTTTCTGATCAAGTTAAAATTTTATATTTTCATAAATTGATAAGCCTGAGCTCCACAAAAAGAATATGATAGAGAAAAAAACTAGGATTTAACTGATATTTTTCAAAACAAATCTAAATCTATTTAGATAAAACTTAACTTAATCTATTTGCATTCCTATTCCTAATCAATTTTAAAGATATACTTCTTAGGGCTTGTTTGAGAAAATTGAAAATTATAAATTATGATAATAATTGATTATTGTTATAATCGATTATAATCGATTCATTTTTATGTTTGGATCACAATTGTAAAAGCGATTTTAAACTAATATGATTCATTTAAATGATATAAAAAAAGAATTATTTTTATGCATTAAATTACTAAAATAGGTATAGAATGATTAAAAAAGTATTTGATTGAGGACAAAATAGTATTTACATATCAAAGTGTAAGAAATAATCTATAAAATTTAAAATCATAAAGCCTTCAATCTTCAAATTTTATGATTATTAACTGTAAAAAGCTTTTTTTGTATTGAATTTCGTGTAAAAAAAATTTTAGTAAATAATCTTTTTATCCAAACATAATAATTATTTCACAAAATAGTTTAATCCTCCAAAAATAACTATTTGAAAAAGAATTAATCTTTCTCAAACATGCTCTTATATTGACTTAGTGTATTTAGGGTGAATTAATTTCTCTGAGTTCTGACTCAATTAAAGTTTAAATCTAAATAGTCAAAACAAATATCACAAATATTTTTAACAACTGACAAGACTTTTCTAAAACAAACATGTATATAAAGTAAAGAAGTAAAGTTACATCAACTTTTAAATCATTAGTAAGTTAAGACTTTAATCAATTTTACTTTTTTATTTTACTTTTACAAGATTTCACACTACACTTTAGAAGCGAGACTAAATCTCTCTCAGGATGGCACTCTTTTATAGAAACTAGTGATATCTTATCATTTTGTTTGCTGCCATATAATTACAATTGTACTAAACCATCTGAAACTAGGATTATAAGATATGAATTAAGTTAAGTATCGATGATTCATTTCATCACTGGAAAAAAATTATCATTGATTCAATACTAAAAATCTCTCATTACATGACTGCAGTTGTTGAGATCATGATGAAATCAAAATTCGTAGAAAAATATACAAGTAAAACAAAGAAAAACAGCCCAGAAAATTTAGTATCTATAATCATATCAGAAATGGAAGCTGTGATCCTGTCATCAAGGACTCTGAAGACTCAATTCTTATTTCGACTTGAATTACCATCCATCCTTCCCATGCTTTTCTTCTCGTCTTCATTAACACTCAAGCTGGTGACAAAACTATCATCAACTTGAAAAATCGTAGTTGTGCTTTTGAGTGGCAGTTTATTTGTTTGTGGATCACTCCCTCCGCCTAGATTTGGTTTATCAGTGTTCTTAGCGCATGTTCTGATATCCACAAGAGAAGCAACGAATATGGTTAATTCATATCATTATCATCAAATGCTAATTAATTATAACCATATATTATTGTGTGTTAACTATGATGTCAAAATAGAATTTGAAGCTATTATAGAATAATAGGGCCTAACTTTACACCCTCAGGATTGGATATATATACATGCAAGTGGTTCAATTAAGATAAGTTTTGATATATTATTAGAATAATTGAGTCTAATTTCACTCTTAAAGTTAGTTTAAGGAAGAGGGTTGTCTAAGTCAATAAATAATTCTTTATTCATATATTCAATCATATAGGACTTAATAAAAGTATCAAGCATATATAATTAGACAAACAATCAACGATCCTTATGAATACGATAATTGGAAAAGTGGATGAAAAGGGCATAATCTTGAATTTACGGATATTAATTTGAAATTTAAGAGAATTCACATGTTGCAAATACTTACATGGTCATTGTCATAGGTTTCTGTAGGCAAGGCTTATAATTGGACGTTCGCAGCATTGGCATGAACATGGAGCTACCTGCAGCAAGAGCCATGTGCAAGAGACCAAATTAAGTTGATTTTTTCTTGCTCTCTGAAATAATACAGATGCCTGCTTGGCTGGTGGTTATATATAGCTCACACTCGACAAAGTTAGAGAGTATTGTCGCAGGGTCTTAGTGGGGCTTAGAAGGTGGGATTTATAGGGAAGAAGCAAGCAGGAATAGAAGAAAAATTCAACATGTAAGTGTTTGAAGTGGTCAACGTCTAGCACGTGTATATAAATATTTCTATGGATGGATGGTCAATTTAAGTGCCATTTTTCGTTCTTGGTTTTTAATCTTTCCATCTTGTTGAGTTTGACTAAGTATGAATGACTTAAATCATAATCACAAAAAACTCTACTTTTGAAAGTGGAGAAATTGTTAGATACACATAATTTATCATATTCACTTAAGTCAACAATTGATATGTATAAATTTTTTTTTTTAAGAAATAGGTACATTTTTAATATATTCCACACAACCTTGCATATTTCTAATACCGACATTTCTATCATACTAGCTCTAAAGAGGAAAGTCGAAAGAAAAAAAAGAAGTTAGACGCACAATTATATATAGGAAAAAACTTAAGTAAAATTCTTTAGGTGTTTGTGGTGTTTGTCTCCAATAAAAATATGACATGTGTATATTTTTCTATAACTCATTAATGAAAATTTTGAAAATAATAATTAAGTAACTGAAAAATAAAACACATATCATATTTTTATTAAAGACAAACACCACAAGCACTTAAGGAACTTTACCTAAGTTTTTTCCTTATATATACTAATTGTCTAATGCCTATGATCAACCGTTGAAGCCGTGTGTGAACATACATCATTAGAATTGGAAAAATTCAAATATTTGAAATTTAGGTTTGGTTACTACCACTTCAAGAATTTACGATAAAGTAAATTGTTTAAATTATATGTGATATATATACAATTAGAATTATTTAATAAAAAATTATAATAAGACCAGAGTGTTAAATATGTAAGAATATATAAGAAGTGTAAATGTAAATTTGTGGAAATCATTACTCATAATTTATACGTTAATGACTTGGGGGTTGTTCAAATGGGAAAACAAAATTCAAATTCGTTCCTTTTCCACTTCTCAAAATTTACAAAAAGAAGTATGAGACTGTTGACTTCGTTGATAATAAGATGGCGATGAATATAAAGATACAAGAAACAACGAAAGACATGCACAATATTGAAAAAAAGAATTATAGAAGAGCCTCAACTTTATTGTTATAGAAAAACGTTTAGCATTCAATTAAATACTTATAATTTTTGTCTACTGCATTTTTGTGTGTGAGAAGTTTTAAATTAAGTTGTATATAACTGTAGTATTCTCGTAAGATATAGTATAAATTTGTGAGTGGAAGTGAAAAAAATTAGAATATTTTTGGTAAACGAATAATGGGACCGATTGTTATAACTATAAGGACATCAACTTTAAAAGTTATCAATTATGGATATAAATTTTATTTTAGTTATTAATTGAAGACCTCAACTTTAACGAAAAATAATTTAATAATATTTATTAATTAAAAGCTAGACTTTAAGATGACTTTTTTATACTTTATAGGATTAGTTTAAAGTTGAATTTACTAAATATATGTAAGTCAAAAATTAATTCTCAGTGTATAAAATAAAGAGTATTATATAATAAGTCGTATCTCTCAACTAAGACTTATAAATATATATATTATATTTTAAATGAAGTCGTAGTTCTCAACCATGACTTGTCTCTTTCTCATTTTTTTTATTATATTTAAGGTGAAATCATAATTCTCATACATGACTTACATTTTTTTTTTTAAGTTAAGTGAAGTCGTGCTCGTGAGACGTGACTTCTTTGATTTTTTTTTAAGTGAATTGAAGTTGTGCTTCACATGCATGTCTCTTTAATTATTATTATTTTTTAACATTTGGACAAAAGAAACACGACTTTTTGTCTTTTCCTTTTTAAAAGGTGTTGTCATCTTAGGAGTATAACTTTTATACCTAACATTGCTGCTAACATCATGTGGTTAATTTTATAGCGTTTACATATTGATGATATTAAATATACTTATCTATTTTTGTCTTCTTTGAGCAATAATTTTAATAATATTTAAAAATTAGAAACTACATATATTTACCTATTTATATGGGATACCACATGATTTCTAGTGTGGCATACATTGTCCATATAAACTGATAAATATATGTAATTGTTAGTTTTCAACTATCGACTAATTTTATTGTTCATAGAAGATAGAAATAGAAAAGTATATTTAACCTAATTAATATATAAATGGTCTAAAATTAACCGCATAATGTTAGCAGTGTGATCAAGTATAAAGGTTGTACTCTTAAAACGATAATAAATATTAAAAACAATGAAAGAAGTTGTGATTCTTATGTCAAAATGCAATATATATTTATATATAAAATCAAAGAAGTCATGCTTCACAAGCACGACTTCACTTCACTTTAAAAAAAGTGTAAATCGTGTATAGGACTACGACTTCACCTTAAATTTAACAAAAAACAAAAGAAAGAGGTAAGTCTTGGTTGAAAGTCACGACTTCCTTTAAAAAAAATTTAATCGTAGTTGGGAGATACAACTTTTTATATAATATTGTTCATTTTATATCATTTTAAGAATTAATTTTTGACTTACACATATTAGGTAAATTCAACTTCAAACTACATTTATAAGGTAAAAAAGTCATTCTAAGACTAATATGACAAGTGTTTTTGTTCATATTATAAATTATTTTTATTTATCAAATTGGATACTCTTTTCGTCCCATTATAACTATCTTTTAAGATTTTTGCATAAGGAATAAAGATATTGATAAATAGTTTCAAATATATAAAAATATAGTTTAATATAATTAAATCACTCTTTCTTAGGAAATTGTAAAAGTCAATTAACTATAAATTATATGTAGTTATTAGTTTAGTCGAGATAATAAATAATGAGAGTAAAGTTAAAAATAATTCATTAATACTTTTGAGATATTCTAAAATAACATATAATTTAGAATAAAATAAATTTTTTAAAAAGATAATTATAATGAGACGAAGGGAGTATTTTGTCTTTTCAACATTTTTTATTAATAAAAAATATTTTAATAAAATTAAAATCCTTAATTAAAAATAATAAAACTTAAGTCACTTGATTAATTTATTATAAAAAATTTAGGTTCTCAAACTATAATTCACTCGCACAATACTATCCCTCCCCACGCGTCTTCTCAAGTCCATACGTCCCCTAGTTCCAATTCCAAGTATACTTAACAGTACTCTCTCAAGATTGAAGACAATAGTTAGGTTTAGCGTTCTTGGGCATAAAAAATATCAGCGATGATTTTTAAGTCATGATTTTGGTGTAATATTTATTAATTATAAATTATATTATATAACAAGCAAGTGGTGTTGGTATAATAAGTTTTGATCAACAAATGATATATTAAAATATACATAATACGAACCAACAAAAGTTAGATGTGGTAATAAACGAGTTGTGCTTATAAAGAAAGAATCAAATTCAAATTATGAAGAAAGCACTTGTTGGGAGAGCATTTTGATTCGTAACTAATCATGAATTTGAGATTGTGATAAAAGACTCGCAATACTTCAAATTTTGAATTTTAGTTCTCCTCTACAAAGATGGATGAATCACTTTATATATATATATATATATATATATATATATATATATATATATATATATATATATATATATATATATATATATATATATATATATATATATATATTAATCAAGATCTCCTATCAATAATTGATTATTTTAAGATTCAAACTTTAGTCTCTTTTTGAAAGCATGAATACAATTACTTTTACGTCTAATCTTTATTTGTTTTTACTCAATATTTTGAAAATCAAATAAAAAATTAAATTGATGAAACATCTAAATTATAATTTGATTAGTTCAATCAAATAAATTTATAATTATATTATATTAATTTGAACTGTAGTTAGACTCAATATTATTTAAACTAAAAAATATGACCAATTTACAATTCGACCATTTCAATAAGTTGATTTGGTACAATTTTTAAATCATTCATCCTATAATATATTGTAATATATCATTTGTATACCAAAACTTATTATACCACTTGCTTTTTTAATTTATTGTTGTGCATAAAAAATGATTCTGACAAACACATATACACGTTGTTAAAAAAATAGATCAAATTAGACAATATATAATTTAAAATTAATAAATATTACAGCAAAACCTTGACCTTGAAAATCATCGCTGATAATTTTATATGCCCGGTACACCTAAATCTAACTTGTTTTCAAAGAGTACTGTTGATTGTACTTGGAATTGGAATTATAGGACGTACGGACATGAGAAGACGCATGTGGATAGTATTTTGCATGCCTTTCGTTGTTTGCTGTATCTTTATATTCATCGTCATCTTATTATCAGCGAAGTCAACAGTCTAATTCTTCTTTTGTAAATTTTGAGAAGTGGAAAAGGAACGAATTCAAAGTCTGTTTTCCCGAACAACCCCCAATTCAACATCCATGTATAAATTATGAGTAATGATTTTGCATCAATTTACATCTATACAATTCTTACATGTTTAACATTGTTCTCACTATAATTTTTTATTAAATAATTCTAATTGTATATATATCTCATATAATTTGTGCAAAAAAAATATTTTTTTAAAAAAATTCTTGAAGTGGTAGTAACCAAATCCTAAATTTCAAATATTTGAAAGACACACTTGGATTAGGTTAGTGGTGAGATCCTGAGTTATTTACTTGAAGTTATAAGTTTAAACTTAATTCTCACCATTATATACAACAAAAACATTTTCAAATATTTGAATTTGTCCAATTCTATTCAAGTATATATGTTGACACACGGCTTCAACGGTTGATCATAGGTATTAGACTATTAGTATACATAATTGTGCATCTAACTTTTTTATTCTTTAGACTTTCCCTTTTAGAGTGACTTGACGGTATTAGAAATGTGAAAGGTTGTGTAGACATATTAGAAACGTATGTATTTTTTAAAAAATTCTTTTGCATATGTCAATTGATGATTTAAGTTTATGATTTGAGTAATTATGGTAAATTTTTGTATCTAAGAATTTTTCCACATACAAAAGTAGAATTTAAAGAGTTAATAAATATTAAATGTATGCTTGTTTAATCACCTCAAGCCCTTTCTTAATTTAACTTTTTTTTGTCTTCGACTAGAGTATTTTTAGAAGTATTACGGTGAGATTAATCACTTAAGTACTGTTGTGACTAATAAACCCTCCCAACAATTGTCTTATTTAGGACTTGAATTTTGTTCATATTTCTAGAATTTTGGCTTGCTTACCACCGTCCAACCCTTGTTAGTTCTTCTTAATGCAACTTAACATGACTGGCTTTTCACTTTAGTTTGGAGATTTCCAAATTAAACTCTTGATCACTTTTTTCCCCCCTAAAATATATACCCATATAAATTTATTAAGAGGATTTCACATATAATTAAATATTTGGCTTATAAGTTATAAATGTCACTGTTAAAATATTAATCAGACCTGATATGCCTTCAATTTGAGATTTGACTAAACTAGAAAAAGAAATAGTAAGAAGAGATAGTAAAAAAAATTAAGTTTAGATCAGCACATGCATTATTTTATTATTTTATTTTGGATAAATTGGAGAAACCTAGAGAATTATTATTTTAATAACCATAAAACAAGTTATATGCATTGTTGAAAAGCGACAAAAGCATTTGAAAAAATCCATGGACCATGCGAACATGCTCAGTCAAACAACAAGTGCCACTTAAAATGACCATCCATGCATAGAATTAGAAATACATACGCGTTTTGGACTTTGAGCACTTCAACCACCTACATGCTGAATTTTTCTTTTATTCTTGCATGCTCCTCTTCCCTATAAATCCCACCTTCAACGGACCACTAAGACCCTGCAACAATACTCTCTAACTTTGTCCACTGTGAGCTATATATAACCAGCAGGCAAACAAGCTTCTGCATTATCTCAGACAGCAAGAGAAAATCAACTTTAATTATAAGTCTTGCTCACAGAAACCTATGACGATGACCATGTAAGTGTTTGATACATGAGACTGAGAATTCTCTTAAATTTCAAATATCCGTATATTCAAGATTATGCCCTTTTCATCCACTTTACCGATTATCATATTCATAGGGATTGTTAATTGTTTATCTAATTATATATATGCGCTTGATTCTTCAAATTCTATTCTGAAATCATAGTTAATTCGCTAATAATATATGGTTATAATTAATTAGCATTCGATGACACTGATATGAATTAACCTTATTCGTTGCTTCTCTTGTGGATATCAGAACATGCGCTACCAACAATAATACAAAAAATCCAGGCAGAGGGAGGGATCCACAAGCAAACAATAATAAACAAAATCCAGGCAGAGGGAGGGATCCACAAACAAACAATAATAAAGAAAATCCAGGCAGAGGGAGTGATGCACAAACAAATAAACTGCCACTGAAAAGCACCACTACGATTTTTCAAGTTGAGGACATTTTTGCCACCAGCTTGTGTTTAATGAAGACGTGAAGAAAAGCATGGAAAGGATAGGTGGTAATTCAAGTAGAAAAAAAAATTGTGTCTTGAGAGGATGATGACAGGATCACTGCCATTTCTGATATGATTATGATACTGAATTTTCTGGGCTGTTTTTCTTTGTTTTACTTGTATTTTTCTACGAATTTTGAATTCATCATCATCTCGACAGCTGTAATAATGTAAAGAGAGATTTTGAGTATTGAATCATTGATAATTTTCATTTTAGTGAAATGAATCATTTATAATTAATTTGATGTCTTATAACCCTAATTTTATATGGGCAGCAAACAAAATGATATGATATCACTAATCTTAACAAAAAGGACAGCCTCAATATCCCGAAAAAAGATTAGCCTTACGTTCAAAATGTGCAAAGAAATCTCGTAATACAAAAAAAATATATGATATAATCTAATGAGTTGACATATATAGTAGTTAAGGGCATGTGTGATATTTATTTTGACAATTCAGATTTAAACTTTATTTGGGTCGGAACTTAGAGCAATCAATTTCCTTAAATACAATAAACATGAATTTGAATTCACTATCCTAGTATGGTTCATCTATACTAATAGATAAAAGGAATTTCCTTTGTTTGGTCTCCGAATTTGCATTCTTACTTTGTCATTATTTTTATGTTAAACACAAAAAAGATAACAAAAAAATAGAGTAAAATTATAATTTTATATGAATAAAACTTGACTTCAACTTTTTTCCTTCAACCTCTTTAATCACCTTCTATATATTCATTAATTCAATTAAGTAGGGTTGAAAGTAACAAATAGAGAATGATTAAAAGAATTAGAGAGAAAAGTTGAAAAAAAAGTATTAGAATTAAGTTTTGTTCATTTTATATTATCACTCTTTACCCCCTCATTCACTTGAAAATATAATTGTGTAGAGGATATCTTTCCACCACTACCAGAGCTAATTGCTATGAGAATAGTTTCTTTTTCAAAGAGTGCAAGAAAATAAAGTGCCTTTCAATCCCTAGTAAAAAATAATCGCATTTGTGTATGGGTTTTTTTTTTTTTTTAACCCGTGGACTTCATGTTTTGAACATATATAGATTTAAGAGAACAAAAAAGCTAAATGTCCTGGAACATACAAGCATAAACTTGCCCGTATGAAAATAACAGGAGAAGAAGTGTTCGGTGTTCCTAGAATAATTTTATGTAGATGTAAACTCGTCCCCTCTATTGGATATTAGAGATTTGATTACATAATCATTTTCCTTTCTACAAGAGTTTTGAAATGTTTAAAGGCTACAAATACTTCAAATTTTTGCTTTAGAAAATAAACTTAAGTCTTCTTACTATAATCATCAATAAAAAACAAGAAATATTTATTTTTATCAAATGATGATGGATTGATTAATCCACACACATCGGTATGAACAAGTTGCAAAGGCATATTTGATTGGCTTCTTTAGGAAAATCTTTTCTTTCATGCTTGTCAAGGAGATATGCTTCACACAATTGATTGGGCTAGTTGATGGAGGACATCCTTTTCACCATCTTTTCGTCTCCTAAGGCCTTGAGTGCGCCAAAGTTCAAGTGTCCAAATCTCATATGCTAACACCATGCTTCATCTTTTGTGCTAGCCTTCAAACATTTTGATTCATTGGTCTTGAGGTTCAAAGTGAACATTCTATTTCTTGAAATGAAAACCTTAGCAATTAAATTAAAAATTTTATCTCTAAGCCATAGACAACAATCTTTGATATGAATTTCATACCTTATCACTACAAGTTGTCCTAAACTCAAAATATTAGTTTTTAATTTAAGAACATAGTAAACATTCGTGATTAATTTGTGAGCATTATCCTTTAAGGAAATTAAAATGTTACCTTTCCTTTGAATTTCAACTTTGGAAGAATCTCCAAAAGAAACATTTCCTTTCACCTTCTCATCAAGCACTACAAATTGCTCTTTATAGCCACAGATATGATTGCTTTCTCTATTATCAATATATAATAAGCACTTGTCATCTTTCTCATCATCATTAAGTGCTAGCAACAAGGTTGGCTCTTCTTCTGCTTCTTGCATATCGATCATCAACAAAATTGGCTTCCTCTTCGACGTTATTTCTACACTCCCAAGAGTAATGTCCATATTTATGATAATTAAAACATTCAACAGATTTTTCATATCTCCTTTCATTTGGTGTAGGGTAGTTGCCTCTACTTCTTCCTCTTCCTCTTCCATGACCTCTTGTGGGTTGATGACTTATCTTTGTTGCTTAACTTGGCAAGTATACCAAATCGCAAAAATAATATAATGAATGAGTGAGTATCATTCCATAGGGATTATGAGTGTCGAGCACCAAATTTGCTAAATTAATAATATCTAGGCAATGGCAAATTATGATTAAAGAGAGCTCTAAAGACATTTAATATAAACAACTTAATGCAAGGCTAAAAGCAACAAAAACTAACAAGAAAGTTACTACAATTAGCTAGAACAAACTTAACTTGTAAGAGAAAAAGGTGAAAACTAATGGGATGAGAGTTTTAGGGTTTCGATTTTACTTGAACTCTTTTCAATGCAAACTTAGAATCTAGCTTAACCAAGTTATGTTTCAAGATTTATAACCAAATTTCTAAAATTAACCAATATCTAATTCATTAATATATTAATTCTCTTCAAACTAGTTAGAGTTAACTAATCCATTAATCTAACCTTAATTAGAGAAAGCTTTAACATTATTAAGGGAGTTAAAAGCAATGTCAGACAACCCACAACACCTATAACTAGATATTGAAGAGATTATAGTGTTTATCTCAAGTTCTAAACTCATGCACAATTTTTTCAAATCATACACAAACCCTAAGATCAATTCAAGATTGACCAAGTTAAGAAAAACATTAAGATAATAAATAAATGCTTGAATCATCAAATAAAAACTTGGATTAAGCATAAAAATGAGTTTATATGATCCAAAGACAAGATCCATCATCACCCTAACTAAGGTGATTTAGCTACACATAGGAAAAAATTTAACAAAACTAGAAAAATAGACAAACTCCATGAAAGAAAAGTGAAAAGATGAAGAAAATCTCCAAATTTTCCTTTTAAAAGCCTCCTTTCCTCTTCTAGGGTAAAAACCACCTCTTTTCTGCCTAGATGACCTAAGAAATGCACATTTTTTCCTTTTATATGCAGCCTAAACACATGACATATTTTTCTTTGACCGATTAATCTCCCACTTTTGACTAACTAATCAGTGGCAGACAGAATACATTTTACTTCATGGACGATTAATCAATAAAAAATGGGCTATTAGTCACGCATAAGGCTTAATGTGCTGAAACTTAGGCAATTAATCATCTAAGAATGAGTAACTAAGTTCACAGCATGCACCACGAATGGGTGATTAACCAGTGGGAAATAAGTGATTAATCACTCAACATCATAATTTTCATTTTTGTTTCTTGTCCCTTATTCATGCATCTCATCTCCTCCCTTTGTCACCCATCTAAAAGAACACATTTAACACACAATAAAAAATCTTACTTAACATAACAAAACATGATAAAAAAAATGATTTACATGGCAACTACTTGACATATTTAATACACCTAATCTCTTGGTACTAAAAATATATTAAAATCCCATTAATCCTATTTATATGGTAATTAATTAAGTTAAAACTTATTAAGTTTAATGACAACTGTTTTTCTCCTTGAAGGATTTAAGCATACTTTTAGGTTTCAATTTCAAAATTCAATTATTATAATATCAAGAAATTAGATTTCATTTCCTAATCCTTCACCTAATACCTAAGTCACCTAATACCTAAGATCATGTAAATATGGTATGCAACATACCACATGCATTAAGCACACTAAGAATGAATTAAAAACAATAATTTACATTAACAAATAATCAAGTCAAATATTTCACATAGAAATATAAAGAGTTATATCATAATCCTAGAAATTATAAAATTAGCCATACATGGCCATTGTAACACAAATAAGTACAATAGCTGAAGAGACAATCATGATTCTATCTAAGAAAATTGGAAACAAAAAAGAAGGAAAGAAGAAGAAGAATAGGAAGGAAAGAAATTAGATGTCTTGAATGATTGCCTCATTTCTCCTTGAACTTGTCTTCAAACTCTTGCCTTCAATCCTTGGTGAAAAAGCTATCCAATCTCTTCATCCTTACTCTATTATATAGGATATTTAACTTAATAGAGGTATATCTTACACAAAATCTCCTTAATTAGTTCCCAAGTAATTCCTTAATTAGCTCTCAAGTAATGAAAAAATATGATTGAATTTAGGAAACCGAATTTAGAAAACTTAATCTCCTTAACTAGTATCTAAGTAATGAAAAGATCTTAATTGGATTTAGAAAACTTGACCCCTTAGTTGGCCCCCAAGTAAATCCCTATTTGGCTTGTATTTGGACTTAGGATGCCTAAATTACCCTTGACTCAACTTTTCATGTTGATAAGAGTTGAAAACCTTCAAAATAGCGCCTCATACACCCCCTCTTATGTGGCCTGGGCCTCCACACCGGAGGGCCGTTTGGTACATTGACTTGGCACTTCAACAAGGTCTTAACACACAAGGGTGTGTTGTTCTCCAGTTCACACTAAGGGGTCATGTGGCTCTCTGGAGCATGATTTGGCATTTGTGGTCTACGTGAAAGTTGTAAATCTTATTCTTATTAGCTTTTCAATGTCACTAGAATTACTTCGTTTCGACTTTCGTAACTCAAGTTACGTCTATTTTACCACAAAATGGCCAATAACTTCGTGAATAATGACAATCTTTTTCTTGAGCTCAACTCCGGCCCTTGCAATTGATTCAACCAAGTCTTTATAGAACCATGTTAAAACACTCCTTTTAGACCTAAAATCATAGAGAAATGACAAACTCAAATTACTAAAGATGATCTCATAAACATGTAATTAGAGTACCATAAATCCTTATAATATTCTTCTCAATTCATATCAAATCAAGCACAAAATGCGTCTATATTATCAACACATCAACATGAAAATCAATTAAAAATCACAAGACCTCTCCCACTTAGTGTATATTGGAACGTCATACCTGAACCTCCTTCTTCTTTCTTTGTTTATCTTTCACGTTAGAATCCCCCAAAGCCCCCCTCTGTCAAAATCTCTCATTTTGTTCTTTTTCCTTCTTTTCCTCACTTTCACAGTGCGTTGTTCCTCCTCCAAAACTTAGCCCCCTCACTATATTTATGGATGTGTGGGATAATTAAAGGGTATGGCCTATGAATGATGAAAGCATGGCAAGTTGTCATCTTCTGATTGCCATCACCTTCTTGCTCCTTCTCCCAATTACTTGCAAGAGTGACTTAACTTGCAGTTTACCACTCGGTTAGTAAGAAATGAGAATTGTTGATAGTCCATTGAATTCTACCTAAAGGTAGGAGAATTGGTTTGATGAAATTTTATGGATTGGGCCATAAATTTAATTGATAGGTCATGGTTCTTGAGTTAAGAGTAATTAACTTTTGAATTTTTATATTATTTTTGTCATAATTAATAATTTTTAATTTATAAAAAATATTAAAACTAAAATATTTATTTATTATTTAATTTATTTTTTGTGACTCAGTCAAAATTAGTTATAGACGAGTACATAACTGCCTTGTTCTCATCGAAATGTCATTTTGTGCTATAACAGCGGTGTTGTACTGTAACCAAGGCGACGACATGGCCTGAGGAGTACACCTGCAGGCTGAGAGCATAACTAGATGAGGTGGCATTGTGGCAGGGTTCGTGACATGACGGTGGCGTCACCAAATCTATCAGATGGTTTTGGGTTTGATTGATAAAGGTCATGGCAGATAATTTTTTTTCCAATGATTTGTAAATAATTTTCATGTTCAAGGCAATCTTTATAAATATCAATTTTTACAAAATAACCTATTTAACATGTTGCAGGTAGAGAATATTAGTCATTAAAATTCATTTGAATCAATAACTAACTTTAATAAGAGTATTGGTGCACCTTAAAACGACCCCTTTTGAATAACAAAATGGGGAAGCCCAAGTGCATGAGCTTCGACCAAAGTGATCAGTGACAGTTTAGATTTCAAGCTGTCCCTGGTTAATAGAGAATGATGATACTTACCCTTTTTTTTATTGGTAATAGATTATACTTGCTTTAATTAATTATTATATATGCATCAATATGAAGCTAGCCCAATTTGGAAAACTATACACGGGCTTTAACTTACCATAATTAAGTTCGTTCAATCAACAAGAGCCCAAATAAGATTGTTTGGGCTTTAGTACTTTCAATTGAACAAACCAACATTCAAAATTCGAAGCTCAATAGAGCTAAGTTGTTTATTTGAATGAGCCCTTCTTGATAATCAGGTTTAGCTGGGTCAGATTCAGCTTGGAACATTGCCTAGTAGTGAATCATCCTCATCCATCCTATTAGGTCCAGTTAAGAACTTCAAGTGGGTACGACCAAAAAAAAATTCAAGTGGGGAATGGAATGCTGGTATAATAACCTATAGCAGGGAAAACACCCATAAAAAATGTACTTAATTACATGGCTTTCCGTGTTATTTGGATGCCAGAAATGTACCTAATTACAGCATAACTTTGGGTTTGGGATATCATTTGGGGCTTGCTTCTTGGCTGGCCTAAAGGATAAAAATAAAAATTATGGATTGAAGCTGATTCAAAGCTTCCAACTAACATGCTGATTAAGGGTTGTGGTGCCAATGATTTGCCTTATTTTTGTGTGTAACAGAACTCGTTAAGGAAGCTAGATTTTGGATTCCATGTTGTTTTTCAAAATAATAGATGTGTTTTTATTTTCATAGTTTTAAATCTATATCTCTTTAAAACATTAAGTCCACGTAAAAAAAATAAAAAAAATGTTATATTATTTCTTATGAACTATGTTACCATATAGTTAATTCAAATTCATCGTTCTTGTACCTAAATTGGTAGATTTGCATCATGTTAAATGAAAAATGGAACGAAATTGGAACTGACAAAACATTCCATAGTCTTCGGATGAAATTAGCCAATTAGTTACTTACTATATATCTTCACTTTTGAACTAAGAAACCGGATTTCTTGGTGATCGAATTCCAGCTTTTTTTTTTTTTCAATATTATTATAAAACTTGAAGATTCGTGCTTTCTTTTTTTAATTTTTAATTTCTTTCTTTCTTTGGACCACATGCTGACGGCCTTTTCTTACAATATCATACACGCGCGCTGCGTGTAACGTTTGTCCTTGCGCATTGCAAGTTACAATATGAGAACCGCTATTTCGTTTTAACGAACTGGATGTTGACCAAATTAGGTGATTAATAACCTTACATGGGTGGGTCACATGTTTTTTTTGTTGACAAAATACAAGCACTTCTATTGTATATTGAGAATTCGTGTGTCGTTTCAGGAATCTCATTTCATACCATTAAGTATTATCCAATTATAATTAGGATAAGGACAAAATGAATAACTACTATACATACCATTTTTCTTCCTTTTGTAACTGCACTCGATTATGTATGTAAATCTATCAAAATTTAATTAAAAATTAGGTAAAATTACAAACTCAAGTAAACTCTTGATGAGTTCGTACACATGTTGCGATATCCTACGGGAATCTTACCGTATACTCAACTGGCCACAGTAATGCTAATTTTCAGAATTGTTTATACAAAAAATATTTTCACTTATATCTACTTTGCAAAATAGTAAACGTAGGAATTGCATTACATTAGCCATCTAAACTTAGATTATAAGATTGGAGTGGTTAGGAGATGTTAATTTTAAATAAAGTACAGATATTTTTTTAAAAATAAAGTACATAAGTGATTGTTTGAGAAAAGAAATTTAAAATAGAAATTATTTCATATTTTTTCGCATACAATAAAAATGTGTGACAATGAAAAACAGATTGCCACTCATTTCTATTCCACTTTATAAATTTTAGACATTCTTATAGCAAACAAAAAATAAGTTAAAATATTTTTTTCTCCGCACTTACTTTAAAAATATTAATAAAGATATATATACACTCATATGACATTTCCACACTTTAAGGTACCTCAAAATTTTTATTGAAGTAGCTAAATGTCCTACAAAACTTACATTGCTAACATTTAAAATGGCATAGAATAATAGATGTGTCTTATTTTGAGTGCACCCAAATTTTTTCTTTGAGAAAAAGGTTTTCAGACTAATTCCTACTGTTTAATTAATAGATCATTTGTAAGTTTCGTTATAAATGCTGAAAACGAAGGCATGTCTTGGAATGAAAAACTCCTCTTAATTACATTGAATAATTTTTAGATATGTATTTTTTATTATAAATATTTAAATTATTATTTGATATGTATAAGATTTTTTAAAAATATTTTGATACATGCTAAACAATAAATTCAGTATAAAAAGATAATATAATAGACTGTTATTACTGAAAAAAAATTTCTGGTACACTTGAATTTTACATAAAAAAATAAATCAAAAAAAGATAATTAATTGTCCAACGACAAAGCTTGAGGCACTTACGTAAGCCTCATGACCTCACTCCGCAATTCCGCATATATAGTTATATACGTTGTATTGTAGATCTTCATTGGTTGTGCTTTCGCACACAACGTATTGGCGCGTGGGAAAGTTAGTTTTCGCACTTGCACTAGCCGAATTTGTCTCGTAATTTAACGTTAAACTTCTTATATCTTAATAAAATAATTCTAATAACCAATTTTTTTAATTATTTTTTTAATTATTAAATAATATAAGTATTAAATGTTACATTTGTTTTTTCATTCAATATTTTTTTATTAAATATTAACACAATTATTAAGATGATATTTTAAAAAATATAAGAAAAATCTTCTTACTGTCTTATCTTAATAACTTAATAATTTTATTAAGTTGCTAACTGCAGATGGGTTGCTCTTTTTTTTTTTTCTGACCAACAAAAGCAAAAATCTAAGCTATAAGCTCCAAAAGCCAGAAGCTGCTCCGCATAAAGATTCAGCCTTCGGATCGCATAAAGGCAACAGAAGCGCTTATCAGAGGACGCGTGTTTGCAAATCAACTTCTTCAACTTGTTAATAAAACAAGTGGAGACGAAGAAGAAGGGTCAAAGGTCAAGAGTGCCATTTGTTGAAGATCTTGTGCGCAAGATACTCAGATCTTTCACATATACTATTTTGCTTTTGAATGGCGTTTGTCCATGTGGTAGCGGCGAGGTCTCTCCAATGAAAGTGAGCG
This sequence comes from Ormosia semicastrata, assembly GCA_029884595.1. Taxonomy (NCBI): domain Eukaryota; kingdom Viridiplantae; phylum Streptophyta; class Magnoliopsida; order Fabales; family Fabaceae; genus Ormosia; species Ormosia semicastrata. Next base: position 24,457,095 of record JAQQTO010000055.1, on the reverse strand, counting down.
ATTCCTCATGGCCAAACTATAAATATTTTGAGGGAAAGTGCTCCATCATTCGAGATAGAAAGTACAAAAGAAGATAATTAATGAACTATACCCAAGTTTGAGATTTTTTTTTTGTCAGTAGCCTTCACTTATCATAACCCCATAGTATTACTTTTAAGTCTTCGGTGAATTCTTGAAAGAAAATTTAAAACTCTGCTATTGATTGAAAGTAGCTAGCTAGATGCACACGAATAATTTCAGAAGTCACTTGCATTCTTTTTTACAGAGAAATGTTTTAATTATATTGTTATAATATTCTCATGACATATAAAATAATTTTATAAGTATATAAAATAAAATTAAATGTATTTTAACTAAATAAATAACGAGAATATTTTACTAAAACAAAGAACATACCAAATTTTCATGGCATTAGTACCTTGAAATAATTTTAAAATATTCATTATGTTAGAACTTTATCCATGTGCATTTATTTTATTATTGTCAGTATTAAAAGATTATTTTTATAAAAAATAATGTTCATATATTATTTTTTTCTCTACACTTCTTTTCACATATATTTTAAATAAGTAAAATTAAGTAAAAAAATGATAAAATAAAAGTGTTATAATCAATTATATAAAAAATAATGTAAAAAATCATATAAAAAAATCATAGTTGGTTTTATAAATATTTTCCTAACACTCAACTAGTTTTAGAAGTTAAAGTAACTTTTCAAATATGTCAAATTACCAATAATTGTAAAGTTGCTTTCAAGAATAGCTACTAGCCTACTGTTTAGCTTTATTCTTACTTTTTTTATTAAAAATTTAATAAAATCAACAATTTAAAGACACAGCATGACTATTCAATAAGAAAATCTTTTTTACTATACTATTACATAATATGACAAGTTGTCAATCTTATCTTATTTACATAAATAGTAGTCAATCAATAGTTAAAAATAGAAGAAGATCAAAAAAGACTATAGATAAAATGATTAAAAAAGATTTAGATTTGAATAATATATATAAAGACTTAATTTATGATAAGACATATAAAAAAATCAAAGTTGGTTTTATAAATATTTTCCTAACACTCAACTAGTTTTAGAAGTTAAAGTAACTTTTCAAATATTTCAAATTACCAATAATTGTAAAGTTGCTTTCAAGAATAGCTACTAGCCTACTGTTTAGCTTTATTCTTACTTTTTTTTATTAAAAATTTAATAAAATCAACAATTTAAAGACACAGCATGACTATTCAATAAGAAAATCTTTTTTACTATACTATTACATAATATGACAAGTTGTCAATCTTATCTTATTTACATAAATGGTAGTCAATCAATAGTTAGAAGTAGAAGAAGATCAAAAAATACTATAGATAAAACGATTAAAAAATATTTAGATTTGAATAACATATCTGAAGACTTAATTTATGATAAGACACAATGATATTATTTGATCTATGCAACTAATCCCACGTAATAAAAAAAACTTGATTATTATTATTGTTGTATAGTCTACCAATTTTATCTTATGTTATTGATGATAGTATGTTATTTTTGTCTTATATTATACTTGATAGCTTATTAATTTATCTTTTGTATACTATATATATTTTCTTTTACTTATTATTTTATCTTATTTTGTAGGTGACAATTTCTTATCTTTATTTATTTGTTTCTTATTTTATTTTATATATGACAATATGTTATATTTGACTTACTGTTGTTAGGATTTATAGTATATATATAAAATAATTACTATGTATAAAATCTTGTCATTTAATTGGTATTTAACATCCTTTTAGTTTATTAGAAATGATGAGATTAAATATTATCGACAGCACACTAATATTTTTTTAGAAAAAAAAATTATATATTTTAGGATAGCTGGCTCCAAGTATCATTTTCTATCTTTGTTTTTTTTTGTGTGCTAATAATGGTGGCGAAGTGTACTACCACTCCAGAGTCGAAAGCAACATGAAGAATGGCTCCTTCTCAAAAAGTTTTTTTTTTTACAAATAGGATTCGAACTCGAGACCTCTTGTTACCAAATGAATCCCAACATGACTATTTCTAATTATCAATAATTGTGAAGTTGCTTTCAAGAATAGCTACTAGCCTACTATTTAGCTTAATCCTTACTTTTTTATTAAAAATTAATAAAATCAACAATTTAAAGACACAACATGACTATTCAATAGGAGAATCTTTTTTACTATACTATTACATAATATGACAATCTGTCAATCTTATCTTATTTATATAAAAGTCTATCAATTTTATCTTACGTTATTGATGACAATATGTTATTTTTGCCTTATATTATACCTGAGAGCTTATTAGTTTATCTTTTGTATACTATATTTTCTTTTATTTATCATTTTATCTTATTTTGTAGAAGACAAATTTTTATCTTTATTTATTTGTTTCTTATTTTATTTTATATATGACAATATGTTATATTTGACTTACTTGTTAGGGTTTATAGTATATATATAAAATAATTACTAAGTATAAAACCTTGTCATTTAATTGGTATTTAACATCCTTTTAGTTTATTAAAAATGATGAGATTAAATATTATGGGCAGCACACTAATTTTTTAGTTTATTCAACATGGGGAATGGCTCCTCTGCAAGAGGTCTTTTTTTTTTACAAATGAGATTCGAACTTGAGACCTCTTATTACCAAGAGAATCTCAGTAGCATTCACTCCATATGAGAACCTAACTTATTACCACTAGGCCAAGCCCACTTGGGTCTATCTTTGTTTTCTTTAATTACACAATTTAGTTGTAGGTATTCATTCATGAAATGCATTACTTATTACGGTGAAAATATTATAAAAGTATTCATTTGTTAGAACTTCCCCATATGCATTTGTTTTATTATTTTCAGTATTAAAGCTATTTTGATGAATAATAACTGAACATTCAACTACTTTTAGAAGTAACTTCAAATTCTTCCATTGAACATTACTTGTAAGAGAAATTATGATTGACACAAAACCAAAACACATGCAATGCTATACGAATGAGTTGCTTCGTAACATGCTTTTTCTTTTATATTTTTATATGTTAAATCTTAGGGAATAAACGGTAGTACTTCAATTGCCATGTCATTTATAAGGCATCATTGATATTTGCACACCAAATTAAATTTACACATCCATTAATGACGTACAAACTCTTTGTTAATAATATATATTATTTGATTAATGAGATAATTGATTACCACGATATAGTAATTGATCACTAACTTGTTAACCAAATAATATGCATCCTAACCAAATTTTTATACATCGTTAACTATATAATTAATGTAAATAAAATAGTACAAGCATCATTTTCCATTATAAGTATTATTCATATAAAAGATTCGTATAATATAGTAGTCTTCCACTTGTATAGTTGCTTTCGAGATTAGCTTTTATCTTCTATACAAATATATAGCTCATGTAACCTTTTTGTTTTTTCTTAGTAAGAGTATTTTTTAATTAACTTTTTGCATCAAAACTAGATTCTGTTTCAAAATCTTAATGACACACCAACATCGGTTTGGTGCATTTATGGAAATTAATTCCCCTAAGTGTTGATCCAGTGATTTAACAAGCCGATTAGTTAGACATGGAGTACACTTCCTTAACCAATTGGACAAATTCTTATCTTGTAGAATTATTTTTATCTTATATTATAAATGACAGTCTTATAACTTTTATCCCATTTATAGATGAAAATATGTTTTTTTCTAACTTTATATTATAATTGACAGTATGTTATATTTATTTTATCTTATGATCTGTAGAATACATGTAAAATAATTAGTAATTAACTTCAAAATCTCATAATAATAAATAATTTAAAGCCCCTTCTACTTTATTAGAAACAGTAAGATTTTTTTTTGTACATATTAGAAACATTGAGATTAATTATCATAGACTGCGCACCAATTTTTTTAAAACATAATGAATATATTTTAGGCTACTTGGACTCCAATTATCACTTGCATTGCTTTCATTCATTAAACGCATAACTCATGCTTGGAAAAAGTGACAACCTTGTAAACATTTCATAGTTATGCTTTTGGCATTATAATTTAGAAGAACTTTAATACCAACATGGGAGAAGGACAGCTCAGCTCTTATTGATGATGGCTATGCATGGAGAAAGTATGGACAAAACGCTATACTAAATGCCAAATATCTCAGGTATATTATCATTTCCAATTGTTATGCTGCTGCTTCAATATACATAAACCATCCAAAAGAAAGGTATCCTTTCTCTTTTCGATAAGTCTAAATTGGTGAGGGTGCAAATATGCAGGAACTACTTCAGGTGCACATACAAGTATGATCAAGCTTGTCAAGCAACCAAAGAGGTGCAAAGAATTCAAGAGGACCGTCCCCTGTACCGGACGACATATTATGGTCACCACACTTGCAAAAACTTAACGAACTCTGAGATAATATTGGATTGCACTTCTCCTCCATACTATGCTACTTAACTTCGATAACTCCCTCAAAGCAAACAAGACTACACTTTTTTCTCGTTGACTTTTTCATCAGCAAAAATTGAATTTGAGGAAGTGAATTTAAGGTTTTAAATTGGGATTCCAGTAGTCACCTTGCGGTTATAGTCTAGTTAATAAGATGTGACAAAAGAAAATGAGATCATTTACCAGCATGACAAAATGGATGTTAAACTGATAAATAATTTTAAAATTACTCTAATTTAATAAATAGTTTATAAAATTATATTACTTTATTAAAACACAAGTACCTCCGATGACATAAAGTACAATAGTTTCTTTGTATCAAACAAATGGTTAACATAAATGCATTGATAGGTGAACAACATCCACTTCTTTGTTTCTTTTAAAAAGAAAAAAGTAAAGTAAAAGGTAAACAACAATTACAACGTATCTAAAATATCTACATTTATAAAAACATAAATACGAAAATGTGAGAATGAAATATGGATCATCTCATCTAAAATTTTCACATGATTTTATCATGTAAAAAAGATAAACACAAAAGCCTTAAAATTTGTGAGTATCTAATTAGGACTTTGCATCTATCTCTGTTCACATATTTACGTAAGGAAAATGGTTTTTTCTACGAATCTAAATTCGTTAAAAATTTACGAATAATATGAGTATCTAACATGGTAACAGTTAGCCGAATCTAAAGAAAAAATGAGCTTCTTCTTCGAGTGCTAGGCGTGTCTCTATTCCTATGTCGAAGAACAAACTTTCTCTTTAAAGTTAGTTTTGGCACTTGCACTAGTCAAATTTGTCTCGTAATTTAGCGTTAAACTTCTTATATCTTAATAAAATAATTCTAAATTCTAATAATCAATTTTCTTAATAATATTTTAATTATTAAATAATATAAGTATTAAATGTTACATTTATTTTTTTATTCAATATTTTTTTATTAAATATTAACACAATTATTAAGAAGATATTTTTAAAAAATATAAGAAAAATCTTCTTAATGTCTTATCTTAATAACTTAATAAGTTTATTAAGTTGCTAACTGCAGATGGGTTGGTCTTTTTTTTTTTTCTGACCAACAAAAGCAAAAATCTAAGCTATAAGCTCCAAAAGCCAGAAGCTTGGAGATGAAGAAGAAAGGTCAAAGGTCAATAGTGCCATTTGTTGAAGATCTTGTGCGCAAGATACTCAGATCTTTCACATATACTATTTTGCTTTTGAATGGCGTTTGTCCATGTGGTAGCGGCGAGGTCTCTCCATTGAAAGTGAGCGATTCCTCATGGCCAAACTATAAAATTTTTTAGGGAAAGTGCTCCATCATTCGAGATAGAAGGTACAAAAGAAGGTAATTAATGAACTATACCCAAGTTTGAGATTTTTTTTTCTTGGGTCAGTAGCCTTCACTTATCATAACCCCAGTAGTATTACTTTGATGTTTTTGGTGAATTCTTGAAAGAAAATTTAAAACTCTGCAGTTGATTGAAAGTAGCTAGCTAGATGCACTCGAATGATTTCAGAAGTCACTTGCATTCTTTTTTACTAAAACAAAAAGCATACCAAATTTTCATGACATTATTACCTTTAAATAATGTTAAAATATTCATTATGTTAGAACTTTATCCATCTGCATTTATTTTATTATTTTTCAGTATTAAAGGGTATTTTTATGAATGTTTTCCAAACACTCAACTAGTTTTGGAAGTAAAAGTAACTTTTCAAATATTTTTAATTATCAATAATTGTAAAGTTGCTTTCAAGAGTAGCTACTAGCCTACTTTTTTTATTAAAAAATTAATAATATCAACAATTTAAAGACAGCATGTGTCTTGACTATTCAATAAGAGAATCTTTCTTACTATACTGTTACACAGTATGACAGTCTGTCAATCTTATCTTATTTATATAAATGATAGTCTATTAGTTTTATCTTATGTTATTGGTGACAATATGTTATTTTTGTTTTATATTTTACCTGACAGCTTATTACTTTATCTTTTGTATACTATATTTTTTTTTTTACTTATTATTATATCTTATTTTGTAGATGACAATTTCTTATCTTTATTTATTTGTTTCTTATTTTATTTTATATATGACAATATGATATATTTGACTTACTTGTTTGGATTTATAGTATATATATATAAAATAATTACTAAGTATAAAATCTTGTCATTTAATTGGTTTTTAACATCCTTTTAGTTTATTAGAAATGATGAGATTAAGTATTATCGGCAGCACACTAATTTTTTTTAGAAAAAATTATATATTTTAGGATAGCTGGCTCCAAGTACGTATCACCTTCAATCTTTGTTTTCTTTAATTACCGCAATTTGGTTGTGGGTATTCATTCATGAAATGCATTACTTATGAAGGTGAAAATATTATAAAAGTATGCATTTGTCAGAACTTCCCCATATGCATTTGTTTTATTATTTTCAGTATTAAAGCTATTTTGATTAATAATAACTGAACATTCAACTACTTTCAATTAGAAGTAACTTCAAATTCTTCCACATTGAACACTACTTGTAAGAGAAATTATGATTGACACAAAACCAAAACACATACAATGCTACACGAATGAGTTGCTTCGTAACATGAGTTTTTCTTTTTCTTTTATATTTTTATATGTTAAATTTTAGGGGATAAACGGTAATACTTCAATTATCATGAGCTCATTTATAAGGCATCACCTATGAAGCATAGATACAAAACACGACATGAATATAGGAACACATCAAATTTAAAAGATTGTAAGACACGATATGACATATATATATATATATATATATATATATATATATATATATATATATATATATATATATATAAGTAAATTAAAGAACTTGATTCATATATATATATATATAATTGTAAAATTTAAAAAAAATCATAATTCATTAATACCATTTTTATAAGCTTGAAGATTTATAATATCTTAATATATGTCATTTATGTTAATTTATGCTATCTAGTAAACCATTCCTAAAAAATATAGAGCATAATTTTTATTGACATTTTTTAAAAAAATCTTATAAACTAACTTCTCCTAATAAAACTAACCATGTACAAGTACATGTATATCAAAAAAAATTAACTAGAGGGAATAGTACTGTGAGACAAGTTTCGGTGACGACGAAATAGATGACTCGGTACAAGCAGAGATAGAAGGAGCACATGAAAATAGTGGTGTGTGAAAAGATAAAATTTAAAAATCTAATAATGACATGTGAAAAAATAAAACTTAAAATATTGATATGAGAAAATAGTAGCTTGGGACGTCAGTCATGTGATTGGGCTTGAGTACGTTACGAACTTACTAATTAGACATTAATCATGGAAACTAATTTTTTTCAAAAAAATATATTAATGGGTTGTGTTCAAGTCGTGTCCTAAATGTGTCCAAATGTGTTCGAAATGTGTCCAAGCGTGTTTGAGACTGTTCAAGACGTGTCCAAGCTGAAAAAATAATCATTTTAATCAGACACATTTAAACACATAGGACACATGTGTCATATGCACGTCTCCATGTGTCTGACACAGACATGTGTCCAACACACAGGCATACATAAAAAATGACATGTTCGTATTTCATAAGACATCATTGATATTTGCACACTAAATTAAATTTACACATTAATTAATGACTTACAAATTTTTTGTTAATAATATGTATTATTTGGTTAACAAGATAATTGATTTCCACGATATAGTAATTGATTACTAACTTATTAACCAAACAATACGCATCCTAATCAAATTTTTATACATCATTAACTATATAATTAATGTAAATAAAATAGTATACAAGCATCATTTTTCATTATAAGTATTATTCATATAAAAGATTCGTACAATATAGTAGTCTTCCACTTGTAAAGTTGCTTTCGAGATTAGCTGTTATCTTTTACTAATATATAGCTCATGTAACCTTTTTGTTTTTTCTCAATATGAGTATTTTTTTAATTAACTTTTGCATCAAAACTAGATCCTGTTTCAAAATCTTAAGGACACACCAACATCGGTTTGATGCATTATGGAAATTAATTCCCCTAAGTGTTGATCCAGTGATTTAACCAGCCGATTAGTTAGACATGGAGTACACTTCCTTAACCAATTGGACAAATTCTTATCTTGTAGAATTATTTTTATCTTATATTATAGATGACAGTATGTTGTTTTATCTTACATAATATATGACAGTTTGTTATTTTTATCTTTTGTTTATAACTTTTATCTTATTTATAGATGAAAATAATGTTTTTTCCAACTTTATATTATAATTGACAGTATGTTATATTTATTTTATCTTATGATTTATAGAATACATGTAAAATAATTAGTAATTAACTTCAAAATCTCATAATAATAAATAATTTAAGCTCCTTCTACTTTATTAGAAACACTGAGATTTTTTTTTTGTACATATTAGAAACATTGAGATTAATTATCATAGACTGCGCACCAATTTTTTTAAAAAATAATGAATATATTTTAGGCTACTTGGACTCCAATTATCACTTGCATTGCTTTCATTCATTAAACGCATAACTCATGCTTGGAAAAAGTGACAACCTTGTAAACATTTCATAGTTATGCTTTTGGCATTATAATTTAGAATAACTTTAATACCAACATGGGAGAAATCAGCTCTTATTGATGATGGCTATGCATGGAGAAAGTATGGAAAATTCCATATATCTCAGGTATATTTTCATTTCCAATTGTTATGCTGCTGCTTCAATATGCATAAACCATCCAAAAGAAAGGTATCCTTTCTCTTTTCGATAAGTCTAAATTGGTGAGGGTGCAAATATGCAGGAACTACTTCAGGTGCACATACAAGTATGATCAAGCTTGTCAAGCAACCAAAGAGGTGCAAAGAATTCAAGAGGACCGTCCCCTGTACCGGACGACATATTATGGTCACCACACTTGCAAAAACTTACCGAACCCTGAGATAATATTGGATTGCACTTCTCCTCCATACTGTGCTACTTAACTTCGATAATTCCCTCAAAGCAAACAAGACTACACTTTTTTCTCGTTGACTTTTTCATCAGCAAAAATTGAATTTGAGGAAGTGAATTTAAGGTTTTAAATTGCGATTCCAGAAGTCACGTTGCAGTTATAGTCTAGTCGCGGTGTGATGCATTTTAGCAACCGAGATGATGCGGCCGAGATTTAAAACCTTTCATGTGGTTAACAGCCTATCATCCGATTTGCACAGGTAACCTGTCTTCAACCCTGGAATCCAGCCACAAGGATGTAAATGAAATTTCTTGTATTTGCATGACTTAAATACTATGTTTTGGTCTGCAAACATTTGTTTCAGACAACCATATGGCTTCTCATTGCTAAGGAGGTTAGCTGCGTTCATGTGAAATTTGTAGCACTCTTTTCTATTTTAATTGCATGCGCATAGTAACTGTTATGGACTGATGTAGGGTCAACTGTAAGAGCATTAAACAAATTGATCAATGACAGTTTGGATTTCAAGCTGCCATTGGTTATTCGAGCAAGATGATAGTTACTTTAGTTAATTATATACAGGCATCAATATCAAGGAATTCCAATTAGGAAGACTATCCACGGTTATTGACATGCCCAAAGTTCGTTCAAACCATTAGAACCGAAAATAAGATTGTTTGGACTTTGGCAAGTCAATTAAACCAACCAACCCGGGGAAAAAGGGACTGCAAAATTCGAAGCTCAATACAGCTGAGTGCTTTATTTGAGTGAGCCCTTCTTGATGATGATCAAGTTTGGGCTGGCCATGTTCAGCCAGGAACATGACCCGCTGAATCATCCTCATGCATTCTATTCAGACTTCAGTTAAGTAATTTTTTCAATGGTGCGTCTCTGTCAGAGGAAGCATATTCACATAGGTTGGTGAAATTAAAAGAAATTGATCATAAGTTTTAAGATTTTGAATTTATCACAAAATCATGAGAGCAATCTTTAGGGATTTATACGTACTAGTTACTACTAATGCTAAAATTAATAAGTGAAACTTAGAGAATCAAATAATACCCAATAAGACATGAATAACTTGAAACCCGAGCTTTAAATACAGCCTGTAGGCAAACACTGCAAGAACTAACATAATTTTGTGAAAATTATTATATTATTTCTGTGACTGAATATGTAAAGTTAGATAATGTAACATGTATAAATTAACCGGGTTGGAGCTAAAGTGGTTGGGATTGGTGAGATTTGGGTAGAGGTCCTAGGCTTGACTCGCAATGTACCCTAAGGGTATGTTTGTAAATTGGGGTTTTGAAATGTTTGAAAGAAAATGAAGGGTTTATTTTTTATTTTGAATAAATATTCTCTATATTTAAGTAAATTGGATCTCAATTTTTTTTTACCAAAATAATAGTAGTGTTATTTTAAAATTCTCAATCAATATCTTTTTATGAGAAGATAACTATATATAAAAAAGAATCATATACGACTCATACTTTTAAATAGAAATACACAAAGCGTACCTTTTGTTATTTCTTATGAACCGTCGGGAATTCAAATTCTTTTTGTACTAAATTGGCAGATTTGCAAATGGACAAAATTAATAACTGAGAGGGATGAAATCAGCCGATGAATTAATTTATCGATTTTTTAACCTAAATTTCTCCAACTGGTTCCGTGTGTGTGTGTTTTTTTTTTAGTTTTCATTTTTTTTCTTAATTTGCTTTTGGACTAAAGTGTGTTAGCCTAATTTAAAGTAGTTTGGGATAAACATATAGCCTTTGATTTGATTATGAAATTCATATATATAAAAATAATGTTATTGAGAAGAGTCTCTAATTAAACGTTTAATCATATTTTAAGAGATTAATCTCTCACTTATTTAATAGAAAAATACTCTAAAGAAAGAAAAAAAAAACTTTTGGAACACTGCCTATGCCCATTTCGTTTTTTCTTTTTCTTTTACCAAGTTATGCACGGGAGATTGTGTAATTTTGACCTCGTCATTTTGCAAATTACAATTTATACAAATAAATTAAACACAATTATATATTTAATTCATTAATTTGATCTAAAATTTAAAAATAAGTTTAATTTTAATATATTATCAGTACAATTTTTTTATCCAAATAACACATCAAAATTAAATTATTAAAAAATGTTAAATCACAAATTCAAATGAATTATGGAGGAATTCATACAGATGAATTGTTTTTTAATATTATGATCAAAAAATATTTGGATCAACTTATACATATGTTAACTAATTTATCTTTTTAATCTAATTAAAGACAAGCTACATATATGCTGAGACTAGGAGATTTATAAAAAAATTTCTTACGATCTTATCCCAAAAAATTAATATAGGTGAGAGATTCAACCTAATAATATTTATTTCTTTATATATTACATATTCGTCTACTACTAAATCAATCATTGATATTAGACCCAACATGAATCTGAGAACGATAGGTAATGCTTATTTTGATAAAAAATAAAAATTCAGCTGGCTTATTTTGATAATTGTTTATGCAAAATGTTTTAACTTATATACTATTGGTACACACAATAATGCTTATTTTGATATACTTTATACAAAATTGTTTTGATCATGGGCCGTTTGTTTTAGATTTCCTCATTCAAAAAGTTTTTTCATTCTTGTAAATGAGCATTGGGAAGTGTGTGAAATCATGAACTTTGAATTTTGGAAAATTTCAAATCAAACAGACTACATTTCTGTAACACCCCATAAATTTAAGTATATATTAGCGAAATCAAACGATTTTCATCTCAATTTATTTTTGTTTTCCTAAAAAGAATTATATTACATTCAAGATATGTTACCAAACAATAAATTTAAATAAAAATTTAGTCAAAAAGGCTATGTAAACAGTAATTTCATTATCGAGAATGAAAATCACAAGTACAAGATTTAAGATCACAATACTCAAATCATTTCCAACAAATTAGAAAAGGTAACTCAAAAATCAATAAAAAAACATATAATCAATAAACAAAAATTTTCCTTTCTTTGACTTAAGTACAAATACTTAATTTCTAAAACAACTCAGTACAATTAAAAGAAATTTTAAAATAACACAACTTGTTAGAACAATCACTTTTTTTCTTTAAATTATAGATCACAATGTGTTAACGTGAATTTGACTCTTGTTGACTCCTAGCATTAGTTAAAGGCTGAGCTTTGTTACCTCTAATTTTTCATTAAGTTCATTTTTATTGAGGTATACAACCTTGTTATCATTTTCGTTTTCATAACCACCATTATGATTATTTTTATTATTGTTAAGGTTTCACTTTTTATATCTCATTTACATAAATTTCTATGATCTATAGTTTTGAACCACAAATTTGAAGATCTTCTTATACTGTAGGTCAAGCGTGTATCTAATATAAAAAATTAAGGTCAGAAAGTTTTCAATCTACCCAAATAGAATGCATATTTAAAAGATTTAAAGTCAAACTTTTCAAATTTATAGATCAAGACCAATTTATTTTTGAAAAATCAAGAAAAAAATGAGAAAAAGCCTAAGAAAACAAGATAAAAGGGCAAAGGAGGCTGCCATCAAAGGAGATTGACAGCAACTCCATAGAAAAAGTCCAACAAAAAGAGATCAAAACTACTAGATATGAAAACGAGCTACCAAACACGAATGATTGCTGCCCAAGAATAGCAGCATTAGTTGAACCCTAACAGAGTAACACCTTGAACAGAAAAGTGTACATGATTTGCCTTCATAAACAGTAAATTGAGTATAATAAAAAATTATTATCACAACTCAAATTTATGATATTTACTCAAATGTTCCAAACACCTCAATAGCCGCGTAATCGTTAAATTATGCATGCAAGGTCAAGGATAACGAAAAATATATATAATATATTCCGTAATTTAAGGTACCTCAAAGACAAAGCTTCGTGGCATTTGTCCCATTATCAACATAATTTATTTATCTGAGTAATTAATTGTCCTTGGAGGTGGCTAACGGCAGAGCTTGAGGCCCTTACGTAAGCTTCATGACCTCACTATGCACTGCACATACGTTCTAGATCTTCATTGGTTGTATTTAATATATATATATACACACACATTTCTACATCAATTTTGTAATTTACACACCAAATTTTGTATAATATTTTTATTTTAGTGATTAACGTATAAATAATTAATAAATAAGATAATTAAAAATTTTAATATATTACCAATATTAATAATTAATTAATATATTTAATCATCATATTTATCAATTATTTATACAATAATCACCACCATAAAAATGATTTAATAAATTTGGTGTAGAAATATATTTTTTCTTTCTACATTTAAATTTCTACATACCATTTATACTTATCTTTTTATCTTTTATGTATGAGAAAAAGTAACAGAAAAAAAAAAGGAGAATGTGTGTTTCTCTTTCTATAAAGATAGATATTTTCAAATTCCAATAATATTATTCTTTCTCTCAAATCGTTTCACCTACCCTTTATATATACCTATGTGTTTTGGAAAAAAAAATTCAAATTAGTCTCATTTTCCTTCTCTTTCCTTTTCCATATAATAGTTGTAAAGGAAAGTGCAGAGATTTGGATCTAAAAATAATATTTGGTTTCAAACAGTGTCTTTTGGGATTATTCAATCTAAAAAGAAAAATAACATTTAGTATTGTCAGATTATGTAATCACAAAATGGAATTTTACTAAACTATTTTGTCTTTTACTTTGAACCTGTCATTTCTCTTCTTCATACAAGATCTTAGATTTCCTTTGTAAAAAAATATATATATATTAATCTACTTAATTAGTTGCTAACTGCAGATCGGTATAAGTTGCTCCTCAATCATTCTTTCACAAACACTCAAACAAAAGCAAAAATCTTAAGTGATCAGCTGCTAAACTCCGAAACTAGTCTGCTAAAGGATGGGGAATCAACCTTCAGATCACAAGAAGGCAACAGAAGCGCTTATCAGTGGACGCGAGTTTGCAAATCAACTTCTTCAACTTGTTAATAAAACAAGTGGAGATGAAGAAGATGGGTCAATATACTGCCATTATATGCTGAAAATATTAAAAACAAGATGCTCAAATCTTTCAAGAACACCCTTTTGCTTTTGAATAGTTTTTCTTCTTCGGATGGAGGCGACACCGGTAAGGTCTCTACATGAAAGTCAACGATTCCATATGGCCACCAAACCATGAAATTTTGGAACGAAGTTGCAAGTGCTCCAACATTCAAGATAGAGAAGGCTTGGGATATTTTTGGAATGAAGGTAATTCATGAACTATGCGCTAGTTTGGGATTATTTTTTGACAGTAGCTTTCACTTATCAAAACCACAATAGCATTAATTTTAAATCTTTGGTGAATTCTTGAAAGAAAATTTAAAACTATGATGTTGTTTGAAAGTAGCTAACTAGCTATATTAGTGAATACAAATATAGCTAAAACAAAAGCATAATTTTTCAAGACTATTTACTGCGAAATACTGTCCAAATATTTAATTTTTTCGAACTTTCTTAATTTGCATTTATTTTCTTATTTCTCAGTATTAAATTAAAGTTATTTTAATAAACGTTAATTAAACATTCAACTAATTTTAATTCGAAGTAACGTTTCAAATACTTCTAATTAGCGCTACTTGTAAAGTTGCTTTCAAGAGTATATTTTACAATTGTTTAGCTTCTGTCCTAATAATAGCTACAATTGTAAAACTTAGCATGTATCCTATCCATGTTAGAAGAGAATCTTTCTGGCTACAAAGGCGAGGTTATGTTTTGGTGTGAAGAGAATATGATAAATTAGATCAAACAGTCTCAAAGAAACTTAGTAGCACATGAGCTAATGCATTTTGATATATCCATTAATAGTATGTTTGGAAAAAATTAAATCTTTCCCAAACAGTTATTTTTAGAGGATTAAGTTATTTTGTGAAATAATTATTATGTTTAGGTAAAAAGATTATTTTTTAAAAAAAAATTACACGAAATTTAATATAAAATAAAAGTTTTTTTTTCAGCTAATAATCATAAGCTAAATATTAAAGTTTGTGATTTTAGTTTATAGATTATTTCTTACACTTTGATATGTAAATATCATTTTGTCCTAAATTAAATAATTTTTTTAATCATTTTATACATATTTTAGTAATTTAATGCATAAAAGTGATTCTTTTTTATATCATCCAAACGAATCATATTAATTTAAAATCACTTTACTGATTAATGCATCCAAACATAAAAATGAATCGATTATAATCGATTATAACAATAATCGATTATCGATAATCTATAATTTTTAATTTTTTCAAACAAGTCCTAAGTTTATCTGTTCATAAAATAAATTTATTAAATTTATCTTCTATTATAGATAACAATTTGTCAATTTTTATCTTATATTATAAATGACACTCTATCAATTTTATCTTATCTTATAAATGACAATCTGTTATTTTTGTCTTACATTATATATGACAGTCGGTCATTTTGTCTTATTTATATTAATCTTTTTCATCTATTATTTTTTATTATTTTTATAAATGAAAATTTATTGTTTTGATTTTATATTTTATATATGACATTGTGTTATATATTTGTTAAGTGATGATTTATAGAATATGCACAAAATAATTAATAATTTTAATATCTTGTGATAATATATTTTTTAACCTCCTACTAGTTTATTCGAAATAATGAAATTAATTATGATCGACAAATCACTATTTTAAAAAGTGAAATATATTTTAGACTAGTGGTTCCAACTTTCTTTTAAAAAAAAAAAATTACCACAATTTGATAGTAGGTAATTATTCATTAAACGCATTACTTATGATTATGAAAATATTTCATTCGTTAGAACTTTCTCTATTTTCATTTGTTTTATTAATTTTCAGTGTTAACAATTATTTAATGAATTATATTATCCAAACATCAACTACTTTTAGAAGTAACGTTTAAATACTTCTTATATATATATATATATATATATATATATATATATAATGCTTTCTTTATTTGCTTTTGCACCAAAGTTTGTTAGTGTGATTTGAAGGGGTTTAAAATTTTTAATAACGTGATTTTGAATTTAATTTTAAAAATTATATGTATAAAAATAATATTATTCAGAAAGTTTTTGTTTAAACATTTAATTATATTTTAAAAAATTAATTTCTCACTTATTAAATAAAAAAATAATCTAAAAAAGAAAAGCTTTTGGACCACGTGCCATCCCTTTCGTTTTTTTTTTTTTTACCGAATTATGCAAGGCTGATTGTGTAATTTTGACCTCGTCACTTTGTAAATTACAATTTAGACAAATGAATTACACACAATTATATATTTAATTCACTAATTCAAATTAAAATTAATTTAAAAATAAGTTTAATTTTAATACGATAGTATAAATTTTTTTATCCAAATAACACATCAAAATTAAATTATTAAAAAATATTAAATAAAAAATTCAAATGAATTATGAAAGAGTTCATGCACATGAATTATTTTTTATTTAATATTATGATCATGTATTGTTCGAATTAATTTATGTGTATTTCAACTAATTTATTTCTCCAATCTAATCATTTATAAGTTACATCCACTTAGAAATTAGGGGATTCATAAAAAATTTTATTGCAACTTTATTTCAAAAAATTGACATAAATGAGATTCAAATAGTGATCTTATGTCGATCCATATATCTCATATTTGTCTACCACTAAATTAACCTTCTCTATTATATCCAACTTGAATCTGAAAACGATAGGAAACGATTATTTTGATAAAATAAAAATAAAAATCAGCTGGCTTATTTTGATAATTATTTATACAAAATGTTTTAACTTACATACTATTGGTACACACAATAATGCTTATTTTGATTTGATATACTTTATACAAAAATGTTTCGATCATGGGCCGTTTGTTTTAGATTTCCTCGTTCAAAAAGTTTTTTCATTCTTGTAAACGAACATTCGGAAGTGTGTGAAATCAAGAACTTTGAATTTTGGAAAATTTCAAATCGAACAGGCTAAATTTCTGTTCCACCCCATAAATTTTAGTAAATAATAGCGAAATCAAACGAGTTTCATCTCAATTTATTTTTGTTTTCCTAAAAAGAATTATATTACATTCAAAATATGTTATCAAAAAATAATATAACTGAAAACTTAGTCAAAATGGCTACGAAAACAGTAATTTGTTTTTCAAAAGATATAGAAAATTTCATTATTGAAATTGAAGAGGGAAACAAAGTCAAATACTCAAATCACTTCTAACAAATTAGAAATGGTGACTCAAAAATCAATGAAAAAATTATAATAAACAAACAAAATTTTTTTTCTTTAACTCAAGTAAAAATACTTAACTTCCAGAGCAACTCACAATACTTAAGAAAAATCTTACAATAGAACAACTTACCAAGACAATCACTTTATTTTTTATTCAAATTACAAAACGCATTAAGACGTGTTAGCGTGAATCTGGCTCTTATTGGCTTATAGCATTCGGTGAGAAGCAGAACTTTGTTATCTCTAGTTCTTCCAGTAACTTTTTCTTATTGAGGTATATGACATCGTTGTCATCTTCATTTTCATCACCATTGCTGCTATCATCTCTATTGTCATCAGGACTTCCCTTTTTTTATCTCTTCTACATGAATATCTATGATTTGTAGGTTTGGATTACAAATTTGAAAATCTTCCTATACTATAGGTCAATCATACAACCAATAAATGAAATTAAGATAAGAAAATTTTAGATTTACCCAAATAGAATGTATCCCTGAATGATTTAAACTTGAACTGTTCATATCTAGAGATCTGAATCAATTTATTCTTGAAAAATCAAGAAAAAAAAGTAAAAAAACCTAAGAAAAATAAGATAAAAGAGCAAAAGGAACTATCTTTAAAGGATATCAACAACAACACCATAAGAAAAGTCTAACGAAAAAAAACCAAGCTCAACAAAAAGATATCAAAACTATTAGATAGGGAGATAAGCCACCAAATATGAATGGTTGCTACCTAAGAATGGCAATATTAAGTGAACCCTAGGATAATAACACCTCAAATAGAAAAGTCTACATGATTTGCCAACATAAACAGTTAATTTAGTATAGTAAAAAATTATTTGCCTACATAAACAGTAAAGTGAGTATAGTACAAAATTATAATCACAACTCAAATTCATGATATTTACTCAAATGTCCCGAACACCTCTACAGCCGCGTAATCATTAAATTATGCACGCAAGGTCAAGGATAACGAAAAATATATATAATATATTCCGTAATTTAAGGTACCTCAAAGACAAAGCTCCGTGGCATTCGTCCCATTATCAACATAATTTATTTATCTGAGTAATTAATTGTCCTTGGAGGTGGCTAACGGCAGAGCTTGAGGCCTTCTCGTAAGCCTCACGACCTCACACTGCACTGCACATACGTTCTAGATATTCATTGATTGTATTTAATATATATATATATATATATTTTTTTTTTTCTACATCAATTTTGCTATTTATACACCAAAATTTATATAATATTTTTATATTAACGATCAGTATACAAATAATTGATAAATAATATATATTATATAATAAAATAATTGGAAATGTTAATATATTATCAATATTAATAATCAATTAATATCTTTAATTATCATATTTATTAATTATTTGTACAATAATTACCATCATAAAAATAATGTAATAAATTTGGTGTGCAAATATATTTTATTCTTTTTACATTTAAATTTCTATATGCCCTTTATACTTATCTTTTACGTATGAGAGAGTGACAAAAGAAAAAAAAAGGAAAAAGTGTGTCTCTCTTTCTATAAAGATAGATATTTTCAAATACTGATAATATTATTTTTACACTCAAATCTCTTCACCTATCCATTATATACCTACGTGTTTTGGAAAGAAAAAAAAAATCAAATTTGCCTCATCTGCCTACTCCTTTTTTCTTTCCTACCTTTTTCAAATAATAGTTGTTAGGGAAAGTGTAGAAATTTGGATCTAAAAATAATATTTTATTTCAAACAGTGTCTTTTGGGATTATTCAATATTAAAACAAAAGCATTTAGTATTTTGAGATTATGTAATCACAAAATGAAATTTTACTAAACTAATTTGTCTTTTACTTTTAACCTGTCATTTCTCTTCTTCACACAAGATCTCAGATTTCCTTTGTAAAAAAAAAAAAGGGTTAATCTGCTTAATTAGTTGCTAATTGCAGATGGGTATAAGTTGCTCCTCGATCATTCTTTCACAAACACTCAAACAGGAGCAAAAATCTTTAAGTGATCAGCTGCAAAACCCAGAAACTAGTCGGCTACAGGATGGGAAATCAACCTTCAGATCACAAAAAAGGCAACAGAAGCGCTTATGAGTGGACGCGAGCTTGCAAATCAACTTCTTCAACTTGTTAATAAAACAAGTGGAGATGAAGAAGATGGGTCAATATACTGCCATTATTTGCTGAAAATATTGTGCACAAGATACTCAAATCTTTCAAAAACACCCTTTTGCTTTTGAATAGTTTTTCTTCTTCGGATGGAGGCGACACCGGCAAGGTCTCTGCATGAAAGTCAGCGATTCCATATGGCCCAATCATGAAAATTTGGAAGGAAGTTGCAAGTGCTCCAACATTCACTATAGAGAAGAGGCTTGGGATTATTTGGAATGAAGGTAACATGAACTATGCGCTAGTTTGGTATTATTTTTTGTCAGTAGCTTTCACTTATCATAACCACAATAGCATTAATTTTAAATCCTTGGTGGATTCTTGAAAGAAAATTTAAAACTATGATGTTGTTTGAAAGTAGCTAACTAGCTATATACACGAACGATTTCAGAAGTCACCTGCATTCTTTTTTGGTGAATAATACAAGGGGCCGGAGCCCAACACTTGTATTCTTTTGCTAAAACAAAAAGCATCCCAAATTTTTCATGACAATATTACTGCGAAATACTGTCCAAATATTTAATTTTTTCGAACTTTCTTAATTTGCATTTATTTTCTTATTTCTCAGTATTAAATTAAAGTTATTGTAATAAACGTAAATTAAACATTCAACTCAATTTAATTAGAAGTAACGTTTCAAATACTTCTAATTAACGCTACTTGTAAAATTGCTTGCAAGAGTAGATTTTACAATTGTTTAGCTTCTGTCCTAATAATAGCTACAATTGTAAAACTTAGCATGTATCCTATCCATGTTAGAAGAAAATCTTTCTGGTTACAAAGGGGAGGTTATGATTTGGTGTGGAGAATATGATAAATTAGATCACAGTCTCAAAGAAACTTATTACCACATTAGATAATGCATTTTGATAAATCCATTTTTATTTATTCATAAAATAAATCTATTAAATTTATCTATTATAGATAACAATCTGTCAATTTTCATTTTATATTATAGATGACACTCTATCAATTCTATCTTACGTTATAGATGATAGTCTGTCATTTTTGTTAAACATTATGTATGACAATCATTCATTTTGTCTTATCTATATTAATCTTTTTTATCTATTATTTTTATAAATGAAAGTTATTTGTTTTGATTATATATTTTATATATGACATTGTGTTATATATTTGTTAAGTGATGATTTATAGAATATATACAAAATAATTAATAATTTTAATATCTCGTGATAATATATTTTTTAACCTCCTACTAGTTTATTAGAAATAATGAAATTAATTATGATCGACACATCACTATTTTAAAAAGTGAAACAGGCTAGTGGCTTCAACTTTTTTTTAAAATTACCACAATTTGATAGTAGGTAATCATTCATTAAACGCATTACGTATGATTATGAAAATATTTCATTTGTTAGAACTTTCTCTATTTTCATTTATTTTATTAATTTTCAGAGTTAACAATTATTTAATGAATAATATTATCCAAACACATCAACTACTTTTAGAAGTAACGTTTCAAATACTTCTAATTAAACTATTTGTAAAGTTGCTTTCAAGATTAGCTTTTACAAATATATATAGCTTCTCTCATTACTTTCTTAATTTGCTTTAGGGCTAAAGTGTGTTAGTACGATTTAAAAGGTTTAAGACTTTTAAGAATATGATTTTGAATTTAATTTTAAGAATTATGTGTATAAAAATAATATTATTGAGAGAGATTTTCACTTAAACGTTTGATTATATATTAAGAAATTAATTTCTTATTTATCAAATATATAGAGATACTCTTAAAAAAAGGCTTTTGAATCATGTGCCTATGCCCCTTTCGTTTTTTTTTTTTTTTTTTTGCCAAGTTATGCATGGGGGATTGTGTAATTTTGACCTAGTCACTTTGTAAATTACAATTTAGACAAATGAATTACACACAATTATATATTTAATTCACTAATTTAATCTAAAATTAATTTAAAAATGAGTTTAATTTTAATATACTATTAGTGTAAAAAAATTTATTTAAATAACATATCAAAATTAAATTATTAAAATATTGTTAGATCACAAATTCAAATGAACAATGAAGAAATTCATAAACATGAATTCTTTTTTTTTTTAATATTATGATCAGTTCGGATCAATTTGCACATATTTAGATTAATTTATCTCTTTAATTCGATTAAAGGCAAGTTATATCTACGTCGGTAGTAGGAGATTCATAAAAAAATTTCTTGCAACCTTATTCTAAAAAATTGACATAAGTAAAATATAAATTAGTAATCATATATGTGTCTATGCACATATTACATATTCATTTACTACTAAATCAATCCCTCGATGTTAGATCTAACATGAATCTAAAATCGATAGGGTAACGATTATTTTTATATATAAAAAAAATCAGCTGGCTTATTTTGATAATTGTTTATACAAAATGTTTTAACTTATATACTATGAAGCACAGAAATGGACACGGACACGGACACATGCTACGACACGTGTGAAAATACACCAAATTCAAAAATTTTAGTACACGGACATGACATATATATATATATATATATATATATATATATATATATATATTTATATTTATATAATTTTGATTATAAACATTCCAAACACAACTCCTTAATGACAATACAATCATCTTCATTTATAACTAGAAAAGAAACAAACAATAATTGAAAATTGAACTACCAGACCAGAGTAAAACTCACTTGAAACTTGAACCATTAGTACACAGTGAACACAATGTATTGAGGAAGAATAGAAGATTTTTCCTGAGGGTAGGTCGGGTGATATTGGACTTGTGAGCCGTGATATTAGTACACTGCCACACAATATTTTTTTAAAAAAATTTTAATGAGTTGTGTCCAATATGTGTCCACAGTGTGTCCGAGATGTGTCATGATCGTGTCCGAGTAAAAAATAATAGTTTTTTTAATTAGATACACTCGGACACGTGAGACACGCATATCATATGCGCATCGTCATGTGTCCGTGTCAGACACATGTCTGACATGCGGACATATCAGTAAAATAGCGTGTCCATGCTTTCTAACTTATATACTATTGGTACACACAATAATGCTTATTTTGATATACTTTATACAAAAATGTTTCGATCATGGGCCGTTTGTTGTAGATTTCCTGTTCAACAAGTTTTTTCATTCTTGTAAATGAACATTGGGAAGTGTGTGAAGTCAAGAACTTCGAATTTTTGAAAATTTCAAATCAAACAGGCTAAATTTCTGTTCCACCTCATAAATTTTAGTAAATAATAGCGAAATCAAACGATTTTCATCTCAATTAATTTTTGTTTTTCTAAAAAGAATTATATTACATTCAAAATATGTTATCAAAAAATAAATGTAACTGAAAACTTAGTCAAAAAGGCTACGAAAACAGTAATATTTTTTTCAAAAGATAGATAATTTCATTATTGAGATCGAAGAGGGAAACAAAATCTCAACTACAAGATCTAAGATTACAGGTAGATACTCAAATCACTTCTAACAAATTGGAAAGAATGACTCAAAAATCAATGAAAAAATATATAACCAATGAACATAAATTTTTCTTTCTTTGACTTAAGTATAAATACTTAACTTCTAGAGCAACTCGCTACACTTAAGAAAAATCTCAGGATAGCACAACTTGTTAGGACAATTACTTTTTTTTTCTTCAAATTACAGATTGCACTGAGATGTGTTAATGTGAATCTGGCTCTTGTTGACGCATAGTATCCATTGAATGTTGAACTTTGTTACATCTAGTTCTTCCTGCAACTCCTTCTTGTTGAGGTATACGACCTTGTCATCTTCCTCATTTTCATAACCATCGATGTTATCTAGGGGTGTAAATTAGTTCGGATAATCTGACCAATTCGATTAATCCGAACCTAACCAATTAAATTGATTCAGTTTGGTTTGGGTATATTGATTAGTTCGGATAAAATCTGAACCAATTAAAGCTTAATTGGTTCGATTCTCAGATTTGAAATTTTAAAACTAAATCAAACTAAACCATATATTTATATATATATTATTATTATTATTATTATTATTATTTTAATTTATGCTACAATATTTTTTGACTACTACTTTTTTCTTTTACTTTTTATAATACTTTTCTAGTTCACAACTCCTAAAACGTTGTCTTCGTCCAACGCAAAAAGTCAGAAAACTCCTCTATCAAAACATTCGATTTTGCTTACCGGTATCGTAACTCACTGTAGGTTCTACTCCACCACTGCTCAGGCCAGATCTGCTTCGCCACAACTTGGACCGTGTCATTCGTCCAATGCAGAAAGTCAGAAAACTCTTCTGTCAAAACGTTCGATTCTGCTCACTGACACTACAGCTCATCAGCACCACAACTCACAGACTACAAAGGTGAAACAATGGTTCTTTTCTGCTTACTTTTGGATTTGACATTTAGAAAGAGTGGAAAACGACATTTATGCTGATGTTTTCCATTTTTCTTTTTTTCCCGAATTAACAACATTCTCTTGAATGAAAATATTACTGCAAATGTTGGAGACTTTGAATTCGCTAGGTTGCTGATTCAAAGTACAACTAATCAAGTCTTCATTAGTTTCACTCATGTCCTTAGGTATTCAATTGGTTACATATATACCTCCAAGTTAGTAGCCTCATAACTTTCCCTTTAATTGAATAGTAGTAGTATACAACTTGTCAAGTTAAATCTCTCTTGAAGAATTTTTTAACTTATTCAAATATAATTTTTTATACAAATATCAATATGTTTCTTTATTCCCTCTTTATAAACATTTTAATACACATTCTGAAACATGAAATAATTATTAGTGTTCAATTCAATAAGTTTAATTCTATTTTTAGAAATTTTTTCATAGGTTTATTATATTTTTTTGTTATGGAAAGCTAATTATTTAACTAATTTTTGTGTTAAAAAAATAGCCAACCCAATCACTCGAACCAAACTAATCTGTACATATTTGATTTGGTTTGGTTCGGATTTAACTATTAAAAAATACACAAACTAAACCAAATCAAACTAATTAATTTTGATTAGTTAAGATTTATTTTCCCTCAGTAATCGAACTAAATCACTCACTTACACTCCTAATGCTATCATCTCTATCATGTCGTCAAGATCTCACTTTTTCTATCTCATCTACATGAATCTCTATGTTCTGTATCTTTAGACTGCATTTTTAAAAGTCTTCTTATACAGTAGGCTAAACATGCTACTAATATAAGAAATTAAGGATAGAAAATTCTAGATCTACCCAAATAGAATACATCTCTAAAATATTTAAATCCAAACTTCTCAAATCTAGAGATTTGAATCAATTTATTCTTAAAAAATTAAGAAAAAAGTGAGAAAAAATCTAAGAAAAACAAGATAAAAAGAGCAAAAATGAGCTGCTTTCAAAGGAAATTCACAGCAGAGCCATGAGAAAAGTCCAACAGAAAAGAATTAAGCTCAACAAAAGAGATTAAAACTATTAGATATGGAGATGAGCCACCAAACGCGGATGGTTGCTACATAGGAATAACGGTAGGTGAACCCTAACAGAGCAACACCTCGCATAAAAAAATCTACATGATTTGCCTACGTAAACAGTAAATTGAGTATAGTAAAAAATTATTACCACAACTCAAATATATGATATTTACTTAAATGTTCCAAACACCTCAACAGCCGCGTAATCGTTAAATTATGTACGCAAGGTCAAGGATAACGTAAAATATATATAATATATTCCGTAATTTAAGGTACCTCAAAGACAAAGCTCCGTGGCATTTGTCCCATTATCAACATAATTTATTTAACTGAGTAATTAATTGTCCTCGGAGTTGGCTAACGGCAGAGCTTGAGGCCCTTACGTAAGCCTCATGACCTCACTCTGCACTGCACAAACGTTCTAAATCTTCATTGATTGTATTTAAAAAAAAAAATTTCTACATCAATTTTGTTATTTATACACCAAATTTTATACAATATTTTTATATTAATGATTAATGTATAAATAACTGATAAATAATATATATTATATAATGAAATAATTGAAAATGTTAATATATTATCAATATTAATAATTAATTAATATCTTTAATCATCATATTTATCAATTATTTGTATAATAATCACCATCATAAAAATGATGTAATAAATTTGGTGAGTAAATATATTTTTCCTTTCTATATTTAAATTTCTACATGCCGTTTATACTTATTTTTATGTATGAGAAAAAGTGACAGAAAAAAAAAAGAGAGAAAGTGTATTTCTTTTTCTATAAGGATAGATATTTTCAAATATCGACAATATTATTTTTACACTCAAATCTCTTCACTTATCCATTATATATCTACTGTTTTGGGAAAAACAATTCAAATTTGCCCCATTTGCCTTCTCCGTTTTTTTTCTTTCCTTTTTCAAACAATAGTGGTAAGGGAAAGTGTAGAAATTTGGATCTAAAAAAAATATTTTGTTTCAAACAGTGTCTTTTGGGATTATTCAATTTAAAAAAAAAACGTTTAGTATTTTAGGATTATATAATAACAAAATGGAATTTTACTAAACTAATTTGTCTTTTACTTTTAACCTGTCATTTCTCTTCTTCACACAAGATCTTAGATTTCCTTTGTAAAAGAAAATGTTAATCTGCTTAAGTAGTTTCTAATTGCAGATGGTTATAAGTTGCTCCTCGATCATTCTTTCACAAATAACACTCAAACAGGAGCAAAAATCTTAAGTGATCAGCTGCTAAACCCAGAAACTAGTCGGCTACAGGATGGGGAATCAACCTCCAGATCACAAAAAGGCAACAGAAGCGCTTATCAGTGGATGCGAGTTTGCAAATCAACTTCTTCAACTTGTTAATAAAACAAGTGGAGAAGAAGATGGGTCAATATACTGCCATTATTTGCTGAAAATATTGTGCACAAGATACTCAAATCTTCTTCGGATGGAGGCGACACCGGCAAGGTCTCTACATGAAAGTCAGCGATTCCATATGGCCAAACCATGAAAATTTGGAACGAAGTTGCAAGTGCTCCAACATTCACGATAGAGAAGAGGCTTGGGATTATTTGGAATGAAGGTAATTCATGAACTATGCGCTAGTTTGGGATTATTTTTTGTCAATAACTTTCACTTATCATAACCACAATAGCATTAATTTTAAATCTTTGGTGAATTCTTGAAAGAAAATTTAAAACTATGATGTTGTTTGAAAGTAGCTAACTAGCTATATACACGAACGATTTCAGAAGTCACCTGCATTCTTTTTTGGTGAATAAAGGGGCCAGAGCACCCAACACTTGTATTTTTTTGCTAAAACAAAAAGCATACTCTTTCATGACAATATTACTGCGAAATACTGTCCAAATTTTTTTTTCCGAACTTTCTTAATTTGCATTTATTTTCTTATTTCTCAGTATTAAATTAAAGTTATTTTAATAAACGTAAATTAAACATTCAACTCATTTTAATTAAAAGTAACGTTTCAAATACTTCTAATTAACGCTACTTGTAAACTTGCTTTCAAGAGTAGATTTTACAATTGTTTAGCTTCTGTTCTAATAATAGCTACAATTGTAAAACTTAGCATGTATCCTATCCATGTTAGAAGAGAATCTTTCTGGCTACAAAGGGGAAGTTATGATTTGGTGTGAAGAGAATATGATAAATTAGATCAAACAGTCTCAAAAAACTTAGTACCACACGAGCTAATGCATTTTGATAAATCCATTAAGTTTATCTATTCATAAAATAATCTATTAAATTTATCTTATTATATAGCTAACAATTTATTTATTTTTATCTTATATTATAGATGACATTCTATCAGTTCTATCTTACGTTATACATGACAATCTGTCATTTTTTGTCTTTCATTATGTGTGACAATCTCAAAGAAACTTAGTATCACACGAGCTAATGCATTTTGATAAATCCATTACGTTTATCTATTCATAAAATAAATCTATTAAATTTATCTTATTTTATAGCTAACAATCTATCTATCTATTTTTATCTTATATTATAGATGACATTCTATCAATTCTATCTTACGTTATACATGACAGTCTGTCATTTTTGTCTTACATTATGTATGACAGTTTGTCATTTTGTCTTATCAATATTAATTTTTTTTATCTATTATTTGCTATTATTTTTATAAATGAAAGTTTATTGTTTTTATTTTATATTTTATATATGACATTGTGTTATATATTTGTTAAGTTATGATTTATAGAATGTATACAAAATAATTAATAATTTTAATATCTCATGATAATAAATTTCTTAACCTCCTACTAGTTTATTAGAAATAATGAAATTAATTATGATCAACAGATCACTATTTTAAAAAGTAAAATATATTTTAATTAGGCTACTGGCTCCAACTTTCTTTGTTTTTTTTCTTTTAATTACCACAATTTGATAGTAGGTAATCATTCATTAAACGCATTACTTATGATTATGAAAATATTTCATTTATTAGAACTTTCTCTATTTTCATTTATTTTATTAATTTTCAGTGTTAACAATTATTTAATGAATTATATTAACCAAACATCAACTACTTTTAGAAGTAACGTTTCAAATACTTCTTATAAAACTATTTGTAAAGTTGCTTTCAAGATTAGCTTTTACAAATATATATAGCTTCTGCCATTACTTTTTTTATAAAAATAATAGCGACAATTTTAAAAATTAGCATATATCCTCTGCATTTTATTTGGGCTGGACTATTATTACGACATTATAGACAGCACACTAATTTTTATTAAAATAACAATTCATCAATTGTATTTTAGGCTTGCAGCTGGCATCCAAGTATCGCTTTATCTTTCTTTGTTTTCTTTAATTACCACAATTTGATTGTAGGTATTCACTCATGAAACGCATTACTCATGGTTGGAAAAAGTGACATCTTTGCAAACATTTCATAGTTATGCTTTTTGCACTACATGGAAAGAGACAACTCAACTCTTATTGATGATGGCCATGAATGGAGAAAGTGCATGGGCAAAAAGTTATACTAAATGCCAAATATCTGAGGTATATTTTCGTTTCTAATTGTTCTGCTGCGGATGGAGATCACCTGTCCTCATTTTCTGTCCCCTTCCCTGTCCTTCCACTTAAATTCTGATAAGTGTAAAATAAATTAAGTGAGAATAAAACATGTAATTAAATTTAAAACACTTGTCAGAATTTAAGTGGGGAGACAAAGAATGAGACTGGAAATGAGAACAGATGATCCTCATCCGTTCTGCTACTGCTTTTATATATATAATAACCAACCACCCAATAAGAAGGTCTCCTTTCTCTTTTGAATTTAATCAATCTATACTGATATTGATAAATAAGTCTATATTTGTGAAGAGCTGGAATATATGCAGGAACTACGTACTTCAGGTGGACATACAATTATATATATATATATGATCAACAAGCTTGTCATCAAGCAACCAATAAGCAGGTAAAAGAATGAAGAGGACATTCCCCTAATACCGACAATCTTCCATGTTACTTAATTTTGATAACTCCCTCCCGAGCAAACCAGACCACATGTTTTTTCCTCTTCATGATCATCTTTTTCATAAGTAAAAATAGAATATGAGGAAGTCATTCCCGATTATTATATGATTCACAACCGATCCGAATTCTACGGGCAAGTCACTGTGCTATCGTCAGCCCTGGAATCCAGTCACAAGGATGTAAATATGTAATATTTCCATGAATGGCTATGTTTTGGTCTGCACATTTGTTTCAGACAACCATGTAGCATTCGTTCCCTTTTAAAAGCTTGCGCATATGAACATGTTGAAATAATATTTTTTATTGAGAGTGACTGTTTAAACTTTTTAAGGTATCGCCCGGTTATGATTTTATTTTACCTATATCTCTAATGTCATATATATATATCAAATCTCATAAACTCAACATATACAAACTTAAATTTCAGGAGAAAACACTGAAATAGTTGATTTATATCATAACATATTATTATGTGAATGACTAAATGAAAAGACTAAAATGGCATAAACTTAATAAATTACCATAAACAACTTGAATTAAAATACTTGGATGGAAGCAGATAGTCCGATTTAATGGAGCTTGTGTTGTCCTCTAAATTGTTGCTCAACCCTCGTTATTATTATTTATAGAATTCTAGGGCCAACTAGCTAGGGTAAGTAGCATTATCATCTCTTGCCATTTATCACGTGCTTCATAGACGTCATCTACCACTTCTTTAATTTCACCTTTCCTACAATTCTAATGTCCAAAACTACTCCAGTCAAACCGAAACAACCTCAGCTACCCTTACTTGTTTGACTGTTTCAAATGGAATAGTATTGAGGCTTCATTAATTTGACCATTCTGAGCTTTAACTATTTAGCTAGCTAGATAGATTCCATCGAATTGTTTAGCTGTCTTATATGCTCTTAACGACGTTTTGGCTTCCAACACATTTGTATAATTATATTTACCTTAATTAACCCAAAGCAACATACAAAGTAGATGAAGATCACTTGTCCCCATTTTGTCCTCTTTTTATTCTTCTACTTAAATTCTGTCAAGTATTCTAAACTTAATTACATGTATTTTTCTCTTATCTTTTTTATTTTAATTTATTTTATACTTGGTAGAATTTAAGTGAGAGGATAATAAATGAGACAGGAAATGGAGATAGGTGATCTTCATCTCACATTTCATCCCACATAAAGTACAGCTGAAATGTTAGTATGATATTCATATTGCAATACACTGAGATGGAAGTTACTAGACTGCCCTGATTCAATTGACATTTAGCTATTCATAAGCTTGGACTGTTTTCACAGATGACCAAATTAGAAGACTGTGAACCATCCTAGACTTAAGACATAATAGACTTATCATAATTAAAGTAGATCTTGATAAGCCAACTATACAAGGCCAATATCTATGCTAAGTAGGTCTATTTCGGAACGTCAAACTCATGAAAGTCTGTGTCAACCCGATCAAAATTTTACTTGTAAGATCCGACTAGCTTATACCCACGAGACCACTTGAGAGATAAAAATCACTGGACTTAATCTAAAAAAATATTCACTATAACATATCAATGAGTACAATAAAGTGTCTCTTAATAAATAAGGATATCACAACGGCTTCTACTAACTACCAATAAAGTAGAAATCAACAAAGTCACACAGTTCAAAACTCACAAAATGGTATAAGCAGCTTAACAAATAGAGATTGAGAAATAAAATTATGACTGTACAAATAGAAGTTTACGATGCAAGGAACAATATACTATAAAATCATCAAAATCAAATCACAAATGACTACCTAATCTAAACACGCAAGATCAACTTGAAACTTTTCTCTCCCTCTCGGTGCGACGCTGCTCTGTCTCTGTTTTGCGAAATGAAAACTTAAAGAAAACATAAACGAAAGAAAACTTCAGAAGGAACTTGCTGACTTCCTTCTTCTAAAAGCTATCATATATATATATATATATATATATATTTTTTTTTTAAATATTGGTGTGGGCCCCACTACTAGTTGGACTCATCCAACAATTCTTCCATGGTTCCATTTCGAATTACTCAGCTTCTTGTATATTTATAACCTACCATTAATCCCCCTCTCTGTGCTAAATGATGTATCCAAAATATGATTGAAATATGTGTGTAGGAGCTACTACAGGTGCACTCACAAGAATGAACAGGGTTGCCAAGCAATCAAACAGCTGCAGAGAATTCAAGAGGACCCTCCATTGTACCGGACAACGTATTATGGCCATCATACTTGCAAAAACTCTCTTAAACCTGAGATAATATTGGAACCTGCTTCTTCTTTTGACTCTTCTACATTACTAAGCTTTAATAATACCCTCCCAAGCAAAGAACAACAACCGTTTTCATCATCATCAGTTTTTTCATCAACAAAACAGGAGCCTATGGAAGTGATTCCCGATGACCATATTGTTCAAAACCAATTATCCTCATCAGATTACATCCTGTAGTGTGACTATGAACTTGATTTCAATTAATCGAGGCATGTCACTATGCTATCATCCACCGAGTTTGTTGAATTCGACAATGTTTATGGGCAGTTTGGATTTTGACAGTTAGGTATGTTTCGGTCTACAAATTGTTACAGAGAGGGCATGGTATTGGTGGGTGGCTTCATCTTGTTGAAACAGAGCTTAAATCTATCTGTATTAATTAGCAAAATCAGTAAAATCTTTTTAGATTTATTAAGGCTGGTTTGGATCAAATAAATTTACCTTTCTTTAAAAAGAGTTATATGTAATTTTGTATAAAATTGTGATATGGCTCTGCATATTAGACGTACATATAACACATAAAAAATATATCTGTAATATATTTTTTTTCCTCAAATAATAATATAATAACAAAGTCTTTTTTCACTAAATAAGTCGACTACATAGATTGAGCGATGTTAGTGTGTTCTACCATAAATCACGTGTCTTCAAAAAAACCATTTAAATCTATGTCTTTTTCAATAATAATATATGCCTTGGTCCAATGCAACATTCAAGTATACTTATGCCATTTTTATGCTATATCCGTAACTTGGCTGATATGCTTAATGTACATGGTTAGTCGATAGCTTAATGAAATCAGCATGTTTCATTTCAAGAACAAAAACATGAAACATTTTATTTAATCGCCATATATGATAAATTATGCATTTAATAGATTATATACATGTATTGGCCATAATTGCATTGATTTCGATCTCCAAGAGGAACTAAGTTTTCTCTTCCAATCTTCAAGTCGTAATGCGGCTCATCATGGATAAAACTCTAATAGTTAAGAATGGAGAGGAGATCTAACCAATATATATAGACATCATTGATGTTAGCTCTAGAAAGTCCTCTCATCACGAGCTACTAAAAGTTTGACCTATACTAATAGTTATTTGATACATTAACCTAATAAGATATAATACGCCTAAAATAATGGATCATCCTTGGCCTATTTTGTCTTCCATATGTATCAATTGTCAACTTGTTTTATAAAATTAACCCAAAATTTTTTACTTAGTTGTAGCCCACAATAGAAAAAATTTCAACATTCTCTCACTTGTAAAACATTATTTAAAAGATTTATTAAAAATCATTTTTGGTTTAAAAACAACTCATGTTAATAACAAATTTTCATAATGTGGCAACAATTTAAAAAATAATTATCCATAGGATAACACTTTTAAATTGATCCTGTCTATACAATTGACAATGCTAAATTATGGAGGTAATTACATCTTTTTATTGATGTAAGACCTTCCATGATCACAAACATTATCAATGGCATGTACTAAAGTTGGTGATCATGTGATAGTGTAGCATGGGAAACAACACCAAACCTGTGATCCATTAATGATATTTTCAATGTCTGTCTTCCAATGATTTCTCTTCAACATCTTCACTCTCTCCCAAGCTTAAGAAATCGCTGCCATGCTCTCTTTGCACAAGAAATATTGTCATGTTCATGCGAGCAAGAATAACTTACATGTTCCATTGAGCAAGAATAACTGAGATGCTTTTCTAAGCAAGAATAATTGGTTTGCTTGTGAGTTCGCTCATCAAGAATCCAAACTCAGTATTATTAGACACTTGATATATATTTTCAATGGATTGGTCTGTAGCTAATTCATTAATTTCTTGTAGTGAACTTTGCTCTCTTGCATTTAGTAACTGAAATGTACCCAACAAGCAAATAGAATCATTACTCAAAATTGATAATCAAATGAGAGATTCAACTAATGAAATTAAAACAAATTTGACATCTATTCATGCTTGAAAGTTTAGAAAAAGAAATTAACAAATAAATCTGGCATCTCGAGTTGAAAAGAAACAACATCACTCGCTGCCACGTTAAACCAAATTAAAAGCATGAAAAAGTAAACTTCAAAAGAAAGATAGCTGCAAGAGAATCTAAAATTAAAACAACCATAAATAAGAGGGTCAGTGTGTGGACGCAGCTCTCAAGAGGACCTAGGATGAAGCTATCTCAAGGAACTTCCCATCCGTGGTACCGATTCGTGCTTGGCCTTGAAGGACGAGATGCGAGGATGGAGTACACCTAATAGAAGATGCAACTGAAGGTCATAAGACAATATGCGGCATTGTTCTTCATACCGATGGCGAGATAACATTAAGAATTCTTTAGGAATTTTAAAAAGTTAGGGTATTGATTAAATTAACTATGGTTAATGTTTTAAAAATTAAAATGAAAAATTAAGGAGACGAGAATGGTCCATGAAGTTAATGTGGGCAGCAATGAATGGCGCAGCATAAAAAAATATTGTCTTGTTTTAAGTGCATCTAAAAAATTTATGTAATGCAATACATGGAAATGGAAGGCACTAAATTATTAATATGACTGATATTTACACAAATTTCTTTAAAAGGGGTAAGATATAATACTAATTTATCAGTCACGTTATTCATCTAATTTTTATACGTTTAATTTTTTTAATAAATTCACAAACTCATTTTATATTTCACAAAAATGTTACAATCATATACAGATTGATTTAATATTTCTTTCACATTAACATATAATATAAATATAATGTATATATAAAAATTTTACACAAAACATTTCCCCTAATTTATTATAACAACATATCAGTATTTAGTTGTAGTTGTTACAACTTACAACAATATAGTAATAGAAGATTGCCGTAAATCAGTCAGAAAAAATTAGCTGATAACTTGAGTTCTTTTTTTTTGAACGAGTACCTTTGAATAATTTCCCTGTATGGTCCACTTAGAAGAATCATAGTTAATTTAGCAAAAAAAAAAAAAAATGATAGTTACATATTTACATAACTCACATTCCTCACAAATAAAAATAGAGTAAATTACACTCTCCTCCTTCCAAGTTTGATGATATTACACTCAATCTCATTCTTTTTTAAAAATGATATTCACCCTCATTAATTGATCAAGTTACAAAATTATGTAAATATTATTAGTTAAAATCTATAAGATTTTTCAAGTATTCTGATTATTTATGAAAAAAATATTTTTTTAAAAATATTATTATGTATAAATATTATCGCTTAAAATTTGGTATTATTTTTTTATTAGTTAAAATTTGATAACATTACTAGTTAAAAAATGTATATATTTTTTCAAAAAACTCCTTACACACGCATATAGATAAAATTGTAAAAGTTTTTTTATAAAAAAATATTATTATATATAAATATTACTAATTAAAATCAGAAAGTTTTCAAGATATCTGCTGATTATTTTTAATATACACGCTTTTTATAAATAACGTGAATGTTAAAAATTTTATAGATTTTAACTGATAATATTTACACAATTACGTAACTTGATCAATTAATTAAGGGGTGAGTGCCATTTTAGAAAAAGAATAGAGCTAATATTTTTAAAAAAAATTTTTTTATAAATAACAGTAAATGTTGAAAATCTTATAGATTTTAACTGATAATATTTACATAATTATGCAACTTGATTAATTACTGGGAGTGAGTGTCATTTTTAGAAAAGAATGAGACTGAGTGTAATATCATCAAACTTAGAGAGAGATAAGTGTAATTTACTCATAAAAATATGTGGTAAAATAAAAATATAAATGTATAAAAAATAAAATGATATTAATTATAATCAAATAATAAATATTTTAAATAAATTTGTGTAGATAATATTATTTTTTTATTTATAACTATTTTTTTATTTATAAAAAAAATAACTATTTTTTTAGCCGCCAAAGTATAATGGACTGATCAAACTGACCATTCAAAAGATAATAGCCCTAGTCACATTTAAACGTGCCGATTATATAGCAATTATATAACTACCTGGCACTTGTCCGTAGGTGCATATATCCCTAATTACCCTCACACTTTTTTACTAAACATGGGCGCTTGCTTCCAGTTCCAAGTCCTAACGTGCAAAACCGAAGGGTTTTATTGTCCTTCGAGAAGGCTGTGTTCTCAGCATGAAGTAAGCTGTATGAGCTCATCCTGCATCCCCTTGAAAACAAACACACTACTTCTCTGTCCACGCTCCGGACCCTTCCAATCAGAGAAAACCTCTCTCCATTACGTGGCAGATCTTCACTGGTTTGGGTCGTGAACTAACGCTGTCAATATTTGCTGAGGTAATTTTTTTTGTTACATTCATGAAAATACTAACAATTTTTAAAGTATTAAAAACATACTTATGCATATATTATTTGATATTTATATAATTTTTATTATTTAATTATAATTAAATTTATTTCATTTTTATATTTACATTTTAATTTTATTATATAGATATATGTATGTAACACTAAAGTGTTACTAATATTTTTCTTAAAATTATATTATTTAAATACTTAAAATACAATATTCAAATAACATTCTACTTATATATGTATATTATACATCTATTTTAATTTTACATGTGATATTTAATATTATCTAACTATATTTGCATCACGTTACAATTTCCACCCTAGTATCGTATCTTGCCGTGTACAAATTTAATTTCCCTTTAAATTTTTAAATTTGCAAGTTGGGGAAGTGCCATCTTGAATAAAAGGTACGTAGTGTCTCTCTCTGCTTCTCCTCCAATCTGTTCTGTGTTAGCTCTTCCAAAACGATAATGGAGAATCACCCTTCAAATGGCAAAAAGGCAATGGAACAGGAGTTAATTAGAGGGCGTGACATGGCAAACCAATTACTTGATGTACTTGCTGATAAATCTAATATTGACCTTGCTGACATGGAAGGATCTTACCATTTGCTGAAGATATTAATTATGCGCAAGATGCTGAGATCATTCACAAATTCCCTTTTGCTCTTGAACATCAACTATGACTCCAATGAGGTGGGGGTGCCTGCCACTAGATTTCTTTTCGTCCACGAGTTACTAAAGCCAGAGCCCAGAGGATACGGATGAAAAACTAGCAAGAGTTTGACCACTAAAAATCGAAGAGGGTGCTACAAGAGAAGGTAAGAATCATATACATGCCTTGCTAGCTCATTATATATATGAAATGATTATTGTTATCTTCTCTTTAGGATCTAGATTTTCTTAACATTACTCTCCATAATTACTAATTATGATTGGTCCTTAACTACAAGCAGTGAACTAATACTTCGATGTGATTTTATATACGCCTGGCCTATATATGTCTGATTCGTTGTAAAACTCGGATTGATGATCAATCCCGGTCAAACTTCCAGTTCAGCTGGCTACCAATTTGACCACCAGTTCATCAATTTGGTTTAAAAAGTTACCAATATAAATAAATAAATAAAAAGAAAAAATGACAAATTAAATTAACATAAAACAGCCAAGTTTTTGACCAAGTTAAGATATTCTTGCATAGCATAAGTGTATGTCAGAGACACTCACGTGATATGAGATCCACCTCGTAGTGAAACCCACTTCATATTAGTGTACATAAGATACACTTGTAACAATGCAAAAAGAAAATTTCTGGAAGTTTACAAGGCTTATTTGAATTCGGCCAAAAACCAATTAACATGTTTAATCATACCGGGGAAGGGCTCCTATATATCACCATGTTCGACATCCGATAAACCAAGCCAGCTTGAGTTTTACAACACTACTGTCATTCATCAAGGATTTCTTTTCCTTTTTGTTTGTCTTATTTTAAAAGTAATTTTATTTTGAGATTAAACTATAATTTGTCTCTTTTTTTTGGTAAAATGAATTTGTCTCATTAACTATAATATAAATTGATTTTTTTTCTTTCTAATATTTCAATTATTCTAGAAAATCGATTTACATGTTTAATCGTACTGATTAAAGATTTCGATCTCCAGATTCTCAGTCCGATATCAACTGAGTCTATTTGAGTTTTACAACACTAATCTTAAGTTATCAAGGATTTATTTTCTTTTTTGTTTGTCTTTTCTAAATAGTATTTTGTTTTTATCAAATTAAAATTTGTCTCTTTAATTTTAACAGAAATTATATATATATATATATTTGGTCGTTGCAATTGAATCCCAAAGCTTTCCCTTTCAAACATTTTTTTTAAGTTAATAGAATATGTTGAACAAACAAAAATAATCATCTCACCACATTTTTCTACATCACTTTTGACATTGATTAATGAAGTATAAATTCATAGTTAATTATGTGTATTAGTTAATTAAAGAGAATCATATGTATTAATTGATTAATAAGATACACATTAATTAACTTATATACATTATTAATTACGAATTTGTACTTCATTAACTAATGTAAAACGTATTGTAAAAAAATGATGTGAAAATATTAGGGTTGTTGAACAAAATATATAGCCTTGATAATTTTGGCATAGTCAAAAGAATCATGTTTTTTAACCCCATTTAATGAACCTAACCGAATACCATTATCCAATTAATTTCATTGCACTTTTAAACTGCATCTTAACTAGGTCCCCCAGATCAGATGAATGGCTATGATTACACAATTATTGGATCAATTATGACATAGTGTTTCTCTCGTCTAGATGATTTCATAAATATTTTAGTTTGTAGAATATTGGATTTGTTGTGAAAATATTTGAATTAGAATTCTGTAACTGGAATTCTTGTCAACAAAAGATCAATGGCACCAACTTGGGAGTACGACAGCTCATTTCTGACTGAAGATGGTTATGCATGGAGAAAGTATGGACAAAAAATGACAATGAATGCCAAATACCTTAGGTATTGTTATTCAAATTACTCAGCTTATTATATTTATAACGTACCAAAAATCTCTCTCACATCGAATTTGATATACCTAATATGATTGAAATATGTGTGCAGGAGCTACTATAGGTGCACTCACAAGAATGAACAGGGTTGCCAAGCAATCAAACAGGTGCAGAGAATTCAAGAGGACCCTCCATTGTATCGGACAACGTGTTATGGCCATCACATTTGCAAAAGCTCTCTTCACCCTGAGATAACATTGGATCCTGCTTCTTCTTCTGGCTCTTCTATAATACTTAGCTTCAATAACAGCCTCCCAAGCAAACAAGAACTCCCGTTATCATCACCACTTTTTGCATCAACGAAACCGGATCTTATGGAAGTAATTCACGATGATCATATTGCTCACAACCAATTGTTCTCATCAGATTACCTCCGATTATGTGATTATGAACTTGATTTCGATTACTCGAGGCATATCACAATGCTATCATCGACCGAATCAGTTGAATATGACAATGTTTATGGGCGATTTGGATTTTGATGATAAGGTATATGTTTCGGTCTACAAATTTATTTCAAGGCAAGGTATCGGTGGGTGGCTTCATCTTAGAACAGAGCTTAAATCTTTCTGTATTAGTTAGCTTCTTCAGAAAAATCTTTTTACGATGATTAAGGAGGGTTTCGATTAAAAACAGTCACCTTTATTTAAGAAAAAAAGAAGAAGTTACATGTATATTTCTATAAAATAAAAGAGATACGGATCAGCGTATTAGAACTAGATATAATATGAAAATATATCTGTATTAATATAATTTTTAGTTTTCAAAATGCATACTAATCGTGCATGCCCAATGCTGCATATATAGAGGTATATACAAATATATGCTAGCTTAACGTGGCTGATGTGTTTGATCGATGTACATGCTTATTCAATTGTTGAATAAAAGCATGTTCCACTTCATAGACAAAAATAGGAATGTTGTTGACTATGAATTTTGATGCAGGGGGATTACTGTACAAAAAGGACTAGTACACGACTAATTTTTAGGGTTAATACTCAAACATGAAGTTTGAAAGTAAATTTTTTTCAAAAGCGGTTGAATAAAACATAGTATAATGTATTTACAAGGTAGTGACAGTCAATCCTAATTATAATCCTAAATAAATAAATAAAGATACTAAAATAACATTAAAAAACTCTGAAAACACTAAAACAGACCCAAAACAGTTTTAAAGGAATGATTTTGGGCTTGAAAACTACCCCAGCTGGGTAAACTCGGGTTGATAAGACATTAGTTTTAGAAAGAGCATTTATGTTGATATTTGATAAGCTCAAAATTCTTCCCGAATCAAAAGTTATATCATTTGATGATGAGTCGTTTATTTGAGTTTTTGAAGATCAACTCGCTCTAAGAATTTTTCTATCACATGCTTCATGTCAGATTTAAATTCTTATTATTTTCAATAAGAATGGAAATACAAATTTATATATTATGAAGGGACCACTATCATTTACACATAAATTTATTAAACTGATATGTAACTAGTCTGCTAGCATTTTTAGTTCAATGACTACACAAAACTTTAAATATAGCTTTTTGTTTTAGCTACCCAAGCCCCTCACTCTTACCAGTGCTAATGCCTTTGCGTTCTTTTATGACATGATGTCAGGAGAGCCAGATCGATCGGGTCAATGTATATGAAACAAACTTAGATTTTTAACTAGCATTTTCACCTTTTTTTTTTTTTTTAAGTTCATCTATACTCATCAGGTTCACCATATATATAGTCATAAATATATTGGAGAGCCCCCCCCCCCCCTTCATTGCTGTAGCTTTCAGAAGATCACCAAGATGTTAGTAGTTATATTGGCTATTGCGGGGTTATTTAACTTTTCCTCATTGAGCATTGGGGTCTTCATCCTCTTGGAAGAGAGTTATCTGTACTAGTTGGCTTAATAATTAAAATCTTTTACAATGATTAAGGTGGTTTTTCTATTGAAAAAAAAAAACTCAGCTTTCTAGAATAAAAAGTTATTTGCAAACTTGTATAAAAAACTATATGGCTTTGCATAGAACTATATATAATAAAAATATCTGTTTTATAGAGGAAATCCCGTTAATACATTTTTCCATGGATTTAGATTTTCACATTTTCTTTAAGATTAGACAGTGTCCAATTATGAGAGGAAGGATAAGTTTTTTTATGGAGAGACTAACTATTATCTATACAGAGGTCCATTAGTTTTACACTTAAATAATTTTTAGCTTCTTCCTTCATAATATGAGTTATCTTTTTCTTATTAATTTTATTGGAAAAACAAAGATAATCCAGATCGGTTCACTGTATATGAAAGAGGCTTTGGCTTTGAATTAATATATTCTCAATAGGTTCAGCATCCTCACAAATATACTCAAGACTAGCCAAACTGGGGCAAACCTATATAGTTTACACGCTTGTTGTTCTGTAATTTTCAGAAATTGATCACGAGGTTGATGGTTATCGCGGCGTTTTTCTAACTTGTCTTATACTTATTATATGCCTAAACGATCGAAAACTGGGTAGTTTATAGAATAGATTAATGAGAAAATTCAACAACAATAATAATAAGATTCTCGATCATATAGCTCGCAAGTCCACAACCAATCATCCCACACCCACTTGTACAGACAAGTCCCACGCTTAACCATCAAATTAAATTTTTAAATAATAATAATAATAATAATAATAATAATAATAATAATAATAATAATAATGATGATGATGATAATCTTAAATTGATTTTTTCATAAATAATTGTTTAAAAAAATTTACAATAGCTAACTTTATCATAAAAAATAAAAAAAATTTAAATCCAAATACTGAAAAAGTAAAATAAAAAAGTTAACAATTAAAATGTCAATCACTCTTTAGCGAATGATTGTTTAGTCGCTACTTGCATGTTTATTAGCTTTTCTATTTTTATTGATTTTTTTTCCTGATTTAGTGTTTTTATCTTTTCAGATTGTGGTTGTTTAGAGACTATCGTAGAAGTATTATTTTTGAAAGTTGTGTTTGATTGGTGAGTATTTTGGTTTTGTTTGGGAACTACTTATATTTAATACATGCAATGCTCTTTTATAGTACCTTAAATAAATTGAATAAGGAAAAATGGTAATCTCCATTGCTTTTGGCATATATAGATAATCTTGTGTACCATCTTTTACAACAAGTTATAACCACATACATACTTGAGGTCTAAGTTTCGGACTTTTCTGAGAAAATATAAGCTTAACCTATAACTTAATTAATGTCTAATTTTTAGATTAGTTTCAGAAAATTAATGCTTAGGGTTATTTTGCTTATGTTTAATTGAAATAAAGAGTGGAAGTTTTTTAAAATGAAAAAGTGTCTTATAAATTTTGTTAATTGTAGTTTCAATGTTTTGTTTGATTATGTTACAAAATATGTACATTCGTCAATATCATAATTGGATATATAATAGACTTTTATTGGGTCTAAAGGAATATATTGATGCATTTTTAAATGGAGTGGAAGAATTTGTTTCCGTTGTATGTCAACAAGCATATTTGTCAAATGGACAAATTAGATGTTCATGTTCTAAGTGCAAAAACCTCAAATACTTGACTCTTGAGGATGTTAAAGTTTATCTTTATAGAAAAAGGTTTAAACTTGATTATTGGTATTGGATATGTCATGGAGAAAATGATCTAACTTTAGGTTGAACTTTTAATAATCATCCAAGCACTTCTACCACTACACAAATAGGTAATAA
Source organism: Ormosia semicastrata (assembly GCA_029884595.1). Taxonomy (NCBI): domain Eukaryota; kingdom Viridiplantae; phylum Streptophyta; class Magnoliopsida; order Fabales; family Fabaceae; genus Ormosia; species Ormosia semicastrata. Next base: position 24,414,728 of record JAQQTO010000055.1, on the reverse strand, counting down.
TGAACATTTGAATAGATTTGAGACTATGATTTATGATGTTGTTGGTCCAGAGTTTAGGTTACATTACAATAAACAAGTGGAGGAGTCTTCAAATATAGATGTCCAAAAATTTTATGATATGCTTCATGCGGCCCCAAAGCCTTTGTGACCAAGATGTGATGATCACACTGAATTATTTGTTGTTATTAAATTATTGAGTATCAAATTAAAGGGAAACATTTTCCAAAGATTTTTTAATCAAATAGTAACACTTATGAAAAAGACACATCCTTTTGATAATTATATCCCAGAAGATTATTAAAAGGCCAAAAAATTAGTATCCAAACTTATTCTTACTACAAAGAGAATTGATTGTTGCATTAATAGTTGTATGTTGTACTATGAAAAAGAAGTTAAAGAATGCAAATTTTGTAGTGCACTTTGATATAACATAAAAAGGATTGGTACAGGAAAACCAAGGAGATTCTTGTAAAAAGGTTGATTTATTTACCTCTCATTTGTAAGTTGAAAATATTATATGCCTCAATGAGTTCTACTCCACATATAAAGTAACATTATGAAAATAGACGAGAATCAGGAGTGTTATGTCATCCATTGAATAGAGAAGCTTGGAAATACTTTAAGGAAACATATCCTAAATTTAAAGTTGAGCAAGAAATGTTAGATTAGGCTTATGTTTTGATGATTTTACACCATATAGTCAGTCAATTGCACCTTACTCTTATTGGCCTATAATTGTCACTATGTATAATCTTCCTCCAGAACTATGCATGAGTACTTCCTATATGTTCTTGACTTTCATTATTCCTGGGCCACATAATTCAAAAAGTAAAATAGATGTGTACCTACAACCTTTGATAGATGAGTTGAATTTGTTGTGGGAAGAAGGTGTCCTAACATATGATGTTTTAAAAAAAAAGATAATTCATGATGAAAGTTGCATTAGAGATTGATTTTTTACAACCTTTACCTACTATTCTTTATTGTGGCAACCAGAATTTTATTCAAATTGCATATAATTAGTGATGCCTTTCATAAGCGCAACAAACACATTGAAATTGATTGTCACTTCATTCCTCAATACATCCTATGTGATGCTTGTTGTCTCATCTTTATTAGGACTTTTGACCCACCTGCTATTTTGTTCACCAAACCTCATCACCTTAGTCGATTTCGTGCTCTAGCCTCCAGACTCAAGTTGGTTCCTTTTACACTCACTTGAGTTTGAGGGACAATGTTAGCATATAAGTAATTTTAGGAAACTGAATATTTTTAGGATTAAGTTTAGGAATCATATCAAAATTGTACCAATTATATTTAATTATATTAATTGTATTTTAGGAGCGTAGGTGTGTATAAATAAGTGTAACCCTCATTTACAAGAGACATTAAAAAATGTAGTAACTTTTGTGTCTCTTTATGTCTCTCTCTAGTTTCTAGCACATTTAGTACTTTTTAGGTTAAATTATAATTTTGATTCCTGAAATTTTCACTAAATTTCAAGTTTGTTCTTATAGTTTTTTTGTTTCAAATCAATCCTCACACAATCACACTTACAAACATTTTCAAAATAGTCATCATCATTAACTTTCATTATAACATCATCAATGTAGACATTTTACAAGTAAAAAAAAGAGCATCTAAAGGGACATCCATTCATGAACAAAGAACTACCTACATAAATGAAGATACACTTACTGGGTATTTAAAAAAGAAGAACATTTAAAAGAGTACTTATTAAATAAAAAAACACTTACTAACTTAGTTAACTGACAGTATTATAATGATAATGAAAATTGATGATAGAAATTATTTTAAAAATATTTATAAGTATCAGAACTGATTGAAAAGAAAAAAAATTGTAAAAATTAAATTGAAAACAAATGAAAATTATAAGGACAAAAATCATAATTTATCCTGCTTTTTTATTTTTGATTCCTTAATAAGTGTCATTAACAAAACTCTTAGTTAATAACCTTTTGGACTTTTCTACGTACCTCAAATGCAAAGAGACTAGTTGACTCGGAGTAAGTGGAAAAAAAAAAATGGTGGATCCCACTTTGTGGGTGAGGTCCTCCTAAGTGGAACCCACATGATTAAATGCATCTAGTTTGTTCAGGCTTTGATAATGGATGCATCCAGGATATTTTGAACTTTCCTACCTATTTTTGGTACATTAAGTTTTAAGTTTAATTGCAGTTTTGGTCTCTTTATTTTAACAAAACCAACAATTTTGTCTCCTTATTTTCAAAACGAACTATTTAGTTCTTCTATATTAATAAAATATGCAATTTTAGTCCTTCCGATAATATACCGCTAAAAACTTGATGAAAATTGCTAATATGACATTTAAAATTTATTTATTTATTCCAAATAAGTAATTTAATTACATGTGATATACACATGACTCTCTAAATAATCAAAATAACCTTATAATTCAACTTAAAAATCCCTAATCCCTAATTAGAGATCTAATGGTTGTAATGTATGTGGAGGAAGATAGAGTTTCCCTCCTCATAGATATAAGAATCCCTCTAATAAGGAGTAATATGTATACTTTGCTTATTTGAAATAAATAAATATTTTTAAAAAAATCACATCAACAACTTTCTTTAAGTTTTTAACGATTTATTAACGGCCGGAGGGATTAAAACTATTCATTTTATGAAAATAAAATGATTAAATAGTTTATTTTAAAAAGGTTAAAATATTTATAAAAAAAAATCCACCAACTATAACCTTTGTGCAAATTACCCCCTGAATTTTAAAATGGTGTAAGTCACCCCTCAAATTTACATATTGTGCTAATAACACACACGGATGGGGATACTCTCCTGTGTGAGGCTAACAGGACACAGTCCTGTTCATTGAATCTGAGCCTCACATTTTTGTTAATTCATCATCTATGGTCCATGATAAGACACATTACTCTTCTTTGTGACTTCTACCTTGCTTTCCTCCTCCACCGAAACGTATATGGGCTGTTCTTGTTCTTTCGAGTTGCTCTCAACATGATAGCACAATAACAACAACAAGAAAATAATAATGAGCAGATAGCATCATATCCTTTAATGTTTAAAATCGTTTCTTGTGATTATGTTATATTGCTATTATGAGTTGAGTCCTTCCATATCCTTCTTACTCTGTTTTTGATATGTTTACAATCACATTTATGACCTTTCCATCACTAGTTTGAGATTCTTCACAGTTTATGGTTCATAGGTCCTCCCGATATGGGTATTCCTTTTTCACAAGAGGACTATTGAAAGGGAAGCAAATACCCATCTTTGAAGGTCCTTGTCATTGCTCTGTTGCAGGTACTTTACTATGACATTGTGAAAGGTTGCTTAGGGGCATTGGACACTCTTATTAGAGTACCAAAAGTGGTGAGAATAATAATGAGCCAGTTCAATTGTGGGTTTACAATATGGGCAACATTTCACTGGTACATATGACAATGCTTGTGAGCATACTAGAGAAGTTGCTCAAGAAGGTGGCAAAGAAGAAACTCCTGTCAATGCCAATATAAATGGGGACATTCTTTTCTGGCATGCCAACATAAGCTTAGTGAGAAAAGACTTTTGTAACAAGCCCAGTACAGTTTTGGACGCAGGTTTGAAGAAATTTGTGAATTAGTATGTGGAGCCTGGAGTATTTTTCACATATGGTATGGTATAGGGAGAAAAGTATTAAGCTTTTCTCAAAGTTGAGGTGCAAAGCATAATGTAAAACACGTTTCTGAGCACGTTTCTGAGCATCATAAGAACTGATCCAATCTCTTCATCATAATATTCTTCTTGTTGTTGTGCAATCATGTAGAGAATACCCATAACAGCAGGCCAAACAAGTTTTGGGGTCGGCAAAAAAATTATATAGTAAGTCAGTGGTGACCGATTCAGGAATTTTAGGCATTTGGGATAAAAGTAATATTATCAATATATAAAGAAAAAAAGTTTTATAAAAAAAATTAATACAAAATTATGAAAAATTAATTTATAATTATTTTTTTTGCTTTTTTCATATTTTAAAATTATTGAATAATCTTTTCATTATCAATTTTATCAAATATTTTTTTATATATGTAATTAAATAATTATTTAATAATTTATCTCTCATAATTGTATAACCGATTCTTTATGATATTTATAGGATGAAGAAGAAATGGTTAAATATTTATAGGGTCAAAAAGAAATGGGTAAATAAAAGAAAAAAAAAGAAACTTGAAAAATTTAAAAGTACTACTAAAGCATAATAATAAAGAGAAAGAGGTAGGAGAAGGTTTTGGTGTTCTGAGTATTTTGATAGACTTTAATACTCTATTAGCTCCAAATCAAATAGTGACGATAGGATATTTTGAAAAATAATATTAAAAAAATATATTTTATTTTTTATGACTATAAATTTATTAAATTTTTTATATAGTGACAAAAATTACATATACCCAAGAATAAAAAAGACAAATATATATATATATAAAATTAAAGAAAAATTTTCAAGTTAAGTGTGTGAATGAGTCCTTACTCTTTTCTACGTGAGTCCGTCCCTAGAAGTCACAAAGGAGATTAGTTTAGTGAGGTGTTTTCCTATGGATCAATGATTATAAATTAATGAAAATTAAATGCTCAGATTTAATAAACAGGACAGACAGTGTCCTGTTAGCTTCAAACAAGAACTTCCGTTAAATTTGTTAATGGAGATCTCACCTCCACTTTTTTCTTCCTCTCTGCATCACTATATTGTCTTGCACTGTGTGAGACTTGGAGATGCCATTGGTGAGGAGAGCTCGACAGGCTTTCATTGGCTTTTAACCTCAATATCAACCTTTTCGTTCAAACTAAAATAAAGTCCTTCAACAGTCCCAAATGGGAACTGTGCATCAACTTCTTGCTGGTGGTAAATGGTAATGCTAGTGCTTTTAGCAAGACTTGTATAGTACCCCTTGCACGCCTCACTATCTCCTTTCAAGTTTCCCTTTATTTTTAAAAAAAATATTGAATCTTTTTTTTTTTTGTGAATTTGTTTGGGTTGTCATTTGACTAGCACAAGATGAGGTGAGTGTGGTTTTTGAGCTTCGGTTGAATTGGAGAAAAGGGTTTTGGTTTCTGGTTTAGTTGGTTTAGTGTAATGAAATGGAACTTCCTTGGGGGTTGTTCTGTTTTGGAGATGGCTGGTAAGGGTGTCTAGCACGTTGAGTCGACCCACGAATTCACGGGTTCTGACCCAACTCAACCCATAAAATGCAGGTTGAAATGGGTTGGGTTGAGTTAGGTTGGGTTCGCAGGTTAGATCGGGTTGAAAAATGCTTCAATCCACAGTGTGTGGATTAGGTAATGGGTTAGAACATTTCTAACCCAACCCAACCCGCCCACCCTTTTAAAAAAAAAACTCAGACAGAGTGTGCGTTTTACTTGAAAAATGTCTTTAAAGTTCATAAATATCATCTCTGATATAGTTGGGAATAGCATTAAACTATGTAAATACGCTAACAAATAGAGACCAAAGTGGAAAGAGAAAAAGACATTAAAACCTTATTTATCTACTCCCTTTCCACTGACCCCAGCCCAGCTAATAATTCCTTTTCTCTGCAACTAGTTCTTCACAGTGCAACCGTTCTCTCAAGCTCCTAGCATTTGCGCCTTGAGTCAGTGATCATTACTTCTTCTCCCACCCGATCTCCTAGTCCCAACGATTGCGCTATCGCTGTGAGTCCGTGACCATTGCTTCTTCTCCCACCCGATCTCCCAACCGTTCTCTGCAACTAGTCACGCCACTATACAGCCACACGTCCCTCTTCCCTCTTGCGGCTTTTTCAGTTTTCTGTACCATGTAGCCCTAGCAGGTAAGCTTTCTTCCTCTGCTTTTTTCATGTAAATCTGAAACATAAGAGAGAGTGCAGCTGGGTACAGTGCAACTGCACCGTATGAGAAGCTACAAGGGGCAAAGTAGACAACAGAGCTATGGGTACGAGCAGAGTGGGCGGGCGATGAATGTAGTATCGCTAGAGAAGAAGAAGAGCAAGCTTGGAGTGTAAGATTGCATTTGCTAAAATGATTATCATTGATGAGCTTCCATTTAAATTTGTTGAAAATGAAGGTTTTAAAAGTTTTAAGTTATGCAACCTCAATTTTAAGTTCCTTCTAGACAACTATTGGTAGAAATGTTATGCAATTATACGTGTTTGAGACTAAGTTGTTATTTGAATTATGACTAACTTTATTTAATTTATTTCAAACTTAGTAAAGTTTGTTAGTTGTTAGTTTGTTCTGCACTTATTGATTTATGATGTTTAATTTATTTGAGATTGAGACTTATGATATTAATTTGTTAAATTTTGTATTTTGACTTTTTTTTCAATAATTTTTTTCAAAAAAAACAAGTTAGACCCACGGGTTCTACCAAACTCAACCCACTCTTAAGTGGGTCGGTTTGGGTTGGGTTGAGTTGAGCGAAAAAATCTCTTCGACCTAACTCAACTTAACCCACTGCTTTAGTATGCAAGTCGAGTCTAAAATCATTGTTGAACCCACCCAACCCAACTCACGAACACCTCTAATGGCTGGGACAGAAACTTGGAGAGCAATGGGGCTGTAAAAAAGGGTGACTATGAGGTTTATGGCAGGAGATAAGAAGCCAATTTTCGCTTCCACTCTTGTTGTCAAGCTACTGAGCCTAATTAACAATTCAGCGGTGGGCTTCAAATGTTCATTGGGTGATCTTTCTCTAAATTGTATTTGCCTTTCTTCGATGTGAATGAAGCTTAGATCTCAACTTTACAAGAGCCAAATGAATCTTCTGTCTTGTATTTAGCATATAGTTAACGGTGTGGTTCATTAGCACAATGTGAAGAAGTTAGGGGGTATTTTACACCATTTTAAAACTCAAGGGTAACCAGCACATGGTATAGAGTTAAAGGGATCTTTCTGAATTTTAGCCTTCTAAAATAATGAGGGTCAAATCGTTTGTTTTACTAAAATAGGAGGATTAAAACTGCAATTAAGAGTAATTTTTATAACATTTACTCAACGTTCCTCATACACTTGGACAATCGCATAAATTATTAATCCATTACTCGAAAAACTTCTTGTGTCTTTTTGGAGATTCAGTTTTTCTTCCTCCAAAATAATCTAATACTATTAAAATAATATTAAAATTTGAATAATTGATTGAACCCTCAAAAAGTAAATGGTGGTGATCTATTGTGGAGGAAGAAAAAATTTCCTTTGCGGAGGAAAGAATCTCTCCATTACCCGTGAATAAAAGGCCGGTAACTTTTATATATATAATCAGATGAGACAAGCACAGAAACTTTCTCTAGCCCTAGCACTTTACTCATTAACCACATAATATATTTAATTGAGTAATTAATTGTCCATGGAGGCGGCCGACGGCACAGCTAGAAGCCCTTGCGTAAGCCTCATGACCTTACTCTGCATATAAGTTGGAGATCTTCATTGGCTGCGCGTTTTTGCACACAACGTGTTGGAGCGTGGAAAAGTTAGCACTTGCACTTGTGGAACGTGTCTCAAGATTAAAGGTTTTTTTTTTTTTTCTATAAAAATTTAAGATTAAGGAGGAGTATTATATCATAAGATCATGATAGATTTTCATACTCAACAAGAATTTACAGAAATACTTATAAATAATTCTCTAACAACAAATTTTTGTAAGAATTGAACATCAACCAATTTCATTAACGCGATCCATTCTTATTAATTATGTCAATCTATGTTGGTTTAATTAAAAGTTTAACTTCATCTTTTTTGTTACAAAAGTTTGATTTCTTTATTATTTGATAAATTACAGATGATAGGTTGCACCTCATTTTTTTCACACACAAAAGTAAAAAATCTGAGCTATAAGCTCCTAAGTTCAGAAACTGATCGGCTCTATGATGGAGAATCAGCCTTCGGATCGCATAAAGGCAACAAAAGCGCTTATCGGAGGACGCAAGTTTCTAAATCAATTTCTTCAACATGTTAATAAAACAAGTGGAGATGAAGAAGAAGGGCCAATACTGCCATTTCCTGAAGATCTTGTGGCTCGATAATAGTCAGATCTTTCACAAATACCCTTTTGCTTTTGAATAGCTTTTTCTCCTTCCGACGGCGGCAACTCCGGCGAGGTCTCTGAAATGAAAGTGAGCGATTCCTCTTGGACAAACTATGAATATTTTGAAGGAAGTTGCTAGTGCTCCATCATTCAAGATATGAAGGCAATTCATGAAATTATATTTTGTAAGTCGCTTTCACTTATCATAGCCCCAATAGCATTTCTTTTAAGTCTTTGGTAAAGTATTTTGTTGGTAGCTATCTATACACGAATGATTTCACAAGTGACTTGTATTCTTTTTTAACAAATAAAAACATATCAGTCTCTTCACCCAAAAAAAAAAACCAGTCTTGTATGGCAATAATCAGAATATTATGGCGAAATACTGTAAAAAATTCATTTGTTTGAACATACTTCATTTTCATTTATTTAAGTATTTTTCAGAATTAAGTTATTTTAATGAATATATTTGTAACCAATCTTTATTCAACTAATTTTAGAAGTAACGTCTCAAATGCTTATAATTAATTAACACTACTTTAAAGTTGCTTTCCATAGTAGCTTTTACAAATATATAGCTTCTGTCATTACTTTTTAAAAATAATAGCAACAATTTTAAAACGTATCGTGTAACCTAACTATTTTATAAGAGAATTCTTTTGGGTACACTAATGTTGTAGTATATATTAATTGAGTTATTTTTTTCTTTAGTAAAGTAGGTTTGACTTGTTGATCAGGAGAGGGAGATGATAAATTAAATCAAACAGTCTAAAAAAATATCTGGTGCACTAATTGAGCCAAAATTCTTGACCTAATTTGTTATTTTTTATCTTATATTATAGATAACAGTCTGTCAAATTTATCTTTAAATTATAGATGATAACATGTTAGTTTGATTTTATATTATAGATGACAATCTATAAGTTTTATCTTACGTTGTGGATAACAGTCTATTATTTATTTTCTTTTATTATATATATTATAGTCCTTTATATTGTCTTATCTATATTTTTTTATCTATTATTTTATTTTAGGAGGTCTAAAATCTGGTGTGATGAAGGCTAAACTGAGGAACTTAACGCGAATGATCATATGATTCACAACCTATCATCCCTTTTGTACAGTTAAGTCATTGTGCTATATTCAACTCATGAATTAAATCACAAGGATGAAATTTCTTGTATCAAGTCATGTTTGAGCTGTTTGTATTTCCAAGACTCCTTTTTTTTTCAAAGAAAGTTAAGAGGAGGAATCCCATTCTAGGATCGAGGCATAACACAAACTTGAAGAAGTACGTACAAGTGGTACTTTACTGAAGAACTATCACTGATAGACAACCAGCAAGAATATTGAGTCCAATACTTTTATCACAACCTATTTGATCATACCCGTTTAGTCAAACCTCATTAGTTGCATTTCCATGAGTAGCTATGTTTTGGCCAGCACATTTGATTCAGACAACCATCGCTTCTTCTTGGTAAAGAGATTAGTATGTGAATTAAAATTTAGGAGAAGATCACCAAAAAGAGTTGATTTATATCATAACATATTATTGTGTGGAAATTATGTCTTACGGTTAAGATTAGGACAATCCAAAAAATATGTTCTTTATAAGATTGACTGATAAATAGTTAGTAAAAACAATAGTCGTTTCCTCAAAAGACAAATGATTTGTCCAAAGGAGAAAAGTTACTCCTCTATTATAGATTTGTCACTCTAATTTTAGTTAAATGTTAGTTGGAAAATTACCATAAAATGAAGACGTTGCATGATGACCTTATTGAAAATTGTTGGATTTCATTAATATGTACTGGAGTTTATACAAAACCAACATTGGAAACAGAAGAATCCGAAAAAGGACTTTCACAAAGACTGTAGAAACACAAGAATATAAGAAAATATTTTATATTTTTTTTTGAATGTCAATGTACAATGAGGTGCTCCTATTTATAGGGTAGGAGAGAATAAAACAAAATCGAAATCAATCTTATACATAAAGTCTAATTAATCCTAATATGATTACAAGATAATAACAAATAAAAATCAAATCATTTACAATCACAACAAATTAATAACAAATCAATCACTATAGTAACAAATAAACAACAAATTATTTACAATCGTAACAAATCAATAACAAATCAATCACTATCGTAACATCCCGCCTCAAACTCAAGTAGGTGCAATGGTAACTAACTTGAGTTTGGACAGTAAAGTGCGGAAGCGACTATGAGAATGAGGTTTGGTGAACAAATCAGCTGGCTGATCAAGAGTGCCAATCGAGACAAGATGAAGATCACCACGTAGAAGATGTTGACGAATGAAGTGACAATCAATCTCAATATGTTTGGTGCGCTCGTGGAAAACATCATTGCGTGCAATTTGGATGGCACTACAGTTGTCACAATGAATACCAGTGGAGGAAGACTAATGTATCTCTAAATTAGCAAGAAGCCAATGGAGCAGAAATATTTCAGAAGTAGTATCAGCAAGGCCACGATATTCTGCTTCAGTGTTGGAGCGAGCTGTCAGACTTTGTTTCTTACTCCGCCAAGAAATAAGAGAATTTCTAAGAAAAATGCAAAAGTCAGTGGTGAAGCGACGGTCACTGGGATCATCGGCCCAATCGGCATCAGAGTAGGCTCGAAGAGTTAAAGGGGATGCAACGGAATAATGAAGACTATAAAATAAGGTACCCTTGATATACCGAATAATGCGGAGGATAGCAGCATAATGGGTGGTGCGAGGGGCAGCTATGAACTGACTAACCAAATGAATAGCATAGGAGATATCTGGTCGAGTAACAACAAGATAGATCAGGCTGCCTACTAGCTGACGATAGAGAGTGACATCATCCAACAAAGTACCATCCTGAGAAGTAAATCAAACGTTAGGTTCAAGAGGAGTGTGTTCGATTTTGCAATCAGTGAGGCCTGCTCGAAAGACAAGATTAGAGGCATACTTAACCTGTGAGACAAATAAGCCATCACTGGAAGATAGAATTTCAAACCCCAGAAAGTAACTTAAAGGTCCAAGATCTTTCATCTCAAAATGTTGACATAAGAACTGTTTGAGCTCAGTAATGCCAGTAAAATAATTGCCAGTAATAATCATATCATTGACATAAAGAAGTAAGATAACAGTACCATTTTCTATTTTTTGAGTAAAAAGAGCAAAATTATCAGCAATGGAAGAGAACCCCAACTAACTGATAGTGCTGTGAAATTTAGCAAACTAGACTCAAGGTGCTTGTTTGAGACCATAAAGAGCCTTACGAAGACCACAAACCTTGTTGGTCGGGCAAGTGTATCCTGGAGGAGGGCGCATAAAACCTCTTCTTCTAACTCACCATTAAGGAAGGCATTTTTAACATCCATTTGTGTATGTGGCCATTGTCGAGCGGCTGCAATGGCAAGAAGAGTTCGAACATAGGTGATGCGTGCAACAGGGGCAAAAGTTTCTTCATAATTAATACCATACTCCTAAATGAATCCTTTTGCCACTAGACGAGCTTTGTACCGCTCAATAGAACCATCAGAAAGAGACTTGATTTTATAAACCTACTTGCATCCTACAAGAGGCTTACCAGAAGGAGGATCAACAAGGTCCCAAGTGTGAGTATTCTCCAATGCCTATAATTCCTCCTGCATAGCTTACTGCCAATGAGGGTCGATAGAGGCTTCCTTATAGGGCTGTGGTTCATGAAGGTGAAGTATAGTAGAAAAACAATGGTAATCATGAAGATAGGTAGGTGGAGTTCTTACCTTATGAGGACGCTCAATGGTGGGAGGTACAGGATCAATGATCGGAACAATATCATTGGAAGCAGATACCAAGGGAATAACTATAAACAAAAAGAAACAAAATGCTTGGATGCATACAAATAGTCCGATTTGTTGGAGTTTATGGGGTCCTCTATACTTTTCCTCTAGTTATTGACTATTAAGAAATTCTTAACTAATCACTGCTTACTATAGACACTCAATTAAACAATTGATATGTATAAAAGCATATTGTAAAAATAGAAGCATTTTTAATATGATTCATATAATTTTATACATACTTACCGACTGGGGTAAGTAGTAGAATCATCTCAGGCCATGTATCGCGTGCTTCATTGCCGTTATCAATCACTTAGTGTGTGTTTGAATTAGAGTTGGCAAACTTAAATTTGAATTAACTTACTTTTGCAAACTTAAGTTTAGTTGAAAGTGAATTTACAGTAACGTGATTTATGTTTGAAAACTTTTATCTCAAAAGTGAGTTTGACAAAATGAATGTTGTTTGGATGAAAGATTAAAATCACTTTTGAAGTAAGATTGAAAGGAAAAATATTCTTTAACGGATTTTTGCCTAATGAAAAAGTAAGAAATTCTTATTTTCACTCCAACTGAAGTTTAGAACCATTTTCCATTGACGTTAACAGAATTTTTCCAAAAGTAAATTTTGTCAAACATGTTAGCACATCTTTCAATATTCCAAACATACTTTTAAAATCCTCCAACTACAAACTAAACACACTCTTAATTTCACCTTTCCAACAATTCTTATTCCAAAAGGACCAAAACTACTTTCAATCCTCGAATTGACTAGCCAAAATTAGGCAATCGAGGCTTCATTTGACCATGCTGAGCTTTACCTATTTGGCTTAATTTTACCGATTGTCTTACTGTCTTATCGGCTTAGTTTTGGGTGCCAACACAATGACATATATACACATACATATTATAGTGTGAAGAAGAATCAAGTATTAGTAGGAATTTTTGCTTCTGCACAATTAGTTCGTTGCGCGGTTCCAAGCTTCAATTGTATAGCTAAAAAGATTGAATCTTAGCTCCGGCCTCTACTACTTTTCTGTTCTCATTTATTAATTTGAGGGTTTTTAGTTTTTGCAATACTGCTTGAATGTGGTATGGTATAAACAAGTATACTGAAATCGTATGCACTAAAATTATATTCATATATCACTGATATTTATACAGATTTCTAACACAGGAACAAGATCTAATCCTAGTTTACTATAACAATATATCAGTATCACTGATTTATCGTAATCTTCTACGATAAATCACTGTCACAAAGTATTAGCTGATGACTGAGTTTTTTTTATTTTGAATTAGTATCTTTGAATATAATTTCCCTATATGATCCATCCACTTAAAAGAAAATAACCATTTCTTTCGCAGTCAAAGTATTAATGAAGTGGTTACCCCCCCAAAAAAACAGTGCTGATGGAGTGATCAAAGTGACCATTCAAAACATAACAGAGTTAGTCACATTAAAAACGTGCCAACTACCAACTAGGGTATTGTTCTTGTCTCCGCTCTAGTCGGTGGTCGACGAAATGCCTTTGGGCTCAGTCAGTGAAGCAGTGGAAGTGTGCAAGACACTCTAACACTCAAATAGTAGAATAAGGCAAAAATAAAGACAGAGAGAACATATATAACCAGTTAAAAGTAAAGGAACTCCCTATATATAGTGCTCCAAGGTGGGATCTTAGAGTGGGGTGCGCACTATCCACTATGTCCCAAGTGATTCTTACCTGTCAGTATTCTCACATATCAGTATTTTAAATTTTATTTTTTTACAAGTTATTATTAGATTTTTAAATTTTATTTTTTCATACAATTTTATTTTTATCTGTTTCTTCTATCTCTGCTCATATCAAGTCACGCTTCATCGTCATTGAAACTTATCTCACACTATTATTCTCTCTAATTAATTTTTTTAGACACACATATACTTGTTCATGATTAATTAATTCTATTAGGATAAGTTAGTTTATGAAATGTTTTAAAAAATGTCAATAAAAATTATGTTCTATATTTTTTGAGAGGAGCTTATTAGTAGTAAATATTGACACAAATGATATATATTAAGATATTATAAATCTTCAAATTTATAAAAATGATATTAATAAATTATAATTTTTTCTTAAATTTTGTAATTATATATATACATAAACCAAGTTTTTAATATATATATATATGTATTCGTATCCTATAATTTTTTGAATTTGATGTATCTCTATATTCATATCTGTGTCGTGTCACATGTTCGTATTCGTATCTGTGCTTCATAGGGTCCAAGTATTAATAATGGAATTAGGAAATTGTTATGGTATAGCAGTATGAGTTGTGAAATATTTATTAACTGATGATTTCATAATAAATACTTGAAAGTCTATTAAATATAGATGTTTGACAAACTCTCACCATATATTAGTACCCATAAAAAAAAGATGGTTACTAGAAAAAATCGATGGAATTATATTCTTAAGAATTCGAAAGTGTTCTCGGAGTAGTGAAATTTCTTACTCTATACTATTGAATATGCACCACTTCATCTATAAAGAACATCATTGTCTCTCCTTTTAATTATATTTTTAATGTTATAATAGATATAATATACATTTATTTTAATTATACAGAATAAAAGAGATCTCTTACTTCATAAACACCTAAAAATCTATCTTATAACAATACTGTTATTTAAGCACTAAATTAATTATTGGTTGACAACATTTATTATTTAGTTAACAAACTAACGATAGTTTTTTTTTTTCATAACATAAAACACATTCTTAGTCAGCTATCGAAACAATAAACATAATTCACTCATCGGTAACTAGGTTTAGGCATGCCCCAGAATCCCAGGCACCAAGCAAAACCGAAGGGCAAGATTGTCCCACTCCCTATGAGCTCACCCTACATCTCCATGAAAACAAACAAGCCACTTCTCTATCCACGCTCTGGACCCATCCAATCAGAGAAAACCCCTCTCCCTTACTTGGCAAACCTTCATTGGTCGTGTTCTTCAAGTAACTCTTTGGCACGTGAACTAACCCAGTCAACTTGTGCTCAGGAGTTTTTGTCTCGACTCTGAAATGGAACCATTTGAAAATTTGCTAGTTGGGGTGAGTGCCATTTTGAATAAAAGGCAATGTTGTCTCTCCATTTCTCCACAGGTCTCCAATCTGTTAACGCTTTCAAAACAAGAATGGAGAATCATCATCCTTCAAATGGCAGAAAGGCAATGGAACAAGAACTAATCAGAGGGCGTGACATAGCAAACCAGTTACTTGAAGTACTTGTTCATAAATCGAAGAATACTCACCATGGAGATGAAGAAGGGTTAATATTACCACTTGCTGAAGATCTTGTGCGCAAGGTACTGAGATCATTCACAAATACCCTTTTGCTCTTGGACACCAATAATGATGTTTCCGATGAGGTGGTTGTGCCTATCACTATCAGAGATTTCTCTTCCTCCGTGAATTGCACAAAGCCTGAGGATACGGATGAGGCTTGCAAGAGTTCCAACGCAAAAAATCGAAGAAGAGGGTGCTACAAGAGAAAGTAAGAATTATTAGTCATGACCTTGCTAGTAAATTATGTGTGATATGATTATTGTTGATTATCAAATTTGGATCTATAAGAGAAATAAGAGAAGTAAACTATACACACTGTGATTAATTGAACAGAATGAAATGCTCAGTATATTGATGATGCACTCAGTGCTATTTATAACAACATTGTTTCATAACTCACTTGACAGCTGTACAAACTTTGCTAGCTATCATAACAAACTTTGCCAACTATTAATAACTAATTAACTAACTGACCACATTCTCTAATATCCCCCCCACAAGCTCAAGAAGGTTGACGAACAGGAAACACCTTGAGCTTGTCTCTTAAGACCTGAAATTGAGAAGGAGATAAAGGTTTTGTGAAAGAATCGGCTATTTGATCAACGCCAGGAACATGCAGAACTTGCAGGTGCTTAGCAATCACTTTTTCTCTAACAAAATGAATGTCCAATTCTATGTGCTTGGTTCTGGCATGTAGAATAGGGTCAGAGTGAGATTTACAAAGACTTAGATTATCACATAACAATGTAGGAACCCGAAAAGGAATCTGCAACTCTTTGAGCAAAGGATCGAATCCGAGAAGCTCAAGAAGGTGTTTGCCATGCTTCTATATTCGCCTCGGTGCTAGACCGAGCAACAAGTTGCTTTCTTCTTAGAGCTCCACGAAATCGATTGGGACCGAGAAAAATACATGAACCAAAACAGATCTCCCGTCATCCCGATCCGTGTGGCCCATCGACGTCACCGTATGCACGCAGAGAAAAAGGTAATCCAGTGAGAAGCTTGGAGCAAAGAACCGTGATCAAGAGACCCTTTAAGATATCGGAGAATACGCTTAACCTCTCCAATGCGACTCCAATGGCCGAGCCATAAACCGCGACACTTTATTAACACGTAAAGCAATATCCTGGTCTAGTTAAAGTAGCATACTACCAACAACAGATCGGTACAGGGATGCATCAGAGAACATCAGTGCCATACTTGCTTAATCTGCAAGTACTCAACATAGGAGAGGAGATACCCTTTGAGTCTTCCATTTTAGCTTTGCAGAGAAGATCTCTAATGTATTTGGATTGATTAAGCAGCAGAGAACCATTGGATAAATGCCTCACTTCAACACCCAGAAAATAATCAACCTTACCAAGTTGTTTCAATGCAAACTGACTATGCAATTTATGAATTAGATCTTGAATTATAGAGGGGGCTGATCCTGTAATGAGAATATCATCTACATAAATCAAAACATAGATGCATACGCCCCTTTGAGTGTAGACAAGAAATGATGGATCACACCTACTCTTGACAAAACCAAATTGTAACAAGGCATTGGTAAGCCGTTCATACCAGGCCCGAGGAGCTTGCTTCAAACCATAAAGAGAGCGATGAAGTTTACAGACAAGAGACTTATCCTGAGTTTCAAATCCAGGAGGTTGAACCATGTATACTTCTTCTTGCAAAAAGCCATTCAAAAAGGCATTATTCACATCAATTTGTTGGATGTCCCATTTATTTGTAATGGCAAGGGTTAGAATCACTCTAATAGTAACAGTTTGATTACTTGGAGAAAAGGTTTCTGAAAAATCAAAGTCAGTGGGTTTGTGAAATCCTTTAGCTACCAACCTAGCCTTCAACTTGTGCACTGAGCCATCCGGGTTTTCTTTGACTCTAAACACCCAACGGCAACCAATAGCCTTTCTATGAGGTGGTAACGGAACTAAAGACCATGTATTATTAGACTGCAATGCTTGATATTCAGCTTTCATTGCATCAAGCCACTTGGGATCCGACAAGGCGTGTTTCACATTTTTAGGTTCAGCACATGACAAATATGCTTTAGGCTTAAGACTTCCAGTTTTGGCCCGAGTGATCATGGGATGTGAATTATGGTTACTGATTATAGGAGGAGCAGAACCTACATCACGAGCAGAGACAGGAGAACATACTGCAGGAGATGGAGTAGGTTCAAGACTTGACTGAGCAGGAGGAATCAAATCTGAACTAGAGTGAGTTGAATCAGAAACATGAGAAAAATTGGATGGCGGTGTAACAGAAACAAGAGGAATAGATGCAGGTAAACCTGGGGATGAATATATAACTGAAGAGGCAGTGGAAAACAAGTATGGAAAAGGAAACCTTACTTCATTAAAATTGACATCTTTGGAAATGTAAATTTTTCCACATGGAGCTAGACATTTGTGGCCCTTATGTTGAGGGGATAAACCAAGATACACACACTCAACAGATCGAAACTGCAACTTATTCTTATTATAAGGTCTCAGTAAAGGAAAACAACTACAACCAAAAGTCCTAAGCATACTGTAATCAGGAACAGTATGATACAGGGCATGAAAAGGAGAGGAAAATTGAGACAATGCAGCAATAGGTAATCTATTGATTAAGAACACAGCTTGAGTGAAGCTATGATCCCAATATGTGATGGGAATAGAGGCATGTGACAGAATTGTCAAACCCATTTCAACAATTTGCCTATGCTTGCGTTCAACAGTTCTGTTTTGATGAGAGGTATGAGGACATGTTAATCGATGCTGAATACCCAAATCAGTAAGATATTTGGTGAAGGGTCTAAATTCCCCTCCCCAATCTGATTGAAAAGCTTTAATTGAAGATTGAAACTGATTCTGAATTAAGACCAAAAACTGCTTAAAAGCAGCCAAGGAGTCAGACTTTTGTTTAAGAAAATATATCCAAGTGAATTTTGTGAAAGTGTCAACAAATGTAACATAATAGTTGTAACCACAAGAAGAAGAAAAAGGGGCAGGACCCCAAAGATCACTGTGAACAACTTCAAACGGTTTAGTGTAAATAGTTTTAGAAGAAGGAGCATGAAGTTTATGTGCTTTACCAATGCAACAAGCACTACAAGCATCTAAAACATGTTTATTCAAAAATGAAATCTTACAAAGGTTGAGTATAGCTTTTACAGCATTAGAGTTTGCATGGCCTAACCTGGCATGCCACTGAGAAAAGGTATTTCTATTTGAAATGACATTAAAACTTTTGCCAACTGAACAAGGATTTGCAACAACAGAATTAGTCAAAACAGAAAATGGATTAGCTATAACAGTAGAACATGAGACTTGAGAAGTTTGAGGAAGAATATGAAACTGCTTGAACCGATATAGGCCATCTTGTCCAAGCACACCCTCAAGCAGCACCTTGTTAGATGCCTGACATTTAACAAAACAATGATAAGGGTGGAATTCAAAATAAACCTTGTTATCTTGAGCAAACTTACTGACTGAAACAAGATTTTTAGTTATGTGAGGGACATGAAGTAAATGATTAAGAGACAAAGAGTGATTTGGACTAGAACTAGAAGCAACTTTAGAAAAGCCTATGGATTGGATTTGCAAACCTTGTCCATTCCCCATCACAACTTGATCTTGTCCATGAAAAGGATAGCTGTGAGTAAGGTTCTGAGAATTTGCAGTGAGATGATACGATGCTCCAGAATCAGGATACCATCCTTGAGAGTCAGATACAGAGGGAGCACGTAATTCAGGTGTATATGGCGAATATGGAGACAGTGCCATATGTCTTGTAGGCCTCATAGCAGGCTGCATAGGTACTGTCATTTGATTTACAGGTGCTGCCATCACAGGTGCCATGTGGTGCATATTGGCAGGAGCAGGAGGTGCATAGGAACGATCATATCGAAACCAACACTTAAGAGCTTCATGACCAATCTTGCCGAAGTAGGGCGGGGTCCTCCTCCTCGGCCACGACCACGCCACGATATCCAAAGACGAAAATTATCGAATCATGGCCGAATTATTAGCATTGGGAAACCCGAGTTTGCGAATTACCAGTGTTTTCAGAACTGGAATGAGCAACATTAGCAAAAACGCTTGGAGATGCAAGTTCTTGCCGAAATTTTTCAAACTGCGCTTCTTGGACCATAAGCAATGACTCTATGTCGTCAACCGAAGGAGAATCTAAGCGGCCAAAAATCATCATAACAAAAGAATTATATTCTTCAGGAAGTCCTTCCAATACGGCATCTATGTGATCTTGCTCAGTTATCGTATCACCGACAGCAATTAACGAATCAACAATTACTTTGATTCTGAGCAAATATTCAGATATAGATCTCGATGCCTTTTTAGTGTTTTTCAATTCAGATCTCAACTGTCTAACCCTTGCTTTTAACAGAGAATGAAAGTGCTTATGGATTTTATCCCAAACCTGGTATGCGTGTTTGCATCCAAGAACACGAGGAAGAATGCCATCCGAGAGAGAAGCAAGAAGCCAGGTGAAAAGGATTTGATCTTGAGTCAACCATTTTTGATACTCCTCTGAGACTTTATCAGCAAGACGATCTTCTTCCGTAGCATATCGGAGCGGTATTTGAGGATTTAAGACGAACCGATGAAGATTATGTGCCGTGATGACTCCATTTACCTGCTGACTCCACATCAAAAAATTCTTCTCATCAAGTTTTAAGGAGATTGCATGCGGAAGACCAGATTTCAACGATTTAATCTTGATTTCTGGTGTAACATTCTCAGATTGCACAATATCTTGTGGACTGGATAAAGATTCAGTCATGATTACAGCTGCAGAATATAGAAATAGCACGAGAAATCGAGATGAATCGAATCGAAAGGAAAAAAAAATCAAGATGAAGATGAAGCAGAAGCGAAGGCCCGAAGGCTCGATGATACCATATAAGAGAAATAAGAGAAGTAAACTATACACACTGTGATTAATTGAACAGAATGAAATGCTCAGTATATTGATGATGCACTCAGTGCTATTTATAACAACATTGTTTCATAACTCACTTGACAGCTGTACAAACTTTGCTAGCTATCATAACAAACTTTGCCAACTATTAATAACTAATTAACTAACAGATCACATTCTCTAATAGGATCTCTCATTCTCTTTAAAAATATGATATATTGTATCATGTCATGTTATCAAAGATAAAGACGCAATTTATCCCAAACAGAAACGGGCCATTATTTGTAAAGGGGTCCATCACTCTTGCAGAAGTAATTTGTCTCTTTATTTCTTGTAAGTTGTTATATTAATTACATTATAGATAATGTTCTTTGAGAAAAATGAGATGATCAAAGATTCAAAATTCATTATTATCCTAACAACGCTTAGGCGTCTCACTATACTTGAGATATTAGCATATCACTTATTAAGTGAAAAATATTCTAAAAAACCACAATTCATTGTTATCTAATTCTTCTCAATAGCTGCTTTCAATGATTAAGGTTGATCTGAACTAATATTTAGATTTATTTTTGTATAGCTGTCTTAACTCTCATTGTCATGGATATATATATTTTTTATTATTGTCGTCCTTTTTCTAAGTAATTTAATTTTTAGTCTATTCAATTTTCATACAACTATTTTTGTCTCTAAGCTTTCAATTATTCTAATTTACACCCGGTTCATATGTGGGTTGAATTTGCAATTGAATTCCAATTAAAGCTTTCACTTTCAAACATTTTTATTAAAATTAACAGTATTATGTTTTATATTAAAAATATTCCTTTGGCATAGCCCAAAGGATAAGATTTTTTTTAAAATAAGCTTATATCTAAAGTGATAAGTAATAATATATTTATTATTAAATTTTAATTGGTTAAAATTCTAATACATTTTAGATTAAATTTAAGATGAATACACCTTCATTTGCTTATTTTAAAAATAAACTTACTTTAGAATATTTTTTTCCGCCCAAAGAATCATGCTACTTCACCCCATAAAATATATAATGAACCTAACCGAAAAGCATTAGCCAATTTATTTCATTGCAGTTTGAACAGCATCTTAACAAGGTCAACTAGATTGAATGACCATGATTACACAATTATTGGATTAATTGTGATATAGTGCTAATAATTTCATAAATATTTTAGTTAGTAGATTACTGGAATAGTTGTTGAAATATTTAAATAAGAATTCAATATAATTGGAATTTTTGTCTTCATAAGATCAATTGCACCAACTTGGGAGAAGGACAGCGCAATTCTGATTGAAGATGGCCATGCATGGAGATAGTATGGACAAAAAATGACAATGAATGCAAAGTACATCAGGTATTCTTCAATTTCAAATTACTATCTTATATATTTATTTATAACCTAACAAAAATCCCTTTCTCTCTGGGAGATTCTTATATAAACACTGGGCATCCAGATGGGTGCATCAAGCCAATCAGAATTTTATATTTTTATAGAGTTTTGTGAAATTAATTATGTGACATAAAGATCCATAAAATATGAAGTTCTGATTGGTCTGGTGCACTCATCTGAGTGTCCAGTGTTTATATAAGAATCTCTCTTCTCTCTGGGCCTCTCTCTTCTTAATTAATGTATTCAATATGATTCAAATAGTGAACGTGTACGCAGGAGCTACAACAGGTGCGCCCACAAGAATGATGAGGGTTGCCAAGCAATCAAACAGGTGCAGAGAATTCAAGAGGACCCTCCATTGTACCGGACAACGTATTATGGCCATCACACTTGCAAAAGCTCTCTTCACCCTGAGATAACATTGAAACCTGCTTCTTCTTCTGGCTCTTCTATAATACTTAGCTTCAATAACAGCCTCCCAAGCAAAGAAGAACACTCGTTTTCATCATCACTTCTTGCATCAACAAAACCGAAGCCTATGGAAGTGATTCCCGAGGACCATATTGCTCACAACCGATTGTCCTCATCAGATTACCTCCAGCTGTTATGTGACTATGAACTTGATTTCAATTATTAGAGGCATGTCACTATGCTATCATCCATCGAATCTGTTAAATTTGACAACGTTCATGGGCGCATTTTGATGGTTCGGCGTGTTTCGATCTAGAAAATTAATTTATTTCAGAGAGGGCATGGCATCGGTGACCTCATCTTGGAACAAGGCATAATTCTATCGATTTTAGTTACCTTAATTAGGAAAGTCTTTACAGTGATTGAGGGAGCTAGTTTTCCTAATAAAAAAAATGTAAATAAGCAAATTAATTATCTTTTGTTCGCAATTTAGTTCTTGAATTTATGTATGTGTACGAATTAATATTTCAATTTATAAAACTCATATAAGTGACAAATAAAAAAGACTAATGTGATTCAAGTTTTATAAATTCAAAGACTAACTCATATATATAAATAAATTCATAGACTAAAATGTGAGTGGAGAACAATTCACATGACTAAGTTGCCTATTTACTCTTAAAAAAATTTCACATTTCTTTAAAAGAAATTATATGTAAGCATGAGCGATTAATAGTTTTAATTGGTTTAATCGATAGTTAAACTGTTAATATTACACTACTATAAATTTGGATTATAAAGACCGATTTAGAGACCGATTTATTTCGGTCTCTATAGAGACCGATTATTAAGAAACAAAAAATCTAATTTGCTACAGAAATAAAATCGGTTTCTAATTTGGTCTCTAAATTTTTTAGAGACCGATATTTCGATCGGTCTCTAAATAAAAAAATTTACAAAAAAAATAAATAGGTAGCGATCGCAAATTCAGATCGCTAACAAAATAAAAAAAAAATAAAAAATGTGTCTTATTATTAGAGACCGATATTTCTGTTCTAAATTAAAAAATTTACAAAAAAATAAATAATTAAAAAAATAAAAAATTAGAGACCGATAATTTAGTCTCTAAATAAAAAATTTTAAAAAAAATAGCGACTACAAATTCGGTTGCTAAAAAAACAAAATAAAAAAACATATATGTGCAACTCACAAACCATTCCCGCTTTCTTCACTAAAATCTCATCTCCTCCACAATCACAAACCCTTCATTCTCTTCACCACCCGAGCCACAGAACCTGAAACACCACCTTCCGATTTGGACCCATCCCAACTCGAATCTGCCACCACCGACGATGGCTTCGACAACCACATGAACCAATTCCATCTCCAACTTGGGCTTACACTGGCTGCCGGCGTCTCCTCCCTCCTAAATCGACTTTGCAGCCGGCGTTTCCGCCTTCCGCCGTTGACCCAGGACTGATTGCACCCAAACGACCCGTTGTTGAAGACCTACCGCGCATCCCACTTCCTGGCCACCTGCGCTGTGCGTGTCCCCTCTACTTGCACTTCCATGGCGCCTCCGCTAACGACCCACCGCAGCTGATTCCAAGGCGCTTCCACTCCAAGCTCCAAGCTTTCAGCTCCAAGCTCCCATGGTTTAAACTTCCCCTTTCTCATATCTCCCTCCCTTTCTAACACAATCAATTGTGATTCATTGTTGTGCTGATTTTTTGGCACGTTTTGGGTTACATAATTTTTTAGGGTTTAGGGCTTTGTTTAACATTACTGATTTCTGTGAGTTTTCTCTCGTTTTGTATTTTAACATATTGATTACTTCTAATTTTTGTGTCTGTTTTAGAACACTATTGACTGTTATGATGTGATTTTTATGCTTCAATTGTGAAATTGTAGTACTTTTTAATTAAAAATGATGGAAGGGGTTGCTGCTATTAAGTAATGAAGAGGGTTTGATAATCAAATCCTCTTATCCACCAAATAAGAGGGACAAATAGAGCCAAGCAAACAAAGAAACGCTTCCAGTTTCATAGTTTATCATTAAGGTTTCACAAAGCATGTAATTTTAAAGAAAATGATTGTTCTTAGTGAGCCAGTTTTTGGGCACCTGTATTTCTTAGTGAGGCAGTTTGGACACCTGTATTTCTTACTGAGGCAGTTTTGAGCCTGTATCTATTTTTTCTTAACGTTACTTGAACCTTAATAGTTGCTTTTATTTTTATTTAAATGAAGGAAATGACTATATATATAGGTTTGCACCATCTTCTGATCCATCACTGAGTATTAAGTTTTATGAGCATACTACTGAGCAACAAGCATCATTGGGACATCTTAATTATTGATTCAACACAGATTGAAGGAACTCACGAGGGAGCATTAGCAGGGGAAGAAACTGGGGCTGCTGATCAAGTAATGAGGGAATCACATGGGTCAATAGGGGCAGCAACTGGTCATCAAGTCATTGCATAGAGTAGTAGTGCAAAAATTGAGTTTACATCATGTAACTCTTTGACTAGTTGATATTTGATGTGCATTCTGTTGTAGTTAATACTCAAATTATTTTATCTGGCTCCCAATGTACTTGTTCATATTTATAACTTGTTAGGCTTCATTTAAAATAGGGTAAACCCATTTTATCTATAACGTGTCTCTACTTGTGAAAAATAATGTTACTTACGTATACATTATCTGATTTATGAAAAGCATAAGCCATTCCTATATCATTCCAAAAAATGTGAAGGTTTTGGTCTTGGTTTGTTTGTTTGTTTGCTTCCATTTTTTTTCAATTCAGTAACTTCCCCCAGGATTTTTGTAAAGATTTCTTTTTATTTTCATATTAGCTCCTTGTATCAGGTTTGAACTATTGATAATTTAATAGCAAATAGGAATTGTACAGTTCTTTTAAACTATTTATTAACACCTTAGTATTGGTTTCAGTTGCCACATATGGTAAGCCTAGCTATTGGAGTTCTTAGTTGCATTCCTTTGATATTCTTTGTATGCTTGTTTTTTATGTTTCATGACAAATGAGCACAGTTGCTCTAGTAGGAGTTGCTTGATTTGTTGGCTTGATGGTACTTTTACATGATTTGCTGTGGGTTTATGAATTGGTACGAATCTAGTTTGGAAGGGGATGAGGTTCTGGTTGAGGAACCAGAAAATCTGGTTTTGTTACGTGCCTAGCGCTGCGGTGCCAGGGTCTTCACTCTACGGCGCGCGAGCTCCCAGGCTGCTTGCGCGCTTTCATAAAGGGTTTACAGCTATACTACTATATTTAGCACTTAAAGCCAGAAAGGTAAGCTTTACCGCTATATTTTGTTCTCTCCTTTTCGAATTTATGCAAGAAATATTTTGTCTTATGTTCTGTTCTTTCTATGTTTGATTCTTATTTTTATCAGAAATTATGCCATGTGTTTAGCTCTTTGAATAATTCCCAGCCCCTCTAGATATCATCTAGTTATGCATGAAATAGGAATAATGTTCAAATTTTGCTTTCTCTACTTGTAAAATTGGTCTCAAACATACATTAATCAAACTTTGAAGAGTTGTGGGATAGTGAGAAGAAAGAGGAATTTGTGTTGATATACTTAAGTTTAGATTATCATAATTAAGTCATTTAATAGGCATGGTATGTTGATTTAAAAGAGATAGGTGCCTTGGAGATTTTATGATGAATAATTCTGACCTTGAATAATTCTTGAAACATGAACTTTGTAGAGATTTAAGGATTTCGTAACATTTTACATTCTTGATCACAAGTATGAGAAGACGAAGAAAATAACCTAAGCATAGAACTCTTGAATTCTTCGCAATATCTCTCAAGTTGTTCTTTATTGCCTTGTAAAAATTTCTTTAATAGAAGTGGCCTTCTGCTAGTTGTAAAAATAATCCTATAATAAGACATCCTTTTTATTTCAGACATTCAGAAATTGTCTAGTTTTTGGAATTTGCCATAAACTCTAATATGAGTGGATTTTGTTCAACAAGCGAAGAAGGAGCATATCACCTTCAGAGTTTCACTGCTAGGAAGAACTCTAGATTGCAAAATCTGGGGGAAGCTGAGCTTTTGAAATCAAAGGCCTCAAAAATTACTATGACTCATTACCAAAAGAATGTTAAAAATGTCACTGGTAGAAAAAAAATAAAGTCATCTAGCAGTCCATTCAATAAAAGACAACCAGAAAGATCTCCACCTTAGCCAAGTGAAAATGGCAACAAGGGCTTTTCAGCCTTCTCAAACATTTTCCATGACTGATGGTGCAGAAGAGGAGGAGGAGGACGATGACGAGGAGGAGGAAGAGTTTTTATTATTAGAGTTTAGTTTTGTATTGTGTCCAACTTTCTTATATTTGTAATGTTGTGGTAATGAGATATTGTAGACAATGCTTAGTTTAGTTTATTCTAGCTTGATGTTTAAATGATATATTCTAAAGACTGAATTACTTTAGTTTACGTTATTTTTTATATATATGTTTGGTTATATATGTGATTGTTTATTGTTGTTTATTAAGTGTTTTAAAAATTTAGATTTTAATAAATTTAAAAATAATGACAAATTTACATCATAAATTAGAGACCGAATTAGTGATCGAATATATAAAAAAATACATTTAGTAACCAATTTAGAGACTTATAAACTAGTCTCGTAATATATTGAGGCTTTTAGAGACCGATAAATCAGTCTCTAGTTTAGAGACTGATTTAGTGATTTAGTGACCGATTTTATAAAATATATAATATATTCAGAGTTTTCGAAATCGATTTAGAGACTGATTTAGAGACCGATAAATCAGTCTCTAGTTTAACAACCAATTTTATAAAATATATAATATATTTATGCTTTTAGCGACTGATTTTTCAGTCTCTAAAACTCAAAATTCTAGTAGTGTTATAGTTATATAATTTTTTTCTATTAAAAATAGTTAAAAATGTAAAATTAAAAATCGATTAGTGTAACCGATTAGTTCATTAATTTTCACTGAATTTCTTAATTTTTTATTATTTTTTTTATTTAACCATTTCTTTAATTTTTTAGTGAATTAGAACTGATGAAATAATCGATTCACAGTTTAACTAGTCCAGTTAAACGTCGAAAACACTATATATAAGTTTGTATATGGTTGTGCCTAGAACTAGATATAGTAAAAAAAACATTTGTAATACACCTTGCCTTTTCAAATGCATAATAATTATGCTTTGGTCCAACGCAGCATACAAGTATATACCATTTATGTTATTGGTAATCTAGTTGATCTAGTTTATGTTAGAAGCTCAATTAATAAAAATTGGAGACATACAAAAGAATAACAAGATTCAATTTCTGCAAATGTTCTCGATCACAATTTTCCTTTCCATATTCCTAACCCTCTCTCCCATGCCAACCTAGTTGATCTACTTGCGCATTGTAATTAGCATCTACCGTTTCAAATACCAAAATAGAATAGAGAATAAGAAATCCTCCTAACACTAATTTGGATTATCTTAGTGTTTACCAAAATATTTTGAAAATAACTAATTAGACTATGGTAAACCCTTTGTACAATGGATAAAGTTTGATTCTCGATCTCAATTCGGAGAAAGGATTCGCTTCTTCTTGGGATTCTAATCTAAGTTAGTATCTTAAAGGAATTATGTTAATGATTTTAAATTCAAGACAATTATGCAAATTTAAAATTGAAAGATTTATGTGTATGTTTAACTTAAATGGAAAATAAGTTTGATAACTAGAAAGACTTTGTTTTCGAGAAAAAAGAAATTAATGCAAATGAAATGAAAATAAATTAAATGTAAATGACTAAAATGAAAGACTCACTTAATGAGGAGTAGAAGAGAATTTGCAAAGAAAGTAAAGACTAGAAATGTAAAATGACTTTGTATTTAAAATTACATTGAAAATGGTACATGAATGAAAGTGGATGGAAATATATTGGACTAGACTTGCATGCTATTTGCTCGAAATGTTAATGGTCGTGAAAGCGTGAGTTTACAAGTGTTTGTGAGTAATGAATTTTTAACCCCTAAATGTTTCCATCCTTTTGGTATTTATAGACTTTCTAAGTAACTACTATTTTTATACGATCTTGACATGTGTCTGAAACAAAGATAACTACTAAATAATTAGTAATCTTTGTTTAATAACCACCAAATCCTTTTCAGCGATCCTCGTACTACAAGTAACTACGTAATCTCAACCATCAATCCTTGTATTATCTTGATCTAACATCTGCAACCATTGTTAACTTCTAATTTAAATTAAAAAATCTCCCTTTTTGA
Source organism: Ormosia semicastrata (assembly GCA_029884595.1). Taxonomy (NCBI): domain Eukaryota; kingdom Viridiplantae; phylum Streptophyta; class Magnoliopsida; order Fabales; family Fabaceae; genus Ormosia; species Ormosia semicastrata. The sequence continues at coordinate 24,386,495 of JAQQTO010000055.1, read as the reverse complement.
ATTCAAACTTGAATCTTCAACTATTTTTTAGTTTTTCACCTAATCGAGATCTTCTATTTTTCTTCAAGAATTTGCTAAGTGTAGTTACTTTTCATATCTCGATTTTGATATTGAATCAAAATCTCAACTCCTATTATGAAGCCAAAATGTCCTCGATTTCATACTGACTTATTTTGTCAATTTTGAGTTTCCATTACAACTCCAACAACTGCTAAAATTTTTGATCTCCAGGATCCTCTCGAAATTCTTATTTATGAAATCAAAAGTAACATCATTATCAAATCAAAACTTAACACATGTTTTATAATCTAACATCTTTCGATGACAAATCAAAACGATTTCTCTTGTCAAATTCCAAATCAAACAACATCAACTTAATGACTTTGTTACCTTTGATTCTAATCAGAATTGTGAAGTCAAGAAGTAACCTTTCGACACTTAATCAAAATCATTAAATCGAAAATGTGTTATTTTTTACTAACATATATCCCCCAATATTTATTCTCAAAGTATTGAGAGATAAATATTTTATTTTTCTAAGCATTCCTTTTTTATTGCAACTGACTTCACTTTTTAAATCATCTTGTCAGTTGAGTCACGCAAATAAGTGAAAGGTCAGATGGTAAAATCTTTAATTTTGTCTCAAATCTCCATTAACCTTTTAAAGTATCACGCGGCCACTCCCCCACGATCCAACTACCTCCACTTTTTAGGGAATTACAAAGTTAATGATAAGCCATAATGGACAAAATAGCTTTAGCTGTACTCTTATCATATCACATTTAATGGGGTATGCACATTTTTTCATCCCTCTCCTTTCAGTTACTTTTGAAAATTCCCTATTTAAAGGACTTCAAAGGTTTGCTTTAATTTATGTGTTTTTTTAATGACATTTAAAATTTTGATCTTTTTTTAATCGAAATTATAATCTTTATAATGAAATTTTTATTTCATGAATGGTTGGTCTATATAATTTCAAGTACTTACCATTTATTGAAGTGATCTTTTCATTTGAATTAACATTACTAATTGAATAAGCATTACCAAAATAAACTTTTTCAATTCGATATGGCTCCTCCCAATTTGGGGACTATTTCTCAAATGACTTCGATTTTTTTTCCATAGTTAAAATAACCTTCCAGACCAAATCACCAATAACAAACTATTTTCTCTTGACTCGAAGATCATAGAATTTTACAATTCTTTCTTTTTATTGAATCAAATTTTCAAGAGCAATTAATATTTTCTCATCTAATTGATTTAGTTCATCAAACATTAAATCCCAATAATCTTGAGTAGGAATTTCATCTTGACGTTGTAACCTAATTGACTGAAGATGAATTTCGATTGGTAAGACAGCATCATGACCATAAACTAAATGATATGGTGTTGTATCAATAGCCTCCTTAGGAGAATTTCAATAAGCCCATAAAACTTGGCTCAAAGTTGTTAGCCATGACAACTATCACCCAAGAAGGGGGTGAATTGGGTGATTACAAATTTTAATGTAACTTTGATAAATTAAGCATTTTGAATCACTTAAGTAATAAATGGAGCAGAACATGCACAACAAAGGTACGACTATTATAAATTACTCAAATACAACTTGGGATATATGATGAATTGAGCAAATAAGCTAGATATCAAGTTCATAGAATCAAATCACCAAGATGACAAGATATGCAATAGATAAATATACTACACTAAATACTGAAATTAAAGAGTGTAAGGAAGAGAGAATCAAACTCAAGAATTTATCCTAGTTCAGCCACCAACCACTTGTGGCCTACATCCAGTTCCCAAGCTTAACTTGAGATTTTTTTCACTATCTCATAAACTTCATGGGTGTTAGGAAAATCATTGTACAAACAAGAGCACTCCTCACACCTTGGGATACCTTACCCTTGTGCTAGAGCCTCCAATTCTTCAAGTTTCATAGGTGCTTGATGACCTTTACAATCAAGAGCACTCACAACACCTTTGGGATACCTCACCTTTTGTGTTTGAGTCTTACTATAAGGGATACCTCACCCTTTTCTCTCTTGAGGTATCCCTCACCCTCTTACAATGATTTCAAGGTGAATAGAAAGAATAGAAACTCTCATAAGAGTAGATATACAACTTGAAGAACAAAGTATGAATGATAGAAAACTCTCTCAAGAGTGGATAATACAAATTAAAGAATAAAGGAATAGAATGATTTTGCAATAAAGAGCTCAAAATATGATTTTGGTGATTCAAGGATCAAATCAAGTGTTTAAAATGTGTATAAGCTTCATACAACACTTATATATAGAGCCCAAGTGATAAAATAGTCGTTGGTAATGTTTAGAAATGATTTTTTATGAAAACTAGTCGTTTATAGCCGTTAGGAACATTTCTGAGCACTTGGTAATCAATTACACACTTATGGTAATTGATTACATGACTTCTATCAACGTTGTAATCGATTACATGACTTGTGTAATCGATTATAGCATTTCTGGTTTTGAAAGCTGACTTTAAAATGTCATAACTTCTTCATTTATTATCCGATTAAAGCGAATGATCACTCATTAGAAAGAACTTTGATCTATTTTTAAATGAAATAATTTTTAGAACAAAACTCAAAGTATTTTGAAATATATGATCAAAAGAGTAATCAAAGGTCAGCTTTTCAAAACTCAAACTTGACTATTTTTGAAAACTGACTTTATATAGTCATAACTTCTTCATTTCTTATCCGTTTAAAGAAAATGACCACTCATTGGAAAGATATTTGAGTCTATTTTCATATGCAATAAGTCTCATAATAAAAGTCAAAGTAATTTGAAAGTTATGATCAAAATAGTAACCAAATGTCAGTTTTGTAAAACACAAACTTGACTATTTTTCAAATGTTTGAACTACCACTAAGACTAACTTTCCAAAAAGTAGTTTGTTAGGCATTTAAACATGTAAGAACCATTTTTAAAGACTTAAAAATATATTTGAGTTCTTTTCTTGTAAAACATCGATCTTTACATAGGATAAAACTTAAAAGAAAAATATACCAATTTTAGTCCTTAGGCTTCTTGATGTAATCCAATCTTCTATAAATTTCTTCTCTTCAAATCTTGTAAATGCTTGGAACATCTTATCATTCTCATTCTTATTGAGTTGAGCATAATTGTGATCTTTTACTTTCTTGTTGCAATGTTCACTTTTGGTACTTGGACTATCCTACAAAGTATTACTCACTTAAAACAAGCATAGTTAGTCCAAATTCATAACTCAATATATTCATATGCATGATTCATAAATGTATAACTCTAATTAGTCTAACATACATATAAGACTTTCATAGACACATCCAAATAATATATTTATCAATTACAAATAGATATGCCTATATAGGATGCAACAAAGAATACTTTGCACATTTTTATTTCAATAGAGCCAAATCCAATGTTAATTTAATACAACTCATATAAAGTATTATTGGATATATTATATGAAGAATGTTACACATATCTCATTGCATGATTATTAAGTGAAATATAACTAGATAAAGTACATAATCATGCATGATGCAATATATCTCATTAAGCACATTTATGTAACATGATCAATATTCTTTTATGATGCATTTGTTATCTATAAAGTACATTGATCAAACATAAGTATCATTCTTTTTGTCTTGTATTTGTCATCATAAAAACTTAACATATTAAATCATTGGGACAAACTTATTTCCACAAAAGTCTCATTACAACAAAATTGGCCTATGGCCACATTTTTTTGAGTTACACTTTAAAAGTGTAGCCTTAAGTCTTAATAGGAAACACTTTTATAATGGTAGCCTTTTCTGAAACCTATAGCCACATTTTTTTAAGCTACTCTTCAAAAGTATAGTCTTAAGTCTTAATAGAGAACACCTTTATAAGAGTAGCCTTTAAAGTGTAAATGGCCACATTTTTATTACTTGTGAAATTGGTACTCAATATTGATCAATTCTCGTGGGAACGATACTCATTCACTCTTTATTACTTATGCATCTCGGTATACTTGCCAAAGCCTCATCAAGTTTTTGGCGCCGTTGCCGGGGATTGAATTAGTATTAATATCAAGTAGTATCTAGAATATTGATACTTTAAACATTCATTTTTTTTATTTGACATTGTTTAATTATTGTTTAATTCTTGTTTCTTGGCTTTCACTTTGGACTTTTGTTTTTTATGTGAGGTATCGTTAATCCAGGAGCTTTGCTTTTTGATCCAGAAATTAAAAAGACTGCTAAAAAAATTGAAAAAGAACCAAAGCAAGAAAAAAGGCAGAACAATTAGCTATGGCTGAGCAAAATAGACAACCAGTCCGAAGAACTCTTGGGGATTATTCCATCCCCACAGTTGATGGGTGTTTATCTAGTGTTGTACCCCCTCCTGTTAAAGCTAAGAATTTTGAGCTGAAGACATCTCTTATTCAGTTGGTGTAGTAGGAATAGTTTGGAGGTAATGATGATGAAGATCCTAACCTTCATATTTCCAACTTTTTGGACAATTGTGAAAATATAAAGATTAATGGAGCAACTGACGATGCCATCAAGTTGAGATTGTTCTGGTATTCTGTGAGGGATAAAGCCAAACATTGGTTGCAGTCATTACCTAATGGGAGTGTTACTACATAGGATGACTTAGCCAACAAGTTCCTTGCACAATTTTATTCACCCTCAAGATACATGAAGATGAGGGGTGACATATCTTGCTTTGCACAAAAGGAGGGAGAATCACTACATGAGGCTTGGGAAAGATTCAAGGAGATGTTGAGGAAATGCTCGAATCATGGATTTGGTGAATTTCAGACAATGCACATTTTCTACAACAACTTCAATCCGACTACAAGAAATATGATTGCAGAAGAAGCTAGACAATTAATTGAGGTCATTGCAGTAAATGAGTATCATACACCATATGGAAGGTCAACAGGGAAGCGTGGTGTTATGGAATTAGAGGCTTTGGATGCTATCTTGGCCCAGAACAAGTTACTATCTCAATAAATGGCCAGCCTTACAAAATAATTTGGAAGCATGCAAGTGAACTCTATGAACTCTCAACCTCTAGTTTGTGACTTTTGCGGAGGAAACCATATGAATGGAGCTTGTGATGGAAGTGTTTCAATTCAAGAGCAGGCCAATTATATGGAAAATTTTTCTAGACCTCAAAACAACCCTTATTCAAATACTTATGATCCAGGGTGGAGGAATCACTCAAACTTCTCATGGAATACATAAGGAATGCCAAGGCCACTTCCTCCTCACCAACAACCTTCATCTGCATCTCCCTCACAACCCCAACAAGCAAAATCATCTGATCTTGAAAGCATTGTTAAAAGTCTTGCTTTGACCACCGACAATTTCATGCAAGAGACTAGATCCAATTTTAAGAATCAAGAAGCATCAATTAGAAGCTTGGAATCTCAAATTGAACAACTTTCTAGACAAATGGCTGAGAAATCACAAGGCACTTTGCCTAGTGATACTATTACAAACCCCAAGGAGCATTATAACGCTATCACTACAAGAAGTGGGAAAGTGATTGAGCCATAAGAAAGGAAGGATAAGTCGAGTGAGGAATTTCAAGAGCAAGTGATTAATGAGATTCTTTTGGAAGATAAAGTCCTAGAAAGGAAAGAAGACAAGTCTAAAGAGGAAAGTCCTAGAAAAGAAAGAAGGAATATGAAAGATCTAGACTGGGATAAGCCATATAAACCTTCACCCTATGATAGAATTCCATATCCTCAAAGGTTGAAGAAGCAAGACCAAGATAATCACTTTGCTAGATTCTTAGATATCTTCAAAAAGCTCCATATCAACATTCCATTTACAGAGGCATTAGAACAAATGTCTTCTTACGCAAAGTTTATGAAGGAATTACTTTCCAAGAAAAGGAAATTGAAGGAGGATGAAAGAGTAGTGCTCATAGAGGAATGCAGTGCTATCATTCAAAGGAAGTTACCCCTAAAACTCAAAGATCCAGGATGCTTCAGTATTCTATGCACTATTGGTAATATTACCATTGGTAAAACTTTGTGATCTTGGCGTAAGCATTAATCTTATGCCTTTATCTATCTTGCACAAGCTTGGAATTAATGGGGTGAAGCATACAATGGTCTCCCTTCAGCTAGCAGATTGATCAATTAAGTACCCTTACGGTATTGTGGAAGATGTGCTAGTGAAGGTGGACAAGTTCATATTTCCAGCTGACTTTATTGTATTAGACATGGAAGAAGATGCAGAGATTCCACTCATACTTGGAAGACCATTCTTAGCCACTAGAAGAGCATTGATAGATGTACAGTAGGGAGAATTGATGCCAAGAGTTCAAGATAAAATGGTCACTTTCAATGTGTTTGAGGTAATGAAGCACCCAATGGAAAAGGATCAGTATTTTAGGGTTGATCTAATTGATTCTTTAGTGAATGAAGTATTTCAGGAATCTATACCAAAAACATCACTTGAAACAACCATGGTGCATTCCAAGACAATTAAGGAAGAAGATGTTGATCAGGAAGTAATAAAGTACGTTGAAGAGTTGGAAGCCCTGCCAATTGACACTAATGGGAAAAAGGTTGAAGAGTTGCAAAATGATAAGGTTGACAATGAAGAACCTCCTAAGTTAGAATTGAAGTCGCTGCCTCTTACTCTCAAATATGGGTTTCTTGGTGATAACAACACCTATCCAGTGATTTTTAATGCTTCATTGAGTAAACTTAAAGAAGAGAAGCTTCTGAGGATGTTGAGAGAGCATAAATCAGCGATTGGATGGACTACTAATGTTCTCAAAGGCATTAATCCTTCGATTTGCATGCACAAGATGCTCATGGAGGACAACTACAAGCCAGTGGTCCAACCTCAGAGAAGACTTAATCCAACCTTGAAAGAAGTGGTTAGGAAGGAGGCATCATCCATTCTATTTCAGATAGCCCATGGGTGAGCCCAGTTCAAGTTGTTCCTAAAAAGGGTGGCATAACAGTGGTGGTAAATGAGAAAATTGAACTCATTCCAACAAGTACTGTGACTGGATGGAGGATGTGTATAGATTACCGGAAACTCAATGATGCAACCAAGAAAGATCATTTTCCCCTTCCTTTCATTGACCAGATGTTGGAAAGGTTAGCTGGCCACGCATATTATTGCTTTCTGGATGGTTATTCATGTTATAAACAATTGTGGTAGACCCAGCGGATCGAGAGAAGACAGCATTCAAGTGCCCCTATGAGATATTTACTTACCGGAGGATGTCTTTTGGTTTGTGCAATGCTTCTACCACTTTTCAAAGATGTATGTGTTCCATTTTTTCTGATATGATGGAAAAATTCATTGAAGTGTTCATGGATGATTTTTCTATTTTTGGCTCTTCTTTAGATGTATATTTGTCTAATATTTCATTAGTTTTAAAGAGATGTCAAGAAACTAACTTAGTTTTAAATTAGGAAAACTGTCACTTTATAGTGCAGGAAGGAATAGTTCTTGGCCACAGAATCTCTTTCAAGGGCATTGAGGTTGATAGAGCAAAGGTGTACATAATTGAAAAGTTACCCCCTCTAACAAATGTTAAGGGGATAAGAAGTTTCCTTGGGCATGTAGGATTTTATAGAAGATTCATAAAGGATTGTTCAAAAATTGCTAAGCCTTTATGCAATCTATTAGTCAATAATGCACCATTTGTGTTTGATGATGCCTGTTTACATGCTTTCAATACTCTTATAGAAAACTTGTTTCTGCTCCCATAATTGTTGCCCCTAACTGGAATTTATCATTTGAATTGATGTGTGATGCAAGTGACTTTGCAGTAGGGGCTGTTTTAGGGCAAATGATAGATAGAATCTTGCATGTTATCTATTATGCTAGTAGGGTGTTGAATGAAGCTCAAATAAATTACACTACAACTGATAAAGAGTTGTTTGCTGTGGTTTTTGCTTTTGATAAATTTAGGTCTTATTTGATTGGGTCAAAAGTCATTGTATATACTGATCATTCTGCTTTAAAGTATCTTTTGAACAAACAAGAAGCAAAGCCCTGATTGATTCATTGGATTATTTTGTTGTAGGAGTTTGATATAGAGATTAAAGACAAGAAATGCATATAAATCTAGTAGCTGACCATTTATCAAGAATTGTGCAAAATAAGGATGTTAAGAATCAACCTTTTCCCATCAAGGAAGAATTTCCAGATGAACACCTCTTGGCTATTCAGAGTCTACCATAGTTTGTAGATTTTGCAAACTTCAAGGCTGCTAGAGTTCTTCCTTTGAACATGAATTAGCAACAAAGAAAGAAATTCTTACATGATGCAAGATTTTTTAGATGGGATGAACTATTTTTGTTCAAATAATGTGTTGATGGGATGTTAAGGAGGCGTGTGCCTGAAGGAGAATTTGATAGTATCTTGTGGCATTGTCATAACTCAGACTATGGAGGTCATTTCAGTAGAGATAAGACAACAACTAAGGTACTACAAAGTGGATTCTACTGGCCAACCCTCTTCAAGGATGCAAAATTATTTGTGGAGAAATGTGATCAGTGCCAAAGAGTTGGGATCATTTCAAGGAAGCATGAAATGCCACTTACTAACATTTTAGAGGTTGAGCTTTTTGATGTTTGGGGCATTAACTTCATGGGCCCTTTTCCTTCTTCATTTTCCAACCTTTACATCTTAGTAGAGGTTGACTATGTATCCAAATGGGTAGAAGTCATACATTGTCAAACCAATGATGCTAAAGTGGTGATTGGGTTTCTAAAGAAGAATATCTTTTCAAGATTTTGAGTACCTAGAGCACTAATTAATGATGGAAAGAGTCATTTCTGCAATAAACAGTTAGAGGTTTTATTGAGTAAATATAGAGTCTCACATTGCATTGCAACTCCATATCACCCACAAACAAGTGGCTAAGTTAAGATTTCAAACTGCGAATTAAAGCGGATTTTGGAAAAAATGGTTGGGGCTTCAAGAAAAGATTGGGCCAAGAAAGTTGATGATGCACTGGGGGCTTACAGAACAGCTTTTAAGACACCAATTGGTATGTCTCCATATCAATTGGTGTATGGAAAAGCTTGTCATCTCCCTGTAGAATTGGAACACAAAGCCTTTTAGGCAACCAAATTCCTTAACTTCAACCTGAAGGAAGCAGGTGAAAAGAGGATGCTTCAGCTGAATGCGTTGGATGAAATGCGCTTACAAGCTTATGAGAATGCTAGAATATACAAGGAAATGACTAAGAGATGGCATGATAAAAAGATAACTTAGAGAACTTTTGAACCAGGATAACAAGTGTTACTCTTCAATTCAAGATTGAAGTTATTTCCTGGAAAGTTGAAATCAAGATGGTCTGGCCCGTTTGTGGTAAAAGAAGTATTTCCACATGGAGCTATTGAGTTGATAGAACCTGCATCTGGGAGAAGCTTCAAAGCCAATGGCTAGAGGATGAAACATTATCTTGGAGGAGATGTCAACCGACAAACTTCCTCCTTGACATTAAATGAACCCAATTAATTTCTGAGAAAGTCTAGCCAAGACTATAAATAAGGCGCTTCTTAGAAGGCAACCCAAGTTTTTAACTCTTTTGTTTTATTGTTTTGATTTTAGATTTTTAAATTTTGAAGTTTGTAACAGTGATTCTTTAATTTGATTTTTGCAGAGATGGAGTATTGGAAGTGGCTCTTGTTAAAAAAAAATTTGGAAAGGAAAGATACTTAGAAGATTTTTTTTTGGAATCTTGGGAACCAATATTTCACGCACATGCGTAAGAAAACCACGCATATGTGTGGGAGTCTCTGGATCCTGCTAGGAGTCCTGGCAGAGCGTGCTGCGCACATGCATAAGAAAACCACGCATATGCGTGGGAGTCTCTGGTTACTGATAGGAAAGCTAGCAGAGCATGTTGCGCACATGTGTAAGAAGCCATGCATATGTGTGGGTTTTCAAAAAAAAAAAGTAAAGCAAAAATAATAAAATCTGGAACGCATCGTTCCAGTCACCCTCCATTTCCCTACTTACTAAACCATACATTCTTTCAAAACACATTCTCTCAAATCTCTCAACACCCCACTCCAACACCACGCACATATTCTATGTTCTCGTTTCTCCCCATTCAATCCATTTCTCCCACAACGCCGTTATCTTCCCAATCTCCCGCAACGCAGATATCACTCTATTTCTTCCCTCTCTTTCACATCCACTTCTCCACTCCTTTTATTTTCCATTTGTGGTTTAAGCATCACTACACTGTTGGGGCTTCACTTTTCATCTCTGGTATGTCTTTAACTTTTTCTCTGATGTATTCTAATCTTCATCACTGGTATTTCTTTACCTCTTTCTTTTGTAATTTTTGATGAGCGTCTAATTATCATTGTGTATATGGGCAATCTGTGGATGCTAACTTACATATCCATTGATTAACTGCTCGTATCCAACATTGTGCACCAAGTGTTTGCTTAAATGACTCATTCACTGTTTTATTCATTCCAAATTCATTCATTCCTTTCCACTTTGTTGCATAGTGAGTGTGGTGCCTTTTTTTCTGAATCTCAGGTACAATTTCATGGCACGCACATCAAACTCAGGAGTGGGACCTAGTTGCCCTTTGGCAGGTCTTATCAACAATTTGGCAGTAGAAGCATACAATAATTTCTTTGTAAGACAAAACATTATTCCGGAGAGAGGATTTGAAATTTTCACTCCGACACTACTCCCGGATATGTTTGACAAAATTAAAGCAATAGGTTGGATAAGTTTGTGTGCTTTTATTGATAAGCAGCGCTTACCAAGTGACACTCTAGTGAGAGAATTCTATGCCAACACTCATGCCTCACCAAATGACTAAGACACCTACACCTTGGTGCGAGGGAAGAAAGTAAACTATGATGAGAAGACCATTCGGGCTATGTATGGACTAAAAGTGCCCAGTGAATTTTGTGCATATGAGATCATAGCGAAGATGGATATGGAGATCATCACGGATGCCATTTGTCAGCCAGGTTAAACCGTTGCATGGAACCTCACCAAGCAAACTCAGCAACCAAAATGGTTTCCTGAGCGCCAGCTAAGACTGGATATGTTTGTCTGGCACCAATTGATCACTGCCAACATCCTACCCTCCACTAACCATTCTCAAGTGTATCTAGCCTGTGCTCGGCTCTTGTTCTACATCAAACATCATCAAAGGGTGGATATAGACTGGATTATGTATTCAGAAATTTGTAGGGTTGCAAAGAGCAAACTCACGAATGATGTTTCCTTGGTTTTCCCTCATTTGATCTAAGACTTATGTTTGATGGCTGGTATTCAAATGGCAGAGCATGAGACTCTTATACGATACAAATCTCCAGCCACTGTGAAATTTATGCTTAGGCATGTAAAATTCAAGAATATAGATATTGATGCAGAGGAATTCCCTCAAGTTCCTCAAGATGATGATGTAGACATAACTATGGGTGAGCCTACGCCTTTGCCTACCCCTACCCCTGGGCAAGGTCACATTCATACACATTTTTCAGTTGGATGGGCTGAACATGTGGAAAGGCAATTAGATATGATAGCAAGAGTACAGCAGTATCAAGTCCAGGTGTCTCACTGGCACCTCACAAGACTTAGGTTCCTGATGGAGCAGGCACCTGTACCACCTGAATGCTCTGGTATTCCTCAGAGTTTTTACCCAGATCACGCTCCAACTCCTCCCATGCCTCCTACTTCTTCGCCCTATTAGTTAGAGCCTCCTATTACTGCTGTCGCGTTCTTCCTTTGAGGCATCAGGGCCTCTTCACTCTTCCTTTTCTGTCTCCTCTTTGTTTTTTTTTCTTGTTTTCGCTCTTTTTGTTGTGCTTATTTCTATTGAACCACGAGGACATGTTTCTCCTTAGGTTTGGGGGTGGGGTGTAATGAGCACTCTTTGGATTATGCATATTGTTCATTATTGCTTTGAGATATGATCTGACACCCATGCCCATGCTCCCCTTTTCCTATTCTCTTTCAAATTTTTTTCTTTAAAAAAAATAATGCAAAAAAAAGGGAAAAGAGAAACAAGTAGAGGAACTAGCTTGTAAGCAATTGAATGGAATGGCTAATGAAGAGTAACTACATGAATTATCTTGATTTAGTGTTACCTTTGCCAATTCAAATCTTTATTTGATATCTCATACACACTTTTATATGATTAAGCTCTCTTACCTTGCGTGTGTGTGCTTAACTCAAATTTTGATGGGAATGCATGTCTAGAGAAATTATGATTTGCATATGTATAGATTGTGAATGACTTATGAGTTATTTTGATTCCCCTTGAGGCAAAATCCTAGGCACTATATGACTAAGGAAATGATTAGGGCAATTTTTTAGACCGATTGAGTCTTTTCAAGCCAACCAAAGATGAATATTCCCTAGGTCCCATTTTGAAGCCTTGGGTGTGTGAGTTTAGCCAATAATTTTTTTTTACCCACAACTTCCAACCTTTAACCCATGTTCATGTGGAAATTGTTTTATCCCGTTCACATAACCTTTGCTGAATGCATGATTGGGCATCTTCATTTGCTTTAAGTCTTAATTGTGCATTACAAATGAAAAGAGAGGACCATTGGGAATCAACCCTGGGAAGTAAAGAAGAATATGGGAAAAGTGTAAAAAAAAAAAAGATATGATGTGTGGAGCAGTTGCACTCTCATAAAAATATAAATAATAAAAAATTTTTAAAAAAAGTTATAAAAAGAAGAAGAAGAAGAAAGATACTTGTATATATATAAAAAGTGAAAGTTATACAAAAATAGGAGGAATAAATGGGTTAATTCTTGAACTCTTTCTTTTTACTAAATGACTTGAAGCATTTGAATTTCTTAATTGTGCATTTGACTGTTAATTTAATTTTTCCTTTCCCTTCTTTCTTCACCCATACCCATAGCCACACATTACAAGCTCAAAAAGTCTCTCTTAATCCTTGGTTGTGCTTTGTCTACATTAGTGGAGAGAGGGATGAGAATCAATCTTATATGGTATGCATTTGAAGCACATGTGCTTACTCATAATTTTTTTTCTAGGAATGTTGAACTTGATCTTAAAGAGTTTACACATCCATGCATTGTGAGGAAGTCATCATATGATTGTGTGTATGAGCATGCATTAGTTGAGTTTGAGTTATTAATTGCAACACTTCATCTTAAGCTAATACGTTTTGAGGCCACACATGATATTCTTCTGCTTGCATTTTTATTTTCCCAAACTTGTAATCTCTTTGAACATTTTGAGGTAATCTGTGCTTAATTGGTTGATTGGAGTTAGTTCTATATTTTGCTCGAGGACTAGCAAAACTGAGGTTTGGGGGTGTGATAACTCTACAAAATGAAGTTATTACAATCTTAAATTGAATAGAAATGAGAGTGATGAGTGCAAATATTTTTCAGTCATCATAAGAAATTATGCTTAAAATGCACACTTCTTTCATGTCTTGAGCTGAACTAATTTTCACATTGTCCAATTGCGTTTCATTATACTTAATGATTCATTTTAATATAATAACTTGAGTCTGACCAATTGAGTTTAATCTGTAGATTTCAAAGGGCAAGAGGAGCTTTGGAAATGGGCTATGGAGCAATGGACATGAAGAGCAAGCATCAAAAAAGGACAATAATAACTTTGGAAGAGAAGAATTGAAAGTAGGCATTCACGCATGTACGTGAAAGCCTCTGTGCAAAACAATTGGATCAGGAGGAATCACGTATATGCGCAAAGAATTCACGCATGTGCATGATGGTCTCTGTTCCGGATCAGAAAAACTTGCGCATATGCGTGAAGAGTTCACGCATGTGCGTGATGGTCTCTGTTTTGAGAAAGACTTACGCATATACGCGAAGAGTTCACGCATATGCGTGGACGACTGATGCTAATTTTAGGATGCACGTGGTTATCACTTGACACAATATAAATAGATGGAAGGCAACCGTTTTGAGGGGAAGTTAGTTTTTGGGGGAACTTTTTCATCAGGAGGCTGAATAATCTCCATTCTTTTCTCTTTTTCCACCATTTTTGCAAGTGAGGGGCGCAGATCCAAGATCAAAGAAGTGAATATTTATCCTCTCCATCTCCATGGATCTCTTAGTTTCTTTTTTCCTTTCTCCTTTGTTTTCATTTCTTTTCATGGGTAACTAAATCTCCATAGCTAGGGGGAGATCTAGCTTGACCCAAACTTGATGTACATGGATCTTTGATTATTTAATGTTTTGTTCTTCTCAATTGAGTGTTAATCTCTGTACTTAATGCTTCTGTAATTTGATCAACCATAGATTGTTTTGTTGGGTATTTTGAGAATTGGGAGATTCCTCTTTACCTCTTGCTTCTTGAGTTTAACACCATAATCTATCAATATCTAGGAATGAGTCTTAGTAATTATGTGGTTAATTTGGGAATCTCGTGCGTAATACTCTCAATTGTATAAAATTGACTAAGAAATCGATAATTTTAAGTAATTGGGAGAGAGTTAATCTGCCAAGAAATTGAGTTTTGGCTAATTCTGTGTATTCATTACCATCAATTGAGAGAATTAAGCATAATTAATTGAATTTCATGGAAATTAAGGATGGGTCAAGTGAAAATCAACCCCTAGTGTTCTCATTCATTAATTCCATTTTATAACTCTTAATTCAAATTCTTCTAAAAATTAAGTTTAATTGCTCATTCCTTCAGTTTATCTTCTTAATGTTCTTTTTACAACCATCTCATTACAATAGTTAATCTAGATAGTAATAGCCTAGTGAAATTGGTACTCAATATTAATCAATCCCCGTGGGAATGATACTCACTCACTCTTTATTACTTGTGTGACTTGGTATACTTGCCGAAGCCTCATCAACCATATTTTGATATCTATCAACCACGTCTTTGTCGCGACCGTAAAATTAATCGCGGCGAATATAGCAACTTAAATTAAATTATTTTAATTTTTAAGAGTCGCCACCAATTTTATTTGAATTTGGAAAAATTGGAAAACCTTTTATTTGGAAATGGTCTTTGGAACCAGATTGGATTCAGAAGTCGGTTATGCTTAGGGAAGGGTGGAAACTTAATCCCACAGCACCCCTAACGCACCCGTCATAAGACGGTACCTTAAATCAATTGTGTAAATTTTTAACAATCCTTGAAAATATTTATTTTACCCCTTTTTTTTGTAAACA
Organism: Ormosia semicastrata; assembly: GCA_029884595.1. NCBI lineage: Eukaryota > Viridiplantae > Streptophyta > Magnoliopsida > Fabales > Fabaceae > Ormosia > Ormosia semicastrata. The sequence goes on along the minus strand of JAQQTO010000055.1, from coordinate 24,371,327 downwards.
TTGTAATTAAAAGGCGAAACCACAAAATTGTGAAAATTTAAATTTGGCTTGACAGAAATGAAATTTTGCTCCTACGTATCCCCTCGGTGCAATGGGAACTCAAAGTTACGTAGTTCTCTAGAAAATGAGTATGGGTTGGTTGATTTTATTTGAATTAATTTTTGAAATTTGAATTAACAAGCCGTCGCAGGCTCACTTATTCAAATTAAGGATTAAATAGATGAAGCTCGCGTCACGCTAGAGACGTCACCCATTGATTATCAAATTTGTTACGAAATTTTTATTTAAGATTTGTAAATCATCAATCAAGTAAGAAGCTTAACTCGATGTTTACAAAATATAAGGGTTAGCAAATTATCGCCCAACTCAGAACTCGGGTAACCCATTTTTAATCCTTTTTAAAAAATTTTAATTATTCCTTTATTTTATTATTATTTTTTTTTTTTTTAAAACCTTTTTTTTTTACCCTTCTCCCTTCTTATCAAAATGCATCATTATGGACAAGCGGCCGTGATTCAACCTCACACACCCAAAAGACAATCACAATTCAATAAAGAGATAAAAAATTTGGAGAATTTGACAACACTAACGGCACGCACTGGGGACGTTTGGGGAGGGGTTTGGACCACAGATTCGACGGTCGGGAGGTGCGAATTCGATGTTCGACGGTCGGGAATTGCCTCTCGAAGGTCGAGAACTAGTTTCGTGGTCCGACGGTCGAGGCCGGTTCCCGTGGTCCGACGGTCGAGTGAAGGGATGGATTCGACGAAACAAACAATGGGTTGTCGGTGAGGAGTTCGACGGTCGGTGAAGGGCCGATGGATTCGACGGTCGAGTGAGGGGATGGAGTTTGGTTGATGGTGTTGGAGGTTTGAGAGGTATGTGGTCCGGTTTGTGGGATGGTTTCGACGGTCGGGCTAGAGGTGAAGGTGGGCTTTGTGAAGTTGGTCGAATGAGGGGATGGGTTTGGTTTGAAGGGTTACGGTCCGACGGTCGGTTCTGGTTGGAGGGAAGGATCTGACCTCTGGGGCTTCGACGGTCGAATATGATGGATTTGGTTTCAAAAAGTCCGACGGTCGGTTGAAGAGAGGCCCTGGCTTCACGTGTGGTACAAGGACAAGTAGTTAATGGCTTGAAGGAAATGGCGGCAAGGTGCAAACGAGAGGGGTTATGGTGATGATTGTATGGTGGATTATGGTTTGGAGGTGGTCGTGTTTGCGTTGTGGGTGAAGATTGGAGGATCCGGGATTCGACGGTCGGTTGGAAGGAGAAGGATGGCTTACGTGCGGTCCGACCTGGTCGGTTGAAAGGGATTCGACGGTCGGGGGGAGGCCGTTGGATGTGGATATTGAAGGTGAGTTCTCGGTGGTTCGACGGTCGAATAGGGTGGAGCTTGGGGTTTTGAGTTCGACGGTCGGTTTAGGGATATGGTATTCGACGCGTCTGGTTTCTGTTCTTGGGTGGTTGTGTAGTCCGACGGTCGGATGATGAGGACGACCCGACGATCGGTTTTGGTTCTTGGGTGGTTCGACGGTCGGTTGAGAGGCGGTAGTTATCCGACGGTCGGTTGAGGGTTCCGTTGGTTTTAGTGAAGGGGTTCGCGGTGGTATAGGAGATTGGAGAAGGTGAATAGTGAAGGTTGGACGTGGAAATGAGATTGAAAGTGGAAGTGGGATCAAATTCGGCTTTTGGTAGAGGTTGGTTTGTGGGGTTGTCGAAATGAGGGGTAAAGGGAAAGAGGCTTGAGCTCGTGGTAGTTACGATTTGGGGTGGTGAGGTGTTAAAGTTGGCGCAAGATGGTGTCCTCCTGAGAGAGAGGAAGAGGGCGTGGAGATAGTGAGGAGAGGTTATCCAGGATGATGGGGGTTCAAAGTTGAATATCAGCTCCTCATCGAGAGATCCCCCATTTCAAGGTCTTGAAGTTCGTCCTCTCTTATTAGTTGCTAGCCGCCAGGTGATAATGGAGTGAGTGATCACAAACCGACAATGGAGTGGGTGATCATGCCAGGGGACTCAGTGAATTAGTGAGGGAGTAGTTAGAAAATAATAAAAAAGAAAAGTGAGTGTTCTTTGTGTGTGATTTTTTTGTTTTGTTTATTGTTTATTTTATTTTTTCTTTTTATTTTTTTAATTTATACTTTTTTTATTATTTTTTTTTTTAGCCTGGTCAAAATTGGGTGTTCACAGTCTTCATCCTCTAATATAGGACTATTAGCAGTGTTCACATAAGAGTTGATATCTACACTAATTGGATCAGGCTCATCCTCTCCATGATCTGTCCAATATCAATACCTAGGTTTGAATCTTTTTTTATACAAGTGAACTTTCACAATCTCAGGTTTCAAAAATTTCCCACTATAATTTATCAAACAGGGACACCTAATTGTTCCTTCACTTAAGTAATAGGAAGATCGACATGCATAATTCACAAACTCTTCAACTCTACATACAAATTCTTGTGTAAGTCCTCTACGACCCGAATGAGTCCTATTATACATCCACCTACGATTTTCTAGAACAACCATTTTCTGCAATGATAAATTTATAGTAAAATCAAAAATAGAAAATGCAAAATGCACAACATATGCTGCAAAATAGATAATACAAATTCTCATATTACTCCCAAATAAGCAGGCTGAAAAAATTCAAGAACAAACTTAATTTTATAATAATAATTAATATATTTTAAAATTATACCTTTATAAATATTTCAATCCAAATAACTATTATTTTCAAAATCCTCATCTCTCTTAACATGGTATGACATTATCCCATTCAAGAAGACACTTTTTCAGCACTTAATTGATAGTACTAACAAAAATCACACATCGTATACTTGACAAAATTTTGGCAGCATTTCCCCATTGGTCTCCAAGTGCACGACTAGAAAGTGGTGACATCTACCACGATCAATTGTGCACCTAGAGAACAAAAGGAAATGTTGCACAACAAAATTTCATCAAGTATATGATATGAAATTTAAGGAGTAACTATAATTAAGTGAAGGAAAAGTTTCTTCCCAAACTGTCCAACTTGGACAATTCAAGATTCAATACAATGAGCAGTACCTTCAAAAAGATCATGTGCTCACTAATATTGAATCTCAAATGGGAAACTAAGACTTCGTTTACCAATACAATTTACCCCATGCATCAAATACATGACAAAGATAATAGGACCAGGCAGAGTTACAGTACAGAGCAATAATCAAATGAAAATTAATGATGGATAGATGATATGTTGATCATTTCTATATCTTGAATGTCTTGTCTTTGATCTAATTGGACTTCATATATGCTTAATTGTCAACTTTTAGCTAAGTTTCTAGATATGAAGATTAATTGGATCCTTATTGTGAAACTATGCATACGTGTGTTTATAAGCACTCATAATTGCATTATGTTTTTCAGGAGATTTTTGAGTGACAGATTCCATTAGCATCATACATCATCCTTAGAAGTAAAGGGAGAATCAATATATGAAGAATTAGGGCAGAATATGAAGAAATTAAGTGACATGGCTCATGTCCCCAGACACAAGGGGATCATGTCCTTCTCTGGCATCACAAATTGGATCTAGTTCTAAGTTACCCGAAGACACGGCCCGTGTCTTAAGACACAGGTTAGGTCGTGTTTCTTTCTAAGTTCCACTCTAGTAGAACTTATGCTGACAGACTCAAACATAGGGGGCGTGTAATTAGACACGGCCCATGTCTGCGTATCATGAAATTAATTTTGAGTTTGGACGAGGGCTAGGTATTTAAAAAGCTATAAATAGGATTGCTTAGGGTTCAAAGGGAGAGAGTCTGAGATAGAAGCCGCCAAGGAACTGAGGAGAATACGAAGAACAAGAGAAATGGGGATTCGATCAAAGATTGAAGATTCGGGTTCGGACCATCGACGATCAATTGACCTCAATCATTGGAAAAAAAAAGAAAACCAAAATGCTACACAAGATATAGCACAAACTGACTAAACATCATATTACATTATTGAGATTTAGGAAGAACGGTATGAAAGAACTCAAAAATATAAAAAATAAAAAATAAAACCTTTTTCAAATTGAAAGGCCAAGAAACCATACCACAAGATCAATAACTGAGAACAATGAGATAAAACTGGTACAAATGGAGATTGAACTTTACCACCAAAGAAACCTATAAACTTGGAAACAATGGCATATTCAATTGCTCAAAATATGTATAGAAACTAAAAATATCAAACAAAAAGTAAAGAGAAGCAAAATATTCCAACCTTGTTGGTGCGTTCGAGTACGTCAGCTTTGGCCTTGGAGCGCCAAGGCCTGGACCACCGGGCCAGCTTCTCCCATGCGAGCTTAACGGCTCTGCGGCGGTCCCAGGTCAGGGCAGGGTCAGAATTTGAATCTGGGTCGGGTTGCTGAGGGGGAGAATGAGAAAAGGTATTTGCGGCACAAGGAGGAGGATGGGTATTGGGTTGGTATGGATAGAGAGAGGAGAAGATTTTAGTAGAAAAAGAAGGAAGAAAGTGATAAATGAGGTTAGTAAAAGGGAGAACACATTTCAGATATGGAAGTCTATTTTTAAATATTTATCAATTTTGCGGCAGATTTTTTCATCACAAATTTGTTTTTTAAATTGTGATGATTATTATTTGTGGCGAATTTTTGCACCGCAAATTATTTAAAATTATTTATTAATTTATTAATTATATTTAATTTTTTTATTTTTTCTCTAAATTTTTTATTATATTTATTAATTATCCGCCTCAAATTTATTTTTTAAATTGTCACGCATTTTTTGAGGAGGATTTTTGCTCCGCAAATTATTTTAAAATTTTTTCTTTCTTATTTTTTATTTTTCTCTCAAATTTTTAATTATACTTAGTAATTTTAACGTGGATAGTTCCCCAGTAAACCTTTTTTTATAAAAAAAAATTTCACGGTGAAAGTGTTGTCAAAAAAATTTTGGGGAAAAAAATTCGCTGCAAATAAATTTGTAGTAAAATTTCTCTTAAATTGAGACAGTTTTTTATCCGCCACAATTGCGAATCCAAAGCAAAAAATTCATCGCAAAATAGCTCTTTTCTTGTAGTGCTTTGATTCTAATCAGAATTGTGAAGTCAATAAGTAACCTTTCGATACTTAATCAAAATCATTAAACGAAAAAGGTGTTATTTTTTACTAACACTCAGTTTTCCCAATAATATAACAGTGTTAAGTTATGAGATATGATAACACAATAAATTTGTTTTTTATATGGATAACACAATAAAATTTTACTATGAAATGGCCTGTTATTATCCGTCGCAATTGCGAATCTACCGCAAAATAACTCTTTTCTTGTAGTGCTTTGATTCTAATCAGAATTGTGTTGATACTCAATTTTGTCCGTGAATTTTCTTTTTATGTTTGTTAATTGATGTTTAATTGCTTTGCTTTGTACCTTTTTTATGAAAGATAAAATAAAAAATAAAATATATAAAACATAAAAAATAAAAAAAATACAACAAAATGCGGAGGTTGATTTTCCACCCTCTTCCTTACTCTACATTTTATTCTCTTGCCATACACTGCACACTGCACCTTAGGTGCAGCTTTTGCACCCCACTTCACACACAGAACACGTATACATTCCCATGCCACCCACTCCTTCTTCACATGGCAGCACACACCCACTCCTTCCTCCACCCACAGAACTCTTTTTTTCTTTATTCCCCTAACCATATCATCGTGAATCAGCTCCTCATCACCACCCTGCTGCTGTCTCTATCGCCCAACCATTTTTAATCCCAGTAACCCTCATTCCCTAGGGGATTCATGGTTAGCACTCACTTCCCGGACAAATGAGAGAACCAATTGCCCAAGCTAATTCTCAATCTTCACTATCATCCTTCATTTCACCCTCACCTTCACAAATCCTTTAGACTCACCACTTCACCTTCAGTGATCGCTTTGCTACCTTCACGTCGAACAACCACCCTTTATCACATTCCTCCCAAAACCACCTTCACCTCCCTCACCACAAGCCTCCCTAACCAATTACCCAAGTTATTCTCAAGCCTCACTCTCACCTTCAACCATCTCCACGACCTCTTCCTCTCCCTCACGCATTGACACCACATTGCTTTGCCAACTTCAACACCTCACCACCCTTCATCATATCCCCACCAACACTCCAATCACCCTTAACAACCACTCCAAAAGAGATCACCACAAATTTTAAACCTCTCGCATTCCATCACCCCTCACAACATATATTTCCTCCATCTTCCACGTAAAATACTCACCAACACACCTCACCTTCCTCAAGCTCCCACCCTCCATCATCATCATCTCCATCAACCGAGTCAACTCGGATCCATTTCCCCTTAAACTTCCCACCGTAACCACCTCCACCCTTCATCACCTAACCATTAACCACCACGGCCTACCACCCTTAACCTCTTCATGCACACGTAAACACCATCCCTTACCTCTCACAATGATTCATCTTCCTCCATAAAACCCTACTTAACTCCCATCTAAAACTCCATGCCATCACCTTTCATCTCCTCACCAAACTTCCCACCGTAGCCACCCAAACCTCCACCCATTCAACCATATACGTCCAAAGCCTCCATAACCTACTTCACCAACCATTCACGTAACCCATTACCACCCTCTCCTCAAAACCGTGATCACCACAAGCACCTCCATACACCTCCATTCCACGTAAAACCCTTCACCCACGCAGCAGCCACCTCTGCCTCAAGCCTTCATCACATCTCCCTCACCTTCCTGCCACCCTCCAACCGTGGAACACCATTTAAACCACAACCAGCAACCTACCCCATCTCCAACCGTGTCCACCTTCCCATTCTCATCACCCTTCACTTCCCAACCACCTCACCTCCTAGCTCCCCTTCCCAAAACCATAAACAAACTCATTCTTCAACCTTCATCCCTACACCATTTTTACGTGAATCCTCCTCTCCTCTCCGCCAGGATCCTCTCTCACCGTAGCACCACCATTCACCCATCTTCACGTAACCACCATGCACACGCCCACCGTAAAATAAACAAATTCTCTACCACCTCTCACCTTCATCTTCAACCAACCATTCATCACCCTCAAACCAACCTCCATCCAAGCCACCATGCAGGACACTCCCATGCACACTTAAAACTCTCCTCATCTTCCTCCACGTGAAGCCAGCAGCCTCCCCTCTCCATCCCACCGAGTCAACTCAGTGCAACTCAGCAACCCCTTCCATAGCTTCTCCAATAACCCACCAGCAGCACCTCCATGCACACGTGAATCCCCCATCCTCATCCCTCCATCATTTACGTGAACCACCTTCAAACTTCCAAGTTTCACCCTCTCCGTCACCTCCCTCACACGTCCGTCCGAGCCAAGCGTGTAGTCTCCTCCACGCGAGCCAAACCAAGCCAAACCGGAGCTGCGTCGAACCGTCGACCAATAGCTTTGGACCTTCACCGGCGATGCCACTCTACTGCCGCTCAATCTCGTCGCTCAACGCTGTCTTTGTGAATCTACTCCTCAGAAGCACGTGAAAGGTTCATTCATTTCTGCAGTAATATTTGGTTTTGTTTTGGGTTAACTTTTGATTATTTTATTTTATTTTATTGTTTTTCTCTTGAAGGCTATTTGGTTGGCATGATAATTTGGGCAGTTGTAGCAAATTGATTTGGGTAGTTTAGACCCAGTTTCGGTAAAAGAAAGAGGAATAAAAATATCTGCAATGGATTTTATTTTTGGATTGGGCTTCCTTTTGATGATTCTGACTTTGGGTCATTCTGTGGCTAAGTGAGATAGGTATTATTTGTTAATTTTGAGTTGAGAATTATGCTTAGACTAGTTTCTTGAATTGTGTTTAGTTTTCGTTTGTCTATTTGTTTTTCTTAAGAAAAAAAAAACTGTGCATATTTGATTTAGCTAAAGAGGTAAAGCATAAAAAATAAAAAATAAAAAAATATAAAAAAAATGTTAAAAGATAAAAAAGGGAAAATATGTTTTGTGATGTTGTGCTTTTATTTTATTTTGTTATATTTACTTGGTTCAAGAAAAATTATGTTTACTTATGTGTCTTAGAGTATTCTCAAAAAAATAAAAATAAAAAAAAAACAAAAATAAAAAAAATAAAAATAAAAAATCTTTTAATCTATGCAATGATCGATGACGATGATTGAATAGTGAATGTTATCTTCATTATCTTTTGGATCATAAGGATTTATTGAGTAGCCTAGTGCTAACTTGAATCCTGTGCAAGAATGGGTTCACTTTCAAATAAAATCTTTTTTAATTAAAATCAATTAACCCACAATCATTTTTTAAAGAACTACGTGACTTTGAGTTCTCCATTGCACCAGGAGATACGTAGGAGTAGAAATCCATTTCTGTCAAGCCAAAAAAATAAATTTTGATAATTTGTTTGTCCCTTTTATTTCTTTTCAAAAAATAAAAAAAATAATTACAAAGTCTTTTCTAAAAAAAAAGGGGTAAAAATAAATATATTTGATATTATTAAAATTTGCACAACTAACATAAAATCTCGGTACGTTCTGATAGTCTCCGTTGATTCAAGTAGTAAAGTCTAATACCTTCCCTACCGTAATCGACTCCAATCCAAACTCATTTTCAAAAGACCAGCTTCTAATTTAAAGGTTTTTCTAATGTTTTCCCAATTCATTAAACATAAACGTTATCATGGACCCATTGATTTTTATCTTTTTTATCCGTTTTCGTCCCGTCGCGATCCCTCTTTTCTATTATGACAAATTGTGAAGTCAAGAAGTAACCTTTTGATACCTAATCAAAATCATTAAATCATAAATGTGTTATTTTTTACAAACACTCAGTTTCCCCAATAATATAACAGTGTTAAGTTATGAGATATGATAACACAATAAATTTGTTTTTTATATGGATAACACACTAAAATTTTACTATGAAGTGGCCTGTTATTATTCATACAGTTTCGAGTTCTTAGTAGGTAAATATATATTATCGGATCAGCTTTCGTGTCAACCATGAACGACTCTTTCTTTATAGTAATTTTAGGAGCATACCACTCACATCAACTTGATAAATTTAGGTGAATTAATTTTTTTTTCAAACCCAAATTAACAGTCAAACATAGAAGCAATTTGTATCTTTTCCTCTTATAACACGGAAATATCATCTTTAAATAATAATAATAATAATAATAACAGTGAGAATGCGTTTACCAAAAAAAAAAAAGATAAAACAGTGAGAATGCAGATCGTGCAGTATACTGTATTTGAAAGAAGCTACAACTTTAATATATGGAACTGCCTATATGGAACAGGTTGATTGCCAAGAACTCAAACAATTAATCCAATTTTAATTGGATGTAACTTTTGAATTAGACGTCAAAATAACTGTTATTATATATCAACAGAAAACATATAGAGTGTCATGTGGTAATTGAAAGGTCATTTTGGGCTCTAAAAATGCTGTTTAAGTATTGTTTTTGGCCATTTTTCTATTTTTGCTTAACTTTCTTCGTCATTTATTTTTTTTAATTTATAGCTCTAAATAGGGTTTGGAATGAATAAAAATGAAAAATAATTTAATTTGAATTGATTTGATTTAAATTAGAAATTAAATTTTATGTTTGTAATTTTTTAAAAAATATATAAAATTTGAATTAATTTAAAAATCAAATCTTATGATTAAAATTCATAAAAATAAGAATTAATTTTATTTGATTTTATTATTTATACATTTTAATTCTTATTAGAAGTGGTTAGAAGTATATTAAAAATAAAATAATTTATTCATTTTAAATCAAATTAAATCTTCAAAAATTTATTAAATTTGATAAAATTTTAAATTAAAAAAATTCATAAAATTTTAAAAATCAAATCATATATAAATTAAAATAAATAATGGTGCTTCCTGGTTCCTCACTATCTGTTATGGCCATGGGCCGTGGTGCATTGTTGGGGATTTCAACGCTATCATGTATGATTATGAAAAACAGGGCGGGCAGCATAAGTGGTAGAGGTGCCCGTAATGCTTTCAGAGATTGTGTGGATTTTTGCCTAGTAGGTATTTGTTAAAATATTTTATTTTATTTATAACATATCTAATAAAAATTAAATTAATAGTATAAAAATAAAAATTAATGACAAAGACTATTTTAAAAATATTTATAAATATAAAAATTGATTTTTAAAAAAATTAAAAAATTAAAAAAGTAAGTATAAACTATAAAGCACAAATTTTTAATTTAATTTTTTTAAAAAATATATATACTGAAAATGTTATTCACAATCTCACAGTTTTTTGGTACATACGTCTTTTTTTTTTTCTTTCTTACTCTTTCACTTTTTTTCATCACATCTATGCTTCGTACTGTGTTATGTGTAACAAAACATTACCGGTAATGAAATGGCCATCTCTGGATTATTAGCTTCTTCTAATATTCTTTTTGTGAGATGAAAGTGGATGATTAACTTCTTTTGTTGTAATATATTTGACGACAAAAGTAGTTATATTTATAAAAAACAATCCCACAAATTATTTTTGTTCGTAACTTTCTTAATGCCAAAGAATTAATCTACTGCACTCTTACTTGTTTTTCTTATTTTACAAAATTTTCTTACATCTTTTAAATGTTTTTCTTTCGGTTCATGATACTTATTTCGTTCTATTCTATTAATAAAAATATATTTAAATACAGAGATAGACTAATTTTTACTCATAGTACTGAGGTTGTCTTGCTACGAGTGCTTCTGACGTCCCAACCATGACATTGAAAAGGCACATTATTCAGTTCAAACTTACTTACAATAGTCACCCTTATAAATTGTTATTAATTGTTATTTTCTTCGTCAATTTTTGTTTGTCTATTTAAAATTTTTGACTTCTCTTATATTATTTGTCTATTTAAAAAATTAAAAAATATTTATTAATTTTTTTTAACTTTATTATCATCTTTTATTATTTTTAAAAAATTTAATAAAAGTATATTAATTAAATTTTATATTTTTCTTAAAATTAATTACTCTAATTAATTCGTGAAATGCATGTTTATTGCTTAGTCAAGTAATTAAATTTCTTTAATTTAATTAAATGAGAAAATGAATAATTTAAGTATATTAAATCATATTTTTATATCATTTAGTATATTTAATAATTTTCTTTATCTGTACATATTAATCTTAATAGATAGATAAAAGTGAAAAAAAGTATTTAATATTATAACAACCTGTTAAAGCTACAAATGATTAAAAAAAGAAAAAAAACTAACATATTTTGATAAGAAATACTACGATTTTTTTCACATTATAAAAAATTATTAGAAGAATACATTAATTTAAACTTGAAAAGGGCTGGAGTGAGAGTGAACAAAGAAAACACAAATTTCAAGCCTTGGACTCTTCACTAGTGGGAGGGCCGAACTCCATTGTTCTTGTTAGAAGGGATTTTTTTTAATTTAAGTTTAAAAGGTATTAGTTGTACACGCAAAAAGGTGTGAAGATATCTTAAAAGTCAAAACCAAAAAAAATACATTAATTTAGTATTTTATTACTTGCATATTTTTTAGTAGAAGTTAACATGCAAAAAACTTGCATATTTTTAATGGATCTAAATCTCCTATAATTATTTTTAAATTACATCAGATCTTAACCTTTGAAAATAATTTTTTATAATAAAATATTAAAAATAAAAAAATGATTATTATATATTTCTTTTAAGAATATATATATTATTAATATTCTTTTTAAGAATATCAAATTTAATAAAAAAATTAATATAATAAATAATATTAAAAAATATAAAAAACATATATACTATTGATAATAAAAATATTAAAACTATTAAAGATAATATGAAGTTCTTAAATTTCTATCCTTGGATCCTTGGATTATGAACTGCAACGGATGCATTTTTTTTAGGACTCTATGGGATCCGTTTCGATTTTTAATTATGATATAAAAATCTGTGCAAAATAAGTAGCTATTGGACTTTATCAAATATTTATTTTAGTTTATAAAAACTGAGTGCAGGAACTTGTGACAATTAAGAGTGCGTGAGGGGTGGTCCTAAAAGAAAGGGAGGAACAGGTTGTCAGGTTGCAGGGATGGGCTTTAAGAAGAAGGGTTTTTTTTATTAAAATATCACTGTTGATAAAATTAATTATTAAAATATTATTTTTATAAAATTAATTATTAAATTATTATTATTTTTAATTATTTATCAAAATATCATTTTTTTAAAATTATATACTAAATCATTATCTTTTTGTCTAATATAATATTTTTTAATAATTTCTCATTCCACATAGAATCGTCCAAAAAAGGCGACGTATTTGTAAAAAATACGCCAAGAAGTTTGGTAAAACAAGGACAATTATACTATTTGACTTGAAGCAATCCATCTAAAAATAGATCGCTCCTTTTACATAGAAAATGTCATTCTAAAGACACTGAAGACTCAATTATTTATAGGTTAAGTGTTTACTTCTATTACATAACGCAGTCGATGTGAGACTTTGATGTTGGCAAGGTAAAGCAACCAAGTAAGACAACAAGATACATTTGTTCGATGTGAGACTTTGGTGTTGGTAAGACAAAACAACTAAATAAGATAATAATGTATCTTTATTCGATGTGAGACTTCAGTAAAAAGGACTAAAACAATGTGTCTTTATTCGATGTGGGATAACAATGTTTAAATTTAAAGAAAGTAAATTTTATAGAAAGATTATATGACTATATCGTGTTCCCCCAACAGAATAGAAATTAGTCCCATGGATGGTTTAAATGAACCGAACCTATGAGGATATCATGATCTTAAAAATAAAATTGTGCAATACTTTTCTAGGGTCAATAAACCTTTACATTTCCTTATTCTTGGTACTTGTTGAAGGATGTAAAATTACTTAAACAAACCAGAAAACACTTTTTAGGACACACATATATACTCTAAGCTTAGCAACTTAGTGGCTAAAGTTATTTTCAACTGAATGAAGCATTGCCTATTACAAATGGTGGACTATTTGCTTGAGTGATGTGTATGTCTCAGATATTCCCATTGCTATAACTGCTAGTATTATTGCCACTATGGCTACCGTCTCACACCCAAATTTCCTGTAAGTTCCTGAAATCTTCAAGTAACACAAGCATGGAAGCAGAATAGAAGCTGTGACACTTAGAAAAGCTCCAACAAGCAACATGAGATACCCAAAGAAAGGAACAGTCAGGGCAACAATGACAGTGTTGATTACCATGACAGTGCTGACTAAGATGTTGGTGACTCTATTCTTGTACTTCCTTGGAAGCAAATCTTTCAAAGCACTGGTAATCGGTGTTGTCATCAAAGCATACTTCGATATGGGATTGACCAAGGTGGTATATATTGCCACTCTTGAGCTTACTTTGTTTAGTGGCAGGTTTAAAGTTACTTGTGATTCAACGTTTGGACCAAACATTAGGTAACTAATTATAGCCATGGATGCATAACCAGCAGTGGTTAACATAAAGCATACAAGTAGGACCTGCAATGTAAAGAAAAGCAAAATTGATGAGAGTCAAAGAAATAGATCAGAAGCAAAACAAACCCAAACAACAAAAGCACATACATTAGAGAACTGGTGTTTGTCTCTCATGGAATTGTACAAGGTGGGGAAGACTAGATGTGCACAATAACAAAAGGCATACAAGCTAACAGCTGTTGGGATCCTATTCCAATTAACAAGAGTTCCCTTTTGATGAAAACCAACACCATCAATTGTTGCAGTCCATAATATCGACAAGATGATGATAGCAGAAGCAAACACGCCACTTGCGGAGATATAAGATAGTAGACTCATGTCATCCAACCAAACTGTAGGCAAGATAAAAAGGGCAACCAATATCATAAAAAATTACTTTCTACCAATTGCTAAACCAGCCACTTCAAGCTCAATGTTGGGGAATAAATTATTCAAGTTATCCCCCTCTAGTATCAAGAACCCTATGAGGATAAATATACATTGAATAAAGATAAATATCATGAGTTTTAGCCCTTTTACTGAAGTTCCACATCGAATAAAGATACATTGTTGTCTTATTTAGTTGCTTTATCTTGTCAACACCAAAGTCCCACATCAAATAAAAGTACCTTGTTGTCTTACTTAGTTGCTTTGCCTTGCCAACACCAAAGTCTCACATCGACTGCGTTACGTAACAGAAGCAAATACTTGGCCTATAAATAATTTAGTCTTCAATGTCTGTAAGGTGACGTTTTTTACGTAAAAGGGGCGATCTGCCTTTGGATGGGTTGTTTCAAGTCAAATGACGTAATTACTCTTGTTGCACCATGTAACACCCCAAACTTTCTATGTATTAAATAAGTAATTTTGACAAAGATTAATGCATTACCGTTTAGTGATTTATAAAAATTATTTTGAATATTCCGTCTGCATATTTGGTCATTTTGAGTGATTTGTTCCGTGTCGAAAAATAATAATTTTTGAATTTGAAAAAATTTACGTAAATTAATTTTATTACTTAGTCTTAATTAACTTACGTAATCGATTTGATATTTGTGAATTTTCTAATTTTTGTGATTTTATGTGTGATTTTGATTTTTTTTCTACTTTTGTGGGCCCCGCGAGGTGTTTGTGGGCCTGTGTAACATAACGTGAACCCAATGAAATGGGTCCATAAAGTGAAAATTTTTTACGCATAGAAAATTTGTCTTGTTTAGACGAACAGTGGATCTTACTAAACCTAAATCCGAAAAAGTAGTTTTAGAAAATTTCCTTTCAAATTATTTTTATTGTATTTATTTACTTGATGGTAAAAATACAAGAAATGTATGTTTTGTGGGGTTACAGTTTCAAAATAATATTCTATATTATTAAATTAATATTGGTGGATTGGATATCCACCATTAATTTAATTACCATTGGAAATTTAATCTTGATTTAATCAACGGTGGAGATTTGATCTTGAAAGTAAATAGGATCAATTATAATCGTTGGATGGAAATTAAATCAAGGGTAGAGATTTAATCTTATAAAGGACTATGACCATTATCAACCCTTGGATGTAAAATAAATCAATGGTGGAGATGGATCATTAATGACCATTGGTTTGAATTTAAATCAATGGTGGAGAATTGGTCATCAAAAATTTCTACAACCATTTTAGACCCTTGGATGTAAAGTTTGAAGATGCAATCTTGACCTTCCATTTGAAGACACATCTAATGGCAGGATTTAAAGAAATAAAGATCCAAATTTTACTATTTTTCTTAAAATCAATATCTACTTAAATCCTAACCATTGAATGAATCAATGGTTAGGAATGCTCAAATGATTATTAGAAAAGATGACAAATTGCATGAATCATGCAAGGAAGGGGGCGGTTTTTGAAGAAGCAAGGAGAATATTAGACAAAGCTAACATATTTTTAAAAGAAAAGATGAAGAATTTTCTTTATCTGCACAATTAATGTTATGCTTTTCAAAATTAAAAAAAGTTTTTGGATTTTTTAACTCCATGAAGTCCACGGCCATGCATAGCTTTAGGAAACAAAAGAATTCATTTTTCACCTCATAATATCATTCCTTCACATTTCTCCCTAAGTTTCAAGAACCAAGAAGAAAAACTTCATTTCCTCTCCTAGAGAAGCATTCGGCCAACACACCAAAACCCACACTCCATCACTTTTTAATTTCATACAACCTAGTTTCTTAAATCATCACCTTGTTCTAAACAACTTTCTTGTTGAGAATTTTCTCAAATTCTTACATCTTGAAGGACTTTTTCTAAGATCAAGTTTTAGAGCTCTTGTTGGTGAAGAGTAAGAAAACTTCTTTTATTCTTTTCTTTTTCATGTTCTAAACCATGTTTGATCCATGGTTCCTCTTAATCAAGTTCAATATACTAATTTTCTTGTATTTGTTCTATGTTCAAGAGACTTTTGTTGGAGGAGATCTTGTTCTAAATTCAAAGCAATGAGCTTTTGGAGTTCTTCAAAGAGTAAGAGGGAGATTTATCTCACCAACCAAGCATGGTGGTGAGAGATGGTTATATTTGATGGATGATGAATCCATGTGAGGATTCATATCCATGGTCATGTAATAAATTATTTGTGTTATGTGTTTTTAATTATTTTGTTTATGCTTGATATGCTTTGCATGAATTAATTGTGTATGCATGCTTAGTATGATTTTTACTTGTTTATATGGTATGCTTATAATATGCATGATGATATATGTTAAATATATTATGATGGAATGTATGTTGGAAACAAGAAATTATGGCTTCAAAGGTCATAGGAAGCTCACGGTTTTGGCTCTCAAAAACTAAGGTTTCTATTGAAAATTTTCAAGAACAATGAACTTGATTTTTTTAGTCCTTAGACTTAAGAAAATTTCAGCCAAGACACCAACCAACTTGGTGTTTACAAAATTAGATTTTCAAGAAGGATGAAATTGAATGATTTTAGAAAAAAATAATAATAATAATAAAAAGGGTTGTTATTCCAAACAATGATGCTCACGGTTTTTAGTATGGAGTTTTAGTAAAATAATTTGTGTATAAAACAAGATTTGAACTTAGATGTTTCAAAGAAAAATATTTGATGGTTCCAAAGACCATTTATAAGGTTTTGATAAACTTAGAAAAAATATTTTGATGTTATAAAATATAAGAATTTCCATAGAAGGATTTTAAAAGGGAAATTCAAGTGTTATCAATTGGTTGAGAAAGGATTTTTAGTAAAATAAAGAAAAAGAAAATTTAAAAGTGGTGAACATCAAATTATTTTAAGAGAATAAATTTTTAGAAGTGATTTAGAAAACGTTTGTAACTTAAATTTATTTAAGGATAATTTAATTTTTAAGCTTTGGAAAATGATATGATATTTTAAGTTAAAAATAGTAATTAAATTAACAAGTGAGATTTTACAAGATCAAATTAGTAAAATGAAATTTTTAGTAATTATATTACGGAAAAGGAATATTTAAAAAAAAAAAAAAAGAATAGGAATGAAATGAAGTGAGAGATTATATTATATTAAGAAAAGCCCAAAATGATATTTCAAAGTTAAGTAATATTTTTACGAAGTGTAGAAATGGTGAAAATTGATTTATGTAGCTCAAAAGCATAATTTTTAAATTACACGATTTAAAAAAAATGTTAAAATATTTCTACGTAATTTTTAAAGCATTTAATCATTTTATACGATCGAAATGTTGTAGAAAAATCGCTATGCGATTTAAAAATGAAAGAATATTTTTACGTATTTTAGAATACAGATGTTATGCAATTTTTAAACGTAATAGAAATGTTACAAATCATTGTTTACGTAATAAAATATTACGTGACCGTAAAATGTGACAAAAATATTTTGCGAATGATAAAAATACAATAATATAATGTTACTCTAATTATACAAAACTTTACGATTAAAAATCAATATGTGAATATTGTACAAGAAACTCCGAGCAATTTGCCTATAATTGGCATAAATCCATTTTACTGAACGTAAAATAGTATTTGAACTTTGTATGAGAAATTATGTGATTTACCTTTGGTTGGTAATTGGTGCATTACACATGCATTGAAAATGGTCCGATGGACTAGATATGGCTAATTGCCTAGGAGAAACGTACACCTCTTGAAAGTGGGTGCGACACGCATGGAAGCAGTAGTAATAGTAGGTCACTTATGGACCTTGGGGCATCGAGGTGCGGGTTGCTCACAATGGGCGGTTAGTAGCTCTTCTACATGAATTAGACCGATGCAACACACCGGTGATCCTGACCGAAACACTATTCTTAATCAAGATCTTAAAGCTTTCAAAGTGTATGTGCTAGATGTGCAAGATATAATTATAAGCACTTTGTCTGGCATAAGACGAAATACCAAGCCAAATCTTTTCGATCAATTTCTCCGACTTGAGTATTAGCTCCATGGAGTAGGGCATTGAGTCTATGTACGCATGCATGAAACGAGCATCTATATTTATATGATGGTGTTGTTGTAATTGTTGTATGATTTAAACAAAGGATAGTGGCACAATGGTAATTATTATTTTGCACTATGATGATGGTATAATTGTGATCATGATATGATATTTTGCATGATGTGTTGTTTGTATTATCTACTCGTATATCATGCTTGTATTGGCGTAGATAATCTCACCTCTTTGTATGTATATCTCGTATATTGTATTGATAATTGGGTGAAGACGTTGAGAAAGAAACGGACAAGAAGTAGAAGAAGAATTACTTCTCACTACTTTGGGAACGCTATTCCATGAACGACAAGAGCCGCTTCTTCGATATGTACGTCTACAATTTCACGAGGAGCCGAAGAATGGAGGACAAGTCCCGATGAGCGAGGACTTATTTATGAGGATATCTCGATGTAGTATTAGCAAGATAAAAAGGGCAACCAAGAGATCCATTTTTCTTGTAACTATCTTAGTTCATGTTGAATTTCCGTTGCATATCAAGCGACAATTTGGGACACCAGAATTATGTCCAACGGAAATCAAGATAGTATCGTCACCGACACCCTATGTCCGTAGGGCTATACTTGTCATAACGATTCCTACCGAGGAACCCGAGGAGGACCCATCATGAGGGGTCCGCCGCTAGTTAAACTTGGGCAAGTTTGAACTCGATATGAACTATGTGTGTAATTTATTTAAGTGTGTTTTAGTTTGAGACATGGGTCAAAAAAATAAATAATTCCATAATGACGTTTGCAATAAGTATATGATGTAATCTATGTGTGAGGTTGCTATAATGTTTTATTTTCCGCTAAGTTTATTTTATGGTCGTCAAAAAAAAAAAAAATTGACTTATCTTTTTATTACAACGTCACCTTATATGAACTTGGGGTTATTAAGTAACATAAATGTGACACCCTACGGTGGGTGTTACACACCAAGCTTCTTAGCGTATCCTTTACAAATACGCCATCCTCGGTGGCGTATTCACGTAGGATGCGCCAAAGAAGGTGGCGCATCCACGTAGGATATGCCAAGCGTGTTGACGTATTCTACGTGGATGCACCACCCTCTTTAGCGCATCCTACATGAACTAAAAATTATTAAAAAATATCACATTAAACAAAAGGGTAATAATTTGATATATAATTTCAAAATAATGATATTTTAATAAATAATTAAAAAAATGGTAGTTTGATAAATAATTTAAAAAAATGACACTTTGATAATTAGTTTAAAAAAATGACATTTTAATAATTAATTTTATCAACAATAACAATTTAGTTAAAAAGCCAAGAAGAAGACAAGAGAAATGGCAGGCATAAAAAAAAATTAAAGATTATTACATATCACATATGTACACGTCCTCTCTACGTTAAGGTATGTGGTGAAGTGAAATTAGAAGGTCCAATGCGGAAAATGAAATATGATCAATGTGTAATTACTCATTCTGTTGACTTTTATTTATTTATTTTGGAATCATAATTTATTTAATATTATTTTTTATTTAAAAAAATTAAAGAGTATTTATTATTTTTTAATTTTATCTTTATATTTTATTATTTTTGTGTATCTATTAAATATATATTAACAGATTAATTGATTAAGTTAATTTGTTAAGTATGTGTCTTTAATTTAATTAAATATTTAAATCTTTTAATTTAATTAAATGAGAGATTAAGTTATTAAGTAATATTATATTTAATAACTTTTTTAATCAATACATATTAACTTTAATAGATAGTAAAAAAATTATGATAAAAATTATATAAATATATTGTGATATATACATAGATACGTGTATGTAATATTATTTTTAAAAAAAAAGAGAGAGAGAGAGAGGGGTCACTGCCGCCACTGTATAGAGAGTGTTGAAGGAGGATCCTCTAAAGTAATTTATGGGTAAGTAAGTATTTATCAATTATTGATAGATGAGTCCACTCATTTATTAATGGTCATCTATCAATAATTAATAGATACTTATTTGATCATAAATTACTTTAGAAGATTCAAATCCGAGAGTGGTATATGCTGTAACCTGTGAGCACACATCACAATCACAATCACAATCAAATCGTTCCAAAACCCAAATTTCGTACACAATTCATCGTCGTCTACCCTCGGCATGCAGGTATCTCCGATATTGGATTGGTGCAAGCAATCTTGAAGCCAATATATAAGGCACTTAATAATACATCAATAGCCAAAATATTACTCTTATATATGTTTAATTTTTTTCACGTCTTAATTTCATTTTCTTTCTATGATAAAAATTGTGAAACTTACGTTGTTTTTTTTTTTCCCCTTCTTTTTCCTCTAGAATTTTGTTAACGTGTATTTTTAAAACCTAGGTCAATAAATCAAAAACATTTAGAATACTACTATACTATATCTATTTAAAATATTTTTATAATAATTAATAATTAAGTATTAAATAAAATAAATAAATATATCTTATTCAAAGGATTAGATAATAATAATAATAATTAATTAGTACATTTAGAAAAAAAGTAAATACTTATTTAGTCCTTAATGAAATGAATGGCATTGATTTAGTTCTTTAATCATATAAAATTAAATGCAATTAATTTAGTCTTTTAATTATAAAAATTACATCAATTTAGCCTTTAAATTAAAAACTTCATACAATATTCTCATGATTCATACTGAGACTAATTTTGATGTCACTTTTTATAATTAATTGAGTAATTTGATATCAACATTTTTTAAAAAATAAACTAGAGGGATGTTACCTATTTCTTTGAGAGAGTAAGAATATTTACTCATTTAAAAAAGCTAAACCTTATTAGATAACTTAATGTTGAGTCCGAATATTTAAATCACATATTCTAATTAGCTAATCATGAGCTATGACATAGTTAATAATAGTTCAAAATACTAATTCTACACAGGTATGTTACTTGGATTAAAAATAATTCAGATTTTGTAAGTATATAATTTTGAATTTAATCATAATATTTATGTGTATAAAAAATATTATAAAAAAGAAATTTTTGTTTAAATATTTGATTATATTTTAAAAAATTAGTATATATCACTTATCATGTGACAGATACTATAATAAACAAAAAAGTTAAATTCTGCTAAAAAAATTAATGTCACTCAAAAAATCATATCTTAATAAATTTTGAGTTATAATTAAACTTATTTAATGACGAGAATACGTAATATAAATTTTTCATGTTGCATAAATTTAGTATTTTTTTCTAAATAGTATAAATTATGTATTTTTTTGTCATAAATAATTATTTTAAAAAATCTTACTATTTTTAACAGCTAAGCGACTTTTACTAATTGAGAAAGAAAAAGAGTAAAAGTAAAAGTTGATTTCAAATCATTATATTTTAGTTTTGATATTTTTATTATTAATAGCATATATATTTTTTATATTTTTTATTATTTTTATTTTTATTATTATTATTTTTATTAAATTTAATATTTAAAAAAGATATTAAAAATGTATATATCTCTAAAAAAAATGTGTGATGATTATTTTTCGTATTAGATATTATAACTCATTATTTCTTGTACTGTTTTCATTCTTTTGAGGAAAACAAAAAAGGTAAAACATTAAACGAGAAGGACGATAAGATAAAGTGGCATGCATGTAGCGGTTTGGGGCAACCAGATGTTGGACCTAACAACACAAAATAATAAGGTTTTGTTGTGCACACTACGAGCATATGTATCAGTAATTTAAACATTGATCCGAATCATTCGGTTGAATCACGAATTAATTATGTCTCAAGTTTTAATTAATATTTAATTCAATTACAATTTACTTATAAAGTAAGTCAATTAAAATAATCAAATCATAATTAAAAGGTTTTATCAGTTTAATCCCTAATTCAATTTTTACCCTCCAACTTTGCCGCAATTACTTTCTTCTGCTTTTTTAGCTTTCAATCATTTTAAAAATTTAAAAGTGAGTTGCTAGTAAATGCTCGAGCATTTATGAACTGTAGGATTTTAACTATCATATAAAAATAGTATTATTATTCATTTAATTTTTATATTTTAATTTTTTTAATTATTTACAAATTTATTATATATCTCATAAAAATATTATAGTTATATATAATTTGATTTGATATTTATTTCATACAAATATACAATAAATGTACATCAATTATATTTGAATTGGAAAAAAAAAAATTTTCTTAAAAAATTTTTTTAATTATATAGAGATAAGTTTGAGTTAATTTAAAACACTCAAAAAGAAATTTATCAAAGATACAAATGTTGGAGCACTTGTGCGGTAGAACTTACAGCAGCAAATCCTATTTTAAATAGTCAAATGTTAATTTCAAGATGTTTGCTCAGTGTTAAAAAAATATGTGATATATGAATAAAAGTATGATTATAAATTCAAATTTTATTTATATTAATTTTTTAAAATTTAATCATAAGAAATATTTTCATAAATTCCTTAATTTTAGTGTAAATAATATACTTTTAATTGAATAGAAAAAATAATTAATATAAATAAATATAAATTAACTCAAACAGTACTTAATTATAATAAAAAATAATTAAATGTTATAAATTATGACTAATAAATAACACGGGCGTTTTGAACGCTGGCGCATTTTATAATATTGCCCCAAAATAATAAAAAATATTTTTGTATTATTAAATTTGATATTTTGTACAGATATTATATTGCAATGAATATAAGTATGCGTCGATGTTATTATATATATCATATTTTGAACTGAAAAGAGATATCATTTATTGATTTAAAACAAATATAAGATGAGTATCAAATTCTGAACGTATAAATAACGAAATTGTAAAATAATATTATTTTAAAGTCACGTTTCACCCAACGTGGATATGTATAAGAAAAAAGATACTTTATATATTTAAAAGTGGATATATTATTATTTATATTATTTTTGATAAATGTGATTGAATAAATAATAATAATAAAATATATATAATTAATAATATTAAATATGATATAAAAATATATATATATATTATTTGATATAAAAATATAGGAGTTGTATATATAAATATATAACACAAAGCTCGAGTTTCTCGGTTAGTGGTTCCTACATGCTCGTTCAACCACGTGAAAATATGACAAGTTCTTCTGTTCTTGTGTTTCCTGATTGGCCATACACTTGTCATCTGTCTCCACATCAATAAATTAATAAAATACTTCTTTCATTTGTAAATGATAATCTTTTTTTAAATTTATTTTATTTAAATGATTTATTATTTTTAAAGAATTAAAAGATATTTATTATTTATTTTTAATTTTTCTCTTAATTGTTATTGTTTTCATTATTTTTTTCATATTAATTATTTTTTATTTTTTCAAAAATAATATTATCAAATATTATTTTTTTTAATTTGAATTATTTAATAAATTTCTCAATTAATACACTTAAATCTTAAATGATTATTATTTAAGAATTAAAAGAATAATATATAATGGCAAACCTCTTCTTGAAAAAAAAAAAGAGAATATCTGGAGCATTCTGGCGGCTACAACAAACTCAGTTTAGCCGAAAGCTGTGAATAGAGGTGGCAAAATGGACTAATTCGTCCCGATCCACTTCGATTTACTTTAATTTACTAAAATGTGAGGTAGGATAGGTTGATCCATTTTAGAAAATGGGTTGGAAGACCTAATCTATTCTACTTTAAGGCGAGTTAGAGGGTTGACCAGCATAAAAGATAAAATGAGAAAAAATAAATGAGTTGGTGGGTCAACCGACTTAACCTCTTTAAAAAATAAAAAAAATTATATAAAAAATTAATAAATATTATAAAAAATAATAAATAATAATGATAAAAAATTACAAACCATATATCTAAAATATAATTTTTAAAATAGTCTAATTAAATATTCAAACATAAATTATATAACATCAAAGAATTTTTTATTTATAATATTATTTATCATTTTTTTTAAAAAAAAGAACTAATCATAGATCTCCGCCGCTTCCGCTTAACTGCGGGTTATGCGAAGCGCGGGTTATGCGGTTGAAAAAAAAAATATGAGTTCAATCCTTGAACTCAACTCAAAAAAAATAAGCGAGTTGAGGTTAACCCGACGGGTTGAACCCGTTTTGTCAAAACTCTAACTGTGAAACATAAAAAACATACATGAATATAGATATATATTAAATTTAAAAATTATAAGATACTGATATATAGCATATATACATAATTATAAAATTTAAGTAAAAAAAATTATAATTTATTAATATTATTTTTATAAATTTAAAAATTTATAATATTTTAATACATATTATATGTATTAATATTTGTTACTTAATAAATCTTTTTTAAAAAATATAGAGCATAATTTTATTGATACATTTTAAAAAAAAATTTAAATCAACTTCTCCTAATAAAACTAATTATGAATGAGTAAGTGTATATAAAAAAATTAACTAGAAGAAATATTAGTGTGAAACAAGCTTAAGTGATGATAAAGTGGACAATTTAGTACGAGTAAAGGTAAAAAAAAGCAGATAAAAATAGTGATATATGAAAAGATAAAACTTAAAAATTTAATAGTGATATATGAAAAAATAAAACTTAAAATATTAATGTATAAAAATAATGACTTGAGAAGTTAATTATGTGATTAAATTTGAGTGAATTACTTAATTTACTAATTAAATATTAATCATAGAAATTATTTTAAAAAAATATTAATAAATCAGTATCGGTGAGGCGTGTCTAAACATATCCAAAACGTATCTAAATATGTCTAAATGTATCTAAAATATATCTAAATTAAAAAAAATTTTTAATCAAACATTTTTAACACATAAAACACATATATCATACTAATATTCTTATATATCTAACACAAACACATAACTAATACACAAACACACTTCAATAATAACATGTCGGTACTAAAGTGAAACTGATAGTTTCAACTTTCAACTTTCAACTTCAATCAAATTATCAGAATATTAACTGTGTAAATAATGACACACATTATACACACATAAGTAACAAACAGTAACAAATTAATAAAAATAAATAAATCTTACTTTCACATCAGAGTGATGATTACGGCGAACAAGTTGAACACAGCTAATAAATGCTATTAAACTAATTAATAATGTTATGTACAACGTCACACGTACATTTTTCATAAAGTATAATTGTTTATTATAATTTTTTAAATTAATTTTCACATTTATAAAATAATTAATAATAATTTTTATTATAATATTATTAATTAATTAAAAAAGTAATTATTTCTTTATTTTATAAAAACTTATTTAGATTTTTTTATAAAAAGTCAAATATAATATTTATTCATTCTATTAGATATTTATCTTTTTTAATAAATATTTTTTAAATACTTTATTTTTTGTAAAATACTTAAGATTAAATTAATATAATTAAAATAAAAAATAATAACAAAATTTATTTTAAAAATATTTATAAATATGAGAATTAATTTATAAACAAAAAATTAAATTAAAAATTATATGCACCAAAATTTTAATTTAACATTTTTTTTAAAAAAATATACTGAAAAAGTTTTCACAATCTCACAGGTTTTTGGTACATACGACTTTTATTTTTAACACAGCTATTTTTGTTTTCTTTCTTCCTCTTTCACTTTTTTTCATCACATCAATGCTTCGTGCTGTGCGCTATGTGTAACAAACATTACCGGTAATGAAATGGCCATCTTTCGATTATTAGCTTCTTCTATTACTTTTTTTATTCTCGTTATTCATCTAATATTTACATATTTAATTTTTTTCAACTTACATACATTTATTTTTATATTATAAAAGTATTACAATTACATATAAATTAATTTGATATTTTTTTATATTAACATATAATATAAATATAATATACAATAAAATTATACACAAAATATTTTCCTATTCTTTTTGTGAGACGAAAGTGGATGATTAACTTCTTTTGTTGTAATATATTTGATGACAAAATTAGTTATTTTTATAAAAACAATCCCACAAGTTATTTTTGTTAGTAACTTTCTTTACGCCAAAGAATTAATGTACTGCACTCTTACTTGTTAATCTACTAATCCTTTAATTATTAAATAAAAAATATTGATTATTTTTTATATTTTTGAGATATTAGATATATTTATTTTTTATTTAATATTTTTTTATTTAATATTAAGAAAATTATTAAGAAAAATTTATAAGAGAATATAACATTACTCAATTTTCAAATCAAACAGACTAAATTTCTGTTCCACCCCATAAATTTTAGTAAATAATAGCGAAATCAAACGATTTCATCTCAATTTATTTCTGTTTCCCTAATAAGAATTATACTACATTCAAAATATGTTATCAAAAAATAATATAACTGAAAACTTAGTCAAAAAGGCTACGGAAACAGCATTTTTTTACAAAAGATAGAAAATTTCATTTTTGAAATTGAAGAACAAAACAAAGTCTCAAGTACAAGATGAAAGATCACGGGCAAATATTCAAATTACTTCCAACAAATTGAAAAAGGTGACTCAAAAATCAATGAGAAAACATATAATCATTAAACATAAATTTTTCATTCTTTGACTCAAGTAATATCTAACTTCTAGAATAACTCATTACACTTAAGAAAAATCTCATAGTAACACAACATACTAGGAAAATCACTTTTTTTTTTCAAATTGCAAATTCCACTGAAATGTATTAGCATAAATATGACTATTGTTGGCTCATAGGGTCTGGTGAAAGCTAGACTATGTTACCTCTAGCTCTTCCTACAGCACCCTCGTATTGAAGTATATAACATTGTTGTCATATTCGTTTTCATCATCAGCACTGTTATTATTTCTATAGTCGTCAAGACCTCACTTTTCTTATTTGATCTACATAAATCTTTATGATTTGTAGGTTTGGACTATAAATTTGAAAATCTTCTTATACTATAGGCCAATCATGCAATCAATATAAGAAATTAAGACTTTAAAATTTTAGATCTACCCAAATAAAATGCATTTCTAAAAGATTTAAATTTAAACTCCTGCTATCTAGAGATCTGAATTAATTTATTATTAAAAAATCAAGAAAAAAATGAGAAGAAACCTAAGAAAAACAAGATAAAAAGAGCAAAACGAATTGCCTTTAAAGGAGATCGGCACGAGCACCATGAGAAATGTCTAATAAAAAACAACCAAGCTCAACAAAAAGAAATTAAAACTACTAGATATGGAAACGCAAATGGTTGCTACCTAGGAATGGCGTTGTTAGGTGATAGGAGTAACACCTCTCAAATAGAAAAGTCTACATGATTTGCCTACGTAAACAGTAAATTGAGTATAGTAAAAAATTGTTATTAACACGATAATAGGTGAATGAAAAGAACTTCTTACTTTATTCATTAATAGAGAGGTATTTATACAAAACAAGTTAAACAACTGAATAACAGAAAACTAAACTAAAAACTGACAGCTAAGCTAGCTAAACAACTTAACGGACTTAACAAACTAAGCTCCTCATAATACATCCATTGTATAACAGAATATACAATCAATTAATAATACTCATACGCTCATATACTCTAATACCCCCCTCAAGCTAGAGAGTAAATATCGTGTACTCCGAGCTTGGAAAGGATAGAAAAGAAAGGTTGAGGATCCAATGACTTTGTGAGAATATCAGCCAACTGAGCAGTACTAGGAATAGGCAGCAAACGGAATAACTTAGCTTGCAATTTTTCACGAACCACATGACAATCGATGTCAATATGTTTGGTACGTTCGTGAAAACTGGCATTGGCAGCGATGTGGCGAGCGGACTGGCTGTCACAATAGAGAAGAGCAGGAGAGATATACGGGACACGAAGATCATCAAGTAAATATGTCAACCATTGTAACTCACAGACCGTGGAGGCAAGGGCTCGATATTCTGCTTTAAAGGAGGAGCAAGACACCGTATTTTGTTTCTTGGATCGCCACGAAATCAAAGATTCTCCAAGGAACACGCAGAATCCAGTAACGGATTTTCATGTGACATTGCAAGTCACCCAATCTGAGTGGCCGAAACCTTTTAATTGCAAGGAAGAAGAGGCAGAGAAGAACAAGCCCTGAGCAGGAGATTTCTTAATGTATCGCAGAACACGATGGGCAGCTTGGAGATGGTGTTCGGTTGGTGCTGCCATGTGCTAACTAAGTTGTTGTACAGCAAAGCTTAGATCAGGGCGTGTGGTGGTCAAATATAATAATCTGCCTATGAGGCGTCTGTAGCTGCTAGGATCAGTAGGTGGTGACTCATTTGTGAGGTGTAATTTGTGTGTTTTAACCATAGGTGTAGTTGCGGGTTTGGCACCTAACAATCCATTATCTTGTAATAAATCAATGGCATATTTTCGTTGGCAAACTGATAAGCCAAGATGGGATCTTGCAACCTCTAAACCAAGAAAGTAGAGAAGATTCCCAAGATCCTTGATTTTAAAAGCTTCATCCAAGTGGGTTTTTACAGAAGTGATCTCAGTAAGGTCATTCCCAACAAGTATCAGGTCATCCACGTATATGAGCAAGGCAGTGAAAGATTGATTGTGGTGTTTGGTGAATAAGGAGTGATCTGATTGAGATTGTATATATCCAAGAGAAGTTAGGAAGGAAGAAAGTTTAGCAAACCATTGTCGACTTACCTGTTTTAAACCATAGATAGATTTCAATAGTCTACAAACTTGATTAGGTTGTGAGGGAGATAAACCAGGAGGAAGATCCATATATACTTCTTCATCTAAATCACCATGTAGAAAAGTATTATTGACATCAAGTTAGTGGAGATGCCATTCTTGTGCAGAAGCAATAGCCAGAAGTAAGCAGACAGTGGTCATTTTGGCAACCGGAGAAAAGGTATCAAGGAAATCTATGCCTTCCGTTTGTGTATAACCTTTGGCTACTAAGCGGGCTTTGTATCGTTCAACGGATCCATCTATTTTGTACTTAATTTTGTAGACCCATTTACATCCAATGGCTGTCTTGCCAGGTGGGAAAGGTGTTAGTTCCCAAGTGTGATTAGCCTCAAGGGCTGTAATTTCAACAGACATGACCTGAAGCCAGCAATTCAACTTGGAGGCTTGAGCATATATGGTAGGTTCTATATGGGCTGAGATGGATAAGGTGAAATGTTTGTAGGGTGCTGACAGGCGATCATATGTTAGAACAGATTGGATAGGATAAGTTGTTGAATAAGGGGAAAAAATATCGTTGCATAGGTAGTCATTGAGATGTGTAGGTGGCTTATGGATCCGGGTAGACTTTCTGATAGGTTGGTTTGTGATTGGATGTTGGATATCAGGCAGAACAAAGGTGTGTTGTGATGAAGTAGATTGGGTAGGTATTTCTGGTGAAGGTTATGATGAGTGAGTAGTAAGATCAATAGGAGGTTCAGTTGGGGTATGTAAGTAAGAGTCAAAAATGGATAGAGTAGAATCTGTGAGGTGATTAGTAAGGCCAGTTGCATTTGAGATCTTTTGTATGTAGGGAAAAGTATTTTCATAGAATATAATATTCCTAGAGATGAATATTTCTCTAGAAGTCAAATCCATCAGTATGTAGCCTTTCACTCCATTTTTAAAACCAAGAAAAATGGATTTCCTGGCTCGAGGGTCCAACTTGTTTCTGCCTTGCTATAGTGTGGATGCAAAAGCTAAGCAACCGAAAACTCTCAACTGTTTCAGATTGGGAGCAGAATTATGGAGCAACTCATAAGGAGATTTGTTGGCAGTGACAGGTGAAGGAAGTATGTTGATCAAATGTATGGCATGACTCACTGCGTAGCACCAGAAATGCTTTGGTAGTTGACTTTGAAAAATGAGTGCCCTTTTTACATTAAGAATGTGCTTATGTTTTCGTTCAGCCACTGCATTCTGCTGAGGTGTTTCAACACAAGCTCTCTAATGTATGATTCCGTGCTCATCATAAAAGGAGGACATAAGGAACTCTGCCCCATTATCTGACCTTATCATCTTGACTTTGCTGCTGAATTGTGTGGACACTAAGTTAACAAAATTGATCACTAATTGGCGAGTCTCAGCTTTGGACTTCATTAGAAAAATCCAAGTGTGTCTTGTGAAATCATCTATAACAGTTAAAAAATAATGGTGTCCATGGACAGATGGGATTGCAAGAGGGCCCCAAATGTCCATGTGTATCGAATCAAAGGGAGCAACCGTTTTAATAAAACTAGAAGCAAAAGGCAGTTTATGTTGTTTAGCAAAATGACAACAATCACATATTTTATTAGAAGATATGTGTACAAAAGAAAATTGGCTAGCGATATGCTACATAACAGTTTGTGATGGATGGCCCAACCTGTGGTGCCAAAGATCAAAATGAGATGATACTACTTTATTACAAAAAGATTCAGAAAAAGACTTAATGTTTCTAGTGAAAGCAATAATGTGGTTGGAAGCTTAATCCAACACATAGAGTTTGTGTTTGGCTCTAGCATGCCCAATCATCTTCGATGAATGCTTTTCCTGAATAACACATGAGTCTTGGTCAAATATTAAACGACATTTTAAAGAACAAGCAAGCTTATGAGCAGAAATTAAATTAAACTGGAAAGTTGGCATGTAAAGAACATCATGTAAAGCAAAATCATTAGAAAACAAGATTGTGCCTGAGATATTAGCAACTACGCAAGAACCATCTGGTAGTTTAACACTAATAGGCTTTATACTATGATATGAATGAAAAAGAGATAAAGAATGGCATATGTGGTCTGTGGCACCTGTGTCTATTATCCAGTAAAAGGAAGAAGAGTTAAGAGGTTTACCCGGTTTATTACCAATGACTTGTTGAGTCACACTGTGATTAACAGTTGATGCATTGACATGATTAGCTTGACCATTACCTCTGCTGGAGTCTTCATTTTTGTTAATCAATGCTACCAGCTTCTGATATATTGCTGGAGTAATATTCATTGGTGTGTCAACTTGGTCAGGTGCATTGTCTTGATGATTGTATGTGGATAGATCACAGGCATCAGTGGCAACATTGTTTATGTTGGCTTCTTTGTCCTTGAAATTAAAGCCTGGTGGGAATCCATGCTTAAAGTAACAAGTTTCTATTGTATGCCTTGATTTACCACAGTATGTACACACTTTCATAGGTCCATTGTTACTAGAACCTTTGCCTTGGTTGTAGTTTCTGCCACGACCACGATTTTGTTGTGAAGTGCCTTTACCTTGATAGCTATTACTGTTGCTCATCAAAATCTTAGGAGGTTCACCCAAAACACTACCTCCAATTTGTCTTTCTTGTTGTAAAACTAATGAGAACACTTTGCTAATTGTAGGCAAAGGGTCCATTATCAAGATTTGAGTTTTAACAGTGTTAAATTGATCTCCTAAACCTTTCAAGAAACAGATCACATATTATGTGTCTCTTTGTTTCTTGATATTGTCAATTGTACCACAAGTACAATTTGGGATTGGCCTCAAGACTTCAAGATCTTCCCACGTAACCTTCAAATCTGTAAAATAGGAATTGACACTTTCTCACCTTGTCGCATGGAATGTAGCTCTTGAAGTAAATCTGACATTCAAAAGTGATCACCCTTGGAGTATCGATTCTTCAAGTCATTCCAGAGATCAAGAGCACTTTCCACATAAACCGTGCTTTGTGCAATTTCTGGTATCAACGATCCTGCAATCCAAGAAATGACAATACCATTGCATCTTTCTCATGCCTCATAAAGAGGATCATCTTCAAAAGGTGTCTAAATCTTGCCGTTGATGAACTTAAGCTTGTTCTTTGTGAGAAGGGCTCGTTTCATGCTTCTGCTCCATTGATCATAATTGTTCCCGTTCATTGGTGGGGAAACCAATACAGTGCCTGGGTTTTCTCCATGATGAAGGTAATAGGGGTTTGTAGGAACGAGAACCGGATCTTGAAAAGATCTTGAGCTCTCTGTGTTTTTCACAGACTCAATTATTTCTGATTCCGTCATTTTTAAAACTCAAAAAAGGAAAAATGTAAGAGGGGAAAATGTGTTGTAGAAGAGAGGAAGAGATTTGGGCATGCAGAGTAGATTTCTCTGCTATGATACCATAACACGATAAAACTAAACTAAAAATTGACAGCTAAGCTAGTTAAACAACTTAAGAGACTTAACAAACTAAGCTCCTCATAATACATACATTGTATAACAGAATATACAATCAATTAATAATACTCATACGCTCATATGCTCTAATAATTATCACAACTCAAATATATGATAGTTACTCAAATGTCCCAAACACGTCAACAGCCGCGTAATCGTTAAATTATGCACGCAAGGTCAAGGATAACGTAAAATATATATAATATATTCCGTAATTTACCTCAAATACAAAGCTCCGTGGCATTTGTCCCATTATCAACATAATTTATTTAACTGAGTAATTAATTGGGCTTGGAGGTGGCTAACGGCAGAGCTTGGGGCCCTTACGTAAGCCTCACGACCTCACTCTGCACTGCACATACGTTCTAGATATTCATTGATTATAATTAAAAAGAAAATATTTCTACATCAATTTTGCTATTTATACACTATATTTTATATTATATTTTTATATTAAAGATTAGCATACAAATAATTGATAAAAATATATATTATATAATGAAATAATTGGAAATGTTAATATATTAACAATATTAGTAATCAATTAATATCTTTAATCATCATATTTATTAATTATTTGTATATTAATTACCATCATAAAAAATGTAATAAATTTTGTGTGCAAATATATTTTTCCTTTTTATATTTGATTTTTACAAGCCCTTTATACTTATCTTTTATGTATGAGAGAAAGAAGAGAGAGAGAGAAAGTGTGTTTCTCTTTCTATAAAGATATA
Organism: Ormosia semicastrata; assembly: GCA_029884595.1. Classification (NCBI taxonomy): domain Eukaryota; kingdom Viridiplantae; phylum Streptophyta; class Magnoliopsida; order Fabales; family Fabaceae; genus Ormosia; species Ormosia semicastrata. The sequence continues at coordinate 24,338,509 of JAQQTO010000055.1, read as the reverse complement.
TATTTTCAAAACCGAAATATTATTTTTACACTCAAATATCTTCACCTATCCATTATAGTTTTGGGGAAAAAAAAATTCAAATTAGCCTCATTTGTCTTCTCATTTTTTGATTTTTCTTTCCTTCGTTTTTCAAATAATAGTTGTAAAGGAAAGTGTAAAAATTTGGATCTAAAAATAATATTTTATTTCAAACGGTGTCTTTTGGGATTATTCAATTTAAAAAAAAAACATTTAGTATTTTGGGATTATGTAATCACAAAATGGAATTTTACTAAACTAATTTGTCTTTTACTTTTAACCTGTCATTTCTCTACTTCACACAAGATCTTAGATTTCCTTCGTAAAAAAAAATGTTAATCTGCTTAATTAGTTGCTAATTGCAGATGGGTATAAGTTGCTCTTCGATGATTCTTTCACAAACACTCAAACAGGAGCAAAAATCTTAAGTGATCAGCTGCTAAACCCAGAAACTAGTCGGCTACAGGATGGGGAATCGACCTTCAGATCACAAAAGGCAACAAAAGCGCTTATCAGTGGACGCGATTTTGCAAATCAACTTCTTCAACTTGTTAATAAAACAAGTGGAGATGAAGAAGATGGGTCAATATACTGCCATTATTTGCTGAAAATAATATGCACAAGATACTCAAATCTTTCAAAAACACCCTTTTGCTTTTGAATAGTTTTCTTCTTCGGATGGAGGCGACATCGGCAAGGTCTCTACATGAAAGTCAGCGATTCCATATGGCCACCAAACCATGAAAATTTGGAACGAAGTTGCAAGTGCTCCAACTTTCACGATAGAGAAGAGGCTTGGTATTATTTGGAATGAAGGTAATTCATGAACTATGCGCTAGTTTGGTATTATTTTTTGTCAGTAGCTTTCACTTATCATAACCACAATAGGATTAATTTTAAATCTTTGGTGAATTCTTGAAAGAAAATTTAAAACTATGATGTTGTTCGAAAGTAACTAACTAGCTATATACACGAACGATTTCATAAGTCACCTGCATTCTTTTTTGGTGAATAATACAAGGGGCCGGAGCCCTACACGTGTATTCTTTTGCTAAAACAAAAAGCATCCCCAATTTTTCATGACAATATTACTACGAAATACTGTCCAAATATTTAATTTTTTCGAACTTTCTTAATTTGCATTTATTTTCTTATTTCTCAGTATTAAATTAAATTTATTTTAATAAACGTAAATAAAACATTCAACTCATTTTAATTAGAAATAACGTTTCAAATACTTCTAATTAACGCTACTTGTAAAATTGCTTTCAAGAATAGATTTTACAATTGTTTAGCTTCTGTCTTAATAATAGCTACAATTGTAAAACTTAGCATTTATCCTATCCATGTTAGAAGAAAATCTTTCTGGCTACAAAGGAGAGGCTATGGTTTGGTGTGAAGAGAATATGATAAATTAGATCAAACAGTCTCAAAGAAATTTAGTACCACTTTAGCTAATGCATTTTGATAAATCCATTTTTATCTATTCATAAAATAAATCTATTAAATTTATCTATTATAGAGATAACAATCTGTCAATTTTCATTTTATATTATGGATGACACTCTATCAATTCTATCTTACATTATAGATGATAGTCTGTCATTTTTGTCAAACATTATGCATGACAATCATTCATTTTGTCTTATCTATGTTAATCCTTTTCATCTATTATTTTTACAAATGAAAGTTATTTGTTTTGATTATATATTCTATATATGACATTGTGTTATATATTTGTTAAGTGATGATTTTTGTAGAATATTTACAAAATAATTAATAATTTTAATATCTCGTGATAATATATTTTTTAACCTCCTACTAGTTTATTAGAAATAATGAAGTTAATTATGATCGACAGATCACTATTTTAAAAAGTGAAATATAGTTTAGGCTAGTGGCTCCAACTTTTTCTTTGTTAATTACCACAATTTGATAGTATTTAATCATTCATTTAACGCATTACTTATGATTATGAAAATATTTCATTTGTTAGAAGTTTCTCTATTTTCAGTTATTTTATTAATTTTCAGTGTTAACAATTATTTAATAAATAATATTATCCAAACACATCAACTACTTTTAGAAGTAACGTTTCATATACTTCTAATAAAACTATTTGTAAAGTTGCTTTCAAGATTAGCTTTTACAAATATATATAGCTTCTCTCATTACTTTCTTAATTTGCTTTTGGGTCAAATTGTGTTGGTATGATTTAAAAGGGTTTAAGACTTTTAAGTATATGACTTTGGATTTAATTATAAGAATTATGTGTATAAAAATAATATTATTGAGAAAAATCTTCACTTAAACGTTTGATTATATTTTAAGAAATTAATTTCTCACTTATCAAGTAGAGAGAAATCCTTTAAAAAAAAAGGCTTTTGGATCACGTACCTATGCCCCTTTCGTTTTTTTTTTTTGCCCAAGTTATGCATGGGGGATTGTGTAATTTTGACCTAGTCACTTTGCAAATTACAATTTAGACAAATGAATTACACACAATTATATATTTAATTCACTAATTTGGTCTAAAATTAATTTAAAAATAAGTTTAATTTTAATATATTATTAGTGTAAAAAAAATTTATTTAAATAACACATTAAAACTAAATTATTAAAAAATTGTTAAATCACAAATTCAAATGAACAATGGAGGAATTCATACACATGAATTCTTTTTTTTTAAAATATTATGATCAGTTCGGATCAATTTGCACATATTTGGATTAATTTATCTCTCTAATTCGATCAAAGACAAGTTATATCTACATCGGTACTAGGAGATTCATAAAAAAATTTATTGCGATCTTATTCTAAAAACTTGGCATAAGTAAAATCAAAATTAGTAACTATATATGTGCCTACGCATATATTACATATTCGTATATTACTAAATTAACCCCTCAATGTTAGATCTAACATGAATCTGAAAACGATAGGTAACGCTTATTTTGATTAAAAAAAAATTTCAACTAGCTTATTTTGATAATTGTTTATACAAAATGTTTTAACTTATATACTATTGGTACACACAACAGTGCTTATTTTGATATACTTTATACAAAAATGTTTCGATCATGGGCCGTTTGTTTTAGATTTCCTCGTTCAAAATGTTGTTCAAAAAGTTTTTTCATTCTTGTAAATGAAGATTGGGAAGCCGGAAGTGTGTGAAATCAAGAACTTTGAATTTTTGAACATTTCAAATCAAACAGGCTAAATTTCTGTTCCACCCCATAAATTTTAGTAAATAATAGCGAAATCAAACGATTTTCATCTCACTTTATTTTTGTTTTTATAAAAATAATTATATTACATTCAAAATATGTTATCAAAAAATAAATGTAACTGAAAACTTAGTCAAAAAGGCTGCAAAAACAGTGAAAAAAATTTATTCAAAAGATAGATAATTTCATTATTGAGATTGAAGAGGGAAACAAAATCTCAACTACAAGATCTAAGATCACGAGTAGATACTCAAATCACTTCTAACAAATTGGAAAGAATGACTCGAAAATCAATGAAAAAAACATAACTAATAAACATAAATTTGTTTTTCTTTGACTCAAGTATAAATACTTAACCTTTAGAGCAACTCGTTGTATTTAAGAAAAATCTCATGGTAGTACAACTTACAAGGACAATCACTTTTTTTTCTTCAAATTACAGATCGTACTGAGATGTGTTAACATGAATCTGGTTCTTATTGGTGCATAGTATCCGTTGAAAGTTAAATGTTGTTACCTCTAATTATTCCTGCAACTCCTTCTTGTTGAGGTATACGACCTTGCCGTCTTCTTCGTTTTCATCACCACCGCTTTTATCATCTCTATCATGTCATCAAGACCTCACTTTTTCTAGCTATCTCATCTACATGAATCTCTATATTCTGTATCTTTGAACCACAAATTTGAAAGCCTTCCTATACAGTAGGCCAAGTATGCAACTAATATAAGAAATTAAGGTTAGAAAATTTTAAATCTATCCAAATAGAATATATCTCTGAAAGATTTAAACCCAAACTTCTCAGATCTAGAGATTTAAATCAATTTATTCTTGAAAAATCAAGAAAAAATGAAAAAAAAAACCTTAGAAAAACAAGATAAAAGAGCAAAAGGAGCTGCTTTCAAAGGAGATTGACAGGAGGACCATGAGAAAAGTCCAACAGAAATGAATTAAGCTCAACAAAAAGAGATCAAAAACTACTAGATATGGAGATGAGCCACCAAATACGGATGGTTGCTACATAGGAATAGCGGCATTAGGTGAACCCTAACACAGAGTAACACCTCGAATAAAAAAATCTACATGATTTGCCTACGTAAACAGTAAATTGAGTATAGTAAAAAATTATTTGCCTACGTAAACAGTAAATTGAGTATAGTAAAAAATTAGAGTAAATTACACTCAATTCTATTCTTTTCTAAAAATGACACTCACCCTCATTAATTGATCAAATTATATAATTTTATAAATATTATCGCTTAAAATTTATAAAATTTTTAGTATTTACAGTTATTTATGAGAAAAAATATTTTTAAAAAATATTATTAGGTATAAATATTACCGCTTAAAATCTGGTAATATTTTTTATCGATTAAAATTTGATAATATTACTAGTTAAAAATATATATATTTTTTCAAAAAACTCTTTACACATCCACATAGAGAAAATTGTAAAAGTTTTTTTATAAAAAAATATTATTATATATAAATATTACTAATTAAAATCAGAAGGTTTTCAAGATATCACAGATTATTTTTAATATACACAATTTTTCATAAATAATCGTGAATATTGAAAACTCTATAGATTTTAACGATAATATTTACACAATTATGTAACTTGATCAATTAATTGAGGGGTGAGTGTTATTTTTAAAAAGAATAAGACTGATATTTTTTTAAAAAAATATTTTTTTTATAAATAATCGTGAATACTTGAAAATCTTATAAATTTTAACGATAATATTTACATAATTATATAACTTGATCAATTAATGAGATAAGTGACATTTAAAAAAAAATGAAACTGAATATAATATCATTAAATCTAGAAGGAGATAAGTATAATTTACTCAAAAAATTATTATCACAACTCAAATATATGATACTTACTCAAATGTCCCAAACACCTCAACAGCCGCGTAATCGTTAAATTATGCACGCAAGGTCAAGGATAACATAAAATATATATAATATATTCCGTAATTTAAGGTACCTCAAAGACAAAGCTCCGTGGCATTTGTCCCATTATCAACATAATTTATTTAACTGAGTAATTAATTGTCCTTGGAGGTGGCTAACGGCAGAGCTTGAGGCCCTTACGTAAACCTCATGACCTCACTCTGCACTGCACAAACGTTCTAGATCTTCATTGATTGTATTTTAAAAAAAAAAATTTCTACAACAATTTTGTTATTTATACACCAAATTTTATACAATATTTTTATATTAATGATCAATGTATAAATAACTGATAAATAATATATATTATATAATGAAAGAATTGAAAGTGTTAATATATTATCAATATTAATAATCAATTAATATCTTTAATCATCATATTTATTAATTATTTGTATAATAATCTCACCATCATAAAAATGTTGTAATAAATTTGGTGTGCAAATATATTTTTCTTTTCTACATTTAAATTTCTACATACCCTTTATACTTATCTTTTATGTATGAGAAAAAGTGACAAAGAAAAAAAAAAAGAGAAAGTGTGTTTCTTTTTCTATAAGGATAGATATTTTCAAATACCGACAATATTATTTTTACACTCAAATCTGTTCACCTATCCATTATATATCTACGTGTTTTGGAAAAAAAATCAAATTTGCCTCATTTGCCTTCTCCTTTTTTTTTTCTTTCCTTTTTCAAATAATAGTGGTAAGAGAAAGTGTAGAAATTTGGATCTAAAAATAATATTTTATTTCAAACAGTGTCTTTTGGGATTATTCATTTTTTAAAAAAAAAAACGTTTAGTATTTTAGGATTATATAATCACAAAATGGAATTTTACTAAACTAATTTGTCTTTTACTTTTAACCTGTCATTTCTCTTCTTCACACAAGATCTTAGATTTCCTTTGTAAAAAAAATGTTAATCTGCTTAATAAGTTTCTAATTGCAGATGGGTATAAGTTGCTCCTCGATCATTCTTTCACAAATAACACTCAAACAGGAGCAAAAATCTTAAGTGATCAACTGCTAAACCCAGAAACTAGTCGGCTACAGGATGGGGAATCAACCTTCAGATCACAAAAAGGCAACAGAAGCGCTTATCAGTGGATGCAAGTTTGCAAACCAACTTCTTCAACTTGTTAATAAAACAAGTGGAGATGAAGAAGATGGGTCAATATACGTACTGCCATTATTTGCTGAAAATATTGTGCACAAGATTCTCAAATCTTTCAAAAACACCCTTTTGCTTTTGAATAGTTTTCTTCTTCGGATGGAGGCGACACCGGCAAGGTCTCTACATGAAAGTCAGAGATTCCATATGGCCAAACCATGAAAATTTGGAACGAAGTTGCAAGTGCTCCAACATTCAAGATAGAGAAGAGGCTTGGGATTATTTGGAATGAAGGTAATTCATGAACTATGCGCTAGTTTGGTATTATTTTTTGTCAGTAGCTTTCACTTATCTTAACCACAATAGCATTAATTTTAAATCTTTGTTGAATTCTTGAAAGAAAATTTAAAACTATGATGTTGTTTGAAAGTAGCTAACTAGCTATATACACGAACAATTTCAGAAGTCACCTGCATTCTTTTTTGGTGAATAATACAAGGGGCCGGAGTCCAACACTTGTATTCTTTTGCTAAAACAAAAAGCATCCCAATTTTTTCATGACAATATTACTGCGAAATACTGTCTAAATATTTATTTTTTTTAACTTTCTTAAGTTGTATTTATTTTCTTATTTCTCAGCATTAAATTAAAGTTATTTTAATAAACGTAAATTAAACATTCAACTAATTTTAATTAGAAGTAACGTTTCAAATACTTCTAATTAACGCTACTTGTAAAGTTGCTTTCAAGAGTAGATTTTACAATTGTTTAGCTTCTGTCCTAATAATAGCTACAATTGTAAAACTTAGCATGTATCCTATCTATTTAGAAGAGAATCTTTCTGCCTACAAAGGGGAGGTTATGATTTGGTGTGTAGAGAATATGATAAATTAGATCAAACAGTCTCAAAGAAACTTAGTACCACATGAGCTAATGCATGTTGATAAATCCATTAAGTTTATCTATTCATAAAATAAATCTAATAAATTTATCTTATTTTTATAGATAACAATCTATCTATTTTTATCTTATATTATAGATGACATTCTATGAGTTCTATCTTACGTTATAGATGACAGTCTGTCATTTTTGTCTTACATTATGTATGACAGTATGTCATTTTGTCTTATCGATATTAATTTTTTTCATCTATTATTTGCTATTATTTTTATAAATGGAAGTTTATTGTTGTTATTTTATATTTTATATATGACATTGTGTTATATATTTGTTAAGTTATGATTTATAGAATGAATACAAAATAGTTAATAATTTTAATATCTCGTGATAATAAATTTCTTAACCTCCTACTAGTTTATTAGAAATAATGAAATTAATTATGATCAACAGATCACTATTTTAAAAAGTGAAATATATTTTAATTAGGCTAGTGGCTCCAACTTTCTTTGTTTTTTTTCTTTTAATTACCACAATTTGATAGTAGGTAATCATTCATTAAAGGCATTACTTATGATTATGAAAATATTTCATTTATTAGAACTTTCTCTATTTTCATTTATTTTATTAATTTTCAGTGTTAACAATTATTTAATGAATTATATTAACCAAAACATCAACTACTTTTAGAAGTAACGTTTCAAATACTTCTTATAAAACAATTTGTAAAGTTGCTTTCACGATTAGCTTTTACAAATATATATAGCTTCTGTCATTACTTTTTTTCTTTTATAAAAATAATATCAACAATTTTAAAAAGTGGCATATATCCTCTGCATTTTATTTGGGCTAGACTATTATTACGACATTATAGGCAGCACCTTCATTTTTATTAAAATAACAATTCATCAATTGTATTTTAGGCTTGCAGCTGGCATCCAAGTATCGCTTTATCTTTCTTTGTTTTCTTTAATTACCACAATTTGATGGTAGGTATTTACTCATGAAACGCATTACTCATGGTTGGAAAAAGTGACATCCTTGCAAACATTTTATAGTTATGCTTTTTGCACTATATGGAAATACAACTCAACTCTTATTGATGATGGCCATGAATGGAGAAAGTGCATGGACAAAAAGTTATACTAAATGCCGAATACCTCAGGTATATTTTCGTTTCTAATTGTTCTGCTGCTGCTTTTATATATATAATAACCAAGCACCCAATAAGGTCTCCTTTCTATTTTGAATTTAATCAATCTATACTGATATTGATAAATAAGTCTACATTTGTGAAGAGCTGGAATATATGCAGGAACTACGTACTTCAGGTGCACATACAATTTTATATATATATATGATCAACAAGCTTGTCATCAAGCAACCAATAAGCAGGTAAAAGAATGAAGAGGACACTCCCCTATACCGACAATCTTCCATGTTACTTAATTTTGATAAATCCCCCCCGAGCAAACCAGACCACATGTTTTTCCTCTTCATGATCATCTTTTTCATCAGTAAAAATAGAATATGAGGAAGTGATTCCCGATTATTATATGATTCACAACAGATCCGAATTCTACGGGCAAGTCACCGTGCTATCGTCAGCCCTGGAATCCAGTTACAAGGATGTAAATATGTAATATTTCCATGCATGGCTATGTTTTGGTCTGCACATTTGTTTCAGACAACCATGTAGCATTCGTTCCCTTTTTAAAAGCTTGCGTATATGAACATGTTGAAATAATTTTTTTTATTGAGAGTGACTGTTTAAACTTTTTAAGGTATCGCCCGGTTATGATTTTATTTTACATATATCTCTAATGTCATACATATCAAATCTCATAAACTCAACATATACAAACTTAAATTTCAGGAGAAAACCCCGAAATAATTTATTTATATCATAACATATTATTATGTGAATGACTAAATGAAAAGACTAAAATGGCATAAACTTAATAAATTACCATAAACAACTTGAATTAACATGCTTGGATGGAAGCAGATAGTCCGATTTAATGGAGCTTGTGTTGTCCTCTAAATTGTTGCTCAACCCTCGTTATTATTATTTATAGAATTCTAGGGCCAACTAGCTAGGGTAAGTACCATTATCATCTCTTGCCATGTATCACGTGCTTCATAGACGTCATCTACCACTTCTTTAATTTCACCTTTCTTACAATTCTAATATCCAAAACTACTCCAGTCAAACGGAAACCACCTCAGCTACCCTTACTTGTTTGACTGTTTCAAATGGAATGGCCATGTATTTCTTCATTAATTTGACCAATCTGAGCTTTAACTATTTAGCTAGCTAGATAGATTCCATCGATTTGTTTAGCTATCTTATATGCTCTTAACGAAGTTTTGGCTTCCAACACATTTGTATAATTATATTTACCTTAATTAACCCAAAGCAACATATAAAGTGAATGGAGATCACATGTCTCCATTTTTTGTCTCCTTCCCTGTCCCTCTACTTAAATTCTGTTAAGTATTATAAACTTAATTATATGTCTCTTTCATTTTAATTTATTTTACACTTGACAGAATTTAAGTTGAGAGACATGAAATGGGACAGAAAATAAAGACTGGTGATCTTCATCTCATATAAAGTACCGCTGGAATGTTGGTATGATATTCATATTGCAATACACTGAGATGGAATTTACTGGACCGTCTTAACCCAATTGACATTTGGCTATTCATAAGCTCAGACTATCTTCACAGTGAACCAAGTTGGGGGGTTGTGAATCGTCCTAGACTTAAGACATAATAGACCTATAATGACTAAAGTAGATCTTGATAAACCAACTATACAAGGCCAATATCTATGCTAAGTAGGTCTATTTCGGAACGTCAAGTCCATAAAAGTCTGTGTCAACCCGATCGAAATCCAACTTGCAAGATTCGACTGGCTTATACTCAAATGGGTAACGGCTCGGTAAACACGTGCATGCTTAATACAACTCACCAATAATCATCGGCCATTTGGCACCATCATAACCAACGGTCGTTAATGGTTTCGCGTTATAATGAGCATATATAACATAATCTTAACATTCAAGATCTTAAATGGCCTGAACAAAAAGTATCTGAAGAGTCCTCCAAAATCCTATATAATTTGGTCTGATAGTTTAGGTAAGATATGTTTCATCTTTTACTCAAATACTCTAATCTACCTACTTAGTGTACAATTTGACTAATCTCCTTGCCTGTCTAAGTTCACTTGACCTCATTGTTATCTTCTCCATAGGTCTCCAATGAGTCCCTTCTACATACTGATCTAGGTTCTGGTCAGTTGCCAGAACAAGCATCAATTTATATTCATGTTCATATAATTGGTATTAATAAAGATTTCTGAAAAATAACAATACGATCTAATCTTAGTTTATTATAACAATATATCAGTATCTAATTATATTGTTACAACTTTGAAAATCGCAATATAATAACATCAGATTTTCAATTTGAATTTACATAATACGTGAATAATTTTCCATATATAGTCCACTTACAAGGAAATAACCATTTCTTTCGCAGTCGAAGTTACAATCAACTGACCAACTGACCATTGAAAAGATAACAGTTTTATTCACATTCAAAACGTGCCAACTAGCAAATAGAGTATTGATAATGTAATTATAATCTTTACCCCCCAAACACCACTCAGCAACGTAGAATCTTCCTACCTGGTACTTGTCCATAGTGCAATGCCTAACTACCCAGTTTTTTATGCTAAGTCTCATTGTTTGAAATGTGGTATCCTTGAACTTATCCAAAATATAATAATAATAGATTGAGAGAAATTAAGCCTGGACGGCCAAGCATGGCAGCAAGCTGGTGTCCCAAATTTAACGTTATTAGGCACTTCGAATTCTAGAAGAGACCCATGTAACAACCATCGGATTAAAAAAATAATTCTGATGTTCTTACTATTAATAGTGCATACACATCTTTTCACATTTTTTTTAATATCATTTATCATATTTATTTTTTTTTATTACTTTCTTTCACTAAACCTAACACCCTTAAAAAGAGTGTCAACAGTACATACATCCCTAAAAAGAGTGTATGATAATATTTTTCTTTAAAAAAAAAAAGAGTTTGTCTGTTCACTCGAATCCTTTGAAATGTAAGGTTAATAATATTAATTATGAGTAAATTTGAATGGATTATGCTGGACCTCATTGTTGATTTTAAGTTAAACAATGATACATATATACATTTATACACACATTATCTTATATTTGCGAAAAAAGATTTCATATACTCTAAGAATAATACTCTCAACAATTCTGTAACATTTCAGATTCAATTTAATAATTTTATGGTTATACCATGCCAAATGTTACGTTTCTACTAAAATAGTGAAATACTCTTAAGAGTATACAATAATTTTTCCACGTCTACACAATTTTTCTAGACTCTCAACAACAACGATTTTTAAATTTGCAAGTGGGTTGTGGGGGAGGCGTTGGTGTGCAATCTTGAATGAAAGGCACTGGTTGGTTCTCTCTTTTTCTCCCCAGGTCTCCAAACTGTTTAGATGCCACCAATGGAGAATCAATCTTCAAATGGCAAAAAGGCAATGGAAGAGCTAATGAGAGGGCGTGACATGGCAAACCAGTTACTTGAAGTACTTGTTCATAAATGGAATATTCATCTTGGAGACAAGGAAGGGTCAATATTACCATTTGCTGAAGATCTTGTGCTCAAGATACTGAGATCGTTCACAAATACCATTTTGCTCTTGAACACCAACGATGACTCCAGTGAGGTGGCGATGCCTGCCACTATCAGAGATTTCTCTTTGTCCACTCATTGCCCAAAGCGAGAGGATATGGATGAAACTTGCAAAAGTTCCACCACTAAAAATCGAAGAGGATGCAACAAGAGAAAGTAAGAATCATATACATACCTTGTTAGCTCATTATATGTGATTATTATTGTTATCAAGCTTCTCTTTAGGATCTAAATTTTCTCATAAGCTGCAGTGAACTAATACTTCCATGTAATTTTATACCTGCACTATGTCTGATTCATATATGTAAATTAGAGAAAATAGTTGGTCAATCCGTTCAGATCAGACATCCAGTTCATCATTCTGGTCAAAAAAATTACCACAACAAAAGATATTTGAGAACAAGAAGAAAAAAAGGTAAAAAAGACAAATTAAATTGATAGAAAACTGATCGGCATGTCTAACTGTACTAGTGAAGGACCCGAATCATCCAAAATAAAGTCTGACCAGCCAAGCCAATTTGGGTTTTACAACTCTACTCTCATTTGTCCTTCCTTCCAAGCAATTTCATTTTTCGGTTAAACTAAATTTTGTTCCCTTAATTTTAATAAAAATTGATTTCTGTCTCTAAGCTTTCAATTGTTCAAATTTAGTCTCCAATTTCATTGGTGGGTTCAATTTAATATTTTTTATTGTTTGCAATTAAATCCGAAGCTTTCCCTTTCAAACATTTTTATTAAAATTCATTGAGAACTAAAGTTATTCCCGCGATGCTTTTGGCGTAGTCAAAAGAATCATGCTATTCCAGCTCAGATAATGAGAAGTGCTTACGTATTCTAAAAATATTATACTTAGTTCAATAAAAACATAATAGATAAACAATATAACCATACAAACTATTGAATTGAAAATAAAATTTCATTTCATAAATTACAAATATTGAGAGTATTATTCTCAAAATATCTTAGAATTTATTGATATAATGAACCGAACCGAAAAGCATAAGCCAATTAAATTCATTGCTGTTTCAAAATGGCCATGATTTACACAATTATTGGATTAATTGCGACATATCGTTTCTCTTGTCAAAATGATTTCACAAAAATACTTCAGTTCGTAGATTATTGGAAGTTGTGAAAATAGTTTTAAATAATTAAGGATTCTGTAATTGGAATTTTTGCAAAAGAGCAATTGAACCAACTTGGGAGAAGGACAGCTCAATTCTGATTGAAGATGACCATGCATGGAGAAAGTATGGACAGAAAAAGACAATGAATGCCAAATACCTCAGGTATTCTTCCTTGGTTCCATTTCAAATTACTCAGCTTCTTGTATATTTATAACCTACCATTAATCCCCCTCTCTGTACTAAATGATGTATACAAAATATGATTGAAATATGTGTGCAGGAGCTACTACAGGTGCACTCACAAGAATGAACAGGGTTGCCAAGCAATCAAACAGGTGCAGAGAATTCAAGAGGACCCTCCATTGTACCGGACAACGTATTATGGCCATCATACTTGCAAAACCTCTCTCAAACCTGAGATAATATTGGAACCTCCTTCTTCTTTTGACTCTTCTACATTACTAAGCTTTAATAATACCCTCCCAAGCAAAGAACAACAACCGTTTTCATCAACAAAACAGGAGCCTATGGAAATGATTCCCGATGATTATATTGTTCAAAACCAATTATCCTCATCAGATAATTACATCTACGAACTTGATTTCAATTATTCGAGGCATGTCACTATGCTATCATCCACCGAGTTTGTTGAATTCGACAATGTTTATGGGCAGCTTGGATTTTGACGGCTAGGTATGTTTCGGTCTACAAATTTGTCAGAGAGGGCAAGGAATTGGTGGGTGGCTTCATCTTGTTGAAACAGAGCTTAAGTCTATCTGTATTAATTAGCTAAATCAGTAAAATCTTTTTAGATTTATTAAGGCGGGTTTCGATCAAATAAATTTACCTTTCTTTGAAAAGAGTTATATGTAAATTTGTATAAAAATGGGATATGGCTCTGCATATTAGAAGTACATATGACACACACAAAAATATATCTGTAATACCTTTTTTTTCTCAATAATAATAATAATAATACAACTAAATCTTTTTTCACTAAATAGGTTAACTACATAGACCGAATAATGTTAGTGTGTTTTACTATAAATCATGTCTTAAAAAAGATTATTTAAATCTGTATTTTTTAATAATAATATATGCCTTGCTCCAATGCAACATTCAAGTATACTTATGCCAATTTTATGCTATATCCGTAACTTGGCCGATATACTTAATGTACATGGTTAGTCAATAGCTGAATGAAATCAGCATATTTCACTTCAAAAACAAAAACATGTAACATTTTATTTAACTGTTCTATATGATTATAGAACACCTAATAACAAATTATGCATTTAATAGATTATATACATGTATTGGCCATAATTGCATTGATTTCAATCGATCTCCAAGAGGAACTAAGTTTTCTCTTTCAATCTTCAAGTCGTAATGCGGCTCTCAGTGGATAAATCTCTAATAGTTAGAAAAGGAGAGGAGATCTAACCAATATATATAGACATCATTGATGTTAGCCCTAGTAAACCCTTCCATCACGAGCTACTAAATGTTTGACGTATACTAATAGCTATTTGGCACATTAACCTAATAAAGTGTAATAGCCTAAAAAATGGATCATCCTTGACCTATTTTGTCTCTCATATGTATCAACTGTTAACTTGTTTTATAAAATTAACCCAAAAATTATCAATTAGTAGTAGCTCACAATAGGAAAAATTTCAACATTTTCTCACTTGTGCAACACTATTTAAAGGATTTATTAAAAATCATTTTTGGTTTGAAAACAACTCATGTTAATAACAAATTTTCGTAATGTGGCAACAATTTCAAAAAATAATGATTCATGGGATAACACCTTCAAATTGATCCGGTCTATACAATTGACAATGCTGAATCATGGAGGTAATTACATCTTTTTATTGATGTAAGACCTTCCATGATCACAAACATTATCAATGGCATATACTAAAGTTGCTCATGTGATAGTGTAGCATAAGAAACAACACCAAATTTGTGATCCAATAATGATATTTCCAATGTCTGTTGCCAATGATTTCACTTCAACATCTTTACTCTCTTCCAAGCATGAGAAATCATTGCCATGCTCTCTTTGCACAAGAAATGTTGTCATGTTCATGCGAGCAAGAATAACTGAGATACTTCTCCAAGCAAGAATAATTGGCTTGCTTGTGAGTTCGCTCATCAAGAATCCAACCTCAACATTATCAGACACTTGATATATATTCTCAATGGATTGGTCCGTAGCTAATCATTAATTTCTTGTAGTGAGCTCTACTCTCTTGCATTTCGTAACTGAAATGTGGGAACAAACAAATAGAATCATTACTCAAAATTTATAATCAAATGAGAGATTCAACTAATGAAATTAAAACAAATTTGACATCTATTCATGCTTGAAAGTTTAGAAAAATAAATCAACAAATAATCTGGCATCTCGAGTTGAAAAGAAACAACATCACTTGCTGCCATGTTAAACCAAATTAAAAGCATGAAGAAGTAAACTTCAAAAGAAAGATAGTTGCAAGAGAATCTGAAATTAAAACAGCCATAAATAAGAGGGTCAGTGTGTGGACGCAGCTCTCCAGAGGACCTAGGATGAAGCTATCTCAAGGAACTTCCCATCCGTGGTACCGATTCGTGCTTGGCCTTGAAGGACGAGATGCGAGGATGGAGTACACCCAATAGAAGAAGCAACCGAAGGTCATAAGACAATATGCGGCATTGTTCCTCATACCGATGGCCAGATGACATTAAGAATTCTTTAGGAATTTTAAAAAGTTAGGGTATTGATTAAATTAACTATGGTTAATGTTTTAAAAATTAAAAAGAAAAATTAAGGAGACAAGAATGGTCCATGAAGTTAATGTGGGCAGCAATGAATGGCACAGCATAAAAAAAAATGTCTTGTTTTAAGTGTATCTAAAAAATTTATGTAATGCAATACATGGAAATGGAAGGCACTAAATTATTAATATGACTGATATTTACACAGATTTCTTTAAAAGGGGTAAAATATAATACTAATTTATCAGTCTCATTATTCATCTAATTTTTATACGTTCAATTTTTTTTAACTCATTCATAAACTCATTTTGCATCTCGTGAAAATGTTACAGTCACATACAGATTAATTCAACATTTCTTTCACATTAACGTATAGTGTAAATATAATGCACATATAAAAATTGTACACAAAATATTTCCCTTAATTTATTATAACAACATATCAGTATTTAGTTGTAGTTGTTACAACTTACAACAATATAGTAATAGAAGATTACTGTAAATCAGTCAAAAAAAATTAGCTGATAACTTGAGTTCTTTTATTTTGAATGATCGAGTATCTTTGAATAATTTCCCTATATGGACCACTTAGAAGAATCATAGTTAATTTAGCAAAAAATAAAATAAAAATGATAGTTACATATTTACATGACTCACATTCCTCACTGATAATCTGCTAGATTATCTGTTTTTCTATGCTTTTTGAGTGGATTTCACCGCTTAAGCCTAACTTTTGACGTTGTTTTGATCTTAAGACAACTTTATTTTTTTTTTAGTTAATCCATTCTAGCTCGTTAGATTGGGTCATTCTGATTAGAATTATTGGTTTTTTTTATCTCATTTGTTAATGTTTTGATTGTAGGCACCAAAGGAAACAGGATGAAACTCAACGTGGAGAAGGAAGATTGCTGAAGTTCAGGCGCCAGGCGCCCAAATGCAGAGCGCCAGGCGCTCAGTATACAGCTGCAACATCTTCTAGAGTCCAGGCGCCAGGCGCTCAAAGTCTGAGCGCCAAGCGCTCACCCTCCCGAGACTCAGTTTTCAGCGAAGTCCAGGCGCCAGGCGCTGGACTCCTGAGCGCCAGGCGCCAAGCGCTGGACTCCTGAGCGCCAGGCGCCCTGCTTATTCCTGATATATATAAAAACCTGTTCTTTCCAGAAATGAGGGATCTTTTGGCAGCTAAGAAGAGGGATATGAAACTTGACCTAATTTGGAAAACTTGGAGGGGGGACTTGAAGAGAATAAGAGTGAAAGCTCAGATTTTCTTCAATCTTTCATGGAGTTTTACTTCTTCTTCTCTATTGTTTTAGTTTCTGTATTTGTTTCTATGTCTAGCTAAACTCTCCCTTGTTGGGGTTGAGTGGATTTTGATGGATTTGACTTGTATTTAACTTGGGTTTCAGTTATGCTTAATGGATACTTCTGTTTTGAGTTTATAATCTCTATTCTTAAAGCTTTCTAAGGTTTGATCATCCTTAGAATGATTTTTAGGTTTATGCATTGGATGGAAATTTGATGTGTGAACTATGTTTGAGATTGTGAACCTTGTGATTCGTTGTGCTAGGAATAGTCGATGAATGCTTGTTATCTCGTTGGATTCTTAATCTTAATGCTTTTTCCCTTTTAGAATCACCTAAGGAATTAGGGATTTTAACTAGGATTTAAGGTTCTTGTGCCTAAGGAATTAGGACTTGGATATTTTGGAGAATCCGATAACAAAATAGAAGTAGAAATTTGTTTTAACTTCAGGTTAACATGCAGCAAATGAAATCAAATGAAACTTGATCCGAACTCTTTCTTATATTTGAATTCCTATCTCTTTTATTGTTCTAAGTATTTGTTAAATTGTCAAAGCTAAAATACCAAAAAGAATCTTTTTCCTTAATTTATTTTCTTACATGCTTAGTTGTTTACAATTGAGCTCCCTTTGAACCAAAGTTCTGTTTGAATAGTAGCTAAGCTCGTGAATTGGTAATTGGTCATTGATCCCTGAGAATGATATCCAGTTTTCTCACCGTTTTTATTACTTGACGATCCGGTACACTTGTCGTGGTCTCATCAAATTTTTGGCGTCGTTGTCGGGGATCGATTTTACCAATATCGGTAATATCGAAAGTAGCTACTAGTTTAAACATTTATCTTTTCTTTCATTTATTCATTGTTGTGTTTAGTTTTCTTTATTTTACTTATTTTAGTACGTTTAGAAATTTATATCTAAATTTTTGCATTTTATTTAGTTATCCTTATTCTGACACATTGTCTCCGTTGTATGCGAGGTAAAGTTCATCCGAATCAACTTCTTTTTAACCCAGAAATAAGAAGGACTGAAAGAACTTTGAGAAAGCAATTAAGAGAACAAAGAAGGAATTTGGATAGAACTCAAATACTTGTTGAAGACATGGCGGACAATGGAGAAAACAGATCTCCCAATGGAGAAAACAATGGAGAAAATGTAGATCCTTCACCACCACATCAACCTGCTAGGACTCTCATGGATTACTCTATTCCTAGCATGGATGGATGTGGGGTGAGCATAGCAAGACCTCCAGTTCAAGCAAACAAATTCAAATTGAAGCCGACTCTACTCCATTTGATTCAAAATAATCAATTTTGGGGATTCGATACTGAGGACCCACATGCACACATACAAGGGTTCTTTCAAATTTGTGATACTGTGAAGTTGAATGGAGTGAGTGAGGATGCCATTTGTCTGAGATTGTTTCCTTTCTCCGTGAAGGATAGGGCTAAGAGTTGGTTAGACTCATTGGCAAGAGGAAGCATAACTACCTGGGCAATTTTGGTGCAGAAATTTTTGACAATGTATTTCCCTCCGTCCAAGGCTGCAAAGTTGCGAAGTGATATCACATCATTCAGGCAGTTTGATGGGGAGTCTCTCAGTGAAGCATGGGAGAGATACAATGAAATATTAAGGAAATGCCCACACCATTGTTTTGACTTCTGGATCCAAGTGCAAAGCTTCTATAATGGCATGCTACCTCAAACTAGAGCAATGGTTGATGCTGCAGTAGGCGGGACCTTGAACTATAAAACTCTGAAAGAAGCTTGGGACCTGTTTGAAATGATGGCCAACAATGACTACCAAAGAAATAGGGAAAGAGCAGTGGCAAAGAAAAGATACTTGGAGGTTGATTCGATGAATGCACTTTTAGCCTAGAACAAAATCTTGACTCAACAACTTGAGAATCTCACGAAGAGGGTTGACACTCTTAAGGTGAATGCAGTAAGTAATGCGCCCTTGTCGTGTGATTTTTGTGGAGGAGAACATAAGAATGTAAATTATCTGGATAATATGTTTGGATCTCCATCTCAAGAACAAGTCAACTTCATGAATAACCCTCCAAGACAACAATACAACCCCTACTCCAACACTTATAATCCGAGATGGAGAAATCACTCGAACTTTTCATGGAGTAATCAATGTGATCAAGGCAACCAAGCTCCACAAAGACAACAATTTTCATAGTAAGGTTCTCCTCAACACTCTTCGCATCAAGGTTCTTCATCTCAACCTCCACCTATTGAGAAGAAAGCTTCTTGGAAAATAGCTTTGGAGAAACTAGCTTCTCAAACCTCCTCTTTTGTCCAAAAGACTATTGATTTCATGGATGAGACAAGAGGTATGTTTAGAAATCAAGATGCGTCTATCCGTAATCTACAAACTCAAGTGGGTCAGCTTGCAAAACAGATTTCGAAGAGACTTCCAGACAGTCTGCCCAGTGATACTGTGGTAAATCCAAGGGAGTAATGTCATGCAATCACTTTGAGAAGTGGTAAGACTTTAGAAGAAGACAAGAATAAAGCATCCGGATCTGTAGAAAATCAGAGTGAAAATATTGAGGTTCCGAGTGAAGAGATTTTGTCTCAGAGTGATAGTAAAGAGGTTGAAGTTAAGGAGGAACAATCGAAAGTGCAGAAAAGAAAGAAAAACTTGGAGCTGAAGAAAATAGTTAATCATTCACTCTATGCTAAACTTCCATATCCTCAAAGATTTAAGAAGGAGATTTAAGAAAGGCAATTCTCCAAGTTCTTAGATGTTTTTAAAAAGTTACAGATTAACATCCCTTTTGCTGAAGCACTTGAACAGATGCCCTCTTATGCAAAGTTCATTAAGGACTTGCTATCTAAGAAAAGGAAGTTGGAAGAAGATGAAACTGTAGCACTTACTGAGAAGTGCAGTGCCATTATCCAGAGGAAGTTACCACCCAAGTTAAGGGATCCTGGAAGTTTTAATATCCCTTATACTATTGGGGAGTTGAGCATTGATAAAGCTTTATGTGACTTGGGAGCTGGCATTAATTTGATGTCATTGTCTATCTTGCACAAGCTGGGAATTGATAAAGTTAAGCCTACAATGGTTTATCTTCAACTTGTAGATCGATCAATCAGACATCCGTATGGTATTGTAGAAGATTTGTTAGTAAAAGTTGACAAATTTATTTTCCTGGTTGACTTTGTGGTTTTGGATATAGAAGAGGATGCTGATATCCCGCTTATTCTTGGGAGACCATTCCTAGCAACATCTGGAGCATTGATCGATGTACCTAGATGAGAGCTTGTTTTGAGGGTGAATAGAGATCAATTGATTATAAATGTTTTTAATAAGTCTGCCCCAATATCAGATCTTTATGCCCTTGTTAATTGCATTCAAAATAAATCGCAAAAGGGGTTGGATGGTAAGAACTCTTCTTCATCCAATATTGTTGACTCTCCCACTTCCAAGATTATTGATGAAAAGGAGAAAGGTCCTCCTCTCTTTGAGATTGCTGGTACAGAGAAAGGTCCTCCCATTATCCATGGTTCATTGCAAGCTAATCCCCTACCTGTTGAAAAGTTGAGACCTCCATGGCCTGATGAGATTTTGCATGCTAAGGTGTACTTAGAACAACCAGGTTCAAGTCAAGTTCTAAACACCTTTGGAGGGGATTGCAAGGTCAGTGACCAAGAATGGAGGAAAAGGTTTGAGAAAAGAAAAATATCATCTTACTTCTCTTGTTTTAGGCCACCTTGATGAGTTGAAGCAGCACCGTCAAGCTAAGGACATTAAACAAGCGCTTCATGGGAGGTAACCCATGTTAGGGAGTTTTTTTTTTTCTAACTTTACTTTTGCATTTGTTTATGTTTATCTAAACTTTCTGTTATTTTGATTAGCTATGTTGCATCTTTAGTGTGTTGAATACTTTTAGAATTTTGTGTGTTAGTGCTGTTATTTAAGTTTGGAGTGTGTGAACTTATTCTATCTTGTTATTTCTTTTTCTCCCAGGCATGATTTGCATTTTAGTTAGAGGGGAGTGAAATGTTCAAAAAGAGGTTTAACCTGCAAAATTTTGCAGCAACCACGTCGCTGGGCAATAACGTGACCGCTGGGCGGTGATTTAAAAGAAAAAAAAAAGTGAAGCCTTCTCTGAGTTGAGGTCGCCAGGCGGCCATATAGCACTAGGCGACCAGGTTTTGTACATATCGCCGGGTGGTATAGGTGCCGCTGGGTGGCCTAGTGGGTTTTAACGAATGAACTCCTCTGAGTTTGTACTGCCAAGCGGTAGTTTTACCGTCGGGCGGTAATGAGTTTTTTTACGAGCCACTGGGCGGCCAATGGTACTGCTGGGCAGTCCCTCTAAAAAAAATAAAATAAAACAAAACAAAGAGTGATGCCTTCTGAGTTGGTGTCGCTAGGCGGCCCATAGTGTCGGGTGGTATATATATATATATATATATATATATAAAAAAAAAAGGGCCTCTCGGCTACCTAAGCAAGCACTTGGACGCCCATTGTGATTTGTGTAGCGCTAGGCGCTACTTGCTGAAAAAGGGGGGCCTTTTGACCACTCAAGCGCTAGGCGCTCAGAAGAAAGAAAGAAAAAAGCTAGAGGTGGTATCTTATTTCACCTCACGTAGTCACTCTCTGCACTCTTCACTTTGTATCTCTTCCACCTTCACACACACAGAAGAGCTCCTCACGTCCAGCCATTTTATTTCCTCTTCACCTTTTTTCTTCTCACTTCTTCTCTTTTCCCTTAGTCACATCTCTCTCACGCATTCTCTCTCTCACACATTCTCTCTCTCAGCGTTCCCCCCTTCGCGCCCTCTTTCTCTCCTCCATTGTTGCACCTCTTAAGGTAAGTTATCTTTTCTAATTATTTTCAAGCTTTTTCTTTTCTTTTCTTTGTTTAGTTGTTTCTCTTTTTGAAATTGATGGTAGGTTTTCCTTGGTGTTTTGGATGATAAGATTGTTCCCTTTTTTGTGAGATTTGAACGTAAGTTTGGGGTTAGGGTTAGGATTTTGATAATTTATGAAAGTAGTGATGAAATTAAACCTTCCATTAAGCTATTGGACTATTCAATTTTGGAATGCAGGGGTTTAATTTTTGAAACTCTGATTGTTGTGCTTGTTGGATAAATTGAAATTTGGGGTTGCATTTGGGTTTGTTCAAGAGGTTTAACTGCCTTTTGTAGAATATTTGCACCCCTCAGTGTTATCCCTTTGTGTAAATGTCACCCTAAGCCTGTGATCATGTTTGAATTTTGGGAGTGGTTTTATCTTCAGCGTGTTCAATTATGTGGAGACATTGTCTTTTGCATTTCACATGCGCATACAGTTACAAATTGATCTGTCTCAACCATGGTTGCTACATGATCTTGCTTGGGCTTTATTAGATGCATACTATATACTGGTTGTGTTATTGAGTTGCATTACTGACTGTTGGTATTTTGAAGGTACCCTTATGGCTCCAAAGCTTCCTGTCCGGAGAAATTCAAAGAAAAGAAAGTCAGAGGCATCTTCTTCAAGAGGTCCGACTTTTGATGGCACCCGATTCTGAATAGAAGAACATGAGAAGAGGTATAAGGCAATGCACAAAAGAGAAATAATTCAAGAGCGGAGATTGGAACTGACTGGTAGGGAAATTGAAGAAATAGACAAAGCAATTGAGACTAGAAGATGGAGGACTTTAGTTTCCTACCCCAAAATAGCTTATTCCGAAATGGTAAAGGAATTTTACTCAAATGCCTATGCCACAGAGAAAAAAAAAGAAAAAAAATATGAAAGCTTTGTGAGGAGAAAAGGTATGTCATTTGATCACAGGACGATAGACACTCTCCTGGGTATAAAGCCATATTAGGTTGGAAACAGCGGTTGGCAGGATCTTCAACGCTACACAGTAAACACTGAAGGTATTCTTAGCACATTATGCCAACTAGAAACCCAGTGGACGAGCATTAAGGGAGGTCAACCAAAAAAATTGTCCTCCACTGATTTGAAGATAATTCCAAAAATCTGGGCATCTTTCCTGGTTACCAATATCTTACCCTATGCAAACAAGTTAGATGTCAAGGTGGATCGAGCTCAAATGGTGTTTGCCATAATGAAAGGGTTGAGCATAAACATAGGTGACATTATTGCCTCAAATATCCAAGCTATAGCAAACTCCTCTTCAAAAGCATTAGCATACCCATGCTTAATCACTATGTTATGTGAAAGAGCTGGGGTGCCCAAAGAAGAGTTTCAGCCCATGAAGAGCCCTTCTTCCATCAACATAGCCTATGTTGTCAAGTTTTGTGCAGTGAATGATGCACAACCAGTGGAAGGTCAAGCACCTGCAAGAGTGACGCAGCCGCAAATTCATCAGAGGTCTCAAAAGTAAAGACTTGCATCACTCGAGTAGTCAATGTCAACTATTCACCACAACATGGAAGCCGGATTGAGAATGATGAACGTGTTGAGAGAAGACAACAAAGGGCTTAAGACTATGTTGCAAAAGTTGGGAGAAAAATTTGATCTCACTTTGGGACCGATGAACTCCAAATTTGATGAAGAGATAAAGAACTATGTTAATTGGAGATCATTTGAAGAGGACCAAGCTGAGGGAGATGAAGAAGGAGAAGACCAAGAAGAGGAAGATGAAGAAAGAGAAAACCAAGAAGACGAATCCGCTGAGTCTGAAGAAGGAGATTATGACTAGCCAAGAAAGCCTCAAGGGAAGTAAAGAGCAATGGAGGAATTTGGAAAGGCCTCTTCACAGAGCCCATCAGATAACTTTGACTTCCTTCCTTTTCTTTTTATTTATTTATTTATTTATTATTTTTGTTTTAATTTTAATTTTTTTTGTGTAGATTTCCTTCATGTTCGTAGTCCAATTGTTTTATTTTCTTTTATTGTGTAGTTGTTCAGTTGAGTCAAGCCAATGTTGAACTATTTGGAGTATACTGTTGTAGGTCCTCATGTTTGATAATATCATTGTAATGTGAGCCAACCATGCATGCACTGCCTGTTAGGAAAGCTTGGAAGCTTTATGAACTTATTTCTTAGATTGTGGTACTTGAATGAGGATTATGATTTCCATGCATGAATCTTATAGCTTATTGTTAATGTACTTGGTGATTTTTATGATTGGATTTCATAATTCATCCTTGGGAGTTGTTTTGAGCCTTCAACATTTTTGCTTTGATGAGAGGTCACTTGTGAGTTTCTATTCTCCTAACTTTACTTGAATCTTATTTGCATGTTGTGACTTGCGCAATGCATTTTTATGATAAAGGTATTTTGTTGTTATGTCAGATAGTCATATAGCCAACCAAATGATGTTTGTGTCTATTGTGTTGCCCCTTTGAGCCTAATAAACTGAATTCTTTAATTGACCCATACAACATGCCTTAGCCAAAATAATTAATGTCTTATCCACCCAAAAGGAATAGGTGAGCATTGAATTTATTGACTCTGTGGGTTAACAATGTACTAAGTTTTGGGTTACCATTTTGCTATTTGAAAAAAAAAATTAATGGTTAAGAAGAAGAAGAAGAAGAAAAAAAAAAAGGAGGAGGAGGAGAAAAATAAGAAAAAGAAATGAAAAGAAAATTTGTATAGGAAAAAGGGAAAGAGAATCAAGAGGAGCGTAAATTCATGAGGCGAAGTGTAATGAAAGTCTTAATGCTCATTTATTCTCTAGGGTGTTAGCCTGTCAAATCCTATTTCATCCACCCTTAACATTGACCTCATTACAACCCTTAATAAGTCCTTTTGATTGTTGCATCTGTGAGTTGCATGCACGCATGTATGTTTGAGATGAAAAGCAAATTCAAGGAGGGTGAGCTCAATAAGTGATAACTGAGGGAAACACAAGCCCAAACACAAGTGACTGAGAGTCTCTTTTCACCTACAGAAAGTTTGAGTGACCCAATTATCAGGTGTACTTTATTTCTATGTTCATTAGCTCTCAAGCTGTAATTGATCAGTGCATGGTCGTGATGATCCCTATTTTTGACCCTCTGAGTTTCAGTTACACAGTTGAGAGTTCTACTTTCGGGAATGCATGTATGAATTGATTTGTTGTCACTTTGATGCTTTTGAATTGTGGGACACTCTTGGTTTATTCTATTCACTTCAGCGTTGGTGTTTGAGTTGTGGAGTTGTCTTTTTGTTTGGCTAGTTTGTTATTCTATTTTGCTTGAGGACAAGTAATGTTTTAAGTTTAGGGTGGTGATAATCTG
The DNA here is from genome assembly GCA_029884595.1 of Ormosia semicastrata. NCBI lineage: Eukaryota > Viridiplantae > Streptophyta > Magnoliopsida > Fabales > Fabaceae > Ormosia > Ormosia semicastrata. The sequence continues at coordinate 24,313,154 of JAQQTO010000055.1, read as the reverse complement.
CTAGATTATCTGTTTTCCGTAGCTTTTTGAGTGGATTTCACCGCTTAAGCCTAACTTTTGACGTTGTTTTGATCTTAAGACAACTTTATTTTATTTTTTTTAGTTAATCCATTCTAACTCCTTAGATTGGGTCATTCTGATTAGAATTATTGGTGTTTTATCTCATTTGCTAATGTTTTGATTGTAGGCACCAAAGGAAACAGGATGAAGCTCAACGTGGAGAAGGAAGGTTGCTGAAGTTCAGGCGCCAGGCGCCCAAATGCAGAGCGCCAGACGCTCAGTATACATTAAGCAACATCTTTTGGACCAGGCGCCAGGCGCCCAAAGTCTGAGTGCTAGGCGCTCACCCTCCCGAGACTCAGTTTTCAACGAAGTCCAGGTGCCAGGTGCTGGACTCCTGAGCGCTAGGCGCCCTGCTTATTCCTGTTACATATAAAAACCTGTTCTTTCCAGAAATGAGGGATCTTTTGGCAGCTGAGAAGAAGGATACGAAACTTGACCTAATTTGGAAAACTTGGAGGGGGGACTTGAAGAGAAGAAGAGTGAAAGCTCAGATTTTCTTTAATCTTCCATGGAGTTTTACTTCTTCTTCTCTATTGTTTTAGTTTCTGTATTTGTTTCTATGTCTAGCTAAACTCTCCCTTGTTGGGGTTGAGTGGATTTTGATAGATTTGACTTGTATTTAACTTGGGTTTCAGTTATGCTTAATGGATACTTCTATTTTGAGTTTATAATCTCTATTCTTAAAGCTTTCTAGGGTTTGATCATCCTTAGAATGATTTTTAGGTTTATGCATTGGATGAAAATTTGATGTGTGAACTATGTTTGAGATTGTAAACCTTGTGATTCGTTGTGCTATGAATAGTTGATGAATGCTTGTTATCTTGTTAGATTCTTAATCTTAATGCTTTTTCCATTTTAGAATCACCTAAGGAATTAGGGATTTTTACTAGGATTTAAGGTTCTTGTGCCTAAGGAATTAGGACTTGGATATTTTGGAGAATCCGATAACAAAATAGAAATAGAAATTTGTTTTAACTTCAGGTTAACATGCAGCAAATGAAATCAAATGAAACTTGATCCGAACTCTTTCTTATATTTGAATTCCTATCTCTTTTATTGTTCTAAGTATTTGTTAAATTGTCAAAGCTAAAATACCAAAAAGAATCTTTTTCCTTAATTTATTTTCTTACATGCTTAGTTGTTTACAATTGAGCTCCCTTTGAACCAAAGTTCTATTTGAATAGTAGCTAAGTTCGTGAATTGATAATTGTCATTGATCCCTGAGAACGATATTCAATTTTCTCACCGTTTTTATTACTTGACGATTCGGTACACTTACCGTGGTCTCATCACTCACAAATAAGAATATGTGGTAAAATAAAAATATAAATATATAAAAATAAAATGATATTAATTATAATCAAATAAATAATTTTAATAAATTTGTGTAGATAATATTATTTTTTATTTATAAAAAAATAACTATTTCTTTAGCCGTCAAAGTATAATGGAGTGATGAAACTGACCATTCAAAAGATAACAGCCTTAGTCACATTTAAACGTGCCAATTATATAGCAATTACATAACTACCTAACACTTGTCCGTACGTGCATATATCCCCAATTACCCTCACACTTTTTAACTAAACATGGGCGCTTGCTTCCAGTTCCAAGTCCCAACGTGCAAAACCGAAGGGTTTTATTGTCCTTCGAGAAGGCTATGTTCTCAGCATGAAGTAAGCCATATGAGCTCATCCTGCATCCCCTTGAAAACAAACACACTACTTCTCTGTCCACGCTCGGGACCCATCCAATCAGAGAAAACCTCTCTCCCTTACGTGGCAGATCTTCACTGGTTGTGCTCTTTACATAACTCTTTGACTTTTTTACTAAACTGCCACTGTTAGAAAAACTATTTATCAAATTACCATTTTTTTAACTATTTACCAAATTACTATTTTTTTAATTATTTATCAAAATATCACTCTTTTAAAATTATATACTAAACTGCTACCTTTTTAGCTTACGTGGTATTTTTTAATATTTTTCGTTAATCGTGACGCATGCACGTAGTGGTTTGCCGATTCATCGTAGTGGGTTGCGCCAACACGCTACAAGCGCAACCTTACGTGGATGCGCCAACTTACATAATAAGATCCCGAAAGCGCCATCCTTGTTGTAAGCCTTTAAATTTATATAAATTATTTAAATTAATTAATAAAATTTTGTAAACGTTTATTAATGAATCCATACTAATTACTGGAAATAAAATATATAATATAAAATTAAAAAAATGACAAATTTAATATGTTGGTAATATTTAATATTGTTTTAGTTATTATGAAGATTTATTAATTACATAACATATATGTTTTTTTTTTGTTAATTTTTAAAAATTTATTGTTTCAATTTATTGTTCAATTTAAAAACGATTGAGGTATTAATTATTTACTTTTAATTTTGTCTTTATGTATGATTTTTAATAAATGTAAAAATAATCTAATCAAATGTACGTACATATCTTATTATTGAAGTTATTGAATATATTTAATTATTTTTACACAAATATTTTAAACAACATATCATAAAAATTAAATGGTCCTGTAGAAGAGACGTATCACTTATAGGTTATACTTATACTTGGTTAATATAATTCTTAAAATAATCTTCGATGACTTTCCTTTTATTATTAGTCAAATCATAAGAAAAGTTAGTATTGATGATATGGGCATTAAATACTTCCTAAAAAAGCTTATTAGTTCTAAAAAGGTTTTTAAATGAATTTTTTTTAGTAGGATTCAGATGATAGTGAGTAGGATTCTGATCCCAATAATCCCCCTCCCAAATTTTTAGTAATTCGAATTAGTAAAAATTTCGACAGAGTTTCCCCTAAATGTTGGATCTCCCCAAAAGCCAATGATCCTGTTTAATGCAACCACTTACCACAATCTTTAATAAAATCTAAAACAGGCGAAAAGCATATATAGTGTAATCTAATTAGGGTACCAAACTCACAATAAGATATTCTCAATAGTATTTTACACAAAATCACTAAATATAATCACTGAATGTCAATGAGATGGGCCCGCATCAAAATGCGGTGGCCTATGAGATGGTTCGGAAGAGGGACCTGGCTGTGATAGGTAAAGATATGGTGGGTAACCCTGTGATGGGTAAGGATATGAGGGGTAACTCGGTGGCGGGTATGGATACGGTGAGTAAGGGTATGGTGGGTATGGTGGGTAATATGCAGTGGTGGGCCGAGTAGGGGTACGTAGCGCAGTAGTAGGAGGCTGAGTGGGGGGGTATGTAGCAGCGGCAGCAGCGGTAGCAGTGGTAGGCGGCTGAGTCGTATGCTGGGTAGTAGAGCTGGACTCCTCGGGATGTCGAAGTCGTGTCCGAGTGCTCGTCAATCCTCTCCTCCGTCTACGCCTCGTTTCTTGTTGGCTCAACTCCTCGGGCGGCCCTAAAATGTCGTATGCTGGTGGAGCTGGACGCAGCTGTTCCATCGTAATGCGGTCATGCTCCCGTAATGAGTGTAGGATTTGTGTAGCAGCCTCTCGAGCAACAGTGTCGGTAGTTGAACTGAGCAAATACTCTGCAATGTCCGCCTAATAAACATATATAATTTATGTCATTATACTGAATATAAAATACATATAGTCACTAACGAATTAGTAAAGAGCTTACCGCATTCCCAATAGATGCGCTTGTGGGAGCAATCCAGCGTCTGGTAATTCTTTTATACCAACGCATGTACTCAGAACGCGAACTGAGGGGTGCGACCAATGGGACTCCCCTAACAACCTTCTCCCTACGACTATCCCAGGTGGCTATATAAACAGCATGTGTAGCTGGCCAATCCTCATCATGCCTACCTGCCAATGTAACCGAGTGCAATCTGTCTGGCTGGAGCGGTCTCCGTGGAATGGGCTGGTCAAGACCAAACTGGCGCATGACGCGGTCTGGCTGGTGCCACTCAACAATGTGGAAACATATGAGAGGGACCACTGCCAGTGCAATGTCCCTACCAGCCACACAAAAAGGTGGCAATGTTGCCACATGCTCATCCGTGTATGGTTGCCATATAAACTGAAAAAAAGATATGCACAAAACATTAACACAGCATATGCATAAGTAAATATCTTAAAGGAATGTAAACGAAGACATACCTCATCGTTCTTCAACTGATCGAAGAACTGACGATAATATGTAAGGACGCCAATTACAGTATCACTCAATACTTTATGTTTGTGCCACCTATTTGGTAAATGAAAGTATTGCAAACGTAAGTAAAAATATTAACAAAGTATGTCATGGAAGTAATGTAAAAATATGAATGAAATAGAAACTTACTCCCATCCTAAGGGACGTAATTGACCACGACCAGCATCGTAAAACACATCAGGCTCATCATGGTCAGCTAGTGAAAGGGCAAGCCGGGGGAATCTGTACCATGCCCGATCGCAATAAGATGCATGCACCTCCGATCTCGCGTGCGTCATAGTCCGTAGCTTTACAAAGCTCTCTATACAGGTACGCCAAAACTGCAGACCCCCAGTTATACGTCCCAGCAACAGCAAAGTCCTCCAATAATGGGAGGAACATCAAGTGCACGAGCTTACCCGAATGATCGGGGCATAAGAAACCCCCAAGCAAGCGAAGTATGTAATGTCGTGCACGCTGTTGCACGTACTCATCATCATCGTCCTCAAGGACTGCAGTAACACTCGGCTGCCACAGGTATGTCATGTCAATGTGTGCCCCAGCTACGAGCGAGGGAGTGTCATCAATCCCTAACAAATGAGCACACAAACTGAGCCAATCATCCCTATGCGTAACGCCAGTGACTGCAGTGCCTTCAATGGGAAGACCCGATATGATTCTGATATCCTCCAACGTAATAGTGCACTCCCCGATAGGCATGTGAAATGTATGCGTCTCTGGGCGCCATCTCTCAACCAATGCAGAAATCAGGGAGTGATCAATACTGCAATAACCCATGTGGGCAGCTCCTAAGAAACCAGCCTGCTGAAGATAAGGAATAATCGGAGCAGGGGGTCCATATGTTTCGTCTTCTGAGCACGTCTAACACGCAGGTGTCGGTCCTCATGTCCCTGTCATATATGCTGGGAAACATGATACTCCTACAACTCCAAAATCGAGCCATCTTCTGGTCCGGGGTTTACACGGAATGCCATCTGTCAGCTGTATGCCAAACAATAACAACAATTAGTATGATTCTATTATTATTATAATAAATTATGATATAACCATATCATAACTATACAAGCAATGCAATATGGAAGAAATGAAAATAACACTGAGAATCAACTAACATATATAGGAAAATAGTATTCGAATACAACTGCATAGATTAGTGATACAAAATAATACAACTCGTAAATACACATCATTGCTAATACAAGATTCTAAAAAATGAAAATAGGTCCGGGATCAACTAGATGGGCGCAGTCGATGGCCCCGCTCCATCATCCCCCAAGGAACTCGATCCACTGACACGGCAAGTACGAGAATTATGTCCACGTTGATGGCATCTTGTACATGTCTGTCCTGGCCCTGCTTCGCCCCAATCCATCTCATTCCTGAGTCGGGTTGATTTTGGTCGACCTTTGGATCTAAGCAATGCACGTGGTGGCACCAAAGTGGCGTCTCGGGAGCTGCAGGCCACCATGGTTCAGACCGGACCGGTTCAAAGTCAAACTCATAGGCCCTATAAATGCTTTCCATCCTGTAAACCCTATGAACAAGTTGGAATGAGTCAACTGCCACTGAAGCACATGCAGCAAGCGCATGCGAGCAAGGATAATGCAATGCTTGAAACACCCCACAGTCACACTGCCTTTCTTCCAGGTTCAAAGTATAAGAAAGTCCACCCTGTTGTGTTACAGGATTAAAAGCCTCTTCAACCATGAACCTTGTGTTCTCTCTATTGTACCGACGAACTTGGTGTGAACTGGCCTTTGCCAGGTTTACTCTCCAGTGCTTCAATAAGTCATCACTCCAGATCTGGTTAAATTAATGGGAACAACAATATCAAACCATAAATAGATGTATGTGTGCATTTAATTAACGGATAGTACTAAGCAAATCTGTAAGCATTTAATGTGAACAACAATTTGTTTGTGGTTGTACTTAATATTGTAAAACAATATCAAACCTGGTTCAATGTCATCAATTTCGAATTTGCCTCGTCCTTTCGATTGACGAAGTATTCTACTAACTTCATATATGTCAATTGAACCAATGCAGTTAGAGGTAGATTTCTGCTACCCTTCAACACTCCGTTAATGCACTCTGACAAATTGGTAGTCATATGACCAAATCTGCGACCACCATCATACGCCAAACTCCATTTTTCTTTTGGAATTCCGTTAATCCAATTTGCCATCTCCGTTGTAACTTTAAGCTTCTCTAGCCTAGTATCAAACTTTATTGCGATTGGTTCATACCCTGATACATCGAATAACTTGGGTTAGTATTACAATCTAACTAGTATTAGCGACAAAATTAGAATATAAGTAGAAAATGTAAAGTACCTGTGTTAATCAAAAATCTTTTCAACTCATTGTTCTGAAATTTGGAGTTAAAATTGGAATCAATATGCCGTATGCAGAAGACATGATATGCATTCGGAGGCTACCATCCAAGATTTTCATTTGCCACTGATTTTAAGATGCCTCGATGTCGATCAGAGATCAAACACAAGCCCTCTTGTTGGGTTACATGCAATCTCAGGTGGGCTAAGAACCAACTCCAAGCATCCTTGGTCTCCCCCTCCACAATGGCAAATGCAATAGGCAGAGGTTTTCTGTCTCCATCTTGAGTTGTTGCAATCAACAACTTATGACGATACTTGCCATACAAATGAGTGGCATCAATCTGAATGATGGGCTTACAATATCGGAAGCCAGCCACACATGGTCTAAATGTCCAGAATAATCGACAAAATACTCTTTTTGAACGATCGAGTCGGTTATTCACAAAACATTCCTTGTCTTGCAACTCCACCACTGTGCCTTCCATGTCTCTCTTCATGGCTGCTAGCCATCTGGGCAACACCTCATAAGATTTGTCCCAATTCCCAAAAACATTCACAATAGCCATTTGTTTTGCCTTCCAAGCCTTTCGATATGAAACTTGGTAACCAAATTGGCTTCGAATCCATTCAATAATTAAAGATACGGGTGCATCGGGTTTTGTTCTGACTAACTCCAATATGCAAGAGTAGATCAAACGAGAGTCCAACTTCTGGTGATCTAATGACATAGATGGGTTTACGCAACTATGAGATCCATTATATTTTGTAATCTGCCACGTATTCGACCTCCTGCTTTGTATGGCTCTAAGTCTCCAACTACAACCTTCGTCAAAATTAGGGCATTTGGCAGTCAGTCTTCGTGAATCAGAGTCTTCAATCTTGTACTCTTGATACCTGTGAATGGAATATTGTTTGAGAGCTAACTTCACTGAATCTTTTGATGGAAATTGCAAGCCAACATAGAATTCATCACCCATGCTCCAAGTCCCACGAGTGTCTAACTCAGGCAAGTTATCAGGATTATTCAATGCATCCCAGTTAATTTGAGAAAACTGAGGGCATGGTGGCACAAACACGGATGCAGGTCCCCGAGGCATAAATATGGATTGAGGAACAATCGCCAATGGAACCTGTAAATTTTCTTCGGCATCAAAGTTTTCTGCCTCTATGTCAGTGTCTGAATCGTTGCCCTCAGCTACTTGTTCTTCGTCTTCACTTGACTCCCATACTGCATCTCTGACAAGTGGGTTATCAGGTTCAACCATTGCACCACCAATAACGATCATATTACATGACTCAACTTGATTAGACGGACCAACTTGACCTTCAATTTCACCAGGAGCTTCAAAGATGCTCTTCTTACCCACTTGTTTCTACCTCCACATACAACTCCATAGACGCCATGTTCGGAGTTTGACAAAAGAATCTATCATGTACTTTACATCATCATCGTTTTCTATTGGAAACCCTACTCATCTCCACGGATTGAAGCATTGCGGACACCGATAAACAACTTTTGACACATGTTGGTTTGCTTGAAGCCTCAACTTTGAATGGATCTTAGTTTTCAACCCATCCAAAGTCATGTCTACTGTAATCATCACATAGCCTGGGAGGAGGAGGACCTCGATACATGACACACCCTCTTCACCATTATACATTGTCCCATTGAAGTAAATGTGCACATTTAGCGATTTTGTTATGTTAACTCCAATTACGAACAATAACAATTCAACACATTTATTTAATATATTAAACATCAATTACAATATTAATCGGACATATATACTAGGGTAAAAATATTTATAACGATGTATAATAATGTATTACATATATTTATTCAATATATTAACAATCAACTATAATATTCAATACGCTTATTTATGTAAAAAAAAATTTCAAAGTTAAATATTTTGAATTAAGCTACATTTATTAATGTAAGTCATGTCAAAGATATATATCCTACTCGATTACCTATAAAATAATTATCCATATAATTTAGACTACATATCATACAACTTTATTATTCATTAGTCAATAAAAATATTAAAGTATAATAATATTAAATTACAATTAACACTAACCTACTAAAAAGTAATCAACAAATAATAAATAAATTATTTAACTATTGAAAGAGATACTTATAGTGTGAAGGAATACAATCTAAAGTTGATCACAAATAATGATCCCGACACTACTACTTCGTAAGAATTGAGAGAGTTCAGAGTATTTAGAGAAAGAAATTTGTAGAGATAGTGAGAATTTAGGAAATGCTTAGGATGGCACGAATCGGGGAGGGTGTGGGGATATATATTAGGGTTACGCCATATACTTAGTGCTTGAGCTTATTACTGCTTTTGCTGCCAACTTATTCTGCGCTTTCGATGTCAATGCCAACCAGGGATGTCTGCGTAAATGGCGTTAACATCCATGTAAATTGCGCCAAGCGTGTTAAGCGCGCCACGTGGATGCTGCCACCTGCATAGCGCGATCCGATTAATCAAAAAATATTAAAAAATGTCACGTAAGTCAAAAGAATGTGATTTGGTATATAATTTTAAAAGAAATGACATTTTAATAAATAATTAAAAAAATAACAATTTGATAAATAATTAAAAAATAATTTAATAAATAATTTTATTAATAATGACAATTTAGTAAAAAAAACTCATTTAAACGTACCAATTATATAGCAATTACATAACTACCAAACACTTGTCCGTACGTGCATATATCCCCAATTACCCTCACACTTTTTAACTAAACATGGGCGCTTGCTTCCAGTTCCAAGTCCCAACGTGCAAAACCGAAGGGTTTTATTGTCCTTCGAGAAGGCTATGTTCTCAGCATGAAGTAAGCCGTATGAGCTCAACCTGCATCCCCTTGAAAACAAACACATTACTTATCTGTCCACGCTCGGGACCCATCCAATCAGAGAAAACCTCTCTCCCTTACGTGGCAGATCTTCACTGGTTGTGCTCTTTACGTAACTCTTTGGGTCGTGAACTAAGCCTGTCAATATTTGCTGAGGTAATTTTTTGTTACATTTATGAAAATGCTAACAATTTTTAAAATATTAAAAACCTATTTACACATATATTATTTTATATTTATATAACTTTTATTATTTAATTATAATTAAATTTTTTATATTTAATTTTTAATTTTATCATATAAATTAATGTGAGAGATATGTATGTAACACTAATGTGTTATTAATATTTTTTAAATTATATTATTTGAATACTTAAAATACAATATTTAGATAACACTCCACTTATATATGTATATTATAGATCTATTTTAATTTTAAATATGATATTTAATATTATCTAATTATATTTGCATCACGTTACAATTTCCACCCAAGTATCGTATCTTGCTGTGTACAAATTTCATTTCCCTTTAAATTTTTAAATTTGCAAGTTGGGGAAGTGCCATCTTGAATAAAAGGTAGTGTCTCTCTCTGCTTCTCCTCCAATCTGTTCAGTGTTAGCTCTTCCAAAACGATAATGGAGAATCACCCTTCAAATGGAAAAAAGGCAATGGAACAGGAGTTAATCAGAGGGCGTGACATGGCAAACCAATTACTTGAAGTACTTGTTGATAAGTCTAATATTCATCTTGCAGACATGGAAGGGTCAATATTACCATTTACTGAAGATATTGTGCGCAAGATGCTGAGATCATTCACGAATTCCCTTCTGCTCTTGAACACCAACTATGACTCCAATGAGGTGGGGGTGCCTACCACTATCGGAGATTTCTTTTCGTCCACGAGTTGCCTAAAGCCAAAGGATATGGACGAAACTTGCAAGAGTTTGACCACTAAAAATCGAAGAGGGTGCTACAAGAGAAGGTAAAAGTCATATACATGCCTTGCTAGCTCATTATATGAAATGATTGTTGTTATATTCTGTTTAGGATCTAGATTTTCTCAACATTGCTCTCAATAATTATTAATTATGGTTGGTCCTTAACTACATGCAGTGAACTAATACTTCGATGTGATTTTATATATACTTGACCTATATATATGTCTTATTCATAGTTGTAAAACTCGGATTGATGAGTATGTATAAGATATACTTGTAACATTGTAAAAAGATTTTTTCGTGAAGTTTACAAGGTTTATTTGAATACGGCCAAAAATCGATTAACATGTTTATTCATACTGGGGAAGGACTCCTATATATCACCATGTTTGTGGTCCAATCAACCAAGCCAGCCTGAGTTTTACAACACTACTCTCATTCATCAAGGATTTCTTTTCTTTTTTGTTTGTCTTATTTTAAAAGTAATTTTACTTTTAGATTAAACTATAATTTGTCTCTTTTTTTTTTGGTAAAAATAATTTGTCTCATTAACTATATCAGAAATTGATTTTTTCTTTCTTTCTAATATTTCAATTATTCTAAAAAATTGATTTACATGTTTAATCGTACCGATCAAAGATTCTAATCTCTAGATTCTCAATCTAATTAGCTAAGTCTGTTTTGAGTTTTACAACACTAATCTTAGGTCATAAATGATTTATTTTCTTTTTTGTTTGTCTTTTCTAAAAATTAATTTGTTTCTATCAAATTAAAATTTGTCTCTTTAATTTTAACGGAAATAATTATATATATATATATATATAATATTCTTTTGGTCGTTGCGATTGAATCCCAAAGCTTTCCCTTTCAAACATTTTTGTTAAAATTAATAGAATATGTTGAACAAACAAAAATAATCATCTCACAACTTTCGACACTAGTTAATGAAATATAAATTCGTGGTTAATTACATGTATTGATTAATTAACGAGAATCATATATATTGATTGATTAACAGGATATCTATTAACCAACTTATATATATGATTAATTACGAATTTATATTTCATTAATTAATGTAAAAGGTAGTATAAAAAAATGATATGAAAAAACTGACATTCTTGAACAAAATATATAGCCCTGATACTTTTGGCATAGTCAAAAGAATCATATTTTTTCACCCCATTTAATGAACCTAACCGAATACCATTATCCAATTAATTTCATCGCAGTTTTAAACTGCATCTTAACTAGGTCCACCAGATCAGATGAATGGCTATGATTACATAATTATTGGATCAATTGTAACATAGTGTTTTTCTCGTCTAGATGATTTCATAAATAATTGAGTTTGTAGAATATTGGATTTGTTGTGAAAATATTTGAATTAGAATTCTGTAACTGGAATTCTTGTCAACAAAAGATCAATGGCACCAACTTGGGAGTACGACAGCTCATTTCTGACTGAAGATGGTTACTTGGGAGTACGACAGCTCATTTCTGACTGAAGATGGTTATGCATGGAGAAAGTATGGACAAAAAATGACAACGAATGCCAAATACCTTAGGTATTGTTATTCAAATTACTCAGCTTACTATATTTATAACGTACCAAAAATCTCTCTCACATCGAATATGATATACCCATTATGATTGAAATATGTGTACAGGAGCTACTACAGGTGCACTCACAAGAATGATCAGGGTTGCCAAGCAATCAAACAAGTGCAGAGAATTCAAGAGGACCCTCCATTGTACCGGACAACGTGTTATGGCCATCACATTTGCAAAAGCTCTCTTTACCCTGAGATAGCATTGGATCCTGCTTCTTCTTCTGGCTCTTCTATAATACTTAGCTTCAATAACAGCCTCCCAAGCAAACAAGAACTCTCGTTATCATCACCACTTTTTGCATCAACGAAACCGGATCTTATGGAAGTAATTCACGATGATCATATTGCTCACAACCAATTGTTCTCATCAGATTACCTCCGGTTATGTGATTATGAACTTGATTTCGATTATTCGAGGCATGTCACAATGCTATCATCGACCAAATCAGTTGAATATGACAATGTTTATGGGCGATTTGGATTTTGATGTCAAGGTATATGTTTCGGTCTGCAAATTTATTTTAGGGCAAGGTATCGGTGGGTGGCTTCATCTTAGAACACAGCTTAAATCTTTCTGTATTAGTTAGCTTTATAAGAAGAATCTTTTTACGATGATTAAGGAGAGTTTCGATTAAAAACATTCACCTTTATTTAAGAATAAAAAAAGAAATTACATGTATATTTCTATAAAAGAGATACGAATCAGCGTATTATAACTAGATATAATATGAAAATATATCTGTATTAATATACTTTTTAGTTTTCAAAATGCATACTAATCATGCTTGCCCAATGCTGCATATATAGAGGTATATACAAATATATGCTAGCGTAGCGTGGCTGATGTGTTTGATCGATGTACATGCTTATTCAATTGCTGAATGAAAGCATGATCCACTTCATAGATAAAAATAGGAATGTTGTTGACTATGAATTTTGATGCAGGGAGATTACTGTACAAAAAGGATTCGTACACGACTAATTCTTAGGGTTAATACTCAAACATGAAGTTTGAAAGTAAATTTTTTTCAGAAGCTGCTGAATAAAATATAGTATAATGTATTTACAGGGTAGTGACAGTGAATCCTAATTACAATCCTAAATAAATAAAAAATATACTGAAATAACATTAAAAAAACCTATGAAAAAACTAAAACAGACTTATAACAGTTCTAAAGGAATGATTTTGGGCTTGAAAACTACCCCAGCTGGGTAAACTCGGGTTGATAAGACATTAGGTTCAGAAAGAGTATTCATGTTGATATTTGATAAGCTCAAAATTCTTCCCGAATCAAAAGTTATATCATTTGATGATGAGTCATTTATTTGAGTTTTTGAAGATCAACTCGTTCTAAGAATTTTTCTATCACATGCTTCATGTCAGATTTAAATTCTTATTATTTTCAATAAGAATAGAAATACAAATTTTATATATTATGAAGGGACCACTATCATTTATACATAAATTTATTAAACTTATATGTAACTAGTCTGCTAGCATTTTTAGTTCAATGACTACACAAAACTTTAAAGACAGCTTTTTGTTTTAGCTACCCAAGCCCCTCACTCTTACCAGTGGTAATGCCTTTGCGTTCTTTTAGGACATGATGTCAGGAGAGCCAGATCGATCGATTCACTGTATATGAAACAAACTTTGATTTTTAACGAGCATTTTGACCTTTTATTTTTTATTTTTAAGTTCATCTATACTCAACAGGTTCACCATATATATAGTCATATAAATATATTGGAGAGCCCCCTTCCCCCCTTCATTGCTGTAGCTTTCAGAAATAGATCACCAAGATGTTAGTAGTTAATTGGCTATTGCAGCGTTATTTAACTTTTCCTCTCTGAGCATTGGTGTCTTCATCCTCTTAGAAGAGAGCTTAATACTATCTGTACTAGTTGGCTTAATAATTAAAATCTTTTACAATGATTAAGGTGGTTTTTCTATTGAAAAAAAAAAACTCAGATTTCTAGAATAAAAAGTTATTTGTAAACTTGTATAAAAAATAATATGGCTCTGCATAAAACTATATATAATAAAAATATCTGTTTTATAGAGGAAATCCCGTTAATACTTTTTTCCATGTTTTTAGATTTTCACATTTTTTTTAAGATTAGATAGTGTTCGATTAAGAGAGGAAGGATAAGCTTTTTTTATGAAGAGACTAACTATTATCTATACAGAGGTCCATTAGTTTTACAATAGCACTTATGAAAAAGAGACATCATCTTAATAATCATATCCTAGAAGATTATTATAAGGCCTAAAAATTAGTATCCAAACTTGGTCTTGCTATAAAGAGAATTGATTGTTGCATTAATAGTTGTATGTTGTACAATGAAAAAGAAGTTAAGGAATGCAAATTTTGTGGTGCGTCTCGATATAACATAAAAAGGATTGGTAGAAGAAAACCAAGGAGATTCTTGTAAAGAGGTTGATTTATTTACTTCTCATTCCTAAGCTAAAAATATTATATGCCTCAATGAGTTATGTTTCGTATATGAGATAACATTATGAAAATAAACGAGAATCAGTCACCCATCGGATGTAGAAACTAGGAAACGTTTTGATGAAATATATCTTGAATTTAAAACTAAACCAAGAAATATTAGATTAGACCTATGTTTTAATGGTTTTACACCATATAGTCAGTCAGTTGCACCTTACTCTTATTAGCCTGTAATTTTCACTCTGTACAATCTTCCTCTAGAATTATACATGATTACTCCCTATATGTTGTTGACTTTGATTATTCTTGGGTCACATAATCCAAAAAGTAAAATAGATGTGTACTTGTAACCTTTGATAGATGACTTGAAATTGTTGTGGGAAGAAGGTGTCCTAAAATATGATATTTCAAAAAAAGATAATTTCATGATTAAAGCTACATTAATGTGGACAATTTCATGATGAAAGCTGCATTAGAAACTGATTTTCACAACCTTTACCTACTGTTCTTTATTGTGACAACCAGAGCTTTATTCAAGTTGCATATAATGATGTCTTTCATAAGCACACTAAATATATTAAGATTGATTGTCACTTCATTCACTAACACATCTTTTGTGGTGATCTTTGTCTCATCTTTATTAGGACTCTTGACTAACTTGCTAATTTGTTCACCGATGCAGATCTTCTGCTAGTGCCAAAAAACACGAGTGTCTTGTTAGTTATTTTCCCTTGCCAAAAACACCAATTTTTTTTAATTTCCCCTTTTCCAAAACATACCATTTTGGCAAACAGGACACCCTTCTCTTTTTTTGCAACAGGAGAGGATCCGCATCCTTTATTCACCAAGCCTCATCACCTAAGTCGGTTCCATACTCTAGTCTCTAAACTCAAATTAGTTCCTTCTATACCCACTTGAGTTTGAGGACAATGTTAACATATAAGTAATTTTAGGAAACTGAATATATTTAGGATTATGTTTAAGAATCATATCAAAATTGTATCAATTATATTTAATTGTATTAATTGTATTTAGGAGCCTAAGTGTGTATAAATAGGTGTAACCCTCATTGTACAAGACACATTAAAAAATGCAGTAACTTTTGTGTCTCTTTATGCCTCTCTCTAGTTTCTAGCACGTTTAGTACTTTTTAGGTTAAATTATAATTTTGGTCCCTATAGTTTTCACTCATTTTCAAGTTAGTTCTTATAGCTTTTTTTGTTTTGAATCAATCCTAACACAGTCACACTTATAAACATTTTCAAAATAGTCCTCACCATTAACTTTTGTTACAACACCATCAATGTAGACATTTTACAAGAAAAAAAAAGCGTCTAAAGGAGCGTCTATGGAACAAAGGAGTACGTACCTACTGAAATGAAGATACACCTACTGGGTATTTAAAAAAGAAGGGCATCTAAAAGAGCATCTATTGGACAAAAAAACACTTATTAACTTAGTCAATTGATGGTATTATAATAATAATAAAAATTGATGACAAAAACTATTTTAAAAATATTTGTGTAAGTATCAGAACTAATTGAAAATAAAAAAAATACTATAAGGACGAAATTGAAAACGAATAAAAATTATAAGGACAAAAATTATAATTTATCCTAAATTTTTATTTTTGATTTCTTAATAAGTGTCTTTAACAACACCTTTTAGTTAATAACCTTTTGGACTTCGCTACTTACCCCAAATGCAGAGAGACCAATTGACCCCAAGTAAGTAGAAAAAAGATAGTGGATCTCACTTTGTGGGTGAGGTCCACTGAAGTGGAACCCATATAATTAAGTGCATCTGATTTGTTCAGGCTTTGATAATGAATGCATTTGGGATATTTTAGGCATTTCCAACAGTTATTGGTACATTAAGTTTACGCTTAATTGTAGTTTTAGCTCTCTTATTTTAACAAAATGAAGGATTTTATTCTCCTAATTTCAAAACGAACTATTTAGTTCTTTTATATTTACAAAATATGTAATTTTAGTCCTTCCGACACTATACCATTAAAAACTTAATGAAAATTATTGATGTGACATTTAAAAGTTATTTATTTATTTCAAATAAGTAATGTAATTACATGTGATATACACATAACTTTCTAAATATCCAAAATAATCTTAATTCAACTTAAAAATCCCTAAATAGAGATTTAATGGTTGTACTGTATGTGGAGGTAGATAAAGTTTCCCTCCTCATGGATATAAGAATGCCACTAAAGAGTTATGTATATATCACATACACTTTGCTTATTTGAAATAAATAAATAATTTTTAAAAAATCACATCAACAATTTTCGTTAAGTTTAAACGCCAGAGGGATTAAAAATATTCATTTTATGAAAATATAATGATTAAATAATTTATTTTAAAAAGGTTAAAATATTTTTTTTAAAAGAAATCCACCAACTATAACCTTTGTACAAATTATCCCCTGAATTTTAAAATAGTATAAGTTACCCCTCAAGATTTACATATTGTGCTAATAACACACTAAATTGGATGGGGATCCAATCGGCTAATAGGACACAGTCCTGTTGATTGAATCTGAGCCTTCCATTTAAAAATAAATAACTAGAGAGCACCTTAATCGTTTAAATCAAATTTTTATATAATAAAATATTAAAAATAAATATAATATAATAATTATTAAAAGTAGGACTCAAGACTAGACTCCTCTCTAATTTTTTCACAACAATGGTGCATGATATGACACATTACCAAACTCATCTTCTTTGTGACTTTTACCTTCCTTTCTTCCTCCACCGAAATGTATATGGGCTACTATTCTTGTTCTTTCGAGTTGCTCTCAACATGATAGCACAATAACAACAAGAAGAAAATAATAATGAGCACATTGCAACATATCCTTTAATATTTAAAATCGTTTATCGTGATTATGTTATACTATTATGAGTTGGAGGTATTTTTGTGTGAATATCCTTTAATTCACAAAAAGCTGTAGATGATGTTTGGTTAAAATTAAAATCGTCTCTCGTTTTTGATTATGTTATACTATTATTCACCACCTGAATATCTCGTTGAGTTGAGACCTTCCATATCCTACTTGCTCTGTTGTTGATATGTTTACAATCACATTTATGGCCTTTCAATCATTAGTTTGAGATTCTTCACAGTTTATGGTTCATAGGTCGCTCCGATATGGGTATTCCTTTTTCACAAGAGGTATATTGAAAGGGAAGCAAATACCCATCTTTGAAGGTCCTTATCATTCCGACAAAAAAAAGGTCCTTATCATTGCTCTGTTGCAGGTACTTTACTATGACATTGTGAAAGGTTGCTTAGGGGCATTGGACACTCTTATTAGAGTACCAAAAGTGGTGAGAATAAGAATGAGCCAGTTCAACTGTGGATTTACAATATGGGCAACATTTCACTGGTGCATGTGATAAAGCTTGTGAGCATACTGGAGAAGTTGCTCAAGAAGGAGGCAAAGAAGAAACTCCTGTCAATGCCAATATAAATGGGGACATTCTTTTCTGGCATGCCAACATAAGCTTTGTGAGAAAAGATTTTGGTTACAAGCCCAGCACAGTTTTGGAAGCAGGTTTGAAGAAATTTGTTAATTAGTATATGGAGACGGGAGTATTTTTCACAAATGCTACAGGGAAAAAAGTGCTAAACTTTTCTCAAAGTTGAGGTGCAAAGCATAACGTACAACACGTTTCTGAGCATCATAGGAACTAATCCAAATCTTCTCATTGTAATATTCTTATTGTTGTGCAATCATGTAGAGAATACCCATAACAACAGCCCAAACAAGTTTTGGTGTCGGCAAAGAAATGTAGAAGTCAGGAAGGAGATTAGTTTGGTGAGGTGTTTTCTTATGGACCAATGATTATAAATTAATGAAAATTAAAGGCTCAGATTTAATACACGGGACAGTGTTCTGTTAGCCTCAAACAGGAACTTCCGTTAAAATTGTTAATGGAGATCTCACCTCCAATTTTTTTTTCTTCTCTGCATCACTATATTGTCTTGCACTGTGTGTGAGACTTGGACATGTCGTTGGTGAGGAGAGCTCGACAGGCTTTCATTGGCTTTTAACCTCAATATTAACCTTTTTGTTCAAACTAAAATATGAACAAAATTTGGTTTTAACTTTTGATTTCAAATTTTGTTTTCAACTTTATTTAATTTTTTTATTTATTAATTTTAATTTCATTTAATTAAGTTAATACACACACGAAGAAATTAAATGGAATTAGAAATAAGAGTTAAAATCAAATGTTAGAATTAAGTTTTTTTCTTAAAACAAAGTCCTTGAGCAGTCCCAAATAGGAACTGTGCATCAACTTCTTGCTGGTGGTAATGCAGTGCTTTTAGCAAGACTTGTATATTTTATTTTTTTTTTTTTTTTTTTTGAATTTGATTGGGTTGTCATTTGACTAGCATGAGATGAGGTGAGTGTGGTTTTTGAGCTGCGGTTGAATTGGAGAAATGGGTTTTGGTTTCTGGTTTAGTTGGTTCAGTGTAATGAAATGGAACTTCCTTGGGGGTTGTTCTGTTTCGGAGATGGCTGGGACAGAAACTTGGAGAGCGATGGGGCTGATAAAAAGGGTGACTATGAGGTTTATGGCAGGAGATAATTAGAAGCCAACTTTCTCTTCCACACTTCTTGTCAAGCTACTATCCAGAAATTGAAGGAGCCTAATTATTAATTCAGCGGTCGGCTTCAAATCTTCATTGGATGATCTTCCTCCAAATTGTATTTGCCTTTCTTCGATGTGAATGGAACTTAGATCTCAACTTTTCAAGAGCCAAATGAATCTTCTGTCTTGTATTTAGCATATGGTTAACGGTGTGGTTGATTAGCACAATGTGAAAAAGTTAGGGGTATTTTACACCATTTTAAAACTCAAGGGTAACTAGCACATGGTATAGAGTTAAAGGGATCTTTCTGAATTTTAGCCTATTAAAAATATGAGGGTCAAATAGTTTGTTTTACTAAAATAGGAGGAGTAAAACTACAATTAAGATTAATTTTTATAACATTTACTCAACGTTCCCCATACACCTTGACAATCGCGTAAATCATTAACCCATTATTCGAAAAATTTCTTGTGTCCTCCTCGAGAATAATCTGACACTATTAAAATAATATTAAAATTTGCATAATTGATTGAACCTTCAAAAAGTAAATGGTGATGATCTATTGTGGAGGAAGAAGGAGGAAAGAATCTCTCCACTACCCGTGAATAAAAGGCCGGTAACTTTTATATATATAATGAGATGAGACAAGCACATTAGAAACTTCATCTTGCCCTAGCACTTAACTCATTAACCACATAATATATTTAATTGAGTAATTAATTGTCCATGGAGGCGGCCAACGGCACAGCTTGAAGCCCTTACGTAAGCCTCATGACCTCACTTTGCATATACGTTGGAGATCTTCATTGGCTGCGCGTTTTTGCACACAACGTGTTGGAGCGTGGAAAAGTTTGCACTTGCACTTTTGGAACGTGTCTCAAGATTAAAGGGTTTTTTTAAAAAATATAATCATATAAATTTTCTGTAAGGGTTAATGTACTATTAATATATTTTTTTAAAATATCAAATTTAGTGAAAAAACAATAAAATAAATAAATATGAAATATAAAAAAATGTAAAAAAATATATACATTATTAATAATAAAAATATTATAATTATTTTTTTTATAAAAATTTAAGATTAAGAATGACTGATATTTATTAAGGTGGTGATAAATTTTTAGATTCAAAATATTTACAAATAATTCTTCAACAAAAGATTTAATCAAGAATTGAACTTCAATCAATTTCATTAATGCGATTCATTTTTATCAATTATGTCAATTTATGTTTGGTTTAATTAAAAGTTTAACTTCTTTTTTTTTGTTACAAAAGTTTAACTTCTTTATTATTTGATAAATTACAGATGATAGGTTGAACCTCATTTTTTTCACACACAAAAGTAAAAAATCTGAGCTATAAGCTCCTAAATTCAGAAACTAATAGGATCTATGATGGAGAATCAGGCTTCGGATCGCATAAAGGCAACAAAACCGCTTATCGGAGGACGCAAGTTTCTAAATCAATTTCTTCAACATGTTAATAAAACAAGTGGAGATGAAGAAGAAGGGTCAATACTGCCATTTCCTGAAGATTTTGTGGCTCGAGAATACTCAGATCTTTCACAAATACCCTTTTGCTTTTGAATAGCTTTTTCTCCTTCCGACCCCGGCAACGCCGGTTAGGTCTCTGAAATGAAAGTGAGCGATTCCTCTTGGACAAACTATGAATATTTTGAAGGAAGTTGCTAGTGCTCCATCATTATCAAGATATGAAGGTAATTCATGAAATTATATTTTGCAAAGCTTTCACTTATCATAACCCCAGTAGTATTTCTTTTAAGTCTTTGGTAAAGTATTTTGTTGGTAGCTATCTATATACGAATGATTTCACAAGTCACTTGTATTCTTTTTTAACAAATAAAAACATACCAGTCTCTTCACCCAAAAAAAAAAAACCAGTCTTTTATGGCAATAATCAGAATATTATGGCGAAATACTGTAAAAAATTCATTTGTTTGAACTTACTTCATTTTCATTTATTTAAGTATTTTTCAGAATTAAGTTATTTTAATGAATATATTTTTATCCAATCTTTATTCAACTAATTTTAGAAGTAACGTTTCAAATGCTTCTAATTAATTAACACTACTTTAAAGTTGCTTTCCATAGTAGCTTTTACAAATATATAGCTTCTGTCATTACTTTTTAAAAATAATAGCAACAATTTTAAAACGTAACGTGTAACCTACCTATTTTATAAGAGAATTTTTTTGGGTACACTAATGTTGTAGTGTATATTAATTGAGTTATTTTTTTTCTTTAGTAAAGTAGGTTTGACTTGTTGATCAGGAGAGGAATATGATAAATTAAATCAAATAGTCTAAAAAAATCAGGTGCACTAATTGAGCCAAAATTCTTAACCTAATTTATTATTTTTTATCTTATATTATAGATGACAGTCTATTAAATTTATCTTTAAATTATAGACGATAACATGTTAATTTTATTTTATATTATAGATGACAATTTATAAGTTTTATCTTACGTTGTAGATAATAATTTATTATTTATTTTCTTTTATTATATATAGTATAGTCTTTATATTGTCTTATCTATATTTTTTTTATCTATTATTTTATTTTAGGAGGTCTAAAATCTGGTGTGATGAAGGCCAAACTGAGGAACTTAACGCCAATGATCATATGATTCACAACCTATCATCCCTTTTGTAACAGTTAAGTCATTGTGCTATATTCAACTCATGAATTCAATCACAAGGATGAAATTTCTTGTATCAAGTCATGTTTGAGCTGTTTGTATTTCCAAGACTCTTTTTTTTTTTTTCAAAGAAAGTTAAAAGGAGGAATCCCATTCTAGGATCGAGGCATAACACAAACTTGAAGGACTTACAAGTGGTACTTAACTGAAGAACTATCAATGATAGACAACCAGCAAGAATATTGAATCCAATACTTTTATCTCAACCTATTTGATCATAACCGTTGAGTCAAACCTCATTAGTTGCATTTCCATGAGTAGCTATGTTTTGGCCAGCACATTTGATTTAGACAGCCATCGCTTCTTCTTGGTAAAGAGCTTAGTATGTGAATTAAAATTTTGGAGAAAGATCATAAAAAATAGTTGATTTATATCATAGCACATTATTGTGTGGAAATTATGTCTTACGGTTAAGATTAGGACAATTCAAAAAATATATTATTTATAAGATTGACTGATAAATAGTTAGTAAAAACAATAGTCGTTTCCTCAAAAGACAAATGATTTGTGCGAAGGAGTTAAAGTTACTCCTCTATTATTGATTTCTCACTCTAATTTTAGTTAAGTGTTAGTTGGAAAATTACCATAAATGAAGACGTTGTATGATGACCTTACTGAAAATTGTTGGATTTCATTAATATGTACTGGAGTTTATACAAAACCAACACTGGAAACAGAACAATCAGAAAAAGGACTTTCATAAGGACATATGGCATTACCAAGGGAATAACTATAAACAACAAGAAACAAAATGCTTGGATGCTTACAAATAGTCCGATTTGTTCGAGTTTATGTGGTCCTCTATACTTTTCCCCTAGTTATTGACTATTAAGAAATTCTTAACTAGGTACTGCTTATTATAGACACTCAATTGAAAAATTGATATGTATTAAAGTATTTTTTTCAAAATAAAAGCATTTTTAATATGATTCATATAATTTTATACATACTTACCGGCTGGGGTAAGTAGCATAATCATTTCAGACCATGTAGCAGATTGGGATAAGTAGCAGAATCATATCAGGCCATGTATTGCGTGCTTCATTGCCGTCATGAACCACTTAATTTCACCTTTCCAACAATTCTTATACCAAAAGGACCAAAACTATTCTCAATCCTCGAATTGACTAGCCAAAATTAGGCAATCGAGGCTTCATTTGACCATGCTGAGCTTTACCTATTTGGCTTAATTTTACCGATTGTCTTACCGTCTTATCGGCTCAGTCAGTGAAGCAGTGGAGGTGTGCAAGGCACTCTAACATTCAACTAGTAGAATAAGGCAAAAATAAAGACAGAGAGAACATATATAACCAGTTAAAAGTAAAGGAACTCCCTATATACAGTGCTCGAATAATTCTAAATACTCCTATACAATCTTTTTATTAATTCTCTTAATTATTAAATAAAAAAATATTAAATACTTTTTATGTTTTCAAGATATTAAATGTATTTAATTTTTTATTAAATATTTTCTTTATTTAATATTGAGAGAATTAAAAAAAAAAAAAATTTAGAAAATATAACAAAACTCATACTGTTCCAAGGTGAGATCTTAAAGTGGGGTGCCCACTATCCACTATGTCCCTACTGATTATCATGTGTCAGTATTGTGACATACTAGTATTTTAAATTTTATTTTTTCACATATTATTATTAAGTTTTTAAATTTTATCTTTTTACACATATTTATTTTCATCTATTTTTTTTACCTCTGCTCATATCTAGTCGTTTACTTTGTCGTCACTGAAAACTTACCTCACATCACTATTCTCTTTAGTTAATTTTTTTGGATGCACATTACTTATTCATGACTAGTTCTATTAGGAGAAATTAATTTAGGAGATTTTTTTAAAAAATATCAATAGAAATTATGTTCCATATTTTTTGGGAAGAGCTTATTAGATAGTAAATATTGACATAAATGATATATATTAAGATATTATAAATCTTCAAATTTATAGAAATGATATTAATGAATTATTATTAATCATTTTTATTAAATTTTGAAATTATATATATACATAAACCAAATTCTTTATATATATATATATATATATATATATCATATTTGTGTCTTATAATTTTTTAAATTTAATATATCTCTGTATTTGTGTTTGTGTCGTGTTCCGTGTTCATATCCGTATATGAGTTTCATAGGGTCCAAGTATTAATAATGGAATTAGGGAATTGTTATGGTATAACAATCTGAGTTGTGAAATATTTATTAATTGATGATTTCATAATAAATGCTTGGAAGTCTATTAAATATAGATGTTTAGCACACTCTCACCATATATTAGTACCCATAAAAAAAAAAGATGGTTACTAGAAAAAACCGATGGAATTATATTCTTAAGAAATTTTTAGGTGTCTTCGGAATAGAGAGATTTCTTATTCTATGCTATTGAATATGTACCACTTCATCCATGAGGAACATCATTGTCTCTTCTTTTAATTATTTTTTAATATTATAATAGATATGATATACATTTATTTTAATTATACAAAATAAAAGAGATCTCTTACTTCATAAACACCTAAAAATCTATCTTATAACAATACTGTTATTTATACTAAAACACATTCTTACTCAGCTAGCCAAACAATAAACATAATTAACTAATAATTAACCCATCGGTAACTAGGTTTAGGCATGCCCCAGAATCCCACGCACCATGCAAAACTGAAGGGCAAGATTGTCCTACTGCCTATGAGCTCACCCTACATCTCCATGAAAACAAACAAGCCACTTCTCTACCCACGCTCTGGACCCATCCAATCAGAGAAAACCCCTCTCCCTTACTTGGCAAACCTTCATTGGTCGTGTTCTTCAAGTAACTCTTTGGCACGTGAACTAACCTAGTCAATTTCTGCTCATGAGTTTTTGTCTCGACTCTGAAATGGAACCATTTTTAAATTTGCTAGTTGGGGTGAGTGCCATTTTGAATAAAAGGCAGTGTTGTCTCTCCATTTCTCCACAGGTCTCCAATCTGTTAACGCTTTCAAAACAAGAATGGAGAATCATCATCCTTCAAATGGCAGAAAGGCAATGGAACAAGAACTAATCAGAGGGCGTGACATAGCAAACCAGTTACTTGAAGTACTTGTTCATAAATCGAAGAATACTCACCATGGAGATGAAGAAGGATTAATATTACCACTTGCTGAAGATCTTGTGCGCAAGGTACTGAGGTCATTCACAAATACCCTTTTGCTCTTGGACACCAATAATGATGTTTCCGATGAGGTGGTTGTGCCTATCACTATCAGAGATTTCTCTTCCTCCGCGAATTGCACAAAGCCTGAGGATACGGATGAGGCTAGCAAGAGTTTCAACGCAAAAAATCGAAGAAGAGGGTGCTACAAGAGAAAGTAAGAATTATTAGTCATGCCCTTGCTAGCAAATTATGTGTGATATGATTATTGTTGATTATCAAATTTGGATCTCCCATTCTCTTTAAGAATATGATATATTGTATCATGTCATGTTATCAAAGATAAAGACGCCATTTATCCTAACAGAGACGGGCCATTATTTGTAAAGGGGTCCATCAATCTTGCAGAAGTAATTTGTCTCTTTATTTCGTGTAAGTTGTTGCATTAATTACATTATAGATAATGTTCTTTGAGAAAAAATGAGATGATAAAAAGATTCAAGATTCATTGTTATCCTAACACCGTTTAAGCGTCTGATTATACTTGAGAAATTAGCATATCACTTTTATATGTTAAATTAGTAAATTTATAACAATAAAATGTAAATATATTATAAAAATTGTTTGATTACATACATAAAATAAAAATTTATTGTATTTTTAAAATATAAATCTTCTCAATAGCTGCTTTCTAAAATTTCTGATCCGTCAGATTTATCATGAAAAATTAGCATATCACTTATTAAGTGAGAGATATTCTAAAAAATCAAAATTTATTATTATCTAAATCTTCTCAATAGCTGTTTTCAATGATTAAGATTGATCTGAACTAATATTTAGATTTATTTTTGTATACCTGTCTTAACTCTCATTGTCATGGATATATATATATTTTTTATTATTGTCGTCCTTTTTCTTAGTAATTTAATTTTTAGTCTATTCAATTTTCATAAAACTATTTTTGTCTCTAAGCTTTCAATTATTCTAATTTACACCCGGCTCAATTTTATATGTGGGTTGAATTTGCAATTGAATTCCAAAGCTTTCACTTTCAAACATTTTTATTAAAATTAACAGTACTATGTATTATATTAAAAATATTCCCTTGGTACTTTTAGCATAGCTCAAAGAGGATAAGATTTTTTTTAAAGTAACCTTATATTTAAAGTGGATAAGTAATAGTATATTTATTATTAAATTTTAATTAGTTAAGATAATAATATATTTTAAATTAAATTTAAGATGAATACACATTTATTTACTTATTTTAAAAATAAATTTACTTTAAAAGATTTTTTTCGGCCCAAAGAATCATGCTACTTCACCCCATAAAATATAATGAACCTACCGAAAAGCATTAACCAATTAATTTCATTGCAGTTTAAACAGCATCTTAACAAGGTCAACTAGATTGAATGACCATGGTTACACAATTATTGGATTAATTGTGATATAGTGCTAATAATTTCATAAATATTTTAGTTAGTAGATTACTGGAATAGTTGTTGAAATATTTAAATAAGAATTCAATATAATTGGAATTTTTGTCTTCATAAGATCAATTGCACCAACTTGGGAGAAGGACAGCTCAATTCTGATTGAAGATGGCCATGCATGGAGAAAGTATGGACAAAAAATGACAATGAATGCAAAGTACATCAGGTATTCTTCAATTTCAAATTACTACCTTCTTATATATTTATTTATAACCTAACAAAATCCCTTTCTCTCTGGGCCTCTCTCTTCTTAATTAATGATGTATCCAATATGATTCAAATAGTGAATGTGTACGCAGGAGCTACTACAGGTGCGCCCACAAGAATGATGAGGGTTGCCAGGCAATCAAACAGGTGCAGAGAATTCAAGAGGACCCTCCATTGTACCGGACAACGTATTATGGCCATCACACTTGCAAAAGCTCTCTTCACCCTGAGATAACATTGAAACCTGCTTCTTCTTCTGGCTCTTCTATAATACTTAGCTTCAATAACAGCCTCCCAAGCAAAGAAGAACACTCTTTTTCATCATCACTTCTTGCATTAACAAAACCGAAGCCTATGGAAGTGATTCCCGAGGACCATATTGCTCACAACCGATTGTCCTCATCAGATTACCTCCAGCTGTTATGTGGCTATGAACTTGATTTCAATTATTAGAGGCATGTCACTATGCTATCATCCATCGAATCTGTTCAATTTGACAACGTTCATGGGCGCAGCTTGGTTTTTGATGGTTCGGCGTGTTTCGATCTAGAAAATTAATTTATTTCAGAGAGGGCAAGGCATCGGTGACCTCATCTTGGAACAAGGCACAATTCTATCGGTTTTAGTTACCTTAATTAGGAAAGTCTTTTACAGTGATTGAGGGAGCTAGTTTTCCTAATAAAAAAAATGTAAATAAGCAAATTAATTATCTTTTGTTCGCAATTTAGTTCTTGAATTTATGTATGTGTACGAATTAATATTTAAATTTATAAAACTCATATAAGTAAGTCTTTACAAGAGACTAAATTAGTGAGAGAAAAAAAAGATTAATATGATTCAAGTTTTATAAATTCAAAGACTAACTCATATATATAAATGATGAATTCATAGACTAAAAGGTGAGTGGAGAACAATTCACATGACTAAGTTGCCTATTTAGGGCTTGTTTGGGAAAGTTAAAAATTATAGATTATGCTGATAATCGATTATTATTATAATCGATTATAATCGATTATTGTTATAATCGATTATAATCGATTCATTTTTATGTTTAGATGCATTAGTTGTAAAGTGATTTTAAGCTAATATGATTCATTTAGATGATATAAAAAATCACTTTTATGCATTAAATTACTAAAATAGGTATAGAATGATTAAAAAAATTATTTTGATTGAGGACAAAATAGTATTTACATATCAAAATGTAAGAAATAATCTATAGCGAAAATCATAAGCTCCAATCTTTAGCTTATGATTATTAGCTGAAAAAAGTTTTTATTTTGCATTGAATTTCATGTAAAAACTTTTTTAAAAAATAATCTTTTTACCCAAATATAATAATTATTTCACAAAACAGCTTAATCCTCCAAAAATAATTATTTGATAAAGATTTAATCTTTCCCAAACATGCTCTTACTCTTAAAAAAATTTCACATTTCTTTAAAAGAAATTATATGTAAGCATTGAAACGGTGAAGTGAGTGATTAATAGTTTAATTGGTTTAATCAATATTTAAACTGTTAAAATTGTAACCATATAAAATTTTTTTATTTTTAAAAAAAATTAGTTAAAAACTAAAAATAAAAATCAATTAGTTTAACCGATTGGTTCATTAATTTTCACCGAATTTCTTGATTTTTTATTAGTTTTTTTATTTAACCATTTATTTAATTTTTTAGTAAATTAGAACTGATGAAATCATCCATTCACAGTTTAATTGGTCCAGTTAAACCGATTTTGAAAACACTATATGTAAGTTTGTATGTGGATAGAACTAGATATAGTAAAAAAAACAAAACATCTGTAATATACGTTGCCTTTTCAAATGCATAATAATTATGCCTTGGTCCAACGCAGCATACAAGTATATACCATTTATGTTATGGGTAGTCTAGTTGATCTAGTCAATGTTAGTAGCTCAATTAATAAAAATTAGATAAATACAAAAGAGTATCAAAATTCGATTTCTGCACCAACTTGGGTTGGAGTGGGGCTCTCCTCCCTTAAACAAGTGGTATGGGATTTAAATTCCAACTTTTGCGTATGAAAAAAATTTAAGTTGAGAGGAGACTTCTACCTTAAGTGGTGTCTTCAGTTTTTCCACTGGAAATTAATCAATGTTATTGGAGGTGGATATTCTTTCGTCAAAGACCAAATGCTCTCGACCACAATTTTTCTTTTCATATTCCTAACCCTCTCTCCCAAGCCAACCTGGTTGATCTACCTGCCCATTGTAATTAGCATCTACCGTTTCAAATACCAAAATAGAATAAAGAATAGGAAATCCCACTAACATTGTTCACTACGAATTTGGATTGTCTCAGTTTCCCCAATAATATAACAGTGTTAAGTTATGAGATATGATAACACAATAAATTTGTTTTTTATATGGATAACACAATAAAATTTTACTACGAAGTGGCCTGTTATTATTCATACAGTATCGAGTTCTTAGTAGGTAAATATATATTATCGGATCAGCTTTCGTGTCAACCATGAACGACTCTTTCTTTATAGTAATTTTAGGAGCATACCACTCACGTCAACTTGATAAATTTAGGTGAATTAATTTTTTTCAAACCCAAATTAACAGTCAAACATAGAAGCAATTTGTATCTTCTCCTCTTATAACACGGAAATATCAAAAATTGATAAAACTCTTGTATCAAGTTTCTAAGTCTTAATTTGGTTTCCTATGATGAGAGCATTCTCCTTGCTTTAGCAAGTGCAATTGGCAAACCCATCAAAGTGGACATGAACACTTCCAAGGTCGCCAGAGGAAAATTTGGATCCAGTCCAGGGACACTGGCATCTTATAGAGTACGAGGGCCTGCATATCATTCGTGCTAATTGCGGTTGTTATGGCCATCATGCTCGGGATCGCACTATAGACAATGCAGGTGCGAGTGGTGCTCAGGCCACAGACGGCGGCTCTGGGAAGAATTCGGTGGTTTTTGTTGAGACTAGGGTTGCATCCCAGGGACACAACGTATCTGGCAATATCCCAATCATGACAATGTGAATGCTAGGAATACAGAGGATAGTTTGCATTGGGAGTGGCTAGTTGTCACAGAGAAAAAATGGATGAAATCAAAGAAGTTTAATGAGCTGAAATCCAAGGGTGGGAAACGATTCATCTCAAGGGAACAGATTCAATTGCCTTACTCATGAAGTGATTAACTCACATGATGATGCTTTAGATCACACAGCTCCAGAGGCAGCGAACGTGGCCATTACGATGAATAAGGGAGAGACGATTATTTCAAAAAAGGGGCTTCATATTAAAAATGTAAACTACAGTGGCATTTCTACTAAAGATAAGACTCCTATTAATAAGGAGTGGAGGGTGAAGAATAAAGCTAATAAGAAGGAACTGGTATTGGGCCAAGATGAGATAGAAAAGGACCAAGTTATGCTAGGCCCTTTTGGTGGAGTTCGGAAAGTGGTACTCATTCTGGGGCTAATGCAGGAATCCATGATCCTGTTACGTATTCTTCGAGACTAAAGGGGAAGGAGGTCTCAAAGAAGCACCAGGTGAGAGGCCCTACAGGAGGTGTTAAAAAATTTATTGGTGTCCCCATTATCAAGAAACAAAATATTGTGCCCACTAAACAGAAACGAGATGGGACTAACTTGCTGAAAGACAATCGAGATATGTCCAAACAATACAAGGTGGATGCGGAGGGTTTTGCTGGTGGAATATGGTGCCTTTGGGATTCAAACAGGCAACTTATTCATATGGAAGTTAAAATAAACAATGGTGCTTCCTGGTTCCTCACTATCTGTCATGGCCGGGGGCCGTGGTGCATTGTTGGGGATTTCAACGCTATCATGTATGATTATGAAAACAGGGCGGGCAGCATAAGTGGTAGAGGTGCCCGTAATTCTTTCAAAGATTGTGTGGATTTTTGCAACTTGGCTGACGCTGGTTTTCAGGGTCCTTTTTTTACTTGGCAGAATGGTCGTATCAAAGAGCGTCCTGACAGGGTGTTACTTAATGAGGATTGGTAGTTGAGTTTTCCTGATGCCAGTGTTGTGCATCTTCCCGCATGTAATGCAATAAATGCATGTTGACTTTGTTTTCTACTTTGTTAATTCACTTAGCTCCACATATAATGCAACTCCTCCACCTGCTTCACATAATTTCTTTGACTTTTGCCACCAAAAAGTGGCTTTACGTTTACAACTTCAACCTTTCATTCTCTCAGGTTGCTTCCCTTCGTTGCATGGAAATGACATTATGGCTATACACAAATCCCTTACTGTGAACGAAATTAAGGATGCTTAATTTAGCATGGGTGGATTGAAAGCTCCTGGTCCAGATGGGTTGCATACTTTGTTCTTTGAAAGTCAGTGGCCAGCTGTTGGTTAGTCAATTTATGATTTGGTGCAATCTATTTTCGGGGAACCTTACAAGGTGAGATCCATTAATCAAACATTTATATCCCTTATTCCTAAGGTAGACTCTCTGGAATCTATTAAATAGTTTAGACCTATCAATCTTTTGTAATGTGGTTTATAAGGTTGTCACTAAAGTTATTGCTAATAGACTGAAAGTGGTGATGCCAAACATTATTTCTCCTCATCAATGTAGTTTCGTGCCTGGTTGCCATGGTTCAAATAATATCATCATTGCTCAGAAGTTATTCATGAGAAGAGGAGGAAGAAAGGAAAAAAAGGGATTTATGGCCATTAAAATTATTCTGGAAAAAGCTTATGACAAGTTAAGTTGAGATTTTGTTGTAGATTCTTTGAGGGATTTGGGTATTCATTCCAGCCTTGTAAATTTAATTCGGCACTGCATCTCTGCTTCTTCTATGAATATTATTCATTCCGATCTGTTCTTTCGTCTTTGGGCTAGAAATTAGAATACATAGCTACATAGTTACAGTGCTACTTGTCCAGCCTCCCTTCCAACTCGTCACAATGCTCCCAAAACTCTTTCTCTTATAGCTTTGTCCTTGAATTGCAGTCGTGTTAGAATGGAGTCAAACTCAACTAGTGCTTTAACTCTTACAAGACCTGCAAGGAAAGAAATCATTCTGGTTTCCCTATAATCCATAGTATTCGTGAACTTCTTGGTAGGCAATAGCAGGTGGAGCTTGTTCACGTCTTCAGGGAGGCTAACACAGCCGCGGACGTCTTCTTGCTCCCCGATGCATTGTTGATATTCTTAGGAATGGACCTAAATGATCAAGTTAAAAATCATTTTCTCAGTTAGTTGTAAATTAGAATTTAATTTTTAAAATAGGGTAAAGTAAATAGTAAAATATAAAAAATTATTTTTCTCGAGCAAGACTTACATTTAAATAATTTTTTATTATTTTTTAAAAATAAATTGTTCCTATGAAACATAATTTATCTAATGATAATTTTTTTAATTATATTTAAGAGACATGACTTACTTGAGGATAATTTTTTTAATTATATTTAAATAAGTAATATCTTTCATTCATGACTTAATTTATAATTTTTTTAAAATTTTAGATAAGTAATAGATGAGAATTACGATTTTGTTATTTTTTTAATTATATTTGAGTAAATCATAAATAAGAACTACAACTTACCATTTTTTAAAAACTAGAGTAATGTTACCAATTTTTTTGAGAGAATATGAATATTTACTCTTTTAAAAAACTAAACCTTATTAGGTAACTTAAGGTTGAGTTTGAATATTTAACATAAAGATCACATCTTCTATTTAGCTAATCATGAGCTATTACATAGTTAATAATAACTCAAAATTCTAATTTTATCAATATATGTTAGTTTCAAATGAAAATAATTTATATCTCTTAATTATATAATTTTAAATTTGATATCATGATTTGTGTATATAAAAATGTCATTGTTAAAAGAAATTTTTATTTAAATATTTTATTATATTTTGAAAAATTAGTATATATTACCTATCAGGTGACAAATACTATAAAAAAATTCAAATTATGCTAAAAACAAAAAATTAATGTCACACTAAAAAACATATCTTAAGAAACTTTGCGTTATAACTAAACTTATTTAATGAATGAGAATACATAATATAAATTTTTCATGTTGCATAAATGTAATTTTTTTTTTCTAAATAGCATAAATTATGTACTTTTTTGTCATAAATAATTATTTTAAAAAATCTAACTATTTTTAAAAGCTAAGCCAGAAAGGAAAAGAATAAAGAAAAAATTTTATTTCACATCATTATATTCATTTTCAAAGAATTTAATTAATTGACCTAGTTAGCACTTTCATAAATTATAAACTTAATTTACATATTATAGATTTTTTTATGAACATTTACATAATATAAATATTAGTTTTGTTATTCGTTTAATTTTTGTATTCTTTTAACTCACTTGAAAAATTATTCTATATTTCATAAAAATACTATAATTATATATAAAATAATTTAACAATTTTTATATTAATATATAATATAAATATAATATACATATAAAAAATAGACACAAAATATTTCCCCCATAGATATCATAACTCATTATTTCTTGTACTATTTTTTATTCTTTTGAGAAAAAAAATGGTAAACATTAGGGATGTAAGTGAGTGGTTTGGTTCAATTTCTGAGAAAAAATAAATTCGAACTAATCAAAATCAATTGGTTCGATTTGGTTTGATTTTTGTATTTTTTGGTAGCCAAATCTAAATCAAATCAAACCGAACATTTACGGATTTGTTTGGCTCGGATGATCGAGTTGCTATTTTTTAACATAAAAATCAACTAAATAATTAATTTTTCATAGAAAAAAAATACATAATAAACCTATAAAAAATTTTAAATATAAAATCAAACTTATTGATTTGAACACTAATAATTATTTCATATTTTAGAATGTGTATTAAAAAGTTCATAAATAGGGAATAAAGAAACATATTGATATTTGTATTAAGAAATTATATTTGAATAAGTTAAAATATTCTTCAAGAGTGATTTAACTTGGTAAGTTGTATACTGCTACTATTCAATTAAATAGAAAGTTGTGAGACTACTAACTTAGAGGTATATATGTAACTAATTGAACTCCTATGGACATGAGTGGAGTTAATAAAGACTTGATTAGTTGAACTTTGAATCAGCAACCTAGCGAATCCAAAGTCTTCAACATTTGCAGTCATATCTTCATTCAAGAGAATGTTGTTAGGTTTCAAATCACAATGCACAATAGGAACTTTACTATCATTATGCAGCTAATTCAATGCACAAGCAATATCAATATCTATATTCAGTCTCTCCATAAAGTTCAACTCGTTTTCGTTTGTATGATTTCTCTTCCCCTTAATATAATCTTTCAAGTTTTCATTATTTAAGTACTCATAAATCAGAACTAGAAATTCATTATTTTTAAAGTCAATACCAGAGCATTTAAAGTCAATTCATCATTTTCAAACTTTCAAGTTCAGATGATGTTGTTGCTATTAGCTTGTTACCTTCACTTTTTTGTTTTTTATATATAGTAGCAATCAAATTGTCAGACATAATATCATTGTTACCACTATAGTTATGATGATGTAATGTCTGACATACCTTCTTCCATGACCATGAGGCTCACATGTAAAATGTAAAATGTAAGTAAAGTTTTTTATTGCCTTCTAAATGGATAGCAAAGAGATTTTGAAAAACTCCACCACTAGGAATAGTTCCTTCTAAATCATTATAAGAGAGGTTCAAAAGTTGAATGACATGTAGATTTTGAAGTTCATTAGGAATGGATCTAGAGAGTTGGTTGGAGGAAAGATCCAAAATTTTCAACTCTCTCACATCTCTAAGAGTTTTTGGAATAACACCTTATAGCATATTCTTGGCTAAAGACAAAATTTTCAAACTCAGACAATTACTGAATGAGCTGGGGATGTCACCAAACAATTGTTAATTTTTAATTTTTCAATATATACTATGCATAATATTTGACTAGAGTTAATTTTATAATCCAACTAACTTATTTAAGAAACTGATGATGAAATAAGTTAAAAAATTAATAATTATGCAGATCATGATTAATTATTATTAATAGAATTAAAATATTAGTATCTCTTTCAGATAGGACTAAACATTTAATTGTAAGAAATAAGTAAATAAGTTTGTTAATAAAAATTTACTAATATCATGAAGTACTATGAAACCAAAGTATGAGTTCATAATGCTTACCTAAAAAATTTTTGCAACCCTAGGATCTTCAGGATTTTTATCAAGGTGAACAATCCTTGCCTGCAAAAGAAAGAAATGGTAAGTGGAGTAAGAGACATATCACCTCTTATCAAAGTGATAGCAAGGAGTCAATTTTTAGGTGGATAAAAAAGAAATGTTAATTCAAAAAAAAAAGAAAAATATCAGCATAAATGCCATTTTTCACTATTTCTAAATATCAAATCCAAAAGTAAATAGAAGAGAACCATTGTTTCCCTTTTGTGGTCGGTGAGCTGTAGTGCCGGTGAGTAGAATTGAACGTTTGGCAGAGGAGTTTTCTCACTTTCTGCGTTTAACAAATGGCGCGACCCGAGCTGTGGTAGAGCATACTTGGCTTGAGTTGCGGTGTTGGTGAGTAGAACTGAATGTTTGGGCAGAAGAATTTTCTAGTCTTTTGCGTTGGGCGTAAACATACGTTTTAAGAATTGATAATTGAGAAAGTATTACAAAAAGTTAAAAAGATAAGTAGTAGTCAAAAAATATTGTAGTATAAATTAAAAATAATAATAATAAAATATATAAATATATGATTTAGTTTGATTTAATTTTAAAATTTTGAATTCGAAATTTGAATTAATTAAATTTTAATTAATTTAAATTTTACTTAAACTCATTAATATACTCAAATTAAATTAATTTAATTTAATTAATTTATTTAAATTAATTAAATTTGTCAAATTATTCGAACTAATTTATACCATTAATAAACATTAAACAATAGGACGATAAGATAATAAAGTTGAAAGTGACATGTGTGTAGCGGCGTAGGGCAACCAGATGTTGGACGCAGCAACACAAAATAATAAGGTTTTGTTGTGCACACTTCGAGCATAGGTATCAGTAATTTAAAAATTGAACCAAATCATTCGGTCGAATCATGAATTAGTTAGGTCTCAAATTTAATTAATATTTAATTCAATTATAAATTAATTATAAATTAACTCAATTAAAATAATCAAATTATAATTTAGAGGTCTTATCGGTTTAATTCCATATTCAATTTTTACCCTCCAACTTTGCCACAATTACTTTCTTCTGTTTTTTAGCTTTCAAACATTTTAAAAATTTAAAAGTAAGTTGCTAGTAAAAGCTCGAGCATTTATGAACTTTAGGATTTTAATCATCATATAAAAAAAATTACATAGAGATAAGTGTGAGTTAATTTAAAACACTCAAAAAAGAAATTTATCAAAGATACAAATGCTGGAGCACTTGAGCGGTATAACATACAGTAATAAATTTTATTTTAAAATAGTCAAGTGTTAATTTCAAGATGTTTGTTTAGTGATAGAGAAATATACGATGTATGGATAAATATATAATTATAACTTCAAATTTTATCTATACTAATTTTTTAAAATTAAATCATAAGAATATTTTTTTTTGTAAATTTCTTAATTGTAGTGTAAATAATTTATTTTGAATTGAACTGAAAATATAAATTAATAGAAATATACATAGATTAATCCAAATACTGTTTAATTACAATAAAAAAATAATTAAATGTTATAAATTATGACTAATAAATAACACGGGCGTTTTGAATGCTCGCACGTTCTATAGCGTTGCCCAAAAATAATGGAAAATATTTTTGTACTATAAAATTTAATATTTTATACAGTTTTTATATTTTTATCATTAATAATATTTTCATATTTTTTATATTCTTTTTAATATTATTTATTATATATTTTTTAATTACTTTTTCTTATTAAATTTGATACTTTTAAAAGATAACAATAGTATATATATCCTTTAAAAATATATATGATGACTTTTTTCTATTTTATATAAATATGTATATCAATAAATATAAGTATGGGTTGATATTATAATATATCATATTTTAAAGTAAAAATGAGATATTATATTAATTTTAATATTTTTATTATTAATAATATATATTTTTATATTTTTTAATATTATTTATTTTTTTATTTTTAATTTTTTTACTTAATCAATATATTTAAAAAAATGTTAATAATCCTACACCATAAGTTGTAAGATGATCATTATTTATATTATATAGTGATATGAGAGAAGCATAAGATACGTGTCACATTCTGAAAGTGCAATAATGAAATTGTAAAATAATATTATTTTAAAGTCACGTTTCACCCTACGTGGATATATTTTATATTTTATATAACACAAAGCTCGAGTTTCTCGATTTCTGGTTCCGGCATGCTCGTTCAACCACGTGAAAATATGACAAGTTCTTCTGTTATTGTGTTTCCTGCTTGGCCGTACACTTGTCATCAGTCTCCACATTAATAAATTTATAAAATACTTCTTTCATTTTTAAATAATAATCATTTTTTAAAATTTATTTTATTTTATTTTTTTAGAGAATTGAAAGATATTTCTTATTTATTTTTAATTTTTCTCTTATTTATTATTATTTTCTTTAATAATTTTTATTCTTATTAATTATATTTTTATTATCTCAAAAATAAAATTGTCAAATAATAATTTTTAAATTTAAATTGTTTAATAAATTACTTAATTAATGTACATAAATCTTAAACAATTATTATAAAAAAAGAAAAGGATAATATATAATGGCGAAGCTCTTCTTAAAAAAAAGAGAATTTCTAGAGCATTCTAGCGGCTACTGCAAACTAGTTTAGGCGAAAATGATAGTTTCAACATTCAACACCAATCAAAATATTAGCAAAATATTAACTGAAATAATGACACATTACACACACATTAGTAACAAACAGTAACAAATTAATATAAATAAATAAATCTTACTTTCACATCAGAGTGATAATTATGGCAAACAAGTTGAACACAGCTAATAAATGCTATTAAACTAATTAAAAATGTTATGTACTTTTTTATTTAATATTTTTTTCATTTTGCCAAGTTGAACACAGCTACTAAATGCTTTTAAACTAATTAATAATGTTATGTACAACTTTACACATACATCTTTTATAAAGTATAGTTGTTTATTATAAATTTTTATTTTAAATTAATCTTTATACTTATAAAATAATTTATAATAATTTTTATTATTAATTTTTATTATAACATCATATAATACTGTTAATTTATTAATAAAATAAATATTTCTTTATTTTATAAAGACTTATTTAAATATTTCTTTTTTTGTATAAAAAGTCAAATAAAGTATTTATTTATTTTATTATATACTTATTTATTCTCAATAAATATTCTTTTGTTTAGTAAATATTTTTTAAAATATTTTATTTTTTATAAAATATTTAATAAAAATTAAATTAATAATATAAAAATAAAAATTAATGACAAAAAATTATTTTAAAAATATTCTTAAATATAGAAATTGATTTGTAAAAAAAAAAAAATTAAAAAAAGTAAGTATAAACTATAAGGCACAAATTTTTAATTTAATTTTTTAAAAAATATATATACTGAAAATGTTATTAACAATCTCATAGTTTTTTGGTACATACGTCTTTTTTTTCTTTCTTACTCTTCTACTTTTTTTCATCACATCTATGCTTCGTACTGTGTTATGTGTAACAAAACATTACCGGTAATGAAATGGCCATCTCTGGATTATTAGCTTCTTCTAATATTCTTTTTGTGAGATGAAAGTGGATGATTAACTTCTTTTGTTGTAATATATTTGACGACAAAAGTAGTTATATTTATAAAAAGAATCCCACAAATTATTTTTGTTCGTAACTTTCTTAATGCCAAAGAATTAATCTACTGCACTCTTACTTATTTTTCTTTTTTTACGAAATTTTCTTACATCTTTTAAATGTTAGATTAATTTTTGCTTATAGTAGTGAGGTTGTCTTGCTACGAGTGCTTCTAATTAGGAGTGTAAATTAGTTCAAATAATCGATCAACTCAATTAATTCAAATCAAATTAATTAAATTAGTTTAGTTTAATTTGAGTATATTGATTTATTCTGATAAAATTCAAACCAATTAAAGCTTATTTAGTTGTGTGAATAGATTATGTCTAAAGAATTTAAAATTTTAAAATTGAAGGTTGAACCTTGAATCAAACCAAAATCATATATTTATCTATTTTAATTTTTAAAAAAAAACTTATGCTACAATATTTTTAAAGGAAACTACTTATTTTTTTAAAATTTTTTTGTAATACTTTCTTCACTTTTTTCTAAAACGCTTTTCGCTCAAGTAATATTTGGCACTTAAAAACTTTTTTCAAAAATATTCGATTATACTTTTCAAAGATGCATCAGATTCTACATTTGAATATATCTATCAAGCAACAGGAAAATTCCAAAAAGATATTGGAGAGATGAGATGGTTTGAAAACTTTGAATATTTCCTTCAACCAACTCTTCTGGATCCATTCTTAATGTGAACTTCAAAATCTACAGTTTATTCACTTTTTGAACCTCTCTAATTGCTTAATGATTTAGAATGAATCATTACTAATGAAGTGGAGTTTTTAAAAAAATCTTTAATTATCCATTTAAAGGAGTATAAAAACTTTAATTATATTTTGCATGTTTTCACTTTAACCAAACAAGAAAAAGACATTACATTATCTATAAACAATAATAGATATAACACTAATACTTCATTTTCTGTTTGACATTTTTTCTCCACATCCAAACAAAGGGTATACACCAAAAAATATTAGAAAATATTAAAGTAATAATGACACATTACAACATCATCTAAACTTAAAGCTTAGAAGCGATAGATTGACTTTAAATGTTCTAACATTGACTTTAAAAATAATTAATTTAACTGGGTAAATTTATGACACATTACACACAAGTAATAACAACTTGAAAAATTGGATTAAGGGAAGATAAATCACTGCAAATGAAAATGATAATTATGGCAAACAAGTTGAACCACTAATAAATGCTATTAAACTAAATATGATATTAATATTTTTTTCATTTGCCAAGTTGATTACACAGCACAATGATTAAACTAATTAAGTTCCTGTATTTTTTTATTTAATATTTTTGATTTGAAACCCAAAAACATTCTCTTAGATGAAAATATTTACACACATAATCTTTTATAAAGTTAGAGATTTTTAGATTTTTTATTTTAAATTAAGTCTTTATTCAAAGTTCAACTAATCATAATTATCTATTAATTTTTATTATAACACTCATATCTTTAGGAGTTCAATTAGTTACATATATATCTCCAATTTTAGTAACCTCATAACTTTCTCTAATCAATAAAGTATTTATTTATATTATATACTTATCAAGTTAAATCTCATTTGAAGAATTTTTTAACTTATTCAAATATAATTTATTAATACAAATATCAATATGTTTCTGACAAAATATTTTAAAAATATTTAAATATGAACATTTTAATACATATTAAACAGTATAAACTATAAATAATTATTAATGTTAAAATCAATAAGTTTAATTCTATTTCTAAATTTTTTTTCATAGGCTTATTATATACTTTTTTTTTTATGAAAATTAATTATTTAGTTAATTTTTATATTAAAAAAATAACTAATCCGATCATCTCTGAACTAAACTAATTCATAAATATTTGGTTGATTTAATTTGACGACATTTATATTTATCAAAAATATAAAATTTAAATCAAACTAAACTAATTAATTTTGATTAATTTAAATTTATTTTTTTTAAAAATTAAATCAAAGTACCCACTTGTCTTGCCCCTACTTATGACGTACCAACCATGACATTGAAAAGGCACATTATTCAGTTCAAACTTACTTACAATAGCCACCCTTATAAATTGTTATTAATTGTTATTTTCTTCGTCAATTTGTGTTTGTCTATTTAAATTTTGTGGCTTCTCTTATATTATTTGTCTATTTAAAAAATTTTAAAAATATTTATTAATATTTTTTAACTTTATTATCATCTTTTATTATTTTTACAAAACTTAATAAAAATAGATTAATTGAATTTTATAATTTCTTAAAATCAATTACTCTAATTAATTCGTAGAATACATGTTTATTGCTTAGTCAAGTAATTAAATTTCTTTAATTTAATTAAATGAGAAAAAGAATAATTTAAGTATATTAAATTATATTTTTATGTCATTTAGTATATTTAATATTTTTTAATCTGTATATATTAACCTTAATAAACAAATAAAAGTGAATAAAAATATTTAATATTATAACAACCTGTTAAAAGCTACAAATGATTATAAAAAAAGAAAAAACTAACATATTTTGATAAGAAATACTATTATAATTTTTTTTCACATTATAAAAATTTATTAGAAGAATACATTAATTTAAACTTGAAAAGGGCTAAAAGCTGGAGTGTGAGAGAACAAAGAAAACACAAATTTGAAGCGTTGGACTCTTCACTAGTGGGAGGGCCGAACTATATTGTTCTTGTTAGAAGGGATTTTTTTTTAATTTAAGTTTAAAAGATGTTAATTGTACACGCAAAAAGGTGTGAAGATATCTTAAAAAGACAAAACTAAAAAAAATACATTAATTTAGTATTTTATTACTTGCATATGTTTTAGTAGAAGTTAACATGCCAAAAACTTGCATATTTTTAATGGATCTGAATCTCCTATAATTATTTTTAAATTACATCAGATCTTAACCTTTGAAAATAATTGTTTATAATAAAATATTAAAGATAATATGAAGTTCTTAAATTTCTATCCTCGGATTATGAACTGCAACGGATGCATTTTTTATAGGACTCTAGGGGATCCGTTTCGATTTTAAATTATAATATAAAAATATGTGCAAAAGAAGTAGCTATTGGACTTCATCAAATATTTATTTTAGTTGATAGAAACTGAGTGCAGGAACTTGTGTGAGGGGTGGTCCTAAAAGAAAGGGAGGAACAGGTTGTCACATTGTCAGGTTGCAGGGATGGGCTTTAAGAAGAAGACAAGAGAAATGGCAGGCATAAAAAAATGTTAAAGATTAATACATATCCCATATGTACACATCCTCTCCACATTAAGGTATGTGGTGAAGTGAAATTCGAAGGTACAATACAGAAAATGAAATATGATCAATGCGTAATTACTCATTCTGTTGACTTTTATTTATTTATTTTGAAATCATAATTTATTTAATATTATTTGTTTATTTAAAAAATTAAAGAGTATTTATTAATTTTTTAATTTTATCTTTATATTTTATTATTTTTTCTTATCTATTAAATATATATTAACAGATTAATCGATTAATTTAATTTGTTAAGTATGTGTCTTTTATTTAATTAAATATTTAAATATTTTAATTTAATTAAATGAGAGATTAAGTTATTAAGTAATATTATATTTAATAACTTTTTTAATCAATACATATTAACTTTAATAGATAGTAAAAAAATTATGATAAAAATTATATAAATATATTATGATATATACATAGATACATGCATGTAATATTATTTTTGAAAAAAAGATAGAGAGAAAGGAGTCACTGCCGCCACTGTATAGAGTGGTATATGCTGTCACCTGTGAGCACACATTACAATCAAATCGTCCCAAAACCCAAATTTCGTACACAATTCATCGTCGTCTACCCTCGGCAAGCAGGTATCTCCGATATTGGTGCAAGCAATCTTGAAGCCAATATATAAGGCACTTGATAATACATCAATAGCCAAAATATTACTCTTATATATGTTTAAATTTTTTCACGTGTCAATTGCATTTTCTTTCTATGATAAAAATAGAGAAACTTACGTTGTTGTTTTTTTTTTCCTTCTTTTTCCTCTAGAAATTTGTTAACGTGTATTTTTAAAACCTAGGTCAATAAATCAAAATCAACATTTAGAATACTACTCTATCTATTTAAAATATTTTTATAGTAATTAATAATTAAGTATTAAATAGAAAAATAAATATATCTTATTCAAAGGATAATATAATAATAATAATAATAATAATAATAATAATAATAATAATAATAATAATTAATTAGTACGTTTAGAAAAGGAGTAAATACTTATTTAGTCCTTAATGATATAGATGGCATTCATTTAGTACTTTAATCATATAAAATTAAATGACATTAATTTAGTCTTTTAATTATAAAAATTATATTAATTAACCTTCAAATCAAAAATTTCAAACAATATGGGAAACTAATTTTGATGTCATTTTTTATAATTAATTGAGTGATTTAATATCAACATTTAAAAAAAAAACTAGAGTGATGTTGCCTATTTCTTTGAGAGAGTAAGAATATTTACTCTTTAAAAAAGCTAAACCTTATTAGGTAACTTAAAGTTGAGTCCGAATAATTAACATAAAGATCACATCTTCTAGTTAGCTAATCTTGGGCTATGTCATAGTTAATAATAGTTCAAAATTCTAATTCTACAGAGGTATGTTAGTTGGAGTGAAAATAACTCAGATCTTTTAAGCATGTGGTCTTAAATTTAATTATATGATTTATGTATATAAAAATAATATTATTAAAAATATATATATTTAAATATTTGATTATATTTTAAAAAATTAGTACATATCACCTATCATGTGATAGATGTTATAAAAAACAAAAAAATTCAAATTCTGCTAAAAAAATTAATGTCACTCAAAAAATCATATCTTAAGAAATTTTCAGTTATAATTAAACTTATTTAATGACTAGAATACATAATAAATTTTTTTCATGTTGCATAAATGTAATATTTTTTTATAAATAGTATAAATTATGTATTTTTTCTCAAAAATAATTATTTTAAAAAATCTTACTATTTTTAGCAGCTAAGCGACTTTTACAAATTGGGAAAGAGTAAAGGTATAAGTTGATCTCAAATCATTATATTCACTTCCAAAGATAATTGACCTAGTTAACACTTTCATAAATTATAAACTTAATTTACATAATATAGATTAGGGATGACAATTTTACCTTATGGTAATACTCGTGACGAGCGGGTAAATACCGTCAAATTTCTCGTGGATATAAATACTTTCGTTTAGTATTATCCCTATTTAATAAACGGGGGCGTACTCCGTGACAAAAATTTATATAAATATTTTATATAAAATTATTAAAAAACTTAATTATATAAATTAAAATATTATAAAGTTATATAAATTAAAAATATTTTAGATATTTGAAATTATTTTTAGATTAAGTTGTGTTAGAAAATTTTAAAAAATTATAATATTATACTTTTTTTTTATTTTTTAGTTTATTTATTTTTTATAATTTATTGGTGCTACGGATTATCATCCATAAATACCCGCTTTATCGTGAAAGAAAGATAAATGAATACTTCACAAAATATAAAAATAGGAGCGAAGACAAATATTATTCGCAGAAAATTTGAAAATGAGGTGCTACTACCCGCTCCCGCCCAACCCGGCC
Source organism: Ormosia semicastrata (assembly GCA_029884595.1). Classification (NCBI taxonomy): domain Eukaryota; kingdom Viridiplantae; phylum Streptophyta; class Magnoliopsida; order Fabales; family Fabaceae; genus Ormosia; species Ormosia semicastrata. The sequence goes on along the minus strand of JAQQTO010000055.1, from coordinate 24,269,004 downwards.
GCGTTGCCATCCTTAGTATGGATATCATAACTCATTATATTCTTGTACTGTTTTTATTCTTTTGAGAAGAAAAAAAAAGGTAAACATTAAACAAGAAGGACGATAAGATAATAAAGTTGAAAGTGACAGCGTGTAGCGGTTTAGGGCAACCAGATGTTGGACCTAACAACACAAAATAATAAGGTTTTGTTGTGGACACTTCGAGCATATGTATCAGTAATTTAAACATTGATCCGAATCATTCGGTTGAATCACGAATTATTTATGTCTCAAGTTTAATTAATATCTAATTCAATCACAATTAACTTATAAAGTAAGTCAATTAAAATAATCAAATTATAATTTGAAGGTTTTATCAGTTTAAACCCTAATTCAATTTTTACCCTCCAACTTTGCCACAATTACTTTCTTCTGCTTTTTTAGCTTTCAATCATTTTAAAAATTTAAAAGTGAGTTGCTAGTAAATGTTCGAGCATTTATGAACTTCAGGATTTTAACCATCGTATAAAAAAATAATATTATTATTTGTCTAATTTTTATATTTTAATTTTTTTAATCTATTCATAAACTCATTTTATATTATACAAAAATATTATAATTATATACATTTTAATTTAATATTTATCTCACTAACATATATTCATTGTATTTGAATTGGACAAAAAATATTTTCTTAAAAAATTACAGTGAGAGTTAATTTAATTAAACACTCAAAAAAGAAATTTATCAAAGATACAAATGTTGGAGCACTTATGCGGTAGAACTTACAACAGCAAATCCGTTTTTGAAGGTTTCGTTATTTGTCCATAAAAAATATTTTAATTTTTTTATTTCATTTACAAATTTATATTGTATTTTAAGAAAATATTATAATTATATATAATTTGATTTGATATTTTTCATACACAAAAATATAATAAAAAAAAGTTAAACATATTTGGTTGTAAAAAACATTTTCTTTTTAAAATAGTTAAGTGTTAATTTCAAGATGTTTGCTCACTGATAAAAAAATATGTAACATATTAATAAGTGTATGATTATAGTTTAAATTTTATTTATACTAATTTTTTAAAATTTAATCATTAGAAATATTTTCATAAATTTCTTGATTTCAGTGTAAATTATCTACTTTTAATTGAATTGATAAAATAATTAATAGAAATAAACATAAATTAACTAAAAAAAGTACTTAATTATGATAAAAAATAATTAAATGTTATAAATTATGACTAATAAATAACACGGACGTTTTGAACGCTCGCGCATTTTATAATATTGCCCCAAAATAATGAAAAATATTTTTGTATTACTAAATTTGATATTTTGTACAAATATTATATGTCAATAAATATAAGTGTGGGTCGATATTATATATCATATTTTGAACTGAAAAAGAGATATTATTTATTGATTTAAAAGAAATATAAGATGAGTATCAAATTCTGAACGTATAAAAAACGAAATTGTAAAATAATATTATTTTAAGGTCACGTTTCACCCAACGTGGATATATATAACACACAGCTCGAGTTTCTCGGTTAGTGGTTCCCACATGCTCGTTCAACTACGTGAAAATATGACAAGTTCTTCTGTTCTTGGGTTTCCTGATTGGCCGTACACTTGTCATCTGTCTTCACATCAGTAAATTAATAAAACATTTCTTTCATTTGTAAATAATTATTATTTTATTTAAATTATTTATTATTTTTAGAGAATTAAAAGATATTTATTATTTATTTTAATTTTTCTCTTAATTGTTATTGTTTCCATTATTTTTTTCATATTAATTATTTTTTATCTTTTCAAAAATAATATTGTCAAATATTAAATTTTTTAAATTTGAATTATTTAATAAATTTCTCAATTAATACACTTAAATCTTGAATGATTATTATTTAAGATTGAGAACAATAATATATAATGGCGAACCTCTTCTAGCAAAAAAAAAAAAGAGAGAATATCTAGAGCATTCCAGCGGCTGCTACGGTAAATAATGACACACATTACACACACATTAGTAACAAACAGTAACAAATTAATAAAAATAAATAAATCTTACTTTCACATCACAGTGATAATTATGGCAAACAAGTTGAACACAGCTAATAAATGCTATTAAACTAATTAATAATGTTATGTACAACTTTACACGTACATCTTTCATAAAGTATAATTGTTTATTATAATTTTTTTAAAATTAATATTCATATTTATAAAATAATTTATAATAATTGTTATTATTAATTTTATTATAATATTATTATAATACTATTAATCAATTAACAAAATAAATATTTCTTTATTTTATAAAAACTTATTTAGATTTTTTTTCTATAAAAAGTCAAATATAATATTCATTCATTCTATTAGATATTTATCTTTTTAAATAAATATTTTTTGTCTAATAAATATTTTTAAATATTTATTTTTTGTAAAATATTTAATAAATATTAAATTAATATTATTAAAATAAAAATTAATAAAAAATATTATTATAAAAAATATTTATAAATATGATAATTAATTTGTGAACAAAAAATTATAAAAATTAAATTAAAAAATAATTATAAATTATATGCACCAAAATTTTAATTTAACATTTTTTAAAAAATATACTGAAAAAGTTCTTCACAATCTCAGAGGTTTTTGGTACATACGAGTATACGACTTTTATTTTTAACACAGCTATCCAATTTTTTTTTCCTTCTTCCTCTTTCACTTTTTTTCATCACATCTACGCTTCGTACTGTGTTATGTGTAACAAACATTACCGGTAATGAAATGGCCATCTTTGGATTATTAGCTTCCTCTATTATTTTTTTCAGTCCGTTATTTTGTCTAATTTTTATACATTTAATATTTTTAACTCATATAAATTCGTTCTATATCTTGTAAAAGTATTATAATCATATACAAATTAATTTAATATTTCTTTTACATTAATATAATATATAAATATAATATATATATATAATATATTATAATTTTACGCAAAATATTTTCCATATTCTTTTTGTGAAACGAAAGTGGATGATTAACTTCTTTTGTTGTAATATATTTGACGACAAAAGTAGTTATTTTTATAAAAACAATTCCACAAGTTACTTTTGTTCGTAACTTTCTTAACGCCAAAGAATTAATCTACTGCGCTCTTACTTGTTTTACAGTTTTTACGATATTTTCTTACATCTTTTAAAGTTAGATTAATTTTTGCTTATGGTAGTGAGGTTGTCTTGCTACGAGTGCTTCTGACGTTCCAACCATGACATTGAAAAGGCACATTATTCAGGGCCGGTGCTATTATGGACTTTGTCATGTTTGGTATATAATATACTCTCTATTTTATCTATAATAGTAATTTATTTTTTTATTTAGGTTACTTTTTTTTTATAAATAATTTTTTTCTTTAGGCTATCATTACCAACTATCACCTGCGACCACCGGCTACTATTGACCACCAACCGTTGGCCATTGCCGGCCACCTGTCGCTAGTCACCTGCCACTGGCCACCATTATTGGTTGTCGGGTCATCAACAATCACCACCACTTTTTTTTATATTATTTATTTATTTTTAATTATATAATTGTATAAATAATGTCTATTAAAATAATATTAGTTAAAATTATATTAATTTTTATAATTTTTTATAAATAATTATGTATATTAAAAATCTTATAATATATATAAATATTATCAATTAAAATTTGTAAAATTTTTAATATATATTATTATTTATTAAAAAATAAAAAAATTAATATAATTTTAATTAATATAATTTTAATTAATATTATTTATATAGTTGTGTAACTTAAAAAAATAAATAGTATATCTTAAAAAAAATTGTAGTGACTGCTAGTGGCTAGTAGGCGGAGGCAGAAGGCAGTGAACAATGAACGGTGGCCTACTAGCGACAAATGAGGTAGCTGATAACCCAAAAAAAACTTAAAAAAAAAAAAAAAAAAAAAAATGTAAAGCTGTTTATTTTATCTAAGTTATTGATTTTTTTAATAATTAAATTAATAACTTGAATTAAGTAATACATTATACACTTTTTTAAAAGATGTATATTAGACTGCACCTATTATTCAGTTCAAACTTACTTATATGAGTCACCCTTGTAAATTGTTATTAATTGTTATTTCATTAATTTTTATTTTCTATTTAAAATTTTTGATTTATTTTATATTGCTTGTTTGTTAAAAATATTAAAAAATATTTATTACTCATTTTTTAACTTTACTCATCTTTTATTATTTTTATTAAATTCAATAAATATATATTAATTAATTTTTCTAATTTTATAAAATCAATTACTCATCAATTCGTGAAATACGTGTTTATCACTTAGCCACGTAATTAAACATCTTTAATTTAATTAAATGAAAAAAAGTAATTTAAACATATTAAATTATATTTTTATCATTAAATATATTTAATAATTTTCTTAATTTATATGCATTAATTTTAAAGAATAGATAAAAGTAAAAAAAAAAAAGTATTTAATATAATAACAGCCCTGTTAAAAGCTACAAATGATTAAAATGAAGAAAAAAACTAACATATTTTGATAAGAAAAATGCTATAATTTTTTCACATAGTGAAAAATTATTAGAAGAATACATTAATTTATACTTGAAAAGGCCTGAAAGCAGGAGTGAGAGAACAAAGAAAACACAAATTTTAAGCCTTGGACTCTTCACTAGTGGGAGGCCCGAACTATATTATTCTTGTTAGAAGGGATTTTTTTTTTAATTTAAGTTTAAAAAATATTAATTGTACGCGCAAAGAGGTGTGAAGATGTCTTAAAAAGTCAAAACTTAAAAAAAAAAACATTAATTTAGTATTTTATTACTTGCATATGTTTTAGTAGAAGTTAACATGCCAAAAACTTGCATATTTTTAATGGATCTGAATCTCCTATAATTATTTTTAAATTACATCAGATCTTAACCTTTGAAAATAATTTTTTATAATAAGATATTAAAGATAATATGAAGTTCTTAAATTTCTATCCTTGGATTATGAACTGCAACGGATGCATTTTTTTTAGGACTCTATGGGATCCGTTTCGATTTTAAATTATGATATAAAAATATGTGCAAAAGAAGTAGCTATTGGACTTTATCAAATATTTATTTTAGTTGATCAAAACTGAGTGCAGGAACTTGTGGTGACAAATTGAGAGTGAGTGACGGGTGGTCCTAAAAGAAAGGGAGAACAGGTTGTTAGGCTCTCAGGTTGCAGGGATGGTCTTTAAGAAGACGATAAAACAAATGGCAGGCTTAAAAAAAAGTTAAAGATTATTACATATCACATATGTACACATCCTCTCCGCATTAGGGTACGTAGTGAAGTGAAATTAGAAGGTACAAGTGCAGAAAATGGAATATGACCAATGTGTGATTACTCATTCTGTTGACTTTTATTTATTTTTTTGGAATCATAATTTATCTAATATTATTTGTTTGTTTAAAAGATTAAAGAATATTTATTATTTTTTTAATTTTATCTTTATATTTTTATTATTTTTAATAATCTAATAAATATATATTAACAGGTTAATTGATTTATTTAATTTGTTAAATATGTGTTGTTTATTTAGTTAAATAATTAATTTTTTTAATTTCATTAAATGAGAGATTAAGTAATTTAATAATATTAATTTTCTTATATCATTTGATATATTTAATAAAATTTTTAATCAATACATATTAACTTCAATAGATAATAAAAAATTTATGATAAAAAATAATATAAATATATTGTGATATACACATAGATACATGTATGTAATATTAATTAAAAATAAAAAAAAAGTGAGAGAAGGGTCACTGCCACCACGGAGTAGGGAGTGGTATATGCTAGCTGTCGCTGTGAACCCACGTCACAGTCACAATCACAATCACAATCAAATCGTCCCAAAACCCAAATTTCGTACACAATTCATCGTCGTCTACACTCGGCATGTAGGTATCTCCGATATTGGTGCAAGCAATCTTGAAACTCATTTATGTTACGTGTGTAATCAAAATATATTTAATTTTATTTAATTTATTTATAAAATTATTTTATACATTATAAAAAAATTATAATTACATATAAAATAATTTAATATTTTATATATATTAACATAATATAAATATAATATACATATTATGATATATAAAACATTTCTCCTTAAAGCCAAGGCCACATTATCAGGCATTTTTATCATAATGCAGTTTTTTTTATCGTTTTATCTTATTTTTTAAATTATGTATTAAAATAAGTTTATTATAATTTATTTGTATATTTATTTATAATTTTGTTATATAATTTAAAAGTTATTATGATTGATGGTAATTTTTAAATATTATATTTTAAAAAATTATATTTTATTTACAAAAGTCATCATTTATTAAGAAGATTTTTATGTATATAATAAATAAAAAAATAAAACAAAATTTCATAGAAATCGTCATCATTTATTATGGTTTTGCACAAGATAAAATTAAAAGAGAAATAATTTATTGTATAGTATACTTTTGATGATATTTACTATATATTGTATAACTTGATTAACTATTTATTATTGTATTATATGCATTTGTACAAGTTTTATTATGAAATTCTTTAAATTATTATGCGTATGACGTAATATCCTTCCTAATCTATTAATCTCAATAATGATTATAGTAGTTTATTAACTTTTGTGTAAGTTATTTGTTAATTTGTGTGATTTTCTTAGTTAATTTGAATATAATACTCTAACATCATACATGAAAAATAATTCAAAAATTAACATAAAATGTTTAAATAATATAAATAAATATGAAAATTTTATTTTAAAATAATAAACAAAATGTAATTTTTTTAATAAATATAATATTTGAAAATTATCATAAGTCATAGTGACTTTTAAGTTATTTAACAAAAAATATAAATAAATATACAAATAACAAGCTTTCATCAATCATGACAATTTTTAAATTATTTATTAAAAAAACACACAAATCAAAAGTCATCATTAATCATAATAAATTTTAAATATATTCTATAAAACTAACCTATTTTAGTACATAATCTATAAAATAAAATAAAACAATAAATAAAAAAACTATATTATGATAAAAATGCCACATTATCATACCTTCAACATATGATGTCAAAAATTAAAAATTAGTTAAATTTTTATTTTATATTAAAATAATAGTATAGAGTATTATTAAAAATTATAAACATTTATTTAATAAAATGGCACTTAATAATACATCAATAGCTAAAATATTACTCCTACATATGTTTAATTTTTTTCACGTCTCAATTTCATTTCCTTTCTATGATAAAAATAGAGAAATTTACATTCTTTCTTTTTCCTTTTTTTCCTCTAGAATTTTGTTAACGTGTATTTTTAAAACACAGGTCAATAAATCAAAATTAACATCTAGAATACTGCTATATCTATTTAAAATACTTTTCTATTAATTAATAATTAAGTATTAAATAAAAAGATAAATATATCGTGTTCAAAGGATACTAATAATAATAATAATAATAAATTTGTACGTTTAGAAAAGGAGTAAATACTTATTTAGTCCTTAATGATATAGATAATATTGATTTAGTAACTTAATCATAAAAAATTAAATGACATTAATTTAGTCTTTTAATCATAAAAAATGATATCAATTTAGTCTCCAAATTAAAAACTCCAAACAATAATCTCATGATTCATACAAAGATTAATTTTAATGTCACTTTTTATAATTAATGAAGTAAATTGATGTCAACATATTTTAGAAAACTAGACTGATGTTACCTATTTCTTAGAGAGAGTATGAATATTTACTCTTTTAAAAAAACTAAACCTTATTACGTAACTGAAATTTGAGTCTGAATATTTAACATAAAGATCACATCTTCTAATTAGCTAATCATGAGCTATGACATAATTAATAATAGTTCAAAATTTTAATTTTACTAACGTATGTGAGTTCAAATGAAAATAGTTTAAATTTTTAAACATGTGATTTTAAGTTTGATATTAAAATTTATGTATTTAAAAATAATATCGTTAAAATAAATCTCTACTTAAATATTTAATTGTATATCAAGAGATTAATCTATATAATTAATTATGTGTCAAATATTAAATAAAAAAATTCAAACTATGCTGAAAACAACAAATTAATGTCACACTAAAAAAAAAATATCTTAAGAAACTATGAGTTTTAATTAAACTTATTTAATGAATGAGAATACATAATATTAATTTTTCATGTTGCATACATGTAGTTTTTTTTTCTAAATAGTATAAATTATGTACTTTTTTTGTCATAAATAATTATTTTTAAAAAATATTACTATTTTTAACAGCTAAGCGACTTTTATAAATTGAGAAAGGGAAAGAGTAAAGGTAAAAGTTGATCTCAAATCATTATATTCCCTTCCAAAGAATTTAATTAATTGAACTAGTTAGAACCTATGAAACACAAATATGAATATAAACATGGAACATATCCGAATATGAATATAAAGATACATATATACATAAATTTAAAAATTATAAGATATGAATATGACATGACATATATATAATTATAAAATTTAAATAAAAAAATTATAATTTATTAATATTATTTTTATAAATTTAAAAATTTATAATATTTTAATATATATTATATATATCAATATTTATTACTTAATAATTTTTTTTAAAAATATAGAGCATAATTTTTATTAATATATTCTAAAAATTTTTTAAATTAAATGTTTTTTAATAGAATTAATTATGAATAAGTACATGTTAAAAAAAAAAATTAACTATAAAGAATATTGATATAAAGTAAGTTTCAAGAATTAAATACGAAGTGAAATATTTTGTTCAAAGATACTAAGAAAAAAAAAGTAGATGAAAATAATAGTGTAAAAGATAAATCTTAAAAGTTTAATAATAATGTATAAAAAATAAAACTTAAAATATTAATGTGTAAAAATAATAACTTAGGATATTAGTTATGTGATTGAACTCATGAGTAAGTTCTCCAAATTACTTACTAATTTAACGTTAATCATAAAAATTATTTAAAAAAATATTAATAAATCGTAATCTAAATTGATCATATTATTAGATAGTGATGTTAAACATTTCTTAGAGACATATCCAAACATGTTTTACTCTTTACGTGTCTAAACTTATTTGAGATAACTTAAATCTAAATTAAAAAATAATAATCTTTTTAATCGGATATATTTTAATATATAGACACATATATTATACGAAAATTTTATATATTTGATGATATAAATACATATTTGATATTAACAATTATATTCTTATCTCAAATAATATACACCTTTTTTACAAATCATCTAATATTATTTATTATATATACTTTTTTTATCATTTTTTTAACTCAATCATATTCATTTAAAATAATAAAACAATATTTACACTCTTTTTTAAAATATAAGATGATCATTTTTCATTTGAAATACAAATACCTCTCAATAATAATATATCAGTGCTTCATAGGTTAGGACTCTCAAATTATAAACTTAATTTACATAGTATAGATTTTTTTTTTATGAACATTTACATTGTAAAGATACCATAACTCATTATGTTCTTGTACTGTTTTTATTCATTTGAGAAAAAAAAGGTAAAACATTAAACAAGAAGGACGATAAGATAATAAAGTTGAAAGTGACACGCGTGTAGTGTTGGACCCAACAACACAAAATAATAAGGTTTTGTTGTGGACACTTCAAGCATGTGTATCCGTAATTTAAAAATTGAACCGAATCATTAATTCGGTTGAATCACGAATTAATTATATCTCAAGTTTAATTAATATTTGATTTAATTATAATTTAATTATAAATTAAGTCAATTAAAATAATCAAATTATATTTTAAAGGTCTTATCAGTTTAATCCCTAATTCAAATTTTACCCTCAATTTTGTCACAATTACTTTCTTCTGTTTTTTTAGCTTTCAATCATTTTAAAAATTTAAAAGTGAGTTGCTAGTAAATGCTCGACCATTTATGAACTTTAGGATTTTAACCATCATACAAAAAAATTACATAGAGATAAGTGTGAGTTAATTTAAAACACTCAAAAAAGAAATTTATCAAAGAAACAATGCTGGAGCACTTGCGCGGTAGAACTTACAGCAGCAAATCCTATTTTAAAATAGTCAAGTGTTAATTTCAAGGTGTTTGCTTAGTGATAAATAAATATGAGATGTATAGATAAATATATGATTATAAGTTTGAATTTTATTTATATTAATTTTTTAAATTTAGGTCATAAAATATATTTTTGTAAATTTTTTAATATTAATATAAATAATCTACTTTTAATTGAACTAAAAATATAAATTAATAGAAATAAACACAAATTAACTTAAATACTACTTAATTATAATAAAAAATAATTAAATGTTATAAATTATGACTAATAAATAACACGAGCATTTTGAACGCTCGCGCATTCTATAACATTGCCCCAAAATAATTAAAAATATATTTTTATATTACTAAATTCAATATTTTATTATTTAAATACTATATGTCAATGAATATTAATATAAGTCGATATTATAATATATCATATTTTGAAGTAAAAAAGAAATACTGTATATTGATATAACAGGTATATAAAATAAGTGTCAAATTTTAAATGTATAAATAATAAAATTATAAAATAATATTATTATATAAATTTTATGTGAAAGTAAAAAGTGTTTAGGAAATAAATAAATAAAGAGTTAGAAACGACAACAAGGGAAGTAAGTTATACCGTGGTAAGCATGGTTAGTCACCACCTAAGACGTCGGCGGCGAGTCCCGGAAACGGATGTGAACGCGTATGACGGTGAGGCAGAAGAAGCCAAGCCCCACCCAAACCCTCTGAACGCGTAAGGCAGCGTTGAACACAGCTAATAAATTTAAAAAAATAAATAAATCTTACTTTCACATCCGACTGATAATTGTGGCAAACAAGTTGAACACAGCTAATAAATGCTATTAAACTAATTAATAATGTTATATACAACTTTACACATACATCATTCATATGGTATAATTTTTCACTACTTGATTGGAAGATGGCCTGTTAGAATTTTTTTTTTTTACAAAAGTGATAATAATGTTTGAATTTATAATCTCGTATAAATTACTTAAATTTCTCATCATTAATTTAATCTTAGTGACTTTGGCATGATAGAATTTGTGCTACCTAAGCTATGATCATGCCACTTATTTGAGCTAACGTCTATCATGAAGATGTCTAATAAATATTATTCTAAACTTATGAATAAAAAAAAAAGTTTGCTTGTAAAAAAAAGAGTTGCTTTCTCTATAATGCATTATAGACGTGCTTGTATCATGATCAAATGTGGGAGTTCAAGCAACGTTTTATTTTTTATTTATTGGTTTAATAATATTTACTAACTGTATTCAACTTGCTTGCGTTCACTACCATTTAGACGGTGAAGTCGGATTTTTTTATGTTATTAATTTATTACTGTTTAATATGATTTGTGTCATTATCTATACCGTTAATGCTTAGAATGGTGTGGGTAGATGTTTTGAATGATGTAGATACACTCACTCCTTTCTTAGTGAGTGACTGATTGAGAATAAAATGATAGGTGCACATAATTTTTTCACTTCAGATATTTTTATCATTAATAATATATATACTTATTTTTATATTTTTTAATATTAATTTTTTACTTATTTTTTAATCAATTTTTTACTAAATTTAACATTTTTAAAAAAATTTCAACAATGTATATATCTCTAAAAGAGATATATGATAATTTTTCCCTAATTTTTTACACTTTTTTCTCACCACCCTTGTTAAGTACAAAATATAGCGAGAATGGTGATTTTATTTACACAATTTTTTTATATTATTCTTATTTTAAAAATTAAATAAGATAAATATATTTTTAAAACATATTTTTTATCTTTTTAAAATAAAGTAAGTGGATTTAAAAATTATATAAAAATAATGTATAAATATCATTTTACTAAAAAGAATGTGTTGCATTGTGTTTTTTTTTTATTATAAAAAATATGGTGCAAATATAATATAATAAAATGATACACAAATAATATGGTATTAAATGACATTGCTTGGTTACCATATGTGCCGTAGCTAAACGTCCTTTTTCAGCCTCATTCATTTTTTTTGGTGCAGCAGTTTGTTCTTGCTTTTATGTTTGTTTCTTTTTTTAGGTGAATATACACACAATTACCCAGTTTCTATTGTAACTTTTATTTATCTATTGTCATTTTTATATAATTATTTTTTAAATATCTTTTATTTGTTAGCATCTTAGTAAATGTGTTAGATTTAACTATTTATATAATAAAAGACATTTAAAAAAATTAAATTTAAAAGGAGTGACAACATTCAAATAAAATGACAATAAACACACCCTTAAATCAGGTTGAAACTTAAATCCTTTAATTGTTTATAAAAAGTTTAATAATAAAACTCATCACAATAAGTTGAACGCAAGACACAAAATTATACTTCACAATATTAAACATTTAATTAAAGAAAAAGTTTCTCGCGCACCAAAATTTCACACCAATATAATCAATAATGTCTTAATTATTTCTTAACAATGTGTATTCAGAAGTTGATGGACTAATAATGTTTTTAAAAAGTTAATAACCTATTGAAACTCTGTTAATTAACTAATTGATACACGTTGTTGAGTAATAATTAAGTTATCATTAACTAGTATAATAATAGTTTAAAAATTTAGTGTGAAAAATTGTGTGTAATTAATGTAAATTTTAAATTGTGAGTTGAATTAAAATTTAATCTTTATACTTTATATTTATTTTTTATTTAATTCTTATAATTTTTTAATATATCTTTATATTTATAAATATTTTTAAAATAATTTTTACTATCAATTTTTATTATAATATCATTAGTTTAATTTTTATTAGATATTTTATAAAAAAGAAAGAAAGAGAAAAAAATAATATTTAAAAGAGCACATGTTGAATAACAACAAAACACATACAACTTAGTAGAATGTATGAATATATCTACTTAATATTTTATATATAAAAGAGTATCTTAAAAAATACATTTTGAATAAAGAAACATTTAGTAGGCTAATTATTCGGTGATATTATAATAATGTTATAACAAAAATTAACGGTATAAATTAATTTTAAAACTTTAAAAAATATAAAATTTGATTTTAAAAAAAATTATAAAAATTAAATTAAAAATATTTAAAAAATATAATAATTAAAACTTTAATTTAACAAAAATGGTGCGCCAAGCATATCTACTTATATTGTGTAAGGTGACAAAATAAGAATGAGTGTGTAAAAAATGGAATAAGACCAAGAAAATATAAATTGATGTGTGTATAAAAATATATTTAACATCATTCCTATGGTTAAAGCTTGTTATACATCATACTAGTGATACATCATACTAGTGCATATCCCGTTACATTTGTGGCAGAACCAGAATACAAAAGGCGAAATGTGATCAAGAATAATAAAATATTAAAAATTATATAAATATAAAATAATACGTGTATAAATGTCTATGTATTATATAGTACTATTTTATCCGTTTTAAACAAATAATTGTCAATGGCAGTTCACGTAACAGCACCATAAATAATCCAACGTCTTCTCCACCTCATGAGTCACACGCTTCACTCCCATTTCTCCAATATGCCAAACAACAGTGTTTGCCGCTTTCTCTTCCTCGCTGCCCTCTTCATATGCGTTCTCTCTGCTAATGCCCATAATGGGCATATTTTCTTGCCGAGTCAACTCCAAGATGATGACTCACTGTGTTCATCGTCGGCGAGTTGCCCCGCACACGACCCGAACCTTTACTACCAGCCGGTCATCGGAATCATCAGCCACCCTGGCGACGGTGCCTCCGGGCGCCTCAGCAACGCCACCGTCGTTTCCTATATCGCCGCCTCCTACGTCAAATTCGTGGAGTCCGGCGGCGCACGAGTTATTCCCCTGATCTATAATGAGCGGCCTGTGGACCTTGCCAAGGTACTCCAAGATCACATAAAAATAAAATAATGTTTAACCAGATCCAGATGCTGATTAGCAAAAATATTTTAATAATGCTTCTGATACGCATTTATACTCTCACTTTATGTGACACAGTTTTTAATGTATGAGTACAGCTCATCTATACACATAATTCTGATCATTTTATCCCATATAATCGTGAAATAATGTGTTTGATTATGATGTACACTAAATTCTGTTCAATTTTTTTGTTATTTTGCATATAATTTAGTCTATTTAAAAAATGTAAAGACTATTTATTTGAACTTTATCCTTCTGAAATTTTTTGACAAATGTATAGTACTCAGTTCAAAGAAAGCAGGGAAAATAATAATAATAATAAAAAGACTTGTTAACCTGACCTTTATGCCGTGACGTGGGTAAGGTGTGGGGCGCATAAAGAAGAAAAGGTGAGTAGCTGGAGTTGTGATGAATAATATTTGGTGGACAATTTTAAGGTATTCATCTTCTTACATTAAAGTGTGGTAACAAGATGAAAGTATAAATATATAAAAAATAACATAAATTCAATTAGATTTAGATTATAAAGATTATACAAATATAATATAATATATGTAAATATATACGTGAGTAATATTATTCATCTAATGCTTTAAAGTCCACATTAGTTTGCTTATAACGGATAACTGTACGCTTGTGATGCTTGAGCTTGATTTTTATTTATTTATTTATTTTGTCTTTTTTCTTATTGCAGAAGCTTCATTTGGTCAATGGAGTGCTCTTGACTGGTGGATGGTCTAAAACTGGTCAATATTTGGAAACTGTTAAACACGTTTTTAAGGTATAATGTTTATATTTTTCTAATTACTTACTCACTCAGTAATATGCATGGATATTGGTTGAGAATTGTATATTTTAATTTAGAGGTTCACGGTTCGTATCTCGTTGAGACCGGGAGAATGAGATTTTGAGAAGAAAATAGGCTAATTCATATTTTGTACCTTTTAGTTCATTAATATATTTTTTTAAATCACGAAGTATTTTTACATTTACAACCCATTTGAATTATTTATAAAATTAATATCTCTTCAATTGTAAAAGTACAAAAGTTATGCTATCTTTTTACAAAAATTCTTTGAAATTTACCAGTTAATTCTTTAATAATTAATAATAATAATAATAACAATAACAACAACGACTTGTATTATGGGTATCCAACTTGTATATGATGGATTTTTTTTAAAAAAATAGTAAAATTCATTAATAAAAATTAAATAAAAAGCAAGATTCAAAGATAAGAAAATATGGACTATTACCATCTAGCTAGGACGCATATACACGGTGACAAGCTTGCCGTACCAGTATGGGACACGTTTCAAACGCCGGAGCGCCAAGAACATGGCTGGACACTTGTCCATGGAGGGTCCAGCTCAATTTTTTCATTTTTTGAGTTTCTTTCCGTCGGACACGACTCTGTCTCGACTCAAATCTGGCACACCACAATATAAAGATAAAAGATCAATAATACCAAACCCCCTCCCTCCCAATAAAATACTAACAATGAAAATTAAGGAGAGAAAATACATTACGGAGTTAAGAAACATTATTCTTCATTATCAAGGTCAAAGTGTCTTGATCTTGTTTTAAATAGATTTTTTTTTCTTGCATCATGACTAAGAATTCTTATTCCTTACTTTTCCTATCCTACCTCTTCCAGCAAGCAACAGAAGACATCGTATATACTCAAAGTTAACTTCTTTAGATTTATCTAAAAATCACATATTTTAAAGATCTATGATAAAATTGCTAAAAAATTGCAAAAAGTCAAAAAAAAAAATGGAGAAGGTTGTTGCTGAATAATCTATTGGCAGCAAAAACATTATAAAGAATGAGAGAACACCACGAGAGATACGAGAATACCGCAAAGAGAGAACTAGAACCGGCTCCCCAAAATAGTTATAAACTATAACATTCTCCATGATGGAAATTTCTTTACTAATGATAATTCACTTAAATTCGATTTGATTCTAGTCGATCTAATTTGATTTAAGTTTTAATGATTAAAATTAACATTTTAATAAAATAAATCATTAACATAACATAAACTCAGTTCTTTTCAATGCGTTTCAACTATATTTGATTTGTAAATCAATTTAAATCTTATTTTTTATATTAAATTTCAAATGTAAGAATTAATTTTTAAATCAAATTAATTTAATAATTTCAAACACAACAGTAAGTATTTTTGTAAGGAAAAGATTATTATAATTTTTTTAAGAGTGTAAGTACTATTGATATTTTTTTTTGAGTGTCAAAATTAATAAAAGAAAATGATAAAAAAATGATAAATAATATTAAAATGAGTATAAAAAAGATATATATACTATTAATAGTAAGAATATCATAATTATTTTTGCAACTAGCTAGCAATTATTTTACTTTGTACCAGTTCATACACAATTATTATTTCCAGGATCATAATACCTGCTTTCTTGAAGTATGAACTTGTGCATTTTATAAGTTTACTTATCAAGTCTTACTTATCTATGCAGCATGCTTTAGAGAGAAATAGGGCCGGAGATCATTTCCCAGTATATGGCATCAACTTAGGTTTTGAACTTCTAACGATTATCGTAAGCGAGGTGAGTTAGCTTTCTTGTGATTTTATCATTGGTGACTTCGAAAAATCACTCTTCTAAAAAGAGGAAAATTGTGAGGCTAAGTGGGATTCTTTCCTACTAGCCAGGCAACAGTTTACAATATAATATCTTTAAATGAGAATTTTAGCCATAGGATTATTTTCTGTGAATACCTGCAGTTTATATGTCACATTCTTATGTTGCCTTGTGAACGTTGTTGTTCATAATTTTTCTCGGAATTAGCACTTAATGAACTTGGGGAATTTTATTCTCTGTATCTTTGTTGAACATTTTGAAAGATAATCATGAAATGCTCAAAGCATTTTGGGTTTTACAAGTATGACTATTCATTTTATTGATAACAGGACAATGGTATTCTTGAAAACTTTAATGCATCGAATCTGCCGAGTACTCTTCAATTTTCGGAGAATGCAAATATTGAAGGAACTGTATTTCAAAGGTAAACAATATTCTACGTTAATATTAGTTCTCTGAAGGCGCTTTGAAGGGACATCTTATTTATTACACCTCATTCATTTTAGAGGGCATGGTATTCATTTAACAAGATCCAAGATATTAATGTATCTGAAGGTTTAATCATCCTTGTGTTAAATTACTAGGTCCTATAACATTTTTTTGGTCACAGAATGAGATATGCAAGTTAATATACATTCTCATCTCTCTTTCCTACAGATTTCCTCCAGATTTGTTGAAGAAGTTGAAGACAGATTGTCTTGTCCTGCACAATCATCGTGTGAGTTTTATATTGTCAATGACTTATTGCGTAACATGAGGCTTTTACTGATTTTCACAATTTGACTGAACAATTGTCATCCATTAGAGTATTTTGGTATGGTGTGAGCTTTTTCTTATAAAATGCTTGAATTGATGGATTCACATTTCACTGTTCATATATTTGTTCTTGCTAATTGTTTTCCCAGCTTTTGTAACTAGCGATATTAAGTTGCAACATTAACAAGTGAATTTTTATTTTAAAAAATGTATTTTCCATTGCACCGGGGAGATTTATTTCTATGGACATATCAAGTAACCACACCAATGGGCCTTAAGACATTAAGTTAATGGATCATTCCACTTTATATGATCTTCATTTTGTTCATCCTTTTTTAATGTGAGACTTTTTGATCACTCACACAGTCACACTTGAATTCTTAACACAACATGTACATCACTTCAGCCTCGTGGAAAGTTATGAAGCAACTTTCAGAGGTAAACTGGTTATATTTGGTGGAGGCTCCTGAAGATATATCGGATAGCACATGGCACATTTGCCATTTTTTAGTTATTATCTGGATGTTGTTTATGTTTTTGTCATTTTTGACTTCATCTTAAAAATCTAAAATATAGTTTAATGAAGTTTATCAGATATTCATTGTTGAAATTCAGTAATGTAATTTTAATCTGATTTTGGACATGACAGTATGGCATATCCCCTACAAAGCTTCAAAATAATCCCAAGTTATCGAGCTTTTTTGAGATCTTGACAACATCTAAGGATAAAGATGACAAGGTATTAATGTTGTCGTCTCTTAAAAAGTTATACCTATTTGCATATTAACTTGTCATCAGCTTTCGTTAAAGATATCTAATATTATCAGTAACTGTTTTAGGTATTCGTTTCCACAGCACGTGGACAGAACTATCCTGTGACTGTCTTCCAATGGCAACCAGAGGTGATTCATAAATTTACTTTGCATGTTGTCCACCACTTTCTACTCATTAGCTTAGTCTTTATTTTTTTTTTGGTATATATATATATATATTGGTATAAAGCTTATTTGACTAAATATATAACATCCTTAACAAATGATGTCGCAGAAAAATGCCTTTGAATGGGCCTCAGCAGGAAAACAACCTCATACGGAGGATGCCATTCGGGTTACCCAGTCTGCTGCAAACTTTTTGGTCAGGTTAGGACTCAGAATTTGATAATATCTTCATCCTCTACAATCTTCTCATGCAGTATAACTGTTCCATGGTTTAGGCGAGTGCAATAAAAATGAATGAGCTTGAAATTTAAGCTTAATGTTTACAATGATGCGAAATATATTGACTAGGTATCTAACCCATTCTAATGGGATGAAAGTTGTCATGCTTACCCCTTTTTGTCCTCCTGCCCCCCTCCTTTCTCTCTCTCTCTCCCAGACCACTCTACTTAATTGTGAATACCATATAAGGTTTTGAAAAACAATTTTGATACACTCTTGCTGCCTATGAAATGGTTGAGCTCCGTTACTATGGTGAAGGATTCTTAGGTATTGTTAAAGTAAGAAAATTTTTTACTCTGGACCATTTAATGTGTAGCACCTCCATTGTATAAGTCATTACTGTCTCCCACTTTAAAAATTTTAATGTTATATCTGAGGTGACATATATTGAATAGTATATATAGAGTAAGAACTTTTTCTCTTGTACCATGAGCATCTTAGAATTTTTCTGTTTTCACGTACTAATCAAAAGGTTAATTAAGTTAACATGTTTTCACTTTGTGGATTTGGCTCCAGTGAAGCTAGGAAATCCTCAACCAGACCAGTTGCTCAAGAAGTGCGAGACAATCTCATTTATAATTACGCTCCTACTTATGGTGGGAAGACCGGGTAAGCCCACGATGTCTTTACAACAATGTTATTAATTTGCTTTGCATAAAGTTGCTGATGTTGTTTTTTTTTGGGCTACTTGTAGGAAAGGATATGATGAAGTTTATCTCTTCAATAATAATCTCTAAATGCTGGAGGAGTCCTTGGATATAATTTTGTGCACTATATTATTATGGACTATGGTTGTATGCTCGAGGAAATAAAATTGTTATGCACAATGGTGATCACTGTAAGATGCTTAGTATCAGGGCAATGTTATGCTCGTTAATGTGTTAAATCTCGTTATTGTCCCACTTTAGACTTTTGTGCATTTGCTAGAATTCCAATAATTGCATGGCTTTGGCTGTGATCCACAAAATTATTGCATGCCTGAAGAAGGCTTCTAGAAAGACTATATAACTTGTACCATATGGTGTAGCATGTGGTCTGTAGGAGTTAGGACTGTCTCCCATAAGGCCAGCGTTTAAGAAGTTTACCTGGTTTACTCGCCAAAATGTCCAAAAAGATTTTATGTTGGTGAGACTCTAGTCATCTTAAAGGACACAGGCTCGGATAACCTGCCTTATTGAAGATAAACTGAAATAAGGTTAAATTCTTGGCGGTAGGTAATCCTAGACTAGCTCGTATAATCTGTAACATATCTTAGATTATACCCCTAACCATATCGATTTTTCTTAGTTTTTACCCAATTTGATAGATTTTTGGTTCTTGGTTTAATTCAAAAGAAGTGGCGTATCAAGGTTTCTCGGGCTTTAGAAATAGACCAAAATATGCTTTTAAGTTACCCAATTTGATAGATTTTTGGTTCTTGGTTTAATTCAAAAGAAGTGGCGTATCAAGGTTTCTCGGGCTTTAGAAATAGACCAAAATATGCTTTTAAGTCTAAATAATATTATTCATACAATTCATTTTCTGATTTGATTCTACCCATTCCTTTTAGTTTTATGAGAAAAAAAGGAGAGAGAAATTTACTAATTCCTGTTTCTTTATTTCCATAGAGGGAAGGTATAGAATCTAGCAAGTACGGATATAGATACAAAATAAATACGAATACGACACAAAACAAATGCATGGATATGGTAAAATTTAAAAATTATAAGATACGATATTTTAAGATATAACATATAAAATTAATATACTATAAACATAAAAACATAAATTCTAAATTATAATAAAGACATCTATGTTTTATGAGTTAGCTTTAGTCATTATAGACATAATACAATGTTATTATTTATCTAATCATGATAATATTTCATTTATATATATTCATAAAAAATTTAAAAATAATTAAAATATATAAATTAGAAGTATTTAAAAGTATAAAAAAATAACCGTTGCAATATGTATTAGATACTAGTAGGACAATTATTTTGAAATATTGATAATTCCCAGAATAGAATACGGGTATAAAAAACTAAATGTAAGAATAATAATTTTGTTTAGCATTCTCACTTACAAATTCAAAAATAAAATAATATAGTAGGAAACATATGTGATTTTTTTGGGTAATTATCTAATTTCTCGCTCACACATAAATTTTTAAATAAAATAACACATTCAATTTGCACAAATCAAATCAACTTACTTTTTTTTAAGTTATTTAGATGATAGAGAGTATATGAAAAAATAAAAAATAAAATCAATGATTATGTCAATACATATGACATGAGTAATGACACTGACTTCAATTAGTTAAACTAATTTATTATTTGAATTATGGTTAATTTTGTTTAATTTATTTCAAACTTAGTAAGACTTGTTAGTTGTTAATTTATTATGCACTTATGATTTATGATGCTTAATTTATTTGAGATTGAAACTTATTATATTTGAGTAAGGTCGATTGAGACTTATAATGTTAATTTCTTAAATTTAGACTTATGATATTAATTTGTTAGATTTTATATTTTTATTTGTTGATACCCAATTTTGTCCATAAAATTTTTTATACTTAATTACAATATTTTAAAATAAAAAATTTTAAAAGGAGGCATTGCATTTAATACCTGATACTTGCACACGTAAAGAAGAAGGCATTAAATGCATTGAGCGCAAAGAATGCGAAAAAAAGGAGGGTTAAAAGGATGGAAAGAAAAGAAAAAGGTTCGATAAAGGAGGAAATGGGGGCTCAACGTAGGAGGCTCACGCAAAGGAAAAAAGAAGGAAATGTCGGGGAGAAATGATGAAAGGGTGGAGGTATTTAAAAGAAAGAGCATCGAAAAAAGGGGGATCGGTTTTTTTTTCACACATTTTTTCACCTTCAAGAACCAGAAAAACACCTTCCATTTGGACGACCCTCATCACCAAAAACAAAGACCTTCACCCATTCTCCACCGTGACCATCGTCTTTATCAATCCTTCATCACCATAAACTTCCAAGAGCATAGCCATCACAAGGAGACAGAGAGAGGGAACAAGAAGGAGACGAAGCCTTCTTGAGGAATAGCATTCACTTCAACTATTCCACCTTGAACTCCACAGTAACCTTCTGCATTTATGTCATGTAGCTCATTTTTGCTAACTATTCTCACTTGCACACAACCCCGAATCCTCTCGCACTCAACCCGAAATGAATACTACATATCCACTCAAGCCTCCCTGACTGAAACCCAATATCCACTCTCCAACCGTGAACCCATCTCCCTTTTATTACTTTCATCTTCAACTACCCACATTCAACCTTTTCCAGATCGAAAACATCTACTTTCCACCAACCCATACACACGTAAACAATACCTTCCTTAACCTTTCCCTCAACCAAACACCATCATATCCTCACCTCCCATTCGATCGTCGAACTCCTGCGCACCGGCCTTCAACCAACTTCACAAACACCATCATATCCACATCCTTCCCCTTTCCGACCGTCGAACCCAAGCACCGGATCCATCATACCTTTAACCGACCGTCGAATCCCACGAACCACACCATAAGTCCCTAAACCGACCGTCGAACCACACCACTGTGACTTTCACCGACCAACTTCACCGACACCCTCACCGTCGAACCACACCAGTGTGACCTTCACCGACCAACACCAGGTTACCATCCTCTCACCGACACCTCACCGACCGTCGAAACCCAAGAAGCCGATCTTTCCCTTCAACCAACCGACCGTCGGGACCCCTGAATCCCTCCTGCACCAACCGTCGAACCAACAACCATCATACCCCTACCGACCGTCGAATCCCCATATACCAACCTTCACCATCCCCTCTCACTATTACTGTGAACCCACACCACCATCCTTCAACCATCCATTACGCGAAATCACCTCAAAAACCCAACTTATACCCGACCGTCGAACCCCAAATCCGACCACTTCCCTTTCACCTCCAAAATACTCACTATCTTCAAAGCCTCCATAATCCCCATCACCCAAGCAGGTTCCATAACCTCTCCAAACACTACTTGAACCCCAACCGAACCGACCGTCGAATCCGTGAGCTCCACTCCCTTTACCGACAACCCATCCAAATCTTCACACCATTAACCAATCTCCATCACATTCGACCGTCGGACCCCACTTTCCAAACCGTGATCCCATCATCCCCAAACACCAATTAACAACCTTGCCTCGTCTCCATCACACCTTCGACCGAGGCCAGTCGAACCACACCGCCTACTACCCCTCACCGACAACCCATCCAAACCTTCACACCATCAACCAAACTCCATCCCATCCGACCGTCGGACTCTGAATCACTTTGCAACCGACCGTCGAATCCATCACCCCGTCCTAACCGACCGTCGAATCCATCCTATCCTTACCCCCCCAACCGATTGTCAAACTCCAAAACAGAATCACCCCTTTCCAACCGACCGTCGAATCCATCCCATCCTTATCCCCACCGATCAAACCGGCAAAAAAGCAATCACTCAATCTCCCTAAACCGACCGTCGAACCAATTTCCAAATCCTTCCCCAAACGTCCTCTGTGTGTGCTCTGTTATTGGTGCTCAAGGTTTCAAACTTTTTTTTTTGAATTGTTGACTGTCTTTTGGGATTTGGGTTTGAATCTCGTGGGCTGCTGCCCATTTCGTATTAAGGTAATAATGATACTTTTTTGGCAAAAAAAAGGGGGTAAAAGAATATAAAAATAGCAAAAAAAATCTTTTAATCCATGCAATGACCAATGATGATGATTGAATAGCGGATGCTATCTTCATTATCTTTTGGATCATAAGGGTTTATTGAGTAGCCTAGTGCTAACTTGAATCCTGTGCAAAAAATGGATTCGCTTTCAAATAAAATCTTTTTTTAAATAAAATCAACCAACCCATACTTATTTTATAAAGAACTACGTGACTTTGAGTTCCTCATTGCACCCCAGGATACGTAGGAGCAGAATCTCTATTCTGTCAAGCCAAAAAAAAAAAAATTCGTGATTTGTTTGTTTCTTTTATTTCTTTCCAAAAAAATGAGAAAAATAAAAAATAATTACAAAGTCTTTTGTTTAAAGGGGTAAAAATAAATATATTTGAGATTATTAAATTTTGCACAACTAACATAAGGTACCGTTCTTGGAACGGGCAGTATAGGGTGCTAACACCTTCCCTATCTGTAATCGACTCCCGGACTCAAACTCATTTTCAAAAGACCAGTTTTCCTGATAAAATGATTTTTCTAATGTTTTCCCAATTTAAATAAACATTGGTGGCGACTCCATTGATTTTATATTTTTCGGTCGTCCCGTCGCGATCCCGGTTGCGACAGCTGGCGACTCCACTGGGGACACTTAGAGAGTCAGGCCTATTGTTGTTAGTTGTGCAAATTTTTAATAATCTTTTATTTATTTATTTTACCCTCTTTGTCTTTGTTTTTGTTTTCTGATTTGTTTTGTAAAATGCATTTTATTTAGTACTTTTATGTAAATATCGATAGCATTTTATGTATATTATGACTTGTATATATATTTTGTGCTTAATTGTTAAAACCTTAGGGTAGGCGATTGCTGGTTGGTTGTTGTATATATGTTTTGCAGGTTGGGGGTAGTTTTGTCTTTTAAGTTTTTGTACAGGTTTGTATGCTCCTTCACACACGTCACTAATCACTTACCTCACACACTTTTTGGGCTCTATACCCGAGTCTGTGCGAACCCGAGGAGTAGGAGGGGTCTCGACTTTTGTTATTGAGGAGCCTTGTGCTCACTTGACATTTGTTGAGACACCACTCAGATTGTTACCAGTATCATGGACTAGTCATATTGAGAGGGTTTATCCTTACTTGTGATTAATTCATGAATTGGGTCCTTATTTTTCGAGATGAGGGCAATCTGAGGACCATGACTTTTTAGAAGATAGATCTGTCCTAAAAACATTGCACTAGTAGTTTGAACATAATGACATAAAAAAGTTTAGAGTCATCCATCTCCTTAGGTTACACCTGATTAGGACACAAATGGAGCATACTTTTTCTTTATCTTTTCCTCATGTAATTCATCCATGCATTCCTTTTAGTTTTTTTTTTAAAAAAAAAAGTTCAACAAAAAGAAAAAGATACATGATATTGCATTTTCATTCCTAGCTTTTTTTTATTATCCATCTATTCCTCATGTCATTCATCCATGCATTCCTTTGGTTAAAAAAAAAAGAAAAAAGAAAAAAAACATATGATATTGCATTGTCATTCTTAGCTTTTTTTTTTTTCATCATCCATCTATCTCATGTCATTCATTCTTGTCTAAAAAAAAAAAAAAAAAGATCATCTTGCATTTTCATGGTGCATTTTCATTCATTCTTACGTCTTCATAAAAAAAAAAATTCAGCAGAACAAAACACACATCATCTTGCATTTTCATAACAGTCTCAGCGTTTTAGAAAAAAAAAAGAGAAAAAAAAGGAAAAGAAGAAAAAGAGACAAGGCACCCTTTGGGTTTACGACCCTGTGCGGGCTTCTCCACTTAGACTGTTAATACATTTTCTTTAGAGTTACCTCGATGAGAGGTATCCTTAGGGTGCATTCTTTTTCTTTGTTTTGCTTACATGTTCCCTTCATTACTTCCTTTTTAGGGTGAGTTCTCTTGGCAAAGTGGAAAGGTTAGCATTCGTCAATAGCAAGGGATGGAAGAAACATATCAAGGACAGAACTCCAGCAGTGCAGTCGACCTCAAGAGGAGTATAAGGGTTACAGTAAATGGCAGTGATCTGAGCTATGTGAGGACATTACCCAACAAATGACCCTAAGGCTCGATCTGAGTTCTCAAGCAGTTACGGGCAGATTCTGGATTTGTTGCGCATTACAGTTGAGGAGCCCGTCTTGAGTGGCCTTACCCAATTTTGGAACCATTCTCTCAAATGTTTTGAGCTGCCTAACTTGGACATTACACCAACCATAGAGGAGTATGCGATCATGTTGAGACTTCCAATGAATAAGCACCCAAATGTTTATCTTTATGGAGGGTATTACGTATCAGTAGGGAAGATAGCGGAGCTGATAGGGGCTCCAACAAGTCAATTGGGCATGGAAAAGAGGGGAGGAACAGAAGGCTTGAAGAAAAGTTACTTAGAAGCACATCTTCAATATCTAGCACAACAAGGAAAGTGGGATTTCTTCAACAAAACACTGGCCTTAACAATCTTTGGGTTAGTATTATTCCCATTTACCTCAGATGTGGTAGATCAAGCAGCAATGGATGTATTCTTCAAGTTTGAGAAGTATAAAGCAAATCCGGTCCCTGCTATCCTTGCTGATACTTTCCTGACGATGGAAATCTGTCATCAAAAGGGTGGTGGAAAAATTCGATGTTGTACACATATGTTGTACGTTTGGATCATGACGCATATGGATGTACAGAATCGCCTGGGACTCCTACCTGACCCGTTGAGGAACTTTGGTCGCATACCAGTGAAGCCACAAAAAGCTTATGAATGGAAGAATGAGTTCGTGAGGACGGGGTCAGATTCTTTTAAATGGGTATGCCCGTGGTATCATGGAGAAGAGATAGTTTTTAGCTGTGGTGACTTTCCTAATGTTCCTTTGATGAGCCCTAGAGGTGGTGTATCATACGCGCCAATCCTCGTGCTTAGGCAACTCCGATGGACTCAATACGTGCCCAACGAAGAGCAACTTGAAGGGTTCAAATTTCTTATACCAGAAGATGGAAGCACAACTAAGCGAGAAAAAGAGATTAGAGATGCTTGGAAGAGTGTTCATATGGCGGGAACAAAGGAATTGGGGAAGCATGTGGTGGTTTGTACCCCTGAATACATGCAATGGAGAGAGGCAAGAAGGATGCAGAATAGTATCCCTCAGACGGTTTCAAATGATAAAGGTCATCCTCAAACCATACCTCAAATGGCCACCGAGATTGAAAGATTGAAAGCACAAATGAAAGCCTTGGAACAAGGAAAGGAAGCCGCTGAGTTAAAAATAGTCATCCACCAGAGTCGATGCCAGAAGCTAGCTGATGAAGTTGAATATCTAAAGGATACGTGTGCGAGATATGGTGGGACCCCAAGCCGAGGGAAAAGGGCAAGGAAAGGAAAGGAGATAGAATTTGAAAAGACCACAACAGTTTTATGAATTACGAGCAAAGATAAGTGCTCAGGAAGAGACAATGGCGTTGGTTTTGCAAGAGAAAGAAAAGTTGGAGGCGAATGCTAGGGTACAAGATCGTAGAATGCAAGTCTTACAAGAAGCTCTGACTGAGGCGAAGCGCCACTCACACTCAAGGGCGAGCATTAGCTACCAAATATCACGATGCACTCTCGGAAGCAAACCAAAAGAATGGGTATTTGAAGCTCGAAATTCAAGAGTTGGGGCGAAACCATGAGCAGTGGAGACTTGAAGCCCAAAGACTATTGAGGCAAAAAGAAGAATGGGCAGAAGTGTGGCAATCAGTAGCACAAGACCAAAGGGCTGAAAAAGAAGAATGGAAGAAGAAATTTGAAGACATATCTGATAGCTTACGATATCATGCCACGCAACTGATTACTCATTTCGAAGAAGCAGACATTCAGGCTCACACAAACCCCTGGTTACGACTACCATAAAAAATTGCTGATTTTATGAAGTATTGTCGAAGTCTCGCTAAGGGTTTTAGAAAAAAACAAATGAAATTGTTGATGTAATTGTGTTACATTTTGTGGGAACTAAATCTTGTACTTCTGAAGTTTGAAATGAAAATGGATGCTCATTGCTGTGTTTTGTTATCCTTTTATCAAGATATTGTTCATTGAGGTGTGAATTCTTCCGTGAATAAATTGTCAACCATCTTTCCGCCTCGGGACGATTTGTCCTTGAGTGAAAGTACGGAGAGTTTGGTTCTACGTCTGCATTGCCAGTGAATGGTGTCCATTGAGGAATGAATATTCCCTTGGATTTACCATCAACTACATTTCCGCCTAAGGAGCGATATGCCCTAGTGCTAAATGTAGGGATTTTGCCTTGCTATCGAATGTTTGTGCGAACCTTTCCACGGCCACCAAGTATCCTCACGGGGCACAAACTTGTTCCTTTCGCTAACAAGGAATTGCATGCAGAATCATATTTATCTGCCAAAAAACATCGGCATAAATAGTCATTGCTTTGCATACATGCATTTTGTCATTTTGGTTTAGTCCATACTAATAATCGCATCATGTTTCCTCAAGCAGAAAAATAGACACTATAGCAGGAAAACAGCTTTTACGACACCCTTACAGGACTCGCTCCCAAGCAAAGATCATGGATGAGATAGAGCAAACACAAGATTTGAGGGATGAAGTGAACCAGCTCAGGGAGCAAATGTCCAAGATGTTGGAAATGTTACAGTCTATGGAGAGTAGAAGGAGCGCAGATGGGAATCCCTCAGTGACAAATGAAGGACATCCGGCCACACCTCCTTGCCCGCCTGGTTTTGCTGCATTTCCCCTGCAATACCAAGGTTTTAATCCTCAAGGGATTACGATGCCGCTCACCATTTGCCCAAACAGCACCACTCAACCTTCGGTCGCCAGTTCACAGGGGTAACCAAGGGGCGTCTTTTCCCCCGTATGGCCTCCCTCCAGGTTATATACCACCATTAGCCACTAATTCCCCCAATAGTGACATGCCAACAGTGTCCCCAACTTCAAATCCCTCGAACCTTACCCAAAATCAAGCCACTCAGTTAAATGTCAATGAAGCCCCGCCAACACAACACCCATACCCTTTCTTCATCCCGCCATATGGTCTTCATCCCAGTTCTGTACCACCGCAAACTGCCAATCCTCCGGACAGCAGCCTGCCTGCTTTAAACTCTTTAAGTGCAGCTCAACCACATGCCAATGGAACCCCACTGGGGCAACATTCTGTTCCCACCATCATGCCACAATACCCGTTGAATTCCTCTATGGAAAACCCCCAATCCAGGGAGAAATGGGAAATTCTTGAAGAAAGACTACGAGCCATTGAAGGGGCAAGTGGCTATGGTCTTTTGGATGCCTTAGAGCTCTGTCTTGTCCCGAATGTGGTGATTCCTCCCAAGTTCAAAGTCCCAGATTTCGACAAGTATAGGGGAACTACTTGTCCAAAGAACCACTTAACCATGTACATCCGCAAGATGGCTTCGCATGCTCACGATGACAAGCTGTTAATCCACTTCTTTCAAGACAGCCTAACTGGGGCAGCTTCGAATTGGTACACGCATCTTGAGCGTGCCCATATACGATGTTTCAAAGACTTGACTGACGCTTTCTTGAAGCAGTATAAGTATAACATCGATATGGCACCGGATAGACTACAATTGCAGAATATGGCTAAGAAGGATGCTGAGACCTTCAAGGAATATGCTCAGAGGTGGAGGGAAATGGCTGCTCAAGTAGAGCCCCTATTGACGGAAAGAGAGATGGTGGCTACGTTCATTGACACTCTGCAATCACCCTTTTATGACAAAATGATAGGGAGCGTGTCATCAAATTTCTCAGACATGGTTATCATTGGAGAAAGAGTTGAGGGAGGAATGAGAAGCGGGAAGATCGTTGAAAGTTCAACAGGAACATTCAATGCCAAGAGGCCCCCAATGGGGAAGAAAAGAGAGGGAGAAACTCATGTTTGTTACCTTTTACCGAGAAACTTCACCCGAGAGAGATATAGCCAAACACCTGTGAACCATCAACCATCCTTCCAAACTCCTTTCGCACCTTACCACCCGTACTTTCCCACTACTCCACCAATTCCATATCCCCAGCCGTATCACCCCCATGTCGCCAACGCTTCACATGTTCTCATCCTCACCTCATCACCCAACGAGGCCTCACCAAACGCCATATCCTAATTAATACCGTACACCCCTACCTTACCGCCTCAACAAGCTCACCATGGACCCAAAGCCCAAACACAAACCAAAGAAGACCACCATATAGCCAAGAAAGGAAACATCTTGACCCAATCCCTATGACTTATACCGAGTTATTACCCCACTCATCCGTAACTCTCTCTTGGCTCCTTGCCCGATGAAGCCAGTGGAGCCCCCATACCCTAAAGGATTTGACCCAAATGCCAAGTGCGACTACCATGCGGGGGCTGCAGGCCATTCCACAGAGAATTGCAGAACGCTGAAGTTTAAGGTGCAAGACCTAATAGATGCTAAGTGGTTGAATTTCAAGACAAATACTCCTAGTGTGGGTCACAATCCTTTACCAAACCACGGGAATCCCACAGTTAATGCTATAGGGGAGTGTTCTGCCCAGAAGCTCATAAGACAAGCGACAGATGTCAAGACCCCCATGAGGGTTATCTTCAAAGAACTGTGTAAATTTAGGATGATGGAAGCTCATATTGAGGAAAAAGGGGGCGACGAAGGTGAAATAAGGTGCAATCTCCACGGGAATGTAGGGCATTCTATTGAGGATTGTGGTGAGTTCAGACAAATCCTCCAAGATCTAATGGATATGCAATTAGTGCAAATAGGTCACTTAGGTGACAATGGTGGCGTAAACATGGTGGATAAGTGTGCTATTCCACAATTGTAAGAAGGCATGCGAAGCCGTAAACTCTCTTGTCCCTTCCATTGCAAATCCGGCTATCAAACCGTTGGTTATATATTATACTTGAAGTCGCATATGCGCCATCCCCTCAGTGGCCCGAAACCTATCACCATTCAAGTTCCCAGTCCTTTTCCTTCAAGGACACTCGAGCCGTGCCATGGAATTATAATGTGCAGGGTCCTTAGAAGCAATCCCACGAATGATCAGTCGGAAGTTGCGTCTGGTTCGACTTCTATTGTTACTAATATATCGGGGATTGGGGGAGTGACCCGGAGTGGTCGCATCTACATTCCTGAGGAGCTGCGAAAGACCCAAGAAGAAGAAGAAAAGGGGAACCGTAAAGGCAAAGTCGAGAAAGGGGAGACTTCCATTGGGAACGAAGCAAAAGAAAAAGAAAGGCCAGAAAAGTCAAAGGAGTACAAAAAAGAGGTATCAGATGAAGAAGCTTGTGAGTTCTTGAAGTTTATAAAGCAAAGCGAATATAGAGTGGTGGATCAGCTGAATCGCACCCCTGCGAGGATATCGCTTTTGTCCTTATTGATGAACTCTGAATCGCACAGAAAAGTATTGATGAAAATACTTGAATCGGCTCATGTTTCCCATGACATTACAGCATGACAAGTTAGGTGGTATTATTGGCAACATTACTGCTGATAATTATGTCACTTTCACTGATGATGAGATACCAGCTGAAGGAATGGGGCACAACAAGGCACTTTGCATTTATTTCAAATGTCAAAAGCATATAATGGCTAGAGTGCTCATTGACAATGGTTCCTCCTTGAACGTGTTACCGAAATTAACCCTTTCCAAGCTGCCTTTTGATGGGACTTGCATGAAACCAAGCACGATGATAGTAAGGGCATTCGATGGCACCAGAAGAGAAGTCATGGGGGAGATTGAAATACCAGTTCAGATTGGTCCCTGCACTTTCAATATACTCTTCCAAGTGATGGACATTACGCCATCCTACAGTTGTCTTTTAGGACGACCATGGATTCATTCTGCTGGAGCTGTTCCTTCTACCTTGCACCAAAAAGTAAAATTCATAGTTGATAATAAGATGATTACTGTCTTTGGCGAAGAGGACCTACTGGTGAGCAAGCCATTGGACACTCCTTATATCGAAGCTGCAGAAGAAGCTCTTGAAACCGCGTTCCAAGCGCTAGAGATTGTCAATGCCACCTATGTGGAAGAAGGAGCTCAAGGTCTGAAGCCTCAGCCATCTAATACATCCATGATGATGGCCAAGGTAATGCTTGGAAAAGGATATCAATATGGAAGAGGACTAGGAATGAATGGACAAGGCATCGTGAAGTTCTGGGCACCCTGCGAAAACAAAGACAGATTTGGGTTAGGGTATAAACCCACCAAAGCAGACAGAAGAAGGGTCCTAGAAGAGAAAAGGGAGAGGAGGTTGGCTAGGTTGGAAAATCAAGAGCCTAAAGCTGAGAGGATCCCCATCTGTGACATCCGACGAAACTTCCGAAGTGCGGGATTAATGTTTCTGAACCAAGTGACCGCTATCGAAGACGATCAATCCATCAATCGTGGTGTCAACTTGGTGCACCCTTGCTCCCCAGATACAGAACTCAACAATTGGGAGAGCGTTGATTTTCCCATGACCTGTGAAATTGATTCAAAGTAATTTTGTAATGCTAATCCTTTAGCTCTGCCCAAGGCTTTAGGATAATGTGTTGTGAAAGCGGGCTCACATATTTCCATTTCAATATTTACTATCAATAAATGTATTTTCAGACTATCTTGCTATTTCCTTTTTCTTCTTTTTAACTTTTTGCTCGACCATTTCATTAACCTTTATTCATTACCCTTTTTTACTTGTGTTAACACCAATAAATGCAGATCTGAAAGTGACTCTCTTGAAAATGACAGTGCTATGACCCCATTATACGATTTTGACCATCCCGTTAATCATGTTGATGAGAATAATGATGACAATTGGGAACCCTCTCCTGAGCTAATGAGATTAATGGAACAAGAGGCCAAGGAAATTCAACCCCACGAAGAGCCGACTGAACTAATTAATTTGGGGACCGAGGATGATAAAAAAGAAGTTAAAATTGGCACTACCATGAAAGAAAATGAGCGAAGCAAGTTGGTTAAGCTCTTATCTGATTATTGTGATGTTTTCGCCTGGTCGTACCAAGATATGCCTGGCCTAGATACTAGCATAGTTGAGCACAAATTGCCTTTAAAACCAGAATGTCCTCCCATATTCAAGCAAAAGTTGAGACGAATGAAGCCGAGAGATGTCACTAAAAATTAGAGAAGAGGTTAAAAAGCGGTTTGATGCAGGTTTCCTCGCGGTTGCAAAATACCCTCAATGGGTTGCTAACATCGTCCCCTGTCCCAAAGAAAGATGGGAAGGTGCGAATGTGCGTTGACTATAGAGATTTGAATAGGGCCAGCCCCTAAAGACAACTTCCTCTACCTCACATTGACGTTTTGGTGGACAACACTTTGCTCAACATGCATTTTTCTCCTTCATGGATGGTTTCTCGGGATATAACCAAATCAAGATGGCGCTGAAGATATGGAGAAGACCACATTCATCACTCAGTGGGAACTTTTTGCTATAGGGTGATGCCATTTGGATTGAAGAACGCCGAGCAACTTATCAAAGGGCGATGGTGGCATTGTTCCATGACATGATGCACAAAGAAATAGAAGTTTACGTGGATGACATGATTGCAAAGTCAAAAACAGAAGATCACTTAACCGATTTGCAAAAGCTCTTTGACGATTGAGAAAGTTCGGGCTCGGGATCAATCCTACTAAGTGCACTTTCGGGGTAAAATCGTGCAAGCTCTTGGGGTTTGTGGTTAGCGAGAAAGGGATAGAAGTTGATCCGGACAAAGTTCGAGCAATCATAGAGATGCCACTCCTCGCCCGAAAAAGAAGTTCGTGGGTTTTGGGAAGGATGAACTATATTGCTAGGTTTATATCCCGGTTAATGACAAAGAACATGTGAGCCAATCTTCAAGTTGTTACGTAAAAACCAGACAGGTGAGAGTGGAATGAGGATTGTCGGTGGCATTTGAGAAGATCAAGCGATTTGCAAGAACCCCCGCTTTGGTGCCTCCATTTTTTGCGGAAGGCCACTCATCATGTACTTGATCAGTGGGATGAATCCATGGGTTGTGTCTTGGGACAACACGATGAAACTGGCATAAAAGAAGCAGGCCATCTATTACTTGAGTAAAAAGTTTACCAACTATGAGGCAAAATACTCATTGTTGGAACGAACATGCTGCGCCTTGGCATGGGCAGCCCACCGATTAAGGTAGTACATGTTGTGTTGCACTACTTGGTTAGTGTCCAAAATGGATCCGATCAAGTACATCTTTGAAAAACCTGCCCTCACTGGGAGGATTGCACGCTGGCAAGTTTTGCTATCAGAATATGACATTGTCTATGTCACGCAAAAAGCGGTCAAAGGCGGTGCTGCGCATTTCTTGGCTAGTCAACCAAAGTGGAAGATTATGGGTCTATGCGTGTGAGTTCCCCGATGAAGATGTAATGGCTTTGTTCGAGAGAAGAAAAACCTCGGAAAAGAAAAATGGACTTTGTTGTTCGATGGAGCTTCCAATTCACTCGGGGCATGGAGTTGGGGCCATACCGATTTCCCCGAAAATAATTTCATCCCAATCACCGCTCGGTTGTGCTTCGACCGTACAAACAACATAGTGAGTATGAAGCGTGTGCCATGGGAATCCAAGCAGCAGTAGAGACTCAAAGGCAAAAGTTCTTGAGGTATATGGGGACTCTGCCTTGGTCATCCATCAGCTAAAGGGAGAATGGGAAACTCGAGATGCCAAATTAATCCCCTATCATACCCACATCAAGGAGTTGATTGAACAACTTGACGAAGTTACATTCCGGCATATCCTCCCTCGAGAAGATAATCGGTTGGTGCGATGCCCTAGCCACATTGTCGTCAATGTTCAAAGTAAGTCGGGATAGGGACTTGCCGCTATAAAAATGGAAAGTCGAGACCAACCTAAGGCATATTGTCGGATGATAGAAGTGGAACCGGATGGGAAACCGTGGTATCATGACATCAAATGCTTCATCAAGAGCGAGAGAATACCCTCCACATGCTTCGAAAAATGACAAAAGGACCCTCATAAGACTCATGCAATGGGTTTCTTTCTAAATGAGGAAGTGCTTTACAAAAGGAACCATGATATGGTGCTGCTAAGATGCGTTGATGCGATGGAGGCAGAGAAGATCATCAAAGATGTTCATGAAGGTTCTTTTAGAGCTCATGCAAATGGGCATGCAATGGCAAGGAAAATACTAAGGGCGGGGTACTATTGGTTGACAATGGAGACTGATTGTTTCAACTATGTGAAAAAATGTCATAAATACCAGACATATGCTGATAGGATTCACATGCCACCAGCACCTTTGAATGTTTTAACGGCACCCTGGCCGTTCTCGATGTGGGGAATGGATGTCATAGGACCCATTGAACCAAAGGCCTCAAATGGACATCGCTTCATTCTCGTTGCAATTGATTACTTCACTAAATGGGTCGAAGCTGCTTCTTATACCAATGTCACTAGGAATGTAGTGGTCAGGTTTGTCAAAAAGGAGTTGATTTGTCGTTATGGCTTGCCAGGCAAGATTATTACAGATAATGCCACTAATCTGAATAATAAGATGATGAAAGGGATGTGTGAGAATTTTAAAATTGAGCACCACAATTCCTCACCTTATCGCCTAAGATGAATGGGGCGGGGCACAGAGGCAAAGAAACAAGAATATTAAGAAGATCGTCCGTAAGATGGTTGTAACATACAAAGATCGGCACGAAATGCTACCATTTGCACCGCATGGTTATCGCACGTCCATTCGTACTTCAACCGGGGCAACCCTTTCTCTTTGGTTTATGGAATGGAAGCGGTACTCCTATTGAAGTGGAAATCCCATCATTAAGGGTGCCGATGGAGGCAGGACTAGAAGAAGCGGAATGGGTCCAGACTCGACTTGATCAGTTGAACCTCATTGAAGGAAAAAGATTAACCGCACTATGTCATGGTCAGCTTTACCAGAAGAGAATGATGAAGGCCTATGCGAAAAAGGTGCGTCCTCGACAGTTTCAAGAAGGAGATTTAGTACTCAAAAGGATCATTCCTATTCAAAAGGATTTTCGAGGAAAATGGACTCCAAACTATGATGGACCTTATGTTGTAAAAAAGGCCTTCTCAGGAGGAGCTTTGATTCTCACAAACATGGATGGCGAAGATCTACCACTTCCCGTAAATTCAGATGCAGTCAAAATGTACTATGCTTAAAAAAAAAAAAAAGAAGAAAAATGGCTCGCTAGGCTGAAAACCTGAAAAGGCGACCTGGGCAAAAGTTAGAGTGACCCGCTAGGTTGAAACTCGGAAGAGCGACCTAGGCAAAGTTAGGGTTAAAAATGGTACTTGACACATCCGAAGAAGTGAACATACCTCAAGTCACAAACTGGGGCAGTTTGAGAGTATCTGGGCCGAACCGGGGCAGTATATATGAAGTCTTGTCGGGAGACACTCCCAATATGTAAAAGTTGGGTCAAATCATATTCCTAGAAACAGACAAGGGGATGTTCAAGGTCGCGTACATGGGAAATTAGCACTGATCATCCAAGAGAGCATCACTGGAAGAGTTAGAAAATTCCACTCCAACATTTCTTTTGTAAACCTTTTCAATTCGAGTTCCATTTGTACTACCTTTCTTGTACTTTTCTTGTCTATAATGATAATCCCTTTTTGTTGCAACCCATTGTTGATTTAATATGCATTTTTATGATAGTTTTATATTGAGATGTGAAACATGTGACAATATGACAAAAGCATTTAGATTTGCTTTAACAATCTCGAAGGTCATGGGAAGCGCAATGAAATCCTAACAAGAGTTGATGAGAAAAGTAAGAATTATCAAGCAAATCATAAGGCCAATCAGCGAATATTACTGTTCAATCTCGATTCTGCTGTGGATAGAGTCCTTAAGGGTTGCGGAACCAAAGCTCTGATGTGCAAAAAACAAAAAACAAAAAAAAAACAAAACAAAAACAAAACAAAAAAAAGCAAAAAAATTGCTTACTAATTTTGTTCATGACATCCATCATGCGTCATGCATCATCTTAGGCATTACATGCATTGTCCTCTAGTATCACATTCATGGCATTCATTGCATCATGCATCATTTCTGGCATCACATGCATTGCCCTCAAGCATCACATCCATTGCATCATCATGCATCCATTGCATCATGCCCATCTCTGCCATCACATGCATTTACAAAGTCAACACATTGTCTTTTAGTTTCTGGGTCCCCGCACCCATTGTCTTTTAATTCCTGGGTCCCCGTACCCATTGTCTTTTAATTTCTGGGTCCCCGCACCCATTGTCTTTTAATTTCCGGGTCCCTGCACCCGTTGTCTTTTAGTTTCCGGGTCCCCGCACCCATTTGCTTTTAATTTCGGTCCCCGCACCCATTGTCTTTTAATTTCTCGGTCCCCGCACCCGTTGTCTTTAGTTTAACCGCACCCATTTGCTTTTAATTTCTGGTCCCCGCACCCATTGTTTTAAGTTTTCGGTCCCCGCACCCATTGTCTTTAAGTTTCTGGTCCCCGCACCCATTATCTTTTCATTTCTGTCCCCGCACCCATTGTCCAAAGTTTTCTCGGTCCCCGCACCCATTGTCTTTAAGTTTCCGGTCCCCGCACCCATTGTCTTTAAGTTTCTGGTCCCCGCACCCATTGTCTTTTTCATTTCTGGGTCCCGCACCCATTGTCTGTTAAGTTTCGGTCCCCGCACCCATTGTCTGTTAAGTTTCCGGTCCCCGCACCCATTGTCTTTAAGTTTCTGGTCCCCGCACCCATTGTCTTTTCATTTCTCGGTCCCCGCACCTTTGTCTTTTAATTTTTCTGTCCCCGCACCCGTTGTCTTTCTTTTTGGGTCCCCGCACCCATTGCTTTTAGTTTTTGGGTCCTCGTACCCATCGCTTCCAAAGCAAGCAGGGGCCTTGTGCCCGTCACCTTTTTCTTTTCTGTCAAGTTTTAGCGGGTACCTTACTCCGCAAACTTTCTACCTCATTTAATGTCCATTCTTTTTGCGTCAATTTGCTTTCCGATTTAAAAAAAAAAAAGAGAAAGAAAAGAAAAAAGAAGTGAAAATTTTCATGGACAAAATTAAATCAATTCCTTTGCTTCCCATTTATGTTAAATGTAAAGCAAAGGGGGGCAGCTGTTGATACCCAATTTTGTCCATAAAATTTTTTATACTTAATTACAATATTTTAAAATGAAAAATTTTAAAAGGGGGCATTGCATTTAATACCTGATACTTGCACACGTAAAGAAGAAGGCATTAAATGCATTGAGAGCAGCAAGCAAAAAAAAGGGGGGTTAAAAGGATGGAAAGAAAAGAAAAAGGTTCTGATAAAAGAGGAAATGGGGGGCTCAACGTAGGAGGCTCACGCAAAGGAAAAAAGAAGGAAATGTCAGGGGAGAAATGATGAAAGGGTGGAGGTATTTAAAAGAGAAGAGCATCAGAAAAGGGGGGATCGGTTTTTTCACACATTTTTTCACCTTCAAGAACCAGAAAAACACCTTCCATTTGGACGACCCTCATCACCAAAAACAGCACCTTCACCCATTCTCCACCGTGACCATCGTCTTTATCAATCCTTCATCACCATAAACTTCCAAGAGCATAGCCATCACAAGGGAGACAGAGAGAAGGGAACAAGAAGGAGACAGAAGCCTTGCTGAGGAATAGCATTCACTTCAACTATTCCACCTTG
This sequence comes from Ormosia semicastrata, assembly GCA_029884595.1. NCBI lineage: Eukaryota > Viridiplantae > Streptophyta > Magnoliopsida > Fabales > Fabaceae > Ormosia > Ormosia semicastrata. The sequence goes on along the minus strand of JAQQTO010000055.1, from coordinate 24,230,951 downwards.
AACTCCACAGGTAACCTTCTGCATTTATGTCATGTAGCTCATTTTTGCTAACTATTCTCACTTGCACACAACCCCTGAATCCCTCTGCACTCAACCTGAAATGAATACTACATATCCACTCAAGCCTCCCTGACTGAAACCCAATATCCACTCTCCAACCGTGAACCCATCTCCCTTTTATTACTTTCATCTTCAACTACCCACATTCAACCTTTTCCAGACCGAAAACATCTACTTTCCACCAACCCATACACACGTAAACAATACCTTCCTTAACCTTTCCCTCAACCAAACACCATCATATCCTCACCTCCCATTCGACCGTCGAACTCCTGCACTGGCCTTCAACCAACTTCACAAACACCATCATATCCACATCCTTCCCCTTTCCGACCGTCGAACCCAAGCAGCGGATCCATCATACCTTTAACCGACCGTCGAATCCCACGAACCACACCATAAGTCCCTAAACCGACCGTCGAACCACACCACTGTGACTTTCACCGACTAACTTCACTGACACCCTCACCGTCGAACCACACCAGTGTGACCTTCACCGACTAACACCAGTTACCATCCTCTCACTGACACCTCACCGACCGTCGAAACCCAAGAAGCCGGATCTTTCCTTTCAACCAACCGACCGTCGACCCCGAATCCCTCTCGCACCGACCGTCGAACTAACAACCATCATACCCCCACCAACCGTCGAATCCCCATATACCAACCTTCACCATCCCTCTCACTATTACCGTGAACCCACACCACCATCCTTCAACCATCCATTACGCGAAATCACCTCAAAACCCAACTTATACCCTACGTCGAACCCCAAATCCGACCACTTCCCTTTCACCTCCAAAATACTCACTATCTTCAAAGCCTCCATAATCCCCATCACCCAAGCAGTTTCCATAACCTCTCCAAACACTACCGAACCCCAACCAGAACCGACCGTCGAACCGTGAGCTCCACTCCCTTTACCGACAACCCATCCAAATCTTCACACCATCAACCAATCTCCATCACATTCGACTGTCGGACCCCACTTTCCAAACCGTGATCCCATCATCCCCAAACAGCCAATTAACAACCTTGCCTCGTCTCCATCACACCTTCGACCGACCGTCGAACCACACCAGCCTACTACCCCCTCACCGACAACCCATCCAAACCTTCACACCATCAACCAAACTCCATCCCATCCGACCGTCGACTCCCGAATCCCTTTGCAACCGACCGTCAGTCGAATCCATCACCCCGTCCCAACCGACCGTCGAATCCATCCCATCCTTACCCCCAACCGATCACAAACTCCAAAACAGAATCACCCCTTTCCAACCGACCGTCGAATCCATCCCATCCTTATCCCCACCGACTGTCGAACTGGAAAACAGAATCACTCAATCTCCCTAAACCGACCGTCGAACCAATTTCCAAATCCTTCCCCAAACGTCCTCTGTGTGTGCTCTATTATTGGTGCTCAAGGTTTCAAACTTTTTTTTTTAATTGTTGACTGTCTTTTGGGATTTGGGTTTGAATCTCGTGTGCTGCTGCCCATTTCGTATTAAGGTAATAATGATACTTTTTTGGCAAAAAAAAAAGGGGTAAAAGAATATAAAAATAGCAAAAAAAATCTTTTAATCCATGCAATGACCAATGATGATGATTGAATAACGGATGCTATCTTCATTATCTTTTGGATCATAAGGGTTTATTGAGTAATTTTTTCTTAACTCAATCCTGTGCAAAAATGGATTCGCTTTCAAATAAAATCTTTTTTTAAATAAAATCAATAACCCATACTTATTTTATAAAGAACTACGTGACTTTGAGTTCTCATTGCACTTGGCCGAGGATACGTAGGAGCAGAATCTATTCTCACAAGCCAAAAAAAAAAAAAAATTTCGTGATTTGTTTGTTTCTTTTATTTCTTTCCAAAAAAATGAGAAAAATAAAAAATAATTACAAAGTCTTTTGTTTAAAGGGGTAAAAATAAATATATTTGAGATTATTAAATTTTGCACAACTAACATAAGATACCGTTTTTGGAGCAGGCGGATATAAGTCTAACACCTTCCCTATCTCGTGTCGACTCGACTTGACTCAAACTCATTTTCAAAAGATCAGTTTTCCTGATAAAAGGATTTTTCTAATGTTTTCCCAATTTAAATAAACATTGGTGGCGACTCCATTGATTTTATATTTTTCGGTCGTCCCGTCGCGATCCCGGTTGCGACATTATTGTTTTAAATTTTTTTTAAAAAATATGTCGAACTCACTAGTTCAATTCAACCTAACCTAACACACTCTTAAGCGGGTTAGGTTGAGTTGGGTTAGGTTAAGCGAAAAAATATTCTCAACTCAACCCAACTTAACCAACTACTCTAATAAATAGATCAAATCTAAAAATATTACTAAACTCACCCAACTCACTCAAACAACACCTCTAACAACAAATATTGATGTTAATGTGAGACTATTTCAAATCCTTATCACATAAGACACGTAATAAATTGACTACTAAGATTATCCCTTCAAAAACCCTTTCACATAAGACCCGTAATTAAATATTGATTACTAATTACAAAAAATAATAATGATACTATCATCAAAATAAAAGATGTAGAAAAAATATCTTTGAATGAATTCTTTTTTTAAAGAATATTAAAGTTAGTTTTTTAGCAAAGAATTCTTAGATAAATTGAAATATTTAAATTAGATATATTTAACTAATTATATAATTAGTTATAATTAATTATAATAATTAATTAGTAACTAATTATAGTAATTATATATAATTAATGATATAATTATGAAAATACACCTAAGTTAAGTACTTTATATTTACATAAAAATCTCTCTTTTCTAACTAATATGAAAAAATGAAATTTAAGCTTGGTCTTCCTCGTTATTTATATGAGACGCTTAAAATATTTAAAAATATCTATTTTATATTTAATTTTTATATGTTTATTTTTTCTTAACTAATTCATAAATTTATTTTATATTTTATAAAAATATTATAATTATATATAAATTAATTTAATATTTTTCTTATATTAATATTCTATATAAATATAATGTGTGTATATTATACGAAAAAGCATTTATAAAAAGAAAGAACCTTCTTCACCATAACTCAATTCTTGAAACAAAAACTTGTGGTTGTGTAATATCCACGTGTTCATCTCTCTTTCTTGGTGGTCTCTGCATCAGCATGATCACCATTTCTTGGAAACATACCTCACTCAGTCACCCCCATTCCTCCGGCATGCCAACCCACGCCGTTTGCCACGGCCGCCGCTCCTCCACCACCGCCACCTGGTCTCACTGGTCCATTCCCTTCCTCATTACTCTCCTCTTTAAATGCGTTCTCAAGGCTCACTCGTGGAATGGGATTCTTCTGCCTAGTCAACAACAGCAACATCAACATGACTCACTGTTTTCATCGACGCCGGCGAGTTGCCCGGCGACCAACCCCAACCTTTACTACCAGCCGGTCATCGGAATTCTCAGCCACCCCGGCGACGGAGCCTCCGGCCGCCTTAGCAACGCCACCAATGCTTCTTATGTCGCCGCCTCCTACGTCAAACTAGCAGAGGCCGGCGGCGCTAGAGTCATTCCCCTTATCTATAATGAGCCACCGGAGAAGCTTATCAAGGTATCGTCCACTGTTGTGTAATATAAATGCTTCAAAAGGGAACAAATATTAAAATTTTAAACTACCCCAAACCTCATTATTACATATATAATCATGCAACCACTATTTTTCTACTGTTTTCGTCCTATTATAATTTTCTTTTAATGTTTTTATAAAATATTATTAAATGATCTTAAATATTGAAAAATATAATTTAATATGAATTTTTTTAAGGAAATAGTAAAAGTTAATAAACTATGAATTATATATAGTTATTAGTCTAGTTGATATAATAATCGATGAGTGTAAAGTTTGAAAAAATTAATTAATATTTTTTTATATTCTCAAATTACAGATAATTTGAGAGCAAATAATTTTTTCAAAAAGACATTTATAATGGAACGGTGGGAGTCCTATATAATAACTTTGATACTTAGAGTTTGAGATGTTTCTTGGAGGAGAGTGGAAAGAAGATAAGAAGGTGATTGGAGATTACATTTTTGGGCCGGGGGGGTTTAGAGATGAGATTTAAGAATCCGAATTATTTTTATTTTGATGAAGAAATGTAGAGGAAAGTGTCAAGAATCACCTCAACTTTATTGGTTATCAATTAATGACCTCCTAAATTTTAGAGTTGCATTATTTGAACTCCTAAAATGACATCATACTCGCATCTAAATATGGTGTAGATCTTGAAGTCATTTATACATAAACGAGAACAATAAATTATACTCACATGTGGATACAGGACATGTGCTCCACGAGATGTCGTATTTGGGATGTAAATTTTTTTTTTTCTCTAAAATTTAGCAACTAAGGATCCCTACTTTGTTTTAATAACTAATTTAGGATCTCAATTTAAAAAAAAAATTGTTTAATTTAGAAAAAAGAATTAAATCATATATGTCATATATTTTGTTGATGTTATAAATTATTTATTATTTTATATATTAAGTTAGATATTTTGTCTTTTTTAACATTTTCTATTAATAAAATATATTTTAATTAGGTTGAGGTCCTTAATTAATTATAAATTCACCATATCATAAAAATATAATTATAAGTTTAATTCTTTATTAATTTATCATAAAAAAAATTAGGAGCTTGTGAGTTGTGATATTGGCTAGTTATTTTGTTCACTTCTTGTTATTTATTGCAGAAGCTCGAGTTGATCAACGGGGTGTACTTCACAGGTGGATGGGCTAAAGATGGTTTATATCTGGAAACTGTTCGAAGAATTTTTAAGGTATCTTCATACCCTTTTTTCATGCTCACTTAATTAGTAGTTAGTAATAGTGAAAATTAATGCTAAGAACCATTAAGGAGTAATATTTAATTTAAAAGGACAAAAAAGTTAAAATTATTTAGAAGAATCATTCAAATTTTAATTAAAAAAATGATAATTTAATTTTACTTAATAGTGAAAATTATTCGTAATGAAATCTTCATTTGAAAAGTTAGCCACTGGGAGATAACAAATGACCACTCAATAAGAAACATAACTATTCGCTAATTTGTTTCATATAGAACTTAATTTGAAATTGTTAGTCACTCAATGATAACTAATGATCACCTAATAAAAGGTAATAGTTATTCACAAATTTCTTTTCTAATTTCATGTATTTTATATATTGAACTTCATTTAAAGGTTAACCACTTAATTGTAATTAATGACTACTCAATAAGAAGCAATAATTCACAAACAGATTTCATATAAAACTTAATTTGAAACAGTTAGTCATTCGATGACAACTAATGACTATTCAATAAAAGACAATAATTATTCACAAATTTCTTCATAATTTCATATATTTTATGTATTGAACTTTATTTAAAATATTAGTCACTTAGAAACAATAAATGATCACTTAATAAGAAGCCGTAACTATTCTTAAATTTCTTTCATATAAAACTTAATTTGAAATCGTTAAACACTCTGTGACAATTAATGACCAATCAATCAAAGGTAATAACTATTTGCAAATTTCTTTTTAATTTCATGTATTTTACTTATTGAACTTTATTTGAAACATTAGTCACTCAATGACAACAAATGACCTCTTAATAAGAAAGTAGTAGCCATTTGTAAATTTCTTTTGTATAGAATTTAAAACTATTTGTCATAATCATTTAATAGAAAGCAATCTATTAGGTAAGATTAAATAGTTCTTCTCTCTAATTAATATTTGAATTATCCTTTTTAATAATTTTAATTCGTTTATCCCTTTAAATTAAATATTGCTTTTTAAAGGAGCTTGGCATTAATTTTCCCTTAGTAATATGAATTTAGAAATTGAGTTTAATTTGATTTACTTTCAGTTACATTATTATTCAATTTTGTCTAGCCTTTGTCTGTATTATTAAAAGAGTTTGACTTGAGTGATAGTGTAAATGGATCAAAAATAATTCTTAATTGGAAATTTACCTATCAAGTCTTATTTATCTGTGCAGAAAGTTTTACAGAAAAATGACGATGGAGACCATTTCCCATTATATGGCGTCTGCTTAGGTTTTGAACTTCCAACAATGATTGTAAGCGAGGTAAGCTAGCTTCTTGTGGTTTTATCATTTATGGCTTTGTAAAATCACTCTTCCAAAAGAGAAAACTCTGGATAAGTCATATTCTTTCCTACCAGCTAAGGTAATATTCTATATAACTAATCTCTAAAATGAATCATATATATTTTAGCCACAGGAAAATCATTGTTTTTTTTCAGCTTAAGTTGCTTTGAGGGAATGCAGTTTATAACTTAATTTATATGTTTGGTTCTTATGTTGCCTTGTGAACATTTGCTGTTCATAAATTTTCTTGGATTTCAAATTCACAACTCAGGAAGGTAGAAAAATTAGCTCCTATATCAACTTGGTCATTTTGAAGGACATTCATGACATGTTGAGAACAGTTTGAAAATTTGACAAAACATTTCAATTATATTATTCTTTTTTGACTTTTACAAGTATCGCTGTTCTTTTTCTTGATAACTGGACAACGATATTCTTGAAGAATTTAGTGCATCGAATCAGGCAAGTACTCTTCAATTTGTGGAGAATGCAAATATTGAAGGAAGTATATTTCAAAGGTACACAATCTACTACGTTAATATTACTTCTCTGAAGCTGCGCTTTGATCCCTCAAGGGATACATCTTATGAAGTTGGAAGCTGGGCTTTATACTTGAATTGTTACTGCCATTTTTTTTAATCACAAAAGTTTAGGGGGAGGGGATACTACCCCATTCCTTATTGCCTTGTTTCTATCACACCTCTTTCATTTTAGAGGACATGAGATTCATTGAACAAGATATTAGTGTACCTGAATTTTTAATCATTATTCCTTGTGTTAAATTTTTAGGTACTTCAGCATTTCTTGTCACAGAATGAGATCTGCAAGTTAATATTCCCTTCTCTCTATCCTGCAGTTTTCCTCCAGACTTGTTAAAGAAGTTGAGTACAGATTGTATTGTCATGCAAAATCATCATGTGAGTTTTATACTGTCAGTGACTTATTGCATTGTATGAGCCCTTACCGAATTTCACAATTCGTGTGGACAAAATGTCATCCATTTAGAGTATATAGGTGCAGTGTGAGCATCCCTTTAAATTTAAATAATTCCTTGTTCATTTCATCTACAACTTATATTCTTGATTTTATAATTGAATTTTCATCCATACGGCTGGTGACTGAAAATGAAAAGAATTGTTCAAGGCATTTAAATTCTAATTCAATATTCATATTGCTTGATTTTTAAGGATTCACGATTCACTTGTCAACTTCATCTATTTTCTTATTTTCTCTCTCAGCTTTTGTAAGTAGCGATGTTAAGTTGTGACATTAACCAAGTGTGTCTCAATCAGGAATTAAAAAAAAAGAAAGTATGTGCGCCCTTTTTAAAGGTTGCCTGCCCTACAATTGCCTGCCCAATATGTTCAAAGCGGCATGGTGAGTTATAAGCAGCATTCAAAGGTTAACTGGATATATTAGGTTGAGGCTTGAAGATAGAGTAGTTCATGCATGTTTGCCATTTTTTAGTTATCTGGATGTTGTTTATGTTTCTGTCATTATTTACTTTATCTGAAAAAAAAAATAGTTTAAATAAGTTCATCATATATACATTTTTTTAATTCAGCAATATAATTTTAATCTGATTTTGGACATGACAGTTTGGAGTATCCCCAGGAAGGCTTCAGGATAATCAGAAGTTATCTAGCTTTTTTGAGATCTTGACAACATCTAAGGATGTAGATGAAAAGGTACTACTATTAAATGATGTAACTCAAAAGTTTAATACTCATTTGCTAATAATCCCCTACCCAAGTAAGTTTTTGGCATATTCATAACTTGTCATTCTACTTTCATTAAAGAAATATAATATAATCAGTAACTGTTTTAGGTGTACGTTTCCACAGTGCGTTCTCGAAACTATCCTGTGACTGGCTTCCAATGGCATCCAGAGGTGAACCATAAATTTGCTTTGCATTATCTCTTGCTGTATTGTGAACTTCAATTGCTAAATACTATATAATTAGGTTCCTCGAGGTCGAGGGCTAGTTCTTGCACCACTTTCTACTCATTAGCTCATTCTCATTGCTACTATATAACATGCTTTACAAATAATGTCCCAGAAAAATGCCTTTGAATGGGGCTCAGCAAAAATCCCCCACACGGAAGATGCCATTCGTGTAACTCATTCTACTGCAAACTTTTTGGTCAGGTTAGGACTCAGAATTTGATAATATCTTCATCCACTACATTCTTCTCATGAATTATAACGGATCCATATATGGTTTTAAAAAGTCACTAGTTAACAGAGTTCTAGAGAGTATAATAGCCAGCGCAATGAAAAGGAATGATGATGCAATTTAAGTTTTACTGTTTACAATGATGTGAGATATATTGACTATCGCATAGCTAATTTTTGTTATTTTCACACCATATTTGATACACTACTTTTACACTTTTCTTATTTAGGAAAATAAAGATGGAGAGTGTGTATTAAGATATGTTTTAATTTTCTTGTTTTATTATTTAAAAAATAAATAGTGTAAGAATGATATAATGAAAATAGTTTACAAGTACCTTATTGTAGGTTTCAAATTGTATCCACAGGCTGCCTTTACAGCTTCTTCAGAAGCCAGAAGCCGATAGAAAAAGCACAAACAAACATCACTTTTAAACAACAAAAGTACTTATTTTACTAGATAAGCTTCAATAAACTCTTATGAGCTGTATCCAAACGGTCCCTAAGTATCTAACCCATTTTAATGCATTGAAAATTGTCATGCTTACCCTTTTATGTCCTCCCAACTCCACTCTCTCTCTCCCCCCCAAATTACTACTTAATTGTGAATTCCATCTAGCTAAGGTTCTGAAAAACAATTTTGGTACTCTTGCTGCCTATGAAATGGTTGAGCTCCGTTACTATGTTCATTTCACGTACTTATCAACGAGTAAATTAACATGTTTTCACTTTCGTGGATATGGCTTCAGTGAAGCTAGGAAATCCACAAACAGACCAGTTGCTCAAGAAGTACGAGACAATCTCATTTACAATTACAGACCTACTTATGGTGGGGCGGCTGGGTAAGCCCAAATTGTCTTTAGGAAAAAGATATTAATTTGCGTTGCTCATAAAGTTATTGATGTTGATGTTTTAATGTTTTATGATGCTTGTAGGAAAGGATATGACGAGGTTTATATCTTCACATAAAAATGCTGGAGGATTCACCGGATATTATTTTGTGCAATATATATTATTATGGATTATGATTGTATGCTCAAGGAAATAATATTGTTATATGTGCACAATTATAAGATTGGGTTCGGAGCTATGCTCATTTATGTATTATATGATATATCCTGTTATTACCCCATCACCAAGTCCCCAACCTTACAATTTTGCATTTGCTAGAATCCCAATCATTGCATGGTTGAGGCTGTAGTATACCCAATTATTGCATGTGGCTGAAGATGGCTTATATAAAGAATAAATATATAACATATATTTCTTTCTGGCTTACCCGCGGATTGTCTAAAATTGTTTTTTGCTTGTGAGACTCTTCTCTAGTAGTCTTAAGAGGCACACTGTCAATCCTTATTTGACATTTTTCGAGGGTAAATTGAAATAGGGTAACATTTTTCTGTCAAACCTGATTTGTTATCTACACCTCTTTGGTTACCTGCCAAACTGCACCTTAACCCACCACGCGCTTAACAGATCAAATTCTATTCCTACCAACCGAGTTTAAAAACAAATTAAAGTGCATCATTAAGGATTAAAAGATGAGAAATTGCAAGGTGTTCATAGAATAAGACATTTCTCTTATTCTTTATTTTGTATTATTGAATGTGTTACACTTAATTATAGTTTTCAAAATGTAGTTAAAGTGTGAAATGATGATAATTTACATAACTGAAGTGGTTCAAATTCAATGATAAAGAGCAAGAAAAAGGAAACACTGCCAGTAGGTACAATTGATAAGAGCAAATTGCGTTAGTTAAGTTGATCGGAATTTAAATCTTTTCAAAACTCATTAGAAGATTATCTATAGGTAACTTTGTAAATGTTCGTTTAGCTTAAAGGTATGTCTTAATCCTAAGTTGTTATCCATAAGTCAAAAAGAAGGAAACATGGCGTCATGAACCATGATCTCAAGTTGCGGGTTTGGTCTTCTCCTTATAAGTGTCAAAATAGGTTGGACCTAGTATGCTTTAGGTTAACATTTTGTTAACTCAACCCATTATAGGTTGTGAGTTGGGTGGGGCAGCCCATAAGCCCACAAACTCTTTTGTCTTTTAAAAAAAATAGTAATTTAATCTTTAAAAAGTTGAAATAAATGAAAAATAATAAATTTGAGCTACTTAGTTTTAGGTTAATGACAAATAAATTAGGGAACTAACTCAATTGTCAATTTGATTTTAATTTTTCAAACAAAAAAAATGATAGTATCATTTTAGGGTTTTTTTTTTTTAGTCTATTTTTGGGTGTAACTTGTTAGATTAAATGGGTCATTTCAGCTCGAAGTGTGCCAGTCCAATTTTGACAGAGCTAAATTAAGTTGGGCCACATTAGGTTAAATTAAATTTGATCTTGAAATTTGATACCCTAACTTATATATTTTGTTGAGTTATTCCGATTAACTTATTTTGACAATACTGTTTCTATGGCCCGCATTATATATGTTTCTTCTTATTTGTTTGCTTTTCTGTCTTTGGGCCTAGCCCGTACAAAATAAAAAAAAAGGCCAGGAAAAATACGTGTTGTTTTTTTATTATATGTACCATTTTAAATATAGAAATAGAAATAACTGCTCCTTATAGATAGATTGTTAATTAAATACTTGATAGTTTTTTGAAAAATGCTTGATCATTCCCATGACTCATATATCTTATTTTTGGGGTATATGGTAAAATTAAAATATAGGTATATAGAAAGTAAAATAAAGCTAACCATAATAAAATAGTAAAAATTGCATAATTATAAAGTGATGTGTGTGTAAGTATATGTTGATAGCATTATTTTAGTTTATTAAGAAAAATGATGTAAAGTGTCGTGTAACAGATAATACTTAATGCACATTGCCATGAAGTACATCATCTGACATCTATATGAGATGGTAGAATTAAAGTGTGAGTGTGTAAAAAATAAAGTGAGAGTAACTAAAATTAGATGATGAAAGTAACATTATTCTATGGAAAAGAGTCTATGAATGACATTAATATTCTTAAGAATTATGTTAATTACACATTAAGTTAACACACTTTACTAGTATCTATTAATGTGAAAAATCAAAACTGAAGGTGTGTAAAATAATATTTTAAAAATCAGATCGAACTAGTCTGTTAGATTATGAACTAACCATGTTTTCAACTCGAATGTTTTCTGATTCAATCACAGTTTAACTACAAATTTAATCGAATGAACAAATTGAAACATGACCTAGAGATTTTGTCGATTCAATCTCTGATTTAATTTTTAAAATATTAGTGTAGAAAAGTAGGTGAATTAATTATAATTAAATAATAAAAACCATGCAAATAATATGTGTGATATGTATTATACATTGTATTCTTAATATAATATAGAAACAATGTTACTAATTCATATTTACATTAACTCGATTTTTTTATTACAATATTTGATTTTCCAATTTTTAAAATATTATTGGATAGAGAACTAGGGGCGAGGACGGATCGGGTAGTATACTTGTCTAGGCGAATAGTGGGGACGCATGCCCCAAACTATATCCGAGATCTCAATAAATTGTAAAAAAATTCAAAAAAATAAAAAAAATAAAATAATAAAATAAAAAATAAAAAAGTAATACTATAATTTTTTAAATTTTGTCTAACACAACTAATATAATGTAAACACATAAAATATTTTTAATTTATATAACTTTATTTTAATTTATATAATTAAGTTTTTTAATAATTTTATATAAAATATTTATATAAAATTTTTTTGCTCCCAAGACGTCCATACTTGAAACTTTATATCTCTGATCTCATCTTGCCCCGGGTAAAATTGTCATCCCTACTCTCACTTAATCACATTCATTCAAAATAAGTGTAAAAATAAGTGTAGAATAAAAAATGAAGTAAGACCATCATTTTCCTATTTACATAAGCCTCATTTCACATTCATAATTTTTATTTTCTAATTATAACCCATCCTCTTAATAAATTTTTAGTGATAAAAAACAAATCTCATATAATATTATTTTTTATTTTTAAAGGCAAAAGCAAGAACTTGACTTGAAAGTCTTTTAAAGATACAATGAGATACTTTAAGTAAGCCTAATGCATAAATAGGTAAATAATATTATTTTTCATTTTTTAATACCTTTAAATAAGTCAACATGTCTTACATGGATTTGATCTATGATATTTCAAAGTCAAGCAAAATTATTCTTCTCTCAAAGCCAATATGTCTTTGTTTTAATTTAATACTCACTTAATTTTATAAATGCTAGTGGTGATAGAAAAATATATTGTTGCTTCAACTTTCTTACTCTATTTTCAAGTCCCACATCGACCAAAGATATATTGAAAGCGATCATAAAAGTAAGGGGTAAAATATCTTATAAATGTTCATTACTTTCTTTTCTACGATCATTGGACTTAAAATTACCAAGTTGTTCACTTTATTACTCTAGTTCGTCCCACATCGATCAAAGATCAAAGTAAGAAAGTAGTGGCTAGATCTATAAAAGTAAGAGGTATTTATAATTAAATAATAAAATATTATATTAAATATATTAATAAATATATTATTTCTAAATATAAAAGTTAATATGTGTACATATGTATTATACTATTGTATTCTTAATATAATAGAGATCAACATTGTTACTAATTCATATTTACATGCACATCATTTGGCGTTCATAATTTTTATTTTCTAATTATAACCCATCCACTCAATTGTTGGGTTAATTGTTGGGCTACCTCGTGCACGTATATTTAGTATTTTTTAAATATAGTTAGTTAATGATGCCCAGACAAGTAAAATATTTAATGCAATATTTAATTACGAAACACAAAAATTGTGACCCACGCCGAGGTTAGTATCAACCTTGGCATCTGATCGCCTGCGTCTTCAGCTTCAGCATCTTCTCCAATTGACAAAAACGGCACTGATCAGTGATAACTGAAGTTCTCCGACATGCCCAACGACGCCGTTCGAATTCTCTTCCTCACCGCAATCTTCCGATGCCTTCTCTCAGCTGAGTCCCAGTCGCCGATTCTTCTCCCGAGTCAATTCCGCCATGACTCGCCGATATCATCGCCGGCGAGTTGCCCGGCGCATGACCCCAACATCTACGACCGTCCAGTCATCGGAATTCTCAGCCACCCCGGCGACGGCGCCTCCGGCCGCATCAACAACGCCACCGGAGCTTCCTATATCGCTGCCTCCTACGTGAAGTTCGTGGAGGCCGCCGGCGCCCGAGTGATTCCCCTCATCTATACCGAGCCACCGGAAAAGCTTCTCAAGGTATCAACCATCATCCGTTGTTACTGCGTTTTAAAGGGGAACCAAAAAAAAAAAAATTAAAGTTAATAAATAATCAACTAGTGTTTTTGGTACTAGTGGGATTGATTGGTTTTAATTTGAAGGAAGTTAAAAAAAAAAAAGAGAGAAGAAGTGTGTGCAGCTTACCAACTTACATCTTTTTTTTTCCCCCTCCATTTTTAAGTACTTTTATTTATAAAAAGTTGAATCATGCTTAGAGCGCATCAACACGAAGCACATAACTTCACATATGAGTGAAGTGGCAGAATCATAGTATAAGTATACAGAAAATGAGGTAGAATAAAATCATTTGGTAAAAACTGGGCAAATGTGAGGTAATGAATGTATAAGTGTGTATATAACATTATTGTAAAAAGTTTTGGTAAGTACATGTCATTAAATTGCAGAAAGTGGGGAAGAAAAAAATACTTTGGTATGTGTAACATTAGCCCCAAATTATTTCACTTATGGTGTAAAAATGTTTGTGATGATTGACTGCATTTTTGCACTCATTGCAGAAGCTCGATTTGGTAAATGGGGTTCTCTTCACTGGTGGATGGGCTAAAAGTGGTTTATATTTTGAAACTGTTGGAAGAATATTTAAGGTATCTCCTTTTCTAATTCACTTTAGTAATGTGCATACAGATTTCAGAGTGACTTGTATTAGGAGTAACCGACTTGCAAATTCTCTCTGTGCAAATTGTGCATGTGTAAAACTGAAGCTTCTAGAATTTGGAATATAGTGGGTATAGGAATTATTATTACTGACTTGATAGTGAGTTTCTTTGCTACTTGTTAGCAATTATTTACTTGTACTTTTAGATAAGCTTGTTTCTAGGATGTAAAGGTATGCTTTGTTGATATATGTACTTATGCATTTTAGAATTCTACTTATCTAGTTTTATTTGTCTAATTGTCTGTGCAGAAAGTTTTAGAGAAAAATGATGCCGGAGACTATTTCCCATTATATGCTGTCTGCTTAGGTTTTGAAATTTTAACAATGATCATAAGCAAGGTAAGTTAGCTTTCTTGTGGTTTTATCATTTATGACTTTGTTTGCAAAAGTATTTTTGAAAAGACAAAAAGTCTGCAGATAAGTCAGATACTTTCCTACTAGCCAGGGTACTTTACCTAATCAATCTTTAAATGACTCATATATAGTTTTAGCCACCATATGACACTTTTCTGCATAATTTGCTTCAAAAATCTAATGAATACAGTTTATATGTTATCTTATGTTGCCTTGTGTTGTGAACATTGCTATCATAATTTCTCTTGGATTTCTAATTTACAACACATAATAGTAGAAAAATTAGACCTTATGTCAAGTTGGAAAATTTTATTCTTTGCATTTATGTTGAACATTTTGAACCATATTCATGAAATGTTGAGAGAAGTTTAAAACTTCTGAGAATACATTTCAGTTGTATTCTTTTTTTGTTTTGCTTTTAGAAGTTTGGCTTTTTTTTTTCTTGATAATAGGACAATAATATTCTTGAAGAATTCAGTGCAAAAAATCAGGCAAGTAATCTTCAATTTGTGGAGAATGCAAATATTGAAGGAACTGTATTTCAAAGGTAAAAATCTATGTTAACAGTATTTTCTGAAGCTGCACTTTGATCCCTTAATGGAAATATTATGAAGTTGGAAGCTGGGCTTTGAACTTAAATTGTTATCTTTCCCTCCCTTTTAACAGATATGCTGAGGGATTGGGCAACTTTGTTCCATTGATGTTTTCTCTATTTCTCTGTTTAGTTTTCCCTTTTTTGCTATAGAGAATCCCCTATCCTCCAAATTCCTTGTACTTTTTTTTTGTCTTAATATTCTTCTTTTGACAAAAAAAAGAAAATGTTATCTTTTTGTCTTTATTATGCCACTTTCATTATTGAGGGCATGAGATTTGTATACGAGAGAGAGTTTATTGTATTGGCACAGACCTAACACATAGCATTTAGATGCAACCAATCATAACTTGACGACAAATAAAAAATGGCCACTGTAAAACACATCACATTAGCCAAATATGCTTGATATCTGACTTATTTGGCTTTGTTTAGTATGGTTACTTTTAAAGATGTGGGCCATCTGTCTCCAACTCATGAACTCACTGTTATTCTCTTTTGCTTGGACGGAAGGGGAACCTGTGGTAATGGAGGCAGGTTTGCAATGATAAGAGAGCAAACCAACATTTCTTGTGAGTGGGAATCTACTTTTTGTGTTTGCTTCCCAACTGTTTTGCTATGTGTACCCTATCAAATTCTTCCAATTTGAAAGATAGGCTACTTTCTGTACAAGTGTACAATTGTGATATCAAATGCAAAAGTGGTCAAGATAATGGCTGATACTAACTTACTGATAGTAAGAGGTTTTGGGGTGTGCAAATTCTAACCAAGTCTATTTGCATTACTGAAAAGCCCGACCAGTTCCTGCCTTAATGCATTACTGGCTTCCCCTTTGTTTGATCCGTTCCTCCTGCAGCAATGGTACATGAGAAGATGACCATGACAAATGAATTGGCTTCCATTTGGCACATGGGTGTAGGTAAGATCTAGAAAAAAGAAAATAAATGAAAGATAAGCATATAGAGTTCAGGGGACCAAGAGATAACAAAGACAGAGAAGAGGGAGTGAGAGACACAGGAAGAGAAGCCAGAAGGA
The DNA here is from genome assembly GCA_029884595.1 of Ormosia semicastrata. Classification (NCBI taxonomy): domain Eukaryota; kingdom Viridiplantae; phylum Streptophyta; class Magnoliopsida; order Fabales; family Fabaceae; genus Ormosia; species Ormosia semicastrata. Next base: position 24,214,639 of record JAQQTO010000055.1, on the reverse strand, counting down.
AAACAATGCCATGATTCAATATATTCTCTGTGTCTATACAAGAATTTCTCTTCCTCTACCATGATATTTGTGTATCTGAAGTTTTTAATCATCCAAAAGTGTTAAATGTCTAGCCTTTTTAACATTTTTGTCACAGAATCTGATATGCAAGTTAATATTCACTTCTCTCTTTCCTGCAGATTTCCTCCAGACTTGTTAAAGAAGTTGAGCACAGATTGTCTTGTCATGCAAAATCATCGTGTGAGTATTATATTGTCACTTGTCAATGAATTATTCTTCACCGTGAGGCTTTTATTGAGTTTCACAATTTGACTGGACAAAATTATCAAGAGTATTTATCTGCAGCATGAGCTTACCTTTAAATTGGTCTTGTTTTATACATTTACTACTTACATTTTTTGGCCAAGTCTATGATGGTACCCCCCCTAAATTTGGGCGCACTGTTGCATCACCGAATATGAGCCATTGGATCAAGTTGATGGTTGTGAACTTGTCATGACCTGATATGTATGACATGACCATCACAGGAAAGCTCAGCTATAGGCTCCATCACCTACCTCAGGCATTGAGGTCCACTATCCAATACCTCTGGGGAGGAAATTGAAGCAGACCAGTCTATTTGAGATTTGGGGCCTCAAAGGAATGGTGTCAAGTCCTCTGTTCCTACCTTCTCTGTCAATTCTTAACCTAATCAAAGTGGTTATTGTGATGATGGAGGTGGTGGTGGTGTTTTCTCTGAGAAGAAGATTGCAAAGACTGAAAATTGGGGTGATGATGAAAGGAAGTGAGAGAAGAGACGACAGTGCATCAGTTGTGTCATCTAGTTTTTCACAGAGGATAAATTTTTTTACTTAAATCACAACTGTCTATATAATCTGATGGTCCTTACAATTGCACTAGTGCACCGAAATTCAAGGTGTGCACAGTAGACTTTGGTGAATTTTTTAATTTTATAATCAAAGATTCATCCATTGAGCCTGTGAATGAATTTTAAAGCGTTTAAATTTTTATTCAATATTCAAAATGCTTGAATTTTAAGTATTCGTAATTCACTTGTCAACTTCATCTATCTTGTGATTTTCTCTCTCAGCTTTTGTAATTAGCCATGTTAAGTTTTGACATTAATCCAGTGTGTCCCAATTAACAAAAAAATGATGTGTCCCTTTTGGTTCCCTACCTTACAATTGCCTGCCCTGTATGTTCATAATCTTCATTGATGGGAAAGTTTTGAAGCAGCATTGAAAGGTTTACTGGATATATTAGGTAGAGACTCCTGAAGATAAGGGAGTTCATGGCTTGTCTGCCATTTTCTAGTTATCTGGATGCTGTTTATGTTTTTAAGTTGTCATTGTTGACTTTATCTTATTCTTAAACATAAAATACGGTTTAATGAAGTTCATCAGATATTGATGTTTGAAATTTGGTAATGATTTTCATCTGATTTTGGACATGACAGTATGGCATATCCCCAGGAAAGTTTCTGGATAATCAGAAGTTATCTAGTTTTTTTGAGATCTTGACAACTTGCAAGGATGAAGATGATAAGGTATTCAATGTTATCATCTCTTAAAAAGTGATACTGGTTTGCAAATCCATTTTTTTGACATATTCTTAACCTGTCATTGGCTTCCTTCATAAAGAAATCTAATAGCATTAGTAATTGTTTTAGGTTTATGTTTCCACAGTACGTTCACGAAACTACCCTGTGACTGGCTTCCAATGGCATCCAGAGGTGATTAAAAAATTTTATGTGCACGATATTTTGCTATATTTTAAATTTCAATTCCTAAATACTATTTATTTAAGTTCCTTGAGGACTACGATTATGCATCACTTTCTACATTTTAGTTCATTATTATTTCTGCTTTTTAATCTCTTTTATAAATTTGCCATAGAAAAACACCTTCGAATGGGGCGTGCCAGCAATTCCACACACGGAGGATGCCATTCGGATAACTCAGAATGTTGCAAACTTTTTGGTCAGGTTAGGATTCAGAATTTGATAATAATCTTCATCCGTTACATCCTACTCATGCAATATAACTGGTTCATTGTTCTCAGAAGTCATCAGGCTATCTGAATAATTGACAGTGTTATCCAGAGTAATTGCCAGTGCATTGAAAATAAAAGATAATGCAATTTATGTTTACTGTTTGCAATGATGTGAAGTAAATACCAGGTATCTAACCCATTTTAATGGGATGAAAGTTGTCATGATTACCCTCTTATGCTCTCCTCACCCAAATTGCTACTTATTTGTGAATACCAAATAAGGTTCGGAAAAACATTTTTAAATTAAGACATTCTTGTTACCTATGAAATGAATGAGCTCTGTTAAGAGTATGGTATTAAGCACATGATTAGTGTGCTTAAGGCTACTTTAGTCTTATGTACTATTGTGTACTACATTGTATTGTTGGTTATTTTATACTATATAAATACATGACCTCTACCCACGTTGGGTAAGGTTTTTCTCTCAATTTGCATGGTATCACGAGCTCTCTAAAATTTTCTCCTCTTTTCTCATTTTTTTTTTCCTTTTTCTCTCACAAAAAAAAAAATAAAGAACTCAGAAACTACATCGTGACCTAGGTCACGTAGCAACCTAAGGCAGCCGTCACTATGGCTGTCGTCTAGCTTCTCAAGTGACCGGCGAGTGGATGCCGGTGCCAAACTGGTCCAACGTTGGGCGGAGGGCTGACGGGTGTTGGGTTGTTGGTTCAGTTCAGATCGGAGGTTCCTGGACGATTCTGTGGTGTGCGCGCGGTCCTGGTCATGTGGATGGCTGGCGGTTCCAGCAAAGACAGGCACGCGTGGTGGGTTCGACCAGTGACGTCTCCGATGAGGCCATTTTGGACTTGACAGGTCGCTATTTGGGTGTTCTGGCGTGGTTTTTTTTGGGGCTTTGATCTGATTTTTTGTGGTTCTTTCCCTCCTTTGTTGTCTTATTTGGCTGATTTCTTCTAGTTGGTGAAAATGACTGATGAGAGTTCTGATGTTGAGGTCAATACCTCTGTCAAGCCCAAAGGTGGGTCTTCTGACACTGTCAACACCAATGTCTTGGTTGAGGTGAGACTAGTGAATACTAAAATTACTGATAGGAAGTTGGACAACAATGGGGCTAATTAAACTCAGTGGAAAAAGGCTACTGAGATGTATTTGAAGGGTCACTGTCCGAAGGATGTGGCGAATAAGGATGTGTGGGTTCGGGAGGATATGCGTTTGTATTCTTTGATTCAGCGGACTTTGGATCCTTGGGTTGATGACATTACTACTCATTGTAACATTGTCTGCGAATTATGACAATATCTCCACTCTCTTTTTTCAGGGACTGATGATTTATCTCTTATTTATGTCAAGACTAGGATCTTTATCGTGGCTAGGGGTGCACACGGGTCGGTTCGGGTCGGGTTTGGGGGAGAAAAAAATCCAAACCAATCATGTGAGTTTGGGTCGGTTCGGGTCGGGTAGAGGGGAAAAAGTTTGAGTAACCCGAATCGAACCAACCCGATTAAAATCGGGTTGGTCGGGTTGGTTGGGTCATGGATCGGGTTGTAAGAAAAAATAATAAAAAAATTTAAATATAGGCAAAACGACGTCGTTTTATTGGGTCGTCGATTCGGGTTGTCGGGTTGGTTCACCAAACCCGTTACTCGAACCGATATTTATCGGGTTGACAAAATTTTACCCGACAGACCGATTACCCGAACCAACCCGGATATATGTGGTCGGGTCGGTCGGGTTGGCGGGTTCGCGGTTCGGGTTGTGCACCCCTAATCGTGGCACTCAAAAGGATGTGTTGCTCAGCGAGTACTACACAGGTTTCAAACACTTGTTTAAGGAGTTGAATACTTTGTTATCAATTACTTCATATGTGAAGGAGATGCAGACTCAACCAGAACAGTTGGCCGTTATGTGCTTCTTGTCCGATTTACGTGTTGAATTTAGTGCAGCCCGGTTGCAGCTTTTGACGAGTTCTGATACTTTGACATTGAAAGAGGTATACTCTCACCTCCTATGGGTTGCTTTCGAGCTTTCTATATTCATCCCTATGGTTCCCACTGACGCCTCTGCATTGGTGAGTTCTAGTCTAGCTCTAGAGGTGATAGCTCCCGTGGTGGCTGTGATGACTTGTGGTGGATGAGGTGGAGGACAAGATACTGGGGATACCTGAGGTAGAGGATGGGGTGGAGAACTTGGAGAATTCCTTATTTGTCATTACTGTGAAGAACTCGAGCATATTAAAAAGAATTGTTGGAAGCTTCAGCAAAAGAATCAGTCCCAACAAAAGCGCTTTGCCTATGTTGCTACTGAGGACGTTGCTAACTCCAACAACCTATCTGTTAGACCCGTTATGATGAAAGCAAAGGAGTTTGCTCAATATACCCAATTCTAAGCCTCTTGATCAGCACCACCATCTTCCTTTGTTGCCTCTGTTGCTTATACAGGTAATCCTATTGCATGCTTGTCATCCCTTTCATGCAACTGGATCATTGATTCAGGAGCATCTGATCACATGATTGGTCATACAAGTACTCTTACCTCTTTGACACCTTTGTCCCATTTCCCTAGTGTTACTTTAGTTGATGGATTTGCTACTTCTGTGATTGGGAGAGGTATTGCATGCCCCACATCTACTCTTCCATTGTCTCGAGTTTTATGTTTAAATCAATTTCCGTTTAATTTACTTTCCGTTAGTCAGATTACCTATTCTCTTAATTGTAGTGTTCATTTCTTTCTCGATTCTTGGGTCTTTCAGGAACTTGGGACGAAGAGGGTGATTGGTAGGGGTTGTGCACAAAATGACTTGTACATCCTCGAGTGTTGTCCACATCCAGTATCGGCGCTTGTTGCTTGTTCGATTGTGGTTGATCCTCTTCAGTTTCATTGTCGTTTGGGTCATCCTTCTTTACAATCTTTAAAGAAGTTGTGTCCTGGTTTGAGTCATTTATCTGTTTTAGATTGTCAGTCATGTCAATTGACTAAACATCATTGGAGTTCTTTTTCCTTACGTGTCACTAAGCGGGCTGCGACCCCATTTGAACTTGTTCATTATGATGTTTGGAATCCTTGCAAGGCTCTAAACGTTGGACCGGTCATTAAACCGGTGAAGGAACTAGCTCATGGTTTAGTGGTTCAACTATGGTCGAACTGTGGTTGAATCGAAACACACACACACACACACACACACACACACACACACACATATATATAATAAAATAAAAACTAACACACTTTTTAATATTAATATCATTAATATTTATAAATATGTATTTAATATTTTAAACAATTTTTAAATTTATTTAGAACTGGAACATTATTCTATTAATGTGAATAATGTTAGTAATGATATTGTAATAATAAAGTGTTAAATAAAAAATAAATAATTAGTATAATTTTTTAAAATATTATAAATTAAAAAATAAATTATATTAGTATATTTTATATTAGAAAAATATATTCAAATGTTTTAAGTTATATAAATATTAAATGTTTATATTAGAATCAGATTGTAATATATTATTTTAGGAGGCCTCTACTACCATCAAGCACGTGCGTGGCCTAGTGGTTTACCATTTCTATGCTATTCAAAGGGACCTGAGTTCACACCGGTTTAGCAAGAAAATTGGTACAAGTTCAAACGATTGACCACTTTCAGACCAGTTTAACGGTTCATATATTGGTTCTTAAAACACCGGGTTGAGCAGCTTGACCAGACCAGCTAGAGGTTCGATTCCTGGTTGAACTGGCCGGCCCAACTCAGTTCTCAGGGCATTGGGTCCTTGTGCTATTACTTCTAAATCTGGATTTTGGTATTTTGTGATATTTGTGGATGCTTTTTCAAGGATGAATTGGTTATATTTTATGAAATCTTGATATTTACTGCCTTTTGTTCTAAAATTAAAACTCAGTTTTGTACTCATGTTCAAATTTTGAGGAGTGATAACGCAAAAGAATATTTTTCCCATGAGTTTAATTCCTATATGCATCAACATGGGATGATCCATCAAATCTTGTGTGGTTACACCCTAAGAAAACGGTGTTGCTGAACATAGTTGTTTCATAAGTTTGTTTCTAAAGAGTTTTGGGTTAATGTTATCTCTATTGCTTGTTTCTTGATTAATCGAATGTTGTCTTCTATCATACAGGGCCAAGCTCCGTATTATGTTCTCATTCTGTCTCAATCTTTGTTTTCCCTTCCTCCTCGTATTTTTGTATGTACATGTTTTGTGCAGGATGTTCAGCGTCAACTCTCCAAGCTACACCCCTGATATCTTAAGTGTGTCTTTCTTGGTTATTCTCATCATCAAAAAGGGTACAGGTGCTTTTCTCCTGACTTGGGCTGCAACCTAGTTTTCGCTGATGTGACTTTCTTCGAGTCTACTTTGTTCTTTCCACAGTCCTCCTCTTCTTTTGCCATTGAAGAAGAGGAAATTCTCATTTATAAAAAGGTTCAGGGCCTTACTTTTGGTTCGTCTTCAACTTTTGATGCTCGGGCTACGTCTTGTCCTCCTCTTAAGCCACCTATTCGGGGTGTACGTTCGCCGTACTTGTGATGCTCCACCCACCTTAGATGAAGCACTCAAGGATGTACCTGGCTCCTCCACTGAGCTACCTCCTCTGTCTACCTCTCTATCGCAAGATCCGACACTAGGCCTTCCCATTGCCCTCAAAAAAGGTAAATGTTCTTGTGTTACTCAACATCCTATTGCTTCCTTTATTCATTACTTGTATCTTTCACCTTCTTCTCAATCCCTTGTTGCTTCTCTTGATGCTGCCATAGTTCTTAGAACTATTTTTGAGGCTTTGGCTCATGATGGGTGGAGACATGCCATGGAAGAAGAAATGTTGGCTTTGGAACATAATAAGACATGAGAACTTGTTCCTTTTCCTGCTGGTAAATGTGCCATTGGTTGAAAATTTATATTGTTAAAGTAAATCTAGATCGGACTATTGCTCGCCTCAAGGCTTGGCTGGTTGCAAAGGGCTATGCTTAGACTTATGGTGTTGATTACTCTAAGACCTTCTCCATTGACTAAATTGGCCTCGATTCGTCTATTTATCTCTTTGGCTGCTTCTTGTCATTGGTCCTTCCATCAGCTTGATGTTAAGAATGCTTTTTTTCACAGGGATTTACAGGAGGAAGTATATATGAAGCAACTACCTGGCTTTGTTGCTCAGGGGGAGTCTGGGTGAGTTTGTCGAAACAATCTCCTCGGGCTTGGTTTGGTAGGTTGAGTGAAATAGTTCTTGACTTTGGCTTGAAAAGGAGCAATTATGATCACTCTATCTTTTATCGACAATCCGAGGGAGTTTGTATTCTCATGGTTGTCTATGCTGATGACATAGTGATAACTGAGAGCGATACCTCTAGGATTTCCGAACTCGAGAGCTTCCTTCAAACCAAATTTCAGACAAATGACCTGGGTCCCCTAAAGTATTTATTGGGAATTGAAGTAAGCAGGAGCAGAAATGACGTTTTTCTTTCTTAGCGAAAATATGTCATTGATCTTCTTTTCGATGTTGGTATATTGGGAACCAAGCCTTATGATACCCTGATGATTCCAAACATGAAGCTCATTGCAGATGATGGAGAATTACTATCAAATCCCGAGAGGTACAGGAAGCTAGTTGGCAAACTGAACTACCTTACTGTGACACGTCCAGACATCTCATTCTTAGTAAGTGTAGTCAATTAGTTTATGTCATTCCCTCGAGATTCTCACTGGGATGCAGTGTTGCATATCTTGAGGTATCTAAAAGGAGCCCTAGGGCGTGGAGTTCTCTATAAAGGCCATGGCCGTTGTAGATTAGAAGGGTACTTTGACGCAGATTGGGCTGGGTGTCCTTAGATCGAAAATCAATCTTTGGTTACTGTGTGTTCCTTGGAAGAAATTTGATCTTTTGGAAGAGGAAGAACCAAAATGTAGTAGCAAGGTCAAGTGTAGAGTCTAAATATCGAGTAATGGCTCAAACTTCCTATGAATTATTATGGTTGTATCAGTTACTTGATGAGATCAGGCTCAAGACATCCTCACCTATGAAGCTGTGGTGTGACAACCATGTTGCCCTTGACATTGTCTCAAACCTGATATTCCATGAAAGAACAAAATACATAAAAGCTTATTGCCACTTTATTCGAAAAAAGATTCAACAAGGACTTATGTGCACAGAACATGTCCGAACTGTCAGGAAGGCTCTTAATGGGAGTAGGATTAACTATCTTTGTAACAAGTTGAGCATGATTAACATCTATGATCCAACTTGAGGAGGATTGGTAAGAGTAGGGTATTAAGCATGTGTTTAGTGTGCTTAGGGATATTTTAGTCTTATGCACTATCATGTATTACATTGTACTGTTGGTTATTTTATTATATATAAATACATGACTTGTATCCACATTGGCTAAGGTTTTTCTCTTAGTGTACAAGCCCATTTGCTATGTTTTAACGTACTTATCAATGGCTAAAGTTAACATTTTTTCATTTTCGTGGATCCGGCTCCAGTGAAGCTAGGAAATCCTTAAACAGACCAGTTGCTCAAGAAGTGCTAGACATTCTCATTTACAATTACATTCCCACTTATGCTGGGAAGAATGGGTAAGCCCAAGATATCTTTACGGCTGTGACATTAATTTGTTTTGCACAATAGTTACTAATGATGATGTTTATGCTGCTTGTAGGAGAGGATTTGATGAAGTTTATATATTCGCATAAGTCTAAATGCTGGAGGAGTCAACTGATAATATCTTGTGCATAATAAATATTATGACTTAACGTTGTATACACGAGTAAATATCATTAGTTATGCGCAATAATGACTATAAGATGCTTAACATTGTGCCAAAGCTATGCTCATCAGTGCGTTGTATCCTGTTATTGCCCAGTCTATGTATGTGTATGAATTAGCTGTGAAAATTTGATTATTTTAATAATAGATTATAATATAATCAATTTTATGTTTAGATATGTTAATTGAAAAGTGATTTTAAAATAATTTATTTCGTTTGAATGATATAAAAATAATTATTTTTATGTATTAATTACGATATATAGAATGATTAAAAAAATTATTTAATTAAGATAAAATGATATTTATATTTTAAATTTTTTGTAATAATTTATAATTTATAATCAAAAGCTTTAAGTTTTAATATTATAAAAAAATTGTTATAATATATTAAATTTTGTATAAAAATTAAAGTAAAAATTGTCAAAGAGTGAAACAATAAAAAAGCCTTTTTTTCAAGCAAAAAGTTGTTTTGGTAGAGAATTAATCTCTACTAAACATGTTTGCTTCTGCTAGAGTTCGCATTAATGCTTGGCAGAAGATGGCTTATAGACAAAAATCACAAAATAGATAACTTATTAATATCATGATGTATTTGTTAGGACTATTTCCTGCTGAAGATGACCTGTAGCATGCAACTTTTAGGATTATTTTCTGAGGCCAAGAAAAGAAAAAAAAAACATGAACAAATGTATATGAGAGAAAGTTGACGTTATACTTATTGATGAGAAGATTTTGGTCTTGGAAACTTGCAAAAGGTGATTTGGCACATGAAAAAAAAAATAGAGGCTTAAATGAAAAATGCGATTTAAATGATGGTTCAATTATAAGAAATAGAAGAAAAAAAAAAGATTTAAGAAAACATTACGAGAAATTATATTAAAAATAATTCTTCCTATAAATGTTAAGTTATACATCTGATGAATATATAAACAAAGTATTCTTTATAATGATTTGAATAATTTTTTTTAGTTAATTTTTGGGTAGAGTTAGGTTTAATTATTCCAATATGATATTCGAGCCTAATCCAGTCTTGATGTTGGATTACTTGCAAATTTCCAGTCCTATAAACTTCACACTTCATATGTCCAATCTTGAGCGTGAGGGAAGTATACGGGTGTAATTGAAGAAAATTCTACCCTAGTTGAAAAGGTACAATCAGTTCATCAGGATCTAATTTTTTGGATGAATAATATCAAGACCTGAAATTCAGCTAAAAAGTACGTATGAAAAATGAATTTAGGAAAGTGTATGTAAAAATGAGAGAGAGAGAGAGAGAGAGAGAGAGCAAAAAGAATCCCAGTTAAGCTGGAAAAGTAGATAAAATATATCCAATCTCCTTAGATTGGGAAACTACAGCATTCCAGTCTAGAAGAATGCTTGGTTTATTATATCTTACATGTAAATATACATTTAAAAATTTATTTCTTATGTTATGCATTGCCTTTGTATTTTGCCTTCATTATTTAAAGTTTCTAGGTCCATCAATGACCACATGCAGAAAACCAAGCATGTAAGTTAAATTTCTGTTTCATGCATAATGGCAAACATCTCATAAAACATTCGGTGTATTCTTCATTCCCCTTGCAATACTCTTCAAGGCAAAACTCGACGCAATCTCACCTTTTTATCGCTTCTTCCATATTGGCCTTCCTGGAAAAAGAGAAAGCAAAGAGCTCAGGTGAGAGTAGAGGGGACAGAGGAGGAGCCCCAGAGTGATCACTGGCTTGCACAACCACAACTGAAACCAACACAAATATCACTGTCATGGTTGCTCTGGTTAAACGGAAACGGTCCAACTAGTTAAACCAGCTGTTCTGGTTCGGGTTTCAATTTTCAAAACATCGTTAGAAATTAACACAAGTTTTAAGTGAATTAAGAACCACCTTGTTTTCCTCCTCTGTTCAAATAGTGTTTCCTTGAATCCTCTGTCTTTGCTGGCAGTTGTGTCGTCTCAGTTGTTATCAACTAGAATGTTTTTTGGCCTATGCCCAGGTTATAGGTTCAAGTCATGGTGGTGGAAAGGTGCATCAATGTTTGAAGTTTTCTCTACGGAGTGGAATATTTTGGGGATTGTAGTGGAAAGATCACAAGCTGTAAGAAAACTGGCAATTGGTGAAAGAATTGTCATTGTTTATCTAAATAACTAGATTGAGTTATTCAGGAATGATTGCTGATCATATCTGACTCTCCGAATATGAACTTGCCATTGGAATATAAAACAAACTTGGATTAAGTAGCTTATGGTTCTTGAGCAAATGAAGAAAGAAAGAGTATTTGTATAGTCTTTAAACAGATTTGCTTGCCTTTTTTCTTTCTTCAAATTTGTGTATTGAGAGTATATGGTGACATTTCAACCATAAGTTGCAAGTCAAGAGTCATGTTGGTCACTTTGGTTCATCCATTATGCAATAAAGTAACAATTACCCTTTTTCTTTTCTTATTTTCTATGAACTGATGGTTCTTTTTATTTTCTCTACTGGATTTCACGGCGGAATTACTGTCAGTTTCTGCACTCAAATGCTCCTTTTCCCTTCCCCCAAAAACAGGAAAGAGAAAGAGAAATCTGAACTTGCATGGCTGGTGGTTTATTATATTTTTGCAATTCTTTTATTGGCTAGTAGGCCAATGTTTCAATGTTTATCTTCTCCCTGTGTTTGCTATTTATTCCAGTTTACTGATTCAAATAGACAATCCTTCTATGTTCGTTATAAACTTAATAAAAGGTCAAGTAGAACATAAATTAACCTCTTAACATACGTTGGTTACTTGTTTATTATTTGTTATTCATATGAAGGCTTAAAAATTATTGGTTAGACACAGATCTATTACCTTTATTTTAAGCACATTCAATACCATGAAGGCAACTCGTTTAGATAACTGGCAAGGCCAGATTGTATCAATTAAGTTAGTCGAGATTCGATTTTTATCAAGATTCATTATTGGTGAATTATCTATAAGTACCTCTATAAGCGTTCATTGAACCTAAAGGTCTACTCTGACCTTGAGATGAGACAGTCACCTTTAACCCTAAATTTATATTAAACAAAAAAGTAAAATAAAAAATTGAAAGCAACTCATTTAAAATGGCCACATCAGATTAGATCTAGTAAGCAACAAAAAATTTAGCTTAGTAAGCTGGTTAAAAAATATTTATCAAGCTCAACTCAACAAAATTGACACCCCATCCCTCCTTTTCGTTGCAGAATCAGTAGAAGAGGATCGAGTTAGAACTGCCTTGCTGGAGTGAGTTCAAGTTCTAGGCTTTTGTATCTTTAACTCTAAATTGTTAACATGAATGTCTTCCTACTCTTTGGAAATTGACAAATTTGGGTTCAAACTAAAGTTTTGATGCAAGATCAAGGGCTTTCCTTGTATATAAATCTAGGGTTCATTTTTTACTGTATTGCATGACAATGCCAACAATCCCAATATATTCAAAACCTCATGAAAAAATCATAAAATATTTAGTTAAGAAGTCTAGATCTTTTTTTGATGTGTCTCATGAAAAAGGATGAGTACAAGAGAAACTGCAGTGAGTTGTGGGAACAGTGTCTTACTAAGCTGAGGCTACTAGAATACTAAGCTGAATAGTTATTACTCGATCTAATTTGATCTTGCAATTTTAAATGAGTTGACTTCTTGGTATTGCATATTTCTAAGAGACAGGTGGGAGGCTTGTATCTTCAGCACTAAACAACACAACACTCTAGTCTGATAAACAAAGTCTGTAGTGGTTTTTATGTAAGGGCAGAAACCCCACTGGCCACACGTCTCCAAATAGTAATACACAACAACAACAAAAAAGGGTTCTTGAGGTACAAATTGTTGGCCGCTTATTTAGTATGGACATATGCAAGGAGAACAATATTTTTCCATTTGCATTTGCATGGATTCATCTTGCACATATACATTAGTTGGTCCCACCACTGTAGGTCTAGTGATGAAACCTAACCTACCACTGTAATGTAACCGTCTAGATGCATTCGCAACTCTTTGCAAATACCATGGACTTGAAAAGTTTTCAATAAACGAGTTAGACCACATTTTTTTGGGTATGCAATAGAAAACAAATATCCATATTATGTGGTTTATAGATTAAAAGCATGCCAACAAATATGACCTACAATGAAACTACATATTTAAACTAAAACATTTTGTTAGCCATTCCACTAATTCATTTGAATTGATAATTAAAAAATACCTGTTACCCCATGCAAATTTAAAGTCAAAATCAGGGAAGGAATGGCTTAATGTCAAAATCATTTGTAAATTGGAAGAAAGCACAAATTTGAATGAATTTGACAAATTGATTAAAAATGATTCCACTTGAATTTGATTAAAAAATAATGAGGTTGGGTGGAAAGTAATTTTTTTATTTATTTTCGAGATAAAAAGTAATTTTCACTAATGGTGAAGTGGATGCATTTGGATAATATTTGAAAAAAGTGATTTAAAGATAGTACTAAAAATTGATTTTTTGTAGAAATTTTAATAAAAAATAAAAGTTATTTTGTGTTTAGATATAATTACAAAAAGTACTTTTCACTTTAAAAAGTGAAAAGTTTCCACTTTTGATTAAAAGCAAAAAATGAATTTTTTTTAGATTTTTATTTTTTTTTTGAAAAAATTATCCAAATGATTATGCATGTATGAAAAGCGATTTTTTTAATTAAAAAGTAATTTTCTTACAAATTAAGCACAAATAAACGTATTCAACACTGTCAAATTCTTTGATAAAAAAATATTGTCAAATTCAGTTAGATTTGTGTTTTCTTCTAATTTACAAAGAAATGAGCAACTATTCCGGCTAGTTACCATGCCTTTGTTTTGGGTGGAATAACCATGTGTAACACCACATTGTTGATCCAAACATATAAGCTTCTTAAGCCATTCCTCCCCTGGTTTTGACTTCAAGTCTTCAAATTTGCTTGTGGTAACAGTCATATTTTAATTACCAATTCAAATGAATTAGTGGAAGGAATGGCTAACAAAATGTTTTATTTTAAATATGTAGTTTCATTGCAGGTCATATTTGTTGGCATGTTTACAATATATAAACCATATAATATGGATATCTGTTTTCAATTGCATACCTAAAAAATGTGGAAGCCCATGGTATTTGCAGAGAGTTGTGAAGCACCTAGCTGGTAACATTCCGGACAACTAAAGTGGTAGGTTAGGTTTCATCATTAGACCAACAGTGATGGGACCAACTACTGTATCTATGCAAGATGAATCCTTGCAAATGCATCTGGGCAAAATATTGTTCTCCATTTGCATATGTCCATACTAAATAGTCGGCCAACAATTTGTACCTCGAGCCATTTTTTTTTTGAAAAATATTTTTCATACCATTTTTAAATAGTTGTGATTAAGTAAAAAAATGTAATAAAAAAAGTGATATGATTAATGATATAAAAAATAGTGTAAAATGAGAATGTGAAAAAAATTATAATAAAAAAAATGTAATAGAAAATCATAATTTTTTTTGTATGTATTACTATTTGGAGATGTGTGAGCAGTGGGGAGGTCTTCTTTATTGTATAGGTGGTCGTGGATTAGATTAGATCGATTTAAAAAGAAAAAATTAATCAAACCAATCTCATCGATTTTGTTATGTTATCATTTGATCAGTTTTGTTAAAAATGTAAATCCGATCTATTCTAATCAAATATAAAACGGTTTGGATTGAATTAGTTTTTTAATTTTTTATTATAATTTTTTTAATACACAAATTCATCAAAATACATAATTCAAATTCATTAAATTACATCAAATACAAGTATAAATTAATTTATCAAATAATAACAAATATTAGTTCAAACTAATTCATCAAAATACAAATTTAAATTCAAAATATAAATCCAAATTAATTTATAATTCTCTTATACATGTTCAAACTCAAGAGAATAAATAAGTTTGAGTTGAGATATAATAGAAAAGTCCCAAAATAAGTATAGGTAAAATAAGAATTTTTAGATAAAATATTTTTTAAATATACATATATCATTTTCGATTGATTGGGATTGGATTGATTTTTAAATTTGAATCCAAAACCTAATCTAATCTAATTATTATTTTTTTGATTTTTTTTTATTTTCAATTTGTTTGATTTTTAGTTTTTCGATTCAATTTTTTCAATTTTGGTTGGACTGGTTTGATTTTGAACTTCCTACTTTCTGCCCTGACATAAAAACCATTACAAACTTTGTTTATCATACTATAGTGTCGTGTAGTTCAGTGTTGAAGATACAGGCCTCTCACTTGTCTCTTAGAAATATGCAATACCAAGAAGTCAACTCATTTAAAATTGCAACATCAAATTAGATCAAATAATAACTATTCAGCTTAATATTCCAATAGGCTTAGCTCAGTAAGATATTGTTCCCACGACTCACCGTAGTTTCTCTTGTATTCATCCTCTTTCACGGGACACATCAATAAAAGATCTAGACTTCCTGGCTAATTTTTTTTATTCTTTCATGAGGTTCTGGATATATTAGGATTGTTGGTCATTGATGATTCAAATATGAGCAAGATGTAGGTAAATAAGTTTCACGTTAAAAAGAGATTGACAGAGTGAAAAGTATATAAGTAGAGAAGTCTTATGGACCTAATGTTTTAAGGTTATAAATTAAAATGTGATGTTAAGTCTATTTATATAGTTCTTTACTTAGTCAATTGGATGTAGATTACGAGCATTAGCATTAACGGTAGTGGTTGATGGATTCATATGCGAAGTGTCTTATGTCAAAAGTCTTATTGACAATGTAAAGACAAGATAGCGTATTCTGTTATACCTGACAAACGACTATGATACAAGTATAAATACGAGGAGATGAGAAACTGTAGTTTGAACCCAAATTTGTCAATTTCCAAAGAGTAGCGAGACATTCATGTCAACAATTTAGAGTAAAAGATACAAAAGCCCATAAATTGAACTCACGCCCGAGAGGTAGTTCCAACTCGAGCCTCTTCTATTGATTTAGCAAGAAGATGGAATGATGGAGTATCAGTTTTGCTGAGTTGAGCTGGATAAATTTTTTTAACCAGCTTACTAAGCTAGATTCTTTGTTGCTTAGTAGATCTAATCAGATGTGGCCATTTTTAACGATTTGCCTTCTTGGTACATGTGCTTAAAACAAAGACATTAGATATGTGTTTAACCAATAATTTATCAGCCTTCATTTGAATATCAAATAATAAACAAGTAGAACGTGTGAATATGAGTGTCAAAATGAGTCGAATTGAACCAATAATTTCGGCCTTTCGGACCATTTTTGAGTTGGTATTTTATTAGTCCAACCTAATTCATTTACTTTTATGTAATGTTAAAAAAGTAGGCTGACCCGGTTCATTCGGACTCAACTCATTCGGACTATGTAAATTTTGGACTGACATTTTTTTAGTCCAATCCATCTATTTTGTGGGATTATTCGGGCCGACTCATCATACTTAACCCATTTTAACACCCCTAATTAAGAAGCTAATTTATGTTCTACTTGACATTTTATTAGGTTTATAATGAGCATAGCAGGATTGTCTATTTGAATCAGTAAACTGGAATAAATAGCAAACACGTAGGGAAGAGATAAACATTAAAACATTGGCCAACTAGCAAATCAAAGAATTACAGAAATATAATTAACCACCAGCCATGCAAATTTATAAATTTTTTTCTCTTTCCTGTTTTTGGGGAGAGAGTTAGCGGCATTTGAGTGTAGAAACTAGGAGGCATTTACAATGTTCTTGTAATGTTTTGGAGCATCAATGTTCCATGGGTTTTTACTCATTATGATCAGTTAATCTGATTTTTCTTTTCAAAATTTTATTATTACATGTCTAAATATTACTAGTTGATATCTGCATAATTTTTTATATATATAATTATCTATAATAAAAAGATAGAACTAATTTAAGTTCATTGTATGTGAGTTTATTTATGTATAAATATTAAAAGTTAAAATTTATAAAATTTTTATATATAAAATATGGATTATACCTATTACTTATTAATAGGTAATAGATAATTAATTTCATCTGTTCATTAATTTAAATATTATATCTATAGTTATAAATTATGGAGCACCGATGCTTCATAAAATTTTAGAACATTTTAAACTTTTCCGTAGAAACTGACAGTAATTCAACTATGAAATTCAGTAGAGAAAATAAAAAGAACCATCGGTTCACAAAAAAATAAGAAAAGAAAAAGGGTAATTGATACTTTATTACGTAATGGATGAACCAAAGTGACCAACATGACTCTTGACTTGCAATTTATGGTTGAAATGTCACCATATAGCCACTACACATGAATTTGAAGAAAGAAAACAGGCAAGCAAATTTGTTTAAGGATTATACAAACAACACTCTTTCTTTCTTCATTTGCTCAAGAGCTTGTAGTTTTTGTCTTTTCAAATTTTCCTAAATATGACTCCCACATCCCTTTTCTTTCGAAATTTGAAGTGAATCTCAAGTAGTCCTTCCCAATTCCCCCCACCTATAGCTGCTAAGTTAAATTCCCAACCTAGAGAAAACTTCGAACGTTGATGCATATTTTTTAATAGTTTGAAGAACCATAACCTACTCAATCCAAGTTTGTTATATAGTCCAATGACATGTTCATATTTGGGGAGTCAGATATAATCAGCAACCATTCCTGAATAACTAAATCTAGTTATTTAGATAAACAATGACAATTCTGTCACCAATTGCGAGTTTTCTTAGAGCTTGCGATCTTTTCGCTGCAAACCCCAAAATATTCCACTCCATAGAGAAAACTTCAAACATTGATTGACCTTTGAGGAACCATAATCTACTTAATCTGAATTTGTTATGAAGTCCAATGGTATGTTCATCTTCAAACACTCATACGATCACCAATTAATTCTAAATAACTCAATCAAGTTATAAACTCCGTTATTAAAAGTAATAACAATGACAATTTATTCACCAATTGCAAGTTTTCTTGGAGCTTTTGAGCTTGTGGATCTTTCAACTGCAATCCCAAAAACATTCTAGTCCTTTTTTTTTTTTTTGGGGGGGGGGGTGCGGGGGGTGCATAAGGAGTTATTACCATGACTTGAATTTGAACCTATAACCTTCTACCCAAATCTCCATCCACCCTCAACCACTCGTGGACTTTAGGCCGAAAACATTATTTTTTTTTAAGAATATATTTATACCAATTAAAAGTAGAAAATTTATTTTATTTAGATTTTATTTTATTTTAAATATTATTCAAACTATTATGCATATTTGAAAAGTAATTATTTTAAATAAAAACATTTTTTATAAATTAAACACAAATAAACACATTATTAAATAAGATTTTTTAAAATTAGATTTTAAATTATTCTAAGAATTTTATTAATGTGTATTCTTAAGGCATATATTAAATAAAAATAAAAAAATATTTAATGATTTGAAAATTTAAAAAATATTTAAAAATTTTTATAAATAATTTTGGTAAATAATAAAATACTATTTTAACAAAATCCTCAGAAATAATCACTGAAATCTGAAGTCCATGATCTCTTCACATTTCACAGAGATAGACTGACAGGCCAGAAAGCATATATTGGCGGGAAAACGATGGCATAACATAACATTTGGGTTCCGAACCGGAGGGAAAGAAAAACAACACTACAAGAAAAAACCGCTAACGCTTCTTTTCATTTCTCATCGTCCTCTTCTTCTTCCTATGGCGCAAACCCTAGCCTTCATTCACGAGATCGAATCTCTCGTCTCCGATAAACTTCAAGTGGTAACACACTCTCTCTCTCTCACCGTCCTCTTTCGTTTTCCCCTTCAGATTAGCTAAGATTTTTCGTTTTGCTTTTGCAACTTTACACTTACCATTTACTATGATTTTTTTTGTTAATTTTTTTTAATTCGTTTTTCTGGCGTTACCTTGTTTTTATTCCTTTGAATTTCGGAGGGGTTTTGTCAAATTCCCTCTTTTTTTTTTAAATCCCAAATTCTTTTTGTTTTGTGGCAAATATTTGATGTCATACGGTGTCGCATCCTCTTTCAGGTTTCCTACAAGTGGCTGAGTCGCAATTATATGGTCTCATCCGATGAAGCAAAGAGGTAAAAATCCTTGCTTGCAAGAATTGCTGTTTATTTTATTTTTTAGTTATTTTTATCGAAATAGTATATGTTTTTATGTTATGATTTTATGAGCAGTATTAATAAGAAGTTGTTGTAAATAGGTTGCTTCAAGAGTTTGTTGAAAAACATGATGGAAGGTTGGAGGTGGTGTATGCTTTGTCTGGCTGGTTAAAGAGCAGTCATCCAAGTTACCACATAAGGCTTGTTACAGGGCCAAAGCTTGCAGGTACTGGGATTTTAAAAAAAAATGGGTTATTCTAGAGTATTTTACTTACTATGATTCTGTCTACATATATCAATTTGCGAGAATACGAGAAGATGATAAATCAAATTAACTTTGCCATAATGGTAAATGATTTTACTGCCGAGCCCTTGTCGTAAGGTATTTTCATTTGATAGGATAATCTTCTTTTGTTCTATATTTTACACTCTAATTATATACACCTGGTGCGTTTTGTGAAGTCTTGTCATTGTTTAGTTTGTGCTTGTTTGTTTAATTTTTAGGTATCAAGCTTTCAAGGCCAAGCTTAAAACAAACAGAACTGATGGATTTCAATTTTTCAAGCGAATTGGTGGTTGCATTTTAGTATCTTATTTTACAGAACCTGAATTAATTTGTGTTTCCGTGATTCTCCTGTATGAACTGGTGATTGTCATTTAGTGTCTTATTCAACAGGACATGGATCAAATTGGTGTTTCTATGACTAATCAGTCTGGTATGATCTGCTCTGTCTATATTGGAAGAAATGCTTATCAAGAACTTTCACTAGTTGTATGATGTGTGCAACTCAATTAAACTGTTCACTTTACATTTTGAGAAACATTGTTATTGAATGGGTTTTGAGAAAAATTTTGCATGTCATTGTTTGTTTGATATGGAGCGGCTTACAAACATGAAGTAGGAATACATTAAACTGTTTTCCACCTTTTATGCAGAAGCACAACAAGAATTTGATGGGAATTGCTCAGTTCAGGTATATAGTGTGCAAGCTAGCATTCCAAAGGATGCAGCTGTGCTTTGGAATGCGGAATTTATTCAAGCAGAGGAGCTCTTTAAGCAGCCCTCCTCAGTTGACAATTGCTTGAGAGATAATAGGTAGGTTCCATGTCTTCAGATTATCTATATAGAATACATGCATTTGGCTTGGTCGTGTGATAGCAGTTAGACAGTGTAAAAGTATTAAATTATCTGGAGTTTGTTATTGATTTTAGTCCATTTGCTATTTTTATTTAATCTTTTACATATGTAGGGATGAGTGGTCATTCAAGAAAAGACAAGATAAAAAATGAATGTATTAGAGAAAAAGTAGGAGTAGCACCTATTGAGGAAAAGATGGTAGAATTGCGCCTAAGATGGTTATGGCTTATAAAGAGAGATTGGCAATAAGTCTTTCCATTGTTTAATTTGTATGTATGTTTAGGGTTAGTAAGAAGGCCCTTGCCCTCCCCTTCTTGTGTTCTTTTCTTCTCTTATAAAATATGTCGATTGTATATAATCTAGTTTTGGTTTCTATTCTGCTAGGAAAGGATAAATAAAAGACAGAATGCAATGGTATTATGATGCATCTGTCCAGCACAAGTAATAGCATGAAACATTTAAAAGAGAAAACAAGTTGATTTGAAAATTAAGGGAAAAGGTTTTGATTGGTTTTGTTTCTTTCAGATCAACTAGAAGTGGTTTAGATATGGCTCTGAAATTGGAGAATCTTTGACATTAAAATGTGGCGATTTTTGTACCCAAAAAAAATGTGGTGATTTGATTTTTGTCTTAAAGTCATTGTATCTATGAGCAATAAGTTGTCCCATTCTAAGATCTCGATCTACTGGCAGGTTCTGTTTACTGTTGTAGCATATTTTTTACTTAACGTGGAAGATTTAATTTCCAAAATGGTGGAATCCCTTCATTTTTGTGAAGAATGTAGTCAATGAAATGATTATGTCAATTTTCTTTTACTGCCAGGTGCTTAGTCGTCTCTGTAAGCAAACATGCATGACGGTCATATTCTATTCCTGAAATGAGATATGGATTTTCCATTACTATGTAGAGATATGTCTGGGGTTTTCATGGTGGCTAACTAGCATACTTTTCAGGTTCTGTGGGATCTCTAGTTCTTTTGTTCGGCGAAATGTAGATGGCCCACCAGTGGTTTCTGCAGCTCCACAGACAAAATCTGCAGTAGGCATGGAACCAACAAAGAGTAACATAGTTCACCAGCCTCCAAAAAATATAGCACGTGATTCTATTCCCAAAGTTGATCTCAAATCACAGGATGTGGTGAAAGATGTCAAGAGTGAAAGCAATGGTACAGGGAATACAGGAGTCCATGATCACATCAACAAACCTACGGCAGACAAAGAAAAGGTCCTTCCCTTGCCCACAGGCAAAAAGAAAGTACAAGCTGATAAAGGTGGTTCTGTTACTGGAGGTTCATTGGCAAGCTTTTGGGATCGTGCATCTGCAAAACCCAAGCCTTGCTCCCTGCCAGCAGAAAACAATAACACCGTTTCAAATCCTACTGGTTGGTTTCCATTGCAGTTTATTCCACTTGGTTTGTTTTAGATTTTCATATTTTTCTTTGTGAAAATATAACTATGCATCTCTAATATATTTATTGACATTTAATTTAATCTCAGTAGCAACAGAAGGCGCCCAAACTTGTGCTCGTGAAGCAGGAGTGGGTGACAGCGGTGATGATGATAATCAAGATGTCACCTTAAAAAGATCATCCAATAGGAAAAGGAGAGTTGTCTTTGACTTCTCAGATGAAGATGAAGATGAAGATGCCGTCAATTTAGCATCACCTGATTTCCCAAATAAACAATCATCTCAAGATTCCAGACAAAATGATAAAAAATCATCAGAGAAAGCCAGTTTGAATTTTGGTATGCAGATAGAAAATAAATCAAGGGTTAAGGAAGAGACGGCAACTGACAAAAAAGCTAACCAACCATGGAGAGAAGATTTTTCAGTTATCAGCAAGTGCACAAGTACTGGGAAATCATCTACTGAGAAGTTGCAGTGCTGTGCTCCTGAAATTTCTGTAAATAAGGATAGTCAAAACAATGCCACTCCAGGTTCACCTAAGAGGAGAAAAGTGATGAAGACCAGGATTGATGAACGAGGGAGAGAAGGTACTTATTTTCTTAAATGCTTAATTTTCACACAGCAGCTTCTTTATTTCCTTATAGAATCCAATCTAACTTTATGTATGAATATAACAGATTACTTTGGAACTTCCATTTTGAACTTAGTTCTTTATAAAACATCAACTTTACACCTGCACTTGCATGATTTTGGGGTGATCTATATCAAGATGTTTAGTGAATCTCATTAACCAGAAGTTATTCTATATTATGTGTTTGTATTTTTCTCTTGTTTATGTTTTATTCTTCTCTCCAGTAACCGAAGTAGTCTGGGAGGGGGAGGAGACAGAAGCAAAGAAAGCTGATAAGGTTACAACAAAGAAATCCGATAATAATGCACCTATCAATGCTGTCAACAGGTTAGTGTTGTTCTTCCTTATCCTTCATGCATTTGAACTAAATGTCTGGAAATAGCCAATACTTCAAAATGTTTGCTACTTCAAAGGCTACTTCAAAGGCTTAATGACACCTTGTCAGTTGTCTCAAGACATGAAGCACAAGAAGGGTGCCTATTAGGTTTGCTTTGCAACTAGCAACGTATTTCTGAAGTTTGCTTCAAGGTCTTCTGACCCAAAACAAAAAAAACTTGATTTCGTGACATTGAAATATGCACTTAGTTTGATTGAACTAATGCAAAATATTGCTGAGATTTTGTGTTGAAACTAGTGCAGCCAAGGTACTTAACCATTTTATGGCTTATGCTTATTTATTGATCCTGTGTTTTTAGAAGAATAATAGATAAAAATGCTGTGACTTGAAGCTTTTGATATAAAATATGGAACTGTTTAAGAAGACAAATCATAGGCCTGCTTTGTTTTGGCCTCAGTTTTCTGTTTTACCAAACAGTTTTCTAAAACAAGAATATGAACATTTTTACAATAGAAAAACATGAATAAAATTTGTTTGGATAGAAGTATCTCCAATTGTTTTGGAAGTTAAAACAAAAAATGACTGTAAACCAAAATAAATACATTTCCTTGACCTTGTTCTAGGTTCAGTAAAACTTGAGTACCGAAATCACTAGATCCGTGACCCGTGTTTGAACAGTAGACTATGCATTCAGATTGTAATTTAGTTACATAGGAAATTACCATCAATGAAATAGCAGTCCTAGTTATTTACGAAGTTGCTGCCAGTTGTGAACAGTAAATAGAACGTCTTGAGAACAAGAATGAAACATTAAGAAATTGTTCTTATTTTTTGAGTTTGAAACAGCTTTTAAAGACTCAAGAAAAATATATAATACTGATCATGCTTTTAAAAAACAAACAAAAAAACTGTTTTACGAACAGGAATCAGACGGGCACTATAATTTTACCCTGATATGAGCAATTCAAGGATATTAGCAGTTCACTGATCATTCTTACCAGTTGATGTCCACTCTGATAATCTGGTTTTGTGGTTTAAAGTTTAAACTCAAATTTCCAAAATCTATTGTCTTTTGTTTGGGTACAAAAAACTTACTGCTTTATTAAAAGGTTTAAGCTTGTTAATCATGACTAACTTTATTCATTGGATACATAATTCCAGTGCTCCGGCAACTAAGAAATCAGCAAATACCATTTCCAATCCTACTGGAAAAGGAGGAACCAAGAAAGCAGGAAACTCGAAGGATCCCAAACAGGGCAATATTCTTTCATTTTTCAAGAGAGTTTGAGATCTTTAGAAAGAATTACGATATTGAAGAGACAACAGCAGGGTCATTCATCAATGTTAGTCCCTTCATGATTGTGAGGATTTCACATTATGTAGATTGGTTCTCTTCTAGTTGAAGGTTTCACTGGAATCTGAATGCTGGATAGTTGAAATACCCTAATGTGTATGCTTTCCTTATGCACACTACTGCTATTATAACTAATGTTACTCTCCTATATGTTCTTTTTTTATAGGCATAGTTGACATACAGGTCAATGCACAATGAACCACGTTGTGATGGGGTAACTCTAGATTCAGGTTGCTTGAGGAACTAGAGATGCCTTTTCAAGACTTAAGGCTATGTCCAGTCGGAGTGGAACTCTGTAAAATAAGGTGGTGAAAAACAATATAATTTGACAGAATAAAGTTTAGATGCACTATCATTTTTTTTATCTATTTATTTTCACTTAAACTAGGCATAAAAATTCAGAAAAAAAAAATTGTGAATCAGCAGAGAGAACACAGCTTGTGATGTCTTCTTGAGGATATGGTAGAACCGCAATAAAACTTGGGGATGGGAGTTCAATTCTTGAATTTCAGGTTAAAGTAATTGGTATACCAAATTGGCACAGTTGACTTACTACCAACAGTAATTAGAGAAACCAGATTAAAGCTACTCGGTGAGGTTGTGGTGATCATCGGGTTATTGGTTTACCAATTTTGTAGTTAGGTTACCGATTGAATTGAACATTTTTTTAATATAAAAAAAGTGTAATTATAATTTTTTAACAAAAAATAGATTAGTTTAAAAATATATTTGTGAATATAACTAAATTGTTGAATGCGTATAAATGTATTAAAAAATCTAAAATTAACTAATTTTATTAGAAAAAAAAGTAGGAGATTTCTCCTGGGCCCTTCGTAAATAATTTATTATGTTTCTCAATTAACTTTTGAGTGTTTTTACCAATCCAACAATTTGGTTCACGTTAGTTCACCAATTAAAAAAAAATCAATTATATAAAAGGACTGGTCATTAACTTGCTAAACTAGCCTGATCGACTCCAGCATACGTCTATACCTGTGGGCTGCAGTCCACCTTGCCCTTCTTGCACCCGTGCATTTCTTTTTTTGATACAATACGGGGCCAGCACCCCTGCATTTCTATCTATCTATTATAGGGAAAAAAGGATAAAAGAAATTTAAAGTAAACAGACACGCTTAAGCGTTTCTCTATCCATTTACCTCATTTGATTCAGTACCCAAACCACAATTTTGGTCTATTAGAACAAGGGACATATTAACATCAGGCTCTTGGAATGGGAAAAACTTTCCCTCATCTTAAACTTTTCTACTAAAAAAAAGGGACATCCTACAAAACGCTGCAGTGTTTATAAACTCGAACCAACAATTGAATGTTATTAATAAATTATAAACTAAACTTTTCAGACTAAAAAAAAAAACTTAAACGTTGAAAAACAAGTGCAATACATTTCTTTTAAGTGATTAACAGCCTGTCTGTTTTAAATTATCTCCGATACAATTGGGCGTTCGAAGGAAGGAAAAGCATACTTCTTTTTGACAAACGCATCTTAAAAAGCATATCAATAAAACAATCACACATTTGGAATGAATCGCATGCCATGTTAGTTGGCATCTAAACCAAAGAGGCCAAATTAAGAGTTAATGATGGCAAAACTTCATGAATTTAGCGATATTCGTAGGGACTGTCTCATTTGAGGATTTAAATTTGAAAAAAAAAATTCTCGCAAAAATAGGAGCAAGGAGAAAAACCTCCCAAAGCAGATGTAGAGATGGAGACGGGGATCGTATCCCCTGTCTTGCAAGATCTCCATCATCGAGAAATTATTAAATTATCATTATTGATTATATTATATTATATATATATATACATATAAGAGACATATCTAGTAAGAAATTTTTATTATAAGATAGTGAGATGAATAAATCTTAACATATAATTATATATAGATGATTAAGATTAAAAGTTACTTAAAAGTCATGAGATCATCACTTAAAAAAATCACATATATTTATGTTTTAATCTTAATCATTTATGTAAAATTCAATGATCAAGATTCATTTATCTCACCTTTACAATAAACATTTATTTCACCAGAATAAGATCATATATATATATATATATATATATATATTTTTGTTTTTTAATAATTTTTATCTATATTATTTTTATATTAATTTAAAATTTAAAAAATTAAAAATATACCACTTTATAATAACTTGTTTTAATGTATTAATATTATTGACTTAAATTAAAATTATTTACAATTTTTTTACTTTTTAAAATAATATTAATCTCCGCGAGTCTCTGCCTTCCCGTGGAGAACGAAGACAGAGAATTTTTCTCCCAAAGCAAAGATCAAGGGAAGGGATAGGAAAAAATTGAGGAAGCAAGGATAGAGAGTGGGGTGATACTCCCCTTCCCCACCCTGCACAAGTGCCATCCCTACTAAGAGTGATTATGCACTCAAGCTTACTACAGCAAAATCCTTAAAACAACGGGAAACAAATGCTAAGGTGCAAGTTAGAATTTCGATCCAAAGTGACTTGTAGTAAAAAATTTGAAGCAAAGATCAAACCAGGAAGAAAAAGCATTAGTTTGAAAAGTTGTCCAAGTGTTTTTTTATTAACACAAATACAAAATCAATGTTGAGGTATTGCCGTTTTTTTAAAATACTTCACTCATTTGGGATGGAAGATACATAATGGAGTTTGTTTTTACCGAAGAAGAAAGATACATGTCATTTGATACAGAACGGACATAATTTTTGTTCAATTGATTGAGGAAACATAAAGGTAGAAGATGTCAAAGGTGAGTACATATGGGAAGGAAAAAAGAGTTGCTACTCTATGCAAGTTACCAAATCAATGAGATAATAATATACATGATTTACAATCGCTTTCCCATGAATGTTACTATTTATACTCTCTGTTATTAACTGTCTCGAATCAGGTTAATTGGCTCACTCAAAACGTACTTGGGTAGTTCATACTTAGCTCCTGCAAAACAAGTATGAATCAGAACAAGAAAACATTGATGGAGGTAAATATTGCAAGAAATGAACATGATCTTCTAGCCCCATAACAAAGAGCACAAGGGGCAGGAGTACAAATTCTGAGCATTGGTTCCCATGAACTAAGTTTAGTATTTCCATTAATTTCCAAGAATTTCGCTCCTGTAGTTTCATTATTACAGTATCTCGCTCTAAGCTAGTGTTAGCTTAGCTCTTTTACAGTACTTCTCCTGCACTATACCCTTCAAAAGCATGTTTTAAGTTTGAAAATGAATCTTAGACCCCAAGCCAAGGGTGTCTTCATAGAAAGGTCTTTTTCTTTTTCCTCGCAATATATTCAGAATAAGAGACATGTAAAAAGAAAGGGTTTTGATTGTGAGAATACATGTTTATGTGGTAGGGCAGCTTGGGTGAGAAAGGTAATGGTGGGGCTACTGAGCTTTCAACAACAACAGTGTAATGTATTCCACCATAATCCACAATATAAAAGCTGAAGTCACATGATTCTGAGTAGGGGTGGACCACAGTTGGATAATTGTGGGGGGCAGTATGGCTGTCCTGCTGGATGCTCACATGGTGGTTCATGGCATAAAAGTACTTGGATGCTTTTCATTTTGACTTCCAATTTCTTAAACAGAATAAATATTTTAAAATCAAAGGAAATTGAATCGAGTTTTTCAACTTGTGATTAAAGAATGATTCAGATTATAGAAACCAAATCATATTATATCCTATGTCTTTTTTTTTTTTGGTTCCTTTTTATTTTTAAAATTTTTTCTAGAATATAGTAAATAAGGGAATGCAACATGAACTAATTACCTCTTTCATCATAGCATACTGTCAAATCAGAACTCTGGACAATGACCCCGGCACTATCCACAATTGCTTGTGCTAAAGTTAGATCAGCCTCAGCAGCAGCTCGAAGAGCATCCCAAATCTCTAGCATGCAGAAAATGAGATGTGCACTTCAATTAACTTAAAACAATTAACACATGTATTAAGACAGAAATGGACAAAACAGAGTGATTGACCACAACTAAATACCTTGTAAACCTATATGATCTTTACTTTCCTTTTGGGATAGGAGTTATATTATATTATCGTGAAATGGCATTTGTTTAAACATACTATCATTCTTGGCCTTGCCACATTATTATTTATAGAAATATTTCGTTATTTGAATAAATCATTTTCTACAACTTAAAAAAATGGGAAAGTCATCATGAACACAATGATCAGTCTGGCAATTGATAAATACAAAATAACTTTGATCCCTTTTCTTATCTCCTTGGTGCTAAGCGTTAATTCTAATGTGGATTTTTTTTTACAAATATACTCAATCATCAAGTCAATCAATCATCAGAGCCAATTTGAATTTGTATACTCTCATTCACATGTTTCTTGACTGCTCAGCATTCTATATATAGAGCAAGGTAGCCCTTACAGCCATTTTACATATCACATATATGCATGAGTCACTAGCAGTCAAACAGGACTCTTCAAAAGCACAGCACTTTCAAGTTTTTCCTTGATGTAAAGTTATCATCCCTTCCTTCCAAATTTAGCTTTAGGTCATTGCATCTTAATGTGTTAATGGTCCTGTGTAAACTTCACTTTTAACATCGTGAATATCATCATTATCAGATTCGAAATACTTCGTAAAACCTAAGCCTTTTCCTATATGAAGAAACAGAGAACTAACTTAGAAACAACATTATGTATCTGAGGCATCATATTTAACAAATGCAAGAACGGAAAAAGCCTTATGCTTATGATCTGCAATGAGAGAACAAGAAGTATGAAGGTGAAGGTCATTCCTAAAAAGATTATCCTCTGATCTCTCTCACATTTTTTCTCTCTCCATTTGCCACCAAGAATATAAATGAACCTATGCCCAAAAAAAAAAAACAAAACTCAGCCATGAAGAAATTATTGATAATCTGTTTACATTCCCTTTTTCTATTCCAACATGAAGCACTGCATATTTATTAACTTGCAAAGCTCAATCTCTACTACCTCAGCCAGCCATCCACTCCCTTCAAGTTGAAGCTTTCTGTCCAGTTCTTTTGCCAGACAAACATTCTTCAATCTCATTGCCACATCCATGACACCATAATGTGAACAAACAATAATAGAGACTCTCTAATTAAGGGGGCACATGTTGTCTACAAACCCTATGAATTTTTTTTTGATAAAATGCATTTTCGCAAATTTCTTGTTGTTAGTGAAATACCAACCCATAATTCAGGATCAGCTTTCTATGCATTCTCTGACTAGAATATGACCTGATGGAATTACCAATTCAGGTTGATATTACACGTATGGACCTTTGATTATAGTCAATTTACATCTTCAATAAATTACCAACCTCTTGTACAATATCCTGGCTGTAAAGAAAGAGGCATCTTAGAAGATGACTTGATGACAATACTACAAGAGATTGAAGCAACACAGCAAAATATGGATAATTAATTTAAATTAGTCAGAAAAATAAAAGTAAAAGAAATCTGAATGCAGCAAACTATGGAAAGTGAACTGATTCACACAAAGCAATCCTTTCAACTTAAACTCCTAGTATCTTCTAAGCCAATTTAATCTCCAATAGGCCTTGAAAGGTTCCAAATATAGTCATTCATCAAATTGTGATAATACCTTTCCGGCCACCATAGTGAGGAGCTGTGTCCCAAAACTCATCGCGCAGTTGTATTAGCTGAGTCTTTGTTATTGGCTGAGGATGCTTCCAAGGCTTAGGCTTTCGGATCTTTTTTACTGTCCCTGTTAAAATGTTTCAATTTTCGATTGGTGTAAATGGCAACTGACATTAAACTTTAATCTAAAACTTGAGCTTTCTCATCAGGAACAAGCTACTAAGATGATAGTTCCACACTATACAAGACTGTAAGAAATGAAAAAACTAACCACAAACATTAGCAATAATGAATAACGAGAAATTAGACTAACAACTTAATCTTAGAAACAGAAAAAATTAATAATAATAATAATAATAATCTGAGACATTTTATACTATGTGAAAGGAAACAAATAAATGAAAGTGACATGCTGCAGCACCTCATTTTACATATGCTTTGAGTGGTTAAAATTTGAATCATCAGTTTGCAAAGATTTTTTTTTCCGTTTATAATATTATATCAGCAGATAACAATACAGAACAAATTTGAGGTAAGACTAACTTTAGGGCTCCAGCATGTTATGATGCTCCACCATGAATGTATCTGTTCTGTGCATACATGCATCCATGCAGAGATCATAAGGAGAAAGACTTATAGTTAATTGATGTGCCTTAGAAAGGAAATGGCATATTCATATAGCTGTTGCTGCTTCTTATGTTCCTTATTTCCAAGATAGACAAACTTGCAAGGCAAGTTTTTAGTAGCATGCTTATTAGCACTGTCTAAATTAAAAAATAATAATAAAGAAGAAGAAGAAGAAGAAGAAGAAGAAGAAGTGGAAACACATCATAGTGACTCGTGATAAATAAGCATGCTCAAAGTAACAAGATCGAAGGGTAATTTTTTTTTTTAATCTGGAACTTATTTTTAATAGTATTTTCGCCTTCTTTTCACCCTTCTTCACTTGTTATAGATCACACAGCTACACATTCAGGTTAGATGAAAGTGGGAAAAAAAAGACTAGGCTTTAGTAACTGTCAGAATACTCAGGATTCAAGTGGCATTACCAATAGCATCAAACTCTGAAGATAAATTCATAAATATACTGGTATAAATTTAACTTTCTTTGGTTACTGAAATTCATAAAGCTGTTTATAGGCTAGCTTCATTCTTGTACTTTCAAATGTTTCCACCAAATTATTGCAATTCAACCAAAATGTCAAAGATCCAAACTAACACTGATAGAAGTAGGGTGCATTCCAGAAAAATGCAAAAATAGTTTCCCAAGCAAAAGGTAGTAAACTATTTGAATGTTTCTTTACCCTTTCCAACTACACACATCTAAATTTCAGCGCCCACTTCACACGGGAGTCAATAAGAACCAATTTCCATCCTCAATTCAATCACTAAAAACTAACTACAATTGTCCCCATTAGTGACTAAATTTTCAAAACTACAAATAAGAAAGATAGACCAAGCAAATCACTTGAACATAAAGCAAATCACAGCACCATGTAGAGTTTACAAGTTTGGCACAGACCATCCTAACTATCATCCAAAGACAGCCATTAGCAACAAATCAAGCAGGTTAAAAGAATAATATCATATGAGAAGTTGAGATTTGTTTGCACTGTGCCTTATGCAATTAAGTTCTTCCTCTTAAAAATAATATTTTCCAGAATCACTATTTGACTAGTTAACATATGGGGTTTCATAATCATCAGCATTCAGAAAAACAAAACCCAGAAAGAACAGATTTTGACCACAACCCAACATCAATTTTCAATTTTCTGAAGCTTTATCAAAACCCAATGCAAAGATAAAGCTATGGTGACAGAGGGGGCTCACCATCAGCCTTGGAGTGTGAGGATCCAGCACAACCCATTGCAGAAAAACAAGAGCTTGGTTGGCAGCAGCAGGAGAAGGAGAAAAGTGAAGAGAGAGAGAGGTGAAAGGAGCTTCGGTGAGATGGCAAGTCAATGACGTTTGGCTTTGACGTTTGGCACGTTACCCAGAGAGAGAGAGAGGGTAATGCTTGTTAGATTTCATTTAAATTGGAGTAGGGAAATGCTTGTTAGATTTCATTTAAATTCTCTTACATGTGGTAAAATTAGAATAAAATTGTGTAAAATAAAAAAAAATTATATAAATATAAATGTAAGTGTTAATGAATTACTCAATTGAATAATATTTTTGATATTTTTATTATTAATAGTATATATATGTTTTTATATATTTTTTAATATTTTTTATTATTTTTTTACTTAATTATAATTTTTAAAAATAGCGTGAATAATCTTACAAATTTTAAAAAGATATAAGATGATTTTTTTTGAATAATGAGTACAGTGTACAAGGTGGCCTTTTGTAGGGTAGGGATGCCTCTCTGACGACAAGCCACCTTTAAATTAGAAGAAATATATTTTTATCAAGTCTTATATATTTTTTACCTTTGATTTGACGAATTGATTAGCAATTTCTGCCTGCGTGGTATGATTAGATAATATTTTTTTTAAATAACGATTTCAAAATTCAAATTTTTTTATATTTTAAGAAAAAATTGATTAAAATTGTAATTCACAACTAAATATTCTTAAATAATTCTTATATATTTTCAATTATATAAGGATTAATATTTAATTTAAATTTTATTATTTAATACTAATGTATTGAGTGGTATTATATGCTTATTAATTCAAATTTTTATTTTTGTTAAGATAAAATTCATATATAATAAATTATCAAAATATATATAATAATAATAAATATTGTTTGAATATTTTTTAAATATTTATCTTTAAATATTTAAATTGATGAGAAGATATATTTATATTTTTTGTATTAGTTATTTTTAAATTTTTAAATAAATAATAAGATGTAATTATAATTTTATTCTTTCTTATATTTATTTTTAAATAAATAATTAATCATTATCGTTTTGAAAAATAAAAATTAGACACTATAGTAAAAAACTCCCATCATAATAATATAGATATTATAATTTTAGTAGATTAGTTATATCAATCCGAAGGCTGCCTCTTTCGTCGATCAAATAGGTTGTGTTTGTGTTTGATTTATTTTATGTTACTCCTTTAATTTTTTTAAAGCACGAGATATTTTTATAGGTTTGACATATTTAAATTGTTCATAAAATTAATTTTTATTTGACTCTTAAAGTATAAGAGTTAGGTGATCATTCTGTAAAATTTATTTCTCCCTGTCATAATAGGGTAGAGCCACTCATACTCTTTTTATTTTATTTTTTAAATTTTGGATTCTTATGCAATTATTTTATTTTGGTATAAACTTTTGATATCTGAAAGTCACATTGGGCTCCAACTAATTAGGAGTTGAGCTAGGTCATACTATAAAAATGTAAAGTTTTCTCAGTACTAATTTTTTTATTTACAAAATTCGAATTTAAAACCTTGCTTAAAGAGAATAAATATCAAAATACTTGAACCAACCAAACATTGATATTCCTAGACAAATTTAAATCATAATTTCCATATTATATGGCCAGTTATATTTATACATAACTACACTAATATTTCAAACAGAATTAATCTCATACTAAAAAATTATATAAAAATATCTAAAAACATGACAAAAGATACATAGAGTGTATTTAAAATTAAAAAATAAAAAATAATTTGATTTGTTAATCAAATTTTATTTTTGAAATATTAAAGATAAAAATAATTTAATTTTTAAAATCTCATAAATTTTATTTCTTTTAATTTAAAAATTATATTTGGTCTGATAAAATTCATTAATATTTGATTTGATTTTAAATAAATAGGCTATTTTAGTGTTATTAACTACATCTTATAAAGGTAAAAATATAAAATAATAAAAATAAATCAAATTATTTTTTATTTTAATGAGTTCTAAACATAAGAAAATGATTTTCAAATCAATTCAAATTTCATTCTAATAATAAATTTTAAATACAAAATTTGATTTCTAAATCAAATTAAATCAAATGATTTTTAATTGATTCCAAATACTATCTAAGAAAAAAGTAGAGTGAAGTATTTCTAAAAATTGTTTAGACGAAAAAAAAACAACAATTAATCTCAACTTCAATTAACATAAAAACTAAGTCAAAAATATTCTTATCTTACAACTAAAATAAAACTACTTGAGGTAAAAGTAAATAACATTAGGACCAGATTTAAAATTTTCAAAAAAAATTGGTGCAACTTAAATCGAAGAAAACCGAGTGACATTTCCGTGGAACATGTGATAGTGCAAAAATGGCAGATGTCCATTGGTACTTGAGAAAGGGTATGGTGACACAAATTTATCAAAAAAGTTTACATGGAATCATCAAGACTCAATTGAGATGAAAGCTGAATTTTGCTGCCTCTTTTCTTTTCTTTTGTGTGTAGAGATATTTTATTAAATGGGAAATGCTTATATTAATTGATTGTTTAGAAAGAGGGAATCATAATGGCTCAATAATAACTAAGAAAAAGATAGTAGAAAGGAAGAAAGAATGGGAGAGAAATAGAGAGAAAGTGGTGGAAGGCTGTCAATGTTCCTTCTTGTGCGTGGCATTGTGGTGTGTGTGGACTTTTATTTTATATTTTTCTAATGAGTGCGGCAATTTGTGCAGAATCTGCGGTGAATTGTAGCTGAGAAACCAACAAATTCCAACTTGCTTAGCTTGTTTCTTTTTTAATTTTATTATTATATATTTGAAAAACACAGATTTTTGTAACTAAGAATGTGTTTGTTGGTAGTGATTAAGATATATATTAATTTATTTTGTGTAGAAGATATTAATTCCCTAACAACCATACTTCCCTTGAAGAAAAAATTGAGTTTAAAGTCTATCTCAATGTTTATTTTATGTATAAACTTGTTCTGTTCCATTGATCTTTGTCCCACCAAAATAAGGACATTTGGGTTTATCTAATAGAATAATCCTCTTATACATCCATATATATACACAAACATCGATATCTATCTATATCCAAAGTAAATACAACTTAAACTTATTTACTCATTTTATAAAAGTTAATTTTAGATGTGCCTTGTCCTTTATTTATGGGAAAAAACTTATTATAACCTAATTTTTTTTCTTAGTATAATTAGTTAAAGCACATGTAAGATATCCATAATCTTTTATTATCCTTTTTATTAAATAAGCTTTTTTCCTGTTTGTTTTGCGCCTAATAAATCAAAGTAGCAATTTTGGCAAGACGCTTGTGCAGATGGATAGTTCGAACTAACATTAAAAGAGAGAGAGTGATTGAAACAAAAGACTTCATGGATTGTGACAAATACAGACTAGCAAACAAATTAGCAGAACAACCACCCCTAACCCTCTCTACTTCTAAAATTTTCTCACAACTATTGATATATCAGTATTGGAGTCTGAAACATTTAATATTTTTTAGTTTGCAAAGGATTAAAATGACTAATTACCTAAATTTTACCATTGTATGCAATTTATATTGATATAGCAGCATTGTACGTGAATGTGTTCGATTAGTTTTTTTATGTTCAGAATAAAATAATTAAAACTTTTTGAGAAAAATTTTAAAAAAATATTTTTTTTCTAACAAAAATAAAACCGTACATGCTATTATATTGAAATGGTTATATAAGAAATAGTTATTATTTTCTCTCGAGTAGTGAATCAATTAAAGCTTATTTGGGAGGATAAAAAAAATGTATGGAGAGCTTTTTAATTTTAGTAAGATGTGTCTCTTTCTCTCTTTTCCCAAACAGAAGTGCAATTGTTATCTCAAATGGTTATGGTTATGGTTATGAGCATCTAGTCATATAGGAGGAAATATAGCCAGGTTGATTCATAGTCACGCCTGTGATTGGGTGCTTTTTGTTTTTTCTTCTTATATTAGTAAATTAAAGGAGGTGACGTTGCTCCGTGAAAGACCGTAAATTAAATCCAAGACATTTTAATCGATACATTTATCTTAACAATTGAGTTAACCTTCATTAAATTTAGCTATACCTTTTCTAATGCAATTTTCTTTTCACTTGTATCTAAATTTAATGAAATATATTGTACCCCAAAAAAATTAATGAAATACATTTTAAAACTTTAATTTAACTAGCTTAAATTTTAACTTGATCTACTCAAATATTCTTCTATTTAGAATCTTTTTACATTATACATAATAAAATGGTATCAGATGTAAAAAAAAAAATTGTAAAATTCTTAAGAATGCTATTTAGAATATGAAATATCCATATTTGCAATCAGATTTGTAGAAAGATTCCTAAAATTTTATTTTATTTTATAAGGAATACAATATTTCTACAAAACATGAAAAATTCTATTCGCATCCAGTGGGATGAAGAATGATATCACTATCCACCTTCATTAATTTAAACCTCCTTATACTCTCAATCTCTCTCCTTTTTTTTTTATTTTGAGTTGGTTCATGCATTTGTGGGCTTCAACTATCCTATGACACAGTTGCGGTAGCAGTCAATTAACAGTGGTAGATAAGGTAGGGAGGCTTTTATGGTGATTGTAATTTTTTACTCGATATGTTAGGATCAAGGGAAGATTTTTTTTAATGGTATTATTTTTACATACATATTTAAAGGACTAAAACTCTATACATGTGATAAAAAAGCACCTTTGAAATTTCATAAGATAATAAGTTTTGAATATTTATAATATAGTTCATTATCTTATTTATATTTTAGTCCAATATGATGGATACAATACAAATTCTCCTCCTCTTTCTTACAATACAAATTCTCCTCCTCTTTCTTCTTTTGAATGGACTTCCTTGCATAAGAAAGCTTTCCCTGTATGGTTCATATACATGTGGAAATTAGGTTACATTCCATTGACACTATAATTGATGACCTCCACCTTTGTGGTTCATTGTCGTAACATTTCGTGTTCCATCTTCTGGGGAGTAATGGCATTTGAGGAAGAAGTATTAGATCCACATTTGGTATGGCTTTGTCCAGAAGCTAAGCCAATCCCCATTCCCACTACGACCCCAACACTCAACGCCGGTCTCAAGTCTTTTTCTTTTCTTTTATTTTCTCTCTGTTTTCATAAATTTAACTGCAAAACTCAATATTGTTTACGATTTTTGAATTCCCAATATGATTTAAAAAAAAACCAGTACAATTGAACAATGAAAGAAAAAGCAGAGAAATATTGAAGGAGAAACACGGAAACTTTCTTTTTCTTTAGAAATAATTGAAATGAGAGTGAAGAAGGATCCCTGATCCTACCTGTCTACAGTCCACACATAGACATAGCACAAAGTAAAACTTTTGTTCTATTATTTGTTTGAAAAAAGTTAACCATACACTCTTAAACTGTTTATACCTTTTTTAAAAGTGTATAATTTAGTAAAATAAAAAATATATATTTTTTTTAAAGTGTAAAATTTAATGAAAAAATGATAAATATATATATATATAATGAATGATATTAAAATGAGTATAAAAAGTAATGTAAGAAAAAAATAAAAAAAAAAAAAGTTGTATTTGTTTGTATGCAGAATGAATAGATCTTTATTCTGGATGGGATCCCAAAATCTCATATCACAACCCAATTAGTTCCAAATCGGCCCAGCAACACACTAAGCCCACCTTCTAGAAAAGAGCAATGGACTGTAACAAAATCCCATCATAAATGGGGATAAAAGGATAAAATTCCCTTATAATTATCTACATTATTAAATATAAGCAAACCAAATTCCTAGAAGATTGTTACTCAAGTAAGTAACTTCACGCTATAAATAAAGGATTTATCTATTTATGTATATATCTAATTTCTCACATATTAATCTCATACAATGTAAATTTAAACTCGAGTGTTTAAGTGTCTTATAGGTACATTACTTTCTCTCTATCGTAATATAAAGAGGTGTCATCACCTTCAACTATTATGATAAGGGCAATGTACACCATCCTTGATCTCGATTCAGAATATTGACGTAGTTTGTGAGAATCTCTAAACTTGAATTCTCACCACCATTATGGCAAACACATGTAGGAAGACTGCAACCAACCAAGGCACCTTCCTAGACTAGCAGTGTGATATGGGGACCAAAGCATCCCTCACGAAATCCCTAAATCATGGCTCGGAGGAGGGCCGACTTGCTCCTCGTACGCCTAAACAGTACCTGCGTTCTATGGTATAGCAGCCTCTGCCACCAGAGCCCCAATTCCATCCCTCTATGACGGCTCAACCACCCACCATGGAAGAGTAGGTAGCACGGAATTTGCGATATTAGGAACTTCTTGCCATAATCCATGCCCAAAGTAGGCAGATTGCAGAGCTGCAGAGAATGCTCCACTCAAAGAAAGTTGATGAGAACAACCCCAAAGTGTAGGTGGAATCGAAAGCACGTAAGAACCCCAGACCTCGGATTAAATCAAAGCGCAATAATCAATAACCTTAGGAACAATCTGCGGCCTTCGAGCCTTGCCAGTAACAAGGCGCTCCCTATCAATTCAATCACCCGTTCTCCGACTTTATCAAGAGTGTGGCGCTCCCCAAGGGACTTAAGATCCCCTCCAATGTGGAACCTTACTACCAAACGCTAGACCCCCAAGAGTATTTAGATTCATTCAACTTATCCATGCTACTTGCAGGAGGAACTAAACCCATCATGTGTCACGCTTTCCTCTAAACTCTCAAGAAAGTTACGTTGAAATGGTTCTCGTCATTCCTACCAAAGTCTGTAAATGAATTCTTGGAGCTCACCACGAAGTTCCTTTAACAATTCACTACCATTAAAGCACAACCAAAGACCTCGACCAACATCATCTATTTTAGACAAGGTCAATATGAGTCCCTTTACGACTATATGACTATATTTAACAAGGATGCGCTACAAATCAAAGATCTCACTAAGGCAGTGGCCATTCATGCCATGCCATTGTGGTGGGACTGAGATTAAGACCCTTTACTTCGTTGTTGGCCAAAAAGCCTTCATCAACCTTATTGACCTCAAGAATAGGTCGAAAAAATACATTAACATGGATGAAGTCATAAAAGTAAAAAAAGACACTAAAAGAAGCGATGAAATCACTCCAAAAATTACACGAGTCTAATGCACCCCATAATCCTTTAAAGGGGCTGCACAGGGGAAAGTTCAATGAATATATCCTTTTCAAGGTCTCCAAAAGCAAACTCTAGAGGAAGTATACCACACTAATATCAATTGACTTCTGAGATTGTTTCCTTTTATGCTGTCAAGCACACCCTATAACAAGTCAAAAAGGTATAACTATCATAGAGGACATGGCCACCACTGAAGGTTGCATAAACTTTTAGGATACTATTAAAATGCTCATCTAAGAAAGGTGACTAGGACAATACATCCTCTAACCCTGTAATAGGACATTAGAGCGCTCCTCAGGAGGTAACTACATACAAAGTAGCTACAGCCCCCATAAATCCCAATCACTGAACCCGAGAAAAATCCCCAGCCAACAACATTAGCGAATTAAGCTCCATCGGAGGATAGTGGAGAGGAAACACGCGAAGGAGGAAGCTTTTGTGGGGATGACAAACCTAGCAAGCGTTGTGGCCCTGAGCCAACCCTGGAAGTCAAGCTCCGATTCCTCCAATTATCTACCTACTTGGTATCTTATAAGCGGAATGTCACTAACCAGACAGGCCAGAAACTTTTGAATAAAGCTACCTGGCATCTCGGTCAATACTTGATTTTACTGCACAAGGCGGTGGTGCTAGGTTTGCGACATGTATATATTATTATGCAACCCATCTTTCATGGCTTATGCCTAACAACTTTGTTTTGGTTGCTTATAGCTTATTTATATACAAACCTAAGAAATTTGGAATATATCAGTGTTTATAGCTCTTAAAGTGTAAAAGCTATTTCTTTGTGATGTTTGTAGCTCTCTATATGTAAATAAGTATTTCATTTCATATAAATGCTCCTCTATTAATTTAATATGAGATAAATAATGTTATATGAATACTATTAAGTAAATGTTAGTTTCACAAATAATTTTTTTATAAATTCTTCATAGAGTGTGAGGTCACGCACAAACATCAAGAGAGGAATAAAGATGCTGACTAATATGATACATGCACATTAGTTTTGTCACATCACTTTTTGGGAATAATTTGTACAAAATTTATCTGTAAAAGTAATATTTTTTAATTTTATATTCTTATATTAAATAATATATTTTTTTTTTATATATTATTTAATATTATTTATTATACATATTTTTTTATTATTATTTTTAATTAATTATATTCATTAAAAATAATATAAACAATAATATATTCCTTTTAAAAAATATAAGAATATTTTTTTAAATATTTTTATACATTATATTCTTATCTTAATATCAAATACAAACACCATCAACTACTAATATAAAGTGAATAATTTTACATAAATACAACAAAGAATAAAAAATGTGGATTGACATGTTAGTACTTGTCAGTCCTCTAGTATATAATAAACAATATGCTAAAATTGTATGAAATAATGTCAAACCTTTTTTTTATATATTCAAGCGGTTTAATATTTTTGTTTTGTATTTATTGACATTGATTATGTGTAATCAATCAATAAATGTGTACTGATAAAGGTTAACCAGTGATAAGTGAGTTACACTCCAAAATTTTAATATTAGAGAAAGTAATTATTGAAAAAACTTTTAATTACAATATTATCTGAGAAATTAATCTCATAATATTCAAAAAATTAATCTCATAATAATACTTGTGAGAATACCTTAATCAAAGACTAAAAATTTAATATGAATGGATAAATGGATTGCATCATGAAATTTTCATTTGGTCAACTATATATAATTAGCAAAGTCTATTTTCAAATTAAGACAAGAAAAAGGCGCAAGTTAAAAAAAAGTCACCTTTTTTAACTGTAAGAAATAATTTGAAAACGTATTTAATTTTAAAAAATCACTTAATTAATCATATTTAATATGATCCCGTGAGATTGAATACCAAATTATGACAAACATTTAATATCTAATATTATATACATTCTCTTGCAGACACATTTAAGTGTCTACCGCTTACACGTCAAATAAATGTTTCAATTTCACACAAGAAAAAAGTGTACTTTATCTCTGTGCATCACATCTATTTCTAGCAAGAAACAACACTTTTGTGTTGGGAAATTACACAAAAAAAATTTGTCATCAAATTTATAAAAAACAAAATAAATGTAGGATAATTACACATACAAAATTAATAATGAAATTCAATCAATTGTGCCTACATCTTCAGGTTATTGTAAATATTTTATTGATAAAAAAATATAAAAAATGTTTACAAAACACTTAAAATCTCACAACCTATAACCCAATTACACTCAGAAACTAAAATTTTTCTCTAAACTTTTTGTATTTCTCTCTCTAGGATTTTTCTCTCTTTGTTTTGGAATGAAATTTTCTTTCTGCAGAGACTTCTATTTATAGAAGCTAAAATCCTCCTTCACGCGTTTTTGCCAACTAAAAATTGGTTGGCTTCCTTCAAATTATTTCAACAATTGCTTTCGGTGCAATTGAAATTTCAATAATTGAGGATGCACTTTTCGATGCTTGATTGAATTGGGGGGGCCACAATTTGACCAACAATCTCCCACTTGAAGACTGATTTCAATCTGTCTTCACACCTCGATCAATGCAGCAACCTTCTCTGGTCTGTTACTCTAGCAGGTCAACTGAAGTTGAACACAACTTCAGTTTATCGATAGTCACCACTTTTGTTAACATATCTGCTTGGTTCTTACTTCCTTGGATTTTCTTTAATGTTAGCACCTCATCCTCAAGCAGAGTCCTGATGAAGTGATAACGAAAATCAATGTGCTTTGTTCTGGAATGAAATGCTGAATTCTTTGCCAAATGTATTACACTCTGACTATCACTATACAAAACACTCTTTTCTTGGATTAATCCCAGTTCAGTTAACAATCCTTGAAGCCATATCAATTCTTTACTGGCTTCTGTTACTGCCACATACTCAGCCTCTGTAGTGGATAAAACAACAATCTTTTGTATCTGCGACATCCAACTAACAGCTGTAGTTCCAACAGTGAATATGTAACCGATGGTACTTCTTCGGTGATCGACTTCACCTCCAAAGTCTGCATCTACAAACCCTTGCACTTTTAATCCTCCTTTACCAAAGTACAAACACTTTTCTGTAATGCCTCGTAGATACCTCAAAATCCACTTACTGCTTCCTAGTGAGCTTTACCTGGATTTGACATAAACCTGCTTACAACTCCCACTGCATGGCCAATGTCTGGCCCCTTACAGACCATTGCGTACATCAAATTTCCGATGACTGAAGCATACGGAACTTTAGCCATGAATTCTCCTTCTTCCTCTATTTGAGGGGACTGATCCTTGGATAAGCGAAAATGACTAGCCAAAGGTGTGCTAACCGGTTTGGCGTTGCCCATGTTGAATCTTTTCAAAACATGGTTGATGTACTCTGCCTGAGATAACTACAAAATCCTTCTTTGCTTATCTTTCGTGATTTGCATTCCAAGGATCTTCCTTGCTGGACCTAAATCTTTCATGTCAAATTCATTTGACAACTGCATCTTCAAGTTTCTGATCTCGTCTATATCTGAACCTGCTACTAACATATCATCGACGTAAAGTACCAAAATGATATAACTGGACTTATATCTCTTG
This sequence comes from Ormosia semicastrata, assembly GCA_029884595.1. Classification (NCBI taxonomy): domain Eukaryota; kingdom Viridiplantae; phylum Streptophyta; class Magnoliopsida; order Fabales; family Fabaceae; genus Ormosia; species Ormosia semicastrata. The sequence goes on along the minus strand of JAQQTO010000055.1, from coordinate 24,172,596 downwards.
AAGAAGCAACAGTGGTTGACATTGCACTTCTGGAAACTTTCCTTGTGCATGAAGCCATCAAACTTCCTGTACCACTGTCTTGGAGCTTGTTTCAAGCCATACAAGCTCTTCTTTAATTTGCACACTATATTCTCCTTCCTTTTTTGTGATAAACCTTCTGGCTGGTGCATGTATATCTCCTCATCTAAGTCTCCATGAAGAAATGCAGTCTTCACGTCCAACTGCTCAAGGTAGAGCTCTTCACTAGCAATAATACTTAACACAAATCTGATAGTATTGAGCTTCACAACTGGAGCAAAGATTTCGGTGTAATCGACTCCTTCCTTTTGCTGGAATCCTTTGACAACTAGTTAGGCTTTGTATCTCTTGAAGCCATCATGCTCCTCATTCACCTGATACACCCATTTGTTGTGAAGTGCCTTATTCCCCGCGGGTAACTCAGCTAGTTCCCATGTCTGGTTAGAGATCAGAGACTTCATCTCGTCTTTCATGGCAAGCTCCCACTTGTTAGCATCTTCAGTCTGACAAGCTTCATCATAGCATTCAGGCTCCCCTCCATCAGTCAGCAACAAATAGTTCATGTATCTCCTGTTAGGCACATGAGGCCGAGAAGACCTTCTCAATATAGGAGTTGGAGTATAAGACTGTGGTGTGTCGAACTGCTGTACATTGCTCTGTTCAGTTGATTCTTCTAACTGAGGAATCTCAATTATAGGACCTTCTGGGACATCAGCCACCTCTGCATACATTGGCCCACTCTGTTCTGAGTCACTGATGTCTGTGTTATGCCTGTCCTTGTACATCACTCTTTCTTTAAAGATCACATCTCTACTACGGATCATCTTTTTGTTTTCATCATCCCAAAGGCTAAGCGATAGCCAAAATCATCTTCACCATAACCGATGAAAGTGCACTTCTTCAATTTGGGATCAAGTTTATTTCTACCTTGATCACTGATGTGCACATATGCTACACAACCAAAAACTCTAAGATGTGAGAGTTTTGCCTCTTTTCCGCTCCATACCTCTTCTGGTATTCTGTGCTCCAATGATACCGATGGACCTCAATTGATCAAATAAGCTGTTGTGTTGACTGCTTCTGCCCAGAACTGCTTCGGTAGGCCTGACTGCACACGCAAGCTTCTGACTCTTTCAGTCAACGTTCGGTTCATACGCTCAGCTACACCATTGTGTTAAGGCGTACCCGGCACGGTCCTCTCCATTTTGATCCCGTGCACATAGCAAAACTTCTTGAATCTGGTGTCTTCATATTCACCACCATTGTTGGTTCTGAGATTTTTGATCTTCAACACTGTCTCATTTTCAACCATGGCTTTCCATATCCTAAAAGCCTCAAACACTTCAGACTTATGCTTTAGAAAGTAAACTCATACCTTCCGAGAGTGATCATCAATGAAGGTCACAAAGTAGTGTTTCCTACCAATTAATGAGACATTCGTTGGACCCCAAACATCAGAGTGAACAAGCTCGAGTCTTTCCTTCTTTGGGGTTCTTCCACTTGTCTGAAAGCTGACCCTCTTCTGTTTTCCAAGTATGCAATCTTCGCACATGTCAATCTCAACTGACTGTAGACCTGAAAGTTTGCCCTTCTAGTGTATAATCTTCATCCCTTTCACACTTATTTGGCCAAGTCTCTGGTGCCACAGATTGGGATTTTCGTTTCCAGCTGCAACTGCAATTGAGCAGCGTGACCCTGCTGTTACGTAAAGAGTACCACTCTTTTTGCCTCTAGCAACCGTCATTGCACCCTTCGAAATCTTCCAATCATCACCGTGAAAAATCGTAGTGTAGCCTTCGCTAGCCAACTGCCCTACTGAGATTAAGTTCTTTCTCAGGTCGGGAATATGTCTGACGTCCTTCAGCTCCCAAATAGACCCGTTTAACTTAATCTTCACTACACCTTTACCAATAATAGCACAAGGTTGATCATCACCAAGATATACTTTTTCAAGGTTTCCAGGGACATACTTTTCGAAGAATTCTTTCTGCGAAGTAGCATGGAATGATGCTCCAGAGTCTAACACCCAAGACTCTTCATTGCTCTCCAAAGAGCATATCAACGCATCATTTCCTCCTGAGGTGGAAGTAACATTTGTCTCGTCCTTCGCCTCCTGATTCTTCGGTGCACTCTTGCACTGATTTTTGTAGTGTCCGGTCTTCCCACAATTCCAATACTCGATGGTCTTTGAGCTACTGGAATTATTAGGATTCCTAGATTTAGACCTTCTGTCCTTTGATCTTCCTCGGTAGTTCGATCTTCCGCGTCCATTTCCTCTGGTTGAATTTCTTCCTCTTGACTCTGTATGCAAAACTGAAGAGGTTGACGATTCACCCGACTCTCTCCGTCGGATCTCTTCACTGAGAACCAGGTCACGAACATCATCAAATTTCAACTTATTGCTTCCCGATGAGCTACTCACAGCCGTGACAGTAGCATTCCAACTTTCTGGTAGAGAAGACAAAAGTATCAATGCTCGTACTTCTTCATCAAATTCAATTCCAACTGAACTCAACTGGGTTGTGACTGTATTGAGTTCATTGAGATGTTGAGCTACCGATGCTCCTTCTGTCATCCGCAAATTGAATAACCGCCTCATCAAGTGAACTTTGTTAGAGGCCGACGGCTTCTCATACATACTGGAGAGAGCCGCCATAAGACCCGTTGTGGTCTTTTCCTTTGCTATATTGAAAGCAACATTGCGAGATAACGTCAATCGAATAATGCCAAGGGCTTGTCTGTCTAGAAGAGCCTAGTCTTCATCCTTCATACCCTCTGACTTCCTTTCTGAGAGAGGTTGATAAAGTTTTTTTTGGCACAAATAATCTTCGATCTGCATCTTTCAAAAGTCAAAGTCCGCACCATCGAACTTTTCAATTTTCACCTTTCCTTCGTCTGTAGTCATCGCTCCCACTCGAATCTGACTTCCTCAGGATCGTTTCTGACAATTTCTGCGAACTACCGTGCTTTAGAACACCTCCGTGGATAAATTGGTAACGCTGACCAATTTTTACTATTCACAAAATTTACTATTCATGAATTACTATTCATAAAATTCATTATTCACGAAATTTACTATTCGTGAAATTTACTATTCACAAAATTTACTATTCATGTAAATAGTACCACTTTAAAATTAGCAGAAATAACCAACTAACTCTGATGTCAGTTGTTGAGAAATTACACAAAATTTCCCTATCATCAGATTTATAGAAAGCGAAATAAATGCTGAATAATTGCACACACAAAATTGATAACGGAGTTCGGCCAATTGTGCTTACGTTTCCGGACTGTTGTAAATATTTTACTGATAAATGAAATATAAAAAGTGTTTACAAAACACTCAAAATCTCACAATCCACAACTCAATTACACTCAGAAACTAAAGCTTTTCTCTAAGCTTTTTCTATTTCTCTCTCTAGGATTTTTCTCTCTTTGTTTTGGAATGAAATTTTCTTTCTACAGAGGCTTCTATTTATAGAAGCTAAAATCCTCCTTCACACATTTTTGCCAACCAAGAATTGGTTGGCTTCCTTCAAATTATTTCAACAATTACTTTCGGTACAATTGAAATTTCAATAATTGAGGATACACTTTTCGGTGCTTGATTGAATTGGGAGAGCCACAATTTGACCAACACTTTGCTTTCGCAGTGTGTGTCTTCCGTTTCTTGAAAATAACACCATTTGTTTTCAAAACTTACTTTCTATTTAAAACTCATTTTTTATTTATTTGTCTTTTTTTTCGCTTTTCTTCTACTTTAGTGAATATGAGAGAAAAAGAAACATGTTTACGATCAAGAATAAAATCTTAAATTTTATGTAAAAATTATTTATTAAACATTATTAACTTCTATCAAGTTGATAGTTATTATAATTATAAAATTGTCCTGATTAAACTGTCCTTTCTCTAGTCATAACGATAATAACAATGGCTGGTTTGTAATGAAGATAGAAATGATGGCAGTGATTTTTGCGATGAAAGTGATGAAGATGGTTGTGATGGTGGTTACATTGGTGGCAGCAATGATGGGTTGGCGGTGGTAGCTGACAACGTAGTGGTAGATGTAACATGGAGGTGATTATAGTGGGTTACGTAGTTTTAGAGAAAACACTCGAGATTCTCAGTAAACTTCAAATTTTTAGAAAAAGAAAGAAAGAAAGAAAATCCACCTTCAAACGAATTTTTACAATATTTCGAATTATTAAAAATGTGATTTGGCATAAGAATATTTTTTTCTGCAAATTAAACTCCCCCTAAGTGTACATAAATAATTTTCTTTTATCACCCAGCTTCCTATTCCATTTTTTTTTCTTTGGTGGAAAACTTACCTACTTCTTTGTCACCAGTCCATTGTCTCCTTGGATTAATGACAGAAATGCCTCGTATAATGGTTTCTGCTAGCTTCATGATGCTTGTTGCTTAATTTTAGTACAGCACAGGAATAGCATTATTTTACAAATTATGTATTCAAGTCTTACTTTTCTTGCCAATTAGCATGAATCTTGTACTTCAAAAAGGAATGTGTTAGGTGGACTCTCGAGGGTGTTTCGAGGTCCAACAGATAAGCAACAAACTGTTCTGGTAGACTTTTAACGAAGTGATGCACATATTAATATGAAAACAACATACCCGGATATCCTATAGTTAATACAATACAGATGGATTAGTTGCTTGAGTTCACCAAATGAGATGGATTTCTTCTCAAGAGATTTTTAAGTGCTCTCCAAGTAAAAGAATGCTCTTGTTCTGTATTATTAAATGTATGTCATACTAGTTATGTGAGCTATAACTATTTTTCACTTTAACTACATTTTTAATGCTATAGTTAATGTGACACACATTTAATAATACAAAGTAAGATAAATTTATTGCTCCAAGAACACTTAAAGAATTTTTCTTCCTTCTCGATCCTATGAGATTGACTAATGCCATTATGCAAATACCAAACAGAAACTGTAACTTGACTCATCTTCAACATTCAGTGTTTAATGCTTCAACTCAAAAGATAATGACTCGATTCAGGAAATAAGTAGTTGAGAAGAGGGAGCAATCTCCTTGAAACTCGACAGCTTTGTATGTGGGTGATGCTAAATTTATTACAAGTTTTTCCAGCACATGGGTCAAAATTTAACTTTCCCACCTGGATGGTTTGCTAAGCACAGAATCTTTCCTTATAATACAGCTTCAATTACAGACTAACTTCAAACAGATGTAGGTGCACATATTCAATGTAATGAAGAACAGAATACTAGTGAAAAATAAATCACACAAAACTTGTTACTGAGAGTTGAAACGGAAGGACTCCTCAGACGCATACTTAGTTCTCATGCTGTAATGGTCAAACTTTGGATTGTTATAATCAACAGCCCTGGTCTCAACTGGTTTTGCCTCAGCTCCAACTGCCCCAAAAACTTCTCCACTCTTTTCACGTTGCCGATGTCTTGGCCTTTCTTTCTGGCTCTTAGATTTAGTGTATGGTGGAATCTCAGTTGATCCATAGAATTCAGCAGCATACTCAGGTTGTTTTGACGATCGATGCTTACTTGACAAAGAAGGGTCCTTGAAACTGCTTGATTTTATCTTTGGGGTTGGGGGCTTCATTTCTGTATATTTCTCAGCTGTGTTTGGAGTATGGACCTGCTGCCTATTTTCGGTAAGAGGAGCAGGAGCACTTCGCCTATTGACCAATGGAGGCACCACTTCATCTTCAGCCATCTGAAGACAATCTTTCCGTGGTGTTAGGCCTCTCTTGGGGCTGTCAGATCTGAAACGCCAGGGTATGAATTGAATGAATGCACTAGCCAATGCATCAAGGGAGAGCTTGGAAAGATCAACAATAAGCTGTCCAAAAGATGGCCATCCTGGCTCCTCTTTACTGCTCTCCAGGATTGGTATGGGTTTCTTATTGCTTGCTTGCCCTTTAAACTCTATTTCTGAAGGTCGCTGCAGCATTTGTGCAGTGTAATTAGCCAACCAGCAAGGGTGAAATACTTTTTTAAAATGAACAGTATGACATAAGTAAAATATTAGGTTTTGACATGCCAAGGCACAAAGAAAAATAGGATTTTACAGCAAAAGGATGAAAGTTAAATGGGGGGGGGGGGGAATGCTACCTTTTGCCCCCCACAACCCGAAAAGTAAAAAAACTAAAAAGAAAGGAAACAAAGAAATTATTCCACTTTAAAAAATGAACAAGCAGTAAATTTGAAGTTTTGACTTTCAAAAGAATTGTTGCAGTTTCAAATAATTCTAGTCATGCTCTGGCTCATCAACATGCAGAGGTGTACAAGATAAAGCAGAATAACATTTGGCAACATTATAAGGTTACAACAAGTAAAACGTTGTATAATTCTGAAATTTGTAGATTTACAAATTCTATTGAAGCAAAATAGACATACCGTATTTGAGAAGAAAGAGGATCCAAATCCCTGTTGAAGCATGCATGTGGCATATCCTACTATGACAGCACCAACAACCATAAGGATATCTGCAGAAAAAACCACAAAATAGACTAAAATCAGAAAGTTAATTGGAGATAGAGAATCTCATGGACTAAATAAAAGATGCAGTCACATGAACACTGTTTTCAAATTTACATATTCCCCATTGTTTCACTTCTCTGCTGAATACAGCAAATTCACATTTTCCACCAAACAATCACACAGGTAAAGATGCGTACTGAACACATATAAAGGGCAATCTTCTGATAAAGAATAAATCAAATATACCAAGAACATAGTGAAATTAAATTGAACTTGTCTGACTGGCATTTTCTATCCCATTTATGGACCACAGCCAGGGGAGTTAAGACTAGGACTGAGCAGTCACATCAGTTGGATGAACTAAATTCACCAGTAATGACATTATCTAATGTATCTGCTTCACAAATCTAGTCCACGAGGGCTAAAGATGTTCCCTTAAATTTGAGGATGGAATCATGCCAGATACAGCTACCATTTCATATCAATATGCATCCAATAAAGCCACCCTGCCCAGCTTATCTAAAATATGCCATGAGAGAAATGCAAGTAAACTATCATAGCAGAAATTGTCCAGCAACTGATGTTCATAGTAGTCAACAAACACTCATGCCAATATGACATACAATCAACATATAGTATTTTTCTCTTTATTTCTTCATAACTGATATTGGATACCTTTATTCCTAATCCTTCTTTCCTTTCTTTTTGTCTGTTTACAGGTGATATACAAAATTCAAAACCAGAACTTAAGCATCAGAATCACATGTTGCAAAGACCAAAGTTTTTATTCTTCAGTGAACATAAATCATTCAAAACTTTCTTGTCTTGTCATCACATGTTTGGAAGGTAAAGGAAAAAGAATCAGATAATTATCATCTTAATCAACTCACAGAATTATATTAAATAACAAAACATATCAAACAGACAATAAGAATTTAAACCTGTACTGGAAATTGAACTAGATTGATAATCACAATCCTCCTGGTCGAGAGAGATTTTCCGAAGAGCAGCATTTCCTCTATCAATGACCAACAAGGAACAGGTGGGCCGAACATATACCACATCAAAATCATTTGAGAACTTAGCATCCTCACTGGGCCCATCCCTGTAGCCAGCAATGTTTGACTTTCCTCCAGCAACGGTTGTCACACCTAGAAACTACAAAGATCAGTAACGATATCCTTTTTCATCATTCTCACTGATCATTCTGCCCAATACATTAAGATTTCATCTGTCAATATCTGCAGAGGCAGAAGTCACATACATGTTCAACAAATGGTAAGGTATTATTGGTCCTGTATTATGCATGCAGGACATGTCCATAACCTACTGGCCTTAGTGTTTGAATGAAGGGATTAACCATTATGCCGTGTATTGGACTGTGGGATTCTCATGCTAAACATCTCTAGCAGGATTCAAAACTTCCATTAAAAAGAATTTCAGAATTGCATCTCAGGGTACTATTAACACTTCTATATTGAATTCCTCTTAGTAAATTTTATGTCAAACTCCATTCTAATATAGTTAAATACTAACAGATCATGTTAGTCCAGACTAGATCCTGAAATCTAGTAACTCAATTAACACATACCAGCATCTCCAATCTTTCTGATGGCCATATTCTGAGTATCAGCAACATAAACATTCCCTTTATCATCCATGGTTATCCCTTTGGGATGATTAAAACGAGCATCACTTGGTTTTCCATCCACATGACCAGTGTGGCCCTGAAATGACCCAGCCACCAATCTTCCTCTACTATCTGCAGTAACACAGAGAAAACAGAATGAACTAGGAAATAAATGTAAGTCCAATGAATAAAGGCCAAATCATTCTAATTTTCAATTAATCCAAAACTCTGTTACACTTGCTAGATAACTTTCATTTACTAATGCTTTTAAGAGAAACTCATGAACCAAATATATCATTAAGCTTAGGCTTTGATATTTCCTTTTTCTTTTTCCTTTTCCATATTTTGACCCTTAGTTTTGCCTGGGGAATTATCAATTCCCAGTTTAGTTAAACCAGCCACAAGAATAAAAACCCACATTCCTTCTTTTTATTTTTATCATCATTCTTACAATTCAACTGCAAAATACAGAACCAATTTGAAAGAACTATGAGAAAAAGTAAGGACATCCCAGGAATGTATATCAAAACTGCCATGTCCTAAAAAATCAAATTTGCTAATAATATTTATAAAAACCAAGAAGACAAGAGCAGCCATACATTGGGACAATGGTGGGGTAATTCGAACAATGTTGCTATTAATTGCATCAACAGCAAAGAGTTCACCATCCTCCTCAGAGACACGGATCCTATAAGGGATGACCCCAATATTGTTTCCTTCCACAACAGTCTCAACTACATAACCATTCTCAAATTGAAGAACATTCCCATCTGAAAATAAAAATAACAAATTACATTTATATAACCATAACAATGTTATGTTATATTATACATATAACTAACTTATCATTATAGAATGAGCAACTACCTGAGTGTGGCGTCTTGGAGGTAGACCTTGTCCATTTGAGAAGTGAAGACAGATGCTTAATCAATGGTCCTGATTCAACAACATTGTTTAATTAAATTAACCAAAAAGAAAGAACCACAAAAAAAAATTAAAAAAAAAAGCATACCCACATTGTAAACAAATCATACAAAAAGTTTAGCATACCACATTTTAAAAAGATCGAAAATTTAGCTTACCCATTTATTTAAAAAAATGGAAATTAAAGTTGTTTTTTACCTGCAGGAGCAGCGTGAGCTTGAAAAAGGAGAGAGAAAGTGGCAGCGAGTGCAATGAAAGCATACAAGCGAACGTGATTTCTCATAGTTTTTTGCGAATGGGGAGTGAGGGAAGAATAAATAATACAAGGTTATGTTGTGTGTTGTTACTTTGAGAAGAAGCTATGGAAGATGAATGCAGTGGTAAAGGGACATTTTGGGAATGAGAAATGGCAGCGAAAGCACGCAATCTAGATACTAGATACAAACTAGCAAGTGGGTTCTTCTTCTTCTTCTTCGGCTTCTACTTCGTCTTGTTCGGCACAGTTACAGCACCTGCACAACAATGCTCTTCACTCTTCATTGTCTCTCTCTCTCTCAAATGTTCTTTTCTTTATTGCTTTTGGATTTTAACTTTGTTTTTTCCATTTACGCGGAAAGTGAGTTTTTCGAGGAGGGAAGGGAAGGTGATGAAAATGAAATGCTTTTTTGTTTTACTGCATTGCATTTTAGGCTTATTATGGTTTTGCCTCAGTGCCTCTCACCACTACCTTCCATCCAGTGTCATTCTCGTTGATTTTCACGACACATCTCATTTTGATTACAATTCTTATATTTTTATATCAAATAATTTATATATATATTTTACATATTATTTATTATGCATTTTTTTTACTGAATTACATTCATAAAAAATAATATAAAAAATAATACACTCTTAAAAAATAATGTAAAACTATCTTTTTTTATGTTATTCACAAACATTAATTAAAAATAAAAAATATGTTGCAAATCCTAACGAGTGTCACGAAATTATTGATTAAGAAATATTAAATATTTTATATTATTTAAAAAATATTAATTTTTTAATAATTTCAATATAATATTTTTTTTTTTTTTATTTAATTTTTTATTTCATCTCAATAAAAATACATTGCAATTTAAAGTGATAATAGGAGAATTCTTGCATAAATTGATTACAATCAACTTAAGTAGATTAAGTCAATAAAATAAATAATATAATATTAATATAATAATACATATAATATTTATTTAATATAAATTAATAATATATCAATACTTTACTAGTTTAATAATCTAAATTAAGTACATTAAATTTATAAAAAATAATAACAGTTGATAAGCAAGTTAAAGACAGTACATCGACTTCATAAAATGAGGAATGTAAAATAAACCATTCAAACAGTATGTCCTTACAAAAACTACATTACGACATGAAAGTTAAACTAACTAATTCCTTGATTATAGGCTTTGGCGAGAGTTGTAGACCATATGATATGTGCCCAAAAAGTTGAGTTTTCTCATAAAGTTTCTATGCTATCTCTCTTTTTTTTTAACATGTTAAAATATGTTTTTTAAAAGGAAACCTTGTGTTTAAAATATACAGCATGGAGACAATAGTATCTTCTGAGATTGTATTATATTAGATTTCATTTGAGTTAGAAGCGGTAATACCATAATTATCTTTACTCAACTATATTATTAATATTATTATTAAATTTCTCATAAAATAAATAGTGTTCTTTTTTTATGTTTCATGAGGTATCTATATTCCTTTCCAACATAAGATTAAGAGCATCCTTGACACAGATTTTATCAATGTGAACACAATTTTTTTTAAATAATTTTTTTTACTACTTATTGTATGTTTGACAATTTTTTTTTTTATACAAAATTTAATGCATTATAATATTTTTTTCATAAGCTTGAATTTGAAGTTTATAATTTTAAATTATAAATTATTTCAATAGTTTTGAGATGTAAATATCATTTTATCTTTAATTAAATAAATTTTTTAATCATTTTATACATCTTTTAATAATTTAATATATAAAAATAATTATTTTTATATCATCCAAATAAAATAAATTATTTTAAAATTACTTTTCAACTAATATATTTAAATATAAAACTAATTTTATTATAATTAATTATACAATAATCTATGAAGACTTTACCTAATAAGGGACATGATACAAATACAGATACTTAACACACTAAATTCAAAGATTGTAACAATCGATATGACATATATATATAAGTAAATTAAAAACTTGATTTATGTATGTATATATATATATATATATATACACAAAATTATAAAATTTAAGAAAAAATATTCTTAATTTATTAATATCATTTCTATAAACTTGAAGATTTTTTATAATATCTTAATACATGTTATATGTGTCAATATTTGCTACCTAATAGGTCTTTCCCATAAAATATGAAGCATGATTTTCTATTGATATTTTCTAAAAAATTTTTAAACTAACTTCTCATAATAGAACTAATTATGTACAAATGCATGTGCATCTAAAAAATTTAACTAGAGAGAATATTAGTGTGAACAAGTTTCGGTGACGACGAAGTAGACGACTTGGTACGAGTAAAGGTAGAAGAAGCAGATGAAAATAGTGATGTATGAAAAGGTAAAACTTAAAATACTGATATGTGAAAATAGTAGTTTGTAACGTCAGTCGTGTGATTGAGTTTGAGTGAGTTACGAGCTTACCAATTAAACATTAGTGATAGAAATTAATTTTTTTAAAAAATATTAATGAGTCATATTCAAGTCGTATCCTAAACGTGTCCAAACGTATCCAAATCATATTCAAGTCGAAAAAAATAATTTTTTTAATCATACATATTTAGACACGTAAGAGATGTGTCTCATACATGTGTTTCTATGTATTCAATACAGACATGTATCTAACATGTAAACACACCTCAAAAATAATGCATCTATACTTCATAAATAATAATTAATTATTAAAATAATCATAATTTTTACAATTGAATCAAACACACACTAATTCCTACCGCATGTAACACGTCAATGGTGATGGGCCTGATGGCCAGTTGCCACAAGCACTTTTAGTAAGATTTGAATTACTGCACTATGGGCTTGTTTAAAAAAATTAAAAATTAAAAATTATATTGATAATCGATTATTGTTATAATCGATTTATTTTTATGTTTGGATCATTAATCGTAAAATAATTTTAAGTTAATATGATTTATTTAGATGATATAAAAAAAATCATTTTTATGTATTAAATTACTACAATAAATATAGAATGATTAAAAAATTTATTTAATTAAAAATAAAATAATATTTACATATCAAAGTATAAAAAATAATTTATAAATTAAAATCATAAGTTTCAATTTTTAACTTATAATTATTAGCTAAAAAAACTTTTATTTTACATTAAATTTTATATAAATTTTTTTAAAAATATAATCTTTTTACCCAATCATAATAATTATTTCATAAAATAACTTAATCCTTAAAAAATAATTATTTAAAAAAATTAATCTTTCCCAAACATACCCTACATATAACATCCGTTCGCATAAAATGAACTATATGATATTATGTTAGATGTGTTCACTGTTCTATTTCATTCAAAAATTAATATCTAACTTTTAATATAAATTATAGCCGTGACAAATTAGTTACATTAAAAGGGAGGGACTTTTTTTTTTTGGTCACAAAAAGAAGGGACGGGTTTGGATCACTGTAAATCATCTGTGGCCTTGACAATTTTACGGCCCCATCTATTGGCTTCTAACCCATCCTACCTTGCAAATTGGAGTCATTTTACAATACTCATATAAGTCACTGTTGTTTACCTAATATTATAAGTTATTCCAGTTTATAAATAGCTGTGTTTATTTATATATTTGTCCTACAATTACTGTTATTATAATTGAACCCCAACATTATTTTAAGGAACCCATTAGTGCTTGCTTTGCAGTTACAGTGTCTCTCTCCCATCACTCTTTGGATCTAAAATCACCCTCCATCATTTGTGGGACAAAACAAAACACAAAAACACTAATTATGTCCATCCAAATTGAAGTCAGAAGAATACATCCAAAGACTTCCAGTCAACATATGAATGAATACCTGCAGTTTAATGATTGTTTCAGATATTTTAGACACAGATCAAAACAAAAGAACCATTTGTTGAATAATAGAAAAATAGCTAACAATGCTCAAGAGGTAGTATTTACATTCGATCTCGTGTCCAATCTAACAATAGTAGAAGCTGAAAAATTGCATACATCTTGGATCATCAATCATTAGCTTCCCCTTCCCCAAGGGTTTTAAGAATTTGAATTATGAATTTTCTTTGCCATTGTAGCCAATGTGCTGCATATTACCAAAGCTTTCCCTGTAATTGAATCATCCTCCAACCTACAACACTCCTTATACATTTTGTTGCTAAAGCTGGTAATCTTTACCCACCAGCCAAAGCAAAACAATCCTGCCCCATCAACAAACTATTATGAAAGTAAACTCAATGGAAAATTTGTTTCCTACAGCACAACCATAAAAAGACCTGGTTGTCGAAGAGGAGGAAAGGAGCAAGAGCTCCATCTGGGCTATTCATGTATGGAAGGAAGGTAATAAAGTACTTTATATGTTGGATCCAGGTGTTCAAATCCAATCTTAACTCTACCAAAAAAAAATAATTCAATCCTAACTAAAAATCATATTAAAAACTGAATTGAAAAAGCAAAATTTAATCAAATCTAAATAAATTTATTTATTTTATTTGATTTTTAAAAATTGATTGCATTAGATCAGTTTTCAATTTTAATTTTTAAAATTGATACAATAAAATATGAATTTATTAATATTACATAATATAATTTTTTATTATAAAATTTATATTTTTAATTTTTCATACACTTCTCTCACTCTTTGTGTTGCTTTCAATCAAATATTATTTTATACATGTTAAATGATTTATTCTATTTTTTTTTCATTTTATTTCTTTTCTTTGTAATTGGCAAGACTGCTTTTAGCTTATAAAATTATATGCTTATAAAAATTTTTGGCAAAAAATTGATTAAATTGATCTAAACTGATCTAAACCAATAATCGATTTTGAAATCTAAACCAAGCTAATTGATTCTCCATATTAAAGAACTGATTAGATTGGATCAGTTAAATTTTCATCCTAAAACTGATTTAATCCAATCCTCTAACACCCTACTTCATAGTGTAACTCAATTTGCTTTGAACAATTTTTGGATTGGAGAAGCTACTCATTTCATTTGTAACTTAGCTATTTCAAACATTTTGAGACTACATTAATAAAATACTCTCTTTCGTAGAAGAAAAAGAGTTATATCTCTTGTGCACATTCTGAATACTGTTAAGCCAGAAAAGTTGAAGAATTTTATACCTATTAGCCTGTGCAATGTAGGTTATAAGATTATTACCAAGGTAATTACAACCAGTCAACCAGGTTGAAACGACATCTTGATTTCTTCATGTTCCTAAACTAGTGTATCTTTGCTCCCAGCAGTTGGAGTGCAGATAATATAGTAGTGGCTCAATAAGTTATCCATTCTATAAGGAAGAAAATGGGCAGCAATGGTATTATGACGTTAAAGGTAGACCTTGAGAAGGCTTATTATCAAATTAGTTGGAAGTTTATGTCTGATGAGGGAGATTGTTCTTAAAGTGCATTTCGTTAATTTGATTATGATTTGTGTGGGGATCTCAATACAGATCCTTTAGAATGGTAGCCTCGCTAATTCTTTCTAGACAACCCGTGGAATTAAGCAAGGCAATCCATTATCTCCATTTTTATTCGTGTTATGCATAGAGAGACTGACTCATCTAGTTGAATTAAAGGTGGAAGAGGGGAGTGGGAACATGTTACTCATGGTAGGTATTAAGAGTCTCACATTGTCTATTTCAATATTTTAGATGTGATTTATATATCTGTTGGATGTGACATCCCAAAAATTGTAGATAATAAACTAAAAATAATATCTATATAAAATAATTAAATGCTTCATAAAATAAAATTTCAAGAATGATATTTAGCTATTACCTTATTCAAATAAATAGCTAGTGTTGGTATTTGTGAGAAAAACCTTTATTCGAATAGATGAAGTACTATTTGAATAAAGATTGAAAAATATCAAGTAAATATCAAGTAAATAGAAGTTACGTTGCATGGTAACAACAAGGAAAACAAAATTCTCTAATTTTGTTTCTCTTTGGTTCCAATGGAACTAAACTAGAACTAAGTTTAAGAGAAAAGGACACTTGAAATTATGCAATCGAAAACAAGTTAGACACAAATATCAAGAACAAGAAAACAGGTTAGACACGTTGATAGATGACCCAAGCTAATGAGGTCAACATGACCAAGTGTCATCCTGAAGGAATGAAAGTTCAAAACATTAAATGCAAGATAAAATAGGAAAGAAACATGTAACAATCTTAACAAAAATCTAATTAAAATACAATTATAGAGGAAGAGATTTTTGGAAAACTCCTTCCTGTTGCATTAGTTTCTTTCGTAAGGAAACTCAAACTCTGGGTCTATAAATATCACTACTTCTTCTTTCCTCTATAAAGAACACACCTTAACCAAGTCTCTGTTTTCTGCAATTCCCACTTCCATCCCTCCGTTTTCACACACTTTTCATCCATTAAACACAAACTCGTAATAGAGGAAGGAAAAATGCCAAAAACATCATTCTTTGCTATTTATTTCTATCACTCATACCTCCTAGTCCATTCTTTTTCAATCATTCACGTTGCTTTGTTTTGATAATAATGTAACAGTGACATTTTGATTTCTGTAAGATGTGATTTTTGACCTCTTTATTCGAATAATACTGATATTATTTGAATAAAGTGACGTTACAGAAGTCTGGAAAGTGATTTTCGACCAGTTTATTCAAATAACATTTGTTAAAACACTTTAAAAACTATTTTTTAGAAGCTATTATTCGAATAACACTTTTGTTATTCGAATAATAATATTATTATTATTCTGATAATACTTTTATTATTTTGATAACACTTTGTTATTCGATAATTGATTTTGATGAAAAAACTTAAAAAATGAGATTTTAAATATAATTAATTTCTTATGAACTATTTTTATCAAATTTTTTATTAATTAATTTAATTATGCGCTATTTTTTATGCTATTCTTTATATTGGATACGTTAATTATTGATTATTATTAACATTCTTTATTAGTATTTTTATTATAATGATATCTGTGTTAATATAAGCTTATGTTTATGGTTAATATTATTCTATAGAGGAAGTATTTTTGAAATATCGTCCCATGGATAAAAATGAATAAATATGCAAATAAGAATTATTGCTGCCGTGATGAGAGGATTAAAGGATGCCTTAATCAACCAGAAATTATTATTGTGACCATGATGAGAGAATCATGAGATGCCTTGGTCAAATTATTGTGTCCATGATGAGATGATTAAGGGACACCTTAATCATTTTTAATGAATGTGGTCATGATGAGAAAATTGGGGACACCCTAATCAAATTATTGTGGTTATGATTAGAGGATTGGAGGACGTCTTGATCAAATTATTGTAGTCATGATGATAGCATTGGGGGACGCCCTAATGAAGGGAAAGATGCACATTTAATTAAGAGTATAGAAATGAGATGATAAAGAGATGATAAAATAAAGTTTTGAGTAATGATATGAAAAGAATATCCAGTTACTTATTTTTACAAAGCTATGAATTACTTATTGAATTATGTTATCCTTAATTAAATACTCATTATTTACTCATTTCCACTCTATTTTATATAAAGAACAAAGAAATTATGAGATTTACTATTTTTACAAAATTCCTTACTCTTTAATTATAGTTTTGTTATCAGAAAGTATTTACTATATAATTTTAAATTTTGTATTACTTATTGCTCATCTAATTTATTTCTCAAATATTGATTCATTTATTTATGGACTCTCAGTTATGATTTTAGAAATAGAGAATGGTAAAGAGTGGTTAGTAAATGTATACCTATTTTTATATCTTCCTATTGAGATCTTTATCTCACTCATTCTGTGGTTTAACATTTCAGGTTAAGCCGATTAAAGAAGCTCAGATAGATTTTTGTACGTAGCAAGTTTTTATGTTGGAAGTCAGAATTTATAGTTGTATATAGTGATTACTGCTTTTGTCAGCCTCAATATGTAGAAAATAAATACCTAAGTTAGAAGTTTTGTATGTTGTAATTAAGGATGTAATCCTCAAAATTATGTAATTTTATAGTTTACGCAAGCTAAGGATAATATTAGAAATCATTAGTAACGTGTTACTCTATTAAATTTAAATATTACATTATTATTTAAAGTAGGACGTTACATTATGGTATCTAGAGTCATTCAAAACGGTCGGGCCATTTTCGGGCCCAGCATTTTTGGGCCAGGCCAAATCGAGTCATGTAAGTTTTGGGCTGATATTTTGTCAGCCTAGCTTGCCTAACCCGTTGCAAGCCAGCCCATTCAGGCCAGCTTATTTGGGCTATTTTTAATTTTTAGTCTGGCATTTGCTAGCCCAGTCTATCCATTTTGTCGGGCTATTCGGGCCGACCTATCAAGCTTGGCCCATTTTGACGGCTCTAATGGTATCAGAGCAGTGTTCTAGGCAAAGTGGTTTGGGAACCATTATTGCTTCTTGACAAGATAAGAAAGTTACTGCATGAAAAGATGTCTCGAAGAAGGAATAATATTCACCCTGAAGATAGGGTGGATAGAATGAAGGACACGCTCATAGAAATTACTACAGTAATATGAAAATAGGTAACTGCAACTAATCAAATTTTTAAGCAGAAGCAAGCGAATTGAGGTCTGGTACCAGGCACTTTGGTAGCAAATCAAGGATTGTCTAAATTCCGGATGGTTCATCCACCAATTTTAAAGGAGGATATAACCCGGTGGCTGCGAAAAACTGGCTCAGGGAGTTGAAGAAAACTGATGGCTGCGAAAAATTGGCTCAGGGAGTTGAAGAAAATTTTCATTGTTTTACCCAAAGAGTAAACTTTGCTACATATATACTATCTAGAGAAGTAGAACACTGGTGGCATGAAGCCAACAAACTTTTGGAAATCTCAGGTACGTCAAATACTTGGAAATTTTTTCAAATTACTGGATAAGTATTTTCATACTAGTGTTCAAAATAAGAAAGAATTGAAGTTTCTACGATTATGACAAGGAAAAATGACAGTTGGGCAATATGTAACAAAATTTGAAGAATTGGCAGAATTTTCAGCCCCATAATAATGAAGAATGGAAGGTTGTAAAATTCAAGTCTAGATTTAAGCCAGAAATTAAGAAAGAGGTAAGTAAGTTGGAAATAAGACAATACTCTACACTAGTAACTAAGTGTAGAATTGTAAAAAGGAACCTTTGGAAATATAAAGCTGAGGGGGAAAAACAATTTCAACTTAAGCGTGAAAGGGAAGATAATGGAAGAAGAGTTGGAAACTATAAGTTCGGGCTAAACTATAAGTTCAGGCTTAATACAAATAAGGAAAATTAGGAACAGACCGAAGCAAAGTGCACGAAGTGTGGAAAGGCACATGAAAATAAACCATACTTGTTTGGACAACAGGTATACTATACTTGTAGAAAGCCACGACATATAAGATTAACAAGGGAAATACTTTAACGACACCACAAATTAAAAATCTTCAGTCAAAGCAACAAGCTCTCAAAAGGATCTTTACAAAAAAAAAAAGGACAATCTCCATATTTAAAATGAGGTTAGTATTTTTAGAAAGTAATCTTAAGATGTGTATCCAATTATAGACAACTAAATAAGGTGATCATTAGGAATGGATATTCATTAGAATAGATATCATCGGATTAGGATTTATTCCTGAAATAACTTTTAGAACAAGATAAGGCCATATGATGAAATTGTATTTATATCATACTGGATGAATTGTGATAGATTTTATTATGATTGGATGAGCTTGTAATGGATTTTATTGATGATACGCTGATTTATTTGAGAATTAATGTTAGAAACCTTGAAAGAAAAATTGTATGCAAATTTGGAAAAGTATGAACTTTGGATTAAGTGTGAATTTTGGATAAAAGAAATTAAAAAGTTTTGGTGAATCTTTTTTTTTGGTTTAGGGTCATAGAAAGATTTTCTAGATTGATCAGACTCTTTTATGGACAATGGGATTGTGAAGGAAATTTCAGGAAGTAAAAATACTTATAAAAAGGGATTAGAATATGTGTAAGAGGGGAAAATAGTAGCTTATACCTTTAGATAGCTCAAGCTTCAATTTGCTTTGAAAATTTGGAAACATTAATTATATAAGGTTTAAGTTTGAGGTATACACTACTCATAATAGATTAAGGTATCTTTTGATCAAAAGAAATTAAATTTTGTGGTAGATCTTTTATTGAGTGTAAGTTTAGGAATTTTGAATAAAGAATTATGAAGATAGATTTTTAGGACACTTGTAGGTAGCAGTAATTTTACTCTAAAAAATTGAAGATATTATTTGAGGTATATACAAATACTTTTGAAACAGATTGAATTTCTTAAAGACTATGAATTACAGGGAAGCATGGTGGGCCCATAAGTTATAGAATTATAATTAAGAGGAAAAGTATTATTTAGGAAAAGCAAATGGTGTAGCTGATCTTTCCATATATGATGGTTTGGAAAGTAAATTTAAGGATTTGAATCTTTCAGTAACCTTTGAGCCAAATAGGATTTGACTAAATACTTTACATGATTATTTGAGGTTTAGAAGCAAAAATCAAGGAGGCTCAAAAGAAAACCAATTTTCGTAAGCCCTTAAGGAGGTGATATTTGATGACGTAACTATGTACTAGAATAAAGTGAGTATTCAATTCATTTAGAAATTAATAAGATGTAACAGGATCTTGAAAATCAATTTGGGTAGATTATAATGAAATCTAAAATAGTTAGGTATGTTTTGGCAACCTTTAGAAATTCCATAATGGAAAATAGGATAACATCTCTATGGATTTTGTTATAGACGATGAACGTAGATAGATTAACTAAGTCAGCACATTTTCTACTAATTAGGCTTAATTGTCCACTGAATAAGTTAGCCCAACTATAAAAATTGAGAAAATTTCATGGTACCATAGTAACAGAGACTCAAGATTTACTTCTAGGATTTGGAAATCTTTACAAGTAACCTTTGGGATGAAATTATTTTTAGTATTGCTTATCACCCTCAAACTAATAGACAAACTGAAAGGACAATCCAAACCTTAGAGGACATATTAAGGGCTTAGGTGTTGGATTTCAAAGGAAGTTGGGATACCTACGTACCATTAATAGAATTTGCTTATAGGTAATAAGCATTATATGGAAGGAAATGTAGATCATCTTTATGTTAGTTTGAAACTATGGAAAGAAATTTAATAGGACCTGATTTGGTACAATAAATCTCGAATCAAATAAAATTGATCAAGGAAAGAATGCTTGCAGCTTGAAGTCAACAGAAGAGTTATAAAGACAAAAGAATGAAACTATTAGAATCCCAAGAAGGAGAACATATATTTCTTCGAGCTACCCCAATAATTGGAATTAGTAGGTCTAGAAATTAAGTCCCAGATATAATGGACCTTTACCAATATTCTTAAAAGAGTTAGTACCATAACTTATTAAATTATTTTACCTCCTAATTGATGTATTTCAAATGCTACAATTTTGAACGGAATGAAAACATTCATATGGTCAGAGTATTATGACAAGGGCATGATATAGAAGAAGCTACGTGAGAAGTGGAAGAAGACTTTAAGCGAAAATTATCTAGGATTCTTTTAACAAGTAAGCAAAATTTTGAGGACAAAATTTTTATAAGAAGGGAAGAATGTAACATCCCAAAAACTATAGATAATAAACTAAAAACTATCTATATAAAATAATTAAACTGCTTCATAAAATAAAATTTCAAGAATGATATTTAGCTATTTATTCGAATAAAGTACATGTTATTCGAATAAATAGCTAATGTTGGTATTTGTGAGAAAAACCTTTATTCGAATAGATTAAGTACTATTCGAACAAAGATTGAAAAATATCAAGTAAATAGAAGTTACGTTGCTCGGTAATAGCAAGAAAAAAAAATTCTATAATTTTGTTTCTCTTTGGTTCCAATGGAACCAAACTAGAACTAAGTTTAAGAGAAGACGACACCTGAAATTATGCAGCCACAAGTATCAAGAAAACAAGTTGGACACATTGATAAATGACCCAAGCTAATGAGGTCAACATGACTAAGTGTCATTACAGGGAGCTTCAAGAATTAAATAATGATTACAACAGAAACAAGTGTCAACAATATGATAAAAACTAACAAAAATCTTAGGCAAGTTCACGTAATCCTGAAGGAATGAAAGTTCAAAACATTAAATACAAGATAAAACTGGAAAGAAACGTGTAACAATCTTAACAAATATCCAATTAAAATAAAATTATAGAGGAGGAGATTTTTGGAAAACTCCTTCCCGTTGCATCAGTTTCTTACGTAAGGAAGTCCAAACTTTGGGTCTATAAATACCATTACTTCTTCTTTCCTCCACATAGGACACACCTTAACCAAGTCTCTGTTTTTTGCAATTCCCACTTCCAACCCTCCGTTTTCACACACTTTTCATCCATTAATCACAAACTCGTAATAGAGGTAGGAAATGTCAAAAACATCATTCTTTGCTCTTTATTTCTATCACCCATACCTCCTAGTCCATTCTTTTTCAATCATTCACGTTGCTCTGTTTTGATAATAATGTAACAGTGACATTTTGGTTTCTACAAAATGTGATTTTTGACCCTTTTATTCGAATAACACTGATATTATTCGAATAAAGTGACTTTATAGAAGTTTGGAAAGTGATTTTCGACCAATTTATTCGAATAACACATGTCTTATTCGAATAACACCTGTTAAAACACTTCAAAAGCTATTTTTTAAAAGTTGTTATTCGAATAACACTTTTGTTATTCGAATAACAGGAAGATTATTATTTTGATAACACTTTTGTTATTCTGATAATGACTTTGTTATTCTAATAACACTTTTGTTATTCTAATAATAATTTTGCTATTCGATAACTATTTTGTTATTCTGATAACGATTTTGGCAAAAAAGCTTTAAAAATGAGATAAATATAATTAATTTCTTATGAACTATTTTTTAACTCTTTTTATCAAATTTTTGATTAATTGAATTTATTATGAGCTATTTTTTATGCTATTCTTTATATTGGATACGTTAATTATTAATTATTATTAACGTTCTTTATTAGTATTCTTATTATAATGGTACCTGTGTTAATACAAGCTTATTTTTATGGTTAATATTATTCTATGGAGGAAGTATTTTTGAAATATCGTCCCATGGATAAAAATGAATAAATGTGCAAAAGAGAATTATTGCAGTTGTGGTGAGAGGATTAAGGGACGCTTTAATCAACCAGAGATTATTATTGTGACAATGATGAGAGGATCAAGGGAAACCTTGGTCAATTTATTGTAGTCATGATGAGAGGATTAATGGACGTCTTAATTATTTTTAATGATTGTGTTCATTATGAGAGGATTGATGGACGCCCTAATCAAATTATTGTGGTCATAATGAGAGTATTGAGGGACGCCCTAATGAAGAGAAATAAGTACATTTGATTAAGAGTATAGAAATAGAATGATAAAGAGGTGATAAAATAAAGTTTTGAGTAATGATATGAAAAGAATATCCAGTTACTTATTTTTATAAAGCTATGAATTACTTATTGAATTATGTTATCCTTAATTAAATACTCACTATTTACTCCTTTTTCACTATATTTTATATAAAGAATAGAAAAATTATGAGATTTACTATTTTTACAGAATTCCTTACTCTTTTAATTATGGTTTTGTTATCAGAAAGTATTTACTTTTATAATTTTAATTTTGCATTACTTATTACCCATCTAATTTATTTCTCGAATATTGATTCATTTATTTATGGACTCTCAATTATGATTTTAGAAATAGAGAATGGTAAAGAGTGATTAGTAAACGTATACTTGTTTTTGCATCTTTCTACTGAGATCTTTATCTCACTTCTTTTGTGGTTTAACATTTCAAGTTAAGCTGACTAAAGAAGCTTAGATAAATTTTTGTACTTAGCAAGATTTTATGCTAGAAGTCGGAGTTTATAGTTGTATATAGTGATTACGACTTTTGTCAGCCTCAATATGTAGAAAATAAATACCTAAATTAGAAGTTTTGTATATTATAATTAAGGATACAATCCTCAAAATTATGTAATTTTATAGTTTATGCAAGTTAAGGATAATATTAGAAATCATTAGTAACATGTTACTCTATTAAATTTAAATATTACATTGTTATTTAGAGTTGGACGTTACATTGAGTCACTTCACTTAATGTCAATTAGTTTTAGGTTAGAATCTCACATAATATCAGAGTCAAGATCTCATTTTTCACCTACTTCGATAGGCTCGTTTTTCATCTACTTCAATAGACTCGTCTGTTCCCTCCAGATATATGTGAAGGAGGGGTGTTAAGAGTCCCACATCGCTTAAAAGCAGCGCTAGTATAGAGAAGACAAGGCTTTTTCTTTCAAAAAATGTGAATCACATCAAGGCACTAGAGCTTTGAGAAGCTAGTGTGTTCAGCCTTACTTAAGATTTAGGTAAGTAGCCTTATTTTCCTCATTGCACCAATGAGAGATGATTCGTTAGTCGATAATGTCCAGCTTCTGTTGGTGTATCCTAGGCATTGAGAGAATTTCTTTTAGCTAAATATCGCTGAATGGGTTCGGTTCGATCTCCTTCATGATCTAGGCTATACAGATGATAGTTTTGTGGAGTGGTTTGTATGGTTAGGTTCTGTGGCTTATATGGAAAATAAAAAATGCTTTTTGATTAATTTACTAATGAGTTAAAATAGATTTTTATTGAAAAAATTTCCTTCCTTGAATATAAAATTTATTTTAATAATTATTAAATTTGACTATATGAAATGTATTGCAAATGAATAAAATTAAACATTGACATAAAAATGAATTAAAAATAGAATTAAATCAATTAAAACAAATCAATCAATCTTAATAAATTAAAATATTCTACAAATAATAATAAATGAAAATTATTAATTGAAGTAAATTAAATATGAAATTAATATAAAAAATAATTATTTTTGATTATTTGTAATTTGAAATTAAATATAAAATTAATTACATATATTGATTGATTTATTAATGAAACAACATAAGAAAAAAATTTAATTTTTATTAAATGAATTTTTTCTAATTAAATATTATATGATATATCACATTATAATTATTAAAATGATACATATCATGATTTGTGGATATATAATTTTTTTATATATATTATATATGATGATGATGGTGATGATATGATTGTTTTTGGTTCTTAAGGTGTTGCCCCTCGTAATTTACCCAAAAAAAAAAAACTAGTCCGAAACACCTATATTCTTCTGTAATTCTATATTTTTAAGCCACATAAATTCAGCTCGTGGTTAAAATACGGGCAAAATATCCAAAATCCGATTTTTGAATATCTTTTAGTTTTATCCATTCCTAACCTAAAAGCTTGTTTAGAATATTAAAAAATAAGAAATGATTTGATTTGTAAATTAAATTTAATTAAATTTTGTATTTAAAATATTAAAAAATAAAAATAATTTGATTTTTAAAATTTTATGAATTTTATTCTTTTTGTTTTAATTTTTTTTAAATTTGATAGAATTTATTAAGATTTGATTTGACTTAAAATGAATAGATTATTTTATCTTTAATAATTATCTCTAACTACTTATCATAAAGGTTAAAATATAAAATAATTAAACTAAATTAAATTAATTATTATTTTAATAAATTTTAAAAATAAAATTTAATTTTTAATCAATTTAATTCTTATTCTAAAAAAATTTAAATATAAAATTTAACTTTTAAATCAAATCAAATCAATTTAAATTAAATCAAATTTAATTATTTTTTATTTTTATTCATTCCAAAAAAAAAACCTCAAATTAAAAAGAAAGTAATCAAAAAAGCCCTCTCTTCCACATCACCATCCACTGAACACGTGACTCACCCTTATTGGCCTTCCCACGTACGGTATTCTCCTCCTCTCTCCTATGGAAGCTAGCAACGCCAAAAATCCTCGCAATTGCAAGTGCAGAGAGAGAGAGAGACTCTGTTTGGCTCTGTAAGAATTGAATTTCCTCTCCCTTGCATATATTACGCATCCAACACAAACGCACCCTCTTTTTCTCGATCGCTAATTTTGTCCCTCAACTCTTAGATCTACGATAACATCTTTCAGCTACGGTAAATTCTTCGCACATGGCTTTGATTCGTTTTTCGTGAATTCTCGGATTCTCAGATCTGTATTGCTCATTCCGATTTCTGTTCTTTTTTGCTCGATCCCTGTTTGCCTTCGCTTATTCGTTTATTAGGGTTTGTATTTGTGCTTCTGAATGCATGAGACAGATCTAGCTATATTGCATGCGGTGGTATTGCATGGTACAATTTGCTCATTTTTATTTTTATTTTTTAATGCTGAATAGGGATGATGTATAATTTGCTCTTCTTATGTAATTGATTTACCTGTTTTTTATAAGAATTTTTTTTTTGGTTTTTTTAATTCGACCCCAGATAAGGCTTTGTTAGATTGCTTACTTGGTATAATTCAATGCATTTACCTATACCCTTTTAGGACCGTAAGGTTAAATCAGTGAAAAGTGGGCATTGGTTGTTATTGTATGCTTTTTCAGTAAACTGTTACTTTTAGTTAGTATATTATATGGAGCATTAAACGATGCATGATTGATTAAGGTGGCAATGCATGGCTTGCTAGTATGTGGATGTCAATCGTTTTATTCAGTAACTTTCTTTGGAACTGAAAGTAATCCTTTTTGCTTTGCTTTGCTTTGCTTTCTTTTTTGTGATTTTTTTTTTGTTTTGGACAGTGTCATTGTTTCCTGTGTCTGGTTGAATTCTCAAACTTGAAATAATCTTAAAAGCCTATTTTTTAAGCTTCAGCTGGTTATTACTCTGCAACCAACATGGGAAGGATTGTGGGTTTTGATGATTAGATCTCTTGTAGGTTAAGGAGGAGATTTCATGTGGAACCCCTGCTGCTCCTGTTTCCCCCAAACCCCATACAATAAAAGAAAAAGAAAATAACGTAATAAACACTAATTGTGTTAATTGTTGCCGACCTTGGTTTCATTTATTTGATGAATTGTCACTTGGATGCTGAGGTTTGCTTTAGAAGTAATAGTTTTTGGTTTTTCCCCCTTTTCTGGTAATCCTCTTACGCATGCTTGTTAAATGTCTGGTGCAGGTTAAATTTGTGTAGTTTGGTAAGATGGGAGGTGGTTTTAGAGTGCTTCACTTAGTTAGACCGTTTCTCTCATTTCTTCCTGAAGTTCAGACTGCTGACAGGAAAGTGCCATTTAGAGAGAAGGTCATATATACTGTGATCTCTCTTTTCATTTTCCTGGTTTGTAGTCAGCTCCCTTTATATGGAATACACTCAACAACAGGTGCAGATCCATTCTATTGGATGCGTGTTATCCTTGCCTCAAATCGTGGAACTGTCATGGAGCTTGGAATCACTCCCATTGTGACTTCTGGGCTGGTAATGCAACTTCTGGCTGGTTCAAAGATCATTGAAGTGGATAACAATGTACGAGAGGATCGAGCCCTCTTGTAAGTGTCTTTCTTTGTACATCTTATATTTTTTCTTTTCCCCATGTCAGTAATTTCAGCTTGTTGCATTTGTGGTTGTCAATTTGACATGCATCACTTCATTTAATGGTGTATAAAATTTATTTAGTATGTGCTGTGTTATGTCTTATGGTTGTCAATATTTCTTATTGACCTTTGCACATATCTAGGGTGGCATAATATGTTATGTGCTGTGTATTGAGATAAATTCCTTTTCTTTCCCAGAAATGGAGCACAAAAGCTACTTGGTATCTTGATAGCTGTTGGAGAGGCAGTTGCATATGTTCTTTCTGGGATGTATGGTAGTGTGGGCCAACTTGGAGTAGGAAATGCCATCCTCATTATCATCCAGCTCTGTTTTGCTGGTATAATTGTGATATGTTTGGATGAGCTTCTTCAAAAAGGATATGGTCTAGGGTCTGGAATTTCCCTATTCATAGCAACTAATATCTGGTAAGTTTTCTAGTCTCTGCTAATGAGATATTTCCAGCATTGATCTGTAAAATTTTTGCCGTCTTATGGCAACTATTAACCTGGGTATCTGACCTTTTATCAAAAACTTATGAGTTCTCTCATTATGTTGCAGTGAAAATATTATATGGAAGGCATTTAGTCCAACCACCATTAATAGTGGACGTGGAGCTGAATTTGAGGGTGCTGTTATTGCTCTGTTCCATTTGTTGATAACTAGAACAGACAAGGTTCGTGCACTTCGTGAGGCATTTTACCGGCAGAATCTTCCCAATGTGACAAATCTGCTTGCTACTGTCTTGATCTTCCTAATTGTGATATACTTCCAAGGTTTCCGTGTGGTCTTGCCTGTAAGGTCAAAGAATGCCCGTGGACAGCAGGGTTCATATCCAATCAAACTGTTTTATACCTCCAACATGCCCATTATTCTTCAGTCTGCCCTTGTTTCCAATCTCTACTTCATCTCCCAGGTAATCATAGTTTTATGATGGCAAATTGCTACTTGGACTCAGCATTTTTGGATTTACTGTTTTAACTATCTAATGTTACTGGAATTGTTCAGCTGCTCCACCGAAAGTACAGTGGAAACTTCTTTGTAAATCTGTTGGGAAAATGGAAGGAATCTGAATATGGAGGTGGTCAGTCTATTCCTGTCGGTGGTATTGCATACTACATCACTGCGCCATCCAGGTAAGAGAAGTGCTTCCAATCATACCGTTGATAATCCAAGTTCCATTTCTTGTCTGTTATACTACTATGATATAAAACTTCAACCAGTTATTCACATACTGTTCTTCTTTCTCATTTGATAGCTCTAGCTTGTGTCATCGCTCTATATATTTTGCAGCTTAGCTGATATGGCAGCCAATCCTTTCCATGCTCTGTTCTATCTTGTGTTTATGCTATCAGCTTGTGCCTTGTTCTCTAAAACTTGGATTGAAGTCTCTGGTTCATCTGCTAAAGATGTTGCCAAGCAGCTGAAGGTACTGACTAGCATTAGCAGATTCGCCTTTATGTTTTTTTTCCTACTTAATAACTTTCTTTGCAATATAACGAGCCTGTTTTTTCAAGATACGTTTTCATAAGAAAAATTGGCCTGCTTGATAAGCATGATGTTTTGAGCTATTGAAACTCGTTCTTCAACTGACATATAATTCTTACATGAAGCAAAATTTTAGCAAGGGTTGGGTTTTTGTTATCCTTAGAAGCAAGCAATACTGTGTCTAAACAACTATATATTATTTCAAGCTTCAACCGAACTCTGTTGTTATTGCTTTCTGTAAGTTTCAAACCAGTTTAAATTTCTAATTAACTTAAAATGTTATTATACTTTTGGGGTCAATGGCTTGAGGTGCGTGACTAGTTCACGTTGTCTTTCTTCCTGAAGTTTGCATATTCCTGTAAATTATCATTGAACTTTTAGCAG
Source organism: Ormosia semicastrata (assembly GCA_029884595.1). NCBI lineage: Eukaryota > Viridiplantae > Streptophyta > Magnoliopsida > Fabales > Fabaceae > Ormosia > Ormosia semicastrata. The sequence continues at coordinate 24,143,867 of JAQQTO010000055.1, read as the reverse complement.
TTCATAAATCTTGGGATGAAGTGGTACAATTGTTATGGTTGTGATATGCTTTGGTCAGGACTACTGCCAAATAGGGAAGCATATGATTTGATAAGAAGTTTAGAACAGGCACAATAGAGACCTACTATTTGTTGCAGTTTTACTGACTTGAGTTCTGTACCAAAATTTGCTTGGGGTCCTTTTTTAGGATGGAAACAGAAAAGTAAGAAACCAATGTGTCTGTTTATCCATAGTTTGTGCAACAATGTCTTCTCTCTATCTGTCTCTTTTCTTTCTTGTCCCATAAAGTTTACAATATTGGTTCAAGGATGGGGTCAATGGTTTGGGCAACTTTGTTTGATTTGGAAAGCAAAATATACCCTTATAGAAGGTGGTTCTGAAACTGGGTTTATTGCCGTGAACTCTGTTTTATTATATGGAAATTCATCTTTGTATTAAAATTCATACGAGTGAGAGTGAGCAGTATCTATCATATTAGGTCTTCAAATTTCAGCGGTCACAACACGTTTTTGAATTTGCAGGAACAACAAATGGTAATGCCTGGACACCGTGAGTCAAACTTGCAGAAAGAGCTGAACCGATACATTCCCACTGCTGCGGCATTTGGAGGCATGTGTATTGGTGCCCTGACAGTGCTGGCAGATTTCATGGGGGCAATTGGTTCAGGGACAGGGATATTGCTTGCAGTAACAATCATCTATCAGTACTTCGAGACATTTGAGAAGGAGAGAGCCAGTGAGCTTGGCTTCTTTGGTTTCTAAGTTCCGCATAGCAATTACTGTTGGTGACGCTAATTAGCTCTCCCGCGCCTGCAGTTTTGTTGTATCAAGGAATCGTTGTACTTGTAGGTCGTTTAACACCGTAAGGGAGGACGTAGAGTAGTTTATTATCATGTTATATCAACTGAGGAAGTATGAAGTAGTATATCATTGTAAAAATTTTTGGATTTCCTCGAAATATACTCGTGTTTATCATTGAATCTATGCAAGTCTGTGACACCATGGGTTAAGATTGGATCTTGAATTTATCAGCTTAGTTATGGAAAGCGCTTAGTATGTGATATACATTTCCTTGACGAGCCTGGCAGTAGTTTTAACATGAAATTTTCTTTTGAAAGAGTTTGTTATCTTGTGTAATGCCAGACCATTTAAATTGGAGTGGGTTGTACTCTTCCTCAATGTTCTCACATAGCAATACTTATTCATCCATAAAGCCTTGGTGCTTTTCTTCTAACTAGAAAAGTTAGTTTTAGCAATTGCCTGAATTGAGTTCCCTCTAAAAGATCAAGTTGTGCAGCAAGTATTTTTTTATTTGAAACAAGGAGCAAAACTTAAGTATTTCTGGAAACATCATTTTACTCGACCTTGCATTTAGTTGCTGAGGATAGATATATGGTTAAGCGATCGTTGTTGGATAATTCGTCTAACCACCGACAGGTATAACTTTCGAAGTTCTCTATGATGTGAAGTTTGTCGAACGTTTTGTATGATTGGTTAAGCAATCCTTTTCGGATTATTTGCACAATTAAGTATAGTGAATCATACTGGATTTTTGGGCCTCATACGGCTACTCTAAGTAATTATGGAGACAGATCACATATGACTTACAGAGACTAGCCATTGGCTAGCACACAGGTTAAAGAAAGTGCTGTGAAGTTTCTCACAAGCACTTAAAATCATCAATGTGTTCCTACACTCTACTTGGTCCCTTAGACATTCGCACTCTTATAAATAATTACCGTAACCTTTAGGATAATGATATTTTCTCTCACTTTCTACTGACTTATATACTAACTTACTTGAACGTTAGAGTATCTTGTAAGTACTTAATCCACTTATTCTAACAGTTGAAGAAAGCTGCTGTAGAGAGGATCATTCTATTCAAAGAGTTTGCCACCACCTCTTACGATAAAATAGAACAGATAGTTATGATGCCTAAGTTGCTTGTAATGTAAAATTTGCTCTAACTTTTGCTCAATTTATATAATGTTCCAGCTAGCTTGGAAGGATTGTCCAACCAAGGATAGCTATGATGTTCCAAATTTGTTTGTAATTTTTTTTTGGCGCAATTTTATGATGTCCTTCATCATTCATCAACAATTAGGATTGGATAAATCTTTTTGACAATATAAATATATGGTAATAACATCTAGAGATTGAGAATCCCTTTAGGTTGTGTTTGAGAGTTTGGAGGGAAAGGAATGGGAAGGATTTAAAGGGAAAGAAAAGGAAAGCAAATGAGAGGTTTATCTTCTCCTTGTTTGGGAGTGTGAAATATACGAGGGGAAAGAAATAGAGGGTTTAGTATATATTTTTACCATGTTACCCTTTATTAAAAAAATAACATAATTAATGTTTTATAAAAAAATAAATAAGCCACAGGCGCAGAGACTAAGCACAGCAACACTCCTCTAATGATCACCGCAGCCCGCAACGCCCTCCGCAATAGTAGGCGGCGCCGCTGAAGCCAAATTGGAGCGCAACAAGCGAATCAAGACCCCAGTCCCATCACTGTGTTGCCCGGAGGCAACAGCCTTGGTCATCGTGACAGCCCTGAGAGCCTCCCTTCTCTTAACAACCTTCATATCCAAATCCACGCTCTCATCGCCGTCGTCGGGCCTCAGTTCCACCACCACGGTGTCCTGCGGCATCGGCAGAGCCACCATGAGTTGCGACTGAAGCTTCAGAGCCACCTGATCCTCATCCTCCTCCGACGACCAATCCAATTCGATGCGGAACTCGAGCTCCTGCTCCTGCGAGAGCACCGAGGATGACGAAGAAGATGAAGAAGAAGATGACGTTGAGGTGCGGCCGAAAGTTTCGGGCGGATCCTCGGTGCCGTAGTTGAGAGTGAGATGAGAGGGTATTTCGTATAAAACCCCCCAATTTGGGGGAACTAAAATGGGAGGGTTTAGAGGGACTCCGAAAATCTCCCTTTCCCTTCCCTCTTATTTTCAAAATTCCCAAACAAAGGCTTTTCATTTCTAAACCCTTCCTTCCCTTCCCTTTCCCTCCTAACTATAACTCCCAAACATACCCTTAGTTGATAGAGTTGTAGGACATGTAAAGAGAACACTAGAATTCGAATCTCACAATGTATTTTACCCTTTTTTTATCCCCTCTCTCCTCCTTGTGGGCATCTCCGAAGGCTCATTCATCCTAATGGTGTCTATCTTATGTATTGTACTTGCTCAATAACTCAGCTCAACACAACATTAATTGCTTAAAAAATAGATTCAATGTATTTTTGGGTCAAGTTCATGTTATACTTGATAAAAAAATTCCAATTGAAAAATGATGGTCTTACCTCATTTTCTATCCTATACTTATTTTCACATTCATTTTGGATGAGTGTGATTAAGTGAGAGAAAGTGATAAAAAAATATAAGTATGATGAATGATATTGAGAGAAGTGTGAAAAGATGTATATACACTACTTGTGATAAGAAAATTTGAAATCTAATTAGTTGGGGTGATTTTAAAGTTTGAGCAATATTTTAAAACTGGAGGCTCAGTCAAAATTTAAAAAAAAATTTAAAATTGAAAAACAAATTAAAATTACCAAACTTGTTTGATTACAAAGGCGATGTTAATTGTGCTTTTTTTTTTACGATGATGTTAATTGTGCGTTGTACACTCTGGAATGCACAAAAATCATGATTGACAAATATAAATCATCTAAAGCATTGTTTAGTGGCTAGGGAATTCAAAAATAATTGTGTAGATTTTATTTATATAAATTGTATAAATTAAACTAATTAAGAATTGACATATTATTATTTTTAATATAAAATAATTATGTAATATAAAAATTTATATAATTATTTAAGTATTAATTAGTTTAATCTATATAATTATATAAACAAAGTCTACTTAAATATTTCTAAACGAAATTGAGCATTGAAGCCTCTTAAAGCAGTAACCAGTTATCTTATGTCTCCCACTTCCACCAACGTGGGAGAAGTAAGGTGGTTGTTTAATGTAAGAATGCTAATGGACTGGAATTACCACTGGAAGATGAATGTGTAATAAAAAAATTAAATAATTTTTACTTTTTGACAAACTAATAAAATTTTAAATCTTTAAATATTCCTTCTTTTAGAACCATGTATACTTTTCAAGCTTTCTCTCTGCTCCTGCCTCTAACAAAAATTTAAAAAGTTAATCAATATAAAAAATATTGTACACATATTTATAAATAAATAATAATATATAAATTAATTTTATAAAACATAACTCTGATAGGAAAAAATAAAACTTCCTTGAATTATCAATAAACACATGCTGTTTCTGTCACGTAATTTTCAGTTGGGATATTAGATTTGATGTTTTAATAATAATTTATTATTATATTGTGATTTTTGTGCACATGCGTACCGTGCGTTGAGTGCATGAAACGTGCATTTGTCTCATCATTTATGGCTGCACTGTAGCGTAAAAAGGACACGATAATCATAGCTAAGGCTGCAAATGCTATTACATCACGCGATTTGCAGAAAATTAATGCTTCTACAGAATTTATCTCTATAAATAATTTCATGTAAATTTAAATTCATTTAGATCATTTAAAAAGAAGTTACATTGACATTAAAATGTTATTAAATAACTCATAGAGTTTATGATAAATTTATGAAGATAAATTTTTTACCAAGTATTGTTAAGTGTAACATGTGCTTCAGCTTGAGGTTTCCTTGCAATGGTCCATAAAATCCAGACTGGGTCCGGCTTGTTCGGTTGGATCAAAATTAGGGCAACTGGAGTTTTTGGCCAGTTTGATAATAAGACGTTCTAACTGGTTTTTTTTTCTTAGTTAAATTAGATGTGACTTGAGTAAAATTCAATCGACTCCATGGATTTTCTATCCATGATAATATATTCACATACACTAATTATATACATATCACTTCTTTTTTTATATATATCAAATTGTTCACGTAATCTTAGAATAGAGTTGATAATTAAGTAAAGTTGATGATTCTTATATGCATATTATTTTGTATTTATATAATTTTTAATTTTTATTATAGTTGGTCTTAATAAAGTCTCTACACACACCTATTTTGGTTCTATCATCTCAGAGATGTGAACCATTAAGTAATGTGTAAACAAATTTTTCCTTCTATCAAACTAGCCGGTTTTTAATTTTCCTTTATATTTTTATTTTAGTAACTTTTTGTTAGACTGCCAAATTGTTAATTAATCAAAAAAAAATGTTGGGACCTAATGTGGAGAGGAGAAGGAAAGTTAAATTAAAATCAAGATTGTGATTTTAAATAAACTTTATTTATAATATCAAATATTTAAATTCTAAAATTTTTATTTTAAAAATAATTTTACTTAATTATTACTTTCAATTCGAAATTGCGTGAATAATTATAATTAAAAAAATGAAGTTAAACTAGAGTCTAAAGGTAAAATGATTTTAACGATATTTAAATCCAAAATCAAATAATCCAAAGAGAATGAATCAAAGTTTTGTATACGACTGACATCTTTTTCACATTCATACAACTGAATAAATTTGTTTTCTTCTTCCATATACAAGTATGATCTCTATTATTTCAAGTATTTATATATTTTATAATATTTTTAAAATATCACAATTAACTTTAAAATGTTGTCAAACTTCATAGATTAATTAATTAAATCAAAAAATTAAAAACATTTTGCAGTCTAATGTCATTTCATTTCATTTTTTAGTTTTTTTTATGAATATTTTTGTTCAGTCTTATATATTAAATTTGAGTTTCAATTAACTAAATATTACCATTTTTTATTTTTATCAAATGAATAATCCGATTAAAACAATAGTTATGTTTCATATTTCAGATTAGCTATAAATTAGCAAGATTGGAGAATTAAATTGAAAATTTTTCTTTTAGATATGAGTTTTAACATTAATTATATAGTATGTGTTTCAGTGTTTGTGTGATATTGATATATATAGTCAGTGATCTCCTATGTGCGGAATATTTAGCATTTTTTTACTAATTACTTTTCACGCATATTATTATTATTATTATTATTATTATATTATTTAAGTACAAGCACGTCGAGTCTTTTATTAATTGCTTATATATATTTTATTCCGTTTCATTTATTAAGTTACGTTATCATGAAAATGACATAAAAAAATAACAATTTTATTTTTTATTTATAAGAGGTAGCGATCGTTAGTAATCCTGAATTCCAAAGGTTTTCTCTCCGAGATACTATAATTTTATGGAAAGTCTTAGATAATACAAAAATGTAATTTTCATATTGATGTGATATATCTCATTAAATATTACTCGTTAACTCATAAATGTTTCTAAGCATGCAAGAAGGGAATATATTACAATGAAAAATAGCATTCATTCATCTAAACTTTCGCCTACTTACAAACAATTATTTTAGATTTATAAATCTTTTAATTTTTTCCTTAAATTATTCTAATTATTATAATTAATCTTTCATTTAATTTCAATCAATTAATTAATGCAACACTATAGTACATATAATTATATGAATCATTAATTAACATGACAAAATAAATAATTAATAACTCATGTGTTTACACATGTCATACAAAAAGTTTTTACTATATTATTTTATTCAATTTATAACACATAGTATTTATATTATACATATAATCGGATGATAAAATAAAATATTATTAAATTAAATATCAATAATTATAAACCAACCAAGAATATATACTCTAAAAATACTTTAAAAATTCTCGTGATATAATACTCTATTAATAAACTAATTTAGATTGTACAAGCTATAAAACACTAATTATAAAAATTAGTGTAATTTAAAAAATAAATTAAAAGATTTAAAAATATAGAATAATTATTTGTAATTAAATAAAAATCTAGAGTAACTGTATGTTATTTTCCCATATTATAATGTATGAAATCTTCAAAATTATTACCTTAAAAAATTGATGTTTGGACAAATCATATTCATTCACTAGTAAGTTTTATTGCACTCTTGCCCGTTAGATCGATTGAGATATTCACGCAATTGCCCTTAATTAAATCCGGCTTATAAAATGCACTATTGAATAGGAAAGTTTTAACCAACCAAATACACTTCCATTTCCTGTATATTCTGCTCGACCAAACACATTCTCGGCATTCCTCTTCAATATAAATTTTGAGTACCAATCATGCTTCCACAACACAAAGTTACAAAATTGCTGGTAACATCAAACAGAATTGAGTGACGATTTTAAAAAGCTAAGAAACAAAACGAAAAGGATATGCAATTAAGGAAAGCAAACCTAGTAGTTTCTCATACTAATAATTAGTTAATCTGATATTTCCAGTGTATTTTATACAAATGATTTGTTTTGTGTTAATTCTAGCTAGCTCTACAAGTCGGTATTGCGTAATTGGCTTAATTAATTTAAAGATGCTAGCCAGCGCTCAAAATAATATAATATACTTCATTCATCCACATGTATAGTTTGTGGTATATAGAAGACAAAGACCAAAAAAAAAAAAGTACTGCACTCAAAGTTGGAATAATGCAAAAGATGCCTTTTAAGTGTATTTTGTCTATTTGATTAGATAAATTAATATCGAGTTGTAACGTATGCATTCTTCGACACCGACCATTCAAATCTGTAAAAGGGGGCATTAATACATTATTCTCAATGATTAAGAGTTGCCAACTAAACACTAATGTCGCACAAATAAATAATTAAAACCAAGTAAACTAAAACTCAAATAAACAAGCTAACAAACAAAGAACCAATTAAATCTTTGTTTCCAACTTCGAAAATAACTGTTATTATTGTTAAATATATTTGAAGAGGGCACAGGTTTGAGTGGGCAAGTAAACCCCACGTTTTGCCGTGTCAACTTGCCTTAATTTGCTATAGAAAATCTATTTAAGTCCTATTTTAATACAATTAATGAAACTAGTCCAGTTTAATTAGATATTATACTTTTATTTACGTTTTTATTTTTAGTCGAGAAAAGCAGTTCAATCTTGTGGGTTGGCATGAAATGTGGGTTTGAATATGTTTTAAGATTAAATATAAAATTATTTAAATAATTAAAAAATAGCATTTAACTAATTTTAGTTTTGTGATAGGAACTTTCACTTTTTTCCCTCAAATTTTAATATTTGGCAGGAGGGTTAACTTGACTCTATTGAGTAGGATTATCTGGAAAAAGATATTTGATTTTTTTTGCTGATATTATTATATATAGGAATTTTATAAAATCAAGTTATTTGCAATTAATATTGTAAATATGTAAATTACCAAAAATATATTTTATTCAGATAAAAAATAATTTTAATGATATATTTAAACATGATTTGAAACAAGTTATTAGAAATAGTGTATATATAGTGGATAGTAAATTTTAAATTTTTCTGTCACTTTTATTTCTTTGACAATTTTAGCAAGAGATTAGACAAAACGGTTTCCACCTTTTCTTTTTTCTTGACACACTGCAACTCGCAAGTTATCATATAAAAAAACACACACATACACACACCTACCATTTCCTTTTCATAATTCATCTAGACAAAGTTCCTCATTTTAAGAAAAAGGAAATAGTAAGGAAATGTGAGTTGTTTTATCCAATCAATACTCTCTTTTCATTATTAAATTAATGTAAATTTCTTCAAAAAAAATGTAAATTTATAATTTTTTTTTGTAAAAAGGGTATTATTATTTAATTTATAAATTTAGAAATAAAATTACAAGCAATATTTTTAGAAACAAAATTATTAAAAAGAAAATAGGAAAAAAAATAGAGAGCTGTGACAAAATATAGCAAACAGTCAACAAATTCTGGTCAAAACAAATTTTCAGAAGCATGAATGAAGCATATGGTTCATCAGTAATTTTTCAATTTTTTTCTCTTAAACGATTAATTATAAGAGAAAAAAATATATAAAAAAATTATTAATGAGATTTGATTAAAATTTATAAATTTTTTTTTATAACTTTGTATCTTTCTTTCTTTTATAATTGAGAGAAAAAAAAATGTTGAGAATCCTGATATGTGGTTGATAAACGCCATCATCATAGAATGGTCCGAGCCAAAAGAAACAATGAATTCCACGTGTAAATTATTCAGATCACTCATACATAACTTATGTCCAAACGTGTTACACTCAAGGCTGTTCCAGTTACTGAATCCCGACCGTTCATTTTCCATGTGCACATGCAACCTACGTAAGATCAGAGGATTCAGGAACACATAGAATTATCGTTACTATCTGACGAAATTCCAGTAACACCCTCCCCAACCTCAATATCCACAGCTGTTTTAAACTCTTACAATATAATTAGCTTTCTTATATCCTGTTAAAATAATTTAAATAGTTCTCTTCATATTAAATAAAAAATTATTAAAAAAGAAAATAATTAGTAAGGATTAGATATAATAATAAATGAATTTCATTCTAAGTTTACACCTTAAAAAAAGGTAATTGTTAAAAAATTTCTTAATTATGTGAGCACAAAAAATGTTAATTTAATAATAATATTTATGAAAATATTTAATAAAAACAAATAAAAAATAAATACATTTTAATATTTTAAAATATAAAAATGTTTAATATTTTTTAATTTAATAATTAAGATAATTAATTATGAATTAATAAAAAAATTATAAGATTGAAGATGTAATTTAGTTTAGTTAATAGAATCTTTTGTAAGTGATTATAAAAATATATAATCAAGTTTTACTTTCATTTATTTGAAATCATATGATTAAAACTTAAAGCAATATTCTACTCCTTAGATATAGTTAGGGGTGTCCAGTAGGTCGGGTCAATCCACGAACTCGTAAATTTTGATCCAATCTAACCCATAAAATGCGGGTTGGGTTATGTTCACGGGTTGGATTGAGTTAAAAAATACTTTAACCTACAGTGTGTGGGTCGGGTTGCGGATTGAAACACTTTCAACCTAACTCAACCCACTCACCCTTTAAAAAAAAAGTGGGTTAGACAAAGTGTGTGTTTTGCTTGAAAAATGTCTTTAAAGTTCGTAAATATCATCTCTAATGTTGCTAGGAACAGTGTTAGATCGTGTAAATACACTAACAAATAGAGGCCAAAGTTGAAAGAGAAAAAGACATCAAAATTCTATTTATCTACTCCATTTCAACTAGCCTCAACGCAGTTAGTAGTTTTCTCTTCTTTGCAACTAGTCTCTATAACTAGTTCTCCGCAGTGCAACAATTCTTCCAAGCTCTCAGCTTTTGCGCCTTAAGTCAGTGACCATTGCTTCTTCTCCCACCCGATCTCCTAGTCGTTCTTTACAACTAGTCATGCCACCACACAGCCACACGTTCCTCTTCCCTCTTGCGGCTTTTTCAGTTTTCTACACCACGCAGCCCTAACAAGTAAGCCTTCTTCCTTTACTCTTTTCATGTAAACCTGGAATATAAGAGAGAGTGCAGCTGAATACAATGCAGTTGCACCGTACGAGTAAGGAAGCTATAGGGGGTAGAGCGGACAATAGAACTATGGGTACGAGCAGAGTGGGTAGGCGATGAATCTAGCATCGCTAGAGAAGAAGAAGAGCAAGCTTGGAGGGTTAGGGACTGGATTGGCTATCGACGCCATAGCAAGTGGGTTTGGTGCACTCACATTAGTTGAAGGCGTTAACATTCTGGAGGATAGGATTGCTGATTGTGAAGGCATTTTGCACCCTTTCCCCTTCGTGTTGCCAGTGTTCTAGTTGAATTTTCTGAGTTTTATTCGAATATGGAATAATTTTTTTTTAATTTTTTTAAGTTTATATGTCAGTACTAGAAAGGGAAATAGAACAATGCTAATGAAATTTGCATTTGAATTTTCAAGTTGATTCCATCTAATTTCTCTTTCGTGATAAGTATATTTATAAATATTAACTAATGCTTTATTACATTGTTGATTTAATATTTATTTACTTATTGATGACAGAAAATGACTGATGAATGACAACTAAATCTTGATCATTTACTAATTGGAGAAGAGCGAATTGGAAGTATTCTTATACCCCCAAGTTGTGTGCAACCTTCCCAACATGTTGAGCGTTTAGCTACTGAACAAGGAGAAGGATCATCTGCTAGTAAAGAGGTATTTATACTTCCAAAAAAGCCTTCAAGACCAAGTTCACATGTGTAGGAACATTTTACCAAAAAAGATAATGGTGAAAAAGCTGAATATAATTATTTCAAAAAAATATATGCATGTAGTTCTAAAAATTATAGCACAACTAATTTGTTTAGACATTTGTCAATATCTAAGAAAAGCTCTAATATACATGTTGACAAGAGACAAAAAACTCTTGGATTTCTAAAGAAATATGAAGAAGAAAATGATATTATGATGCAATTGTATATATTTGAGACTAATTTGTTATTTGAGTTATGATTAACTTTATTTAATTTATTTCAGATTTAGTAAGACTTATTAGTTGTTAGTTTGTTATGCACTTACTAACTTATGATATTTAGTTTATTTGAGATTGAGACTTATGATATTAATTTGTTAAATTTTGTATTTTAATATTTTTTAAGAATTAAAAAAAATACGTCAAATCCACGAGTTCGATCTAATTTAACCCGCTATTAAACGAGTCAAGTTGGGTCGAATTGAACGAAAAAATTTCTTTGATGCAACTTAATCCAATTTACTATTCTAATAAATGAGTCGGATCCAAAAATACTGCTACACCCATCCAATTCAACTCACGGACATCCTTAGATATAGTATATGTTTATGAAAAAATGTGTTAATTATTGATTAAAATATATAAAATTTCTTCTCACGGTTATCTCTAAGAAAAAATTGAAAAAATAATTATAAGAATGTTGAAATTATTCATATGTAAAATCGTAAAAGAACAAGGGCAAAAAAGGAACATGAAATTTACGGAAAGCAACTTGACCTCTGCGATGTTTTAAATTCCCAAAGCAAGTCAGGTGTGGGCAATTTTCAATCAGTGTCGTTTTTCGTCATTTCAATTATATTCTCTCTCCTCCTCTGTTTTTTTCTCTGCTCTGTTTCTCTCGAGCTCTGATTTCGTCACTCTCTCTCTTCCCATTTCCATGAAACTTTCTTCTAGATTTTTTCTCTATCCTCCAGCTGTGGTTTTTCTGTCTCTGCCAAAGGGTGAAAAATAACCCATTAGTCTCTTCTTCACAGGGCCAGTTTTTCCAACCTCAGAGAAACCGTAGAGGCTGAGAAACAAGGTAGCAGAACAGAACAGCACATCACAGAAAAGCACAGTTTTTTCGTGGCATTGAAGAGCTTAGAAACACACCCAACTGGTTGATATAGAGGTTAACTGCTCAAACTTCATTACCCATTTTTTATTTTCCCTTTTTATTAAAAAATTGTTGGAGTCATTATTTCATCTTCTTCTTCCACCATTGTTCACCATACCAGTTTGTATGAAACTGAATCAGTGACATTTGGGGTCTTGATTCCGGTTTGAAGGTAAAAGTCAGTGTTTTTATTATCTTCTGAGGGAAAAGTTTTCATTTTTTTTTTGGTCTCTTATACTTGTTACAGACACGTTTTGATGACTCTTCTTTTGTGGTTGTTTTATCATGTTGGTTTCTGTGGGTTGTTGTTGTTGGTAGTGGCGCTCATTGTTTTGCCTTTTCGGGTGTTGTGTTGTTTTTCGTGTTTGGAGGAAAGTCTTTTCCTTTTTCTTTTCTTTTGATTTTGGTGTATTCGGTCTTGATGGTTGATGGTTCTTCGTTTCTTCGGTGTTTGGTTGCAGGGTGTTTTAAGGTCGCACTTGGTGAACAACAACATATAATAGCACATTTAATTGCTCTGACTGTTTTCTTGAGATTTACGTTTCGCAATGAGCAGAAGTTAACAGTTTCCTTCACCACCAATTTCTGGGGATATTTCTTAAGGTACATTTAATTCCGTGGTATCATAAAAGTCAAAACTTAAACTTAGTTCATGTTTTCGATTTTTTTTTTAATTCAGGAAAACATATTTAATTTAATAATGATTTTTTTATTTATGTCATTATTATTTGAAAATTAGATAAAAAGAATATAAGAAATATGAACTTAATATGCGTGGATTGGGGATTTTTACACATTTTTGCTCATGTTTTTATTTGTTTTTATTTTTTTAAATTTTAAATGCTAAAGAGAAAACTTTTTTTTATCTGAAGTTAAAAAAACTTTAGTCATTATTATAATGATCAAATAAAATGTTTTGTTTTTTAGTATTATCTGTCTAATAAAAATGCTGGTTGCAAATTGCAACCATTAATGGTAAAAATAGTCCTAATGTGATAACGCAAGAATAATGCTACACGCCTTCTTGTATATATATCACTTCATATCTTCTGGTCTAACATCAATTTTTGTATATCTATCTCTTATTCTCACACTTCAATAGATGTGAGGAGATGAAACTCTTACACTTGTACCAAACATTTTCCATAATGCAATGCACAAGGATGCTTTATTTTTGCAGTTGTTTCATGTTTATATTGATTTTTCTCAAACTTAATTTATGTCTTCTGGCAACATTTTTAACTTTTACTAGTGTTGTAATCTGTGGAAGGAGTTTGGTATTTGCAAAATTGCAAATTCTGTTTCTGGGTGAATTTTTGGAGGTTTCAACTTCTTGTCTCGTGCTTTCTTGAGGTAACCTGATGATTTTGAAAGCAACAAAGAATCTCATATTGTATGATTATGACTTTTGGATCGTAGCCATGTGAATGTGTCATAGTGGAATGTTGAAATGACATTATAGCCGTGGAAAGATGTGATGTGTTATGAGAATTTATTTTGGGGAAAAACAGTCAATGAAAGTGGAGAAAAAAATTGATGTTCTTGTACAGTGTTTTTTACCATTCTGGTACAGTTGTACTGTTATAGCCAGCATACATCCTCAGAGGCCGTGATTTTAGTCACGGGAAACATCACTATGTTTTAAAGATAATTTGTCTTTGTTAAGTACAATCATCACAATGTCTATATGCCTAAACAATTGTCTTTATTTGTTTCACAGAATATATGATTTATGAACCACAACTTTGGGGATATTGTTTGAAAATAATCCCATCTAGGTAAATTTTCTAAATGTCATGATAGTAAAGTAAGAAGTTCCCCCATTGTTTGTTTCAAGAGAAAATGAGTGAAAAGAAAATGGGAGGAGAGAAAATGTGAAGATTTTAGCATCTTCTCTTGTTTGGATGAGGAGAGAAAAGAGAGAAGAAAGAAAAAAATAGCGGTGGAGTCCACCAAAAAATTTTCTTCTCCCTTGTGAGGAGAAAATGAGTGAGAGAATGAAAAATTATTTAAAATTACAAATTTATCCAAAAATACTTATATCTATTACATTATAATAAGGGCATATAAGTCTTTTAAAATATTTACATTTTCTTTCTTCTCCCTTTTCTACACAATCAAATAAGAGAAAATATAATTTCTCATTTTCTTTCTTCCCTCTTTTTCTTGATCCAAACAATAAGAGAGAAAATATAATTTTCTCTTCATTTTCTCTTCTCTTCATTTTCTTTCTTTTCATTTTCTCTCCTCTCAATTTCTCTCTACATCCAAACAAAGGGTCCATGTCAGACAATCTCTTTGATATGGGTCCTGTTGCAAACACTGTTGGCCAAGTACTATCTTACTGTTAGGCCATATCTTTTAGATGTTGAGTGTGCATAACTCAGGGAATCCCAAGGGAAAGGGTTATGAATCAGATCAATAATTTTTTTTTTAAAATAAAAAGACTAATTGTCAGTTTTTTTATGGTTACAATGAGAGTCGTAATTCAAATCTGATATACCAGCATTAAAAAAAACTAATGATTGCCCTGCAAAAGTTGTAGTTTACGTGAATTTATAATTGGATTTTACCTTTCCTTTGTAAAACATGGACAGTGAATGAGATTAGTTTTGATGTTGATTGTCTTTAATCATTATTACTTACATAATAATTCATGCCAAAGAAACTAATTGACCGATTACATAATACAAAGAAGTTATGATTAATTGACTGATGGGCCTATTGCTCCTACGCTCCTTAAAAGGAAACTAAGCAAGGCCTGATCAACTTGTCAAATCATAATAAAGCATGTAGAAATGAATGATGATCTTGTGTTTTTGTTGGGAGGTGGTGTTAAATTAGGGCTTAAAGTTTTGCTTTTTCATAGTGTAAAACATTGTCTATTTTATAAGAATGTCATGTAAGCATTTTTAAGTTGATTTAATAACTGAATCTTCTTTTCTGCCTTTGTTTGTTATATAAGCCCTTGATATTCATTTATAAGATTCATGTTGCAAATTGCCTTCTTGCAAGATGCCTAGTATTACTTGGATAAACTACAACTTTGAACTTTTTAATGCATCTTTAGATCTTGTCCTTCAGTTTCTATTCCTTTGCTTCCTATATGCTGTGTGTGAGAAATGACTTTTTCACACTTTTGAAATTAGGCATACAAGTAACTTTTATAGATGAACAAAAAGAAAAATTCCCTCCTCTATTAAAGGCTTCGATCTATGTGTTAAAGCATATTGCTTTTATTTTTTAAATATTTTTTTCCTGAACATGATCATCATGTTCACTATCATCTTTATAACTTTATTGTCCTTGTGAATCCTTTTAAATATTGCCACTTGAATACATTTCATAATTCTCATCTTCATTTGCAAAATATTGGAAGTACTTCTGCAGATGGAATCAGTGAAGCCATCAGCAGTGACCCCAAGCAAGAAGTTGGCTCGCAGTTTTGCCAAGGTTCTTCATCTTAGAGCACTGATTGGAATTGCACAAGTTGATGGACTGAAGAATGTTATATCTGATGCAAACCTCAAGGATGAAGGCAACATGGGTAAGACTACCATAAATTGGTCTCAGTCTTTCAACACAGATGATGAAGAGCTTCAGGAAAGAGTGGCCACAGAAGCTCTACTTGCAAAGCTGTTTGCTAGCATTTCAACGGTGAAAGCTACATATGCTCAGCTACAGTATGCTCAATCACCTTATGACCCTGATGGAATTCAAGCTGCTGATCAATTGCTAGTCTCAGAATTGAAGCACTTGTCTGAGCTAAAGCAATGTTACTTGAAAAAACAATTTGATTCTTCACCAGAGACAGCAATTCTTGCAGCTGAATCAAAGGAGCTGCAAAGTGTTATAAAAACCTACGAGATTATGGGGAAGAAGTTAGAATCGCAGGTGCGGCTCAGGGAATCTGAGATTATTTTTCTTAGAGAGAAGTTAAAGGATGCTAATGGGCAGAACAAGTCAATTGAGAAGATATTAAATCAAAGTGGTCCATTATCTGTGCTTGATAATCTTCATATATCAGGATTAAGTCCTAGCCATTTTATCACTGTTCTTCGCCACACAGTTAGGTCCATTCGAAGCTTTGTGAGGTTGATTGTGGCTGAGATGAGATCTGCTAGTTGGGATATTGATGCTGCAGTTGATGCTATTGAGCAAAATGTGGTTTACTGGATAGAAGATCACAAGTGTTATGCAATTGAGTCCTTTGTTTGCAGGGAGATGTTTGATTCTTTCCACTTCCCTAATTTCTCTCTTCCAAATGAGTCTCTTCCGGATAGAAACAAGCGACAGCAACTGTTCTTTGGGAGGTTCAATGAGCTGAAATCCATGAAAGCAAAGGAATTTCTCGCCGAGAAGCCAAGATCATCGTTTGCAAAATTTTGCCGGATCAAGTACTTGAGGCTTGTTCATCCCAAGATGGAGTCATCATTTTTTGGCAGCCTGAGTCAGAGGAACCTTTTGAATGCTGGAGGGTTTCCAGACACTGCATTCTTCACATCATTTGCTGAGATGGCTAAGAGGGTATGGCTCCTACATTGCTTAGCCTTCTCTTTTGAGCCTCAAGCTTCAATCTTTCAAGTGGGGAAGGGATGTAGATTCTCTGATGTGTATATGGAAAGTGTGAATGATGAAATGCTCCTCTATGCAGGCCAGACAGTGGAATCAGATCCACAAGTTGCTTTCACTGTAGTTCCAGGTTTTAGGATTGGGAAAACTGTTATACAGTGCCAAGTTTACCTCTCACAGCACCAAACCAAGGTAAAAAAGTTCACTTCCACAAAGCCAAGGTAGCAGCAGCTGTACCCCACAACACAAGTGATTGAACTGGAAGCCATTCTTTTTTTTTCTGAGTTGAACTTTTTGGAGGGAGGGGAAGGACATGGCCGTTGGTGTGTGCATGGCTGAATGTGTAGTGGTGGGGACTTGACCTCTGGCTAGGTTCAACGGGGCATCTTTGTCCATTTGTATTTTGGCCATTTTGAAAAGAAAAGCGCGTGGACCGTTGCGTTGGGAACAACCCCCCCTCTTTTTTTATTTATTTATGCAGATTTATATCAAAGACATGCCCCCAAATTTTGTTGATATCAGGCTAGTGACAGGGATTGTCTAGCTGTTATGCATCTTTATCAGACATTGCATGATATAATATGTACATAATGATATATAGGTGGGAGTTTTATAATCCTCTTATCCTTTTTTATAATCTTTGTTCTTCCCAATTCCTCTTTATTTGACCACCTTCGTTAAGTTTATTTTATTGCCAATATAGCCTTGGATGCCTCTAAATCTTTGTACTGTCAGATTATTCTTCATTCCTCTCGTGGAGTGCTGCCTGTTGTGGCTGAGCTTCAAGATGAACAAATAAATGAATCGTCGAATGCCAATTTTGCCCTTGTAGATATGAATATCATTTAATAATGGACTGAAGTAATTTATAGGACTGCTCCTACGTACGATGCACATTGGGTTTGTGTACGTATTCAAAGCTAATTAGGTCCCACAAGATGCCAACTTTATTCAACAAGGTCGGTGATGAAGGGGGGCATGTGAAGACAAATATTTGCAAACCTTTCTTGTCCCGTACAGGAGGATGTGATTCTTGAAGGATATGCATCTTTCCTATTACGCTTCCCAACCTATACAAATATCTACTAATGCAAGTGATGAAGCACACTGGGTTGTGGCTCATATGGTAGAACTGGGAAGTGGAAAGGACGATATGGATCTTGGGGGGGCTAGTCTTGTCTTTAAAATCTTGGAAAGATGCCATCTTTCTCGGAAACTAATTGTGGGTCAAAATTTTTTTGTTCCTTTGATAACGTTTAGGCCATGTGGCAAGGGTTAGATATAAGTTATTTTCTCAACATTAGGGGGCTTGGTTTTCTTTCTCTTGATGCTATCAGGAGGGGGCCGAGGGGCGTTGAATTGAGGCTTCAATTTGGTGTGACAGGACAGGACCCTCCTGTCTTTGTTATAACACAACTGACATGATAAAAGTTTGGCAGATATAACGATAGTGGAATAATGTCACACATGATTTTTCATTTAATTTTTTTTAATGGTACACATCATTTTTCAAGTTTATGATTGGGTATAATTGTATGTCCAGGTATTTATATTTGAGTTTAATGGAAAAAACACAAGTGAGATCGTTTGCAGTTGAATGAGCCACTTGTACAATTGAGACAATTATTGATGAGGGTGACAATGAGTTCAATATTGGTTATACGCTCATGGTTTCCAGAAATATGGGATGGACTCTTCTTGTACAAAAAGGTTTAGGGGTTTGAGGAACATAATTGGCTCTCCTTGTTGTGTTGTTGGTATAATGACCATCTAATTGACATAAATAGTTAATAAATTAGGGAGAAGATGAGTGGTAGATTTTGACCATACAAAAAAGAAAAGGGCTCTAGAGTTAGTTCAGATAGTTAAGTTGCGGGACATTGGTAGAAAAAACAAGGTTCTTCCAAGGGATTAATCCTCCTAACACATTCTTCTAATAATCTTCTTAATTACTAAATAAAAAAAGTATTGAATGTTATTTATATTTTCAAGATATTTATTGCATTTAATTTTTCATGTAATACTTTCTTTATTAGATAGTAAAAGATTATTAAGAAGATATAATAAAGCTTTCTTCTAGAATGAACTTATTTTAAAAGTGAGTAAATGTTTATTTATCTCTTAAATTATTTAGTAAATTAGAAAGACGATGTATTTTAGATTAAATTAAAAATAAATACACTCTTACTTACTCAATTAAAGATAAATATTCCCACATTTGTGAAGTGTGGGCGGCTTGGAACCCTTCCAATGCTTTCCTATCCTCCTCCCCCTTCCCTCTTCTCCGGTCCCACTAGGGGCCTCTTCGAGAACTAAAAAAATAAAAAAAGAAAAAGGCTCTAGTAGATGGACCTATTGGACTTTTTAAAATTGGACCACTTAAACTTATGACCATATTGACTTTGAGGTGATGCTTCCACTTCCACATGGCCTGATGGGCTTTGCATATATTCGCGCAAATGAGATTTCTGTTCATCATATCATATAACTGTAGAAGCTTCCATTCTTCTGTTTTTCTTTGGTCATACTCATACTTATACATAGACGCTTCCATTCAACATATTCTCTTTGTTTTCTTAAATTGGGTTTGAATATTTCTTTGTAAGAAACCATAGTTACCCGTCTTCATGTACAAAAAAAATGATTCTCTTTCTCCCCCCCTCTTAATAAGTACAACTTGTCATTTTAAAAAGAAAATGGACAACACAGTACAACAAACCTCATATGTTTACGAGAGTCTTACCCTGTGTTTGTATTTTTTTCATTAACAGAACGGAACGGAATAGGTGAGGATAGAGCGGAAAGGAAAAGAATGGAATGGAACATAGTTTCTATTATCTTTATTTGGAAGTTTCATTAACGGAACGGAACAGAATTACTCATGTGTTTCCTCCATTCCACCTCAATTTTGAGGGAAACAAAAGTTTAGCATTTGAGGGAAAGAAGGAGAAAATGATTCTCCATGTGTTTTGTTCATTTCTCATATATTTTAAAACTTTCAAATAAAGAAAATTATTTCAGTTTCACTCATTTCCTTTTTGTTCTCCTCATTATATATCATCCAAATATAATGTTACATTCGACCAGAGGGAATTAAGACTTAGTAGGAAATGTGACCATTTGAGGTCAAATTCAAAAATTACAGCTCCTTTTCCCCTCCCCCCCACTTCTTTTTGGTCATAAAAAATTACAGTTCAAGCATTTATGAAAAACGTATTAGGCTGTATAAGATTATGTGGACTTGTTCATGCAAAATTTGAAGTATCAAAATAGGCCCAGCGTAATAGAAAAGGTGATTGAAAAAAATTGGGCCAAATTAGACTCGTTTCATTTACAAGTGTTCAACTATAGTCAAACCAAGGGGTTTTTATGTCGTTCCCAAAAAACACAAGGAGTTGTTTTAACAGCTAATAAGCATGTGATACATGAGTAGTCATATGATTACAGGTTTAAATTCTAATTATGCTAATTATTTAGGACCAAAGTGTAATAATTATCTTTGCGAATACCCTGAATCGCATTATGTGAATGTAATACTTTATGGACAAGTATGTGAATGAAAGTATGAGTAGATATATTATTACCCATCTTTAAACAATTGGTGCTGATGATAATGTGTTATTAAATTAGTAACTTGCATTATGCGTTTAAGGCAACATAACAAAGCGACAGATAGCCTTCCAACTCAGAATGATTTTATTTTTGACCAAAATTCTGGTACAAAAAGCATACCTTGATTGAGATGCAGAGGAATAATAACACTCTGATATTCTGCTATTAACTTGTACTAATAAGAAAACAAGATCATTGATAACTCTTTTACAGTAGTGAAAATATTATTCTATATTTTCAATACATGAGAAACTATAACTTAATATCATTAAAATGTAATAGAGAGAGGAAGCCTAATGTCAGAACTTTATGGTTACAAAGAAACATAACTCTTTTTTTTGTCATTGATTATTTGACACACTAAGTAGAGTAGCAGATTTTTTGGTGGATATAAAGTTGTTTCCCTAACAGAATTCTAATACTGATTGAGGCGTTTTTTGGGTATCAATGAGAGAGAAGTACTTGTATAAACTTAGTATAGCTAAGTTGGATGCATTAGACTAAATTGGATGTATCAAACTAATCACATCACCCAACTTAACTGTACTAGTTACGTATTTCTCCTCAATGAGATTAAGATATCACTAGTGCCCTGCACCGGGGCTTGGATGGGAAGATACAAGAACTTGTTCATCATCGGCAAGACGAACAACGAGTCCTCCATTGCTACGCATGGGATAACTAGTAGTCACACTTGAAGGTAGGGTACCCTGCAAAGAGGGCATCTCTTGTACCTCCATTTTGAGAATCTTACGGGCATCCAAGAATGAGGAATAGCATACCAAAACAAGCAGAGTGATGAACAAAACAGAATTCAAGCGAGCCATGTAGAACACTAAAGATGAAGGTAACAAGGTACTAATGTGTTTGTTTTTGTGATATGCTGAAGTGAAAATGTCATAGATGTGCTATTTATACGCAAGTAGATGTTTGAAGGAGGAAGAAGAGAGAGAGACGTGAGGATCATGCTAATTGGCCAAATTGGGGTGTACATGGTTGAAATTTCCATAAGGAATAATTGGGTTTATGGTACTATAAAAATGATAGTGTCTTCGAATTCCCTGTAGATGTTGGGTTAGGTACATATGAACTTAGACGCTGACCTTGGTTTCTAATGTGATATGGAGACATTCATTAATGTTCTTACTTGTTTACTCCAAACTCCTTGGAGTTGCTCACAAAGTAGAGTCTTCTTCATCACAAGGCATTGTACGTTTTGATATTATAAGGAGTGCACTCTATCGTAGCTCATTGGCTAATATATAGTTCATATATGGCTGCCACTCTGACATTCCATAGTGGCCCTATTGTCTCACAGAGCCATCGATAACACTATTGTAGATGGGTTCCGTGAATGAATTATATATGTCAACTTCCTAATTTGACTTGAAACCATGGATGGCTAAAATAATAGAGCCACCTGTTGAAAACAGGTAGAAATTATTGTGAGCACTTTATCTGATATATGTTCTTCAATCTACTAAAGAACGGAACTTGTGGGGAAGGTTATTATGGACTTATTTTGTTTGAGTCTATGTTTTTTTTATATGAAAATATGTATACGTAGATATAAATATATGTAAAAATTATTAATTAAAATTTGTAAAATTTTTATATGTACAATTATTTATAAAAAATAAAGAAGAAGAATGATTTTACTAATTTTTTTGTATAAATCTAAATATTATTAATTAAATATAATTTTTTAATTTCAATTATTTATTTATTTTATTAATAAATTAACTGATTTACACTTAGTCATTGGAAAAGTTTGCTTGCATTTGGAAAAAGTATACAATAGCGAGATTGGTATGCTATTGTTTATCAGGTGCATGAACCTATCAAAACTTGAAAGTGGTAATGCGATGAGGGAAGGTCTAATATGAGGTGGTCCATGAATACGTTAAGTGTAAATCAGCTATTAATTTGTTATTAAAATAAATTAATGATTAAAATTAAAATATTAAATATCTATAAATTTTAATTAATAATATTTAGATTTATACATAAATTTAGTTAAATCACTTTTTTTAAATAAATAATTATATATATAAAAAATTTATAAATTTTAACTAATAATTTTTATATACACTCAAATCTGCATATAAATCATATAAATCACAAGTTCGTAGATAAATCTCTTCTTAACCTGTACATATTGGCCTTATCCACGAGATGATATTCATACTTTATGTCAAGTGAGATTTAATTCTTTAAGGGGACATCTTCCATGCTCACTTTTGAGTGTGAGTATGATACCCACAAAATTTTAGATGGGCTGATTATAGTTGATATAATAATAATAATAATAATAAAATGAATAGGTGGAATTTATAACCTCTTGAGCAGATAACAAATATGATCCATATATATATACAAATTTTTTTACAAATTTCAATTGATAATATTTACAAACATCTAGAACCATAAATAGAAATTAGGATAACTCCTTTTTTTTGCCATAGATACTATGCATACAAAAAAAAATACAAATTTTAACTAGTAATATTTATATATATAATAATAAAATTATAAAAAAATACTATAATAAGTCAAAATTAAGTGAGTATGTATTATAGTCTTTTCCGTTCTTTAAGTAATTAAGATAGGAAGCACATTTTCTTTTCTTAGTAAATCAACTCTCCTAGTTTACTTATTAATCCCTTTTGTTTTATATAGCAGTCTAAGTTATACATAAATTATATTTTCACAAAATGACAATTGTTTTTTCTTAGTTGAAAAAATATCAAAATATTTTTTCATTTTTTCCCTTTTGGTATAAACTAGAAAATAAAAAATTCCATTAGAAAATCTGGGCTCAAATGACGAATGCTAATCTGGTCTTTCAACGCCAGATTGCAAACAGGTCCTCAATTTAGGTAAGTATTTTCTATTATAAACACTCAAATAAACAATTGAAATACATAAAAATATTATTTTAAGATAGATACATTTTTAATATCATTTATACAACTTTATACATGTCAACTATTTATTTCAATAATTATGATAGATAATACCTATCTAAAAATTTCTTCAGCTCACTCAAGTTTTTGGCAACTTAACTATTTTATTAAAAGGGTCGGCCTTTTTATTATTTAAAATATGAAGAACTAGAAAACTATTGGTTAAACAAAATCAGATTGAAAAAAGAAATAGACATGAGATTGATACATCAAAACAAAAAGTTCAAAACGAAGCTAGCAAAAGATGCCCACACCTGTTTACTAATGGTGAAAGAAGACTTGAAAAGGAGGTTGAATCAAGTCATGCTCAAATAAAAGTTTCTGTAAACACAAACTTGCACAACTTTGATGTAGATATGAGATAACTTATAACAAAGATAAAATAGCTTAAAGCAGAGATAAGATTGCTTATAACAAAGACAAAATAGCATAAAGTAGAGATAAGAAAGCTTATATAAAATGAACTCAAAAACCAAAAAACAGAAACAGAAAATAGAGTGTGAAGTACAAACACTCAAAATTAGATTTCGTGCTCAAGCAATCACATAGAAACTTAAGCACAATGGAAATAAACAAATAATCAAGCAAGACAACTTAAAAGAGTAGGGATTAGAAGCAAGATAACTTAAAAGAGTAGATATTAGAGATCTCTAATCCCTACTCTAAAATATTGTACTAAGAGATTTATACTAGTTCAATATTTATTGTAGAGTCTACACCAAGGGATAGTTTAGCAACCTTCAAAATTGGTTTAGAACTGTTTAAAATAAACTAGTCATATAAATTCAAGTTATTTTGTAACTAATTTTAATTTATTCTTAGTTTGGTTAAAATTTGTCTTAAACTAGTTATAAAATTTTAAATTTAAATATTGAGATATAAACAAAACATGAGAGAGAGAAAAAAGATAATAAAAAGTATGAGATAGTTGTTACGCAAAAAAGGATGAGATAGTATACAAAAAGTTAGATTAGAAAAGAACTAACTTTAAAATTGTTTTTTAAGAACTTATTTTATCTCAAAATTGGTTTAGATGAAAACCAGTTTTTAAAGATTTAGGTGGTTACCAAACACATTATATTTAAAAACTAGCTTCATTGTACTTAGATATTTAGTTTTTGGAAACTTCCAAACATCCCCTAAGATTTTTCACTATCAACTAAGTATATTTTTTTTATCAACCTTAGCCTCTCTAAGCTATATATAAGTAGTTTTGATTCACCCTATCCTATTCAAGCTAAAATTGAGTAGTTTTCTTTCACCATAACTTCTCTAAGCTAAAAACTAAGTAGTTTTCTTTAATACTAGCTCAAAAGATTGAATCTTTTCTTCAAACAAGTTTGGAGCATTGGCACAAAATGATTCTCCGATATGAGCATTCAAAGCCTTTGTTTTTCTAATGGTTGTCTTTGTTTTTCTTCTCTTCTCTACTGTAGACACCTTTGTGCAGTTGGTTTTATATAAAGAAAAATGAGATTTTAATGTTGCAGTACCATATAATACAAATATATGAAGCACACATACAAAATATGATATTGATATGATGAGACACTGATATAACAATATGGCAAATTCTAAAATATATAGGATACTGAAACAAAACATGAGAGAGAAAAAAAAGATAATAAAATGTATGAGATAGTTGTTATGCAAAAAAGAATGAGAGAGTATACAAAAAGTTGGATTAGAAAAGAACTAACTTTAAAATTGTTTCTTAAAAACTTATTTTATCTCAAAATTGGTTTAGATGAAAACCAGTATTTAAAAATTTATGTGGTTACCAAACACATTATATTTAAAAACTAGCTTCATTGTACTTAGATATTTAGTTTTTGGAAACTTCCAAACACCCCTTAAGATTTTTCACTATCAACCAAGTATATTTTTTTATCAACCTTAACTTCTCTAAGCTATATATAAGTAGTTTTGATCCACCCTATCCTATTCAAGTTAAAACTGAATAATTTTCTTTCACCATAACTTCTTTAAGCTAGAAACCAAGTAGTTTTCTTCAATACTAGCTCAAAAGATTGAATATTTCTTCAAAAAAGTTTGGAGCATTGGCACAAAATGACTCTCCGATATGAGCATTCAAAGCCTTTGTTTTTCTAATGGCTGTCTTCGTTTTTCTTCTCTTCTCTACTGTAGACACCTTTGCGCAGCTAGTTTATATAAAGAAAAATGAGATTTTAATGTTGCAGCACCATATAGTATAAATTTATGAAGCACACATACAAAATATGATATTGATATGATGAGACCCTGATACAACAATATGGCAAATTCTAAAATATATAGGATACTGATATGCCATGTATACATAATTAAATATTCATTTTATACTATTATTCAAATATCAATATTTTTTTGGGGCAACATCAAATTTCAATTTGAACTTGTCTATTTTTTATTTTTTTAGCCCAATCTTTAAATGGGCCAAAAAGCTACAAAAGTTACAAAACAAGCAGCTCATTTGGTCAAAACAACTAGGCATAATTTTTTATTATTTTTCTCCATCTTAGTGAGACTGTGCATTTCATAGTAGCTCATAGGGTTTCTTATTTTTCACCCTCACATAGCCACACATCCTTCTTTATTCAATGACAATGTTCTTCTTTCCAGCACAACTGCACAAACTTCAATCATGGTGCAGTGGAAAATAGTAGATTTTAGGGCAAACTTCAACGGTTTAAAGGGAATGGTTGTATCTTTGCTGCATTTCGCACCGAGTTGTCATATCCTTGCCATCTTCAAGCAGCATATGAAATGCAAAAAAAAAAGGTGGAGGGCATATCACGGCGCATCAGTGTCGTATCATATACGAACATGGTTTGGATAGCAGAGAAAAAAAGGAAGTTACCATGTCTGTGCTTCATATGTACAAATAAAGCATACTTCCTTCTCATCCCTTGTTCTTTTGTGCATAGGTGAGACCTTTAAATTGTCTAGTTGTTTCTCTTATCCATTCAAACATTTTTTTTAAGTTGTAGTATATGGGTAGTACAAAAAAGCATATTCTCCTTTTTAAGCTTTATCTTTTTGTGCGAAGGAGACACCTTTAAATGTCCACCTGTCATTTGAATGTTCTAGTCTTTCTGTAAACTTTATAGAAAGATAATAAAACATTCTACACATTATGAAAACTTATAGATTAATTTGGAGATTTAAAATGCAAAATAAATTAAAGCATTTTGGTTCTTCGCCATGAGCTGGTCCATCTTCTATTTATAAGCTAGCTTATTTAAGCCTTCCAAACAGCGGCTAGAACAGTTCAAGAAGACCTTTCTTGATTCACAAGTATCCCTAACTTATATTTTTCTAGTAGCTTCATTATAGGAACATACTTTGATCTTCAATGAGTTAGCTTTTCTTGTCTTCATTGGATTAGTCTTCGTTCTTCTATCTTCATGAAACCTTAGCTTTCCACATGATGACACCATCTTGTTTCTTTTCATTTGAATATAGTAGAGACTTCATGCCATCCTCATCATCTTGATATATCTTGCTTTCCAAAACAACTTCTCTTCTTAAATATTCATCCTTTGTTGTATCATTTGGTCTCTTCATTTGAATATTTAGCTTTATAGTTTGAGATTTTCATTCATTCTTTAACAAATCTACATAATGATCTTTCAATTAAACCGTAAAAAAAAATTCTTTTAACTAAAATCATGTATAAATATGTCGTGTTAAGAATATTAAAATGTTTAGAATCGTCACTTAAAAAAAAACTTAGAGACCTTGGGCTCACTTACTACTATCACTCATTTATACAATGAAGTCAATAATGATAAATTTTAAACTCCCATAGATTATTACCATAAATTACAAGCTCGATGAGCAACCAAGCTTATCCCCTAAGATCAGGACTAATATACGACCATTCGAAATAGCCATAAATGTTAAGACTCATGCTACTCTAAGCCATCACGAATTTGGGATAATTTGAAAATGGACATAGATTGAAACTTTCGTAGATTGATCAATATTTTTGGATTATTGCATTCAGCATTTAAAATAGGCCTGACAATAAAATTTATTAAGCTTTTATTCATTCAATCCATTCATATTTAAACTAATTCAATTTAATTAATTAAAATAATATATTTTAGTGGATTGGATTTATTGGATTATTTTTTAAAATAGATGATTTATAAACTAACCAAAATATCCTTTGGATATCTAATTTTCAACCCATCAAATAACTCAAAATCATTTCTACCCTAACTTTTACCGAAATGATTTTTTAGAGAACCAGTTCGCACTAATTTCACAACTAAAAGAATCAGGCACAAATCTCAACAAACACTTAGATCACAAATAAGTGTTCATATTCAAAGGCCAATCATTCAATATCAACTATGAAGAGACATGCACAAAAGAGATACAAGTTTAAAACTAAATCGAAGTGAAAATGGAATTGAAACCAAGCAAGGTACCACGAGTTCAAGAGAAAAGAAAACAAGAGTGAGATGTAGAAAGTATACTGAGGAGTCCTCTGGAGGAGGCTTTGATCTATCAATGGAGGCTTTGACAATGAAAACGCCATTGATGACGGCGATGCTCACGAAGCAATAATTTAATAAATTTTAAATAGATTATTAGTTTGTGTTTTATCCATCTATTATAATTCAATCTAAAATTTATTCATTCCATCCATTTGCTACCCCTAATTTAAAATATAGATAGAGACTTCTTGCAATTTGGAGTGCGTCCTAAATTGTTAAGACAAGCTAGCAAGCAGGTAAGTGCTAAAAGAAAGGGGTAGAGATGGTAAAATTATCCGTACCTGTGGAGATTTGTCGGGATTACCCACGATGGGGGAGGGCAGGGATTATAGTATCCGCTCCGTGGATACTCACAAACTCATTAAGTATACTTTTTCATTTAATATATATCATATATTATAATTTTTTTTTATTTTGAAATAAGATGAAAATATATTTTTTTTATTATTTTAAATTAGATTTTTTGTTGAATGAGCACATAATGATAAAATTTGTTAAAAAATATATACTATTTATATAATAATTATTTATGTAAACTATTTACTACAAAATATAATTAAATTTAATTTATTATTTATAATATTCTTTTAATTTTATAAAAATATTAAATTATTAAACAAAATTATAATATATTGTGTTAAAATTTATTTTATTTATATTTTTTTATAAATTTTAAAATTTTATTTTAAATTACTAACTACTGGCAAATACTTATAAATACTCCCACTTACTTATTAAGAGCACAAATAAATATCTACGATAAGACCGGGACAAGAGAAGTACTACTCACCCCATCACGCACCATTGTCATTCCTACACGGTGAAAAGGAAAGGAAAGTAATAGTAGCAAGATGTTTTACAACCTATCCATTCAAGTAAGAGAAATAGCGCCGAAAGGCTGCTAAGATATTAAAAGCAACATGGCAAAGATGCATTATATAACAAAATCATTAACAGCCCAAAAGTAGTTAGCCCAAACAGAAAAAGCAACCATAAAGAGATGGCAATTCAAAATACGAAAAAGACTTCTCGTAACGGTTTCAATTTCCACTCTTCGACCTAAAAGCATAGTGTTCTATTAGACTGGAGGTCTGACGGTCTAATTGTGAAGACACATTTAACTAATTATGATTTAGTTTTATAAACAATTGACAGTCATGTCACTTTGAACCAGTGTTAAAACTTAATTGAATTAGTTTGATTCATATTGAACTAATTGACCATTCTTTTAAGCAATTTTTTTTTCATATTTTATAAATGCTTTGATATATTTCATATTATTGGATATAAATTATTCTTATGATATGATCTGGCTCGATTAGTCAATTTAAACTGTTAAACTAATTAAATTTAAATCAAAAGTTTCACTAATTAATTATTTGATCCAATTTTAATAAGATTGTCTAAAACCCTAAATGAACACGTGGAACAGATCTAGCGTTCCAAAACCTCAAAACCATCTCTTTTGCTCGCTTCAATTCAACCTCACAAGACTGCAGGTCACTTTTGAGGTAGTAAACTCCCCTAGCTAAAGGAAGAATTTCCAAATGCAAAGCCTTGACATCTTGAGAAAGACGCTTCTCCGTGTCCTCTAATTATTGTAGAGCATCTTCAGGACGGCAATCTTCAATGGTGTCAAGCCAATCCTTGCTAAAAGAAAAGCTATGAGTATCATGAAGCAATTCCATGAGCAAAGAACAATGAGAGTTAGAGGCGTCCAAGGCACTATATGATTCTTCAAAAACTTCAACAGTAAGCAAGATAACTGCAGGCAAAATCTATGTATTTGGTGTTGGGAGTTCAAGTGAGAGTAGATTGTGGGGTGTAAGTAAATAAGTCCTAATTGAAAAAGAATGAATAAATATAAGAATTATATAAAGTAGAAGGACTTATAAACTTAATGCTTTACAAAAATCTCACGCCAAGATGAAACGCAAAAAAATCAAACAAATTACTAGGGGAGCATAGAAGGAACCTCCACGAGTAGGAGTGAAGAATCGTTAATATCAATGATGCCTGAGTTTTCTGTCTTGGATTTTGAACTGTATTTATATGCAACAAGTCAAGGTGGGAAGATCATCCAGGTTCAGCAGGCTTGGACTTAATTAAGGTATGCTATTGACATAATTGTGCATATGGATCGATAATGTTGAGCTTTATATATTGAGTTTGAGGGTGGTGAGTGCCTGGGAAAACTTGATCAAAGTAAGTTAAACAAGAACTTTGCTACAGCTAGTCCCCACTTCCATCTCATGAATAGTAGTATAAAATACATTAATGTCCTTATATGAGACTAAAATAAAAATAAAAAACATAAAATAATATTTTCATAATAGAAAATAAAATAATGAATTTATATAAATGTGATAACGTTAATTCTTGACTACTCAGACAAATTTTCAGTGAGCTTTATTCCTCCTGCTCTCTTGCACAGTTTTGTATAAGTTCTAAATTCATATTCTCCTGCGTCGTCCTCGTTCTTGGCCCTATAACCAACCCCATCAGCCAGTTAAATTTCACAGCTCTAGTCAATATGCAACAGAAGAATTAATATTATTTCTCCAAAAGTACAATTGGAAAAAAATAAATTTCTACAGACATATATTACACACATATCACTTCCATCTGCTAGATTTTTACTATGTAATTATAGAAAAAAAAACATTAATATTGTATAATTAACAAAAGCAAGAAAAAATAGTTGGCGTTTCTGTATAAATACATTTGGATTCTATCAGCTACCCCTGACGTGATATGAGACATGGGTGTTGAGAAACAAGTATTTTCCTTGGAAAAATGATTAAAACAAATCGAAAATAATATTTTCATAATAGAAAATAAAATAATGAAAGTTGGGGAAGAGAATCAAATTCAAGTTTGCAATCAGACGACAAATCGAATAGAATATTTGTAATTAAATAGTATAAATAGAAACAAGGGTTATCGGCAGGTTCTCGATCAAACCTGCTTGGTTTATATCGGATTTCTTCAACCGACACCACTCAGGTCGCTCTTGTCGTTCTTCGACTAGCTTTGGGTTCGCAGGTTTCATTCTTGCTCATTTCGTGTTCGTCTTGCTCTTGGTTGCGATATTCTAATGACTCAAAAATTCAAGATGTATGTCAGATCCTTATCAGTGAGACTCAAATGATCCCCGTCTGAATATTCCTCCTGCTCTCTTGCTGCACAATGTTGTTGGTCGAAAAGCATGTCTAAATTCTAATTGATATGTCACTGTCTGTACAGCCTCTTTTTTTTTGTTTAATCTGTGCAGCCATTTTAAATTCTACTTAATGTGACTCCGTGCAAACAATTTGGCCATATCGCAATTGTAAATCTTGAAATATATATCCTCTCTGCTTTAAACCAACCCAACGCGAGAATTCCAAACCGCCAGCACTTTCCAAATCATTTCAAATGATCCAACAAATGGTACATTTTCACCTTGGGTATTCGGTGCATTTTCATGTTTCTCGACCATGGTTTCTTGATTCTCGGTGCCTCCAATCATATGACGGGTTCCTCAATACTTGCACAATGTACACCATTACCATGGTACTCAAAAAATTCAAATTGCTTGATGGTAATACCCTTTCTATCACCGATGTTGGTGACATAAACTCGATTTTAGACATGTGTTTGTATCTCCTGGACTTGATTCCAACTTACTTTCATGGGTCAATTAGTGGATGACAATTGTAATGTTAATTTTTCTCGGCCGGTTGTCTTGTGCGAGGATCGTGTGTCGGGAAGGTGATCGCGAAGGGGCCTAAAGTGGGCGATTATTTCCGCTTCAGTTTATTTCTAATCATTTATCTTTTGCTTGTAATGGTGTTTTGAATATGTATGAGGATTGGCATAGAAAATTGGGCCATCCAAATTCTGGTGTTTTGTCTCATTTATTTAAAAATGGTTTATTGGGAAATAAAAATGCCATTTCTCATTCCTCTGTTCCTTGTTCGGTTTGCAAACTTGCTAAAAGTAAAGCACTTCCTTTTCCCTCTAATGCTCATCGTGCTTCCAACTGTTTTGATGTGGTTCATAGTAATGTTTGGGGTATGTCTCCTGTTACTTCTCATGCTCATTATAAATACTTTGTGACCTTTATCGATGATTACAGTCGTTTTACTTGGATATATTTTCTTAGATCTAAGGCTGGAGTCTTTCCAATGTTTAAGAAATTTTTGGCATATATTGAAAATCAGTTCCAAGCCAGGCTTAAAATCTTTCGCTCTGATTCTGGTGGTGAGTACATGTCTCATGAGTTTCAGGACTATTTGCAACAAAAAGGCATTGTCTCTCAACGTTCCTGTCCCAATACACCCCAACAAAATGGCATTGCAGAGCGAAAGAATCGTCACTTGCTTGATGTGACGCGTACATTGCTACTTCAAGCATCTGTTCCATCTAGATTCTGGGTTGAAGCTTTGTCCACAGCTGTCTTCTTGATCAATCGCCTTCCATATAAGGTTCTTGATCTTGATTCCCCTTTTTTTTGTCTCTTTAAGACTCATCCAAATTATCTAGATTTACATATTTTTGGGTGTGTATGTTTTGTTCACTTACCTCCGGTTGAACGACATAAGCTTGGAGCACAATCTGTCCAATGTGCATTTATGGGTTATAGTAACTCTCACAAAGGTTTTTTGTGTTATGATATTACTAACCATCGCTTAGTATTTCAAGGAATGTGACCTTCTTTGATAATCAATTTATGTTTCCTTGTCTTTCTTCTGACTCTAATGAGGTTGCTACTCTTCCTAACTTTTCTATTGTGCCTCAATCTATAGAACGTTTTGAACCAGGCCATGTATATGTCAGACAACCCAGACAGTGACTCCCACTCCCCTTCCCGACGCTGCTCCGTCACCTGAACTGTGCAGTGGCACCCCGCGATCTGCTAGAGTGTCTCGTCCACCTAATAGATATTCACCGAGAAGGTATGATTCATCAAAGTATGATTCATCACATACTTCTCTTACGGCTACTCTATCCGCATATCTATTCCTACATGTTACTCACAGTGCGATAATGCAAGATGAACTCCGTGCTCTTCAAGAAAATTTTACATGGGATATTGTTTCTTGCCCACCGATGTCAAACCCATAGGCCGCAAAATGAGTGTATTCATGGTTCCCTCAATACAAGGCTCGCCTGTTGCCTTAGGGAATAAGCAAGAATATGGGATTGATTATGATGAAACGTTTGCGCTGTGGCAAAGATGACAACCAAGTACTCTCTAAATGGTGGTCCCTCCATCAAATGGATGTAAAGAATGCATTTCTTCATGGTGATCGACGGAAGATATTTATATGACTCCCCTCCGGTCTTTTTTCATCATCTAAAGGTGTGTGCAAGCTCAAACAATCCTTATATGGTTTGAAATAGAGGGTATCCTACTCTTCTTGGGTTTTCCTTTACTCAAAGTCAATATGACTCATCTTTGTTCATTCATCGCACACCTACTAATTGTTCTTCTTATTCTCTATGTTGATGATATGGTCATTATCATACCTCCATACGTTCCTAAACAACAATTAAGGCCTCATTTCATATGAAAGCTCAATTTGCCATTTCCTCGGTTAGGTTCATTATACCTCCAATATTCCTACATCAAAAAGTTTTAATTTCTTTGGCCTGTCAATCAATGGAATCAGATGGATACTCCTCTCGAGGTTAATGTTAAATACCGTCATGACGGTGATCTTTTGCTGATCCTTTGTTGTATCGTCGGCTCGTGGGTAGTCTTAATTATTTGACTATTACACGGCACGACATATCCTTTTCGAAATAAGTAAGTCAATTCATGCACTCACCTCGCCATCTTCATTTGGCGTATTGTTCGTCGCATTTCGATACTTGAAAGAGAAAATTTTCTTCGCATAATTCCGATACTTGAAAGGCACCTCTCCGCGGTCTATTATTTCCCCGGGACGGGTCCCTAAATTGATTGCTTATAATGATCTTGATCTTGACCGGGCGATGTCCCGATACTCACGATCTGCATTCTTGGTTGGTGCATGTTTCTTGGTTCTCGCATTGATTTCTTGGAAGAGTAAGAAGCAAGCACGAGTCTCTAAGTCCTCCACCGAATCGACGAGTACCGAGCCATGTCTACCGCTTGTTCTGAAATAATTTGGCTACGTGGTCTTTTGGGCGAGCTTGGGTTCCCTCGAGACAGTCAACACCTCTATATAATAATTCAGATTGTTGCCAATCCAGTTTTCATGAAGCGCACAAAACATATTGAAGTGGATTGTCATTCTATTCGGGAATCATGATGCTCATGTTATCTCACTACCTCATATCAAAATTGCGGGTTGCGTATATTCTTACCAAAGCGATTGCCTTATCGGTTTCTTGTTAAATTGATGCTTCTTGACCACCGCATCAATTTGAGGGGGATGTTAATCAGGGATTAATTTGTTTCTATTATATGCGAATAAAATAAGAAAATGGGACAACTCTTTAATTGTATATATTGTTTCCTATTATATGTAGAATAAAATAGGAAAATGGGACAACTCATTAATTGTATATATTTAGCTTTCCTAAATTAGCTAGACAAATCAGGTAATAGAATATTTGTAATTAAATAGTTATAAATGACTGTAAATGCTCATGCTATTATTTATAGTGGAAATACAATGAAGAAAAGATAACAAAGCCAATTCTTCTGACATACAATATATTTATTTTAACTTTACATACAATATATGACAATATCTAATTACACTCATATCGAATACGGTATCCCACACCGTTGTTGCATTGCGGGTGTAAAAAATATATTTTCCAATGAAAACTTACAAGTATTTCTACAATATCTAGCTCACTCTGTATGGATCTCCTAAGGTCATGATACCGTTGGACTCCAAAGTTGGAAAATCAGTCCTCTCACATGCTCACATGCACATTGCAAAGTAGATAAAGATCGTATATATATTCTGAGACAAAACATGACTTTATCCAAAGCGATTATGGTTGGCATCTGCACCTCCTGTATTAGCTGCCTTTCTTCAAGAGCACCAAAAGGCCTGCAAAAGTGCCACAAGCATCTCAAAGGTTATGGTCCCTCCAAATCTTCATAATATAGAACTCAATTATGTATATAACAATTGGAATAAATTGTACAGAGAAATACCTAAATCGAAAACTATGATGGTGTTTGGTTTATTTTTTATTTTCATTTTTGTTTGATATGCTTTTATTTATATTTATAAAAATGTTACATTATTTTCATTTTGTTTTTTATTTTAAAATTTTGTGAAAGAAATGATAAAAACAACAAAATCTTGTTTTCAATTGTTTTACTATTTCATTTACAAAATCTTAAAATAGAAAAAAAAATAAGGTGACATTTTATAATTATAAGTAAAAATATATCAAGTAAAATAAAAATAAAAACCAAACTAAACACATCTAAGTAATTATACAGGAACTGATCAAGAAAGAAAAGGAGATGAAAACAAAAAGAGAAGAGAACGAAAGTGCATATAAATTTACGTTGAAGCATATTATGCGTCTCTTATTCCATGCCTTCTTTGCCTTGTTGAGCTTCCTCAACATTTCATCCTCAGAGCTTATGTTACCAGGTGAGGCCAAAAACACCCTCCTTCTTATTGGAGGAGACCACAAACCACTCTGCTGATAATCAAAATCGAACTGAGATGCGTCAAAGAACTTTCCCAGAAGCCTTTCAGAGACGGTTTTTGAGACCATTTGAATGCTTGGACTCGCAGCAGAGGACGAGGCAGTTTCTTCCAGAGATGATGAGGAAGAAGAGACTTCAGACACAGACATTGAGAGGTGTTAAGGGAAAGAATAATGAAACCACGCACACGGCGTTGCACACAGAATATTAACAATGATAAAGTTTCTTTCTTAGAGACATAAATAAAGAGGAGAAGGGGGACATAATAAGCAAAACATGGTTGGGACTACTACTATGATTGGAGTTTCTTATTGGTGTCTGACCCTTGCTGGCTATCAGCCATGCCTTCAAGGGGTTTTTTTATATTTGTGGAGGAAAGAAAAATAGCATGGCGCAAAAAGAAGAAAAATAAGTTTGAAACACCCCCCCCCCATTGAACATGACGTATTCTATGTGAACTTTGAATCATTTTCATACAGGTACCTAAATTCACCGAGTTAATTAAGGATTAAAAATCCCTGAAGCGTAAAGTAAATATATATATTTATTTTACTTGTAGAATATAAGTAGATACTACCATGAGAAATTCTTAGATGTTGTAAGAGCAAAAAAAAATTATTGCTTTATACCATTAAATACATGTTGTATCAATTATAATATTAAAAATATAATTAAAATAAAAGATAATGATAATTTATTATAACACATATTTAATAATATAAAGAAAGAAAAATATCTTATTCCAAAATTAATTAAGAATCTCTAATCCTGCCATTTAGTGCTTCGTGCCAATTTGGATGAGCGTTACTTTATGTTAGCAAAGATTGATTTGAATTTTAAATTGATCTGGAAAGCTATGTATCAGTTATATGGAACAAAAAGGCTAGGACAGAGCTCTTGGGAATCACATACAAGGTATTTGAGCAGTGCTTTAATGTTGGGTACAAGACACATCATCATTTCAACTTTCTCTGTCACTTGATAAAAGTGCATATGAAGATCAGAATTGCACGCGTTTAGCTACACACAATGATTTTAATCTACCTTCTGGTAAACCCAAACAATTGTTGCTCGAGTGGCTTCCCTCTTGCATATGCCAGATGTTCAATGTATGTAACTACTAATTCATTGTAAATTTTGAGGTTTATTAATATTCGTATAGCAACTCGTGAACGCATAGACTAATCTAAGGAATGCAGGACAAGAAAATCAAGTCACACCTGAGAATAAAAAAAAAATAGCATAACTCAAATCAATCGATAGCATGTTAAGTATTATTAGAAATTCAAGTGTGTACAAAGAAGTTTCATATTGATATGGGTTTATTTGGATGAACTTCTAAAATAATTTTTTTGTGTAATCTTTTTTTTTTTAAAAGTCTTTTAAAAAATAAAAATTATTTTATATTTAGATGTAATATTAAAGAAGTATTATTTTTATAATGTGTAAACAACTTTTTTATGTTATAAAAAATGTTATTTTTGAAAAGCACCAAAATTCATCTGAAAAAAAGCATAATTTATGCTTTTTCTAGTATTTTTTTTAAAAGAGTTTATTTAACTATATTAAAAATAAGCAAAAGTATTTATTTTAAAAAAATTTATTTAAAAAAATATATGCAAACGAACTTTAAAAAATAAAATAAGTAAAAATTATATAAGTAAGAAGACACGTAATCTTAATGCTTAAAAATTTTAGATTTATTGGGATCTTGGATGTACATCTTCCTCCCTCCCTCTAAAAAATGGGGTAAATGCACGTGAAAATTTGAATAGTTGTGGTTGTTCATTGGTAAGTTGTTGCTGGTGTAGAGCCATGCAAGTACCAACATGTTATTATAGCTAACTTTGATTGTTCTATTTTGAATTTGATTATTATCTATAAATGACAATTATTAAAGTTGGATAGCAAAAGATTAATTTTTGTTGCATTCTGTGCTTTGCATGGCTTTGTTATGAATTTTGCTGGTGAAGACTGAAGAGTTAATTAATTCTAATACTTTTAGGTTACTGTCGGTGATTTTCTTTCTGGGCTTTAAAATTTGAGTTGTTATTTGAACATCTAGTTAGAATATGATAATTAGATGATACTTCATTTACATCTGCATACAATATATTCATTCCAGCTTAGCATATAATATAC
Source organism: Ormosia semicastrata (assembly GCA_029884595.1). NCBI lineage: Eukaryota > Viridiplantae > Streptophyta > Magnoliopsida > Fabales > Fabaceae > Ormosia > Ormosia semicastrata. The sequence goes on along the minus strand of JAQQTO010000055.1, from coordinate 24,106,142 downwards.
GAAAATAATAAATCACACTCACATGTAGCATGTACAGTGTCCCAAGTGGGTGTTGTATTTTAGATGTTCAAAAAAATATTTTTGTAAAATTTTTATCTTCTACAATGTACATGAGATTTTATTGTCTTATTAATAATGTTTAAATTCCTAATAGTAAACTCAAAAGTGACTGAAGTAAGTTTAAATTCAACATTTGAGAGATTTCTACATACCCCAATATTCGAGTCTATGAGAAAGTCTTTGTTAAGAGAAATAACCTAAGTATCCAGTTATGAAGTACAGACACAGACATATATACAGGACATGATATAGATACACGGATATATGGACATATCAAATTTAAAAAATTATAAGGCACTGACATGACATATATATATCAAAGTAAATTAAAGAACTTAGTTTATATATATATATAATTACAAAATTTAAGAAAAAAATTTATAATTTATTAATATCATTTCTATAAATTAAAAAATTTATAATATCTTAATATATGTCATATGTGTTAATATTTACTACTTAGTAAGCTATTCTTAAAAAATATAGAGCATAATTTCTATTGATATATTCTAAAAAATCTCTCATAAACCAACTTCTCCTAATAGAACTAACCATGTACAAGTACATGTGCATAAAAAAAATTAATTAGAGGGAATATTAGTATGAGGCAAGCTTCGGTGACGACGAAGTGGACGACTTGGTACGAGCAAATGTAGAAGGGGCAAATGAAAATAGTAGCGTGTAAAAAGATAAAATTTAAAAGTTCAATAGTGACATATGAAAAAATAAAACTTAAAATACTGGTATGCGAAAATAGTAACTTGGAATGTCAGTCATGTGATTGAGTTTAAGTGAGTTACGGACTTACTAATTGAACGTTAATCATGAAAATTAATTTTTTTAAGAAAAATATTAATGGGTCGTATTCAAGCCGTATCTAAGCTATGTCTTAGACGTGTCTAAGTGTGTCTGAGACGTGTTCAAATATGTCTGAGAGGTGTCTAAATTAAAAAAAATAATCTTTTTAATTGGACACATTCAAACATGTAGGATACGTATATCGTATGAGTGTCTCTAGATGTCTGATATGGACACGTGTCTAACACGTGAATATGCTTAAAAAATGACGTGTCCATACTTCATAGGTACCCAACCAATAAAAAAAGTATTTGTAGGAAGGAACAACTTCAATATAAATGAAAGTTAGTCTCACAAGAGGTGTAGAGAAACCTTGTCATACAAAAAAAAATAAAAAATCCCAATAGTCAGGGTTGTGGAAAGGAATTTTGATATATATTATTATAAAATGGTGATTTCAACTTGAGAGTTACTTTTTAAACTTGTTGAAGGTTTTAGATGGGTTAGCTAGTAGTTGGATTGGAATCGAGTCTTATCTATATCAGGAAGAAAAATATTTTAGATGTTAAATGCGGGTAACTACTCAATTGCAAAAATTCAAAATTTATTATTTAAAGATATATCTAATAATAAGTTTAAGAATTTAATTTTAATATATTATTAGTGTAAAAAAGTTTTACACTTATATCTAGTGATGTATTGCTATATTATTTAATGAATTTGACTATATATTTATAATTATATGAGATGTTAAATTCATTAAATGATATGGTTACACATCATTAGATGTAAGTATAAAACTTTTTTCACAAATAATTATAGTGCATAAAAAATTAAACTCTAAGTTTAAATACATGCCTAATATGGTCATAAATACAAATAAAAAAATGGTCATAAATAAAAGATAATAGGTATCTTTTAAAACATTAAAAAAATGCAAATGTTAAAGTATTAAGAAAAAATTCCTCTAAAGTGAACAAGTAATAGTGTATTTACCATTGATTTAATCTAAAATGCATGATCTTAACTCACTAAAATTTAAAGATAAATACACTTTTATTTACTTACTTTAGAGACAATGACTATGTTAGTAAATCATGCACCTTGGCTACAAGCCACATGAACATTATAATCACAATATTTATAGAATTTAAATTTAATAAGTATAACTATAGAATACTTTATAATATGAGTATAATAATTAAGATTTCTCACTTACACTAATTTTAATAAAAAAATTAACATTTTTTAAAATAATTGATTTTATACAATACATTAACAATATGAACACTTTATAAAATAAATTTTTACACACTAAATTAACACCCTTAATAAATTGATCAAATCTTATTCAAAATGAGTTTAAAATGTCTGCCCTTATTGTCATTTTTATCAAGTGTCTCTCCTCATTGTTGGAATGGGATCCTCTTCAATTTTCTTTTAAAATTGATTAAATCTTTTTCAAAATGAGTTTAAAATGTCTGCCCTCGTCGTCAATTTTTTATCAAGTGTCTCTCCTCATTGTTGGAATGGGATCCTCTACAATTTTCTTTTAATTGGAGAGGACCTCCACCGTTAAAAAGTAATATTTTTATCATAAAATATGTAAAAAAATGGTTTAACGAATATATATTATTAGATCCCAAATTGCACCACCTGTAATCTATTTTTGAACTGCAAGTGATCCCTTAATATCTTTTTATCAAGTCAAATTACAAGTGTTAGTAATTGACCTAACATAACACCTGTCATCATGAATTTGGCACTTTCAAAAACATGCGTGAAAGTGAGATGGGGCTATTAGCACTTTAATATATTTACTCACACTCCTTATTTTTTAAATTTTATTTTATTTTACAAATTTACCGTCATATTAACTTAGTCTATGCCCTTCCATTTCTGAAAAATTTAGAGCAACAATGAATTTTCCGTATAAACACCCGTGTCTAAAAATTAAAACCAAAAGTTTGGTTGACACATGAACAATATGTAAGTGAAAACGGGAATAAACTTTAATCCCGTCAACTCCATTTCCAATCTAACAACTATGGAGCATAGCAACTCCATTTTCAGTAGGGGAGTTAAACAACCAGTCACTCATTTAAGTCTACGGTTTAAATAAGTTGAGTTGAAAAGATACGAGTTTAAATGAAATAATATTTTAACAATTTGGCCCATTTATGGGCCACTAACGATCTAAACTAGTTGTTTTTTTTTAAATTATTTTAAAAATTATATAAAAATAAGTTTAATATAACATTCAGATTCAATTCTAAGATTGTAATTTTAATTTTTAAAGTAAAGTTATACAAAACAAATTTATGCTATCAAATTTTAAAACAAATTCATATTATTATTTCAAAGCTTCCAAACTCTAAAAATAAAGTCACATTATCTAATCTAAAGTTTCAAAACTTACAAAAAAATATATATATCTAATGTTCCAAATCAAATTCAACATAACAAATCTAATACTGGAGTTGGCTTGTCTTGATTAATTGGGCACGACAATGGAAAAAGGGAATAACCGAATGAATTGAGTAATTAATTAAGTTAGCTTGACTTACTTAAGCCATTCAACAACATTAAAAAAAGTTAAAAATAAATAAATAAACAGGTCAAAGGCTAATTCGTAGGCTAAACGAGTTAGCTCGTTTTGTCCATGAGTTGAATGAACTAATCCAAAAACGAATTAATTTTAATAAGCCAACGTTTTTGAGGCTCAATCCATATAATTTTAACAAGTAATTGAACCAAATCAATATATTTGACCAATTTTGACACCATTAATTTTCTTAATGTAAGTGACATTGTGATAGTATTTTTGCTTCATGGACTGGAAGTAGTCCAACCCTCATCAACAAGCCCAGCATGACTACAAGCTGTCAGGATTATTGTGAAGGCCACCTCATCCGGAGTTAGCCATTCCATCAGCATCCTGTTAAAAAGATTCACTATCTGTTCCCCACGCCCATTAATTGACAACTGTAGCAATGAACAATATGAGACTAGACCTCGTTTAGGCATTTCTTCAAACAATTTGAAATCCCTTTCCATGTTTTGCACTTGGCATTTATATCCAGAAGTGCTACATTTACAGCTCTTGCTTACACAAGAATCCATTGAGCCAGTTCTAAACTACCCAACGAAGAAGAACCCGGCATCAAGCTAACCAATATGAACTCATTAAGTTTCACATTCTTTGGTTCCATCTCAAGAAAGATTTTCAACACCTGATTAGGCTGACCATTCTGGACATACCTTGATATCAAAGTGGACCACACAAGAATATGCTTATCTGTAGCTTGTTCGAAACAAGAACCTTGAGGCAGCTATACCACCAGCCTTTGCATAGCCATTAATCATGGTCGTGAAAGAAACTATATTCTTTTCAGGCATAGCATCAAATACACCGTTATCGCCACTCAAATCTCCCACCTTTACAAAGCCCCACATCATTGCGTTCCACCAAAGGATTTTAATCAGTTTAGAGGTGTCGCGACTGGGATCGGGACGGGACGACCGAAAATATTATAAAAATCAATAGAGTCGTCACTAATGTTTATTTGAATTTGAAAAATATTAGAAAAAATCCTTTTTACTAGGAAACTGGTCTTTTGAAAAATGAGTTTGAATTCGGGAGTCGATTACAGGTAGGAAATGTGTTAGCTTACACCTGTTGCTTTCAAGAATCGCAGACTTATGTTAGTTGTGCAAAATTTAATAATCTCAAATATATTTATTTTTACCCCTTTTTTAGAAAAAGATTTTGTAACTAAATTTTTTATTTTTTATTTTTATTTTTAAAAGAAAGAAAAGGAATGACCAAATGATGAAAATTTAATTTTGGCTTGACAGAAATGAATTTCTGCTCCTACGTATCCTCTGGTGCAATGGGGAACTCAAAGTCACGTAGTTCTTTAAAAAATAATGATTGTGGGTTGATTGATTTTAATTTTGAAAAGATTTTTAAAAAAAATAATTTTGCTTAAAAAAAACAAATTCAAGCACAGGGTTCAAGGTAACACCGAGCTACTCAATAAACTATTATGATCCAAACGACATTGAAGGTAGTCACGGGTCATTACATTGATTAAAAGAATTTTTTTATCATCATTTTTCATTTTTATTAAACAAAAAGGAATGCATAAAAACAAACAAACGAACACAATTTCTCATGAGCCAGATAAATAAAAAAAATAAAAAGTATAAGCTTCACAGATCAAACAACTCAAAACAAAATTTTTTTTATTTAACAATTTTCAAATATTTTTTACTTTTAATTTTTCTTCATTTTTTTTTATATTTTTCTATTTTTTTACTAATCACAAAACACAATATAAAATATATCATTAAATAAAGTAAACACTATCAAACAAGAATTAATCCTAAATAACACTAACAATTAAACTCAATATATTTTTTTATTCCATTTTTATTTTTACCATTTTTATTTTTGGCATTTTTTATTATATAATCCTATGTATTTTGTCCTCAATTTTCTTTTTCATTTTCTCGTTTTTTTACTAATTCTATAAATTAAATCTAACACAAACAGACTCATTTTTAAAACGAAGAAAACTTATCTCATTTACCCAACCCCTACCAAGTTACAAACTAGCAGCAGATTTCATTTTCAAAAACAAAAAAAGAAAAGAAACACAAAGTGAGACGGTGTTGCTCGTGCTACTCACGGTGTTGGAGCGATGGTGGCAACGCGGGCTCTGGTTCGAGCGGCAAGGAGGTAGCGCGACGGGCTGCTAATCTGGTTTCTGCACGGCTGAAGAGCGAAGACAGAACATCACCAGTGGTTCCCAAAACAATGGGATGGCGGTTTGTCGATGGGGGTCTCGGATCCGGGTGGTGCGATTCACGGGGAAAAGCTTGTAGTTCTGGTTCTACGGCTGAGCGGAGAGGTGACCCAACATGCGGTGGAGGGACTCGTGGTTCTGCTCAGTGCTGGCCAGATCTGGAGGCTGCACGACTTGGGTCTTGGTGTTTGGAGGAATGGTGATGATGGTAGAGAAGAAGGTTTATGGTGATGAAGAGTGGAGTGGTTGGTCAGTGGGTTGGACGTGTGAATGGAAATGGATGGCAGCAAGGGGTTGTGGTGCTTAAGAGAGGTTAAAGATGAGTTTGCAAGTGGAAGATGAGGGTGGTCACGGTTTTGGAGCTTGGACGAAGGAGTTGTGTAGGTGTGTGATCTCGGTGTGGAGGTTGGGAGGTGAAGGGTGCCATGAAGTATGGGTTTGGATGATGAATGGAGATGGAGTTTGGACGTTGGTTATGGAGGATGGGTTGTAGAGGAGTTGATGATGAGGTGAGCCTGTGAGTGAAGGTAAAAGGTGGAGTGATGATTGTTTGATGGTTGTGAGTGGTGTTTATGGTTGCTTGGTGAGGTGTAGTAGCCACACGGTGGTGCAAGGTGGAAGAAGGTGGGTGGTAGAGATGAAGATGGGAGGTGGTGATGGGTTCTGTGAAGGAAGATGGCTAATGGGATGAAGGTGGTGATTCACTGAGTTGACTCAATTGGGTTGTTGATGGAGAAGAGGAGGTATGGTATTGATTGATGGAGCAAAGTGATGAAAAAAATCATGGAGATAGTGAAGTGGGTGGTTATGTATGAAGAGTGATGGTGGTCTTTGCCCGAATTGGTGAGGTCGTAGGTGAGCTTGAGGGTGAGGGAGATGGGTTGTTTGATTGATGATAGTGAGGGTTGATATGGCTTGGTGTTTGTGAGTGAATGGTTGAGGTTGTGGTTGAGAATGTGATTGAGGGTGTTGGGTTTGGTGGAACAAGGTGGTTCCACAGTTTGGGAGGGGAAATTTGACAATGGGTTATGGCCGAATCAGTATAATGGTTGTTGTGGTTGTGTTTATGGGTATATGGTGATGAAGGTTGAAGATGAAAGTTTGTAGTCATGGTTGCTTTGGTGTGTTGAGGGAGTTACGTGAATGGAGGTTCTTGAGTATGAAGGAAAAAGATGGTGAGGGTTTGTTCGCAAAGTGAAGGTTTTTTGTGAGAAAGAGAAAAAAATGGAAGATGGTGCAGGTTCCTGGTTGAGTCCCTGATGGAGAAGAGGGGGCATGGTATTTAAAAAGTGAGACTATACGTGAGTGAGTGGAGTGTGTCGGTGCATGCAGTGGGTGAGTGAGTGGATACATGATTGGGTAATTGTGTGGGAGTGAGTGCATGATTGGGTAATTGTGTGAGAGTTGGTACATGATTGGGTAATTATGTCGAAATTGGTACATGATTGAGAGTTGTTGTAGTGGAGTGTGTGTTGTGATTGAGTAATTGCGTCGGAGTTGTTGTAGTGGAGTGTGTGTTGTGTAGTGCAAGTAGTGCATGGGCAATAAGAAAAAAAAAATTCAGACCCATCACTCTCTGTTTCACTATTATTTATTTATTTTTATTTTTATTTTTTTTATTTTTACCATAAAAACAAAGTGTAAAATAAGGTAATTAAACATCAATTAACACAAGATTATAGTAGTCTTTGATCAAATATTAAAAGAAATTTTATGGACAAAATATGGCATCAACAAGAGGATAAATTAAATAAGAATTATAAATTAGTTGTAACTAGAAGAGTGATTAGACAATTAAAATATAAAAGAAAATAATTTTTGACTTTTATTCGAAGAAAAAAAAAACTTAAATAATGATAAATTTAAAAAATATAATAATAATTAAAAAATAAAAAGTATAAATAAGTATATTGAAGTGTAAATGACCTCACCCATAAAAGTAACGTTTGTTTATAATTTACTGGTCGTGTTAAATAATAAGAAAATCACACCGTATATTGTAGTCCAACTCACAGGAAAAAAAATATTTATAGTAAGGAATGTTAATCTTAGGAAACTGAATCACTTAATTCATGATAAAACATTAACACTAATATTTATATGACCCACTGCAGTAGATTTTAAGTTAAAATAGTTCTTATAATATTATTAAACAAAAAATTAAAATATTTCTAAGAATTTTATTAGATCCTCTTCAATTCAATCTTTTTGTTTTTTAGAAAATAATTCTTACTCACTAAACTTTTTATATCATTTTGATATATATTTTTTCAAAATATCCTCTCACCCAGTGAGAGATTAGTTAATTTTTTTGACAATATCATTTTAACACTAATTAATGATATCTCAATTGATTAATAAAATGTAGAAATTGGTTAACAAACTAATAACATATTATCAAAAAGTTATTAACTAGTTATCAAAAGTTGAAAACTCGTTAAACATTCTGCATATTTTATTAACTAATAATTACGGTATGACTAATCAATATAAAAATAATGTAAAAATCTAATGGTCAAATAATAAAACTATTTTTTCTTTCATTATTTTTATATTAATTAAATTAAGATTTAAATATGTTTTTGTCTATGTAGATGTAATTTATTTTTTTAGTCCTTCAACAAAATTTTATTTGGTTTTGTCCACCTTATTTTAAATTAAGTGAATTTGATTCCTATCGTTTTTTTTGATAATAGTCACTAAATTATTTTAATGATGACATAAATCAAATTTACTTCTTTTATCTCGTATTTGGATTTTTTTATTAATAGAATGTAATGAAATAAGTAGATATGAATTGAAAATGAAAGGTAAAAATTGAAATATAATTATCATTTTTTTTTTTGAAATTAATAACGCAACAGAACATAATTTCATTAATATTATTTAAGAGTTATATTTTAAAAGAATGAAATAAAACAATTATAATTTTTAACTTTTTAAATAGTCCTTTCTTATGTCATAAATTAGGATTTACAAATCTCTTTCTTTTAAAATTATTTTATTCATCTTCATAACTTATCTAAGTTTATACAATACTAACAAAATGTACTTGTTTATAACCAGAAAAAAAAAATTTGTACCCAAAAAAATTATATATGTACTTGTAGCATGTGCATTCATTATAAGACATATTAAATTATTATTTTATTTTTGTTAACAATTAAAAATTATTAAAAACTAAAAGATTTTGTAAATGCTTGATTTTGCTAAATTAATTTTTAAAAAATCTTTTTTAAATGAATTAAGTTTTTCAATCTAAATCTCAACAAAAGAAAGGGATGGCAACACTCTCCGTCTAAATAAGCCAACCAATGACCCACAATATAAACATTACTTTGTAGGCAAACTTATCGAAATAAGATGCATCGCGGAGAGAGGGATAACAAATACCTAGTCTGAGACGCTGTTCGCGTGAAGTGGGTGTGTGAGACAACGTCGGTGAGAGGCAGGTGGCAGCGTTGTGAGTGTTCGTGAATTGGCCGTCATCAGTGAAAGATGGACAACGTGGGTGCTCATGACATAAAAAAAAGAGAGAGGAAGAAACAATGAAGATAAAATTGTAAGAGAAATGAAAAAATAATGAGGATAAAAATGTTAATTATTTATTTTTAACCTAAAAAATTTTTAGTTCTCTTTATTCTACTTCAATTTTGGAAAGAATAAAAGTTGAATATTTAAGGAGAAGAGAAGAGAAATAATTTCTCATGTGTTCTACTTCATTTTCATATATTTTAAAATTTTCAAATAAGAGAAATTATTTTCATTCATTTTATTTCTTTTTTCTTCCTTTCATTACCTATCATTGAAATATAATGTTAAATAAATTAAAAAAAGACACAAACTGAACAAAAAGTTTTGGAGAAATCAAAATTAAAAAGTGTTATATTTACTAGATCAAAATATTTAAGCCTTAAATTAAAATTGAACATTCAAATCATAATTATAATAATAATTATTAATTTTTTTTCCTTTTATATATGTTAAATAACATTATTTCATTTCATTTCTGGCGCTTTTTTAAGCGCTTTCACGCTTCGCCCTCAACTCTTTTTCTTCTTTTCTCTCTTCTCTCTCTCTCACTTGTTTTTCTCTCTAGAAGAACAGAGCATCAAAACAGAGCAAAAATGGCGGGTTACAGAGCAGAGGACGACTACGACTACCTGTTCAAGGTGGTCCTAATCGGCGACTCCGGCGTGGGGAAGTCGAACCTTCTCTCCAGGTTCACCAAGAACGAGTTCAACCTCGAGTCTAAGTCCACCATTGGCGTCGAGTTCGCCACCCGAACCTTGAACGTCGATTCCAAAGTCATCAAGGCTCAGATCTGGGACACTGCTGGCCAAGAGAGGTCATTTTTCTCATCTGGGTCTCTTTTTTTTTTTTTTTTCTCTTTAGCTTCTTTTTCGTTTCAAGTTTCCAACTTGGATGTGGGTTTTTGCTTGCTTTTGATGTGGTTGGGTGGGTTTGTTTAGCTGGAATGGAAGATCATGCTGAAGTGGCTAATGGGTAGAGCTTGGTTGGTTCTAGAAGTTACGTTAAGTAAAATGGGAAAAAAGTGCTTTTTTTTAAGGTTAATTTCGTTGAAGGGATCTGATTTTCTTCTGTGTTATCAACTTTAATGATGCTTGACTTGGCTTTTGTTGGGTCGTTTGTGTTTCTTTTGTAATTGGGTGGATCATGATCTTGTGTATTACTCTATATGTCCCTTTATATATGTCTTTTAAGGCTTTTGGAAAAGGATTAAAGATATTATCAAATAATCTTCAATATAGAAAAATATAGTCTAATATAACTAAATTACCTTTTCTCACTCCATTAATCATTAATTATGAGTTATGTGTAGTTATTAGATTTAGTTGAGTTAATAAAGATTGAGGGTAAAGTTGAAAAAAAATTAATTACTTTTTTTATATTCTTAAATGACAGATAATTTAGGACAAAATAAATTTTCTAAAATAACAGATATAAAGGGACGGAGAGGTTACTGGTCAAGCTTGAATGGTGTCTAATTTAAATAACAGTGAATGAGTTGTTAGTGTTGAAAAATTTTTCTGTGTTGGTGGAATTAGCATGGTTGCATACTTCCATATGATGGATAATGAAGTAAGTGTTACCTCTGTTAGATTCAATTTATAGACTCAAAATCATTTAGGTATTTGATTTTTAGAGATTGGCAGTGGAATAGGGAATATTATAGGGCAGTCTAATGTTGTTGTCTTATGTCTTAACAAACAACTCAAATGTCTTTTATTTAATTGAATGTACATTTAGGTATCAAATATTAACTAATATAGAAATTTGTATAACACTTCACTAGGTATAGCATTTCAATTTGTATAAGTAATACAGAAATTTGTATAACACTTTTTGTTTTCAATGAAAACTATTTATACTCGACATATCTGTAAATGGATATTGCCATTGGGCGTAATTTTAAATTTTCTATTAGTTTATTCACTTTTAATATTATTTTCTTCATGAGTTGACCTTGGAATTAGGAGTAGAACCAGGCAAGGTCAGGCCAGGTCAGGTCAGACTTTATCTTAAACAGACTTGATTTATATCTCATTTATAAGGCCTGAGCCTAGCGAGCCTGAAATAGGCCGATTTTAAGGCCTGACCTAGTCTTTTTAAAAGCTTAGTCTATCTTGAAAGTTTATTTAAAGACCTACTTTACAATAAGATCTTTAAATAGGTTAACATGCCTACTTTCCAATATTTCACCAAATGAGTTTGTGATACATGTAGAAGTAACATGCACCAACAATTTTTTTTATTATAACAATTATGTGCATATCTTATTTAGACTTCATTTGAACTCTACAAATGAAGCAGCTTCTAAAAACTTAAAGTTAAAACATTTAAGTTTCTTCCATAAATAGACCATCTGGTATAGGAAATATTGAGCGCATCAAAGAGTTCATAGACCAAAGTAAAGGATGAAAAATTAAGTCTGAGTGTCAGTTTTGTTGATCCTGCAACAGAAGCTGAACACATAATACCCAGTTTACTCTCAAGCAGCTGAATTTGTAAAATCCAATGAGGTAGCAATAAACAGGGATTTGATTATAAGATATATTCTTCAAGGGGCAAGCAAAATATGTTTTGTTAAAAGGCTCATATCACTTACCTCAATATTTCGGGTGCAGTTTATATATATGTTGGACCACTTCACTTACAGACCTTTTTCGTGTTCTTGTTTCTCTATTTCTAACATGTTTCTTTACTATTCAATGCTCAGTTTGGTAGCTGAAGTGGAAAACATATAGAAGAGAGATGGCATTTGGGTAGTTGGATCAATTTTGGGTCACACCAATAGGCATCAATAAATCAACTTTGAGATGCTTCCAGCAGGTTGGCTGTTGGGCAATGCTTCTCGAATTCCTAGTTATATTCAATCATTCGTCTAGAATAAGAAAAAACAATTGAGAATATAAGAAAAAAATTTTTATTTTAGATATCGATTATTGTATAAATTTTTTTGTTAAAAAAAAAAAAGTAATTTTAAATTAATCTAATTTTGTTTGGATGATATAAAAAAGAATCACTTTTATGTATCAAATTATTAAAATAAGTATAAAATGATTAAAAAATTTATTTGATTGATTAAAAATATTATTTGATTGAGGATAAAATGATATTTACATCTCACTGTTGAGAATAATTTTAACAACTTTTTCTAAAACAGCTCAAATTTCAACTTCTCCACCAATAGCTTTTTTCCTCCAAAATAAGCTGTTGATTTTTTTTTGTAAACAAACCCAAACATTAGTAGGTAGGCACCCAACAACTTTTTTGTTGAAAAAAGTTGTTGGACTGCTGCAACAATCCTAAACAAACACTTCCTTGGTATATCTCTAAATTTCACATTGACCAAAGATTAGAGTAAAAAAGTAGTGAACATTTATAAAAATAGGGGTGAGTGTTAAGTTGTAATATAATTCTAATATGTTATTTCTATTCTAACTTACTAACTTAGGTTTTAATTATTGATTTTATTAAAATTTAATTAAAAATATATTAATATATTATAATAAATTAATAATTATAATAATGATAATAATATATATTATATTATATTATATATAGTTAAATAGGTCATACTACTTGTTAAGTTTAAAAGCCTTTTAAATAGCCTGAGACCTAACTTTGATAATTAAACAGACTTTTAAAAAAGCCTAGACTCAACTTGTTTAATAAGCAGGCCAAGCCAGGTCATAGCCCTTAACGGGCAGCCTGATCTATTTCCACCCTTACTTGGAATTATTGCATAAATCACTTGGTTTGTGAGCTTAGATCTAGGGTAAGCCTAATGTTGAACTTTAGCTTTTGCATTTGTACGTTATAGCTTGGGAAGGATTTGGAATGTAGTTATTTGTGGGTTCTGTAGGCTTTGATCATCTGAGATATCAGCTGAACTGTGGCACATATGTAAAGCATTTGGGCCTGGTTGTTGCAAAATAAGGTCAAGCATGGACCTTGGTTAAGCATATGCGAATAGAAATTGATTATATGCTTTCCTTTTTATACAACATGTCATATAAAAAATCTCTTGAAAAGTTGAAAGTTTTGATTTTTCTCTTGGGCCACCTAATGAGAATGTCAAAATGTTGAATTTTGAAGACGTAATTAATCGTACTCCTTGGTGACTTCATTGTATTCTACATAGGCAGGTAAACTTGATGCACCTTATAGAATGATAGAAGTTGCATGTATCCCGGGGAAACTTGTGTCTGGTAAGAATAAACTATTGTTGAAATTTTACTATTGGCATATTGGAGAGTTTGTAATTGACTGAAAGTGTCTCTATTGGAAACTTGATAATTGCATTTGAAAGGCTGAAATCACATAGCTGTAAGGATGTGTGGCAGACATTAATATTACTGTATTTTTGACAAAATTGTTTGGTTGATATTATTCTTACCAATGGCTTTGTTAAATCCCAATATCTTCCCATACAAATTATTAATATATACCGTGTATTACTGTCTATAGATGTATTGATGAAATTATGTATTTTTCCAATAAAGTTTGGGCTGAATGTGGAACTCTTCCCCCCATTATAATATATTCCCAGAAGTGGGGAAAAAAAAAGATGCCTTCATTTTTATTTCTTTTTCTACTGCTATTTTTGAGTAAGGGGTTATTAGAAAACCTGAATTGTGGAGTGAGATACTGGTTTGAATTATGATGTGCAATTTATTAGTAGTAGAAATCCAAGGTATGCACTTTTCAGTCTTCTTGGTATGCCTTAATGAATAATGACTCTTCATATTGACTCTAATCTTTGTTCATATATGTGATTATCCAACTTACAAATGTTAGGTATGGAATTACAGTCTTATTCATGATGTATAACCAACACCAAGACTATACTTAGTCCAATCTTGATATCTGTCCTTTTACCTTGTGACTACCTTAATGAACACAATTTTGCATTGTTGTGGAAAATTATGTGTAATAAATAGCCGAGCTTGTAAATTGATTTTCCCACCAAATTGCATGTTATGAACTGACATTGTGTCTCTTTCTAGATATCGCGCCATCACCAGTGCTTACTATCGTGGGGCAGTAGGTGCACTTCTTGTATATGATGTCACTCGCCACGCAACATTTGAGAATGTTGACAGATGGCTGAAAGAACTGCGAAACCACACAGATGCCAACATTGTTGTGATGCTTGTTGGGAACAAATCAGATCTTCGTCACCTTGTAGCCGTATCAACTGAAGATGGGAAGTCTTATGCTGAGAAAGAATCACTTTACTTCATCGAAACCTCAGCTCTGGAGGCTACTAATGTAGAGAATGCATTCGCCGAAGTTCTGACTCAAATATACCGTATCCTTAGCAAGAAAGCAGTAGAGGGGGCTGAAAATGGAACTGCGTCCGTGCCGGCCAAAGGGGAGAAAATAGATCTTAAAAATGATGTGTCTGCCTTGAAGAGAGTTGGTTGCTGCTCAAGCTAAGGTTGGAAAACATAATTCCATTGGTTGCTATCGGCTCTGTTGTACGTGTAAGATTCTGAGAGATACGAAGTAGAAGAAAAGCGACATTTAATTTTTCATAGCATGTTAGACTTGCTGTGTAACCTTAAAAACCATGTCTCATGTTTGAATAGGAGCTGCTGGGGAAGCAAATTGATTGCTACGCGGCCTAGTCTTACTTATTGTAGTGTTATTGTTCTTGGTTTTGAAATGTTTTCACCTGCAAAGGTTCAGGCTTGGAATTAATTGAATCTATTGTTAAGTTTTTGTATACTATTATTCTGTGGTGGACGTTGGTTCAACTGTGACAGACTTTTGATAGAATCACACAAGTAGTGGGAATAAGTTTCTAAATAAATAAAGGTAATAACATTATAATATAACAGTTACTGTCAAGTTAACTTTTAAAAATGTTTGGCCATTAGTTGTTTATGTTTTGTAACAGGTTTTGAAAATATATTCACATAAAAAATAAATGTTTTGACAGTAAATTGTCGTAGAAATTTAGTAGCCAGAGATTTGGATGTATATATATATATATATATTATTTGACCAAAGAGGTTTGGACCGTTTGGATAATAAATTAAGAGATAAAATGTAATTATGTAAGACTGAGAAATGAGTGAAAGAGCATTCGAAATGATGGAAAGCATTAAAAAAAAAAATATCATTCCGTTGCCGGGACTCGAACCCGGGTCTCTCGGGTGAGAGCCGAGTATCCTAACCATCTAGACTACAACGGAATGTTGAATAATAAAGCAAATTCAAAGAATAAGTCAATACATGTTCTGTTTTGATGTTTCATGCACTAACCCATTTATTGGCTAAAGTTTGCAAATAAAATAGAGAATTTTTATAATATTTTAATGAGTTTGATATTTAAGACGAGTTAATTAACATTTACTAAATATTAAATTCATAATAAATATTTTAAAATAATTAATAACTAATAAAATATTTAATAATTCACACTAAATTCCTTGCAAGCGATAAGGTTCAGTAGAGCATAAGATGAGCGCCTACAACTTTTCAAGGGGTGCAATAAATTCTCATTTCTCACCAGCTTGGTTTAAACAGGCACCTGCTATATTGCTATCATGCATAAATGCTTTCCAAAGAAAAACAAGGCAGGAACCCGACACAACACATGTATTTCCCATAGTTTTCCATGAAACCAAACAAAATAATAATAATAATAATAATAATAATAATGATAAGGGAATTCATTTTGCCATTTTTCCAATTTTATTCAGTGGACCACATTTATCACACAAATAGCAATATTACTTTTCTTCTAATCTCAGCTCCGCATGAATTGATTCAAGATAAATAGCTAGATCAAAGGAATTTTTTCTTTTTTTATCTGTAGATCATAGGATTATTCACTCAACTTTATTGTAATTATTTGGAGAAGGGACATCCTTGAGAAGCTGCTGAACTTTTGGTGCTATCCTCCATGGGGTAATTTGTGTGTGTTTCCTGATAAAGGCCTCCCAGCAACGCTGCTGGGTCGTAGTAAATCTCCACCTCTTCAACTTTCAAAGAGTCGTCAACCTGTGAAGGGAAATTAAAGCTCATGAGTCATGAGTGTGATAAAGCCTCAAATAAAATACATTTTATAATGCATCACTAACTAGCAGTAAAATCATGTTAGTAATGAAAAATGTTAATAACACCTCACCCCTCTCTCACGTCAGTATGAGATGAGAGAATTAGAATAGAAGTGGATAAAAATTTTGGTAGGGCCAGTTTCAATAAGATAGAGAAAATTGTACAATTATGAAAGTGATGTGTGTATAAACATGTGTGAATATATTGTGGAAAAAATTTCTTCTAGTGACTAAATTTTATGTTTTTATCAGGAATAATTAAATGTTTGTATAGATACTTTCGCTGCCTATTTTCTTTCAAACATTTAATTTCACATCTTAGAAAACGTAGTTAAAGTAATACCTTGAGAGTTCCCAAGCCATAGAATTGAACCATCTTCCCAGTTGGGGCATGTCCCTTGAAAGGACCTTCAAAGAAGCCCCAGTGCCTGAACTTGAAAGCAATTTCAGGTGGTCCAGTATAAACTTTGATCACTTCCCATGCAAACCCCCGAGGAAAAGCTGATCTGAAGGCCTCATGAGATGATTCAAAGGTCTCTTCATCAGTTTTGTAAGGCTTGAATTCTTCTGGCAGAGAACTTTTCAACAAAGCATTATAACTTCCCAAGCTTAGAGTTTCTTCTGCAGATAATCCCTCGCTCCCTGCAAATGGAAGATGTTAGAATATTATTATTATATCTTGTATACTATACCAATATACCAAAAACAACCTACAATTATTAGAAAAGAAAAAGATGATTGATGCAACAATTATTTATTAGCCTATTCACTTGAAAATGTGTCTCCAACTCTGATTAATACTTAATTAGTTAATTATGAGAAGAAATTAAAGTGTTACAGATAATTTTGTCTTATGGTGACCTCTTTTTGCTTGACAACTAACAAAGTTCCCAACCAACTAACTAGTCGGTGGATAAAGCCAAAATTTGATCTTTACTGTGGAATTTTATGATGAGAACTATAAGGTACAAGAAAATAAACATGGGAAATTTTTATTTATTCACCTCCTCAATTATGTGAATACCAGTCAATCAAATAGTCGAAGAAAACAAAAATAGCATCAATGCACTAGAGCAAAGTATGTATCTATCTGTCAAACCTTTAACTTTTTGTCTTTAATGGAAAAAGATGAAGAAGAAAAAGATTTGACACATGTTAAGCATTGCTTACCATTAACAAAAAGCTTGAACTTTTCAGGGTTTATGGTCTTGAAATCCTGCAAGCAGGTCTTGTGTGAGAGCTCCATCTCCCATGATTTTATAGCATTTTGCACTGTCTCCTCCAATGATCCTTCTGGCCATTCCTGCAAGTATGCAAATTAAAGTGTGCCTACAATCTAGAGAATGAGAGAAAGGATAAGAGGCCATGCATGGTGGTGCACCTTGGTTCGTCCTTCTTCAAAAAGCTGGTTGACATCATCATAGGTGGGAGGGCCACCATGTCTCCACTGGATGTTCTCAGCTTCATCATGCAAGAAAGACCTGTACTTGTCTATCACAACTTTTCCAAAAGCTACTTCTTTGCTGGCCATGTCAAATTACGCTAGAGCTTATACACAAACTAGGAAAATTAACATAGGAAGATGGTGGTCATGGTGTGCAGCATGAGCAGTTTATATAGACTCTTTCATGTCCTCATCTTGGATCACTAAGATAAGGTTTTAATTCTATTTCATATTTTTGCCAGAATAATTAAATAAAATTTTATATGGAGCTAAATAATAAAATTTTAGAAGAGATGAACTTTCATGGGAGTCAATAAAAAAAGTATATATATACTACACGCAAAGAATTTTAATTTCATTTAACATTAATTATCCCCACTCTTCAACATGCTACTTCTACCGTATATAAGAAATTTTAATTCCATGCCTTTATTGATGGTATTGTTGGGAAATTACGTAAAATTTTTCTATTATCAGATTTGTGGAAAGTAAAATAAATACGGAATAATAGTATATACAAAATTGATAACAGAGTTCGGTCAATTATGCCTACGTCTTCGGGTTGCTGCATATATTTTATTGAAAAAAAAATATACAAAGTGTTTACAAAACATTCACAACCTCTCACAACCCACAACTCAATTACATCCAAAAACTAAAATTTTTCTCTCTAAGTTTTTTCTGTTTGTCTCTCTGATTTTTCTCTCTTGTTGGGATGAATATTTCATCTAATGATCACCTCCATTTATAGAGGTGAAGCACGAAAATGAGCCGTAATTGTTAAAAAAACAAATGCACATTTCGGTGCAATGAATGGCAAGTGGGTGGATGCTTTCGGTGCAATTTGTTGATAGGTGGATGCCCCGCTTTTGACTAACAATCTCCCACTTGAAGACTGATTTCAATCTGTCTTCACACCTCGATCAATGCAGTAGCCTTCTCTAGTGTGTTATTCTAGTAGGCCAACTGAAGTTGAACACAACTTCAGTTTATCGATTGTCACCACTTTCGTTAACATATCTGTTGGGTTCTTTCTTTATTGGATTTTCTTCAATGTTAGCACCTCATCCTCAAGAAGAGTCTTGATGAAGTGATAATGAAGATCAATGTACTTTATTCTGGAATGGAATGCTGAATTCTTTGCCAGATGTATTGCACTCTGACTATCACTATACAAAACACTCTTTTTTCTGGACGAATCCCAACTCTGTCAACAACCCTTGAAGCCATATCAATTCTTTATTGGCTTCTTTTACAACTACATACTCAGCTTCTATAGTGGATAAAGCAACAATCTTTTGTATCTGCGACATCCAACTAACAGCTGTTGTTCCAATGGTGAATATTTAACTGGTGGTACTTCTTCGGTGATCGACGTCACCTCCAAAGTCTGCATCTACATACCCCTGCACTTTTGATTCTCCTTTACTAAAGTACAAACACTTCTCTGTAGTGTCTCGTAGATACCTCAAAATCCACTTAACGGCTTCCCAATGAGCTTTACCTAGATTTGACATAAACCTGCTTACAACTTCCACTGCATGGCCAATGTCTGGCCTCGTACAGACCATTGCGTACATCAAACTTCCAATGGCTGAAGCATACGAGATTTTAGCCATGAATTCTCTTTCTTTCTCCATCTGAAGGGACTGATCCTTGGATAAGCAAAAATGACTGGCCAAAGGTGTGCTAACCGGTTTGGCATTGCCCATGTTGAATCTTTGTAAAACACGATTGATGTACTTTGCCTGAGATAACTGCAAAATCCTTCTTTGCTTATCTCTCGTGATTTGCATTCCAAGGATCTTCCTTGCTGGACCTAAGTCTTTCATGTCAAATCCATTTGACAATTGCATCTTCAAGTTTCTGATCACATCCATATCTGAAACTGCTACTAACTTATCATCGACGTAAAGTAGCAGAATGATATAATTGGACTTATATCTCTTGAAAAAGCAATAGTGGTCAGCATTGCACTTCTGGAAACCTTCCTTGTGCATGAAGCCATCAAACTTCCTGTACCATTGTCTTGGAGCTTGTTTCAAGCCATACAAGCTCTTCTTTAATCTGCACACCATATTTTCCTTCCCTTTTTTTTCTGAAAAGTCTTCTGGCTAGTGCATGTATATCTCCTCATCTAAGTCTCCATGAAGAAAAGCGGTCTTCACATCCAACTACTCAAGGTAGAGCTCTTCACTAGTAACAATACTTAACATAGACCTGATAGTATTGAGCTTCACAACTGAAGCAAAGATTTCGGTGTAGTCGACTCCTTCCTTTTGCTAAAATCCTTTGATAACTAGTCGGACTTTGTATCTCTTGAAGCCATCATGTTCCTCCTTCACCTGATACACCCATTTGTTGTGAAGTACCTTTTTTCCCATGGGTAACTCAGCTAGTTCCCATGTCTGATTTGAGATTAAAGACTTCATCTCATCTTTCATGACAAGCTCCCACTTGCTAGCATCTGTGGTCTGACATGCTTCCTCATAGTCTTCAAGCTCCCCTCCATCAATCAACAACATATAGTCCATGTATCTCCTGTTAGGCATATGAGGTTGAGAAGACATTCTCAATACAAGAGCTGGAGTAGGAGGCTCTAGTGTGTCAGACTATTGTTCGCTGCTTTGTTTAGTTGATTCCTCTAATTGAGGACTCTTAACTATAGGACTTTCTGGGGCATAGTCCACCTCTGCATACACTGGCCCACTCTGTTCTAAGTCACTGGTGTCTGTGTCATGTCTGTCCTTATACATCATTCTTTCATTAAAGATCACATCTCTACTGTGGATCATCCTTTTGTTTTCATTATCCCAAAGGCGGTAGCCAAACTCATCTTCACCATAACCGATGAATGTGTACTTCTTCGATTTGGGATCAAGTTTATTCCTACCTTGATCACTCATGTGCACATATGTTACATAATCGAAAACTCTAAGATGTGAGAGTTTTGTCTCTTTTTCACTCTATACCTCTTCTGATATTCTGTGCTCCAATAATACTGATGGACCACAGTTGATTAAATAAGCTGCTGTGTTGACTGCTTCTACCCAAAACTGCTTTGGTAGGCCTAACTGCACACGCAAGCTTCTGGTTTTTTCAGTCAACGTTCGGTTCATATGCTCAACTACACCATTGTGTTGAGGCGTACCCTGCATGGTCCTCTCTATTTTGATCCCGTGCTCATAGCAAAACTTCTTGAATCTGGTGTCTTCATATTCACCACCATTGTCAGTTTTGAGCTTTTTGATTTTCAACCTTGTCTCATTTTCAACCATGGCTTTCCATACCATGAAAGCCTCAAATACTTTAGACTTATGTTTCAGAAAGTATACCCATACCTTCCTAGAGTGATCATCAATAAAAGTCATAAAGTAGTGTTTCCCACCAATGTATGAGACAGTCGTTGGATCCCAAACATCAGAGTGAACAAGCTTGAGTTTTTCCTTCTTTGGGGTTCTTCCACTTATCTAAAAGCTGATTCTTTTCTACTTTCCAAGTATGCAGTCTTCACACATGTCAATTTCCACTGACTGAAGACCTAGTAATTTGCCCTTAGAGTGCATGATCTTCATCCCTTTCTCACTCATATGGCCAAGTCTCTGATGTCATAGATTGGGATTTTCTTTTACTGTTGCAACTACAATTGAACAGCGTGCCCCTGCTGTTATGTAAAGAGTACCACTCTTTTTGCCCCGAGCAACCGTCATTGCACCCTTTGAAATCTTCTAATCATCACCGTGAAAGATCATGGTGTAGCCTTCGCTAACCAGCTGCCCTATTGAGATTAAGTTCTTTTTCAGGTCGGGAATATGCCTGACGTCCTTCAACTCCCAAACAGACCCGTTCAACTTCATCTTCACTACACATTTACCAATAATAGCACAAGGTTGATTATCACCAAGGTATACCTTTATAAGGTTTCCGGGGACAAACCTCTCGAAGAATTCTTTTTGTGAAGTAGCATGGAACGATGCTCCAGAGTCTAACACCCAGGACTTTTCCTTGCTCTCCAAAGAGTATATCAACGCATCATTTCCTCCTGAGGTGAAAGTAACATTTGCCTTGTCCTTTGCCTCCTGATTCTTCGGTGCACTCTTGCACTGCTTTTAGAAGTGTCCGGTCTTCCCACAATTCCAACACTCGATGGTCTTTGAGTTATAGGAATTATTGGGATTCTTAGATTTGGACCTCCTGTCCTTTGATCTACCTCGGTAGTTCGATCTGCCACGTCCATTCCCTCTGGTTGAATTTCTTCCACTTGACCCTATATGCAAAATTGAAGAGGATGACGATTCACCCAACTCTCTCCGTCTGATCTCTTCACTGAGAACCAGATCACGAATATCGTCGAATTTTAACTTATTGCTTCCTGAGGAGCTACTCACAGTTGTGACAGTAGCATTCCAACTTTTTGGTAGGAAAAACAATAGTATCAATGCTCATATTTCATCATCAAATTTGATTCCAACTGAACTCAATTGGGTTGTGATTGTACTAAGTTCATTGAGATGTTGCGCTACTGATGCGCATTTTGTCATCCGCAAATTGAATAACCGCCTCATTAAGTGAACTTTGTTAGAGGCCGACGACTTCTCATACATACTGGAGAGAGCCGCCATAAGACTCGCCGTGGTATTTTCCTTTGCTATATTGAAAGCAACATTGCGGGATAGCGTCAATCGGATAACTCCGAGGGCTTGTCTGTCTAGAAGAGCCCACAGTCTTCATCATTCATACCCTCTGACTCCTTTTCTGAGAGAAATTGATAAAGTTTTTTCTAGTACAGATAATCTTCTATCTGCATTTTTCAGAATCTGAAAATTTGCACCATCGAATTTTTTAATTTTCACTTTTCCTTCGTCTGCGTCCATTGCTCCCACTCGAATCTGACATCCTTAAGATCGTTTCTGATAATTTTTTGTGAATCATCATGTTTTAAAACACCTTCGTGGACAAATTGGTAACACTGACCAAATTTTACTATTCATAAAATTTACTATTCATGAAATTTACTATTTATATAAATAGTACCACGTCAAAAAATTAACAGAAATAACTAACCAGCTCTAATAATAGTTGTTGAGAAATTATGCAAAATTTCTCTATCATCAGATTTGTAAAAAATAAAATAAATGTGGACTAATAGCACACACAAAATTAATAACGGAGTTCAGTTAATTATGTTTACGTTTCTGAGTTGCTGTAGATATTTTATTAAAAAAAAATATACAAAATATTTATAAAATATTTACAACCTCTCATAATCCATAACTTAATTATATCCAAAAACTAAAATTTTTCTCTCTAAACTTTTTCAGTCTCTTTCTCTAACTTTTTTCTCTTATTGGGATAAATATTTTATCTAATGATCGTTTCTATTTATAGAGATGACGCACCAAAACTGAGCCATAATTGTTGAAAAAATAAATGTACATTTCAATGCAATAAATGACAAGTTGGTGAATGCTCTCAGTGCAATTTGCTTGTGGATGCCCCACTTTCGACTAACAGGTATCCCTATTAATTTTTGACAGAAGAGAAAGTCACGAAAGTTACGGACATAAAAATGTGGAATGCCAAGAAAGAACACTCGCGCATTTACTCACAGCGAAAGTTCTTTCTTTCTTTTTTTTGAAATTTTATTATAAATACACGATTCCCAGCACCATTTTGTCAATCTGTTCAAAAACTCAAACGTAAAAGTGCTCCAGCTTATAATGGCAAAATATTGTAAAAATTGTAGATATCATGTTTATAATTAATATCTACTTAGTAATAAAAAAAACAGAAACCAATTTATCATCTTTACATTTCGTTCATAATTTTTTTTAATACAAAATATAATATTATATTTTTTTACAATATTATAAATATCAATATAAGAATTATTATTATTATTACTATTAGCGGATTAGTATCTGTGAATCCGTATTTTTATTTTTGTATCAATTTTGAAGGAGTTTGAGTAGTTTCTTTTAGTGATTCTGAAAAGTAAAGAGAGGAAGGATTGTTATAAATTGGACGAGGGTGATAAAAATACCCGCTATAACTGTCCCTTGACCAACTCCAAGCATTACTTTGTAATCATCTTCGCTGCTCATAATGACTCCATCCAAGGTTGAGTAATAAATGAACCAAAAAAATTTATTAAAATAATAATAAATTAAAATTAAAATTATTCAATAATTACATGAACAGAAAAAAATAAAAAATGAGGACTGACTGGCACTATCAATCCGCTAATAGAAAATTAAATATGTGTAATTTCTTAGATTCTTAAAACAAAGAATAAGGGAGTGCTCTAAACTATATTTGGATGTTGAAAAGAAAATTCAAACAACTAAAGGTGATTGAAAAAAGAGTCCACTTTAGCAGTTTTGAGGGATGCACATTCAGTCTAATAAAAAATAATTTTGATATTTTTATTATTAATAATGCATAAATTTTTATATTTTTTAATATTATTTATTATATTTATTTTTTATTATTTTTTTCACTAAATTTAATACTCTTTAAAAAATATTTTAACAATATATACACCCTTAAAAAGGGTATATAATGATTTTTTCTAATAAAAAAGAAGAAATTTTTTATGGGAGTAAAACTAACTAACCGGCGTAACCTCAAAAAAAACCCATCATTTATAATTTTGAGGTTAAACGATTTTTAAACATTTTAATGACATTTTGAGTAATAAAAAGGTAAACACCAAATGGGGCAATCCCCGTTATATAATGTAGATGTAGATTATATAATGTATAGATGTATCAATAATTATATTCTTATATTAAATAGTGTATATATCTTTTTTACACTTCATCTAATATCATTTATTATAAATATTTTTTATTATTTTTTCTCACTTAATCACATATCTTAAAAAGAATGTAAATAATACTTACACCCTTTTTGAGAGGTGTAAAATAATTATTTTTTATAGATGTATAGGTGCATAGATTATTATTATTATTGTTATTATTATTATTATTACTACTACTTAAACATAATTAATTTATTTTCTTTCCCTATTTTTCTTTACAAGTATTCTCTCACCCTACTCTTTCTCCACTTATAATTGTTCTTCACCCCTCGTTTTTCAGGTTTCGTGTATTCTCACGTTTGAACTCAAAAATAACTGAATAACTAAATAATAGTAATAATATTATTATTGGAATTCTATACAATTAAATAATCGTATTCGTATATTTTAAAGTAGAATAATCATATTATCTTGTATATTTCAAGAAGATTTCTTGGATGTCCTAAAATGTCATTTTCTCGAGAAATTCATCAAACTTACCAAACCCAACTGCTCGACCTAGTGGATTTCCTACTCATTAAAATGGCATACGTACATGGCCCCATTGTCAATTATTGAGGGATTGCATCATAAATAATAATTTAATTGGTAATATGTACTTATCTACAAAGTTGTGAAATCTTTTATAACCAACATCTATAATATAATAATACACTCACACACAATATATAAGTATTAAAGTTTGGTTCTAAATCCACATCAGAAAAAAGACTTGTTTCTAAAACAGTTCAAAAAAAAGTTTGTTTCTAAAAAATAAAAAAAGAGTTATATAATTCAATTACTCCATCTAATAAATGCCCTTTTTTGTGCGTGATACTTCCTTGTAAGAGAGAGTGGCTAGTTAGTTAAACTGAATTAGAGTTAGTAGAACTAATACAAAAGTTATCCAGTATTATTTTCATCTTTTTCATCTTTTTCTCTCTCTCTTGGCTCTTTCTCTCGGTTTTGCTTAACATCTTTTCTCTCACAGCCTTGTCTTGATACCTTACATGATATCAGAGCTTGTGCTTCTATGCCTTTTCAAGATTCTTCTCAAACGGCAATGCCAACTTCAGGATTGTTTGTTCTTTATACATTCTCAAATCCAATTTCTATCAAACTTGATGAAGAAAATTTTCTACCTTGAAAACAGTAAGCACTAGCAACTATCAAAGGATACAAACTTCACAAGTATATCACAGAGACATCAATTCCTAAGAAATTTGCCACTGCAGAAGATGAAGAAAATGGAATAGTCAATGAAGATTTTCTCAACTGGGAACAACAAGATCAACTCTTGTTGTCTTGGTTGTTATCATAAATGAGTACGTCTTTTACAACTCGTATGGTAGGGTATGAATTTTCACATCAGCTTTGGAAAAGATTCAATTATTTTCTTCTCATTTTCATGCCAAAGTGAGACAACTCAAATTTCAGTTGAGAAATACAAAGAAACAAGCATCTGTAAGTGTATATCTTCTTGAAATTAAGAAGATTGTGGATACCTTGGCATCAATTGGAGCACTTGTTGATGAAACTGATCATATCGAAGCAATTTTAGATGGATTAATTGAAAAATATGAAGCCTTTGTCACATCAATACATCAAGAACTTATTCTTTTTCAGTAAGACAGATCGAAGCTCTTCTCATGGCATAAGAAGACAGAATTGAGAGGTATAGGAAAGCTGATAACAACTTGATTCAGGCAAATATGATTCAATTTCAATCAAATCAGTTTCAGTCTAATCAATCCAATTAGCATCAACAAAGAAGAGGAAACTTCAGATCTCAAGGAATTTTCTCTAATGATTAAACAAGGTTCAATCCAAATTCTCGAAACCAAAATTTCTTAGGCTTAGATAGAGGTAGAATTGTTAGAGGAGGAGGTAGGTTCAATAGACCATATTGTCAATTGTATAGAAAATCTAGTCACCTATCTCTTCTGGTTTTGGTTCGAGTGCTTCTAATTCAAACTCTGACAGTAGATATATTACTCAACATAATGCTCCAAATACCAATCTTGCTATGAGTAACATACTTGCTACACCTGCTATATTACATGATCCTAATTTGAACCTAGATTATGGTGCCACACTTCACATGACACCTGAGCCCTCTAATCTGATGCAAAAGTTGGAGTATAATGATAATGACAAAGTTCTAGTTAGGAATGGATTAGGTTTGTCCATTATGAATATAGGGAATTCTGAGTGTGTCTCCAATTCTAATTCAAAATCATTTCTCTTGAATAATTTGTTGCATGTTCCACAAATTACAAAGAATCTATTAAGTGTTTCTCAATTTTCTAGAGACAATGATGTATATTTTGAATTTCATCCTAACTCTTGTTTTGTCAAATCTCAGGTTACCAAGGAGACACTTCTCCAAGGAACCCTTAAGCATGGACTCTATGTCTTTGACAATCTACATTAAGTTTCTAACTATCCAATTGTTTCCAATCTTGCTTCAACTAATTCAAATTCAAATTTTCAACTTTGGCATTCAAGACTTGGACACCCTACTTCCCAAGTAGTTTGTAGGGTCTTAAAGTCTTATAATTTGTCTATTTCTGTTTCTAAGTAATTTTCAATTTGTTCTGCTTGTTGTATGAGCAAGTCTCACCAATTGCCCTTTTTTGTTTCTAAATCTGTCTATAATTCTCCTTTAGAACTTGTGTATAATGATGCTTGGGGCCCAGTCCCCCTTAATTCAATAAATAGAGCAAGATATTATGTGCATTTTGTTGATGTTTATTCTAAATATACATGGATTTATCTTTTGCATAGTAAATCTCAAGTATTTTCTACTTTTCTTATTCTCAAGCAGTTGGCTGAATTGCAACTAGATGCAAAACTAAAAATGCTTCAAACTGATAATGCTCGAGAATGCCTAGCCTTAGGGGTGTCAAAACGGGCCGGCCCATTAAGGGTCGGGCCATTTTTGGGCCGACCTATTCGGGTCATGTAAGTTTCGGGTTGACATTTTGTTAGTTTAACCCAGCTCATTTATCCTTATGTAGTGTTAAAAAAGCGAGCTAACTTGACCTATTCGGGTCATATAAGTTTCGGGCTAGCATTTTACTAGCTCAACCCATCCATTTTTTTGGGCTATTTGGGTCGGCTCATCGGACTTGACCTATTTTGACACCCCTACCTAGCCTTATCCAAATATCTTGAGGCAAATGGTATCATTCACAGGCTGTCTTGTACTTACACACATTAGCAAAATAGAAGTGTTGAGAGGAAGCACAAACATATTGCTGAAGTAGGACTTACCTTGTTAGCAGCCTCATCCTTACCCCTTTTTTACTGGGGTCATGCTTTTACAATTGTTACTCAACTAATCAATTATCTCCCTACACCTATTCTTAACAACTTATCACATACAAAATTCTTTTTCATAAAAAGCCTTCCTATGACACCTTTCGAGTTTTTGGATGTGCATGTTATCCATTTCTTCGACCATATAATCAACACAAGTTTAATTTTAAGTCACAACAATGTGTATTTTTGGGATGTGGGACACAACACAAGGGTTATCAATGTTTAACACCTTCAAGAAAAATTATTCTCAGTAGAAATGTTATCTTTGATGAACACTTATTTCCTTTCAAACTTAATACCACTAATTTTCTTCCAAATTTTAATGTCCCTCTTGAGTCATCATATCAGTCTACTGTTCCTGTTATACCTGTTTTGTCTTAAGATTCTCTATATCATAATGATCATTCTGTATCTTATTTTCCTTATACTGCTGTTATGCCCACTGATGCATTACCTCAGCCAATTTTTAATCAATAAGATCCTAGTAATGTGATGGCTTCTAGTCCTACACATATTCCAGTTCCTGTTACAACTTCTGATCAATAGGAAACTGCTGCTAATGCTCCTCCAATTGATCCTACACCAGTCGATTTTCATCCTATGACTACCAAGGCAAAGGCTGGGATTCATAAACCAAAGGTGTTTTCAACTTCTTTAAAGCCCACTTCTGTCAAACAAGCACTTTCTCAACCTTGTTGGAAACAAACAATGGATGCTGAGTACAATACTTTAATGAGAAACAATACTTGGACTCTAGTTGATTTACCTAAGGATAGAGTTCCTATTGGCAGTAAGTAGATTTTTAAAGTCAAATACCATCCTGATGGGTCCATACAGAAACATAAAGCATGGTTAGTGGTAAAGGGATTTAACCAAAGACCTGGTTTTGATTATACAAAAACTTTCAGTCCTGTTATCAAACCTACTTCAATTCGGATTGTTCTCACATTGGCTCTATTTCACAATTGGCCTATTCATCAATTAGACATCAATAATGTCTTTTTGAATGGTGATTTACAAGAGGAGGTTTATATGACCCAACCTCTAGGATATGAAATTGGTGGTAGCAGTCAAGTTTACAAACTGACAAAGGCCTTATATGGTCTAAAATAGGCCCCAAGAGCCTAGTTTCATAAGCTCTCCTCTGCCCTCTATACATTAGGCTTTGTCTCTACTAATCAGATGTTTCCTTATTTACCAGAATTACTTTCACAGGCACGATGCTAATACTCATCTATGTGGATGATAATATAATTATAAGGAGTTCTTCTTCAGATATTACAACTCTTATCAGTAAACTCAATTCTTCTTTTGCACTGAAAGATATAGGTCAACTGCACTATTTTATTGGCATTGAGGTTTAGAAACTTGTTACTGGTGGATTGCTCTTGTCCCAAACTAAATATATTCAAGATTTGCTTGCCAAGGCCAAAATGACTGGCTGCAAGCCTTATCACACTCCCATGACTACTCATTTGAAACTTTCAACATCTGGCAGTTTAACATTCCATGATCCAAGTCTTTATAGGTCTGTGGTTGGTAGCTTGCAGTATGTTACCATCACTAGACCTGACTTAGCTTTTTGTGTTAATAAAGTCTGCTAATTCATACAAAATCCCTTTGATTCTCGTTGGAAGGCTGTCAAAAAGATTCTTAGACACTTGTCTGCTACTTCATCTGTTGGTTTACATCTCCAGAAACCTACTTCTTTGGACTTGGTTGGTTACAGTGATTCAGATTGGGGATCTGATCCTAATGACTGAAAATCCACATCAGGATATTGTGTTTATTTTGGCTCAAATCCGATTAGTTGGTGTTCTAAAAAGCAGCATGCTATTTCTAGGTCAAGCACTGAAGCTGAGTTTCGAAACATTGCTCTATTGGTTGCTGAATTGGCTTAGATCAGGTCCTTACTCACTGAACTGCATGTTCCACTGTCAGCTTCACCAATGATTTATTGGGACAACTTAAGTGCAGTTCTTCTTGCTGCTAATCTGATTTTCCATTCCAGAAGCAAATATTTTGAGATTGATTTATATTTTGTCATGGATCATGTCATCACAAGTAAAGTCCAAATTAGCCACATTCATAGTCATGCTCAAATTGCTGATATCTTAACTAAAGCCATCTCTAGTTCTTTGTTCACTAAATTTCGAGACAAACTCAGAATTAGAACTCCTCCAATCTTGAGTTTGAGAAAGGATGTAAGAGAGAATGGTTAGTTAGTTAAACTGAATCATAACAGAAAGTTAGTTAAACTGAATCAGAGTTAGTTGAGCTAATACAAAAGTTATCTACTATATATATATATATATATATGTATGTATATATATATACACAATGTAATCAATCTAAGAATAATATACACGATCATCTCTTTCATTTCTCTCTCTCTCTCGGCTCTTTCTCTCTGTTCTGCTCAACATTTTTTCTCTCCCAACCTTGCTCTGATACCTTACATTCTTCCATGCACGGTACGTAGATTTAATAACTAAAAACAATTGTTTATTTTTTTAAATTTTTGTTTATTCCAATTTTTTTTATAGGCATGGCTGCAATATTGTTTCACTCAATATAATAAAAAAATAGTTAATTTAAAAAATACAATCATTGCTTATGGATCTTGATATTATTCGAACATTATTTGTTTCAAATCTCACACACACACATGTACCCAATAATTTTTGTCTTTGAATGACCGCAAATAATTAGAGGGAAAGTTTTGGATAAAAAAATTATAATTGTTTTGCAATAAAAGATATTTTTAGGTTAATTTTTACACGAATTGATACTAAATATTTTTAGGCCATTTTAAGAGCGCAAATTCCAATATTGAATTGGTGCACTAAAACATGGGTATCAATGTTTTTCAAGTTTAGATGTGATATTTAACACAAAAGAATTTGTACATTTTTAAAAAAAAAATGAATTCGTACGAATTTCACAATGAATTAACGTGAAAATCAGCACAAATTCTTTGAAAGAATAAAAAAAAAAAACCTTCTGTTACCATTCAAAAAAGAAACACTTAATTTTCGCGCATAACATTCGTGCATATCATTCATGATACCAGCATTATATTTTATTCTACTGTGACACTTGTTTGGATTTGAGACGAATGAAAATCATGATTGAGTGGCAAACTAGGTGAAACAGCTACCTTGACTTCCATTCAAAGCCACAGAAGAACCAGCTGCTCCTAATTTCTTAAATTTCTTCTTATGATAATATTAATTAATTTCCACAAACTTTGTGCATAATCCCCTCCACAAATGTATCAAGTCAATACTAGAAGTACCTCACACCAAGTAGTGAAACTCCGCCAAGGTCATATATTATCCAAAAAGCACGTTAATTGTATAAACACATCAGGCAATTGATGCTAATGACCCATCTACTTAGTAGGCCAGAAAAATTGTTGGGATTTTCTTATCAAGATTCTGTGAGTGACAATAAATCATAATTAACAAAGCATGAGTTGGCCATAATAATGATACAAATAAGGCCATTAAGACAAGTTTGTTTTTCAACCATTAAGACAAGTAATAATATAGGTGGAATAACAAGGAGAAACTCTTAAGCACTCAAGAGTTTGTTATTCAATGTGTATCATTTTAGTTATGTGTGTTCAACCTGTAAAGAAAGTAATTGGTTACTAACTATGGTTATAAATATTTAACTGCTTTTGATATTTTGCCATGCACTTTAGAAAAATGGATTTGCAACTTCTAAGGCAGAAAGAGAGAGACCGAGAACACAAATATATACCTTCATAATTCCAATTCCATAGAACTCAACCATGTCTCCAGGAGGAGCACGCCCTTTGAAAGGTCCTTCGAAATAACCCCAGTGCCTAAACTTGTAGGCAATCACAGGAGGCCCTGAATGAACACTTATCACTTCCCATGCAAATCCACGAGGGAAACCTGAACTAAAAGCATCATGGGAAGATTCATATGTCTCTTCTTCTGCTTTGTAATACTGAAACTCCTCAGGCAGAGAACTCTTCAGAAGGGCATTGTAGCTCCCTAGCTAGCCTCAGAGTCTCTTCACCTGACAACCCTTCTCTTCCTTTTTTGTCACTACATAAAAAGCTTACTAGCTTAATAAAACTAAAAAACTTAGCTTCGAAACAACTTTCATAGTTGCACACCACAATTACTAAATATCATTTTTCACACTTTTTTTAAGGAAAAAATTAGGATAAATGCTTGATGCACGTCCTAAAAATCACATCAGCTCATGTAAGTGTGAAGTAACTCAAAGTATGATTGTACAAAAAAAATATAAAATAAGACTAATCAAAAAGTAAAAATTATATAAATGATAATGCGTATGTTTAGCATTATTTAAGAAAAAAAAAGATAAAGCGAATATTTGTTAGGAAGTGTTTTTTTTTTTGTTTTATTATCTAAAAATAGTATAATAAAAATGTGTGCACATAACATTTTTTACTGCCATAAATCTTCTTACTTTTAACGTATATCAATCAAGAAGGTTTACATGCAAAAGAAAAAACCGGTGTTGGGTTAACTTGAACAAGTTTTACCATTCACAAAAAGCTCAAACTTCTCTGGATTTATGGTCTCGAAGTCCTGCAAGCGAGTCTTGTAAGAGAGTTCCATCTCCCATGACTTCACAGCATTTTGAACCGCTTCTTCTAGTGACCCTTTTGGCCACACCTGCAAACATGCATAAAAGTTGTTGAACGATGAGCAAGAGATACAGGGATTAACTATTGGAGGAAGCATTTTGAGCTTCATATGTACCACCTTGGCTCGGCCTTCTTCGAAGAGTTTGTTTACAATTCATCAAAAATGGGAGGGCCACCATGCCTCCAGTGAGTGTTCTCAGTTTCCTCTTGCAAAATTGAACGGTACTTGTCCCCAGAAACCTTGATATCACTCACCGCCTTGGCTAAAGCTTCTGTTTCCTGCTGTTCAGCCATACTAGATTACTAGGATAGATTATACTGCTGACAATCGGTGATCTTCAATGACAAACTTATATAAGATAATGCCACCGCCTGTTTTGGAGAAGAAAAATGATTGTTACACACTACTTTTTACACCATTTTTATAATAGTTAATGATGTAAGTTTTTAATTACAGCCATGATTTTTACACACCTTTTTTATTACACCAATCTTACATATGTTCTTTTTAGATAATAAAATAAAAATAAAACACATTTCAATACACTATCTATCTATTTTTCTTTTTTAAAAAAAGTAGTGTGAAGAAAATGTAAAAATTAACATGAATTATTTGTTTAACAGTCTGATAATAAATTACTATATTAAAGTAATCAATTATTAAATCGTTAACCAAACAATACAAGTTAATCAGAATTTTGTATATTAATGGTAAGTATTAATGTTGTTCGAAGAAAAATATTTTATTACATATCTAGCACGCATCATCAAATTCTTAACCAATTAGTCATAGAAGATTTCATAACATGTTAATATCTAATTCTTTCAAAATCTTTGTTAGATAAAAACTAGTAAGTGACTTTATTTCATCTCCAACACAAAACTATAATAGAACAAGACTCCACGATATTAGCATAAGATGACATGGTGGCATGGTGCTGAAATCAAACCATTTCCGGGGCACATATCAAAACTCGGTTTCCAGATTATACGGTTACCTGCCTGGTTATGTAACCACAACCATCATTATCCTGACTCTGTCTTTTTGCTAAGGGACACGCTTATATAGAAATCAGAATTGGATTTGCACCCGGGTTCTATTAAGATTATAGGCCGTTTTACTTGGTTTTTAATCTTAATTTGGCTTGTATTCACAGCAATGACTATTTAAAATCCCAAAAAAAAAAGAAATAATAATCATGCGGTATTCAACCCCTTTCTGGTAGAAACCTAGAGCAATAAGCAGTGGAGAGAGAGAGATGTGGCCATTTTTTTTTTTGGTATTATCAATTCATTTTCTTTGGCACGTGGTTTTAGCAGCACAGGAAATTTCTATATAAACTATGCAAAGCCTTTATATTATCAGCAAATATCCAAAAGTGCAAGCCTCAGAATATTGGTAATGTCATCAACCCTGTAATTAAGATTTACATGGTATAAAACAAAAAATATCTTGAAAATAGAACTTGTAGTAGTAGAAAATAGTTAAGTCAACTAAAATCTGAACAGCACGTTGAATGATCACCAATTGCAGTTCACAATTTGAGGGCAAAATCATGCTATCTGATGTTAGAAGCAATTTTGATTCATAAGTTGAACTCAATCCTCCTTTCCCCGGTGAATGTCAACTAGATATCTATTTAAACGCTGGCCAAATGTCTTTGTTGAGAATGACTCAACAACATGCCTTCTAGCTTCTCTGCCCATTCTTTCTGCCCCCTGGGGATCATTTATGAGTCTAGCCATTGCTAAAGAAAACTCTTGTGGTGTAGGATCACAAAGGAATCCTGTTACACCATTCTTGACTGACTCCACTGGGCCACCACTATTGCATGCAATAACAGGTTTATACGCTGCCATTGCCTCCAAAGGAACTATGCCAAAGTGCTCATCCTGCATCAAAGGGCATTATGTAAAACTCTTTTACCTTCATTCAACTTCTACCAATTTTCAGGAATCATAATTTATAAGGTATCACACACCTTTGGAGTGTAAAGGACACATAGGCACTCTGAAAGAAGAGCATTCCTTTCAGCTGTAGAGCAAGATGTGATGAATCTTATTTGATTAGAGACCCCTTCCTTTTCAGCTAAATCTTTAAGCTCTTCTAAGTACTCCACATTCTCCTTCAACCGATTATCAAAACCACCTGGAACAATATAGATTTCATACTATCAAATTGCACGTACACAAATGCTTCAAAATGAAATGGATGAGTTGAGTACGGATGGTTCAAACTTAGGACCCATCTATTCTGCCAAGAAAATACATTTATAAATCAAAGTGGAGTGCCGCAAGACGGCGTTCAAATATAAGTCAAATATTACCACTAACCTAACACACCAAGTTGGTAGAAATCAATAAATTTCTTAGTCTCAAACTTTTCCAAGTTCAATCAAATCTTATCCTATTTTAATTTTTAGACTGGTGAATTGACAAGCACCAAAGACTTAAAACTCATCGTGATAAATTCTGACAACATTCAAAGATCCTTTAAAAATAATATCAGCTTAAAACACAAGATGTTCTTGGATATGTATCTTTCTCTGAACCAGCCCAAACTTGCACAACAGAGGACTTAGTTCCTTGCACTCGATGGCCAATTTTTATCAGCAAATACCAGTAGATCACATCTAGACAGCTTAGTGAGAAGCGTTTTAATTATATTATTAACAAGTATTAAATTCCTTTTGACGAGATTTGCTCATTGTTTCCTGCTCAAAATTTGAATGAATCCACTTCATTGTCTGTGTTATGTTAGATAAATAAATTTGTGGCATTCTATGTCAAAGGACCAGCTCAAAATTATATCAAAAAATAACTTCAATTTTTTTCACTGTAATATTATACATTATTCACTATCGTAGAGAAGTGTTAATGACTTATAGTCTAAAACAATATGAAGAATCTAATTCTTTAACTAGATATCTTAATCAGCTTCTTCATGATAAGGTTCGTAACCTAGTTATAACTTATAACGATGCACTCCATATCTCACACAATGGCATTGAACTTACAAGTTTAATAAATGAACTGTCTTTCGCCTAATAATGGCTTCTAAACACCAGTTAAGTAATTATATCAGAAAGATAAGCTAATGCACTTTCCATGTCAATTATGAAAAGGATCAATAGAAAAACCTATGACAAATCCCAGCTAATGCATCTGATCGAGAAAAGATTGCACCACAATGTCACACAAGATAATTTGCCTCCAAACTGCACCACTGTGCAGAACAACGAAGTCTCTTGACTCACCGCAACAAACTCAGCACATAAAGTTTACTAGCATCTTGACATGCAAATGATAGAGAAAGAATAAAAGAGTTTTGAAACTTCACAAATAACTACACAGCAACCATAATTTTCTTTTTAGATAATAGCTTATATCTTGAAGGCACCATTATACAAAACTCCGGACTGAGGCATATACATCAGGATAGATACTGCCATGGCAATTAATTATGCACATAACATCACCATAATATCCATCAATCTATCATCAAGAATACAAAGCCATAAGCAGAAGATGCTCACCTGCAACAGTCAAAGAAGCATTAGTAATATTTTGATGCTTAAGAACTCCTTCAGGCAAGTGAAGCATAGCAAAAGCTGAAATTGCTAATTCTATATTCTTCTTCCTTTCAAAACGATTAATGGAAAGAAAATTCAGCCTACAACAGAAGAAACAATACAAAAATAAGACTATGATTCTATAAATATTATAAAAATGGTTATAAGAATAGGCTACATGCATAATCTTATAAAGCATGCCAAAAATTAGGAGGCAGTCATATATCTACAAACATGTCATTTACTTAAAGGAACTGGGTTCATTGAACTGATCCACATTGACTGCTGGGTATAGAACAGCTGGTCGAATCCCTTTAGCATCGAGATGCTTAAAAGTATTTGCAAAAGTAGATGCCGTGAAGTTGCTGTTAACAAGAATCAAATCAGCCATTCCTGCAATTCGGCAAAGCTTAATAAGATGCACGATTCAGTATATATGTGAGAAAGAAGTTCAGAGAAACAAAACAAAGCAGGGAGAAGAAGTTCAACCAGTTGTTATTTCTTCTAGGTAGTCTATCGGTTTCCTATACATCCTCCTAAGGAAAGTCGAATGTTGAGCCAGTAACAAGTCTGGAAAATGACAGTAGAATACAACCTACCAGAAAATGAAACAACTATGATTTAAGTTTTAAAACTATGAAGATGTCAAAACTCAAATTTACATATGAATTTGTTTCTACCTTTGTTGACCTTTTGAGTTTCAAGATGGGGATAACTACAGAGACTTGATCAGCCAGTATGACATCAAATGAGGGCCACATGAAAAGTACACAGAGAGCAACAAATAGGCACCGAAGGTATGCACACAATGCATGAAGACGGTAGAATATATGCCTGGGAAGAAAGGAACCATATACAGTAACTGGAAAGGTACCTGAAACAATTACAAGTCAAACTATATCTTAATGGCAAAGCAATTTCTTCATAAAGATTAGAAATTTTACACACATACACACACAGATACAGAGAGAGAATTACCAGCAATAGTTTCCTCAAAACATCTATTTTTATCATGATGTGCAGTAAAAATATGAACTTTATGACCATGGGATGCAAGCTCAACAGCTGCATCCACAATTAATCTTTCAGCTCCACCTACAAAACAATGATATAGGTAGTTACCAAAAAATCAACTATGGGGAAGAACATAGTGAAATATTGTTTTATCCAACCAAAATTTGAAAAAAAAGAAAAAGAAAAACAAGTTAATGGAAATGAAATCGAATTGTTGATTTTTGGTTGAATGAAATGGAAATTAATGGGGATAATGGTTATTACCTATGCCAAGATCAGGGTGAATTATAGCGATGTTCAACTTTGAGCTTGTTCCATTTGCCATCGTGGTGAATAAAGATCGGAACTTTTAGATGAAAATAACGAAACCCAGAAACCGTTCACCAGGGTTGTTAGCCGAGACGACAGCAACTTTGGGGTTCTGGTGGAGGCGTAAGGCGAACGGCGAAGGCGTTGTAATTCTTGTTTCGGACCAGGGAAAAACGTCGTCGTTTGGAGCCACCTCAAATCAAATGTGCAGCTAAATAAATATGGGTGCGTGAGTGAGATTGTGAATACTGACTTTGATTAAATCAACTAACTCGTAACTCTACCGTGATATAATAAATTGTGCATTGACGTTTATTATTCTCTATACAAGAGAATCTCTTTATTAATAGTCAAACCAAAAACAAACAAAAAACAAAAAAACTATAATATAAATCACAGAAAAAATGAACATCGTTTTACCTTTTTTTTTTAAGATAGACAGATAAATGACCATAACATAAAGTCACAAAGCAAAAAAAAAAAAAAAATTAAGGTTAAAGATTTTTTTTTTGGGTACATCTGAAAAGAAAAGAACAACGCTAAAAAACAGAGGACTATATAAATCACTAAGATATTGGACATTCATTGCAGGTTTCCTAAAAACATTCACATTATAAATCACTAAAAAATTTCAATCAGAGGACTACATTGAACCAAGTAAGCGATTAGAAGAGAACCGTTTACTTGAAAAACATTCAAAATGTATAGCATTCAGTTGTACTAACAAAGAACGGTCGGGATTAAAAATAAATTTTTTATTAATTGGCACATATGAAAAATACATTGCACTTGGAGACACGTGGAGTGGCGGCACCGAGGCTAATGAGAGGTACCAATAAGAATGTATTTATGCCACAGTATTGATATTATTGCCATAAGGCAACACTGAAGTTGTCTCATTCCTTTGAAATTGTTCAATAGCTGTTAAAAGAAGGAAAACCAACATGAGGAGTTTCATGGGATAAGGAAGCATTGAAACTACCATAGTAAGTGAGATAGTACTAATGCTATCTTATGATGCAATTTGACTGATAGCACTTGATTAAGAGTGCCAAAATATTAATAGCCTCAGTCAAATTGTATCATAAGTAGAATTAAAGTGAATGATAAAGAGTAAAGCTTCCTTGATTTCTTTAAGATAGCATTAGGTAGTGAAAGATAAAAGAGTAAGGAGTAAAGCCTCAGTCTAAGCCTCCGTCAAAATATTTTGGCACTTCCTAGATTTCTTAGCCTAGGTAGTAGAAGCTTGCTATAGCCGTAGCTGTAGACATAGACTGTAGATCATAACTCCTCTCTAATTTGTGCTTGGACTACATTGTTAAGTGTAATTTCAAGTTCAATTTACATACAATTAAATTCTATTTCCTGTTCTTATGATATTTGATATCTCCTATAAACTTTGAATACACACATATTACCAAGTATCATAATGTCGACTAAAAGAAACAAAAAATTTGGTATAATAGTTAAGAACTCGAAGAATAGAATTGGTTTCCCTCTCCATTCTAATTAAGGGATCGAAATCTGCAAAATATTTAGCCACGTCAGTCTCATAAGCTACGTCTTCATCTGTCCAAGTACAATTTCCTCTATAAACAAGAAAGATATAAATTTTGGTAAATAACAAAAGGATATAGTAACAACGAATGATTATTTCAATTAATACAGAGAATTAAAAAATTTATAATTCAATATATGACATGTATAATTAGAACATAAACTATCAATGAGAAGACCAAAGAACATATATTAAAAAAAAAAATCATTTAGCATACAAAGACCTTAACATAATCCTGATTGAAAAGAACAGAAAATCATTGAGAAGCACTAAAATTTTATAGCATTCATTTCCCCTAACACAATAATTCAGGATAATGATTAAAAAAAACTTAAAAAAGCAAATGCTTTCATCAATTTAAAGAACAATATAAATATAACAGGATAGTAAAAGAAAAACCAATTAACAAGAAATAGCCTATTAACATACGAATGGTATTAGATTATATAACAAAGAAACGTACATGTATAATATTTTTTAATAAAAGTAGGGATAAATAGCCATTTACACATCGCAAAAGACAATCACCAATGAGGGATAAAGAAGCATTTATACATTGTAAATAAAAAAAAATGTAATTAGAGTGAAGACAATAACAAATGAAGATTATTTATATACATGCCATGCATCATAAGATAAGTATCTTTCATTTGCTAATTAAACTTGTTTCTTCCAACATATTCATGTACATAATTCACTAATAATTATCAACTACAGCATTCTCATTGCACACAGTCTATAAATCATATAAAATGTCACAAAAAAATAATTATGCTAATGTAATTGATTAATTAATGAAATAAAATTACGATATCTAGCCATGGGACTGAAAATACTTTTGTTCAATAATCACCTGCAAATAGAAACAATTTTTTTTAATATATAAGGCATCAGAATATGAATTGAAATAAAGTTTAAGATTAAAAAAGAATATGTTAGGATACATCACATGGAAATTAGGATAACTAGTAGCAGAAAAAGATCCCGACTAAAGGTTGCAGTTCTTTAAAGAAGCATAGAAATAGGATAATAATCTACAATGAGTGTTCGAAAAGTATTTACCAATATATACCAAAGAATAAAAAAGGAACAAACTTTGAAAAAAAAGGCAGAATTAACATAAAAAATTTAAGAACAAATTGTAACAACAAAAAGATCATGCCACATGCTTTTACAGGGAATAAATAATTAACACCCACAAAACCAATGAGCAAAACTACAAAAGGATGGTATATATATTAGTACTTTATTTGATCATAGAGATATAATTAATGAGAAAATCGCAATCACACAAATTTTTTTAAGAAAAAATTACATATTAACGAAAAAAAAGGGATTGAATAATTATAACATTAGCATAAAATTGAATCTAATTTCATTTTTTTACATAAATCTAATTTCATTTAAAGCAATAATTTTGAAAAGTGAATTTAATTTTATTTCACCAACAAAGGAAGATGCAACATATTCATGTACATAATTCACTAATAATTATCATCTATAGCATTCTCATTGCACACAGTTCAAAATTCATATCAAGAATAAAAAATTATGCCAATGTAATTGAATAATGAGATTAAAATATGAAATCTATCCTTGGGATTGAAAATATTTTTGTTCAATAATCACCTGTAAATAAAAACAAACAAATTTTATATGAGGCATTAGAACAAGTCAAAAACCAACTAACATAAGTAAGTGTCAAAGTTGAAAAGGACAAACAAAACAATTACCTTTGGAGGCTGTAAACATATATCTATTTTTTTTATCAGAAAGTTTATTATGACTCCTATTTGTTTATTGTCACTCATATTCAATTACTTTTTTATTTAATTTCTCCAAAATAACCTTCTTTTCTTGTCAAATCAATTATTTATTGTCACTCTTAATTTTATTTAAACTCCTCATAATTAATTTCATGATTAATTAATTTAAAAAATGACAAGAAGCAATAATCACTTCACCAATCCATTCAGATAGGAAAATAATATTAATAATAAGCAACCGGCGGTCATATTAAGCTCTGCACGTAGAAATATGAAGTTTTCTTGTTCCTATATCTCTTTAAGTTAATTGCAAGTTGCAATTACTACGATATATTGAAAAGAAAAATGATCATCTTATATCTTTAAAAAGAGATATAAGTATTATTTATATCTTTTTTAAGGAATATAATTGAGTGAAAAAAATAATAAAAAAATATATATAATAAATAATATTAAATAAAATATAAAAAGAGACGTATATACTATTTGATGTAAGAATATAAAAATTATATTGAAAAATGTCAAACCACTATTTATTCCCTAGCATTAGCCTGATGCCCCACGCACACAACCATCAGCATCAACCTCTCGACCTTTTAAGTTTTAACATCTCCACTTCTAGTGCTGAAAAGAGAAAGAGAAAGAGATATCACACACCTTTTTCTATTTATAATATATAAATCCAGGCTTAGAGGCTGTAAAATTGCCATCTCAGCCATATCATCAAATACACAAGGGACATGTCACCTTATCACAATTTGATTCAAGAAACTTTCATCCAGCATCTAACTTAGCTTTAGCCACGTATGCAATTTAGGAATCCTGCGTTCTCAGCCGTTCGCCCCTCTTAGCCTTCTCATTGTCACATCTTGATTGAGTGCCTTCTCATTATCCTAATTGAATGCCTCTTAATTTTCCTTCTTAATTATTCTATTTATGTTTACTTGATTTTTAGTTTTTATTGCAGAATAATAGAAATCTAGTACCTCCACCGCAC
Source organism: Ormosia semicastrata (assembly GCA_029884595.1). Lineage (NCBI taxonomy): Eukaryota > Viridiplantae > Streptophyta > Magnoliopsida > Fabales > Fabaceae > Ormosia > Ormosia semicastrata. The sequence continues at coordinate 24,064,438 of JAQQTO010000055.1, read as the reverse complement.
CACCTCTACACTCATTCTTCTCCTTTTCCCACCACTTCTGATTCCCCTTCCTCTTCGGAGACTTCTATTTGGTGCCCCCACTTGCTTTCGCATCCAACGTCTTGTCTAATTGCTCAACAAGTTGGCCATTCCCAAGATTGAGGACAAATTTATGATAATAATCTCACGTAAAACACCTGTTATCCGTGTATATTTAATTAGTTAGTTAGTTAAATAACTAACCTAAAATAGCCAGCTATTGACAGTTAGAGGTAGTTAATTTTTAGTTTTAGCTAATTGTGTATAAATAGAAACATTATATTTTTTCACTCTCGGTAGAATGAATCAGAATATCATTCACTCATTTTCATCCTTCAATTCTCTCAATCTCTCTCAATTTCTTTCTATCTTCTTCGATAGTTTCTTGGCTGAGATCTTGTTTCTGTGATCAAGATAGATCACTGTGTTCATTTCACTATCAGTTTTCTTCATTTCTACATGGTATCAGAGCTCTGATTTTTCAGAGCTCTGCTACATTCTGGTTGGTGCTTCAATGGCAAAAGAAAGAGTTAATACTTCTGGTTCCAGTGGAGGTTCAAGAAACGTGGTTGATGAATCTTCACCTTACTATGTTCATCTATCTGAAAATCCTTCGATTGTTCTCGTTATAGCATCTTTGACAAGAGAAAACTATCATCAATGGGCAAGATCTATGGAGATGAGCCTGATTTCAAAGAATAAGATAGGGTTTATCGATGGTACAATCCCTATACCATCGAAAACTGATGCAATTTATCCTTCCTGGAGGAGAGCCAATAACCTTGTGGTGCGATGGATTATGGGTTCTGTGTCCGAATCGATAGCAAAAAACATTTTGTTCAATGATGCAGCAAGTAATGTTTGGAATGTTTTGAAGAAACGATTCTCTCAAGGAGATCTTTTTCGAATTTCAGATATAGAAGATTCAATAATCTCCCTCAAACAAGGAGAATTGAGTGTTACTGACTATTTCACAGAATTGAAGATTCTGTGGGATGAGCTTGATAGTTACAGGCCTTTGCCAGTTTGCACATGTGTTGTGAAGTGTGTATGTGATGCTTTAGTCAATGTTGAGAAGTACAAAACTCAGGATCATGTAATCAGATTTTTGAAAGGGTTGAATGAGCCTTTTTGCAGGAGTAAAATCACAAATCATGTTAATGAAGCCCCTTCCTGAAGTTGATGATGTGTTTTCAATGATTGTGCAGCAGGAGAGACAACTGGTTGTTGAGTTTGTTGAACCAAAATTGATTGCAGCAGTAGGAAGGGAAAACAACAATCAAGGTTATGGTAGAGGTAATGGCAGAGGTGCTGGAAATTTTGGCAAAAATCAATATGGCAGAGGCCCCAATAGTGGGAAACAATGCAGTTATTGTGGGAAAACAGGTCATACTATTGATACCTGTTATAGGAAACATGGTTTTCCTCCCAATTTTTAGTTTAGGAACCAAAGTCAGGGTAGAATTAACTCTGTTGCTACTGCAGAAAGTAATGAAATTGATAAAATAGAAGAGATTGGTTCTGTCCAGAAAGAGGAGTAGAATAGGCCAGGTTTCATGATCACTGCTGAGCAGATTCAAGGCTTGATGAGTTTGTTGCAGGAATCTCAGATTCAGATCCCTTCATCTTCAGTAAACCAAATAAGCACAGTAATGTCATCAACATCATGTGCACAGAACCCTCCTAATCATGTTTTAGGTAATTTTTCATCAATTTCCTCTTGTTCTTGGATATTAGATAGTGGTGCAACTGACCACATTTGTCATAATCTTTCATTCTATTCATCTTTTCACAAAATTAAACCTATTAGAGTGAAACTCCCTAATGGAAATGAAGTTCTTGCAGAACATTCTGGCAGCATCAGTTTTTCTAATGATTTTATCCTATATGATGTGTTACATATACCACACTTTTCATATAATTTACTTTCAGTTACCAAATTGACATCCTCATTGCCTTATATTCTATCTTTTGATTCTCATTCTTGTTATATCCAGGAGAAAATTTCATTGAAGATGATTGGTACAGCTGAAGTGATTAGTGGTCTTTATATCTTGAAGATGCCTGTCTGTACTAATAGATTTTCCTTTAGTCATTTTTCAATAAATTCTGTTGTTGTTCCAAAGACAAGCCTATGGCATTTTCGTTTAGCTCATGCTTCAAAAGATTGTATACAAACCATTCATTCCTCTGTCCCCTTTGTAAACATGAATAAAGATTACATTTGTGATATATGTCATTTGTCTAAACAAAGAAAACTTCCTTTTACTGTTAGTAGCTCTAAATCCATCCAAATTTTTGATTTAATACATGTTGATATCTGGGGACCTTTTCCTATTTCTTCTGTTCATGGCCATAGATACTTTTTGAGCATTGTAGATGATTTTTCCAGATTCACCTGGATTTTCCTGATGAAAACAAAGAGTGAAACATCTCAGCTTTTACAAAACTTTGTCAAAATAATTGAAAGGCAATTCATACAGAAAATTAAGGTAATTAGAAGTGACAATGGCCCTGAGTTCCTACTGAGGGACTATTATAGCTCAAATGGAATTATCCACCAAACCACATGTACCTATATTCCCCAACAAAATAGAATTGTTGAGAGGAAGCACCAATACATCTTGAATGTAGCAAGAGCTGTAATGTTGCAAAGTCATCTACCTAAACCCTACTGGACATATGCCATTGTCCATGCTGTCCATATCATCAATCTACTTCCCACCCCTCTCCTCACAAATCAATCACCTCATGAAAAATTGTATGGACATATCCCTGATCTTAACCACTTAAAAGTGTTTGGTTGCTTGTCCTTTGCCAACCTCCCTGCAGGTTCTTCCACAAAACTTGATGCAAGAGCCTGCAAGTGTGTGTTTCTAGGCTATAAGGCTGGAACAAAGGGTTACATTCTTCTAAACCTGCAAACCAGAGAATTATTTGTTTCTAGAAATGTAACTTTTCATGAATTACACTTCCCATTCTCTGCAACTCACTCCTCCTCACCACCATCCTCTCCTAATTGTCCTCTTCCTGCACCACAGAACATTGATCCCACCACTTATGATGATGTTTTGTTGCTTCCACCTATCATTCTCGCATCAACCAACTCTCCACCCATCTCCTCATCTCCTAATCCTCCACCCTCCACCACTTCTATTTCTTCCTCACCCCTTAACTCACCTCAGAGATCTACTAGACAGAGGCAGGCACCTTCATACCTGCAAGACTATCACTATAATCTTGTAACAGGATGCACTACAGTTGATACCAATTCATCATCTAACACTATTTATCCTATTCAGTCATATTTATCTTTTTAATCATTTTTCTCCTTCTCACAAGTCTGCTGTTTTATCTGTTTCTGCTGAGGTTGAGCCCCAATCTTACACTCAGGCTATCAAACATGATTGCTGGAAACAAGCCATTCAAGCTGAGTTGCAAGCTTTGGCAGATAATGAAACCTGGACCTTGACTGTTCTTCCAAAGGATAAGACACCAATCGGCTGCAAATGGGTGTTCAAAATTAAGCATAAGGCAGATGGAACCATCGAAAGATACAAGGCAAGGTTGGTGGCCAAAGGGTATACTCAGACTGAGGGCATTGACTACCTGGACACTTTCTCTCCAGTAGCCAAAATGACTACAGTCCGGCTAGTTCTGTCCCTGGCAGCAATCAATGGTTGGCTTCTCAAGCAACTTGATGTGAACAATGCTTTCTTGCATGGTGACTTGATGGAAGATGTGTACATGACTCTGCCACCTGGCCTCAATGCCTCACATCCTGGCCTAGTTTGCAAGCTCCAAAAGTCTCTTTATGGACTTAAACAAGCAAGTAGGCCATGGTTGATCAAGCTGCTTCCTGTACCTTCTTCACTTCAGCTTGCAAATTCCTTCACTAAGCCACTCAGTCCTCATATTTTCAATCACATTCATTCCAAGCTGGGCCTCCTCAATTTATGCGCCCCAGCTTGAGGGGGGGTGTTATCCATGTATATTTAATTAGTTAGTTAGTTAAATAACTAACCTAGAATAGCCAGCTATTGACAGTTAGAGGTAGTTAGTTTTTAGTTTTAGCTAATTGTGTATAAATAGGAACATTGTATTTTTCCACTCTCGGTAGAATGAATCAGAATATCATTCACTCATTTTCATCCTTCAATTCTCTCAATCTCTCTCAATTTCTTTCTATCTTCTTCGATAGTTTCTTGGCTGAGATCTTGTTTCTGTGATCAAGATAGATCACTGTGTTCATTTCACTATCAGTTTTCTTCATTTCTACAACACCATAGTAATTAATTTGGCCAACTCTTAAGAGCACTTGGAGTATACATATTTACAGGCTTTAGAACTATTTTGGTAAGTGACATATTATGTTCTATGGACTCATATGTAGTTAGATCATATCTACTATGTAATTTTTTTTTATTTTTATGCATATATGCTTTGTTGTTGGATAAGGTAGAGTAGAAGCAGTTTGGTGTTAAGGGTAATCTACACTTTGCATTGCTTTAATTCTGAGGTGTCTATGCAATTAAGAAATTTTTGTATTTGCAATTCCCAAAAGGAAACCTGAAACTTGAAGGTAATATATCCTACCTTACATGTTCTAACCATTATGTCTAATTTCATAGTGACCACTTCATTATATCGCTTCCATATTTCCAAGAAAATGAATCTAAAAGGATAGAAGAACAGCAAAATAATAGTTTAGAGTGGACTATTTTGTAATTTGTCTTTTACATATTACTGCAAAATCGTCCTTTAAAGGAGATTGTTTTAAACAAACTCACATGCATAGAATAAGACAGGCAAATTGGTAGTTATCTAGACAGGTCTTTCTATTGTATATCATATTATTGTTTCACTGTACCTTTTAAAAATTAATTAGTTGACTTGGAAAATAATAAAAGCAAAAAATAGATAAAGGGGTCTATTTAAATATTTATCTACTAATTTAACTTTGATGCTACTCACCAATTGGACAAGTTTTTCGGATATGCGATGAATTTGATTTTTAGGTGGTTACATGTATAGTGTGTAGGCATAAATTACACATAAGTGATTATATTTGCTTTATATGGTATATATTGTTAATAATGACTTATCTAATAATATTATGTATGAACTATAAAAGACATTTTGACATTGGCAAGTCTGAATTGATTAGATATTTCTTTTGAATATATAAGATGTTGACTAATGTACGTAACTGAAGATTAATAGAAGCAGGTTCGTTATTTGTGAGCTAGAATGATATTATCATTAATAGATAGAAAGTGTATTTTCATTTTTCTTCTCTGTTTTTGTTTCAGTGCTTTGCCTAATTTGAAGTTTTTATCATTTATCAAAATTCATTTGTAAGTTTGCATATATAGGGCCTTATTAACTATTAGAGGGTGCTTAGTTAGTTAGTTTTGTTGTAACTGTTTCTGTTATTGACAGTTGATAGACAGTTGATATGGTTAGTTAGTTGTACTGGTATATACATGGCTATATATATAGAGTACATAGCCTCATTTGTAAGTTCAATTAATTCTTCATACAGTTCAATCATAACATGAATTTCAGTTCAAGCTTTCGTTTCTCTCTAAACCAAGATGGTATCAGAGCTCTAATATAGAGCTCTAGTTGTCTTCTTTGGCTATCTTTCTTTCTTCTTCTAATCCACACTTCCGTGCTTGATTCTTTCTTCTACTTTGGGTCATTAACTTTCAATTGAAGAATGGCACACCAGAGCTATGCAGAGTTTGCAAATAATCCCTCCAATCCTTTCTATCTACATCCGAACGAGAACCCAGCACTGGTTCTTGTTTCTCCACCAATGGATGGAAAGAATTATCATTCATGGGCAAGAGCGATGACTCTTGCATTAATCTCAAAGAATAAAGTGAAGTTTGTTGATGGAAGTATTGTCCCTCCTCTGCCGACAGATCCTTTGCATGCACAATGGGTTCTATGTAATACCATGGTGCTTTCTTGGATTCATCGGTCACTTGCACCTCAGATAGTGAAATCCATTTTATGGATTGATCGAGCATCAGCAGCTTGGAAAGATTTAAAGAATAGGTTCTCTCAAGGAGACATTTTTTGAATTGCTCAAATTCAAGAAGATATTTTCAGGTTTCAACAAGGGAGTCTTGATGTATCTGAATATTTTACTCAGCTAAAGACAATGTGGGATGAGTTAGAAAATTATAGTCCTCTTCCTCAATGTAAGTGCACTATAGCTTGTTCTTGTGGTGCTTTTGTAGAAATAGAAAAGAATAGAGACAGGAAATATGTGATCAGCTTCCTTAGAGGCTTGAATGAACAATATTCTCATGTAAGGTCCCAAGTCATGATGATGGACCCATTACCAGACATTACTAAGGCATTTTCTTTAGTGATCCAGCAAGAAAGACAAATGGATATGCCTTTGCTTTCAAAAAATGCTGCTGCACTAGCTTTGAATTCTGATCAATCTCATGATGGAGGATATCATAAAAGAGGGGGTTATACTAATAGAGGCAGGGGCAGAAATAGTGGAGGTCGAGGTCAAGGGTCTAACAAGGTTTGCACACATTGTGGTAGAAACAATCACACAATAGAGACTTGCTATTTCAAGCATGGGTTTCCTCCGGGATATCAGTCCAAGAAAGCTGCAAATCTGACCCTTGCATCTTTTGAATCTGATTCTGGTCAAACCAGCATGGTTCAAAATCATGTCCAAGAACCACAACAACCAAGTATTACATTCACTCAGGAGCAATATCAGGGCATCTTAGATCTTTTACAGCACTCAAAGAAGCCTAATCCATCAGTTACTCACACTGTTAATTCTCTAATAGCTAGTCCCTTAGCCTTAAACAGTCATTCTTCTCCCTCCACAGGTAAATTTTCTCAAGTTTGGATTTTAGACACAGGTGCAACAGATCACATTACACACAATATGTCATTACTTACTAATTGTCACTCTGTTAAATCTATATACATTACATTGCCCGATGGATCACAAGTTTCTGCTACATTATCAGGAACAATGACCATTTCTGATTCACTTTCTTTACACAATGTTCTTTATGTCCAGAATTTTCATGTCAATCTCATATCTGTTGCACAACTTCTCCATTCCAATTCTTGTCATATAACGTTTCATACTAATTATTGTTCCATTTTACAGAACCATACCAAGAAGATGATTGGTTCAGCTAAACTTCAAGATGGGTTGTTTGTGATAGATTCTCAAGTAGCAACAAGCACTAAAAACAATGTATCTGATCTTGCTTGTAATTCAGTTTCAAAATCTGTACATGATTCTATTCTTTGGCATAATAGGTTAGGACATGTATCCAATTCTAGACACCAATGTATCTCTACACAGTTTCCCTTCATCTCATATAATAATAATAATCCTCCTTGTGACATTTGTCATCTTGCAAAACAGCAAAAGCTTCCTTTTTCTAACAGTAATACAAAGTCCAATTCTATTTTTGATTTGCTTCATGCTGACATTTGGGGTCCTTATGCTCATGCCTCTTTGTTTGGTCATAAATATTTCTTAACATTGGTTGATGACTATAGTCGTTTCACTTGGGTTATTCTTATGAAAACTAAAGATGAAACCAGAAATCATATCATCAATTTTGTCACATATATCAGGACACAGTTTCATCAAACACTTAAATGCATTCGAAGTGATAATGGAGTTGAATTTCTCATGACTACTTTCTTTAAAGAAAATGGCATTCTTCATCAAAGGACTTGTGTAAAAACCCCTCAACAGAATGGGGTTGTTGAGAGAAAGCATCAGCACATATTGAATGTAGCCCGAGCCTTATCATTTTAAGCCAAACTTCCACAAAATTTTTGGAACTTTGCCATCCAGCATGCTATTCATCTCATAAACAGATTGCCTACACCTCTCTTACAAGACAAAGCTCCTTATGAACTTCTATATAATCAACCTCCAACTATGTTTCATCTCAAAACTTTTGGTTGCCTTAGCTATGCTTCAACTTTACAAGCCCACAGAACCAAATTTCACCCAAGAGCAACCAAAGCTGTTTTTCTTGGTTACAAGGAAGGTACTAAAGGCTACATTCTATATGATCTATGCTCTCATCAAATATTTCTGTCAAGGAATGTCATTTTCTATGAGAATTATTTTCCATTTTCTACTCTTAATGCAGCACAAACTAAAACTGCACATGAAACTGTTCCAGCACTTGTTATGTCTAATTCAGACACCATATATGATTCTCCTGTCACTCCTCCTACTTCTGAATCCACAATTATTCCTTCTAACCCTCCTGAGCTGATCCTGAGACATTCAACCAGGATCAGACATTCTCCTAGCTACTTAGAAGACTATCACTGCAGCTTATCCACTACTAGCTGCAATCATTCATCTTCGGGTACACCACTTTATCCCATTTCTTCAGTTTTGTCATATGATAATTGTTCTCCTGCATACAAAATTTTTTGTCTTACTGTTACAACTAATCCTGAACCTAAGACATATACACAAGCCTCTAAACATGAGTGCTGGCAAAAGGCCATGACTGCTGAGATAGCTGCACTTGAGCAGAATAATACTTGGTCCTTAGTGGATCTTCCTTCGGGCAAAACTCCCATTGGTTGTAAATGGGTTTACAAAGTAAAATACCATGCTGATGGAACCATTAAGAGGTATAAGGCGCGACTGGTTGCAAAGGGATATACACAATTAGAAGGAGTTGATTACTTTGACACTTTTTCACCAGTGGCAAAGCTTACTTCTGTTAGGACACTACTTGCATTAGCTGCCATTAAAGGTTGGTTCTTGGAGTAGCTTAATGTAAATAATGCTTTCTTGCATGGAGATTTGCATGAAGAAGTCTACATGACCCTTTCCCCTAGCTTTTCCTTACATATTTCCAACAAAGTATGTAAGTTACATAAATCCCTCTATGGCTTGAAGCAAGCCAGTAGGCAATGGTATGCAAAATTGTCCTCGGCCCTCATTTCACTTGGTTACAATCAATCAGCAGCTGATCATTCTTTATTTGTGAAATCTTCTTCTAATTCATTCACTGCGTTATTGGTATACGTGGATGATATTGTTTTAGCTGGAAATAACATGGAAGAGATTCTCTCCATCAAGCAATACTTGGATGATCAGTTTAAAATTAAAGATCTCGGCCAACTCAGATTCTTTTTAGGCCTTGAAATAGCCAGGTCTAAGGCTGGAATTTTGTTAAATCAACGCAAGTATACATTGGAGTTACTTGAAGACAGTGCACACCTTGCTGCTAAGCCTGCCTCTACGCCATGCACTCCATTTACTAAATTCTCTACTGATGGCAATAAGCCATATTCTGATGAATCTGCATATAGAAGACTTGTTGGCCGGTTACTCTATCTCACAACTACACGACCAGACATTGCCTTTGCTGTTCAACAGCTTAGTCAATTTGTCTCCAAGCCACTCGAGTCTCACTATCATGTCGCCACTAGAGTGCTTCGCTACCTCAAAAGTTCTCCAGCCAAAGGACTCTTCTTTTCATCATCTAGCCCACTCAAACTTGCTGGTTTTTCTGATTCAGACTGGGCAAGCTGCCCTGCTACTAGGAAATCTGTGACTGGTTATTGTGTGTTTCTTGGCTCCTCCTTAATTTCCTGGAAGTCCAAAAAGCAAGGGACTGTTTCCCGTTCCTCATCTGAAGTAGAGTACCGTGCATTGGCTAGTCTCACTTGTGAAATTCAGTGGCTGCAGTTCTTATTCAAGGATCTTCATATCACTTTTGATCAGCCTGCATCATTGTATTGCGACAATAAATCTGCTATTTACTTGGCTCACAATCCCACATTCCATGAGAGAACCAAGCATATCGAAATCGATTGCCATGTAATTCGCGAAAAGATTCAAGCAGGTTTAGTTCACCTCTTGCCAGTACCTTCGGCATCCCAATTGGCTGATGTTTTCACCAAGCCATTACATGCAACCTCCTTTGATTCTTTTGTCTCCAAGCTTGGACTTTGTAATGCCCACAGTCCAGCTTGAGGGGGAGTATTAGAGAGTGCTTAGTTAGTTAGTTTTGTTGTAACTGTTTCTGTTATTGACAGTTGATAGACAGTTGATATGGTTAGTTAGTTGTACTGGTATATACATGGCTATATATATAGAGTACATAGCCTCATTTGTAAGTTCAATTAATTCTTCATACAGTTCAATCATAACATGAATTTCAGTTCAAGCTTTCGTTTCTCTCTAAACCAAGATTAACCTTTGTGTCATTCACTTTACTCTTTAATTATTAAAAAAATTGGTTATCAAGTCCTGTTTATTATTCTTAGGAACCGGATTCAAGTTTTAATCTTTTGAAGTAATCTGAATTAGAACGAGTAAAATACTCAAAATATTTACTAGATACGACCATAAACAAAATGTTTTCAAGTTAGACTTGATTTCTCTTATCACTACTTTATTCTTCATTCTGGCATAAATGCAGAGAGGTTGCTTCATTGTAGATTGTGGGGTTATAATGATTTACCAAGGAAAGTTTCATGTGATATCTTTAGACAGTTGTTTTGTTCGCTTCCCTGGGAGTTTGCATCTCTCTACCATTGGACAATAGTGAAGGTTTGTTATACGCATAGTTTAATTTCTTTTAAAACAAATTAAGTTGAACTTCTTGCGGTGTACTTTATGTTATTTCTATTAGGAGATTTGATTTGCTCGATATTATGGCCTAGTTCAGTTGGAATAAAGTTGCTGGCAATTCTTAGAAATATTTTACTTTGTGCATTTGACATCTGTAATCATGAGAACTCATTCACATGAGGTATTACTCCTCAAGTTTCACGCGTTTAACGGAATTTTTTTAATATTTTAGTAGACATGAGTTTATTGGTTTTATTGAGAGAATATGGGCAAACAACGAGAAACTTTGAGACAGGAGAAAATGAGAAAGGAAAAAAATATTTAAGAAACTCTGAGATATATAGGATCCAAATAACATTGGGAAGTCCTAAGATATAAAGAGCGGATCCCAAGCCATCAAGTTATTTGCGACACTAGTATTGCTAACTTTGGCACAAAAAAAGTTTGAAATAATGTCAACAAATGTCCTAGATCTTGACTTGCATGATTTTGACAAGGATTGACCTGAAAGATCTTTTTGGCAAAAATCAAGTATGGGTTGTAATATGATGATGATGATGATGATCGGACGCCTCAAGCAATGATCCACATCATGATTTCTTTGAGTCCATTCAAGATGCAGATCAATTGGCTCAACGCAAAGACCAAGATTGAACTGGGCCCCCTAAATTGGGTTGCTTCAGACTTTCCAAAAACTCTTGAGGATTTCAAAATTGGTAGACATGAAGTCAATAAATCTATCAAATTTTCTTTTCTCATAAGGTTAGGATGAGTAAAGGTAATCTTGGAGTTATTTGTATACATATCCTAGGAAAGGGGATGTTTGGGCCCTCTATAGAAATTGGTCTCCTGACTGGAATGAGCTAGCAGCAGATGAGGTGATACACAAGTTTGATATGGTTGAAATACTTGAGAATTTTACTGAAGAATAAAATGTAAAAATTGGCGTGGGGGGCGGGGAGGGGGATGAGGGAAATAATAAAGATGCCCAACAAATAAAAACATTGAAAGAGGACAAAGAGAAGATATGTGGGAGCTTTTTGTAGCGAGGGTGTGTAGAAGTTAAATGGTTTGTTTAACTTCAAGACTATCAGGTTCGCTTAAATAATTGTGGAGGAAGTTTTCATTTCATTTCTAACATCGCAATTAATTACTGTCTTTAAGAGTGTGTTTGAAATGTAAAAAAATAAGAAATGATTTTATTTGTAAATTAAACTTAATTAAATTTTGTGTTTGAAATGTTAAAAAATAAGAAATGATTTGATCTTTAAAATTCTATGGATTTCATTTCTTTTGTTTTTTAAATTCTATCAAATTTGATAGGATTTGTTAAGAATTGATTTGATTTGAAATAAATATACTATTTTACCCTTAATAACTATTTCTAACAACTTCTCATAAAGGTTAAAATGTAAAATGATAAAATCAAATCAAATCAAATCAATTTTCATTTTAATGATTTCTAAACACAAAATTTGATTTTTAAATCAATTCAAATCCTATTTTTTTTTAAAAGTTCCAAACACAAAATTTGATTGCTAAATCAAATCAAATCAATTCAAATCAAATCAAATCAAATCATTTTTTATTTTTATTTATTCCAAACACACTCTAAAGGTTCAAGTTAAATGGTTCAGCTTCAGGCTATACCAAAAAATGCTGTTGTGTTAGAATGATGAGGCTGTGCCTTGTGAAAATTGTAGTTCTATTTATTAAATGAATGTCTGTCTCTAGTAGAACTTCTATACATAAGAGTGTGCCTCCAAGCCTTCTTTCCTTTTTACATTTTAGGCTCTTGCTCAAATTTGTATTTTGTAAATCTGAGCTTTAGTGGCATGTTCATCAATCTTTGTCCATATATTGAATAATTCTGATTTCTATTATTTATTTTTTTCAAGCTTATTGTCTTTTCCTGTTTCTAATGTCTGATTTTAATCTTCACATTTGATGAATTTCATTTGATTTTAGTTCCTAGGATTTCATTTGATAAATAATCCCAAATCTCAAATCAAAACCCCATCAGAAATATATATGTGCAAAAATGACAGTCCAAATGTCACCTATAGAAATCGAAATTGTTGAACATGCAATCTAATATCGAAAATCAAAATATTCCTTATTGAAAAAAAAAAAAAACAAGATACGAATCAAATAATAGGAATTGTTGTTGGCATATAGAACATGCAATTCATTTAAAACAGAAAATAAAAGGTTCAAAAGAAAAACAAATAAAGAAAACCAAAGAAATCAATCATAAGGACACTATGTAAATGCAAACCTGGTGGAGAGACTGATGAAGAATGGAAGAAATCAAATGCTTGATATACAAAGTTGCCAGAATGATGAAGAAAACTACGATAGAGTTCCGATGGTGGAGGTAACGGCACAAGGACTGAGTAACCAAGTGGTTCTCTTTGCTAGAGACCCAACACCATTATTGATGGAAAATGAAGTAAAAGTGGTTTATAACCTCTCATTAGAACAGACATTACTCTTCAATGGTAAGGCTTGGAGAGTATTAAACCTAATTAAGATAATTGCTTAAAAACTTTAAAGCATTTAAAAATTGCTGAGTGGGGTCACAAATTACAACAGTTAACAATTTTAGAAATAAGAAAAGGAAAATGATAGGGTTATATCTTTTTAAGAGTATATTATTATTTACATTCTTTTTAAAGATTATGAATAAATAAAGAAAATAATAAAAAAAATAAGTATGATAAATAATATTAAAAAATATGTGAAAAGAGATATATATATTATTAATAATAAAAATATCAAAATTAATAAAAAAATAAGTGTTATTACAAAATTGACATCAATCCAAGTTTACAACACTAGCTACATTACTTTTGATTATAAAAGATACACTTAATATTGGAAAAATTAAATCTTATTTTTAACAAATTTAAAAAGATAAATTATTTTCATACTATATATATTAACTATGACGCTTAAGTGAGTACATTAATTAACGGTATCTATAATAATATGAGTTCAAGTATGCGAGAAAACATTTGTAAAATCGGATAACATACTATTTATTTCACATTTAAAAATGTAAGAAACCTCAAATAAAAAATACTAAAAAATAATGTTAGTATTACACTCTTTTTAACACACTTTTTATTATTAAATCATTTTAAACACTTTAAATAGACTATGACTTATTTACAAGCTAAACAAGTTTACACGATTATTTACTATTCCACACCTTTTTTTTTTTCTTTATAAAAGCAACTTGTCTTTCCACACCTATTACTATTACAAGCTAAACAATTTATTGAATGACTGTTTAGCATTAGCTTACAGATAGGATCCTCTACAGATGAATTGCACTTGCAGATTACACAGAAAATATTATTGTTCACCCTCATTTAGCAGGTAGAGTATCTGATAATGGAACTCCAGCATGATGAACAGAGTGGTACTTATGTCTGGCTTATTGTAAACCTTAACTGAATTCTGAAACCACTATCGCATCCAAAGGAGAATAATACATGTAATTAACAGCATGAGAACATAAAGCATTTCTTACCGTGTGATACCTCTATGATAGATCAAAACAAGATATAAAAGAGGGGGGGGGGGGGTTACAGTACAGGAGATGGAATAGCAAACAACAACGAAGAAAAGAAAACAAGTTATTTATTCTATTCAGGCATTTGAGAGTGTGATGCAGGACCTGGTCGTGAGCTTGGAGGCAACCCTGATTGATTTCCTTATTGCAGATAGTTAACCATAAGAAATTAAGAATTAGTTTGGCTTCAAAAATGGACCATCCAGTAACAACTTAAATACAATAACAACAATAACCATGTCTTTTTTTACTAGGTGGAGTCGGTTACATCGATCAAAAGATGTCATTGTACCCTATCATAAACCAAGTCTTCAGAAATGCCATACAAATCTAATAAAGTTGACTTGCCACATCTCACAAATTGGTATATCTATTCATTAAAAGTTTAAAACAACAGCACATCACCAATTATAGCAACTGGACACTACAGTGAGTCCTATTTGATAGAATAATGCAATATCACTTTAGAAACTTTATGGCAGAATACGTCAACACTAAGAAGAATAAGAGAATAAATTTGGTAAATGATGTCAAAATCAGAATAATGCCTAAAAGCTGGAATCCTACTCCTCTTTTTTCTTTGGGAATGAGATTCCAATCTCTTTTAGTTTCAAACCTTCTTGTCAGAATTCTCATAATATTAATGTGTATATATAAAACCTTATATATTGATAAAACTTATATTACTTCACTTTTCTTCTACCTGGGTTCACATAGTGATAGGACATTAGTACATAGAGAGATTAATGAAGAGATGGAAGTGGGGGCATAGTCACTCCGGTTGCTAGGAAGCATCTAACTTTATTATTAATATTGTTGTTTGAATCAAGGTTGTTGGTAGGGATCTATAATCCCATTATAAATTCTCCTTGAAGGTGATGTTTTGCCCTAACTTTAGAATGGGGAGAGTCTCCCCTCACTCTAATTTTTTTAAAAAAATAAAATAAAATAATAATTAGCATTTGGCAAGGCCTGATTTCTGGCTCTATGTATCTATGTTTAATTTGCATATATGTGCAGAGAGAGAGAGGTGCCACATGGGCATGATGTGTATGCTTCTGTGTTTTGGATACGTACTTATTATAGGAATTTAGATATGTTATCTGCTTTAGCAAGTTTCTTTTTTATTTATTTTGGGTGCTTTTTGATATATGGAGAGTGCATTTGTAGTATTTCCCTTGCTCTTGCTTGTTGAAGTTAAGTATAGTTCAGAGAAGTTCAGAGTCTAGAGAAGGTTTGACAATTGCAGCTACCTAGAGTTTTTCTAGCTTTTGGCAGTGAAAACAACCTATAAATTAGGAGTTTCAGCATGCTTAAAACAGTTCTGGTGTTATGTCAAGTCCATCTCCATTTCTTAAAACAGTTCTGGTGTTGAGGATCTGTATAGGTTGCAACTGTGGATCTTTAGCCTCAAGTCCATCACCAGCAATGCAAAACCAACAAACTGTCTTAATCTCACCTTTAGCAATGCAATCCTAGATATACGGAATCATGTAGCTTCTCGTTATTAGTACCCACATTAACCACGATAGGTTTAGTAACAAAGAATTGAGTCAACCACCAAAATCTTAGTTGAAATATTCCCCAAATTTCACACCCCGATGTAACTTGTGGTACTGTCCTCACTAGTTGAAACAACAGCATCACATCTCTGCACAACATGTAATCAAATCTGTCTCTAGAGCATAAAGAAGGAAATTGCCCGCACAAACTTGTCCTCATTTTCACCCTCAGTAGTATGAAAATATACAGAACAAGTGACATAGATGAAGGCTCCTCCAAAACTAGCATCTCCAATAACCATCCCTTTCCGAAGAATCAGATACACAAAGGCGCTTTTAATGTGATTAACAGCTGTATAAAAGCAGTGATTTATGGTAGTACAAACAATAGAAATGAAATCATTAGAATCCACTAGATACATGTACTCTATGGCCAATAATGCATAATCTATGTTGGTGATGGGGTAAGGAGCATAAATTGGATTAAAAAAAATTGATTTCCTGACTTTTGGGGTTGGACTTTTCCTGATTTCCCTAATGAAACTTTTCAGAAGTTTGTGAATGTGTTGCAACTAAGATTCAATGTCCTCTCACGCACTACATTAGTGCATGACATTTTCACGCTATGTTTATAGAAAGAACAAACTTGAAGAAGTTTTTTTCGAAACATTGTTGAAGAGTTTGCCTCACCCCTGACCCATGAACTTCATGTTAGAATATAAGTTATATGTGTTTGATTGTCCATTTCATTGATAATAATTAGAGGTTTCATAAGAAGATTCTAAAATTCTCTCAAATCACAAGTCATTTAGGAGAGGTTATGGTCAAGACTATTAAGATGTGCTTGAATAGTTGAGAGTTGAATCACGTTTTTAGTTTGACAGTTGATAATGTTTTGTTAAATGATATCAGGATTCAACACCTAAAAAGGAGGCTAGGGTCCTAAAATAATTTAGTTCTGAAGGGAGATTACACTCATATGCATTGTTGCGCGCATATTTTGAATTTGATTGTGAATGAGAAGTTGAAAGAAATTGATGATTCTACCCTACTATACTAACACTATTCAATATAAATTGATTTTTGAACAAGTTTAAAACTATTGAATTGATTTGAAATTGTTTCTTAGCTGATTTTTAATGAGTTTTTAATCTGGTTCCATGTTAAAAAACTAGTTAATTGTTTTTGAACTGGTTTCAAGCTGTTATTTTAATGATTTTTAAATTGGTTAAATGTAAAAAAAAACTAGTTAACTGGTTTTGAATTAGTTTTAAATTAGTTTTTAAACTAGTTTTTAGAACTAATTTTTTGAATTAGTTCGGTGAAAAATTGGTTAATTAGTGCAGAATTGATTTTAAACTTGAACTAGTTCTGAAAATCAAATTGATTCTAAACCTAAACCAGTTCTGAACTGATTCATTTGGCGAACCAAAACCGGTTCAGTCCTAAAGAGAATCGATTTGGTTTTCAAACTGAACCGCTTCATCGATTTAGTGTAATTTTTCATGCTAAATCGAACCGAATCATGTCCACCCCTAGTAATAGGTTGATGGTGCAGGGACATTTTCTGTTGGGGGAAAATTTGAGATGAAATTGGGTGTCAGTGTGTTGGGGTTTTGGGTGTGAATTTTTAGTGCCGATGTGAGGGTGTTTTTGGGTTGTTCTTGTGAGTTGTGGAGGGTGATTTCTGCCATTAATGGAAGTGTTGTGCAACAAAGGTGAAAGTGCAGTGTGAAGGTGGTGCAAAGACTGTGTGAGCCACCTGTGGCTGTGGCTGGACAGAGAGATGGCCAATCCCAGGCTGGTTGCTAATGGAGGGTGGAGAGTGGTGGAGTGCAATAACCCACCCAATAATATATATATATATAAAATAATTTTTAAGTAAACTTGTAAAACTTGTAACCGGTTCTAATTTAAAGGAGGAGTATGAGGTAACCTAATACTAATAATAAAGAGTATATTAAATAGAGTATGTGAAAAAGTATATTATTAACATTTTTCAAATATTAAAATATTAACTATGAAATCGGATCAATTACACATCTTCATTTTACAACTTAAATTTCATTATTTGATAAATATAAATAATGAATCAAATAACTAAACAAGCCAATGGGGTTGGCCTTCTTAGTCAATCTCGGGCTTTTGCATGATTTGGATAAGAGCAGGAAAACTCTCTTTCTTTTTAATGCCCTCTAATAACATGTTTGATTTTGCTTACTTTGAAAAAAAAAATCATTTTTCCTTTTTTTAAAAGCTCTCTCACAAAAATTGTAATTATAATTTATTTTAAATATAAAATAAGTTAATCTAAATATAAATTAATTATCTCAATTATTATTTTCAATGCAACCATTAAAGCAAAGTGGTCATTATACTTTTTCTTTTTTCAAGAATGCTGTTATATACATAAGTTTTTTAATATGAAAAATTATTATTTTAAATTTAAAATCTTTATTTAAATTACATTATAGTTTAATGGCTTTACATATTTTTATTTTTTTTTCCTATTTAAGTAGAAGAAAATAAATAAATAACGAACGAGTTTCAAATAAAAAAAAAATGAGGAGTTGGCTTTTCATTTCAAACAAGGGTTGGAGAGTGAAGATAATTACAGCAGAGACTGAGTTAAGTAGCGGAAGAAGTAGGAAGGAAGGAAGCAGTTACCGGCGGCGGAGACATGAACGGCGAAGAAGTGTCGGGCCCCCCCGGCCCCAAACTCGTCCGTCTCATCTACTTCGTCGGCGCCGCAGGTATTCCAATTTCCGATCACTCCTCTCTCTCTCTCTCTCTCTATTTTATCGAATTTGATCGCGTCGTCTTCGTTAACGGTTTCAGTGATTTGCACCGCTGCAATCAACAAGTGGCGCGAGTACGAGAGGAAGACGATCATGCAGCAGCAGAGGGCCAAGGGAGTAACAGAGACTGAGAGTTCTTCGGATGCTGTTGCCGTTCAAAAAGCCCTCAAATAAAGGTTAGTTTTTTTTTTGGGGGGGGGGAGGGTGAATTTCAAATCTATGTATTGAAAATTTGCAATTTGCAACGCTTTAGCGATATATGACCAATGTTTTGATCGGTGGTTGTTAGACGATGATTTTCAATTCATCAAATGAAGTGTACTATGTAATTGTAGTTTATCTCCTCAGGTTTGATTAGTACCATTGTGATTTTGAATTTTAATTAGATTAGGCAATGGGATGTTTATTGCTTGCTTGCTTGGAAGAATGGAAATGAGTAGTTATCTAAGACAGTTTAGAAAGCAATGTTTTAAATATCAAATAGGAGATGAAACCAGCAAGCTCTGGTTCTTGGTTTGATTGATTCAACTAGTAAATTTGATGGTTGAACCGTGAACTACCGGGTAACGTGACAAGGGGTAATCGGACCGAAGAAATAGCCGGTTCACAGGCCAAGTCATTAAACTGGCCGGTTGGATTCGTGTTTCAACTTTCAAAACATTGTTAAGAAATTAATGCAAGTTTTTACTAAGTTAAGAACCACCTTTACCTCCTCTATTCAAATAGTGTTTCCTTGAATCCTTGGTCTTTGCTAGCAGTTGGACCATCTCACTTGTTATCAACTAGAATGTTTTTGGCCTATGCCCAAGTGGCTTGGGTGGATGGGGATTTCGGTAGAGGGTTATAGGTTCAAGTCATGGTAAATGACTCCTTGATGTACCTCCTCTCCCCCCAACCCCCCAAAAAAAAAGACCAAAAATAAAAAGACTTGAATGGTTTTGTGCAGTGAAAGAATCACAAGCTCTACAAAATATATTCAGAAATGATTGCTGATCATATCTGGGTGTCTAAATATGAACATATCATTGGACTTTATAAAAAAAAAATTCAAATTGAGTAGGTTATAACAAAGATGCATCAACGTTCAAAGGTTTTTCTCTAGGTTGGGAATTTGACTTAGCAGCTGTAGGTGGGAAGGACTACTTTGGGATTCACTTCAAATTTCGAAAGAAAAGGGTGTGGGAGTCATATTTAGGAAATTTTGGAAGGACAAAAACTACAAGCTCTTGAGCAATTCAAGGAAGAGTGTTTGTATATTCCTTAAACAGATTTGCTTTTCTTTTTTTCTTTCTTCAAACTTGGGTGTTATGGGTATTTGGTGAGTGGTGACATTTCAACCTTAAATTGCAAGTCAAGTGTCAAGTTGGTCAATTTGGTGTCAGTTCAATCATAATTTAGCCTCTTAACATACGTTGGTTACTTGTTTGTTGTTTGAAATCCAAATGAAGGCTGACAAATTATTGGTTAGACACAAATCTAATGCCTGTGTTTTAGGCACATTCAATACCAAGAAGCCAACTTGTTTAAAATGACCATATCAGATTAGATCTCGTAAGCAACAAAGAATCTAGCTTAATAAGCTGGTTAAAATTTATCGAGCTCATCTCAGCAAAACGGATACCCCATCCTTCCATCTTCTTGAAGAATCAGTAAAAGAGGCTCTAGTTGGAACTACCTCGCAGGAGTGAGTTCAACTTCTGGGCTTTTGTATCTTTAACTCTAAATAGTTGAAATGAATGTCTTTCTAAGATCTCTCTTAGGAAATTGACAAATTTGGATTCAAACTACAAGTTTTGATGCAAAATCAAGGGCCTACCTTGTATATCTTCAGTACTAAACTACACGACACTCTAGTCTGATAAGTCTCTAGTGGTTTTTACTTTTTATGTTACCAGGAGACTCTCTGGTATGTGTTACGTGATACAGGTACGGAGTTCCTCACTTCTTACCATATAATTATAAGACTTTTTTGACATTGCTTAATATCATAAATTGGTACATGGAATGCGGTACACGGTTTGTAGAGTTGCTAAGTGAATCTGGTAAGTATGGGCAGTAAGGCAGACCTCCCCACTGGCCACATCCCCCAAATTGTAATGCATAACCCCAAAAAAAAATCTCAAGGTACAAATTGTTGGCTGCCTTATTTGTATGGACATATGCAAATGGAGAACAATACTTTGCCCAGATGCATTTGTTAGGATTCATCTTGCACAGATACAGTAGTTGGCCCCATTACAGTAGGTCTAACCTAACCTACCACTGTAGTTGTCCGAAATGTAACCAGACAGATGCATTCCGGCAACACTCTGCAAATACCATGCGCTTGAAAAGTTTCCAAGAAACGAGTTGGACCACATTTTTTGGGTATGCAATATTAAATAAATATCCATATTTTGTGGTTTATATATTGTAAGCATGCCAACAAATATGACCTGCAATGGAACTGCATATTTAAAATAAAACATAATGTTAGACATTCCACTAATTCATTTGAATTGATAATTAAAATATGACTGTTACCCCAGGCAAATTTGAAGTCAACCAGGGGAGGAAGAGGTTAAAAAGCTTACATGTTTGGATCAACAATGTGGTGTTGTACGTGGTTATTCTACCCAAAGCAAAGACATGGTAACAAACCAAAATAATTGCTCATTTCTTTGTAAATTAGAAGAAAACACAAATCTGATTGAATGTGACAATATTAATTAAAAATGATTCCATTTGAATTTGATTAAAAATAATAAGTTTGGGAGGAATGTAATTTTTTTTTTCAAGATAAGAAGTAATTTTTCATGAACGAAGTGATATATTTTACTTTATATCAGTGTTAATTTTCTAATGCTAATGAAGAAACCGAAAAGGTAAATTAACCAAGAGTGTGTACAACAGAAGCTAATCTAGACACCATTTATTC
This sequence comes from Ormosia semicastrata, assembly GCA_029884595.1. Lineage (NCBI taxonomy): Eukaryota > Viridiplantae > Streptophyta > Magnoliopsida > Fabales > Fabaceae > Ormosia > Ormosia semicastrata. The sequence continues at coordinate 24,043,002 of JAQQTO010000055.1, read as the reverse complement.
ACAATAGGGTACTAAGAGTCTAAGATGGTTACCTAAAAATTAGCTAATGGCAACATATATGGAGGAAAATCCTGAGTCCAGACTTTTCGGCGGGCACAAGTTGCAAAACGTGTTAAACTTTTTTATTTTTTCACATCATTTTTTATACTATTCTATATGTCATTGATTATATTATTTTCTCTCTATCACTTTTTTTTATTTACTCACAACTATTAAAAAATATGATAAAAAGTGATATAAGATAAAAAATAATATAATAACGTTATTTTTCATAAAGAGACAGAGGGAAACAACTGCCAAACTATCGGCAATCCAACATAATTTGAATAAGATAGGATTTTTGACCATTTGTTGACGAGCATTTACCACCTGCACTTGCAGGCTGTTCCTTTCAACAATCATGTTGGAAACACCGAACTCCAAGACAATGGACATGCCCCTTCGCAATGATGTACAAATAGACATTAACATAGTAGACATTAACTGCTTCGTTTTCACAAGTAAAGCACAAGAAATCAGTGAAAGTGGTGTTGCAGTGAAACGCACCAACAACACAGGCAGAGGAGATATTTAATTCTTGCCACTTAGTGTAGTTGTTGAACCACATTGATGAAGCATAAACTTTATTTTTGAAATAAACAAATTCAAAGCCAGGAGGAGCAAAGAAATAAAGTAAGTCGTACATACTCTACCCGGATATGACGTATAACTTCTTGTATAACCAAAATAAAAGTGTTCTATCTCGAAGGAGGCATTTGAAATGTTACGAGTATATATGACATGAAGGAAAATTTAAGAATAGATATTGGAAACACGAGAACCATTCCAAAGTCAAGGGGATTCTAGCAGTATGGAGAAAAATAGGTAGAATAGCAAATGCAACATAAGAATAAGTGATAATTTCTTCCAAATAGTCAGAGATTTAAGAGGAATTTATGAAACAAAATAAAGATCAGCATAACTAGCGTGACTGTGTCAAAACACTGTTACAGTCTTCCTTTATCTTCAGTTATTTTTTTTTTAATAAAAAACAAGTATCTCTTGAATAAATAATATACACGCTAACCGCACTGAATGAGAATATTTATGTGCTTGAAAGCAGCAGCATAGATCCTTATCTTGAGATAAATAATAAATATACAACTTTAATCACAGTGAACAGCTACACGTACTCTGCTTTTTTTTTTGGTAACATACACGTACTCTGCTTTACTTTCAAGTTATTAGTACTTGAGAGGTGCTTTCAAAATATAAAAATAAAAATAAAAAATTGAAAGATACGCATTGTAGCACAATTCATCTATCTTTGACACCAAAAGATATGCAAAAGATGAACATTGGATAATTTTTACATGCCTTGCAGCCTTAGCAACTTATCTCACTCGTATGAGAGCTGTTAATGAAGTCTGGAATCCCACAATCACTGTCAATCAATTGAAACTTGAAGAGGAAACTTTTCATGACAATCACACCCACTTATTCCTAAAACTAATGGATATCATATGAAGATTGAAGAACATCACACTCTTCTGCTAACATATGTACTAAAGTAAGTTAAAGTGGTCATATAAATAGTGTGTGCAATAATATATCACTCAATGCATGGCAATATCCATGCAATATCCTGTATAGCCTCCAACTCAAAATTACACATTATAGCTTTCTTTATACAACTAAGAGTGAGATATAAGAGATATAAAAATTGGTACATTGATACCTATATTTATGACTTATTAGATTAGAAGATTACAATTAATGGCATGGAAACCTGTCCCCCCGCCCCCCCCCTTCTCAACTGATAGCATTATCTTACTCCTAAATGATACAAAACTCATGTTGAACATAAGTAACACAATTAGATTTCAGCACATAATATATAAGAATAAAATGAACACTCCACGGAGATGCTGGTTCATCCACAATCAATCACTATATCTACCTCTTTCTGGAAATTTGAGCCTCCCAACTATATGCAGCTTGTGGCTAATGCTACAGATTTGGCAATACCAAATATATTGAGATATTAAAGGGGGAATTTAATTTTTATGAATTTGGCAGTACCAAATTAAATTGTGAATTTAATTTGTATGTACCGCTAATGTAAAAAAGTTTTTTACTATTATCTAATGATGTGTTCCTTACACTAAAAGTGCATCAAAATTAAACTCATAATTATTCTCAAATGGAACCAAACATTTTTAAATTATTATCAAACTCAATTCATATAAGCTCTGTTTTTTGTGTGAAAAAATGTTTAAGGAGAAGAGAAACTAAGCCATTTTTAAGATCAATGGATGGGACAAGTTTTAGCAAGAATTTACAATAATGTTTAAATTGTTAAAATTCAAACCTAGACATTTTTCTTTGTACAACCTAGACATTTCAAGTGAAGTGTTACGATGTGTAACATCTCAACCAAAATTTGTTCTATCTATAACGTCTCCCTAGTACTTACGTACATCTTAGTGGGCTGTTGTCAAAAGAGTATGGGCCCTGTATGTAAGAGGCATCTGCTGGACAGCAAGCTAATTCTTCACACAGAATTGATTCTTTCAGCTTATCATCCTGTATGGTTACTATATGCTATGTAATGTTGCACATTTTTCAAGTTTTGTCTTAAGCCAAGGATAATATCTCAGAAAGTGCTCCATGTATATAGATAAATATAGATAACGAATATGACAGAAGGTTGGGTCTTTCCGTCCCCTATATTATATCAAACACAATTTTCTGAGAAGAAAAGGACAAAATAAATTCCAAGAAAAAAAAGTGACTTGGGATGGAGATGATAGAACGTAAGCAATCTCTATCAATTCATGTGTGAAATAACATGGTTTGCCATTTCAATTTTTTCTATAAATGCGTTTCCCTGCAGGATCATGAGAGGGAATTATTATTATTATTATTATTTCTCAAATCTGGTGACTTACATGTTCCCGACAATGTCAGGGTGTCAAATGGGTATAATGGTCTTTCCTTAAATGGAATGATATGTCTTGATCAATTCAAAGTATTACAGAGAACTATGAGACCCCCCAAACTATTTTTCAGATTGGCACTCAATCAAGACTCAAGGATAATAACATCTTTACAAACACTCTCTCACCTGATTACTCCACACTCCACAGCCACAACCCTTTGCTGTCACTAGACTCACTACATACAAAATTCAATTAAAATTTTATCACTTCAAGAATTAATTAAAATCCTGTCATTTTGTCATTACATTTGGAGAGTGGGAAGGAAAGTAACTCTGTTATATCCTAGTTGATGATTTGTCTGTCTGACAAATATCTATATTAATGGTTAAGGTGACCCTCTTTTCCTTAAAACATGATCCCTTTTCTACAATCAGTGTCACGAATTTTACAGAAAAATAAATAAAAGAGAGCTCCTTCATGTTCTAAGTTGAAGGAAGATACCTTTGCATCCGGGGGCCGTCTCTCATACATGCTATTGGAGGCTACCGCCCCCCTCCTCCTCAATTTTCTCAAAGACACTCTTGTAATTTTTTTCTTTTTTTTTTTCTTCAAGAGACCGCTCTCAGCTATCGTTTTTTTCAGCCACTATTTGCGCCCTTTTAAGCTTCAAATAATGCTTTTTTATATAACTGTATAAAATGTATAATTCTTATTGAATTAGACCAAGTTTAATATTTTTTTTTAAAATGGTACCATCTATTATGTTTTACTTTGATTTCACTATATTGTATAATTAACATTATTCTTAAATTTTGAAAATAAAAGTAGAGACTAGAGAGCAAAGTAGTGAAACGAAATGTCCTCATCACTCAGGAGAATATCCAATGAGAAGTGAAGATTGGCACCTCACATGGCCACGTTTGTGTTGCTATACAAAGAGTACTGGATGCCATCAAATTGGGGTACCAAAATCATGCAACATTTTAAATGAAATCACATCTCTGTTTGGCTTTCTGTGAGATATTGTTCTGAAGGTAGATATTACTGCTCATAACTTGCAGCTTTTTGTTTCTTTCTGCCTTTTCAATATAATAATTCTTTTTTACATATTCTTTTTTTTTTTCGTTTCTGAAAATTGTTTGTTCTCTATGGTGGGGTTTTCTTGCAGCTTAGGATGGCTTGCAAACCAGATAAATATTAAATAAAGCTACCATCTTCTGAATAGTAATTATACATGTATGAGTACACCATTTTAATATTGGTTAACAATAGATAAATTTTTAGTTAACAACAATATGGTTAAAGGAGTTAGTAATCAATTATTAATATTAGCAATTAATTATTAATCCTGTTGATTACATAATATAAGTTATTAATTAAAAATTTATATATTATTAATCAATGTAAAAATGGTATAAAATATTGGTTAGCAATCATCATTTTCTATGTGTGCCTCCGTGCAAAGTGTCGTTGAGAGCTTGAATCAGTAAAAGCAAACAGATGGTATCATTGGTAAGTTTCGTGATTGTTCTAAATTTCCCATATCGTTTTCCAAGTGCCTAATATGGTGAAGAGGCTAGTCAAACAAATGAAAAACTATGTTATACAAACTCAATGCCATGCGAGTTGGAATGACTTAACTTTAAAATGTAGTGGCCCCGATAAGACATTGCTTGTACAGTGATATAATGAGGTTTGTGTTGGAACTTGTATCAATAATGTTATGCCCCTATGTCAGATAGTAACTTCAATACTAACGTTTTTGCATAAATAAATTTACTATAAAGTGGGTCATGATTCGTAAGTTGTAAAGCTGAATTTCAATTCCCTGCTTAATGCCAGTTATCTTCATCAAAGAACTGCTCAAAACTCGCATTACTGACATGATTAATAAAATTTGAGCAAGAATTCCTCTGAGATGCAGCTGCTGATGTTAAAAAAGTTACTGCAAGATCTAGATGAGTATAGGAGAAATTCTTAAGTGATCTTGCTGTGTATTATTTCATGTCTATCACGTCATTTATAACATTAAAAATAACTCATGAGAATAATTGGATAGACAAGATGGAAATGGCTAAATGTCGTAATGATTTTATGTCTAAATTCAATGAAAATAATGTTCAACAGGAATTTATGTTTGTATGATATATTCTTAGTAACTTGATTCAGCTATTGATCAAAACCCAAGAGCGTATGAGATCAGTGGTCAATGCTTAAACTGCATTTAATTTGGGATCTCATTAGCATATGACTCTCTATGAGATAATTCACGCATGACTCAAGCAAGCAATCATCTCACTTCTCTTATTATCATAAAATAATAACCTTTCTTTTGTGCTAGCTATTGTCAATTGTCAAGTATATGGCCCAAAACTTGGAAGTTTTCCAATACATAGATTACTTCTTTAGCATTTGTATTTATCAGTTAGCTTAGCTAAATGTGAAGTTAGTTAAATTAGTTAGTTGATTGTTAGTAAAGTTAGTTAGTTGTTAGAAGTTAGTTATACAGATCATGTATTGTTAGAAGTTAGTTATGTAGCTCATGTAATTATATAAACAAATCACTCAGTAGTTGAATATTGAATCAATTATTCTTTTATTATTTTACTTCTTAATATGGTATCAGTAGTAAATTAGTTTTTTTGCACACTCTTTCTTCTTTCTTGCTTCCAATTCTCTTATGATGTGCATTTCTGCCATTGATGATGCTTCAAATCCTTTCTTTATTCATCATTTTGATAGTCCTAGTTTAATCTTGGTTTCTCAGCCACTCGCAGAAGAAAATTATAATCCATGGAGTTGATTCATTAAATTGGCTTTGAATGCCAAAAACAAATTTGATTTTGTTAATGTCACAATCTCCAAACCTGATGATGGTGATCTGTAACTTCTTTCTTCTTGGGAGCATAACAACAATATTATTAGCTCTTGGTTACTCAATTCAGTCTCGAAGGAACTTGTGGCAAGTATCATATATGCTGATAATTTTGTAGCAGCAATTTGGATGGATCTAAGGGGACGATTTCAACAAAAAAATACTCCAAGAATTTATCAGCTAAAGAAAGATCTTATTAGTCTTCAGCAAAGTTCTATGATTGTGAATCAATATTTCACCAAGCTGAAAGCAATTTGGGAGGAGTTTAATGATTTTTGTCCAAATTGTAATTTCACATGTGGTGGTGCTCGATCTCTGATTGATCATGCTCAACAAGAGTATGTTCTTGTTTTTCTCATGGGATTAAATAACACTTATGCTCAGGTTCGCAGCCAAATTTTGTTGATGGATCCATTGCCATTCATTACAAAAGTCTTTTCCTTAATTGTTCAAGATGAGAGGCAGCAAGACATCAGTGCTTCATCTACTCAGGGGCCTGATTCTCAGGTTGTTTTTGTTGTGACATAAACAAATTTCAAGAATATTGTAGATTCTAGATCTAAGAATGCTAAGAAGGATCATCCTACATGCATTCACTTGGCTATATTTGATGAAGAACAAGTCTGAGGCATCAACACTGGTTAAACAGTTTTTCTCTTTGGTTGAAAATCAGTTTCACACAACTATTAAACAATGCAGATCAAATAATGCAAAGGAATTGCAATTGACTGATTCTTTGGCCAATAAGGGTACACTACACTAGTTCAATTGTGTGGAAAAACCTCAACAAAATTCTGTGGTGGAAATAAAATACTAGCATTTGTTGAATGTTGCAAAGGCTTTGTATTTCTAATCCAAAGTTCTAATTATGTTCTAGGGTGATTGTTTAAAGACTGCAGTCTTCTTGATTAAAAAAGCTCCAACTCCATTACTAAAACAACAATGTCCATATCAGCTATTGTTCAAGAAAAATCCAAATTACTCATATTTCAGAGTATTTGGTTATTTGACTTTTGCATCTACACTTATTTCTACAAGAGATAATTTCAAACCAAGAGCCATTCCATCAGTTTTTGTTGGCTATCTACTTGCCTATAAAGGGTACAAACTCTATAACGTACAAACGAGAAATTTTTTTTGTTTCTAGGAATGTAGTTTTTCATGAATCTATTTTCCTATTTCGTATCTTGCCACAACATGCTTCTATAGTTGATCCTTTTTCCTGATATAGTTTATCCTTTACCAATGCTTGATACTATTTCCTCACCTACCCCACAAGCCAACTTAGAACCTATACAACATGACTCTTCTGCCCAACCCTTTGCCCACTATATATTCTCCTCCATCCATAAGAAAATCTTCTAGAATCTCTAAACCACTTTCATATCTTCAATAGTATAACTGCAATAATGTTTCTCCTTATCCTATAGCTAATCATGTATCATATGATAGACTTTCCCCTAGTTATAGAAATTTTGTTCTTCAAGTATGTGTCTATGAACCTCAATTCTACCCTCAGGCAGCAATCCTGAATGGCAAAAAGCTATGCAAGAGGAGATTTCCGCTATGGAGACCAATCATACTTGGGATGTTATTCATCTTCCAAAAGGCAAGCACACTATAGGTTGTAGGTGGATTTACAAAGTAAAAAGAAAGGTTGATGACAATGTTGATAGATTAAAATCCAAGTTAGTAGCTAAACGATATACTAAACAAGTTGTTGTGCATTTCTTAGACACCTTTTCACCTTAGCAAAACTTACTACAATAAGGGTATTATTGACTTTGGCTACTGTAAAAGGTTGAAAATTGTTTCAACTTGATATTAATAATGATTTTCTTAATGATGATTTGTTTGAAGATGTGTTTATGGATTTACCATTTGGATTTACCATCTAGACAATGGTTCACTAAATTTTCATTTACTCTGCTAACCAATGGTTTCAAGCAATCTGAATTAGATTATTCTTTGTTCACCACTGGTTCAAGACACTCTTTTGTGACTCTGCTTGTTTATGTAAATGATATCATAACCAGTCAGAATTCATATTCTATTGATCAAGTTAAAAACACTTTATACTTGGCAATCTGAAATATTTTCTTGGATTGGAAATTGCACATTCTAAGCAAGTCATTTGCTTGTCTCAAAGAAATTACACTTTATCACTTCTTGAAGATACAAGTTTTTTGGATTGCAAATCAGCTTTGTTACCTATGGTTCCTAATCTCAAATTGAGTGCCACTGATGATGATCTTTGGAATAATGATTCTTAATACAGAAGATTGATTGGTAGGCTATTATATTTGACAATTTCAAGACCTGATATCTGCTATACAGTCAATAAACTTAGCCAATTCATGGATGCTCATAGAACAACTCATTTGGAGGTAGTACACCATTTATTGAGATATCTAAAATCTTCTCCAAGCCAACGATTATTGTTTTTATCATCCTTATCATTACACCTCAAAGCATATGCAGATGTTGATTGAGCCAATTGTGTTGACACAAGGAGATTAACTACTAGTCATTGTGTTTTTTTAAGAGATTTTTTTATTTCATCTACAGAGGTAGAATATAGAGCATTGGCAAGTGTCACTAGTGAGATCACTTGACTCACTTCATTGTTACATGATTTTGAGATTTTCATTGGACTAACTCTTGTTTTTTGTAATAATCAAGCTGCTCTAAACCTTGTTTCGAATCTCTCTTCTCATGAATGGTCTAAGCATATTGAAATTGATTGTCATTTTATCCATGAGAACGTTAATAATGGTTTAATTCGGTTAGTGCCTATGAAATCTGCTCATCAGCTTGCAGATATCTTAACTAAACCAATTGCAACACCTCTGTTCAAGACCTTATTATTTAAGATGGGAACAATTGACATCTATTTCCCATCTTGAGGGAGAGTTTTAGCATTTATATTTATCAGTTAGCTTAGGTAAATGTGAAGTTAGTTAAATTAGTTAATTGACTGTTAGTAAAGTTAATTAGTTAGCTGTTAGAAGTTAGTTATGCAGATCATGTATTGCTAGAAGTTAGATATATAGCTCATGTAACTATATAAACAAATCACTCAGTAGCTAAATATTGAATCAATCAGTTTTTTCATCATTTCACTTTTTAATAGAGCCATTGTTGGACAAGAATTGAATATTTTATTAATTCTTTGATTGCCATTCTCATTGCCTTCCAAAACTTGCTCAGGAGAAGAAAATGATTCCACAATAATAATGTCCAACTTAAAATGTGCTAATTTAGTATAGTCTACTTAACCTGCTGCTTATGCAGCAAAGTTACAGGTAACCTAACTGGATATACATGCACCAGGTGTAGAGGAATAATCACAATTAGCGTGGGGAAAGTGTAAGTACCATCCACACACACACGTATCCCAAATGGGTGAGGAGGGAGAAATGATATTGAAAGCATCTCTCTCTGTGATAAGAAATTTAGTACTATCAATCAACAGATCAAACTGAGAAAAAGTCATTAAATTGCAGATCAGGATAAAAGATAAGATGGAAGCTTTTCACCTCAAACTAAGTAATGGAAGCGAAAGCCTTCATAAACATATGGAATCTAGCTAAGATGGTAAATATAGATACATTTCATTTGACAAGACCCTACTTCAATTAACTCCAATTTTTTTTCCTGCCTCTTAAACCTTAACTAGATATTTAGTTATCTACTATCACATATGCTGGTTAATTTCTCCATATCCTAATAGTGTAAGACCTAAGAGTAAGTTCCCAAACGAAGCTCCAGATCTAAATCATAATCTCTAGGCAAACCTATCTCCAAGTCCATCCTGAGGATCTCAGCCTTCTTCAAGATTTTACACCCATCTTCTCCAATCCCTCCTAAAGATTCTGCAATCTTGGATTTTGTTGGCTCTGAGGTCTTTGTGCTCAAAGGGTTCTTCTTCAATAAGATACCATCCACAACAACCCATCTCTTCAACTCAGAAGGTGAGGCAGAAGATGGAGAAGAAGATGAAGGAGGAGGAGTGGGAGAAACAAACAAAGGTAATGTGCAAGTGACGGGCTTGAGACTTGAAGTTGAAGAAGACCATGATGATGGTAACAAGGACAAAGATGGGGTGGTTGAGAAGTTAGGGTTATTGGTAGGGTTATGGTTAAGGTTAAGGTTCAGCATAGGACCTTGACCATGATCAGTTGGAGGTGGTGACTGCCTCAACCTTGCTCTATCCCTCCTATGAACATTCATATGGCCACCAAGGGCCTGAGCAGACTTGAATTCCTTCCTGCAAAAGCTACAAGTGTATGATCTTGGTGGCCATGGGAAACCATTCATGTAATCCTCTCCATTACTATGAGAGTTGCAGCCCCAAATCTCTTTCACCATTTGGCTCTTGTTGTTGTGGTAGTTGGCATAGCTGGACTCTTTTATTGGGCTCTTGGTGACAGTGTTATAAGTGTAATCTTTCAAGGTGGTGCTCAAACTGTTCCTCTTCATCTTCTCCTTTTTGATTCCTCAGTCAGACCTAGCAAGTTGCAATATCTTAAAAAGAAACTGTCTTACTCATATCATAACATCAAAAACTTAAAAAAGAGAGAGATGAAAAGGTGAGGCTTGTGTATCTCTAAAAAGTTGTGTTGTGAATGACCACTTAGAGAGAGAGAGAGAGAGTGAGAGGAGATAAAGGTCACTGACCTGATGAGAAAAATGGTGGATGAATGATGATGATCAGGGTTGTAGAAAGAGCATCAATTTTCTAAACCGAAGAGTGGGAATCCCATTGGAGGGTATCCCTGAAAAGTCCTGTGTGTTTGGTCACTCGTTGCTAAATTTGGAACCTCGGCCTGCCAGGGTTACACACCTTTATGCCATATTTCTGTCACTGGTCAAGTTAAGATGACATATTCACATTTTGTTCTCGGTAAAGATCCAACCATTAACTCTTAGATCTTTTTCTCTCTCAGCACAGTTAGAAGAAGCCAAGATGGAGGAGTTAATGAGCATTAGGTCATAAATGGCCTTGAGGACTTCCCAGTCAAGAGTCAGCGAAACTATGAATTCTTATAAAGAAATTCTTAAATGTTATTAGAGTAAATGTAACATTTAACGTATGTCATTATATTATTAAAATTATTATTAAAATGAGAGATAATAATAATTTATATTTGATATGACTGACATTAAATGATATATAATAAAAAAAATTCTTGTTTTAAAATACTTAAAAATTTCTCATTCTTAGCCTTAGTACCACCAACAGGTAGGGGTTTTTGAAATTTGGGTATAGATTTGAGTTCTAATTATGAAATGATCTTGTTAGTCATCAGTTATGTACAAAAACTCACTTAAAATGGCTTGTTTATGAAATCATCCGCCAATAATTGAGGTTACTCAAAGATTTTGACCATCGAAGTAAACATCTCTATTATGTAACACTACATAAGATCTTTTTCACTTTCTGTGCATACGAGGATTTTGTTTTCACAGTAATAAATTAAGAAATCTTGAACAACCTCTTAGCTAATAACGTACGTAATGATTTCATACCCATTTTGCCATCTTTCATCTTGTTTAATTACAATATTCCATCACCTTGATGGTAAGCTTGATCAAAAGTAGTTGCTAGCTATAGCAATTTTTTTCTTTCTTTATATTTTTGTTAGACCCATAAATTTAATTTGTAGGCAATAAACCATACCATGACCATATTGTTGGTTAATTTTGAAAAGGGAAACACGATGGCATTATTGGTGATACCAATGTTTAGTAATAGGTATAAATTTCCGTAAATTCTACGATGAACACTGTTGTTTGGTTGGAATTTAGAACTTCTAAAGTAAGGGTATACTTTGGGAGAGTAATTCTTAAGTAAGAACAGTTTATATAGGTACTTAAATTATTATTTAATATGAATAATGTGATAAGAATTATCATAAAATTGTATTAATATTTAATAATATTTTTATACATATAAATAATTATTTAAATACTTAAAAATAACGTGATAAACGTGTCTACTTAAGAATTTCTCATACTTTAGATAGTAAAATATAAGATCATAATTAATGATGAAAAAATTAATAAAGTGGATTGTTGCACATATATAATTTGTTATTCAAGTTCATGTATTTTATAAAATCTTAAACTTTTGATTTTTTTCATCAATGATTAGAATCTCATATTTTACTTTCAAAAGTATAAACCTTACTTTAAAGTATCTAAATCTAATTGTACCAGTACATATGTTGTCTTTTTTGTAATATAATATAAATTTTAATCTCAATTTGACACAGAAAATTCTTTATTAAATTCAAACTAAAATTCATTTTAAAAATTTAAAAGTATATCACAGATTCACTTAATTTTTTTTTTTTAACAAACTGAGCTTATTAAAGCTTGTGGAAAATTTTGTGTCACAGGACATTGTATCGATGCAACAAGATTTACTTGTTGTACCATAATAGTGGCTCTATTATTCTTATTAAGAAAATTAAAATAGAAAATTTTAGTATATTAAATATCTTATTTTTATTTAAAAAAATATTTTAATTTTTTTAACGAATGCTCTTAAGGCATTTATTAGTTATAAGCTTGTGAGTGATTTAACAAAAGATATGAGGTTATATTGGTGAAGAGAAAAACAAATTGAATCGATGAAATATCTTTTAAATTAGCGGGTGTTTAATTAGCAAGGAATCGAATGCAAACCTGTTGTGCTCCTCATAGTTTTGATTCTAACATATATGAGTAATGGTGGTTTTATCTTCACAGATTCTAATTTAGGTGGACACGTGTACTATTCAGAAAACAAAAATGTTTAGTTGACAGAGATTTTGTCATAGGAAAAAGATTATCTTACACTTTTTTAAAAGTGTAATTACTGTATATATATTTTTAAAAGTGTATGATTAAGAAAAAAAAATAATAATAAAAAGTAAATATAATAAATAATATTAAATAAGATATAAAAAATATATATACATTATTTATGATAAAAATATCAAAATTATTTGCCATAGTTCTCTAACACGAAATGAAATAAATGGGCCAAAGTTTTTTGGGTTGTGGATGAAACGATGGATGAAAAAAAAAAGTTAAAATAGATCAAAAATATTATTTAATAACTTGCGGGAGAGTCTATGAGGAGTTAATTAGAAGAATAAAATTTGTGCAATTATGAATTTATATATGATTATTAAAACTATATATACTTTTTAAACCCACACACACTATATTTTCTTTATTGGAAGTTCACCAAGCAGTTCTGGTTCCAGAATTGGTCTAAATTATATACGCCCTTCTTCTTCCTGTCGACTTTATAATTTCTTTTATCGTGTTTGCAACGTATCCATTTCAGATATTATTTTTTAATAAACAATGCAGTTGTCTCCTCTTTATTGATGTCCCTTTATATTAATTTACTATATTATGAATATTTACATTTTTGAGCAACAGAGCTGCTAAAAGTTGTTGAACCTCCGCTTCATAGATAGCATCTAACCTTAAAATATAAGTATTTTCTTAATTCAGGTGAGAGAATTATACACTAGTTATATTTTAAATTCAGTAATCTTTTAGCCAACTACCACATATATATATCATGATGACTTTAAACATTTGGAATTCGGACCTTTGACTTGTTAAACAAATAATACTACCTAGAATGGTAGAAAGTATAAATTCTTATTATATATGGCTAAATAAGTGACCCTCTCTCAAGTTTTTACATGGATGTTTTTGTTCCTATATACGTTGACAATATGTGGTTATATAAAGAATTCCATTGCAATGGGGGTAACATTACTCTGACTGAGATATAGGAAGACTAACCAGTTAAGATACCATGCCACCATGGTTCGTTTGTCTCAAATCTGGGAATGCCAGTGCACACCCACATTTCCTTATTGCCATTTTCTGCTGAGGAAAGGGGGCAAGTTTGATCAGAGAAGTCAAGATGGCCAAAAGATCCTTCTATATCTAAGCCAAGATTTACTAAAAGACTCGAGGCCAATGAGATGCTTGAATACAATGTCATACATGGGTTCCATTTTCTTAGGTTACATAGCCGAAATGGCAGGGATTACCACAATTGCAAGGAGGTGCCGTCTCTGCCACTCATGCTTAAATTTCTAGAGATTGTAGCTACCACTAGCTATCTAAGCAGTATCTGTCTCTTTTTGTATATTCAATAATAAAAATGAATAGTTACCATATTTATGTTTGACAAAAAAGACATACAATAAAGACTCCAGGTTGAATGTATGTATATAACTATATGAGTTGGCAGAGTTACCACTTGCTAATATAAAAGTTGATGTGTGTATACCTTGATTGCAGTCTTATCCATGATCCATCAAACCTTGAAGGATGGTTCACTTCTCTGGGACTTTGACTTTGGTGGGAAAACCTTTGGCATGGCTGCTATTTCGTCACAAGCTTGGGTGTAGTAGTGGGTTGAACTAAATCTGAATGTGACAAAAGAAAAGAAGTATTTAATGGCTGGTTCGGTTATAAGTCTGCAGGGTGGCACTGGCAGGGCGCTTTGAGGTTGACAGGTGTAAATTGTAAAGCTCTTTTGTAAATTGAGTATATGGTTCACTTAATTTTGGTTGCTTGCTATGTTAACACCCTTTTTTTTAAGCATCTAACATCATTAACTAATGAGTAGTTACACATTAATGTGTAACTCACATAACTTACATATATGGAGGATGAGATATGTTAGAAATACATTTTTTTAGACTTTTTTTAATATTTATTTTATTATTGATTAACTTTATACACTTGAAAGGATTATTAAGATAAAGATACTAGCAACACTTGTTTTTAAACTAATAGCAAAATAAGTCTTAAAAAAATGTCTAAAAGAATGTGTTACTAATATTTTTTGATAGAAGATTGTGCATTATAGATGTTGATGAATAAAAGGGAAAAAGAAAAAGATAAAGAACAATAAATGATAATGATAAAATTATGTGAAAAACCTTTTTTTGTGTTAGTAACATTATACACGGTCGGTAGAGATGTTAAAATGAACTAAACTCAATGAACTGACTCAAATAACTCAATAAAATATATAAGTTGAGCTAATAAAATTAAAACCCAAATAAACTTTGAATTGACTTGGCCTAATCTAATTTGACCCGATGCGTGCTAACTCGTAGTGAGTCACGCAAGTCCGAAAAATGTCAAAATTAATATTAAAATTATTAAGTTTCTCTTTTAAAAATTTACTTAGATATCATTTTAAAACAAACACCTATTTATTTTTAGTAACAATTAAATTTAAATCTTTTAATACAAATCAGTTTAAGTCTTATAATATAAGTTAATCAAATAAATTATTTAAAATCAATATTTTTAGATTTTAATTATATGAATAAATAAAAGAAATATAGGCCAATTGGCTGGCCCAAAGAGCCCACAACTAGCATATATAGGATTAGATTAAACAAACAATTTGCTAGCTCAAATTATACTTGATCGGATCTAGTTCAACCCGAATTGACACCTTTACCAATATAAATTTTTTTACACTATCATTGAATGATGTGTTAGCTCATTATTAAAAGAGTTTTACTTTTAAGATAGTTGATATAATAGTCAAACTTCTTTAATGATTTATCAATATATAATTAAATAATAATGTAAAAAAGTTTCACATTAAAAATGCATCAAAAGTAAATCTTAACAAATAACACTATCTTTTTTGAACCCAAGGAATCACATAAGAGAAATAATATTTACACATCATTAAATATAAATTTTTAACTTATTTTTTATTATTGATGTAACATAAAATAATAAATAATGCAAGTGATATTTAATTAAAAAAACAATGTAATGAAAATAAGTATAAAAATGTATACATAAAACATTACCCTTGCAGGATCGTAAGTCAAAATTTTCTTACAAAAAGTCCATATTTTTAAAAAGTATTAACAAAAGTCTTTTTTCTTTTTCCTACCCATTGCCTAGTTAATCTAGTGCATTACTGCATTAATTACACAACCATTCGTCCTTGGGAACGTGACAAACCTAGCGATAGCTAAGATACTTGGGTCATCTAAAAGGAGAGAATGAAATGGTACCCAAAGTCCCACTTCGAGCCCATCATGTGTTTGCCCATACTTTTTCTCTTGGGTCAACATCATAAAAGGCCTAGCAAAGAGCAACTTCTGCAAATCTAGTAAATTTGGCATGCATAACCTTTCCAAAGGAAAACGACGCATGACCCATTCACTCTGCTGTTGCACGTCAAATGGGCACAATACCAATCGTTTTCCATAATAACCATAATTTTTTTACATCATTTTTTTCATGTTACTTTTTATATTATTTTTATATTATTAATTATATCATTTTTTCACTTAATTACAAATATTAAATATAATGTATAAAATAGTGTTTGTTAAAAAATGATGTATAAACATCATTTTTCTTTCCATAACCATAACTGCATCCAATAAAAACACTTGAGTCAAGAAGAAAAGCATAGTATTATTTCGATCATTCATCCACAATAACAAACTCCATGCTCCTTAAGCTCCGTGCTTACCTTTTTAACTAGCCTCCAATTTAGGCCCACCAACTCCCAGGAGATTTTATCTCAAAAGATTAATTTATTGAGAAGATGAAATTTTTGACTTAAATATTATTAAAAAGAATATTTTTGAATATTATTACTTAAATTATAATTATATAAGTATGATCTATATTATATAGACTTTTGACAATAATAACTTATTTAAAATAGAGTTAAACTACAAAATATAAATTTATCTTAATACAAAATTCAAATCTATCCTAATCACGAAAATTATAAAATAAATTTGTACAATTAAGAAATAAATCGATACAATAAAAGTTCAACACTCCCCTTCAAGCTGGTGAATGGATATCTATCATTTCTAACTTGTCAGTAAGATCTTGAAAGCGCTCTGTGGGTAGTCCTTTAGTTAATACATGTGCTAACTGATACCTTGAAGGAATGTATGTTGTGGTTATGAGTCCACTATCCAATTTCTCCTTGATAAAGTGTCGGTCTATCTTAATGTGTTTTGTCCTGTCATGTTGAACCAGATTATGCGTAATGTTAATGACTGATTTGTTGTCACAAAACAGTTTCATAGGCGCTTCACACTTTAGTTTCAGGTCATCTAATATGATCTTCATTCATAGTAACTCACAAACTCCTTGTGCCATAACTTGAAACTCAGCTTCTGCACTTGATCGTGCCACAATATTTTGTTTCTTACTTATCCATGTTACTAGATTTCCATCCAGAAACATACAATAACTTGATGTTGACCTCCTGTCAGTAATCGAACTTGCATAGTCAGCATCCATGTACACTTTCATGGATAGGTTTCCCCTTTTGTAAATAGTAGTCCTCTTTCATTCGTTGTTTTAAGATACTGTATAATTCGATCCACGACCTGCATGTGTCTCTCCCTCGGATCATGCATGAATTGGCTAACAATACTGACAACATACGCTAGATCTGATCTAGTATGTGCCAACTATGTCAGTTTCTCAACTAGCCTCTGATATTGAGATCTATCTACTTTGGGATTCTCTTCATCACTTCTCATTTTGTGATTTTGCTCAGTTGGTACACCAGTAGACTTACACTCGAGCTTTCCAGTCTCTTTGAGAATATCTAGGACATATTTCCTTTGAGAAATAAAAATATCTTGCTTAGAGTAGGCAACTTCAATCCCAATGAAGTACTTTAGTCTTCCAAGATCTTTTATTTCGAACTCAGCAACTAATTTCTCCTTTAGGAGCTGCTTCTCAACTAGGTCATCACCTGATATAATGATGTCATCAACATACACAAACAAAACTGTGAGTTTACCTTCTTATGAATGTTTAAAAAAAAAAGGTATGATCACCTTAACTTTGTCTGTAACCCAATGACACCATTGTTTTTGTGAATCTTCCAAACCAAGCACGGGGAGACTACTTTAACCATTATAATGCCTTCTTTAACATGCATACCTTGTTCCTTCTATTAGTGGAATCATATCCAGGGAGAATTTATATATAAACTTCCTCCTCTAAGTCTCCATGGAGGAAGGCATTTTTAACATCAAATTAGTGTAATTCTCACCTAAAGTGGGCAATAAGGGAGAGTA
Organism: Ormosia semicastrata; assembly: GCA_029884595.1. Taxonomy (NCBI): domain Eukaryota; kingdom Viridiplantae; phylum Streptophyta; class Magnoliopsida; order Fabales; family Fabaceae; genus Ormosia; species Ormosia semicastrata. Next base: position 24,025,081 of record JAQQTO010000055.1, on the reverse strand, counting down.
AGATTTTTACAGTATTCATCTTGGCTACTAGCGCAAATGTTTCCTCATAGTCAATTCCATAAGTCTGAGTGTATCCTTTTGCCACCAACATTACTTTATACTGGTCTAGTGTACCATTAGACGGATATTTCAAAGTATATATTCATTTGCACCCAACTGGCCTTTTATCACCTGACCTTTGTGGAAATAGGTTTGCCCCAATGATTTAATATGTTAAGTTTTGATGATGACAAATACAAAACAAAAAGAATGATGCTTATGCTTTATACTTGTGCTTTATAGATAACAAATGCATCACAAAAGAATATTGATCATGTTACATAAATGTTTTTAATGAGAATATTGAGATTATATCATGCATGATTATGTACTTTATCTAATTATATTTCACTTAATAATCATGGGTAAGATATATGTAACATTCATCATATAATATATCCAATAATATGTTATATGAGTTATAAATGAATTAATATTGATATGTTCTATGAAAGTCTTGTATGCATGTTAGACTAACTAGATTATACATTTATGAATCATGCATATGAAGATATTGAGCTATGAATTTGACTAACTATATTTGGTTAAGTGAGCAATATTTTGTAGGATAGTTCAAGTACCAAGAGTGAGCATTGCACAAAAGAAAGCAAAAGATCACAACTATGCTCAACTCAAGGAGAATGAAAATGAAAAAGATGTTCCAAGCATTTGCAAGTTTTGAAGAGAAGATTTTCTTTGGAAGCTTGGATTACATCAAGAAGTGATGGTTTTAAAGATCTAGTCCAACATCTTCAAGCTTAGCTTATAGGACTTAGATCTTGTGTAAAGGTAAAAAGGAATCACACTAAGCTCAAACAAGTTTTAAACATATTTATAAGTGTTTCTAAAATGGTTAAATGCCCAACAAAATGTTTTTGGAAAGCTAGTATTGGTGGTATTTCAAATCTATGAAAAATAGTCAAGTTTGTGTTTTGTAAAACTGACATATACTTACTCTTTTAATCATAACTTTCAAAATACTTTGAGTTTTACTTTGAAACTTATCTCATATGAAAATAGACTCAAAGATCTTTCCAATGAGTGGTCATTTGCTTTAATTGGATAAGAAATGAAAAAGTTATGACCAATTAAAGTTTGAGTTTTGAAAATCTGACCTTTGATTACTATTTTGATCATATCTTTCAAAATACTTTGAGTTTTGTTCTGAAACTTCTTTCATATGAAAGTAGACTCAAAGATCTTTCCAATGAATGGTCATTTGCTTTAATTGAATAAGAAATGAAGAAGTTATGACCTTTTAAAGTCGGTTTTGAAAACCAAGTTTGAACCAATGGTGTAATCGATTACACAACACAATGTAATCGAAACACATTTGATTTGTCTTTCATTACAAAGTATGTAATCGATTACAAAGTCATCAATGAAGATATAATCGATTAACAAAGTATTTCGATTACAAAATATTGGGAATAGATTGTAATCGATTACATGAAGCTTTAATCGATAAAAGACCCAGAACGTTTCCCTATTTTAAACGGCTAGTTTTTCATAGAAAATCATTTCTAAACACCTCCAAATTTTATAAAACTCATTGGGCTATAAATAAAAGTGTTTGGGTATCAAAAAAAGTTGGAGAACATTCTGAAAATTACCCTTGAACATTGAAAACGAAATTCATCATCTTTTCTCCAAATTTTTGTTTGAGCTAAGTGTGTAAATCTTTTATACCCATTGAGGAAAAACTGAAAAATAACTACTCTTGAGAGAGTTTTCTATCATCTACTTTGTTCTTCAAGTTGTATATCCACTCTTGTGAGAGTTTCTATTCTTTCTCTTCATCTTGAAATCATTGTAAGAGGGTGAGGTATCCCTCAAGAGAGAAAAGGGTGAGGTATCCCTTATAGTGAGAATCTCAAACACAATTCGTGAGGTATCCCAAAGGTGTTGTGAGTGCTCTTCATTGTAAAGGTCATCAAGCACTTTGAAGCTTGAAGAATTGGAGGCTCTAGCACAAGGGTGAGGTATCCCAAGGTGTAGGAGTGCTCTAATATGTACAAAGGTTTTTTAGCACCAGTAAAGTCTAGGAGATAGTGAAGAAAATCTCAAGTTAAGCTTGAGGACCCACGCTGGATGTAGGCCACAAGTGGTTGGTGGTGAACCAGGATAAATTCTTGAGTTTGATTCTCTCTTCCCTACACTCTTTAAATTCACGTTGGTAGAATATATTTATTTATTGCATATGTTGATGCTTTGATTGTTCCAACTTGATATCTAGCTTATTCACCATTAGTTCATCATATATCCCAAGTTGTATTTGAGTAATCCTCAATAGTTGTACATTTAAATTGACTTATTCCGCTGCATTATTAATTGAGTTATTCAAAATGCATAATATGTCAAAGTTGCATTAAAACTAGTCATCACCCAATTCACCCCCCTCTTGGGTAATGGTTGCCATGGCTAACAAGTGGTATCGAGCTTAGTCTCGTAAAAGCTTAACGTCACTTGGTTTAAAGATCTTTGTTTGTTTGGCAACCATTACAAGCTTTTCAAAATGAATGGTTTTGAAATTAATAAACCACCATTCTTTGATGGTGCTAATTTCGTTTATTGGAAAGCTAGAATGGAAATTTATATGCAATCTATTGATATTGATTTGTGGGATATTATGCTTGATGGATTTACATGCAAATCAAATACTAACTTGGAATGACTATGATAAGAAATATTTTTCATTGAATATTAGAGCAATGCAAATATTGAGAAGTGGTTTAAATGATGATGCTTATGCTAAAATTAAGAGTTGCTCTAATGCTAAAGATATATGGGATGCTCTTGATAATTTTTATCTTGCTAACAATGATTTCTTGCAAAAAGTTGTATATAGAGAGCAAGAAGAGCAAAAAATCTAAAGGAAGACAATATTGAAAAATGTCCTCAAGAACATCTTCTTGAATCCTTGAAAGACAACAATGAGGAAGATGATGATTCCTTTGAAAAGCCAAGTATGCTAGGAATGGACTATTATTCTATATGGCCAAAAAGGACTTTGAGTAAATAATGCTAAACTAGATTATAGTCCTTCCTATGATGAGTTACAATGTACATATGATGAATTATATGATGATTTGTTGAATTTAGGAAATAAAAATTTATCTTGTTTGGAAAACATTTTCTTCATCGAAAGTGAAATTGAGTTTTTGAAAAATGATTATACTTTTCTTGATGAGAAAATGCATTTGAAATGTGAAACCTCAACTTCTTGTGAAAAATGCATTAATTTAGAAAATCAAGTTGAGAACTTATATTGTGAATTTGCTAAAGCTAATGATTCTATTTGCTTACAATCCATGTGTGTTTTAAGAATGCAATTGATGCTATTTCACATGGAAATTCAAGTAAGTTTGACAAAAATGACATAGAATATAAAAACAACAAAAGGCTTATGTTTTCCAAAAATGATCTTTAAAGGACCAAGTCATCATTAAATTCAATTGTTTGTAATTTTTGTGGTCATCTAGGACATATTTCTAATTTGTGCAATTATAGAAGAAATTTTTATATGAGAAATAATATGGTATGGGTTTCTAAAGACCTTAAATGCCCTAATACTAACATTCAGGACCAATGGAAGATGAAGTTGATACAAAAAGTCCTCCTAATGTTTCAATTATGGTGAAAACTTCTCAAAAGGATGGACTAATTGATCAAAGGAAAAAGGAATCATCAAAGGAAATACTTCAAAGCCCATTGGCTAGATGTTTTGATCAAAGAAAAGATTCACTTCAATTTCAAAACTTCTCAAGTACAAAATGTGGAACTTTCTTCAAAACACCAAATAGAAGCAATGGGTAAGGAAAGGAGTTTCTTTCTCTTTTCACTAAGGCTAAGGTATCAAAAGTTTCATACCTCTTCTATCATTCATTCTGTAAAGTCAATGAATTTGAGGTATATTCCTTGTAGGCCTTAAGTGATTATTTGAATCATTGTACTTGATAAAATTTGAATATTATATATAGCCATGATTGTATTATTGTTCACCAAACTCACCACCTTGCATATCTCTTGATAATAAGGTATTCTATGATCTATGGATGCTTTTTTGCTTTAAATTTTCTATACATTTTTACATGATAATATGCTAGATAAACTCACTTAGGTTTAAGTATTGTATTTTTCTTAAAAATATATTAGAACTTGGTATTGGATAAATCATAACTCTTGCTTTGCATAAAGTTACAATTTTCTTGGAGGTTAATTTGTAGTTTTTGCATAAACATGAGTTTTGGATCAAACCATCAGTTTTTGCTTACATGATGTTTGGAATTGTTTTGAAAAATCCATTTTGGAATTATTTTGAAAGCTTTGAGTTGTTTTTCCTAATTTTGATTATATGTGCAAAATCATTCTAATGCTTTAATGGATTGTAAGACCTGTGTTTTATGATCGCTTTAAAATATCCAAGCAAAGTTCATAGATGCATGATAAATCGATTACACATACTATGTAATCGATACAACGTTTCATGAGTGTAATCGAACACCAAACATGTAATCGATTCACGGAGACTTAAGGGTCAAAGCAAAGTCGAGAACGTGTAATCGATTACACATACTATGTAATCGATAAAGTCTCCGAAATTTCGATTAACTTAGGAAAATGTAATAAGATATACATGGATTAGATCAAGGAAAAATCGAAATTAGAGATCAAATGGCATAATCGATTACACCAACATTAAAAATGAGTTTTAGTGCCAAAAGCCATATTTTTCTATTATTTCTCACCTTTTCTCTTGGTATGTGCAATGATCAATGAAATGAAATACCTCTTACCCTTGTGAACTCATTTATTTATTTTTAATAAATAATTATTTGCTCATTTAGTTTGGTATAATGACTAACCTCTATGAATCCAAATTCGGTGGATACCAAAGAAAATTACTTAAATGATTTCTAAAAATTTGACCATTAACTAAACTATTTTCAAATAAGTGAAAACAATAAATACTTGAGGTTGGGAAAGCTTAAAATGGTTCAAGTTCTTCAAAAGTGATGAAAAACATAAAAGAAAGACATGAAGAACCACAACATTCTCATTTGAGGCATAGAAGTTAGAGTCACTTTGTAAAAACTCAAAGAGCTACACTTTTGTGATATCAATCTCTTATCCTTACTTATACTTTAAATTGTATATCATGTGATATTTGGATAAGTAAAGATTTGTTTTTATGCCTTATCATGTCTTAAGTTGTGCTTTTCTAGCACTATGTTTTAAAAATATTTTTATACATGCTAACATGCTAGATATGCACACAACTTGCTTGGAATGACATATTATGGTAATATCTTTATTCTTGAGCTTGTGACCATTTCTCCTTATTCAAATATGAAAATTTCACATGCTCATAAGTAGTTCTAATCCTTTCTCTTTGATGCTTAATTGTCTTATATATTTATTTGGAGATTGGAAAATAAAATGTCATATGTCTTTTATTTGAAATTGCTTGACATGTTCATATCTTGAAAGCAAGAAGTAAATGATTCATTTTGTGTCTTGAACTTGTATTTGAACTTCAATGGTTTTTACAATGAAGTATAGCTTGAAATGAATCATAAATATTCAAAAGTTATAGTTCCATGGTTTTTCAATTCTTTCACTACAATAAGAGATTTCTTGTTGTTGATTGGCATGTGTACATTCTAAAATTCCTTACTTGATATTACATGCCTTATATGATCATTGTTTGCCCCAAAATGCTTATATAAGTTTTGATGTTGATCATGTATTTCTTGATAAACTTGAATCTTGCCTTGAAAATGCTCAAACTATGCTCTTGGATTCAAGCGCATATATCATTCTTTTGTTCTCTTTAGAGCTAACAATTCATGGTTGATAATGTGGTACATGTTTTACATTTTATATCAACCTAAATTATGTTTGTAAATAAGTTTAAATGATATTTGATGCTAACCTTTTTTTTTTTTTTGAGAACTTTTGAAATATAGTCATCAAATATTGAAATGTCAAGCATATGTGGATAAATGAGAAATGTTGAAGGAAGAGGAACATGAGGAGACTTTCTTCAAGTGCAATGGAATGAAATACTCAATGGAAGAAAGTACAAGGACCTATAAATGAAGAACATTCTAAAGGAGCATCACTTTCTATCTAACCCAATAAGTATCTCTATCCCTAAACTATTGTGGTATTCTATATGCTATGGATTATATGATACTTGTTGATAAATTAATCTTAAAAGATTATATGCTTTCCTTATATGAGAAGTATGCTTAGCATTGACAAAGTGCCTAATTGTACATTAAATTGCTAGTTTTGTCATTGCATATAGGGTGAATGATATTAGTTTTATACATGTTTTGATCCTTATAGCATATTTCATCATGATGAATGTTTGATATCTATGATTCTCTTGATCTATGATTTCTTAGTAGTATAACACTTATGAGAATCATGTTCTTTTTGAAAATAATTTCTTATTTGATTAAAAAAAAAATTTTTTCTCCCAAAATTTCCTATCATATTTGAAAGAAGCTTTTCAAGTTCCATATTCTTGAGAATCTTTTGAACTTGTCTTAAGAACTTGAAAGTATTATCATCTCCTAATTGTCTTAGAAAATTTAGAAATCATTCGATTTGTGATATAAATATAGTACTCTCTTCATTGCTTTGAAATGCTTATTAAATCTTGAGAGAGTATTTAAGAAAGTTTCCAAATAGATCTTTTGAAATGTTCTTCATCTTCTCTTTTGATACTTCAAAAGATAAGTCTTGTTCTTCAAAAGTGTTTTATCTTTTCAAAGCTCTTGTTTAATGAGAAAAAGATGAGATGTACTTTCAAATGCTCTTTTGACTTGAGTTTGATTACTTTCAAGGAATATGTGATTTCAATATAAAACCCTACCTTTCTAAAATTCTTTTGAAAATACAATGTGCTCTTGTAAAATTCTTTTTGAAAGTGGGGAGCATTTTTTTTAAAAATTGGTTTGTGATTGATGGATTAAGAATATGTATCTTTGCCTTGCTTTTTTTATTGTAATATGCTTACATAGTCTTGGCATGCATGTTTTCCTTTATCTATCTTGTGCTTCAATAAGGGGGAGCTTATCTTACTTATCTTACATATTTTTTTTCATGTTCTTGTTGACTATAAATATATGCATGACTATGTTGAGCTTTTATGTTTTATATCTTGATAATATGCATATTGTGAGGGGGAGCCTAGCTATTAGATTATTGCTTATATCTCTTGGCTTACATCCTTACTTGACATGAAGTGTTTTATTGTTAATACTATCAACATGTCAATAAAAATAATCTCTTATTCTCTTTCCCTCTATCAATGAAAGAATGTAAACATTCTTAAATTTCATATCTTTTGATTCTTTCATTGAGAAATGCTTCATAAGTGATAAGTTGTATGATTTTTCATTGAAAATCTTAATTTCATGATCTTATATGAATATTTTGTATCTCCTATCAAGTGATATCAAGTGGTACTTATTTATGATGTGGTATACAAGATATTATATGTTAGACATAATTTCTTAAGCTTATTGCTATCATATGCTAAATGTTGAAATATCAAAATATGACAAGTATTGCATGAATCATCTTTTATATCTTGAAAGCATACTTATTTCATCGCTCCTTTCTTGAATTAGGTATATAAGAATAACTTGAAGAAGTTTATGGTTTTGATGATCCTACTCTTTTGATAACATGGTTCTTATCTTTATCACTCAGAGAAAAATATTATCTTTCCTTCCTAAGCCTTTTTGTTGATGTCAACTTCCAGAAAAATTGGAAAGAAAAATATGTGCTTGTCACTAATTGTTTGATATGCTTACATGAATATCTATCCTTATATATTGCTAAACATATTTTTTCTTTGGTGATTTGTCATCATCAAAAAGGGGAGATTGTGGAAATAGGTTTGCCTGAATGATTTAATATGTTAAGTTTTGATGATGACAAATACAAAACAAAAAGAATGATGCTTATGCTTTATACTTGTGCTTTATAGATAACAAATGCATCACAAAGAATATTGATCATGTTACATAAATGTGTTTAATGAGAAATATTATATCATGCATGATTATGTACTTTATCTAATTATATTTCACTTAATAATCATGCAATAAGATATATGTAACATTCATCATATAATATATCCAATAATATGTTATATGAGTTATAAATGAATTAATATTGGATATGTCTATGAAAGTCTTGTATGCATGTTAGACTAACTAGAGTTATACATTTATGAATCATGCATATGAAGATATTGAGCTATGAATTTGGACTAACTATATTTGGTTAAGTGAGCAATATTTTGTAGGATAGTTCAAGTACCAAGAGTGAGCATTGCAACAAGAAAGCAAAAGATCACAACTATGCTCAACTCAAGGAGAATGAAAATGAAAAGATGTTCCAAGCATTTGCAAGTTTTGAAGAGAAGATTTTCTTTGGAAGCTTGGATTACATCAAGAAGTGATGGTGGTAAAAGATCTAGTCCAACATCTTCAAGCTTAGCTTATAGGACTTAGATCTTGTGTAAAGGTAAAAAGGAATCACACTAAGCTCAAACAAGTTTTAAACATATTTATAAGTGTTTCTAAAATGGTTAAATGCCCAACAAAATGTTTTTGGAAAGCTAGTATTGGTGGTATTTCAAATCTATGAAAAATAGTCAAGTTTGTGTTTTGTAAAACTGACATATACTTACTCTTTTAATCATAACTTTCAAAATACTTTGAGTTTTACTTTGAAACTTATCTCATATGAAAATAGACTCAAAGATCTTTCCAATGAGTGGTCATTTGCTTTAATTGGATAAGAAATGAAAAAGTTATGACCAATTAAAGTTTGAGTTTTGAAAATCTGACCTTTGATTACTATTTTGATCATATCTTTCAAAATACTTTGAGTTTTGTTCTGAAACTTCTTTCATATGAAAGTAGACTCAAAGATCTTTCCAATGAATGGTCATTTGCTTTAATTGAATAAGAAATGAAGAAGTTATGACCTTTTAAAGTCGGTTTTGAAAACCAGAAATGGTGTAATCGATTACACAAGTCATGTAATCGACACAACGTTGTCGGATGTACTTTGGATTTATCGATTACACATGAAGTATGTATCGATTACAAAGTGCCAGTGAGTCCATGTATTATCGATTACACACAGTATGTAATCGATTATAAAGTGCCCAGAACTTGTATTTTTATATAAGCTTATAATCGATTACAAAGTGCCTGTGAACGCTTTCTAACGATTATAAACGGCTAGTTTTCATAGAAAATCATTTCTAAACACCTCCAACGGCTCTAAAACTCATTGGGCTATAAATAAAAGTGTTTGGGTATCAAAAACAAGTTGGAGAACATTCTGAAAATTACCCTTGAACATTGAAAACGAAATTCATCATCTTTTTCTCCAAATTCTTTGTTTTGAGCTCTAAGTGTCAAATCCTTTTGATAAAGCTTCAACTTGTATTATCTACTCTTGAGAGAGTTTTCTATCATCTACTTTGTTCTTCAAGTTGTATATCCACTCTTGTGAGAGTTTCTATTCTTTCTCTTCATCTTGAAATCATTTTAGAGGGTGAGGTATCCTCAAGAGAAAAAGTGTTCACCGAGGTATCAAGACCTTATAGTGAGACTCAAACACAAAGCGTAGGTATCCCAAAGGTGTTCAGAGTGCTCTTCATTGTAAGAGGTCATCAAGCATCTTGTGAAGCTTGAAGAATTGGAGGCTCTAGCACAAGGGTGAGGTATCCCAAGGTGTGAATATGCTTATGTATGTACAAAGGTTTTTTAGCACCCGTAAAGTATAAAGTGATAGTTGAATATCTCATGTTAAGCTGAGGATCCAAGATGTAGGCCACAAGTGGTTGGTGGTATTATAATTCATAAATTCTTGAGTTTGATTCTCTCTTCCTACACTTTTAAATTCATATTTGGTAGAATATATTTATTTATTGCATATGTTGATGTTTTGATTGTTACAACTTGATATCTAGCTTATTCACTTAGTTCATCATATATCCCAAGTTGTATTTGAGTAATCCTCAATAGTTGTACATTTAAATTGACTTATTCCGCTGCATTTATTAATTGAGTTATTCAAAATGCATAATATGTCAAAGTTGCATTAAAACTAGTCATCACCCAATTCACCCCCCCTCTTGGGTAATGGTTGCCATGGCTAACACTGACCTCTCAACAATCTCCCATGTTCCATTTCTTTTCAATAAACTCATCTCCTCATTCATGACTTGAATCCAGTTATTATCCTTTAATGCTTCTTATACTGATGTTAGGATTTTGATAGAATTTATGGTTGAAATGAAACTCCGATGCTATTGGGAAAGATGTTTAGAGGAGACAAATTAAGAAATAGGATACTTGAGATTGAGACAATACATTTTCTTTTTCCTCAATACAATGGGTAAGTCATCTAGGTCAGGTTCAAAAATAGAAAGTTCAGAGACAGGAAAACTTGTATCTTTAGTATTCTATGTTGGTTCGGTACATTATTATTATTTATTGGTGATCTTTTATCTGAGTCTTCCCACTATTTGATGACCAATTTTGTTGTGCTATTGTATTTAATCTTTATTTTATATTATTATGATTGCGAAAAGAAATGACATTTCTATGGTAGAGTCAAATGGTATAGGAATCCCGGATAATGGAAGAAGAACTCGTTCTATTTACTTACAATATATCTCCTTTAGAATTAATTGTAAAGTGATAACATGACTAATTTTCATGAAAAATGATATCCATGGATATAAAAAATGACGACTTGTCATTGATAGCATTTGTACCAATTATATTGGTGAAAGCATAACAAAAAAAACATTTGCCAAGATTACTTCAAGTTGTGTTTGTATTGTGGCGACATAAATTTGATAAAAGCCAGCACATTCTTAAACACTATGGGAGACTCTGCATAATAGGAACAAATGGAAAGTGAGAGGTCATGAGTTGGACATGACAAACATTTCACAAGACACGAGATGGTAACTGATTAATTAAATATGTAGGGTTTTTTCTCAGCTAGTGTTGTTACCGGTATGAACTAGTAGTAACCTTATTTGGAATTAAAAGCTCTAGTGATTTCAAGTAAATGTTATTTTTAAATTGTTGTTGAATATTTTGTGGTATATATAATATGTGTATTAATCAATTTAATTTAAATTTCTATTTTAAATGTATAAAATTTTGGTAATTTTTACCATTTCGAAAATAAAAAATCTTTTCAAATTGGGTTTAACTTTTAGTAAAACTAAACAAAGCAATTGAAAATGATTTATTTGGTTTTCATTAGAAAAGTTTATTTAAAATCAATGTGGAAACAAATCATTTAGTGCCAGAAATGTTGGGAATAGATGCAGGACCCCAAACATCAGAGTGGATAAGTGCAAAAGGCTCAACATTTTTATTAGAGCTAGGTGAAAAAGTTACACGATGGTGTTTGGCAAACTCACAAACATCACAATGAAAAGACTCAATAGATTTTTTAAAAAATAAGGACAGAAACATAGACTTAAGCGAAGAAAAATGAGGATGTCTCATACGCTTGTGCTGTAGCCAAATTTGAGAAGAGGGAGACTCAGAACTGGATTGATGACAAGAAGATAGCAACTTCTGATCAGGACCACCATTAGCTAACATATTAAGGAAATAGTATAACTCTCTCTATTCCTTAGCAACGCCAATCACCCTCCCCGTGACATGATCCTAAAAGACACAATGAGAATGAAAAAAGATTACAGCATAATTATTGTCTTTAGTAAACTTATGAATGGAAATAAGATTATAGGAAAATTTGGGAACATAAATCACATTGTATAAGTGTAGAGAGGGCTGAAGTTTAATGGTACCAAAACTCGCAACTGAGGTGTAAGAGCCGTCAGCTATGGTTATATGATGTTTATTAGAAGAGGGTTGATAAGATAACAGAGGTGGTGAATAAAAAGGTCATATGGTCAGTTGCACCAGAGTCCATAATCCATAAATTTTCAGTTCCAGAAGCATTAAAGGATTGTAAACAAAAATTCTTACCAATTTGATCGGCAGACATACTCATGCTCAATTTCCAACCTTTTTTTTTGCATACCTTTTTTTTTTCCTTCTTCTTTCTGTGGAGAGGTTGAGATAGAAATTTAAAATAGGAAGAACGAAATCGTAAAAAAAACCAAAAATATATAAGAAACAAACAGGATGAGACTGAAATCACTGAGAAGCTGAGGCTGAACAAACATGAAGGTCGTCGGTGGTGGCAACAAGAGAGGACGAGGGCGAAGGTCGTTAGTGGCAGCTACTTAAACGAAGGGATCGATCGGGTTGCAATCCTAGGATGCATGGGAGTTCGTAGATCTGGTTAGATCTTTGCGGGTCGCAGGCACCGTTTGCAGGTCGCAGAAGGGCACTGTTCACTGGTCGCGGTTCTGATACGGTGGTTTGGGACAGCGCGAAAGTAACTAGCGTGAAGAAGATGGAGAAGATGGAGGTAAGGTTCTAATTGAAAGCAGTAATGAAGGCTGCTAGAATCTCAACGATGAAGGCTGGCGCCAAACCCAGCAATGAAGACTGGAACGATCAGTAATGAAGGTTAATTATAGCGGAAACAAGAGGCTACTAGATCGAGATTTCTGATACCAACTTGAAAGAATATTTCTAAATATTGTTGCTTAAATATCAATTGTATAGGTATGATCTACATTATATAGACTTTGGACAATAATGACTTGCCTAAAATAGAACTAAATTATAGAAAATAAATATATTCTACTACAATAATCAAATATGTTCTAATAATAAAAATTATAAAATAAATTTGTATAATTAAAAAATAAATCTATACAATAAAATCTAACACATTAAATTTATGTTTAATGTAAAACATAACATTATATATCCTTCGAAAGTCAACATTCGTCATGAATGGGTAGCTTTTACTTGACAAATTGTTATGCACTTTCATAATGATATACTAAATGGACTAAAAGTATAACACAGTGACTATATAACCATACATTTTATTGATTTAAACTTATATATATATAAAATCTAAATCAAATCTCAACCTTATAATAGTATTATTCTAAGACTACATAAAACTTTTTCTTTTCACCCTATTTTTAATATAGATAGCCCTAATTCCATTATTGTTCCTTCCTAAATAATTCCTTTTCAAATTGTTCCTTCTAGCATTAGTCGCTTCTCAATAAAAACATCAATTATCACGACTTAAACGCATGAGAACAACTTATCCAAAAAATCCTACAAATGTGGAACCAGAACATTTGCTTAGCATTTGCCCTTACAATTTCCTCCAAACACGAATCATTCCAATTCACATACCACACAAAAGAAATTGCAATGCCATGCAAAAGCCAATTATCCTCGCAGTATCTGTAGCAGAAGCAACATCTTGTGATGTCATTGTATCCCACAACATTGTTTAGGCAATAAGTTGAAAGGTGACTGATGGCTTGCAATTCCACAACTGTTGACTAGGAAAGGAAGATATTTATTTGAGTAATCTAGATGAAAACCTACAGCATTTGTTAATGTTGGTGTCCAATGCATTATGAATCAGCAATGTTGCCTGCCATTCATAAATAATGAACACTAATTAATACTAAGTGGCCTTCTCTCTCCATTAAATTCAATAAGACTCAATCAGCCACAAAAAATATCGGCGAAAGACTCATCTAAATTCCCTTGTTTATTAACTTTCTCTTTTCATAAGATGCAGCTTATACTGCTTTCATTTGGTCGATATCATCATATCTTCGTAGCTGCCAAGGAGTGTTGGATATTCCTCATATGTATTGGTTTAAAATAAGAAAAGAATAGAGAACTAGTTAAACCACAGATCCCTCATCTAAAGATTTCACCACTACCAGCCTACTAATTTCAATTTTGGCTCTATGTATTTTTGAATTAAGCTGAGCATTATTATTATTATTATTATTGCTGCAATTATGTTGACATGAAAACAAAGCATTATTTTACATTGTGGTTAATTGTGAAATTTCAAAATGGAGAGAAATGTACATGCTAGTGGAAAGGAAACACTAAACTATCTTCTCTCTCCAGTAAATATAAGATTCATACCACATTAACAATATTATTCATATTATAATTCAAATAATAACACATTTTCAAATATGTTACAAATAAGAATTTTTTTTCTCATATGTATATTTAAAAGATAAATAAATGTATTATTAATATAATATTTTTAAAGATTATCAACTATCATTATTAATTTCATTTTGGCTATATATAATTAGATAATTATTATTATTATTATGGCATGAAAACAAAGCATTTTTTTCAAATAAAAATTTCAAAATATAGAAATTAAAGAAAAGGATCAAAAACACTCCCTATGTGTATATGTATCATACCACATTAACAATATTATTCATATTATAATTTAAATGTAACATTAAATATGCTACAAATAAATCTTTTTCTATTAAATAAAATAAAATTAACAAATATCAAATAAATATATTAAAAATTTATATAATATAAATTTTTTTAATTCCTAATATATAATTAAATATCAATGTAAAAACATTTATAGTAAGCATTCAAATTAAATCTCAACTAAAAATATCTCTAAAAAGTATTGGAAAACTAGGATAGGACCAGTAAAATGTATACACGAAAGCAGATAACTTGAAACCTGAGCGTTACACGTAAGGTGTGCACGCGTCTTCACCACCACCACATGCACCACTTCCCCCATATTGACCCCTTGTCTTTGCAATTTGCATAACCACCCCCGGTCACTGTCCCTATAACCCTGAAACCAACACACAGACACAACAAATACACTTGATAACACAATGACCACCTTAGCTTTCTCCCAATTCTTCAACTCATGGTTCGACCACCTCCACCACCTGGTGCAACAACTATCCTCCACTGCCGCAGCCACAAAGCCACCCCATACGGCGGAGCAAAACGACAGGCTCCTCCACCTCATCGACAAGGTCATGTCCCACCACCACGACTACTACCAAGCCAAGTCACTTGCCGCCGAGAAGGATCCCCTGAACGTGTTCGTGTCTCCGTGGGCCACCACCCTGGAACGGTCCCTTCACTGGATCACCGGGTGGCGACCCACCACCGCCTTCCACCTCGTCTACACCGAGTCCTCCGTCCTCTTCGAGTCACACATCATCGATATCCTCCGTGGGATTCGAACCGGTGACCTCGGTGATCTTTCACCCACTCAGTTCCGACGAGTCAGCGAGTTGCAATGTGACACTGTAATCTTAATTAATATTCATATTATATATATTCCTCTCTTTCTAGTTTCTTTCTATCTCTTTAATAATTTGCATGCAAATCTTTCTTTGAGAGATTTTTTTGTCTTATTTCATGCTTCATTTTCTTTCCTTTATTTAAAAAAAAAACTTAGTATCGAAGTTGACAGGCAGATTTATTTTAGTGTGTAATACTTTACGTCTTTGCCTTGATTTTTTTTTTTTTGGACTCTTTGCTTTGATTTTATGTAAAGAAAAATCTAAAGAGCCCTGATTTTTGTTAGAATCTTTTTACTGTTAATTTTTTGGATCGATGAGTAGTTTATTTCATTTAATAATAACCTTAAATTCGGTCAAAATTTTCACTATTATTTTTGAAGGTAGCAATATTCTTATGTAAATGATGACATAATAATTTGCTCAATACTTTTGATAAACATTTAATATAAAAGTGATTTTTTAAAAAAAAATTCGCTCAATATATTTAAACTGAGTGTCCAAGCTTTAATTTAAGTCTACTGTCTATTTTTTAGTCAAATAATTTTGGTTAGTAGTTTTAACTGCGGCAAAAATTGCAAAATCTTATGTTAATTTAATCCTCCCTTCTCTCTGTTCAAATAATTTGAACGGAAATAATTTGAGATTTTTAATCTTATTTTATGCTTCATTTTCTTTCTCATGTTGAAAAAAAAAATGGAAGTATGATGTTAACATGTACATATTTTGTGTGTGTAATGCTTTTATTATGTACAAATATATACAAATGACACATCAATTTGCTCCAAAGTTTTCCTTTATTTGGATGAGACGAAATGAAAAGGACAAATTAATATACAAAAGTGGAAATTTCAAATTTTATCTTCAAATGTTCATTTTTACAATGTTAAATAAAATGCGTGCAAATAAATGAGTCATGAATAAGCATTTGGTAAAATACTTATTTATCAACACTAACTTTTTATTTATTTATTTACCAAATAAACTTAAATAAATAAAGGTGAAGGAAGAGAATGCAATAACAGAGGAGCTATCAGAGTGGCAGGACAGTGCGAGCGAGATGATGGGGCCGAGGGCAGATATCAACGAGAAGATCGGACGGCTGGTAAGCATTATAAGGAAAGCGGATGATCTACGGTTAAGAACGCTGAGGAGCATGGTGGAGTTGCTGTCGCCGCAGCAGGCCGTCGAATTCTTGATCGCCTCAGCAGAGTTGTTCGTTGGCATCCGAGGTTGGGGATTGAATCACGATCGTCCACGTGGCAGATAATCATGGAATTCAGTTTGGACCGAATTTCTTTCTTTTAAATTGTGATTGAAATACATTTCACTTTTTAATATTACTTTTTACATAAATTTATAATTAATTATGTGTATTGATTAGTTAATAAATAAATTTATAGTATAGAATTAAAGTTTGAATTTATTTATTAATTAATTAATACATATAATTAATTATGAATTTATACATTATTAGTTAAGTATAAAAAATAATGTTAAAAAGTTATATAAAAATATAAGAGATGTTTATTATTTTAGTGTTATAATGATTGTATGGTGTATCTATAGAACAATTGAAATTTTACTCATATTGTATCCAAAACCAAAGAGTCCTTCTTACTCGTATTTGTTTATATTACAATTCACACTTATTCAATTGATAGTTTGATACTTATTTTAGATTTAATATGTTTGTAACATGACATTTAAAATTAACTTACATCTACACAAAGGTCTACAAGTTGGAGTTTTATAGTGGAGGTATGCCGTTTAAAAACAAGTGTAATCACTACCGTTTTCTTTATATTTGGAGTCTTAATAATGATATATTTTTTGATGAAGAAATAAGAAGAATGATAGAAGATAATTAGCTATTGGAGAATTAAATTTTGAGTCTATATTTTTTATTTTAATATCTCTATATTTTTTTTTATTTACAACTTTTTGTCTTCATCTATCTGTATTCATCTTCTCTGTTTATAACATGTTATCAGTACGATTAAGTCTCTACAGCATAGTAAAATCCTTCAAGTTTCTTTTCATATATCAATGTAAGAATTTATTTTTTTTAACATGTGTTATGCATATCTTTTTCTTGTATGATCAAAGTATATATCTTTACATGTTCCATAATGTGATGTATGTGAAATGAATATTTTTATTATTTAAATTCTTAGTTATTCATCTAATTTTTTATTCTTCTTTTTCAATTGTCTTTAGAATAGGAGTGTAATTGGACAGTTTGGTTTAATTCTTGGGAGAAAATAAATATGAACCAATTAAAATCAATTAGTTCGTTTAGTTTGATTTTCTTGTTTTTTGATAGTCAAAATCTGAACCAAACCGAATCGAATCGAACATCTACGGATTGATTTGGTTCGGGTGATTGAATTGACCATTATTTTTTAACACAAAACTTAGTTAAATAATTATACATACAATACAGAAAAGTGCACATAATGTATCTAAAATTTCAAATAATATTAGATCAGAGACTAACTTTTGTTCTTCCATCAGGCAATGAACATTTAATTTCACGTTGAGTCACATGATCATTATTCTTTGAGATTTCTTGTTTATATCAAACCCAAAATGCCAAAATAGTGAGAAAAGAAAATTTTTTAAGTATCAAATAGGAAAGACACATCAAGAGCAGGGAAAATGACTTTACAAATTACAAGTCACTTTTCTTTTGTTCTCTATTTTTCTTTTTTGTTTCTTATTTGTTTCAAAGAGCTTTCACTAGATAGAGTCTCTTTAGACCATGAAAACCAAGCCCACGATTCACATCTTAATGAGAAAGATAGCGAAATAAAAACAAGAAGATGATAATGATGATCCATTTGAGAATTTTAGTTAAAGCTATTCCTCTTTTTTATTTATATTATTACTACAGTTTGAATTCTAAATAAGTAAATATCTGCATAATCATTATTATTATTATCATTTTTTTTATCAAAGGTTGGGTGTAGGACCCAAACACATGAACAAACTCCAAGTCATACAAATCTCATAAGTTTAGAATCATTGAAAATTGGACATGGTTTGAATTAAATTGATTGAATTTGGAAATTAATTCTCATGTTTAGAAGTCTCTCTAAGATCATTCAACTCTAATATCATGTTATAAATATAAAGAACTACTGTAATAAAATCGAACAAAGAAAAAGAGACAAGATTATGCAGCAAAGGTTTCATAAATTTATTTAATTATGCTACTCTGTATATATACAAAAGTTCTACAATAACACACCAATAGCTTGTCTATAACCATAAATTTTCTACAAATTACAAGTAATGTTATCCAGTAAACCCAAAGCCGGTGTCTTTTTGAAAGGTTAAAGAAAGAATCCATGTTCATGTGAAAAAAATTAATATACAATTTGAGAAAATGTTAGAAAGATAATGATTTTGAAAGACAAATAACTACAAGGCGGAGAACATATGAATATGTTTATAGCTCTAGTTCTTATAAAATCCATGGGGTTTCCTATTAGAAGGGGCGTAGAACACGGGAAAAAAAAGGCTAGCAGAGAGTGAGGGGAGTTTGTGGTGAAGAAAGAGTTAAAGACTTACCGAGCGGTGACAAGCAGTGTTGAGAGCGAGCCGAGCAGAGACCGAGTGAGGTGGTAAGCGGCGATGGGCAAGGGGCGAGCGGCGAGGGGCAGCAGAGGGGTGAGGGTTCGATTTGGGAAAAAATTGAAAGAGTTTGGAACTGATTTGATAAAAATTGAAATGGGTTCACGAGTTTAGGGAAAAAATGGTTTGGTTTGGTTTGGTTCGATTTTGAAATTTCAAATCCGAAAACCAAACAAATTAAGCTTTAATTGGTTCGAATTTTACTTGAACTAATTAATATACACAAACCAAATCGAACCAACTTAATTGGTTCGATTCAGATTGGTTGGGTTATCCAAACTAATTTACACCCCTACTTTAGAATGTCAAACCTCACGAAGCTTAATTCGTTGCCCTTGATATTTCTGAAAGAAATTATTTGTCATAAGTACTTGATGTTAATATTCATCTTAATGCTATGAATCTTAGGAATACTATAAAACAAGAAAACTAAGCATCCTTGCATGATCGTGTAAAAGCAATGATTTTCCTTCAACATTATTTGCACGAAGAACTAAAAAATGAGTACCCTACTATTAAGGATCCATTAGCCATTTAGAACAGTTTAAGGAGAGGTATGAATACCAAAAAATAGCGATTCTTCCAAAAGCTAGCTATGATTGGATCCACTTATGTTTGCAAGACTTTAAGACTGTAAGTGAATATAATTCTGTCTTGTTTAAGATTTGCTCTCAATTGAGATTATGTGGAGAGAAAATTACTAATGAGGATATGTTAGAAAAAATATATTATACTTTTTATGCCTCGAATGTGCTTCTGCAGCAGCAGTATCGAGAGCGTAGATTCACAAAATATTCCGAGTCAATTTCTTATTTACTTGTGACTGAACAAAACAATGAGCTTTTGATGAAAAACCATCAATCTCGTCCAACTAGCTCAGCACCATTCCCTGAAATGAATGTGACATTTTCTTAAGGTCCTCGATGAGGTCGTGGTGGTAAAAGGGGTTGTGGTAGAAAAAATTATTGAACCCATGCTAATCCATCTCCAAGTTTTGAAAACAAAGGTGCTCAAAGGCAAAAGAAATGGGTCAAAAATGAGAAAAATCTTGAAAAAAGGCAAAACAATGACAATATTTGTTATACATATAGAACAAAAGGTCATTAGTCTAGCATATGTCGTATTCTAAAATACCTAGTTAATCTTTATAAGGCATCATTAAAAGAAAAGGGAAAAAATGTTGAACTGAGTTTCTTTGAACCTATTGATCCTACTTATGATAATGAGTCTCTTATGAATGCTAATTTGGATGTTTCTGACTCTTTTTTGAAGGCCAAAGTGGCAAAATTGATCATTTAATTAGGGATGAAAATGTTTAATATTGAAATATGTTTATGTTTATGTTAATTTTGAAGTTTATCATTTGTAATTTTTCATTAAAGTTTTATTTATAATTTGAATAGCAATGACTTGCTTATTTATTGTTTATTATCTTTTTCTAATTCTTAAAAATATTTTTTTGTGTTACTAGATAATGCAAAATAAACTTGATATAATAGAGGATGACATATGTTTAGTGGACAGTAGTACAAATCACACAATTCTTCCTGATAAAAAACATTTTTTACAATTAACATTAATCGAAATTAATGTTAATATCATATCTGATTCTACAAATGTAATTGAAGGCTCTGGAATAGTCCACATTATGTTCCCAAATTGGACAAAATTTTATATTGATGATGCATCGTATTCTAGTAGATCCCGAAGAAATCTACTAAGTTTCAAAGATATATGTCGCAATGGGTATCATGTTGAAATAAAAAATGAGGGAGATGTGGAATATCTATATATTACCTCTACAACTTCGAACTAGAAGTTCATATTAGAGAAACATTCAAGTTTCTCATATGGATTATATTTTACAAAAATAAGGATGGTTGAGTTAAATTATATGCACTAGAAGTGCTCAGATCCTAAAATTTTTATATTATGGCATGATCGTCTTGGTCATTCAGGTTCAACTATAATGCAACGTATTATTGAAAATACACATGGACACCCTTTAAAGGATTAAAAAATTCTTCTGCCTAATAATTATTTTTGTACTTCTTGTACTCAAGGTAAATTAATTGTTAGACCTTCTCTATCTAAATTATCTTTAGAGTTTCTTGATTTTCTACAAAGAATACAAGGTGGCATTTGTGACCCAATTCATCCATCTTGTGGACCATTTCAATATTTCATGGTTTTAATTTATGCTTCCACTCGATGGTCACATGTTTGTTTGCTTTTAACTCATAATATTGCTTTTGTTAAATTTCTTGCTCAAATTATAAAGTTAAGATCAAGTTTTCCTAACCTCCTATCAAGTCAGTCCATTTAGATAATGCAGGTGAGTTTACTTCAAAAGCATTTTGTGATTATTGCATATCAATAGGAATTAGTGTTGAACATTTTATTACACCTGTTCATACTCAAAATGGTTTAGCTGAATCTTTTATTAAGAGTTTGCAATTTATTGCTAGGCCTATGTTTATGAGATCAAAACTTCTTGCATCTACTTAAAGACATGTTATAGTTCATGATGCATCTTTAGTTTGTATCCACTACTAGAAATCTCACGGATAGCGATGGAAATCAGTGATGGAATGAAGTCCGTGTCTGTTAGCTACAGAATTCGTAACAGATTTGTCGTGCCTGATACGAGTTAAAACACTTTTGAGCTAGCGACGGAATAAGCGACAAAAATTTTTCATTGCTAAATTATCCATGACAAATTCTGTGGCTAAATTGATTTATTTCTTTTTAAAATGGAATAAGCGATGGAAAATTTTCATCGCTAATATATCCGTAACAAATTTTGCTATTAAATTTATTTTTTTTAAATATTTTTAATGTATGAAATATATAGCAATAGAATATATTCCATCACTATGTTTTGCAATTAAAAAAATATATATTTGCTTTGCTAAACGGTGTCGTTTTTGGTTCCCGAAATGCCAAAACCTAAAAGACATAGTGCTGCTATATGATTGCTGCTCGTCCTCTCGTTCTGAGTTTCTTTTTGCTCAGTGCTTGCTTTGCCGCTGTGTTTTTGGTTTGCTGCGCAGCATTTTCTGGTGTGCTGTTGTTGCTCTATATTTTCAAGTTTGCCGATGTGCTGCTGTAGCTAGCTCTGCATTTTCAAGTTTGCCAGTGTGCTGCTGTTGCTCTGCATTTTCAAGTTTGCCTAGATGTCTTTGCTTGTTGCTCTTCGCATTTTAAGTTTCCAAATATTTTAGGTTCCCAAAATGCCAAAACCTAAAAGACATAGTGCTGCTATGTGATTGCTGCTCGTCCTCTCGTTCTAAGTTTCTTTTTGCTCAGTGCTCGCTTTGCCGCTGTGTTTTTGGTTTGCTGCGCAGCATTTTTTGGTGTGCTATTGCCGCTCTGTATTTTCAAGTTTGCCAATGTGCTGCTACAGCTAGCTTTGTGTTTTCAAGTTTGCCAGTGTGCTGCTGCTGCTCTGCGTTTTCAAGTTTGCCGGTGTGCTTTGTCGCTCTGCATTTTCAAGTTTCCAAAGATTTGTTGCGTTTCTAATCTGAAACCAATCTCTGCTATGTCGAGTTGTGCAGGCGTCAATCTCTGCTCTGTCTTTGTCGATCTCTGTGTTCATTCTTTTCTTTTATAATTTTTAATTTTTAATTTTTTTATTACAGACCTCTAAATTTCCCACATCCTCGCTTTATCTTATGAGGATGGATACTTGAGCTTGCTTGATACTCACTGCAACTTCCTTGCTACCGCATCCTTAAAAAAAATACAGGTATTTTTATTTTTTATTTTTTAATTTGGGGTTTGAATTTAACAATATACTAATAACTGGAAATTAGGAAATTTCATGGGTTATTATTTATTTATAGTGAATTTTGCACTCTTTTAATCTCAGACAAAGCAAAGATTCTACCTATAGGATAATACGGTGGCTATTTGATGTGTTCAATATAACTTAAAAAGCATTTTTAATAGATGCCTGGATTTTGAGGAATAAAACTATTGTGATTGCATTTCAAAGTTTATAATGTCAGTTTTGGAAATAGTCATTTTGATAGTTAGTTCAATTCTAGAGTATAGCTTTTTCAAATAATTTCTTTTGATTTGTGAGGAAAAGAAATCTACTATATTAAAAATTTATAGCTTGATCTTAGCTTCACCAAAATAATAATTAATGAATGACTTTCAAATGTGCAAGCCAATATTAGTTTAAGAAAATATGATGTGTACAGGGTGTGGCAGCCTTTAGAGAATGTGATATTGATTAGGTGGAACCTAAAGGGTGTGCCACGGGTTCCTTGGGAGACTAAAGGGGAATTTCAGGGTACTTCAGGGTATAAATTGGATAGAAATGGCAAAATTTATGAACACAAAGTTGAAAACTTGGCATTCAATTTTCCACAAAACATTAAACTAGTTTCAATTTTGGATTTGGTTATTGCATGCCCTGCGAGTCCAAATCGTACATTTTTGTGGGGTCCTGTGGATGGCTACTCTTCTTCATGGATAGCTTTTTACAGGGTAGTTAGGGAGACCTTGGATCAAGAAGGGAGGTTGCTACCACAAGATGGCCTAGCTACATGTTTATAGCTATCACTTAGTGAGCTATTTCATAGGTTATGTGTATAATAGAGTTTAAAAGGTTAGGTATAATGAATATGTTCCATGGCATAAAATGGTTTTTCTCCAAAGACGAGTGTATATATAAGCAGGGATGCAAAAGAGTTCATGTTGCTCACTCTGTTGTTTGAGGAAATGGAGATTGCTATGTTTGGAGAGCTTATACATTATACAGATGACATATCTCTATATGCAATAATCTTTTAAAATTAATTTAAATAAGTTACTTTTTCTTCATTCTGTTACAGAATTGAATCTTGTCATTTTTTCTCATATAATTGTTGAACCATATGGATCACACTTGTTTAAACTTAAAAGGGATCATTTCTTTATCCTCTTTCAGACTTAACTCTAGAATTTCTATTCATCTTATATTGGTTTTCCATAGCCAATCTGAATTCATATGTTTGAAACTCAGCTTATGACTTAAGTGATGATTTCTTTTAGTAATTTGTTCTTTAAGAAAAGTTGGATCTTGAAATGGTAATACGAAATATATTATCTTGCAGAAATCTTTACCTATTTCCAATTTCTATTTCTTTTGGACTATTGTTGGTCAAATACGTAGACTTGGTTTCATTTTCCATATGGTATTTGCCCTTCCCCTAGTTAATACTTTTCACTTGTTAAATATGAACTTGTATACTATGATAATTTGACAGTCAATGAGTTTAATAGTAATTTATATGTACAAAGACATTTTTTTCTTCTTTCTTTGACAACTAAAAATAAATAAATAAAGGAATAAATTAGGCAAATGGTTCATATCATGGATGTTGTGTAGTTGGTGGTGGAAGATGAAGAACAGATTGAGACTAATTTTCAACCAGGAGTGAAAATAAAGTACATTTAAGTGGTTTTAATTCCAGATTTCCAACTACTCAACCAAGCATGCCTTAACTGTTATTTTCTTGGACCTTATGTGTGTGCAAGTGTTTACCCACAAGGTTTGCCTTAACAATAAGTTCTAGGTGCAAAGATCAAATTCTATTAGAATAGTGGCTAATTTAAGAGATAACCTTGACTGTTTTTAGTCTTGCCCTTCAAGTGGCAACCTTCTCCTTCCAATTGACCTTTTCTCCCCTCCCCTTTGACTTAGCTTGATTGATAGAACTATATTACACCTAACTGTATTGGTCGCATAGCAACTTAATGGTTGATTGTTCATTTGTTCTTGAAGATGAATCCTTGACAGGCTAGGTAATATGACCTGATATATATATATATATATATATATATATATATATATATATATATATATATATATATATATATATATATATATATATATATATATATATATACATATACCCATTTGTACTCTAGCAATATTCATTTTTTTTCTCTCATGTCACATGTTTATGTTTCGACTTTTATTCTATATTTGAGTGGAGTGGAAAGATGTCACAAAGTACTTGATCTACCCTGTAACTAAGTTCTGAAGTGGAATTTGTGGCTTTTTTTTTTGGTAAAGATGTCATATTTGATGTTGGATCATGTAATTGATGAACTTGAAATTTAAGAGTGAGATTTTTTAAGTCATTAAATTATTCAAAGTAATTGATATATATGTATATAAAAAAGATGAGTGCCACAGCATTAATCTTAGGAGAACAATTCAGTGTGTCAAATTTTGACTTGTTGCTAACATCTGGGTTAACATTTGTTTCTATTTCAGGTACCTAGCTATATCAAATTTCCTAACTTGTAGGCGTAGTGTGATAGATAAAAAGGATAGCAGATACCTTGGCATATGAACTTGAGGAGGCCATGAAGAAGGATTTCACTGAAGCCATAGGAAATTTGGATACCTTCATGAAAGTCCTTAGCAAACCTTACCAAGATCAAGCTCAGAATAGACTTAACAAGCTAGTAGAGATTCAAGAAGAGTTATCAAATGTTGAGAAAAAACTTAGAACGCTACAAATTGAAATTCAAAATCTTCATGTGTCATGACTTCTCATTCAATTGTATCGTGCTATCCAATTTTGTTATTTATGAGTAGGAGATCCATCCCTTTTAACAGTTGTCCTTATTCCTGTCTTGGACTTACACACACACACACACACACACACACACACACACACACACAGATATATATATATTTATACATTTTTAAAATTTAAAAATTTATTGTTGGACTTTGGATTGAATTATTGTATTATTGTGTTGCATACATGTTTAAATTGTATAATTGGACTATTTAGAAATTTTAAAAAATAATTTAAAAAATTTAGGTCATCAGCGATAGAAATATTTTTGTCGCTAAAAGGCACATATTTATACTTCCATTTTGGCAACGAAATATTTTCTGTCGCTAAATAATAATATTTTAATAAATAAGAAACTTTGGTTACGAATATTAGCAACAAAAAAATTCATCGCTATTTAGCGACAGAACTTTATTTTCATCGCTAAAAAATTAGCCACTAAGGATAACGCAACAAAAATCATTCTGTGACATATTCTGTCGCTAATCATTATAGCAACAAAACTTAATGGATCAGCGACAAAATTTTTTGATCTCTATTTAAGTAATTTTTAGTAGTGATTCGACTATCTGCATTTCACAAATTTTCACATTTACAACTTGTGTTTGATCAACAACCTAATATATCTTATCTTAGAATTTTTTGTTATTGTTTATGTTCCTATTGCATCCCCTCAACGAACTAAGATAGGCCCCCAACGTCTCGTTAGTATTTATGTTGGTTTTTACTCCCCATATATCATTAGATATCTTGAACCTATAACGGGTGATCTTTTTAGAGCAAGATTCTTAGATTGTCAATTTAATGAGTCAACTTTCTTGTCATTGGGGGAAGAAAAAGGTAAAGAGTCCAAAACATAAGAAATTTGTTGGAACACACCAACATTGTCTAACCTTAATACACACACAAATCAATGTGAACTTGAAGTTCAACGAATAATTCATTTACAAAATGTCATAAATCAATTGCCAAATATTTTTGTAGACACCCAAAAGGTCAACTAAATCACATGTATCGGTTGGAAATACTCCTGCATGATTAGTTGTCCCTGTTGGACATCTTATGGGTATGGTAGCTAATGAATCTAAAGTACGTCAAAAGCGTGATAGACTTGTTGGTACAAAGGATATTGTTCCTCGAAAAAAGAAGGAAATGAAAAAACTTCAAAATGATGCTCAAAAAGAGGTAATTAACACTCCCAAAGTGATCAAAAGCGATATATATTAACAACATCATATATCTAGGGAAGCAACCCCAGAAGTGGTTTTAGTACCGACAAATTATGAGATCTCATTAAAATATGAAAATATTAGGGGAAAATATGAATTTGTTTTTTATAATATTTTTGCATATACAATTGCTTCTGAAATTATCAATGATAATGAGTCTGAGCCTCAAAGTGTAGAAGAATGTCGACATCAAAATGATTGGCTAAAATGAAAAGAAGCAATATAGGTTGAGTTAGATTCATTAGCCAAACGTAATGTATTTGGACTAATAGTCCAGACACCTGAAGATGTCAAACTCGTTCGGTATAAATGGGTCTTTATACGAAATAGAAATTAGTTAAATGAATTTGTGAGATACAAGGCACAACTTGTAGCATAAAGTTTCTCACAAAGGCCTGGTATAGATTATGAAGAAATTTACCCTCCTATTATGGATGCAATTACTTTTAGATTTTTTTATTAGTTTGGCAGTCTCTAAAGAACTTAACATACATCTAATGGATGTAGTGACAACTTATTTATATGGATCATTGGATAATGACATATATATGAAAATCCCTAAAGGATTTAAGATGCCTGAAGCATATAATTCAATATATCGGCAAATGTATTTGGTTAAACTTCAAAAACCCTTGTATGGGTTAAAGCAATATATGGTATAATCATTTAAGTGAGTATTTATTGAAAAATGGATATGAAAATATATAATCCTATTTGTCATTGTGTTTTCATCAAAAAAATAAATTTTGGATTTGCTATAGTCACAGTTTATGTTTATAATTTAAATATAGTAGGGACTCTAGAAAAGATATCTGAGATTGCAGACTACCTAAAGAAGGAATTTGAAATGAAGGATCTTGGAAAAACAAAGTTTTGTCTTAGGTTTCAAGTTGAACATTTGGTAAGTGGAATTCTTGTGCATCAATCATCTTATATAGAAAAAATATTGAAACAATTTTATATGAATAAATCTTATCCATTAAGCTCCCCAATGGTTATTTGTTCACTTGATGTAAAAATAGATCCTTTTCATCCATGGTAAGATGATGAAGAAATTCTTGGTCCTAAAGCACTATATCTTAGTGCAATAAGGGCACTTTTGTAGCTTACAAACAGCACTAGACCAGATATAACTTTTGCAGTTAATTTGCTAGCAAGGTTTCATTCTACACAAACTCGAAGACATTGGAATGGAGTAAAACATGTTCTTCGTTATCTCTGTGGTACATCTGATATGAGTTTGTTTTACCCAAAGGGAGAAAAGTCAAAATTGGTAGGATATACTGATATTGGTTATCTTTTTTATCCACATAAAGGTCGGTCACAAAATAGGTTATGTGTTCACATATGGAAATATTGTTATCTCATGATGGTCTGTAAAGCAAACAAGCATTGCTACCTCATCAAACTATTTAGAAATATTGACCATTCATAAAGCAAGTCGTGAGTGTATATGGTTGAGAACTATAATCCAACACATTAAAGGAGCATGTGGATTATTGAAGAAAAATGATGAGCTAACAATATTGCATAAGGATAATGCAGTATATATTGCACAAATCAAATGAGGCTACATAAAAGGTGATAGAACTAAACATATTTTACCAAAGTTCTTTTACACTCATGAACTCCTGAAGAAAGGTGATATTGATATTTGCAAAATTCGCTCAAGTGACAACCCAGCTAATTTATTCACAAAGGCATTACCAACTTCAATTTTCAAGAAGCACGTACATAACATTGGAATGCGTCAACTTAATGACCTTTGATAATCAATTATATTTTGAGGGAAAGTTGCTTATGAATATTGTACTCTTTTTCTTTTGCTAAGTTTTTATCCCACTAAGTTTTTCTTAGCAAGATTTTAACGAGACATATTCATAGTGTATAGTCTTCTAAGGAGAAATATTGTAAAATGTACACATTTTGCATGTGGTAGATGACTACTTTAATATGATGTTAAGGGTGCCATTAGTAAGGGTTGATACCGGTGGTTATAACTTTTAGAATGGCTAATTACTTTATAATCATTACACTTACTTTGTAATCTTTACACATAATAGTACATTATATTGAGAAGTGTAATCACTACCTTATTCTTTATAGTTTTAGAGTCCTATATAAGAACATGTGGTGTGGTGTGGAATACGATTAAAAATTAATATTAAAAATAGTTGTCAAGTTCCACCAAAAATATAAAAACTTTACAACCAATTGTAGTAAGCAAAGGTCGATCCACAGAGAACCAATTCAATTAACACTATCAATCTAATTCCTAAATTAAACTCTGATGAAAAATAAACAGTAAAAGTAAAAGGGGGTTTTGTTGATTAAAACTAAAAAGAGAAATTAAACTTAAACCAAAACAGTAAATACAAATTGAATTACCAAGTTAAAGACATTGGTTAAGAGATGGAATCCACTACTAGATTTATATGATTATGCTAACTTACATACTCTTTATACCAACGTGATCAATTATGTTCTTATGTAATTGTGAGATAAATCCCTTGTTTTCCTTAAGTTTCGCTTAATTCAGCAACCGCTCAAATCAAACCCTAACCATTAGTTATTTGTAAAGCAACCGCTCTTACACCTACTTAATGATTGCATTAAGAGTTAGAAAATCAATCACATTAAGATCTAATCACACACCAGGATTAAATTACTTAAATCATATGTTTCACTAGTTTTACCACCGCAACCGCGCATAACAATCCTAGTTTTACCACTCTCGAAATTTGGCAAGAATATAAGGACCTTTATATTGATTTAAAAATAGAAACATATGAATAAAAATATAATTGTATTGATATAAAGAAATATGCAAGATTCACATAATCAAAACTAGAGTTTCATCTTCCCTTAACCAATCAAGAAGTTTAGCCACACATGGCAAAGTCAAAATCACAAGAAAAATTAGAAAAAAACATAGTTCGAACGAAAGTGCAAAAAGAAAACTCAAGATCAAACTAGTTTCCAAAAAGTTGGGGATGATCGATCTCCGATTGCTCGAACCCGAGACTTCAATCTTCGATCCAATCTCCCTTCCCTTAGTCTTTGTGTTTCCCTCAATTCCCTTGACGGCTCTCTCTGTCCAGACCTCCCTTTTGGGGCTCTAGGTATCTCTATTTATAGCTTTAGATACCTAATTTCTCAATAGAATTCGAATTTAACTTTTTGGTGCGACACCCGTGTCTGAATCTGGTGACAAAATTCTAACTAATCTCAAAGTCAGAGAAGAACACGGCCCAACCCGTGTCATTTGACACGGGCCGTGTTGTCCTAAAATAGGATTTGACCCGTTTTGAAATAGTCAGAGGAGTACACGGCCCACCCCGTGTCATATCACACGGGCTGTGTCACTCACTTTCTTCAAATGCGACATTGATTCTTCATAAATGCCCTTCTTCCTTTGCTTCTGAGGGTAAAACTGATCTTCTTAAGTATTCATCTCTTTCCTCAAATGGCCATCAAGCTTGGTTTGATGCTAATGGACTAAAATACTCAAAGATATCCTGAAAAGCATAATTCATTTATGAGTGTTTATAACCACATTTAAGTATAGTTTCACAATAAACATTCAATTAAGCTCTAAAGCAGAAACTTAGCTAAATATCAACAATTAAGCATATATAGAGTTCAATTAAATCAATCATAAGGCAATTAAAATATGGAAATAATCGACAGATCAAATACCCCCACACTTAACTTTTTGCACTCCTGGGTAAAACATAAGACCAAACCAAGGAACAAGGAAAACAAAACAAATTCAAAAACCTAACAATTTAAAGAACTCAATTTCCAATGATATTCAAGAGAGGCAAAAAGAGCAAGAAAAGATTCAAGGGATCACAATATTCAAGAGATAACAATTCTTCACATCTCAAACTAACATGCAAAGTATCTTCAAATTGAAAAGCATGAATTAAGAATGATAGATCCTCACAAGATACACTCTCAATCTCTCAAGTGTTTACTAGGTAAGTATTTCACTCAATTCAACCCATGAAAAATGCACTACCATAAGCTTGCTTATCTTCTACTTCTCCACTACTCAAACACATGCACACACAAATCAAGAAAACTTTATTTAAGGTTGTAATGGGGCCAAGGTAAGGGAAGGAAATAATATGGATATGGTAAGATGAGCACCCAAGAGAATAAAAGAACATTGGGGAGAAACTCAATTGACAAACATGAAATTTTTATCCCCTCAAATCTATATAATGCATATTCTCTTTACATCTTCCTTTCCTCTTTTTTTTTTTTTCTTTTACAATCTTTCTTGAATTTTTTTCTTTTTCTTTGCATATTTTTTTTTCAACACCTTGCATATTACACATCAACTTACACAACCCCCACACTTGTCCTCTTAAACACTTGCAAGTAAAAGAGCTTCTCTAATAAAAATGAACCAATGCTCTCCCATTCTCTAAGGTAAGGTAAAATCATGGTTTTTCACATAGAGCATATAATGAGATAAGACAAAGAATAGGCAAATAGGCTCAAGGGGTTAATCAAAGGGAAATAATGCAAGGTTGGCTATTTGGCCAAAATAGTTAATCACAAAAGAATGCCTCAATCATGTTTATGTATGCAAGTGAAAATATAGCCTCAAAAAGAATTAAAGCAAGTTCTAGAGTGATCAATATGACATGAGTGAAAATCACACAAGAAAGAAGAGAATGACATAAATGCTAAATCTATTCATCAAAAGGCTCAAAATCTCACCAAGTATGCATCTATTAAACTCAATTCATCAATCAAACATCCAAAACCAAGCATGTCAAATTCAAGATGACAGAAGAAATTTATAAATCATAACCTTGAATTTCAATTGCTTCAAACTCATAGACTTCACAAATCTCAAAACATCATTGGAAATCAAATAAAAACACATTTTTTTTTTCAAAAACAGAAAATAGAAATTAAAATAAAAATAAAAATAAAAATAAAACAAAAAACAAAATGTCAATTCCTCCCCACACTTAAATTCTACATTGTCCTCAATGTAAACCTCAACAATAAACAATCATTAATAAATCTAGGACAAGTAAAATAAAAGAGAAGAACGAAACATCCTTATTAATTGAAGTAACAGAGGTAGATGAAGAAATTTTCACCAGGATCCCATTGCCGAAAGCATAATAACAAATTTATGCTTGAAATAACATAAGAGTTTTCACCGGGGTCCCATTGGCTGAAGTGTAATGACCAAGTTAAGCTTGAGACATGAGGGCTTCCACCGGGATCCCATTGGCCTTCCTTATTTTCCTTGGCTTCACTACTGAAGAGTAATATGTGCACTTCATCAACTTCATATGCATTGTTTCTATTGGACCATGGCCCAAAAACAAAATCCACTTCAGTAGTGTCCATCATCAGATTCTCTTCTTCCATCTTTGAAAACTCTTCAGTGGCCTGCAATTCCACCTCCCTTTGGGTCTTAGATTCTGCTTTGTAAATAAAATCATCAACTTTCAAGTCTGCAGAAATCTCAGCACGATTAGCACATATAATATCAGTACATGAGTGACAATGAATATAATTATTGAAACCAATAAAATCAGAAAATTCATCACACAATTCATCATACTGTCTCTCCACCACCTTAGGAAGGAGTTCAAGAATACTTAAATTGGGGACCTTAGAGTTTCCCCCCTCCTCACTTACCTCTTCAGGCTCTGTTTCTTTCTTTTCAATGGGTTGTGAATGAGAGGTGGGTTCATCTAGCATCTTCCCACTTCGTAGTGTAACAGCACTAGCATCTTCCTTCACATTCTCTTCTGACTGTGAGGGAAGTCCTTCAGAAATTTGGCTCTGGAACTTGTTGAGATCTGTGGCTAACTAATCCAAAGAGTTTTGCAGGTCATTACACATGGCCTGTGTTTCTTGTTGAAACTGAATGTTATTAGTGGTCATTTGTCTTATTAGCTCCTCCAGTGAAGGTTCAGGTTGCTTAGGAGGTTGAACTTGTTGCTGCCCATGACTCAAGTTAGGAGGATCCCACCACCCTGGATAATATGTATTGGAGTAGGGGTTGTAGTTGTCGACGGTTCGAATATCCCCATATTGCTCTACCTCCTCATTTGTGTCTACTAGGAAAGTGGGACACAAATCGGTGGGATGTCCAGATGATAAGCAAATCTCACAAGCTTCCATGATCAATGGACATCAACACCTACAAACACTCGAAAGAAAGAATCAAAAATTAAAATAAAAAAAACAAAAAAGCAGTAAAAATAGGAAACAAATTAATAAGCGCAATTGGAAAATTGGTTCCCAAAGAATTCAACGGCGCCAAAATTTGGTGTGGTGTGGAATACGATTAAAAATTAATATTAAAAATAGTTGTCAAGTTCCACCAAAAATATAAAAACCTTGCAACCAATTGTAGTAAGCAAGGTCGATCCACAGAGAACCAATTCAATTAACACTATCAATCTAATTCCTAAATTAAATTCTGATAAAAAATAAACAGTAAAAGTAAAAAGGGGTTTTGTTTATTAAAACTAAAAAGAGAAATTAAACTGAAACCAAAACAATAAATACAAATTGAATTACCAAGTTAAATTGGTTAAGAGATGGAATCCACTACTAGATTTATATGATTATGCTAACTTACATACTCTTTATACCAACGTGATCAATTATGTTCTTATGTAATTGTGAGATAAATCCCTTGTTTTTCTTAAGTTTCGCTTAATTCAGCAACCGCTCAAATCAAACCCTAACCATTAGTTATTTGTAAAGCAACCGCTCTTACACCTACCTAATGATTGCATTAAGAGTTAGAAAACCAATCACACTAAGATCTAATCACACACCGGGATTAAATTACTTAGATCATATGTTTCACTAGTTTTACCACCGCAACCGCTTCAATCCTGGTTTTACCACTCTCGAAATTTGGCAAGAATATAAAGACCTTTATATTGATTTAAAAATAGAAACATATGAATAAAAACATAATTGTATTGATATAAAGAAATATGCAAGATTCACATAATCAAAACTAGAGTTTCATCTTCCCTTAACCAATCAAGAAGTTTAGTCACACATGGCAAAGTCAAAATCACAAGAAAAACAGAAGAAAAACATAGTTCAGAACGAAAGTGCAAAAGAAAATTGAAGATCAAACTAGTTTCCAAAAGTTGGGGATGATCGATCTCCGATTGCTCGAACCCGAGACTCCAATCTTCGATCCAATCTCCCTTCCCTTAGTCTTTGTGTTTCCCTCAATTCCCTTGACGGCTCTCTCTGTCCAGACCTCCCTTTTGGGGCTCTAGGTATCTCTATTTATAGCTTTAAATACCTAATTTCTCAATAGAATTCGAATTTAACTTTCTGGTGCAACGACACGGGCCGTGTCATTTGACACGGCCTAACCCGTGTCTGAATCTAGTGACAAAATTCTAACTAATCTCAAAGTCAGAGAAGAACACGGCCCAACCCGTGTCATTTGACACGGGCTGTGTTGTCCAAAAATAGGATTTGACCCGTCTTGAAATAGTCAGAGGAGTACACGGCCCACCCCGTGTCATATCACACGGGCTGTGTCACTCACTTTCTTCAAATGCGACCTTGATTCTTCATAAATGCCCTTCTTCCTTTGCTTGAGGGTAAACCGATCTTCTTAAGTATTCATCTCTCTCCTCAAATGGCCATCAAGCTTGGTTTGATGCTAATGGACTCAAACACTCAAAGATATCTTGAAAAGCATAATTCATTTATGAGTGTTTATAACCACATTTAAGTATAGTTTCACAATAAACATCCAATTAAGCTCTAAAGCAGAAACTTAGCTAAATATCAACAATTAAGCACATATGGAGTCCAATTAAATCAATCATAAGGCAATTAAAATATGAAAATAATCGATAGATCAACATGCTTTCTCATGAAGTAATAAGAAAAATGATATAATACAATTAGTTTCTGAAGAATTAGATTTTGAGTCTATATTTTCTTATCTTGATCTCTATATATTTCTCTTCTCCATTTACATCACTAATTAGTTAATAAATGATTTGTAATATATAAATAAATTATTAAAAATTAAGCCCAATCTATCCGTTTTGACAGCTGAATTTTTCTGCACACTTAAGTCACTCATTTATAGAGTCTGGGCTCGAGAGTCCTCTTTGAGGAGGAGGGTATTGAAATTGTGAATTTGTGATCGAAGCAACTATTACACTGTAGGTCAACTAAAATTTACATATTTGTGTTGGTTAGATATGTAAAGGCACCAAATGGCAAACAGGTAGTAAGGTTAAGTAACAAGTAATACCGCCTTCTTTAAATGGTAGTAAGAAATACCGACGTGGAGGTGATATTAGGTATTAAAATCATAAATTAATGACTAGAATCATACGCAAGTAAATTAAGAAGCTAAAAACAAATCGATTTTTTTTTTCATTACGTTGGCAAATTAAGTTAAAAGCCCATTAAGGTGGTGCAATTGCAGAGGACGCATTGCGGAAAAGCGAGGAAAAGGGGATGAACAAGGTACGGGCTTTAAGGTCATTAACGCTCTGTTTGAAACGAGAGAAAATGAGAAGAAAGAAAAAAGATGGAGAGAAAGAGGAAGAATCTTCAGTTTTCTCTCGTTTGGATGAGGCAAGAAAACTGGCGAGAAAGAAAAAAAAAAATGGGACCCACTAAAAAACTTTTCTTCGCTAAACAGCGAAGAAAATGAAGAGAAACAACAAAGCAGGAACAGCGTGCGGCTCGGTTTTGGGTTGTCATTCGTCGGGTTGCAAGGCGTCGTGCGGGCGATCGGATCGAGCGAGAACAAATGATCGACGACGCAGTTCTGGTTCAAGCGGCTTCGCAGATATCGACAGCGACAGACGACGTGAGTTTCGGTTCAAGCAGATCTGGGCTTACGGATCTAATTGTTAGGTGGCGCAACTCACGATTCGACGAACATGGTCGACGATGGCTTGGATCCGGGCGGTGTGACTCCGATCAGCGTCAAGCGGCACACGTCCTTTCCTCTCGGTTGGATAAAGGGATGGGGGAAGGGGTGGGTGAGGAAGAAAGGGGAGGAGTGGGGAGGGGACGGGTGGAGAAAAAAGGGAGTGGGGAGGGACGGGTGGAGAAAAAAGGGAGTGGGGAGGGGAAGGGGTGGGGACGCAAATTTGGGGGTGGGATTTGGTAGGGTTTTTAAGGTTAAAATATGTATAAAAAATTATTTTTTTCTTTTTTCATTTTTTATTTTTATAAAAAAATATTCTTTAATCTTTTTTATGTTTTCTTTCTTCTCATTTTCTTTCATCCAAACAACTAAAATTTCTCTCTACTTTTCTATTTATTTTTTATTCATTTTTTCTCTTCCCATTTTCTCTCTTCCCATTTTCTCTACTCATCCAAACGAAGCATAAGTCTTAAGAACGTAGTACGTGTCTTTACGACAAGCTTCATGCAGCATGCATGATGACACTTTGCACAATGACGTGTCTTCTGGAAGGGAGCTGTTGACCATAATTTGACCAACACTCGTACAGTCGTATTTAATAGTTAACACCTGTAACCAAAAAAAAAAAGTTAATACCATCATCGCATATAAACACCTTTTTTTATTATGAAACAATATTTTTTATGTGTGTAAGTTTAGAAAAAGAAAACATGTCATATTATTTTTTCAATTGAATTTAAAATTAACAATATTCAATTATTCTTCATAAAAAAAGATATATATATATTCAATTGTTATTATCACTTGACAGTACAAGCGTTATGGATTTTCACATCGCATTTAAAAGACAGATATATTTTTAAGTAAATCCTCAAATTAGTACTCCAAAAATTATAGTCTCAGTACATTAGTTTTTTAAAATATATTTTTAATAAAATAAAATTTAAAAAATATAAAACATCATTACATTCTTCCTTTGGGTGCTCTATATTAGTCTTCTATAAAAACTGAAATTAGTGACGTTTTATACCTTTTAAAGATTTATTTAGTAGAAAAGTTTTTGGAAAACTGATATGATAATCCTTAGAAGACCAATTTAAGATTTCACTCTATTTTAATTTGTTGAATATGAATATTTCCCTGTAAAAATCAATGAAAAAGTTTTCTGTATAAGAACAAAATACATGAACCCAGAAGCAAAATAATTTCACCTAAGTGGACGAAAGAGGAAATACATTATTTGAACTGCAAGTTAAAGATTTTTTTTTCTAAAATTATAACTATCATACATGTAAAAGCATTTTTTAAAAGTTTTTTTGAGGCATGACCACCACAATCTTTTTTTTTTTTTTTATGATGACCCCACAATCTTAAGTCTTAACTATCATCTGCCTTTACATATAAAATTAATTTAATTGACAAAAGTGTGAAAATTCATTTGGTCATAAATTTAAAAAACATTTATCCATAAATGGAAGATATGAATTGTAGAGATTACTAATTACGTATTTGAATCTCCTGTAATTATAGGGGTGCAGTTATATAATGGAAAAGAAGAGCATGTGACACTCACTTTGTTGGACATACTATTACTTTCTCTTGCTAATTACACCCATGCCATACTGTGGATCCAAATCTGACTAATTACTGTTAGTTAGTGTTTGCTCTCTCTACATCTCCGTCCCTTTTATAAATTATTGGCTGCCATACATTTTAGGTTTAGCCCAAAAGTGGGGACCAAAAATATTGGATTACAAGCCCATAAATAATAAGAGCGAGCCTTCTTAGTGGACGACGCCTTTATTTATATAGAAATATATATATATATATATATTATG
Source organism: Ormosia semicastrata (assembly GCA_029884595.1). Classification (NCBI taxonomy): domain Eukaryota; kingdom Viridiplantae; phylum Streptophyta; class Magnoliopsida; order Fabales; family Fabaceae; genus Ormosia; species Ormosia semicastrata. Next base: position 23,987,540 of record JAQQTO010000055.1, on the reverse strand, counting down.
TACTATATAGAAATATTTTTTACACACCACTTTTTTGTATCTTTTATTTATAGACTAAACTCTTAAATACGTCATCCAAATATTACATATCACTACATTAGTCTTTTAAAAAAAAATTATCAAATAAATTCTTCAAAGATATAAAACATCACCATGTTCGACCTTATGGAGGATTAATGTGAGGCAACAAAAGAATGAATGTGGTGATGTTTTATATCTTTGATGGACTTATTTGGTAAAAAAAAATCTTTGAAGGACTAATGTAGTGACACTATAATCATTGGAGCACCAGTTTAGAGGTTTATTTTTATTTATATCTACTTGTTTGAAAAAAATAAGAGAGAGAGAGAGAATTTATTGAAAAGTATATTTTCTTATTTTTATTATTTAAGAAAAAAATTATGTAAAAATAATGTAAGAAAAGTGGTTTACAAATAACATTGGAATTAGGAAGAAGATCTGTCAATCCTGTGAGTCCAAAGATATAAGTGTAAGTGTAAGTATAATGGCTAAAAGATGAAGAAGAAATACGACAAATATTGGAAAAATCCCAATGGTCTAAACATGGTGCTATTAATTACTATTGTATTTGATCCTAAGCACAAACAGTGATATGTCAGTTGGTCGATTAATCAGATATTTGATTTGGACGAGGCGGTTAAATTGTAAGATAGGTTGGATTCTTGTTTGGAGTCACTTTTTGAGGAATATAATTGTCGGGAAGGGGTCTCAAAGTGATACACAAGAAACACAAGTTGATGAAAATGATGACGATGATCCCTATTGTTGGAATCAATTTTTAAAATCAACCGGGTGAAAATCGAATGTCAAATATGAGCTAAAGAAGTATTTGAAAGAAGATTTAGAGATCACTCAGGACTTAGATATTCTAAGTTGGTGGAAGCTAAATTCAAGTCGATTTCTACTCCTTGCAAACATCACTTGGGAGGTATTGGTCATACTTGTCTCCACTATAGCGTCTGAGTCTGCATTTAGTACAGGAGGAATGGTGTTTAATCCTTATCGTAATTCCCTATCACCTAAAATGGTAGAAGCACTTGTCTACACACAAGATTGGTTGAAAGGAACACCCTTCTCATTGCTTTCTAAAGAGGACTTTGAGCAACTTGAGAGATTTGAACAAGGTAGGTTAATATTAATGTTCCACATTTATGGTATTACTTATTGCTTATTATATTATGTTTTCATAAGTAATGAGATGTTGTTCTTCTTTTTTGCAGAGATGGTTTCTCAACAAGATGTTCTTTGTTCTACTGCTATTTCTCTTTATGATGATTGAAGGGGATATATTTTCTTGTATTTGTTCTACTGTTATTTTTTATCTTAAGATAATTGTGTATTGGACTGAGTTTGTATTAGCATATTAAACAATTTATTTGTATTTTTTTCTTGTTATTCGTTTTAAAGTTTGAATGGATATTTACTTACTATCACATCAACTTCTCACATGAGATTCCCTTAATTGTAAGCGATTATATTAACTTTTATTTTAACTCAATCAACTATTTTATTTACTTATCTGCTAAATTGTGAACTATTATGGAAATGACTAGTGTTGTCTTAGCACATTTCCTTTTGAGGGAGAAGTATCAAGCATGCTTGTGTAATGTTAAGCCTTATTGTAAGAAGGGAATAAGGATGGAAAATTCCTATGCATACTTGTTTTGATAGTTCCTTCTTCAATTTTCTATGATGAAACAATAGAATTGGAATAGGATGCAGATGAGGAGCAGACAAAGAATGCTTATAGACGTTTGGCCAAATTTTATCATCCAAATGGTATGTATCTTCATCTTAGCTGCTACTTCTTTTCTTGAAGTGTCATATGAACTTTATCTATCAACTTGCTATTTGACAACGCTGATTACGGTGGCCTGCTCCTTTATTTGATCCTATATTAATCATATCTAACAGCAATATGTTAATGTGTTCATTCAATATGAAGCTAAGCAACTGCAACTACTTAGCATTGTGTCTTTTACATCTTGTTTTAAATGTTAGTCTGCTAGAACGTGTAATATATATATATCATAAGTATGTTCCTATGAGGCAGTTGTGGCTTGTGAGTATTTCTTTTCTAAGTGTTTCTCCAACTGTGTGCTATACAACCTAGTTGTGATATAGTTCTGCTGTGCTGCTGTTGTCTCTTAAAGACGAATATAACCTCTCGATACATAATAACTCTTTTTACTTTACTCTTCAAGTCTATGATGGCAGAGGAAGGTGAAACTGCAGAAGCTAGGTTCATCAAGATTCAAGCTGCTTATGAATTGCTTATAGATTAGGAGAGGCGAAGACAGTATGATATGGATAACTAAGTCGACCCTATGAAGGTAATATTTTTATGTTCCTGATTATCTTGATGGTTGACTGGGTACTTGTTCTTTATCATTCATATAGAGGAACTTTAGTATTCTAATTTACACTTTGTTTTGTACTTTTCATGAGCTTGGAACTTGTTATATGGGACTTTAACTGGATCATAATATGCTCTGTGATTACTAGCTTCAAGCTTGAATAAATTCTTTACAGCTATAGTGTTGCAGTGTCTCTTTCAATTTCTTCTTTTATTTTTCAAGCTGGTCAGTAAAACTAATATCTATTATTTGAACTGTACGGCAAAACTAAATGTTAAGATATTAATGAATACTAATGGTAATGACCATTCAAACTGCTTCATTTTTTTAATCCTATAGGAAGGAAAGACATGTTATGACTTTCTACCCTTTGTGTAAGCGTGGCAGACTGAGATGAACTTCAACGAATAACTATTATTTCATCTTTTGTACAGAGAACACACTTTGAATGGTTTGCTTTCCATTTTTATAATCAGTGATACAGCCTGAAACAACATTATCTCTAAGCGTTGCTTTGTAAACTCTTAAAATGGATAATGGATGTATTCTTTCTTTTGTAATTAGAATACATAACTTTTCTTCTTATTCTTGATTGATGCGGTGTTTTGTTTCCTTTAGGCATCTCAGGCATGGATGGAGATGTTTGTTTATGATGTTAATCCCCCTATTACTAGGTAACATTAATTTTCATTGTCCAGTTCGAAAAATTAAATCTCATATTCACCTTACCCACAAGACCAATTGAGGAATTGTTGAGGTGGATTGCATTTTTTACCTCTCGTCTGTGAATTAGGCAGAATTTTTAATTAGAAATATAAAATCATACATGAGCCTCCACGTAATAGATTAAGCATTTTGGAGAGTTGGCCTTTGACGTATTTGTTATCCAAACTTAAACACATGCTTTCACTTGATCAATCTTCAACTTGACAATTAATAGTTGCAGTAGCCATGATGAATCATTAGTCCTTACTTAACATATATACTAGCATGTTCTATAATAAAAATATAGTTACTGGCATGATGAATCACTATTAGTGATTTTCTGTAATCGTGCGATACTGCATAATGTGACTGCCATCTCAAAACAGTGGCATTAGCAGCTTTAACTTATTGCCAAAAAACTGTCTACTACTTGTTATGTTTAAATACTTTGTGAGGTTGTTAACAAAATTGGACTTCCATGGAAGCTTGTAATGTGGTGTATATTGTTCAAGTGTAACTTATTGCATTGATATTATCTTAATTTACTTCAGGATGAGTGTTGTTGCTTACCTTGCAAATTATTTGTCTCGTGTGGAGTTTCTTTCAGCTGCATAGGTAATTCTTTCTTACTTCAAATACTTCCATTTTTTAAACTGATTGTTAATTGATTTTCTGAAATGGTTACTTGGAAAAATCAAATTTGAACTGGTTTTTTGAACTGGTTACATAGAAAACTGATTTTGAATTGGTTTTTAAATTGATTTTTTGAACTGGTTCTATGAAAAAATTAATTCTGAACTGGTTTTTGAACTAATTTTCTAAATTTATTCTATGAAAAAATCGATTTTCAACTAGTGTTTTGAATTGGTCCCGTGGAAAACTGGTTAACCAGTTCAAAATCGATTTTGAACTTGAATTGGTTCTGAAACCCAAATCGATTCTAAACTTGAACCGACTCTAAATCTAAACTGGTTTAAAATTGGTTTGTTGAACCAAAATCAACTTGGCCCTAAAAGAGAACCGATTCAATTTTCAAAATCGAACGACTTTACTGGTTCGGTTCGGTTCGATTTTTTATGCCAAACCGAACCATGCATACCCCTAATTGTTCATATGCTTAGAGAGGCCAACTTTGCAGCCAACTTCCTTGCAAAGCTGGGAACTACTTATTCTGATGTTTATAGGATTTGGGAGCTCCCTCCTCCAGGTCTTCAAAGCTTGCATTTAGCAAACTTGGCAAGGGTTTCTTTCTTAAGATCTTAGTTGTTTTGCTTGGGTTGATTCGGGTTTTGTGTAGCTAGTATGCATGTAGAGGCAAATGGTACTTATTTGTGGTTTTTGACAAATAAAGGTTCTTCATAATGTTCATGGAGGTTGATATGTGACTAAGCAAGTTAGATCAAGGTGGAGCTATAATAAATTTTAAAAAGGTGACAGAATATTCACCAAGGTAGAGATTTGTTAGGATTTTAGCTCATATTTATTGATAAGGATCGGTTTTATTTATGAAGCATGGAGACCAAGGAATGAAGCTTAGAGACCAAGATTGCTTGGAAAGTAAGGAGGATTGCTTAGAAACCAAGGATGCTTAGTTATAAATAGAACCAATAGCCTAGATGTATGGTGACAGTGAGAATAAGTGACAAAAGGGCTTTTTTGGTTATGAGAGAGGATGTACAAGGGAAATTGAGCTAAGTATGAGTTAGGCTTTTAATTACATGATTATTCTTCTACTATATTTTTTCTCTCATGGTGGAATTTTATCTTCTAGGATAGACATAGGCATACAACTTAGTGAACCACATTAAATTTTTGTAGTTCTATACTCCTATTGTCATCTTATTTATTGACTCTCTTTGATAGCACCCCAACATTGTTCTCATCATTAGATAAGAGTTAACAAGTAACTCATATAATGCACTTAATGATTTTGAAAATATTTACTATTTTAATTTATAGGATAATTACTTAAAATTTTATTAACTATAATTCTTATATAATATAATAAGAGATAAATAAGCAATTTATAAGTAATATTTAAATATAAAATATGCAACATTTGTGTAAAAATAAATTATTAGAATCATAGCATATATCCATTAAATAGGCCACCTTAACTTAGGTGAAGATGAAATTATAATGAAAACTTAGGCAAAAGTTTTAATTAATTTATAACTTCACCATGTATTAGTATTGTTTAAAAAAAACTAAAAACTTTACTACGAACTAATAAACACCAAAGTAAAAATCAACTTGGGTTGGAGTGAGTTGGTTGGATTCTCCTCCCTTAAACAAGTGGTCTAGAGTTCGAATTCCAATTCTTACGTATGAAAAAAATTCAAGTTGGAAGGAGACTTCCACTTTAAGTGGTGCTTTCAATTTCTCTGTTAGAAATTAGTTACTGCTATCGACGGTAGGTATTCTCAGTCAAAGACAAAAAAAAAAACATATTAAATTAAAAACTTTAAAGGAAATGTTAGTAATATAATTTTTTAGATATTTTTAATATTTATTTTATTATTAATTTATCTTATATATTTTAAAAAATTATTAAGAGAAAAATATTAATAATATTTATTTTTAAATTAATAATAGAATAAATATTAAAAAAATATTTAAAAAATATATTTAATATTTCTTGAACTTCAAAATATGAATTGATGTGCCATGATTGGCTGTCGGTTGCGCACTGAATATGTAACATTGGGTTGGGCAAGGGATTTTGCAAGAAAGAAAAAAAAAAGGTCACATATTGGGAAAGTTCTTTAACATTTTCAAAGCATACACTAATCCAATCAAAATATAACATTTATCATTTATAACCAAATATATTATTAAATTAAATAATAAAATATTATTAAATTAAATATTAACAATTATAAAACTACTCAAAGTAATACCTACAAAATATCGAATTTCTCCAAATATTGGGGCATGGTTAGCCGTTGCAAATTATTCAACAGATTTTATAAAAAGTCGTTTGCCACGCGTTCAGTTTTAATTTATAAATGAATTGCAAACTGTTTTAATCATTTCAACACATTTTTTTCCCTCTTTGTCTACGCATGCTGATACTTTCTGCAAATTGGAGAAAAAAAACCATAATTCAAGTTAACCCGAAACTGATTAGTTTAACTTTAAAATTATGATGCTTATAAAAGAAGCCTTAAAATTATGATACACATTACACAGTAAGATAAAGGAATTATGATGCATAATTAATTGTTTTAGTCTTTAAGGTGTGAACATTGCTACGGTCAACTCAATTTGTTCAACTTTTTGTGTATGGTAAGTTGGTAACTTGTGGCAATCTATAAGCCCAACCTAACCAGTATACTTAAAACTTCCTTGCTTCATAAGATACTAATTGATCTATAATCTTTCATTAAAATATTAATACGCAACATGAAGTTGTAGTATCAGTTCTAACTTGAGCTGATATTAGTTTTATTTAATTTAATTTATTTGCATGACTAACAATAATAATAAGTCATTAAGGTTAGCTCAACTCACAAGATCAAACTGTATTGACAAAAAAGTTTCGAGCTCGATTTTTACTTATTATTTTGAATGGGATTTAAATAAATATTTGAATAAGATTGACAAATGTAATTTTCTCCTATGTACGATGGTTGTAACGGTAGTGTAAAGGAATAAGTACTTACAAAAAGTAATATGATACTCAAGTTAAACAGTACACAGTGTATGTATTGTTTTGAATTAGAGTGCATACTTTTGATATCTTGTGTCATATTTATATAAACATTTTGAGTTATAAGAATCATAGTCAAATTTACATTAAATACTTATTAATTAATATAATAATTCAATAAAATTGTTATTTTTTATAATTAATTCTTCTATTTATTTGAGATATAATTGTTTTTTTAATTTATAAGGGACTTTGTAAGAGATTTGTTCTTTATAAATAAATAAATTTACTTATCTAATAACGTATATAAACATCTAGATTCCATTCTAGTAGATTGAATTGTTCATAAACCGTTAACTCAAAACTTGGTTTAGAGCACTTATATGTAAGTATTATTGTAAAATCCTGTCGATGAAAGTTGTAGTATGCCCTAACCTTTAGGATGAGGCAACCTTGCATCTCTTCAAACTCTTTTTCTTGTTACAATCTTTTAAAACTTTTGTTCATATAAAAAGCAACAATAATAATTAGAGCATGTTTTGATTTATTTAATTTTTAAGGAATTAGATTTTTTTAAGCTCACTCACAGATATTTTAATTATAAATTATTTTAAACATAAATAATTAAGTTAATCCAAACACAAACTAAAAATAATAATTAAATACATTGCACCAAAAAAAATTGACACAATATATGTTACATTTATCTAAATTGTCATTTATCACGTTCATATATACTTTATCCATATTTATCACATTCATATTATTTATCGCATTCATATATACTTTATCTTAGTTTCCCTTTACCATTATTATTATTTTTGAAATTTATTATTATTAGTAGTAGTCGTAGTAGTACACCTTCAATTATAGAAACTCTATCTTTATAGTGTTCACTATAATTTTGTTTCTTAGGTGTGTTTAATAGGCACCATTAATGCATCTTCGTATACTTTTAAGGGGTAGAATTGGTTTAGTCATTTAAAACAAATGGTGTAAGGTCTTTACTAAGGTAAATGACCCATGTTCAATTTCCATTTCCCTCGAACTTTCAGCTGAGAAACCTAACTGCTCTTTGCTTATATCATTAAGGATTAAGATCTTCTCCAATCAAAGACAAATTAAAGTGGGATGCAGTTATTAATTTAATAATTAGTAATTATTTACTTATATTTTTATTTAAAATTTTATCATAAAAATATTTTTAAAAGTTAAGATCTTCTTTAATTTATTTTAAATGAAGAAGATCTTAATCCTATCGTTAAGAAATCAAAACAAACCCAATAAAAAAAAAACTCAAGTGTTGATATTTTTACTGCTTAATTTTTAGTGATGAAAAATTAAGTTTAAAATAACGTTTTTTTGTATGAAAAAAATGTTTTAAAAAATTAACTTTATATAGAAAAATAATATTTAGTACAATGATTAAAACGAAACATCTTTATTTAATGATTTAATAATAAATTATTATTATTGAATATTAATACCTATTCAAGGATTTTCATATTTTATTCAGTTAAATTTTTGATGGACAAAAATTTCTAAAAAAATTATTTTCGACATATATTAAATAAAACTAATAAATAGATTTCAGTACTGTATTTTTTAACACGAAATTAAAAATTTAAGAGTGATAAGTTGCTCTTCTAAAGCCTAAATCTTAGTGGAATACAAAGAAAAATTATTATTTATATATATTTTTGGTACATAATTATTAATTATATTAATTATTATTATTTATATCTAATAACCTTAAAAAAGTTTTAAAAAATCACGTAATTCTACCAAAAAAAAAAATAAACCACATTATCATCATGTCTAAAAATGATAAATTCCTTGATAGGCATGGTCTATCACGTCATCTAGTAAATATTCAAATTATTATTTAATATATATAAAATACTTTTAAAGATTGGTACAATTCTATGATAGTTTCTAAAATTTTATATATATTAAATAATGATTTGAGTACTTATAATAGATCATATCTAATTAAGAATTACTCTTTAAAAAATTCTTCTAAAGCGAGATTCTATTTAAAGTGAATAAGTAAAAATGTATCTACTTTTAATTTAATAGGTTTTATATTTACTCTATCATATAAAGTCATAATTTGTCATAATTCAAGGGTAATTTAGATAATTTATATTTAATAGGTTTTAATTGAATTACATTGTAACTTTCAATTGCTTGCTTCCCAATTTAATTTAGTAAAGTCATAATCTCTTTTGGATTTTGTATGTTTTAATTTAAGTAATTTATTTTTTCAAGTATATTTTTATTATTTCTAAATTTCTATATATATATATATATATATATATATCTTAATTACTTTAAAAAATTAATTTCTATATTTATTATCCACTTAACAATTTTTAAATGTTTTATAGAATAAAAAAATATTTTTTAATATTTTAAATTTCTTAAGAAATTATCTTAATTATTACTTGATACTTTCTAAGCCTAACAATTGATGAGTTAAATATGTTTATATGATTATCTATTATTTACTTTTTAATTTTGAATTTTTTTCTTATCATTTATTATCTTACTTAACTAATTTTCAATTGATTTTAATTGTCTTTCGTTGACTCCGGTCTCCACTAAAATATTGAATGATCGTCTCTCTCCTTTAATGTTTCCTCTCCATAGCAATTGGATCATCATCTCCCCCCTCAGGCTTTATCAGTCGAACATTTTTATATTTGTCATTTCCATCATTCTTTTTGTTTGGTCTCGACTATTCTCAACATTTTGTGGCTTCTTTTCTATATATTAGTGATGTCATTTCTATCCATTCTCAACTAGTGATACGTTGTCCACCATCTCTGCACCTTAATCATTTGCTTTGTTGCTTTAATTTTTCATTCTCCATGTTTGACGAATTAAGTTTGATTATCATCTATCAAATGGGACAACGCTTTAATACTCTTCGAGTTGGTTGTGGCTTAACGCATCTTGGTCAAATCATATGTTGCTACGAAGATGCAAAAACTATAGTTCATTGCTCACGAGATTGTAAGTTTGTTGTCCAAATTTAACTTTTATTAGGATTTTCAAACATGGAAGGATTCATGTCTTTATATATTTATAATTGGTTAAAGACTTTTTCTTCTCAACATAGAGAGACTCTCTTCTTGATGACTTTATGACAAATTTGGTGCTCGCAAAATGCTATAATTTTTTAGATAGCAAATTATGCAACATATGCATATTTTTTATTAATTTATTTTTGTCATATATTAATTCCTTTTCCTAATATGATTTTTTTTTCAAGGTTTACTCATAGGTTTAATTTAAGATTTTCATAATTAATTATGTTTATGACATTTGCTTAAGCATTTATGTAATTCTCTTTACAAGACCTTAATGAAACATATTCATTATGTATTAGTGCATTTTATTGTAATAATCAGTTTTTTAAGTTGATCATGCTTATAATATGGAAATAAAATAAAATGAACAGTAAATAACCTTTAAAATTAATGGTGTTTTATATTTTTTATTTTAGATAATATTATTTCGATATAATTATTGTTCACTTTATTATCTTATTATTATTTTATTATTTCATCAAACTTATATTTTCGATTTAACAAATATATTTTACATTATAGAATTTTAATACTTTTCATTATTATATTTATAATCACTATGTAATATATATTAAATACATACTAAATATTACTATAAACAAATCCTTTATTTATTAAAAAATAATAAATAATTTAATTAAATTTTTAACCTCATAACAAATAATTTTGATATTTTTATCATTAATAATATATATATTTTTTTATACTCATTCTAATATTATTTATCATACTTATTTTTTTATTTTTTTCATTTAATCAAATCTAAATATAAAAAAAGTGTAAAAATAATAATAATATATAAACATCATTTTCCCATAACAAAAATATATATAAAAATTAAAACCGTATAACGTACATATAAAAATGCTAGTTCACTTTATAAATAATTTATGACAGCTTATCACGAGTCAAAAAACATGAGAAAAAAAGAAAAAAAAATTAAGAAAACAGAAGAGAATAGAAGAAAAGGGTAAAACAGCGTAGACCAAGTCAAATCACAACAACAACGTTCAACATCATGAGGCACAGCCCAACACTTGAAACCTTTACACTCGCTACCCTCACCGACCTGTCATTCCATTGCAAAATGCAAAATAATCTCTCTTTCATTCTCACCCACCCGTCACTATATCAAAACCCCCATCAGTTTCTTTTTCCCTTTTCCTCTTTTTCTCTCTTCTTTCTCACTCCTTAAACTTTCTCTCTGTAAAACTCTCTCTCTTCTCTTTCTCTCTCTTCCCCTCTATGTTTCTCTCTCTTCCATGAGAGTTCATACAGAGAGAACCTTAAGCCATAGGTAGCCATGTCTCTTAGGAGGGTCTTCCGCTCCCGCAAATTCTCCAGATCCTTCAAGGAAGCCACCGCCCTCGACGCCGCCGCCGGCAACCGGGACTCCGGCGAGGAACCGCCGTACGGCAATGCGTGGTCGACCATGCTGCCGGAGCTCCTCGGCGAGATCATAAGCCGAGTCGACGCCGCCGAGGACCAGTGGCCCAACCGCCAAAACGTCGTCGCTTGTGCCTGCGTCTGCAAGCGCTGGAGAGACATCACCCGCGAGATCGTGCATTCCCCTTCTCACACCGGCAAAATCACTTTTCCCTCTTGCCTCAAACAGGTGCTGTTTCAAAAATCGATTTTTTTTTTGGGTATCTGTTTTTTTTGCTTTTAATTTTTCCTGAATTAGCTTTTTGATTGATGGGTGTGGCTTGAATAAGATATATACCCTTCAAAAAGGTTGAATGCTTTGGTGGTTGTTTTATTTGTTTTTAAAAAAAAATTGGTTTTTTTTTGTTTGATGTTTTGTTGGTCATTATTGGGGGACTCATCAATCTGTTAAATTTATTTGTTTATAGATGTTTGTGGAATTAAAGCTTTGATTATTTATGTCATGATTGAATGGTTCAATTAGTTTAGGTAGTAAATGTTTTTATTGGTGCAATTACATTTTGTTGGGATCAAATCCTGGGATTCTCCTTTCGTAGGCAATTTGTAATCCCACTATAAATCCTTGCTGAGTTCGGTGGTTTGCCCTGCCTTGGAACGGAGAGAGCCTCCGCCCACTCTAAACTTTTTAATTACCAAAAATTACATTTTGTTGTGAGGATCAGCAGTGATTTTGGGATCTATGCATAGGCCATGGCAATAATTTGGTAGTGCCTTAAATTCATATTGGCCTGGCCCTATTGCTGCTTGGAAAACTGCAGTAGTTTGAAACGAAAGGATGGTATAAAGTGCAAATTCGGTTATTAAGTTTTTATTATTGGTTATTGCAGTTTTATCTATGTGGAGTGGCAAATATTGAAGAATTGGAAATAGTGATCCATTTTGATTGATATTTGAGGGATTTTTCAGATAAGAATAGTCATCATGTTTGCAGTGCACACGTAGGTGAATCGAGTTTCATCTGATTTTTAGCAGATAAAGATTACTCGTTTGCATAATGTATATTAGCTCTATAACTGTTACCTAATTCTTGCTTACGTATGTGATTTTATCTCTGCAATGCTTTACTCAATAAAGGATGGTAATTTATTGTGATGAGTGTTTTCTTTTCTTTTAATGACTTCGTCATAATTTTGATGAGCATTCTGTTATATTAATGGCTATTATTTGTTTATCTTGTATTTAATAAGATGTTGAATTTAGGAGGTTTGGAGTTGACAATATTGTTATGTTTTGATGACTTGCAGCCAGGACCACGTGACCTTCCCCATCAATGTCTTATAAAGCGGAACAAGAAGACCTCAACATTTTACCTCTATCTTGCCCTTACACCATGTGAGTAAGTATTGTATTGGTAAAAGGCCTTTTTTTGCCTGTTCCAGATATGGATGAAAATGAATTATGGCTGGAATTGAATAATCTCCTGTGCTTTTCCTATGGGGTAGTGTGTTGACAATATAAAGTCCTATGATGCCTGTGTATAGACTAGAACTGGGCAGCATCTCATTTGTCAAGCGTATGACTCAACCCTTTCTTGTTTGACTAGATATGCTATCCTTTTGTTCATCAAAACCCCGAAAATTTGAAGGGCTTTGTAGTTTGCCAACATGTAAAGTGACTTTTATTTATATTTATAGATTTATAGATGTAAACGAAAAATATTTGTCAAACTACATGACTCTACCCTGTCAGTTGACCAGACGCAGCCTAAGTTGACTTGCTTCAGTCAACTTATAGAACCTACCTTCCTTGTTCAATTTACTCATCTTAAGTAGTTTGATTTCCAAAAATAAGAAAACAGAAACAAAAAGGAGTTGAAGTCTTCCAATAATATGTTATGCTTATGAACAATAATTGGAGGTGTTATTCAGAGATAGAAGTGGAAGGATTTATGATTTGTGTTGTGCTTGTGGAAGTGTAATGTGGGAAATATGCATTCATTTATTTCTTTCTAATATATTGAAAGAAGAAATTTTATTAACATATAAGAGGGAGATTTCGAGGAGGCTAAGGTACCCTCACAAAAGGCCTTCCTTGGTGAAGCTTCATTTCTCAAGAAGGGACCAGTACTCCAGTAGTAATAAAAGAGTAGAAGTTATACAAAGTAGCTTTAATACAGATTCTGATGTGTTGGGAGTTAGATAGATTATTTTGCATTAAAGCATGGCATCAATAGTTACTTAATTCTAACACCTTGGTTTTGCAGCATCCTAAATTTCTTAGAGGTTGTGAAGAGTGTGTTGGTTTAGCTTCTGAGAAAGAACTTTCAACGATTTTTATTATGTTAATCTGGTAAATAGCTCATTTGGTAGTAATTTAGAGGTCTTGAAATTAATTTTCTGTTTGATTTAATATGTGACATTGCTTAAATAGACCAAAGGTGAGAAAGACTCTAGGATATGGTTGATCATGATACAGGCTATCAATTAGTTAGCTTTATGTTGTGCATTTGCCCTTTCCCTTCGAAGGAGCAGTCTGTGTGGTTGTCATATGAGAAATCAAATAGAGCTATGGAATTCCAATTCTTGACTAATTATTGGTAGCAACATTATTTACTGTAAAAGTATGTTTGGTGGAGGTGAAATTTTGAATCTTCAATTTGTTGAAAGAGCTGTGAAACTTTTAAAACATTAGTAAAATCAGAATATTATGAGGCATTGTAATAAATCAATGTAATTTGTGACCTAGTTGATGGTAGCAATGATTATATTTTCAAATGATGGTTGTCCAAGGCTTATTTTTCTCAATGCTTCATGAGATGTCATCTTGATGATAGTGCATAATTTGTGATTTCTCTTTTGCATTTTCTTTGATGTGCTGGAAATTTATGCCTCATTTTTTTTCCTCTTTCCTCCCCCACCCCTCTCCTTGCCAGCATTCACAGATAAAGGGAAGTTTCTGTTAGCAGCTAGGAGATATAGGTGTGGTACTCATACTGAGTATATAATATCACTTGATGCTGATGACTTATCCCAAGGAAGCAATGCTTATGTTGGAAAGTTAAGGTAAAACTTTCTTAACACAAAAAGAAAAATTATCCTCTTTAGAAACGAAATAGAAATTTTTTTTCTGTGCTTCTTCTTCCTTTCTTTTTTTCTTTGGTTGACTGGTGAGGTCTAGTATTTGTAAGATATGACCACTCTTCACCTTTATTTACAGACGGTTTGTGTTTTCAAAATGCTTTTAACTCACAGCTACTTTTGTTGTTAAAACTAACCTTCTAGTATCTCTTTCATGGTTGCCTTGGTGAGAATTAGAACTTCTTCAATCACAAAACAATACCTAGAAGTATAAAAAACAGTTGTCATATGAACTTTTATTTGTTCATTTTCATTTTAAATGTTTGAACATCTCAGTGACCTATCTGAACCACCCCTCCTCCCTCCTCCTCCCCCCCCCCCCCCCCCAAAAAAACAAACAACAATCATTGAAGCCTTTTCTCATTAGGTGTGGTCAGTTACATGAATCAAACGACGCGACTGTGTTCTATCAAATACCAAATCTTTCGATAGGCCATTTTGGTCTAAATCCTTTCTAATGGTTTCATGTAGGGTTTTTCTTGGTCTCCCTCTCCTTCTAATTATGGGGCTATCTTCCATTTGACCAACTCTTCTAATTGAGCTTTTATTGGTCTTCTTCTCACATGTCCAAACTATCTTAGGCGCAAATCTACCATCTTTTCTTCAATAGGTGTCACTCATACTTTCCCTCTAATACATTCATTTCTAATCTTATCATTTAATAGGAACCAAGGTGTCTCATTATAGAAAAGTGGAAATAATCCTAATTACAAAGGTAGAAAAAGAAAAAGGAAAATGAAAAGATAGAGCAGACTTCGAGGGTCTACAAGCCTCCCTGCCCAAAGGCCTTAATACCTTCCTCAATTTTGGTCTAAATCCTTTCTAATGGTTTCATTTAGGGTTTTTCTTGGTCTCCCTCTCCTTCTAATTATGGGGCTATCCTCCATTTGACCAACTCTTCTAATTGGGCTTTTATTGGTCTTCTTCTCATATGTCCAAACCATCTTAGGCGCGATTCTACCATCTTTTCTTCAATAGGGGCCACTCCTACTTTCCCTCTAATATATTCATGCCTAATCTTATTATTTAATAGGAACCAAGGTGTCTCATTATAGAAAAGTGGAAATAATCCCAATTACTAAGGTAGAATCAGAAAACTGAAAAGGAAAATGAAAAGATAGAGCAGACTTCGAGGGTCTACAAGCCTCCCTGGCCAAAGGCCTTAACCTTCCTCAATTTCTGCCGCCCTCCTCCTCTCCCTTCTCTTCACATTTATCCCCACTCACCCCAACTGAATTTCCCCTTCTCACCCATTTACCACTGCCACGTAGGCAGTCTATTATGTTGCAGCTCATTTTCCCCACCCTGCCCTTACTGCACCTATGGGCTGATCCATTGCTTCCCTTTCTACCATTCCTCACATATACCAGGGTTCTATAATTTTCTAATCTTTTTAGCCATCTCGTCCCACTTATAGTTAGCACTTGTGTTTCCCAAATCTTTTCCTTCAAATCTTCCTCAAAAAGCTCATTTGATATCCTCCCTTTTGTTGTCACCATTTGATCCTTGGGGCCTTGTCTTAGCCATTTTTCCTTGCTCTCGTCTTTACACATATTTATAACCAAAACCCTGTGTTGGGTAGGGAAGCTCTCTACAGGGATGACTTTGCAATCCATGCAAAGCTTTCTATTTGATTTTCTTATAAAAAAAGAAATCGTTTTGAGAGCGAGAAATCCCACTTTTGTACGTGATAAGATGCTCTTTCCTCTTTCTAAAACAAGTTTTAGCTATTGTGAAATCGAAAGCTACCGAAAATTCTAGAATGGCTTTACCCTGCGTATTAGCTTCTCCTAGGCCATACGCCCCATGCAAACCCTCGGACCCCCTAGATTCACTCCCTCCATGTCCATTTAGGTTCTCTCCTAGAAAAATATTTTCTCCTATAGGTATTTCTTGGACTAAACCTTCTAAATCCTCTCATAATTTTATCTTATATTGCTTGTCTAATCCTACTTAGGGTGCATATACACTGATAACATTAAAATTATCTTGTTCCCACTACAAACTTTAATGCTATGATCCTCCGACCATAGCTTGGACCTTGGAGTTTGTTAGTCTCATCTAAATAAATAAAAAAATTATGTGAATGTATGGTCAATCTTTTGCTTCTTGTATTGACCACTTAGTTGCTGAAATCTCTTCACAGCTCGGATTTTCTTGGCACCAACTTCACAATTTATGACAGCCAGCCGCCCCATAATGGTGCAAAACCATCAAGTGGCAGGGCTAGCCGTCGTTTTGCCAGCAAGCAGATAAGCCCTCAAGTTCCTGCAGGTAACTTTGAGGTGGGGCAGGTCTCGTACAAGTTCAACCTTTTGAAATCAAGAGGGCCACGGAGGATGGTTTGCTCACTGAAGTGTCCTGTCTCATCATTGGGTGAAAGTTCAGATAGCGTATCTCCGGATGGCCATAAGATGCACAGTAGAGAACATGCTGCTTCTGGCTACTCAATCTTGAAGAACAAAGCTCCAAGGTGGCACGAACATTTACAGTGCTGGTGCTTGAATTTCCATGGTCGTGTGACAGTAGCATCAGTGAAGAACTTCCAGCTGGTTGCTACTGTGGACCAAAGCCAACCAGGAGGGAAAGGAGATGAGGAAACAGTTCTCCTCCAGTTTGGGAAAGTAGGGGATGATACTTTTACCATGGATTACAGGCAGCCCTTATCTGCTTTCCAGGCGTTTGCCATTTGCTTAACTAGCTTTGGCACTAAACTGGCATGTGAGTAATATAGTTTTGGTGTCACTTTGCTTATTTATTCTGTGGATGTTTAAGTGAATAGTTATTTTTTGTTAATTTTTTTTTTACTCGGCTTTGAGTCTACAATTTGATTGCAGGAAGCTTGTTGTAAATGTTATATTAATAGGACATGACATCTTCCATAATCAAATATATTGGTCTCTACCCGCAGTTGATCTTTTTAATTTTTATTTACATTAGTGCGTGCATGCTATGGCAGTTATTTTAATCCCTGAATTTAGGTAGACCTAGTAATTTCTACTGTTATGCAAAATAGGAAGTCCTACAATAACCTTAATGTGGAGGCTCCGAGACAGTTATGTTTGTTAGTAAAAATTGATGTGGTGTCCTGACTGGCATTGATGAACTGGAGGAATGAGGAATGTATGTATCTGAATTTGACATAAATTGATGACGACCAAAGATGGAGGTAATGTAGAAGACCCTGTTGGGAGAAGGGGTTCATTATTAAGGAAGGGTTTTGATACAAGACCATATGAACAAAGGAAAGAAAAAGGGGGTGGACTGAGAGGTATACTAATTTTTTTTTTAAATATCATTCTAATAATCTTTTTACTATTAAATAAAAAAATGTAGTTAATATCTTAAAAGTATAAAACATATATAACACTTTCTATATTTAATAATTATAAAAATTATTAAGACTAGTAAGAATTATTCTAATGGCATAGATGCAATACACGTTGTATTGATCTTCAGGCACTTATTTTTTTTATCTTTTAATTTTTTTCTTAGTTTCTGGTCCCTTCTCCTGTGGTACGGAATACGGATTCTTCTATATGACATGGACTTTTTTATTAAACTGTCACTGTTAGTAAAATTATTTATCAAATTGTCATTTTTTTAACTATTTATCAAATTGCTAATTTTTTTAACTATTTATCAAAATGTCACTCTTTTGAAATTATATACGAAATCACACCCTTTTGACCTACGTGATATTTTTTTAATATTTTTTCGATTAATCAGGATGCTACCACGTGAAGCTATAAGATCCACGTGGGATTACGTCAACACGCTGTATTAACTTACGTGGATGCTGCCACTTACATGGCGCATCCTGATTGGCATTTTTACACAAAAAACTCCATCCTTGTTGCCATGGCAAGTTTAAATTTATATAAATTATTTAAATTACTTAATAAAATTTTTTAAACGTTTATTAATGAATCCATACTAATTACTTTAAATAAAATATATAATATAAAATTAAAAAAGTGACAAATTTAATATGTTGGTAATATTTAATATTATTTTAGTTATTATGAAGATTTATTAATTACATAACACATATGTTTTTTTTTGTTAATTTTTAAAAATTTATTATTTCAATTTATTGTTCAATTTAAAAAATGATTGAGGTATTAATTATTTGCTTTTAATTTTATCTTTATGTATGATTTTTAATAAATGTAAAAATAATCTAATCAAATGTCGTGCACATATCTTATTATTGAAGTTATTGAATATATTTAATTATTTTTACACAAATATTTTAAACAACATATCATAAAAATTAAATGATATATCCTAATAGAAGAGACGTATCACTTATAGGTTATACTTATACTTGGTTAATATAATTCTTAAAACAATCTTCGATGACTTTCCTTTTATTATTAGTCAAATCATAAGAAAAGTTAGTATTGATGATATGGGCATTAAATACTTCCTAAAAAAGCTTATTAGTCCTAAAAAAGTTTTTAAATGAAATTTTTTGAGTAGGATTCAGATGATAGTGAGTAGGATTCTGATCTCAATAATCCCCCTCCCAAATTTTTAGTAATTCGAATTAGTAAAAATTTCGACAGAATTTCTCCTAAATGTTGGATCTCCCCAAAAGCCAATGATCCTCGTTTAATGCAACCAGTTACCACAATCTTTAATAAAATCTAAAACAGTGCGAAAAGCATATATAGTGTAATCTAATTAGGGTACTAAACTCACAATAAGATATTCTCAATAGTATTTTACACAAAATCACTAAATATAATCACTGAATGTCAATGAGATGGGCCCACATCAGAATGCGGTGGCCTATGAGATGGTTCGGAAGAGGGACCTGGCTGTGATGGGTATGGTGGGTAACCTGGTGGTGGGTAAGGATATGGTGGGTAACCTTGTGGTGGGTAAGGATATGAGGGGTAACTCAGTGGCGGATATGGATACGGTGAGTAAGGGTATGGTGGGTATGGTGGGTAATATGCAGGGTGGTGAGCAGTAGGTACGTGCGTAGCAGTAGTAGGAGGCCGAGTGGGGGTATGTAGTAGCGGTGGCGGCGAGTCGTATCTTTGGGTAGTAGAGCTGGACTCCTCGGGATGTCGAAGTCGTGTCCGAGTGCTCGCCAATCCTCTCCTCCGTCTACGCCGCGTTCCTTGTTGGCTCGACTCCTCGGGCGGCCCTGAAATGTCGTCTGCTGGTGGAGCTGGATGCAGCTGTTCCATCGTAATGCGGTCATGCTCCCGCAATGAGTGTAGGATTTGTGTAGCCTCTCGAGCGACAGTGTCGGTAGTTGAACTGAGCAAATACTCTGCAATGTCCGCCTAATAAACATATATAATTTATGTCATTATACTGAATACAAAATACATATAGTCACTAACGAATTAGTAAAGAGCTTACCGCATTCTCAATAGATGCGCTTGTGGGAGCAATCCAAATGGCCGGTAATTCTTTTTATACCAACGCATGTACTCGTAACGCGAACTGAGGGGTGCGACCAATGGGACTCCCCTAACAACCTTCTCCCTACGACTATCCCAGGTGGCTATATAAACAGCATGTGTAGCTGGCCAATCCTCATCATGCCTACCTGCCAATGTAACCGAGTGCAATCTGTTTGGCTGGAGCGGTCTCCGTGGAATGGGCTGGTCAAGACCAAACTGACGCATGACGCGGTCTGGCTGGTGCCACTCAACAATGTGAAAACATATGAGAGGGACCACTGCCAATGCAATGTCCTTACCAGCCACACAAAAAGGTGGTAATGTTGCCATATGTTCATTCGCGTATGGTTGCCATATAAACTGAAAAAAAGATATGCACAAAACATTAACACAGCATATGTATAAGTAAATATCTTAAAGGAATATAAACGAAGACATACCTCATCGTTCTTCAACTGATCGAAGAACTGACGATAATATGTAAGGACGCCAATTACATTATCACTCAATACTTTATGTTTGCGCCACCTATTTGGTAAATGAAAGTATTGCAAACGTAAGTAAAAATATTAACAAAGTATGTCATAGAAGTAATGTAAAAATATGAAATGAAATAGAAACTTACTCCCATCCTAAGGGACGTAATTGACCGTGACCAGCATCGTAAAACACATCATGCTCATCATGGTCAGCTAGTGAAGGGGCAAGTCGGGGGAATCTGTACCATGCCCAGTACTGCAATAAGATGCATGCACCTCCGATCTCGCGTGCGTCATATTCCGTAGCTTTACAAAGCTCTCTATACAGGTACGCCAAAACTGCAGACCCCGGGCCCCATACGTCCCTAAGAAACGAAAAAGTCCTCCAATAATGGGAGGAACATCAAGTGCACGAGCTTACCCGAATGATTGGGGCATAAGAAACCCCCAAGCAAGTGAAGTATGTAATGTCGTGCATGCTGTTGCACATACTCATCATCATCGTCCTCAAGGACTGCAGTAACACTCGGCTTCCACATGTATGTCATGTCAATGCGTGCCCCAGCTACGAGCGAGAGAGTGTCATTAATCCCTAACAACTGAGCACACAAACTGAGCCAATCATCCCTATGCGTAACGCCAGTGACTGCAGCGCCATCAATGGGAAGACCCGATATGATTCCGATATCCTCCAACGTAATGATGCACTCCCCGGTAGGCATGTGAAATGTATGCGTCTCTGGGCGCCATCTCTCAACCAACGTAGAGATCAGGGAGTGATCAATACTGCAATAACCCATGTGGGCAACTCCCAAGAAACCACCGTGAAGATAAGGAATAATCGGAGCAGGGGGGGTCCATATGTTTCGTTTTCGAGCACGTCTAACACGCAGTGTCGGTCCTCATGTCCCCGCCATATATCTTTGGGAAACATGGTACTCCCGCAACTCCAAAATCGAGCCGTCTTCGTCCGGTTTACACGAATGCCATCCGTCACCGTATGCCAAACAATAACAACAATTAGTATGATTCTATTATTATTATAATAAATTATGATATAACCATATCATAACTATACAAGCAATGCAATATGGAAGAAATGAAGATAACACTGAGAATCAACTAACATATATAGGATAATAGTATTCGAATACAACTGCATAGATTAGTGATACAAAACAATACAACTCGTAAATACACATCATTGCTAATACAAGATTCTGAAAAATGAAAATAGGTCCGGGATCAACTAGATGGGCGCAGTTGATGGCCCCGCTCCATCATCCCCTAAGGAACTCGATCCACCGACACGACAAGTACGAGAATTATGTCCACGTTGATGGCATTTTGTACACGTCTGTCTTGACCCTGCTTCGCGCCAATCCATCTCATTCCTGAGTCGGGTTGATTTTGGTCAACCTTTGGATCTAAGCAATGCATGTGGTGGCACCAAAGTGGCGTCAGGAGCTGCAGGTCACCATGGTTCAGACCAGACCGGTTCAAAGTCAAACTCATAGGCCCTATAAATGCTTTCCATCCTGTAAACCCTATGAACAAGTTGGAATGGGTCAATCACATCAAGCACACGCAAAGAAGCGCATGCGAGCAAGGATAATGCAATGCTTGAAACACCCCACAATACACACCGCTTTCTTCCCAGGTTCAAAGTATAAGAAAGTCCACCCCGTTGTGTTACAGATTAAAAGCCTCTTCAACCATGAACCTTGTGTTCTCTATTGTACCGACGAACTTGGTGTGAACTGGCCTTTGCCAGGTTTACTCTCCAGTGCTTCAATAAGTTATCACTCCAAATCTGGTTAAATTAATGGGAACAACAATATCAAACCATAAATAGATGCACGTGTGCATTTAATTAACGGATAGTACTAAGCAAATCTGTAAGCATTTAATGTGAACAATAATTTGTTTGTGGTTGTACTTAATATTGTAAAACAATATCAAACCTGGTTCAATGTCATCAATTTCGAATTTGCCTCGTCCTTTCGATTGACGAAGTATTCTATTAACTTCGTATATGTCAATTGAACCAATGCAGTTATAGGTAGATTTCTGCTACCCTTCAACACTCCGTTAATGCATTCTGACAAATTGGTAGTCATATGACCGAATCTGCGACCACCATCATACGCCAAACTCCATTTTTCTTTTGGAATTCCGTTAATCCAATTTGTCATCTCCGTTGTAACTTTAAGCTTCTCTAGCCTAGCATCAAACTTTATTGCGATTGGTTCATACGCTGATACATCGAATAACTTGGGTTAGTATTACAACCTAACTAGTATTAGCGACAAAATTAGAATATAAGTAGAAAATGTAAAGTACCTGTGTTAATCAAAAATCTTTTCAACTCCTTGTTCTGAAATTTGGAGTTAAAATTAGAACCAATATGCCGTATGCAGAAGACATGATATGCATTCGGAGGCTGCCATCCAAGATTTTCATTTGCCACTGATTGTAAGATGCTTCAATGTCGATCAGAGATCAAACACAAGCCCTCTTGTTGGGTTACATGCAATCTCAGGTGGGCTAAGAACCAACTCCAAGCATCCTTGGTCTCCCCCTCCACAATGGCAAATGCAATAGGCAGAGGTTTTCTGTCTCCATCTTGAGTTGTTGCAATCAACAACTTATGACGATACTTACCATACAAATGAGTGGCATCAATCTGAATGATGGGCTTACAATATCGGAAGCCAGCCACACATGGTCTAAATGTCCAGAATAATCGACAAAAGACTCTTTTTGAACGATCGAGTTGGTTATTCACAAAACATTCCTCGTCTTGCAACTCCACCATTGTGCCTTCCATGTCTCTCTTCATGACTGCTAGCCATCTGGGCAATACCTCATAAGATTTGTCTCAATCCCCAAAAACATTCACAATAGCCATTTGTTTTGCTTTCCAAGCCTTTCGATATGAAACTTGGTAACCAAATTGGCTTCGAATCCGTTCAATAATTAAAGATACGGGTGCATCGGGTTTTGTTCTGACTAACTCCAATATGCAAGAGCAGATCAAATGAGAGTCCAACTTCTGGTGATCTAATGACATAGATGGGTTTACGCAACTATGAGGTCCATTATATTTTGTAATCTGACACGTATTCGACCTCCTGCTTTGTATGGCTCTAAGTCTCCAACTACAACCTTCGTCAAAATTAGGGTATTTGGCAGTCAGTCTTCGTGAATCAGAGTCTTCAATCTTGTACTCTTGATGCCTGTGAATGGAATATTATTTAAGAGCTAACTTTACTGAATCTTTTGATGGAAATTGCAAGCCAACATAGAATTCATCACCCATGCTCCAAGTCCCACGAGTGTCTAACTCAGGCAAGTTATTAGGATTATTCAATGCATCTCAGTTAATTTGAGAAAACTGAGGGCATGGTGGCACAAATACGGATTAAGGTCCCCGAGGCATAAATATGGATTGAGGAGCAATCGCCAATGGAACCTGTAAATTTTCTTCGGCATCAAAGTTTTCTGCCTCTATGTCAGTGTCTGAATCGTCGCCCTCAGCTACTTGTTCTTCGTCTTCACTTGACTCCCATACTGCATCTCTAACAAGTGGGTTATCAGGTTCAACCATTGCACCACCAATAACGATCATATTGCATGACTCAACTTGATTAGACGGACCAACTTGACCTTCAATTTCACCAGGAGCTTCAGCATGCTCTTCTTGCCCACTTGTTTCTACCTCTACATACAACTCCATAAACGCCATGTTCGGAGTTTGACAGAAAGAATCTATCATGTACTTTACATCATCATCGTCTTCTATTGGAAGCCCTACCCATCTCCACGGATTGAAGCATTGCGGACACCGATAGACAACTTTTGACACACATGTTGGTTTGCTTGAAGCCTCAACTTTGAATGGATCTTAGTTTTCAACCCATCCAAAGTCATGTCACTGTGATCACACAATAGCCTGGAGGAGGACCTCGATACATGACACTCTCTTCACCATCATACATTGTCCATATGAAGTAAATGTGCACATTTAGCGATTTTGTCATGTTAACTCCAATTCGAACAATAATAATTCAACACATTTATTTAATATATTAAACATCAATTACAATATTAATCTGGACATATATACTAGGGTAAAAATATTTATAACGATGTATAATAATGTATTACATATATTTATTCAATATATTAACAATCAACTATAATATTCAATACGCTTATTTATGTAAAAAAAAATTTCCAAAGTCAAATATTTTGAATTAAGCTACATTTACTAATGTAAGTCATGTCAAAGATATATATCCTACTCGATTACCTATAAAATAATATCCATATAATTTAGACTACATATCATACAACTTTATTATTCATTAGTCAATAAAAATATTAAAGTATAATAATATTAAATTACAATTAACACTAACCTACTAAAAAAGTAATCAACAAATAATAAATAAATTATTTAACTATTGAAAGAGACACTTACAAATGTGAAGGAATACAATCTAAAGTTGATTACAAATAATGATCTTGACACCACTTCTCGTAAGAATTGAGAGAGTTCAGAGTGTTTAGAGAAGAAATTTGTAGAGAGATAGTGAGAATTTAGGAAATGCTTAGGATGGCACGAACTTAGAGGGGTGTGGGGATATATACTAGGTTACGCCACCACTTGTTGAGCTTATTCTCGCTTGCTTAACAACAAGCGGCTAATCGTGAGGTGCCAAGGCTTAACCAAGATGCTACCACGTAGCCGCATTAAGATCCACGCAGGCCATGCGCCAATTCTTGGCATTTCACGCGACACATCCCTTGGTCAGAAAAATATTAAACAATGCCACATAAGTCAAAAGAGTGGCAGTTTGGTATATAGTTTCAAAAGAGTGGTATTTTGATAAATAATTAAAAAAAATAGTAATTTAATAAATAATTAAAAATAATAATAAATAATTTTACTAACAGTAGCAGTTTAATAAAAAAGCCTATGACATGTCATGCGGTTGGCCGGTGACGTTGAAGCTGAGCTGCATCAGATGCTTATTAATGCATAAGGGGTTGGTTGTGCTATAAATGATGTATGCACCGTTTATTCTCCTGGTAACCTTTTTTCTATTGGGACCAGGCCATTCCCTTGCATAAGTGAAAAGGGATTAAAAGGTGAGGTCCAACTATTGATATTTGATGGTGTTTCTGTTGACCAAAAAATAAATAAAAAATGAAGGGGTCTCCATTGATGTAAGTTTTAAGCCATTTAGCAAAATATCTCATAAACGAGAGGAATGGAATGGCATCTACAAGCAGATATTCCGCCGGATTCAATTTCTTAGCCACTCGCACGTTTGCCGATTTCATTGCAATGACAATTGATTGTACCCCTATGATTGGTGACCTTATTTTATTAGGTAGTTCGCCCTTGTAATAGTTTTTTTTTTTTTAATATAAAATTTTATTTGTATAAAATTTATTAGTTAATAAAAAATAAGATTAAATTATGATTGATTGACTTTATTAAATTATAACGAAACATGTTTCAATTATATTAAATATTTTATGTAATAATATTTTTTTTGTACAATTATGTAATGATATTTTAATAATCGCTTAAAGGCATTATTTTTTATTGAACTTGTCAAGTTTTGAAATAAACAATATAAAAATAGAAAGTTAACCTTATGCTTTTTTTTTTCCTTTTTATGTTGATTCTAACAAACATCTTCGGTTAACATCGAAACTTGTGAAATTAAAAGTTTGTTATGTGAATTTGGTAAATTAAACCTTATGATAATAACATTATTATTATTAATAATTTTTTTATTTCTAAGAGTATTCTCACTCAATAAATAAGAGACTAATCTCTTGGGATATGATAAGTATCAACATTATTACTTTAAAACTTATAAGATTGGATTAGGTCATGCATTTATATTTAAAGTGTGAAATTATAATTAATATGATTATCCTTAAATTTATACATATGTATATTTTCTTGAAATAGTAATTAATTTTTTTGTAAATCTATTCAACTAATCCAATCTAGAACTAATAACTTCACTGGTTAATGACCAATCTTATTTATAAAACATTAGCTCTAATACATCTTTTTTAAATAAAATATTTAATTCGGAAAAGGCTAACACACAGATCACCCAACTAAACCCGTGTTAACTTGTGGGCCAAACAGACAAGTCCAGTTTAGCCCCAGGTTAAATAGTGTAATAAATGAGAGTTGCTAACCTTTCTTTTTCGGACTAGGTTAAACAGTTGGCTGGCTGATGGGCCAAACCCACCAATCAAGCATATCCCTATTCCCTACTGGTTAGGGAGCAATAGTTTGGCCCATGGTTTTATTTTTATTTATATCACAATTACACCATCTAACTCAAGATTTATGGTTAAAAAGAGTTTTACTAACAAGTTTTTTTATGACACTTATTACATCTTTGTAGTTCGATATTACTCGACTTTAGATTAGTCGAGGTCAAATATAATTTATAGATACCGAGAGATTTACACACAAAAAAAATAGAAGTATTAAATAAAAAATAAAACTTTTTAAATTTCAAATATATTAAATGTTTTACTTTTTATTTAAAACTTTGAATAAATACATAAATTTGTCTCTCATAAATACATGTATGCATTTGGTCTATAAAATTTGTGTGTACACAATTAAGTCCTTAAATGTGTGAAATTACCAACAACTTTATTTTTTTGTAAGTTGGTATTGATGAACTAATGGATATGTTGATATGTCACATTAAGTGCACATGTATCACGTTAATATTCTATTAGTGAAGCTTATGAAAAATTCTTATATACAATGAGATTAATACTCTTAGTAATATGGTAACCATCTAAATATAATTTAATAATATTTCATTTTCAATCTAATGGTCAGTAGAATTATACATGTCCACATGTTACATTTTTACTAATGTAGTGTATTTTTCTGAAAGTGTAGAAGAATTTCTCAAAACCAAAGTAGAATGTTAAATAGTGAATACACAAATTAGTTCCTGAAAAATGCATGTGCACATTTGGTCCTTAGAATTATTTTTCTTCAACTTTCTAATCACTCTCTTGTTTTCGGCTTCTCTACGTTGGTCTTTTGCTTCTCCATTTCTCTGTGTGTCTAGACTTCTACTTCCCGTGCAAGTTTTTACACGTTTAAATACAAAATGTTGCATGTATCAAAAGACAGCACAAAGCTCTTTAAAGCTTGAAGAAATGAGGATTTATTGTAATTGAATGCAATGAGATTTTAATAATGATAAAATATTGTGTTCCTGTATGAAATATTGCAGGATCGATGCACAACTTTGACAGCACAGGTCTTTCCAATAATTTTTCCAACAAAAAATGGAGAATAAGAACTGGTTACAAAAGCAAAACAAGCTAAGGAACTAGTGACAAGTGTTTTCCTGCAACCAACCCTTCAGAAACTTAGGATGAGAATCAAGTTACTAAACTTGCACAAATTCATACCCAAAGTGCTTCTTGTAAATTCTCACCACAGAATTACACCGAAGCCACCGCATCTTTTCAACTTCTATGAAACATCATTGATTGACATGAGAACCAACATGGCCTCTATTCAACCCAATCACTTCAACTTCCCTCAATTCCCTCCCCCACCATTCCACCCCTTCAACCCTCCACAACCATCCTCTCTTTCATTTCCTCCTCCTCCATATGGACACCCACCATCACCACCACCATAACCATCTCATCCACTTGCTCCTCCACTGCCACATGTGCTCCCACCACCATCACCATCTCATCCCATTGTCCTACCTCCTCCTCCACATGTGCACCCAGTACCCCCATCACCCTCTCCAAATAACCACCCCGTAGTCATAGTGATGGTGTTCTCTCCTTGGGTGGCCGTGTGTTCCTTTCACTTCTATAGATGAAGAAAAACTTGTACTGGAAGTAGAAGTTCAGACACAAAATGCAGAAGTGAAGAAGCAAAAAGCAAAAATGGATAAGCTAAAAGCAAAAGTAGAGAAACTGAAAGCAGAATTTGAGAGGCAGAAGATAGTGATTAGAAAGTTGAAGAAACACAATTTTAAGAACTAAATGCACACATGTATTTTTTTAGAGACCAATTTGTGTATTTACTCTTTAACATTCTACATAAGCTTTATTAACGGATAGTGACGGATCCAGAAATTTTAGTCAATGGAAACAAAATTGCATGAATTTTAATCAGTGAGGGCAAAGTTATATTTTTATATTTTAAAATATTAAATAATATTTTTATTATCAATATTATCAAATATTTT
The DNA here is from genome assembly GCA_029884595.1 of Ormosia semicastrata. NCBI lineage: Eukaryota > Viridiplantae > Streptophyta > Magnoliopsida > Fabales > Fabaceae > Ormosia > Ormosia semicastrata. Next base: position 23,958,997 of record JAQQTO010000055.1, on the reverse strand, counting down.
TCCCTCTATGTATGTAATCAAACAATTATTCAATAATATTATATGAATTTTACATTTTATTATTATAAATTTACTAATTTATCTACATATAAAAATAAAAATTACACATATAAAAATATAAAAAGACATATATCTATATAAGATAAAAAAAAAATTACAAAGTAGAGTGGAAGCGTGCATCCCCACTCCTTTAGACGTGAATCTGTCCTTGCTAACGGAAGATTAATGTGAGACGTGCACTTAACGTGATACATCAGCACCTCCGTTAGTGCTCATCAACACCAACTAATGGAAGGATGAACTTATTGGCATTTCACACATTCAGAGACTTAATTGTGCCCACGTAAAATTTTAAAAACCAAATGGACACAACGTGTATTTCTTAGGGACCAATTTGTGTATTTATTCACAATACTTTCTATGTTTTAATTCCTTATCAAGTGCCCTTAGAACAGTAGACAAAACCTTACCCGAAAAAAGAAAAAAGAAAACAAGTCATAACCAAGCCACACTTCAGATTTGGCACATAGCTAATAAAAATACAGTACTACAAAGATGACTTACAATACTCAAAACTCACTGGATCATAATAGATGCTGATGAGAACCGTACAAGTAGTCATGACAAGAAGAGAAAGATTCATGTACTCAACCAGTTGCAAGACAGATACACAAACATTGATATTTAAAGCCATCCTCTATAACCATGTTTCATTTCTTTCCACGCAGTTTTGCACCAAGAGCTCTCTCCAGCTTTCCAATTATTTGTTGATTCGGAATGGCTTTTCCAGATTCATACTCCTGAATAACCTGGGGCTTTTCATTAATCATCTGCAAAAAAGAAAAAGTAATCAATATCTTAGCTTAGAACAAGAAAAAGAAAACTGCCTCACATGAAAGAGATAGAGAGAGACCTGAGCCAGCTGAGCCTGAGTAAGTTTTTTATCCAGGCGAGCCTGCATGATGGCTTTCTTCAATTCAGTTGGTACCCGATCATCTGCAAGTACAGTTAGATATCCCATAACAAGAATTCCAGATGTTTAGATTTAAATAAAATGGTACCAACCATATAGAAGATTCGCTGAAAAAGCAAGGAATCAGGAGCTGCAGACATGGAACCAAGAAACAAATTCAATTTCTACAACTCATACAGCACATGTGGTACCTGATATGCTCTAAAGATTCTTCAATTAAAGTACATGCATAATTACAAATAAGAACTATTCATATCAACTGAACAGAAGACGTTAAAAATTGAGGTCTACAAATGAATATACTGCAAGTACAGTATGCAAAGGGTGAATGACATCATGATGTTCTGTTTGATACTTTGATACATGTGAGAGGTTCTAGAAGAAAACCATAAAAAACTGAATCCAGATTAAATCTGCATCTCAGTTATAGTAGCAAGAAAAAAATACATCCCAAGGGTATACAGACAGAATTTGCAGTTGGAAGAAGCGTGAAATTAATGTCCTATGCCAGCTGCACACAGTCTTCCATATTTTCTAATTACAAACTGGACTACTAAGACCTAGCTATATACCTATCAGTCTAATAACTAGTGTTTATAAGATTATGACCAAGGTTCTCTCTACTAGGCTTTCTATAGTGTTGTCTGGAACTATACCTGAAAATCAAAGTGCTTTTATTCCAGGAAGGTAAATTTTAGATGCAGCATTAATGGCCAATGAAGTGGTGGATAATGTGAAGAAACGGAGGGGAAAAGGTACAGTCTTTAAATTGGATTTTGAAAAAGCTTACAATAGAGTAAATTGGAGCTTTCTAGACAAAATTCTTGATAGGAAGGGTTTTGGGGAGAGATGGAGGAAATGGATTCAGGGATGTCTCTCTACTGCCTCCTTTTGAGTGTGTTTGGAATGAATAAAAATGAGAAATGATTTGATTTGATTTGAATTGAATTGATTTGATTTAATTTAGAAATCAAATTTTGTGTTTGGAACTTTAAAAAAAAAAAAGGATTTGAATTGATTTAGAAATCAAATTTTGTATTTAGAATTCATTAAAATGAGAATTGATTTGATTTGATTTTATCATTTTACATTTTAACCCTTATGAGAGGTTGTTAGAAATAGTTATTAAGGGTAAAATAGTATATTTATTTCAAATCAAATCAATTCCTAACAAATCCTATCAAATTTGATAGAATTTAAAAAATAAAAAAAATAAAATCCATGGGATTTTAAAAATCAAATCATTTCCTATTTTTTAACATTCCAAACACAAAATTTAATTAAATTTGATTTACAAATGAAATCATTTCTCATTTTTTTGCATTCCAAACATACTCTTTCTGTAATTGTTAATGGAGAGCCTAAGTCTTGGTTTTGAGGTCAAAGAGGAGTTAGACAAGGAGGTCCTCTTTCTCCTTTTCTTTTCACCCTTGTGGTGGATGTTGAGTCGGTTGTTGTCTCGAGCTGCATACAGGGGTTTGATTAAGGGTCTTTCGGTCGGGTCTGAGGAAGTTGTTGTTTCACACTTGCAATTCGCAGAAGACATGATTCTGTTCTTAAAGGATGATAGACATAGCTTCATTTGTGCCATCTATATCTTGCAGTTTTTTGAGGTGGTTTCAGGTTTAAAGGTTAATTTGACGAAGAGTGGTATTGCTGGGATAAACATGGACAGCCAAAGACCTTCTTCTTATGCTGCTTTGGCTGGTTGCCAAGTCTTACAATGGCCTCTTGTTTACTTGGGTGTGCCCTTGGGGGACAATCCACAAGCTACTTCCTTTTGGGATCCTGTGGTACAGAAGATTTCTAAAGGGTTAGATAATTGGAAAGGAGCCTTCTTTTCTTTGGGTGGTTGAATCACTCTAATTTAGTCTTGCTTGTCCACCATACCTATTTGCTACATGTCCCTTTTTAAAATTCCGGCGAAGGTGGCTCAACGGATAGAGAGGATTATGAGGAATTTCCTATGGTCAGGTGGTGGGGATGATAACAGAATTCATTTAGTTAATTAAGAGATCTGTTGCAGGCCTAAAAATGAAGGTGGTTTGGATCTTGGTAACTTGCTATCCAAAAACATTGCCTTGTCAACTAAGTGGTTATGGCATTTTCCTTTAGAGAGAAATGCTTTATAGCATAAGGTAATTCAAAGCAAGTATGGTCTTCATCCGAATGGTTGGGAAGCCAATGTAACGGTGAATACAACCCAAGAGAGCCCTTGGAAATTTATTTCTCAAGGATTATATTCTTTTATAAATCTGGTCTCTTTAAAGATAGGAGATGGCTCAAAAATTAGATTTTGGGAGGATAGTTGGGTGGGAGATATCCCTTTTTCGGAAGCTTTTCCTCGCCTCTTTCGTTTATCTACTGTTCACAATTCTCCCATCAATGCTTTTTTAAGTTTGCATTTTCCACTTTTTCAGAAACTTAAATGATAGAGAAGCTACTGAACTTCAGCCCCTTTTGGCCTTATTGATTCTGCTCTCTTTTATTCTAACCTTGACATGAGAATCTGGAACCTTGATTCTACTGGTGTATTTTCTTGCAAATCCTATTTTCAGTTTCTCATACATTTCCCCATAAGGGAGAGAATTTCCTTGGAAAAGCTAATTTGGAGTTCTAAAGCTCCTTCTAAGGTCAAAGCTTTTGTTTGGACAACTTTACTCAATAGGATTAATACTAATCACTTGTTGCAGGTTAGACGGCCTCACATAGCTCTCTCTCTCCTGATGTGTGTTATGTGTAGATCTGCGACTGAAACTGTGCCTCATTTATTTCTCCCTTGTCCAGCTGTGCGTTTCCTTTGGAATAATCTTTTTGGTATTCTTGGTGAGCACTAGATTTGTCCTAATTCTTTGGATCAGTTTCTACAAATTCATTTTCAAGGTTTTGGTAAGAAGGAAAGTAAAATCTTGTGGCAATGTGCTGTTTATGGGGTTTTGTGGTTTTTGTGGTTGGAAAGGAATGCCCGCATTTTCAGGGGGTTTCCTCTCCTCTGAATTAGTTATGGGATAGAATTGTTTTCATGGTTTCTCTCTGGTGTTCAGCACATGGTATCTTCAAGGGTATCAATATTTCAGATTTGCAAAGGGACTGGAAAGCTTTCCTACACTGACTAGCTTTTAGGAGTTTCCTTTCTTTGTCATTTTTTCTTCCTCTTTTTGTTTTATCTTTGTACAGGATTTCTTATCCTCCAATCTGTTGTACTTCTATCTCTTTGTCTCTCTTCTTTTATCAAAAAAAAAAAAATCACGGGACTACTTTATGCTTGTTGTATTTTGTAAATATAGAAAAAAAACCTCGAACTGGTTTGCCCACTCCATGGTGGGATTTAACATAAATCATAGGCAGACTCATGAGCCCATATGGAAAGATAACATACTTTCTCTATACAGAAAGTTGGCAGCAATCCATTTAAATTATTTACAATGTCACTTCTTGCTATTCATTGTTCGTGTAATCTTAACATTTTTTTTTATTGAAACAAGTTTTGAGAAAGCAACAATCAGTAAAACATATCAGAATCATTCTATTTTTATATTTTATTTTTATGTTTGTATTCTTGGTAGCTCTCTTCTCCCACCTATCTCCTCACTTCTTTCATTTACATTTTCTCCATCTTGCTTCCCTAGTACTAGATTGCAGGTTAAGTTGCACTACTTTTTCAATCACAGCCAACTCTTCAAACAACAACAGTGGCATGACAAGTAAAAAGATCATTGCATATATACACCTAAAAGATAAGGCAGTTTGGAAGAAATAGACTAATGAAAATGAAATCAAATAAAATAGTTTTAAAAATAGTCCTTTGGCCTAAAGGGGATTTGAATTCATTTCATGGTAATTACTAGGAAAACCAAAAAGACCACATAGGTCTTGCACTCACAATCACACTCGCACTCGCACTCGCACTCAATCTCAAAAGAAGCCATTATTAGATCCAAAGGTGTTAACTGCTAGTCCAAAACATCACATAATTTCTCAACAAAAGACATACCAAAATTTCAGGAGTATTGTCCTCTAAGCATACACTTTCATTAACACCAAGATAGAAGTCACCACATTCCTTGCCATTTCTGCCCCTCATCACAGGTCATTACTCATAATTAGTTAACGATACCAAGGATGTGATTTACTATTTATTCAGCTAAATTAGGATGGAAATTTTTACCAGATGATGTCAGCATTGCACCATTGTACCATAAGTGAAAGACAACAAGGAGAAGTAACAATTGACATCCTTTTGAGGTGGTTAATTTGGTAATGGGATAGCAGTACTTAAATTATAAGTGAAGTGCTTAAGCAAAGCATAATTGACAAGCATTAAAGTGCACTTCAGATTCTAAACCATGTACACTCCTTCAAATGATTAACATGAAAGTCATCACTCATCATGTATTGGTCATATGGCAAAGAGATGCTATGAGTCAATAAGAAAAATGCCAAGTATTTTTGCTCTATACAACATCTCTTGATACATCTGGAAATTGCAGAGAAACAAAACCAACAAGCTGCAACTTCTTAAAAATTGATCAGCAATCTATTACAATAAAGATGAAGCAAAATAAGGAAAAGATAAAAAAATAAAAAATGTGTACTTACGGTGAAGATTCTCAGTTTCTTCATCAAGCTTCCTTGTGTTCAAAGAAGTGCTACTAGAGGCAGCTCTATTTGTTCCAGCATTTGCTGTGGAGAATACGAAATAAAAGGTTAAAAAAATGACACAGGAAATCTATCTCACAAATATCATTCAGAACTCCTAATTAAATATATTTATTTAATTAATATTATCCGTAAACCAACAATATTCTGGAATATGTAGAAATGTATAGTTAGAAACATCTATGACTATGAGATCCATAATACTGACTAATTAGTACTCTGTATTCATTTCTCTACTTTCTTTTTCCTGACTAACACCAACCAATTCCACAACAAAGAGAACCAATTAGTGTATGAAGATGACACTTGAATCCGAAGATGAAATAAATAAATAAAATAAAATATACAGGGGCAAAACCTGCATATAGTGACACACTGACACTAATAACACAGCCATACAGATTCAAAAACAAAAGTTCATTCCAGAACATATTTTTAAAAATAACATGTACTCAACTAATAATACACAATAGAAAATGTTACTTTCACATAATATTTTCTTCATATAACTCACATCCTTTACATCATCACCATCTATTTTTTCCTCTCTCTCCTCTCTCTCTCTTTTCTTACACATTATCAATGGTCCACATTTGCCAATTTGAGTTATCTATAGTAACATTACTCATCCTGCGTGCAATCCAACAAATACCCACCAATATCGGAGACCAAAAACATCACAAAAAACCATCATTTTCAGTCATCCCAATGATCCACTCCACAACATAATCCATCAACAAACCCATAACCACTGACAGTTTGATCATAAGAGATAAACACAACAATTTTTTTTTGAAAAAAAAAACAGAGCATAAAGTTCAATATTTCTTTTGTTCCAAAATTTTTCACCTTTTCTCTTCAGGGTCCTAATCTAATCCTCAACAAAACTATAGATGACACATAAAAAAGCTATCTTTTTCACTTTTTCTCAAGAATCAAACTAAAACCCAAGAAGAGTTACATTTTTTGATAGTTTCAATATCAGCGCCAGAGCGACGAGCAGCGTTGACAGCCTTCTCATCCTTCTTGGCCGCAGCATTTGGTGCCTTCTTCCTTATCACCACTGGCTCCCAGTCCTGCGATATGGGTCCCACCCCCGCCATTTTCTTCTTCTTCTCTCTCTAACTCTCTCTCTCTGTCTCTCTATACTGAAGGGTGAGGGTAAGGTAACCCTCTTCTATACCGGTTTGGAAGTGACAATCTGGGCCGGTCCACCCCATTTGGGCCGGGTTGAAATTTTCACAGACCAAAATGTCCTCGTGTAAACCCCTCAAGAATACCATCTGGGTTTTCTCTAAAACCTCTCCTTTTGAATGAAGATGAAGGAAAGTTTGTTCCTTTCTGTGAAACTTCAAGGTAACACCTTTGTCCATGTTAATCCTCAAAATTCAAACCTTTTTTTTTTCTTTTCTGTTAATTGATGTGGGTTCGTGGTTTTTAATGTTAAGAGACCTGAAAGAGAAGTGGGGAGAGGAAGAATGTCCAAGTCTTGCCAAGGGTTAGCCATGGAGCTAGTCAAGTGTCTCAGTGAATCTGATTGTGTTAAGGTTCGTTTGAATGATTTGTGTAACGTTATTGGATATTTGGATTTCAAAGAAATGTTTCTTGTTTTTGTTTTGTTATGTTTTTGTTTATAGTCTGATTTCAGCAAATGTTTAATTTTGAATGTTGTGATGATGAATGGATGTGTGTGTGTTTTGAAGAATAGGTTGATAAGAGATCCTATAGGGAGTGTGCTGGAGAGAAGAGTCCATCAATACCCAGTGAGTGTGTGGGACTGAGGGAAACCTATTTCAATTGCAAGAGAGGCCAGGCAAGTGTGTTTCCCTTTTTGACTTGATTTTGGTTCCTTTAATGTGATTTTCAAATGCATATGACTGCCATTCTTTCTTTTTGGGATGTTCATCTTCTAGCAGTTGTTTTTCTGCTAGCAATTACAATGAGCTTTAAACTATAGGTCGAAATTGACAATCTTGAATGATTGTTGAGTAATTCTAGATTGGTCAATTTGGCATTGCTATTATCATCTCATATATGGAGTTTATTTTGGGGGTGAAATGTATCTTATGTAAGTGGAGTTCAATCAAATTATTGGGTTGCTTATTTGCAAACTATAGTAGCTCAGAATAATGCACGAAGAGATGTTGGTAACTGATATATGGTTGCAAGTACGGAATTGAAACGTTGGGAAAGGCAAGTTAATCTAAGAGCTTTTGGAAAAATTATTCAGAGTGGTAGGATCCAACAATCATTTGGGTTCACAAGGTACAGTGAATTAAGATGAAATAAATCAACTAATACTAAAGTTGGGGGCAAGAGATAGTGCAATTATTTTTTTATAATTTATCTGAAGTTCCTTTTTGCTTCAGCTTTCAAAGTACAGGAAAGGGTAGCAATAGGATTACAGAAGGATGATATGTTTTTCTCTCTGGTGGACAAGGAAATTTGCTGAAATCCTCTTTAAAAACTAGTTGTATTCATGATTATGTTCCCTCAAGGAAGAAAATTTTGAGCAGTTGTGAACAATGATGAATTTATGGCTTTCTACCTGACTGGTTAAGTGTTCAAATGGTTTGATGGTTAAGCTGGTAAAGTCAGTTTATATTATATGGTCTGCCTTGTGTCTTTTAATTTGTAGCCCTAATTTCTATGCTAAATTCATATATGTAAGCTTCAGTATGATATTAAAATTAAACGGCTAATTTTTTTCCCATTCTTATCAGGTTGACATGAGAGCTAGGATTCGTGGAAACAAGGGCTATTAAGAGTTGCATATGTTGGTGTGAACCATGAAATTATATATTCTTAATGCTCCCATACTTTGGAAAATTCTGTAGTTGTACTGTCCAATTAATCTGCTGCTTTCAATTTTTTTAGCTCAACATGAAATCAACACAAGTGAACAATGAGAGGACTGAATCACAGAAATGCGAGACCTTATTAATTGTTTGATTTGATGGCATTCTAAGCTACGCATGCACATGATAGCAAGGTTTTTGCTTTGATAGAGAGAACATTAATATAAACCCTATGGAGTATGTTAGCATAATAGTGCAAGTACATTAACCCTTCAATCTTGACAGTTTCCCTCCCTCTTCTGATGCTCAAATGATAGTTTCAAGATAAGTCATGATTAATCATCGAAGAAGTTGTGTTGTGGCCTACAGTATGGTCCCTCCACTTCCCTCTCCCTGATTCCTTAATGCTTCCCTATCTCTGAGATAGAAAGAAACCGAGGTTAAGTTGTGCCTTCTAAATTCTAATCCAATGAATAAAGATTGTGATATAATTTCTAGGGAGGTATTGTTCATCACAATCCCATTGCTATTTTTGTTTTCATGTCAAGGAAAAATAAGGGCCTGTCTCTTTCATGTTAAAGTAGAGCTGCATATGATCTGCGTTGAAATATTTTCAAGAGTAATGCTAATGTCCCATGCTCTTGGGTTATTTTTTTTTGCCTATTTTCTATGGATGGACCATTCCCTGGAGCTCCACAATATGCTTGCTCTAGGCGTTAATGAGGGCGAGGAGCTCCTGGTACCCTGGTTTAGGTGGCTGCGATTTTGCACTCCAGAACATAGGCACTACGGAGTGTGGTTAGGGGACTCCGTAAGAGACGCCTCGACCCCATGGCGCTACTTGTCTTGATTAGTTGCAATCCTTTTTCATGTATTAGCCATAAAGATTGTGGGAATCGAAGTTTATTGTTCTCTAACATACAGCATCAATGTTTTGAACCAAGATTAACGATGGCATACTTAGGTCTCGATTAGAAGGGGGTCATGGACTTAGTTTGTGCACAAAGAAATAAAATAGTTGATTGGACATTTTCTTATTTAGGTTCTACTAGGTAATAAAATTTGTAAAATCAGTATATTCTTAGGGTTTTTCTAAAGCAGAATTGTTAAAAAAATTTAAATAAGAAAATTTGAAAGTAGAGTTTGTTTAATTTACAATACATTAAATATTTTACTTTTCATGAAAAGCTTCATATTTTGAATCCTTAATAAGTGTTTTAGCAAAATTTATATTCTTATTTATTTATAAGAAATGTTTTATGTATATTAGAATATATATATTATATTTATATTATATGTTAATGTAAGAAAGATATCAAATAATTCTGTATGCGATTTTAGCATTCTCGAGACATATAAAATGATTTTATGAGTGAATAAATAAAATTGAACGTATTTTAATTAGATGAATAATAAAAATATTTATTTATTGTACAAATTATATTTGCATCGTATAACTACTTAAAACTTTATTGTTTCTTTTCATAAACCGTGCACATTGTCAATGAACTGCATATTAATTTAAGTGTTAGTAGCTACACTTGAGTTTATATCAAACTAATATCTCTAAAATGTTGTCGGGTAAGAATCGTTAATTTTCTTTTTTTCTTTTTAAAAATTTAATTGGTCAATAGATAACAAACTGACTGCATGAGCAATAGGTCATTGGAAGATTCTGTAAAGATTACCTTAAAAAAAAATCTTATTTTTTCGAATTGCAAACTGCAAAAATAAAATTATATTGGTTGAAAAAAATAAATCCCTCGTCTAGTACTTATTTCTTATATGGGGCTTGGTCCCCCTCGTGTTACTTCTATAGAAAAAAATATTGTAGAAGGAAGTTAACTTTACTTCAACTTTAATACTTATTAATTAAGGGTATCAATTTTGTTTTGATTACCATTCAAGGACCTCAGTTTTAATAAAAATATTTTAATAATACTTATCAACTAGAAAAAAAATTTAGGACATATATATTATGTGTTTTGTTCATATTATAAATTATTTTTTATTTATTAAGTTGAAAGTTTTTGTCTTTTCAATATTTTTATTAATAGAAATTTATTTTAATAAAGTTGAGGTCCTTAATTGGCAACAATAAAAGTTCAGTCCCTTAATTGATTTATCACAAAAGGTTTAGATCCTCAAACTATTATTATTAGGAGTGTTCATGGGTTGAGTTAAGTCAGGTTTAACATTGCCTGATCCTAACCAGATAATCTTATTGGGCCAAATTTTCAAACTCAGACCTAGCCCGATCAAGGCCTGACTAAAGACTGGGTCGAGACTAAGCTAACCAGATATTTAGATAAATGTACAAATTTGAATGTCATCTAAGCAATAAAATTTTAAAAATAGGAAACAAAACTAAAAGATGCTTTATAATATATGTTTTGGAGCAAAATATATCCATATAAAATATTATCATGTTATGCAAATATAAGTTCAAAAAGTCTTATAATTTATAATTATTTTTAAAAAATATATATGTTTTAAAATATTAAGTAATGTCAAGCCAGTTTGGACTAATTCGAAATGTGGGTCAAATCTAATCTAAAAATTGCATCGGGCCTATTTTCACAAATCCATCTCGATCCAATTAGTCTCGTGCCAAGCCAAGTTATCGAACCAGGTTAAGTCATGAGCACCCCAAATTATTATATATATATATTTTTAAAAATTATTATTATTTTTAATTAATTAAAAAATGTTATCCGCACAAAGTAGGAAACAAAAACTAAAAGATGTTTTATAATATATGTTTTGAAGCAAAATATATCCATATAAAATATGATCATGTTATGCAAATATAAATTAAAAAGTCTTATAATTTATAACTAATTTTTATAAATAAAAAAATATAAAATATAAAATATTATGTAATGTCGAAGTCAGTTTAGGCCAACTCAAATGTGACTCAAATCCAACCTAAAAACTACATCGGGCCTATTTCCACAAACCCAACTCGGCCTAATTAGTCTCGTGCCACGTCGAGTTGTCAGATCGGTTGGGTCATAAGCACTTCAAATTACTATATATGTTTTTTTTAAAAAGAAATATTTATTATTATTTTTAATTAATTAAAAAATGTTATCCGCACAAAGAAATAGCACACCTAATACAGACTAAATAAAAACATTTATAGATTTATTAATTTGGTGCAAGGTGTCATATTAATACTATACTTTCTGCTTCTCACACCCATCATGGGTTAAATTAGCAAAAAAGACTCATAATAAAAAGCAAAAAAGACTGATTTGTTAAACACTTAAACTGTTTAATTTAATATTTGTCATTAATTATTTAATTTGAATATTTTCTTAAGTTTTATATAGTGGTACTTTTATTAAGTTGCAAGTATTAATTAACGCAATGTGAAATAAAAATGAATAGCTTTTTCTATTTTAAATTATTTCTTATAACTATTTTTAAGGCTAAATTCATATATCTAAATTAATTACGAGACAAGAAAACTTAAAATTATTTATTTTACCATGAATAACTAAACAAAAATGTAAGACTGTAAAAATACTATTGAATGTAAGTAGTAACAAATATAAGAAGACCATCATTAACATCACATTGTTAATAATTTTTGTTAAAAAATTGTTATTTAATATTACTTGGTCACAAGATAGATGTTACTTTGTTTTAATGTGTTAGGCGAGCACCACAAGTGTCTCGTGATGAAGCTTTGGATGAAGGACTTTTAATGCTAAAATTTTGCTTTAAAAAAATGATAAGTTTGTGACTACACATTAGTTTTGTGATTCTTGGTTATAAAACTTTTGAAGTTAAAACTTCTAGGTTACATTAAAAAAAAAAAGAAGATAAAAGACATTATATATGGTATTATATTTGTAAGAAAAACTTATGAGATATTGGAGTAAACTAATAAGAGAAACAAAACTATATTATATATAACATTTTAATAACTAGCTTAGACAACAGAGCACATTAAATAGAGAACAAACAAAACTTGCTTAGACAACAAGTAGCATAACAACAAGAAGCATAGATAATTACTTATTAGATCCTTAGGCAGTGTTTGGATGGAGCACTGTTAGGGGGAATTGTATTTTTTGAGAGGATTTAAAATCCTTCACCATAAAATCCTTAAACATCGGTAGTCACTTTATGCGATTGCAATATGGTGATGAAGAACAATTTGGGAATTTATTGGTATTGCTAAATTTTGGCCAAAATTACATTGTTCAAAAATATAGTGAATTGTGCTTTTAAGTCTAGCAATCCCTAAAAATTTTTCTCCACAATATTGTATTCTTGCTAATTTATTTATTTATTTTAGCCTAAAATGATTTATCATCAATAATGTGCTCAGCTATTAAGGGAATTTGGTGGAAATAGTATGGTGTGTTTGCTCTAGCGTTGCACTTTGAATACATATAGAGTTGCAAGCTGATGTGATGTGAAAATATGTTTGCACATATGCACTCAATAACATTAGAAACAATTAAACCATACAATTGCTAATTGCTAACTAAATTTACTAATGAATAATTCGATTATTAATGAATTTTATGTTGTTGTTTGTACATTCACTTAACAATGTTCTTCTCTTTTGTAACTACTTGCATTTTGCATAACACAACTAACACCAGGTTATATGATTCTCTTTGATAATAATGTTAAGTATTGTCTGGTCCTCCAAACAACTAACCATAGAAATGCATTGAAACTGTTTATTTCTCTATATTGTGTCAATAATGACTAATTTGCTGAAGTTATATTTGTAGGTAACATGGGATGAACCATATTTACTTCAAAATGTGAGAATGGTGAGCGCATGGCTAGTTGACTTGGTATCAAACATGCTTGATCTTTTAGGTCAAAAACTTTTCAATATAAGCAACTATGGTAACACAGTCTCACTAGTTCTCGCTAGAAATAGTTCATTGGATTGAAATGCTAATAAAGTGACCAACTTTTTTTATGGTTCTGGATCTGTTCTTCATCATCAAGGCTAGACGAACGTTTTGGGAAAATTTTACTATACTGATGGCCAAAATACTTCACTGCCAAAATTGCTGCAACCACATAATTTTCCTAAATTAAGGATAGTAAATGTAGTTAATCATCTAAACACTTCCACTATTTGTTGGTATATGATGAATGTTAAAATTATTTATCAACCTATTGTGCATGCCTCTAAGTTTTTTTATAAATTGTGTTTTACAATTTATACAGGGTAAGGGTAAATATAGTTAATTTAAAAATTGGCTCATTTTTAATGTAGCCTAAATTTTTATTTTTATTTTTATGAGAAATGAGGTGCAAGTTTGCACTCCTAATGGTACAAGTTATACTTATGGATTATTTATGAAAAAATGGTATAATTAATATTTTCATTTTATGTATTTTTTTAAAAATTTTCATATTTAATTTTTTCTTTTTACTACGAATAAGAAAAATATTATATGATGTTTATTTTGATTTGCAAAATTTTGTATTGAAATCGGCCCATTTTTACAAATAAAAATCTAAAAAATGGATTTTACAAATAAAAGCAATTGAATTGTCTTACCCAAAAAAGGAATTTGAAATTCAAGTAAGTTTAATTGCTTTATACAAACAAATAATTTTGAAAATGAATGAAATTTAATTGAAGCAATTAAATTACTTTGGATCTCAAATTCTTTAGAATTTTGAAATCCTCCATCCAAACACAACTTTAATCTTATTTATTGCTATTTAGTCATTGCCTTACTATCTAAAACAATTATGCTTTATAGATTTTGGTTTCTTTCCTTGGCCTATTTGCATGAATTTGGTCATATTCTTGTTGCACAAGTCCTTCTCCATTTCGCCAAAAAAAAAAGTGTTTTAGTCAATAGACAAGTTAACCACCACAATATCCTTCTCTCTCCTATATATGATCATTGAACCACCATAATTCACCATATATAGTCCTCCCCCGAACCAACACTATAATCGTCATTGTGCCACTCATGCTATCATCCAAAACGCTCGATGCAATTGTGAATTCCTAGCCAAGAATAGCGCGTGACAAGCCTCCACATAATACAGTACATGAGACTTGTTGCTATTTGAGCAAATTCTCACACAGTTTTCTCTTCGAATTGTGCTCTTATTTTGCCATGACCATCAAAAACCCTAAAAAAAATGGTGAAGGCTCGTGTTGACAGGTGTGTCAATGTAGAAACTATCCAGAAATTATCTAAGATGACCTTATCGAGAGCATCAACTGGTATCTTCGCTGTAATAAGTATGAATAACGCCTGTGTTAAGGAACCTTCACGATTCTTGAACCATCTAGGATAAGAAACTGTCGAGCAAGCCTTTTGATTTCTACTTCAGAGTCCTTGTTTCAGCTCAAATGGTTTAATTGGTCTCTAATTTCGCGTTCTTGAACACTTGAAGAAGATGTTGGTAAAAACACAACAACTTTGTCTTGTAATTAAGTCTCTACTTATGCTAGAACCACGATCATCGATGCAAATCCTAGAGTAAATGTAACCAATCATTAAAAAAAAAACTTGCACAAGACGCAAATGCCTCAAAGCTTCTCAACCTACTGATTCGTATTTATAAAACAATCAATTTCACAGACCAATTTATAAATTACAACTTTGAAAAATTACCTTGCAAATTATCATGAAGGGAATCAGTATGCAAATTAAAATTATACCCTCATTTGACCTCAAGCTCTTTAAATATGTTTGCCCAACCAGTTATTCTCTAATATGTATTTGAAATTTTTTTGAACCTTACATTTAAAAAATATTAATGGTCAACCTCTTTTTCTAGTTTTTTTCCTTCTTCTAAAATCAATTTCATTAATTTGTTATTCTTTTTGTCCCATTATCCAAATAGATTCAAACAAATATCAATAATTATAACATGTAAATTCACTTGATATAGAAATTCATTGTCAACATTTTTATTCATAAGAATTATAAAATGGGAAGAAATAGAATGTCGAAACAAAAGAAAAAATTAATACTCGGTAATTAAGAGCTCTTTAAAAAGAAAAATGCTAAATGATATGAATTTGTTTTCGTAAGACACTCACGAAAGAGAAAAAAAGTGAGAGAATTTTGTTACATTTTTTCAATTATATTTTTACTTTTTAACCTTGTTTCTCTCTCTCTATAATAGCTTTGATATGAAAACTTTCGTGCCAAATAACAGTGCTGCTTTAAAAAATGATGACATGGGTCTACATGAGCATATGAAAAAGTTAGACTAAACATTACATTAAAAAGAAAAAAAAAAACCTAAAAGTCATTCAATTGAAAAACATAAACATGTTAATTATTACTTAAAAATTAAAATTAAGCACAATTGTAGTAGATGATTAAAAATAAATACAGGATACAGAGAGCACTCCAATTCTCAATAATTCAAACTAGGGTAACCCATTCGATTCGTCAACAAAGTTGTCAATGCCAGACTTAGATCTGATGCATAAACCCTAGTGCATTCACAATCATAAACTAAGTCCATTTCAAAATTAGCCACAATCCATCCTTTACAAATTCATACTTGTTTTTATCTCATTTTTCTTTTCCATTTACCATTATGGCTTTGATCAGTTTAGGGCTAGAAAGCATGCCAGTGGTAGAGTTCCATAATAAGAACTCTCATTGAATGCAGAAAGAGGTGCCAAAACCAACCAATTTAGCCCATTCAAGTCGAACCATTTCCAGGTCAAGTTAGATCTGACCTAGTATATTTTGTGCTAACATTTTACTAGCTTAACCCAACCCATTGAGAGCTATGAGTTGTACAATTTAACTCACATGTCCGCCAACTCTTTTTTGAAAAAATGCAATGAATTTAATCTTTAAAAAACTTGAATAAATGAAAATTAAGAAATTTGAACAACTTAGTTTTGGACTAATGTTAAATAAATTAAGGAACTGGCCCAATTGTCAATTGGGTTTTGATTTTTTAAATAAAAATTGATGGTATGATCTTAGGTGATAACTTGTTAGATTAAAAATAAATTAAATTCCAGTCCAACGAATTAACTTAATTTCATGTCAGAGTTGATCAGGCCGGGTCAAAATAAGTTCATAATCGAATGACAGAATTCCCACTCCACAAATTCTTAGAATGATGACATTTTCTCTGATCATTTTTTAATATTGTTATGGCTATCGTGGTTCGATAAGATTCGAACAAAAGTTTTTGACTTTATTTTCTCGATGAATCTTAGTAAAATTTGGACTCTAAATTTTCAGTGGCATGCGTGTTCCTTAATGGGTTTTGATGAACTTAGATGCTTATACCCATAAGTCACAATTAAAAGTGATGTGAGAGCACTAAAGCTGGTGGAAAAAAAAAACAAATTTTATTACGTTATAGCAATCATCTAGAGCCTAGAAAGTTCATTATATAGGGGATACAATTCAACATATGTATTCAGTGTGACATTGTGGTTGGCCATTTGGAGCTTATGTTTTGATTCAAGTTTGCATATCTAAAACTAATATGTTTGAGCTTTGCTAATATTTGAGGGAGTTCTTAGTCTTGTTTAAGTAACAATAATTTAAAATCAAATTTTAAACAAATTATTATTTGTTTATAATTGATTCGAATAGTTTTTAAATGAATAAAATAGAAATAGAATGCTTTGAAATTCTCCATAGACAATATTAAAAAATTTGACTCGAATGCAACTCGAAAAACACATCAAGTCTATTTCCATGAATCCAATTGAGCTCGATTAGCCTTGTGCCAAGCCAGATTATTGGGTTGAATTGGGTCATGAGCACTCATATTTACAATATATGCTTTTTTATATTTTATTATTGTGTTTTAATTAAAAATATTTTATTATACAGTTGGGTTGTGAATATCCCTAAATTCTAGCCATGAGTACCCTTAGTTACTAATATTTTATTATTATTTTTAATTAATTAAAAAATGTTATCCGCACACACAGACAGAGCACACCCAATACATACTAAATAAAAACATTTATAGATTTAATAATTTGGTGCAGGGTGTCACATTACTACTTTAGTTTTACTTATAAAATCAACATGTCACACCCACCATGAGTTAAGTTAGCAAAAAAGACTGATGAGTTATAGACTTGTATTGTTTAATTTAAGATTTTTTCTTAATTATATAATTTGAGTATTATTTTTTTTAGTTTTATATAGTGATACTTTTATTAAGTGGCAAGTATTAATTTGCAGTGTGAAATAAAAATGAATAATTTTTCTATTTTAAATTATTTCTTATAACTATTTTTTAAGGCTAAATGCATATATCTAAATTAATTAGGAGACAAGAAAAAAATTATTTATTTTACCATGAATAACTAAACAAAAATGTAAGATTGTAAAAATATTATTGAATGTAAGTAGTAACAAGTATAAGAAGACCATCATTAACATCACATTGTAAATAATTTTTGTTAAAAAATTGTTACTTAATATTACTTTGTCACAAGATAGATGTTATTTTGTATTAATGTGTTAGGTGAGCACCACAAACATCTCGTGATGATGCTTGGATAGAGGACTTTTAATGCTAGAATTTTGCTTTTAAAAATGATAAGTTTGTGACTGCACATTAGTTTTGTGATCCTTGGTTATAAAACTTTTGAAGTTAACACTTCTATGTTACATTTTTCTTTTTTAAAATAAAAAGCATTATATTTTTTTTGGTTACATATGGCATTATATTTATAAGAAAAACTTATGAGAGATTGGAGTAAACTAATAGGAGAAACAAAACTATATCAAATATAACATTTTAATAACTTGCTTAGACAATAGAGCATAGTAAACACAGAACAAAGAAAACTTGCTTAGACAAAGAGGAGCATAACAGTGAGGAGTATAGATAGTTACCTATTAGATCCTGAATCTAATTTATAACTTTTTAGTCCATGCCTTATTATCTAAATGTTTGCGCTATTTGTTCATCTAAAAGACGTCCAACTAGTGTCCATCATTTACCAATATTTTCATTTCAAATTTCTCATTTCTCACTTCTTAGATTCATTAGAAATTGATATAGATTAACCACTTATTTCTAATGTATTAACCAGTTAATTTAACTTTCACCAATTAATGATATTCATCACACATTACATAAAAGTGGTTAATCACTATAAGTTTCTGGTAAATCTCATTAATTGGTGAATCCAAATTAATTGGTTAATACATTAGAAATAAGTGGTTAATCTATATCAGTTTCTTGTGAATCCAAGAAAGAGTTCTCAATAATGAATAACCGGTTAATACACTACGTAAAAGTGGTTAATTACTATAGGTTTCTGGTGAATCTCATTAATTGGTGAATCTAAATTAACTGGTTAATACATTTGAAATAAGTGGTTAATCTATATCAATTTCTGGTGAATCCAAGAAAAGTTCCCAATAATGAATAACTGGTTAATACATTACATAAAAGTGGTTAATCACTATAAGTTTTTGGTGAATCTTATTAATTGGTGAATCCAAATTAACTGGTTAATACATTAGAAATAAGTGGTTAATCTATATCAGTTTCTGGTGAATTCAAGAAAGAGTTCTCAATAATGAATAACTGGTTAATACATTACGTAAAAGTGGTTAATCACTACAAGTTTCTGATGAATCTCATTAATTGGTGAATCTAAATTAACTGGTTAATACATTAGAAATAAGTGGTTAATCTATATCAGTTTCTGGTGAATCCAAGAACCGGGAAATGAGAAGTAGGAAATTAACTGGTTAATACATTAGAAATAAGTGGTTAATCTATATTAGTTTCTGGTGAATCCAATAAGCGGGAAATGAGAAGTGAGGAATTAATTGGTTAATACATTAGAAATAAGTGATTAATCTATAACAGTTTCTGGTGAATCCAAGAAGCGGGTGTCGCAACCGGGATCGCGACGGGACGACCGAAAAAATGATCAAAAATCAAATAGAGTCGCCACCAATGTTTATTTAAATTGGGAAAACATTAGAAAAACCTTTTAATCAGGCAAACTGGTCTTTTGAAAATGAGTTTGAGTCCGGGAGTCGATTACAGATAGGGAAGGTGTTAGCACCCTATACTGCCCGTTCCAAGAACGGTACCTTGTGTTAGTTGTGCAAAATTTAATAATCTCAAATATATTTATTTTTACCCCTTTAAACAAAAGACTTTGTAATTATTTTTTATTTTTCTCATTTTTTGGAAAGAAATAAAAAAAACAAACAGATCATGAAAATTTATTTTTTTTTTGGCTTGACAGAATAGAGATTCTGCTCCTACGTATCCTCGGGTGCAATGAGGAACTCAAAGTCACGTAGTTCTTTATAAAATAATTGCTGGTTGGTTGATTTTAATTAAGAAAGAGATTTTGTTTGAAAACAAATCCATTCTTGCACGAGGTTCAAGTTAGCACCAGGCTACTCAATAAACCCTTATGATCCAAATGACATTGAAGATAGCATCCGCTATTCAATCATCGTCATTAGTCATTGCATGGATTAAAAGATTTTTATTTTATTTTTTTTATTTATTTTTCTTTTGAGGCATGTACCAAGACAAGCAAGTAACCACACAAACAACACATTGTCTTACCATGAGTAAAAAAAAATCAAATTAAATACAACCAACACAACAATTTTTTTTATCCATTAACATTTTTTATTTTTTTATTTTTTTAGTAATGCACAAAGACAAATAAATAAATACAACTTTCCATGAGCTAGGTAAATAATAATAAAAGGCAAGATTAAATAGATTAAACAACTACAAAATGAATTTTTTTTCCAGATTTTTCTCATTTTATTATTTTTATTTATTTTCTATTAAAATAACCACTGTGCCTAATTTTTTATTTTTACGCTTTCTACTTTCTCTTATTTCATTTTTTTTTATTTTTATCCTGGTTTAAATTTAGTAATGTTAAACATCTTATTTCCATTTTTTATGATCTTTTTATTTTCATTTAAAAAAAATCTTTTTTAAACTGTTAAAAAAGGGTTAAAACGAAAAACACATTAATAGAGGAACAGAGAAGAATGAAGAGACAGAAAACACGGGACCTAGGCTGCGTGGTGTCTAGCTATGGGGATGACGATGTTGGATAACATGGATAACACAGATGGTGGCCGAGTTACAGATCTTGTGCTGAGTCGCGATGACTGACTAGTGGCACGCGTGGAGCGCCTCTGGTTCACGATGAGCAGCAGGGCGTGGGTGGAGAGTTGCACCGAGTGGCGCACAAAGTCTTTGCGTGGCCGGCGGGGGACGTGGAGCGGCACAGGTCTTTGGCGAAGCGGCTTTGCGTGTGGAAGAGATGGATACGGTTTGGAGGAGATGGTGGTGGTTATCTGGATGAAGAGGGGACCATGGGAAAGGTTGTTTGGGAGGTGAGGTTGGAGGTGAGGGTGACCGAGTTGACTCGGTTGAATGAAGGAGATCGTTGGTAGAGGTTATGGAGGAGATAGGTGTTGCTTTGTCTTTGTTGGAGTCTCACGGTTGCATGGTGGAGATGAAGGGTTTAGAGTTGGAAGGTGATCTGTGGGGTTGATGGAGGTGAAGGGTTAGTTGTAGGTGGTGAGAGATGGATGGGTTTGGACGTGGTGCATGGAGACGGAGGTTGGAGGTGAGGGTGAAGATGGAGATGGTTAGAGGGTGTTTACGTGTGATGGTGGGCTGCTTTGTTTCACGGTGAGGAGAGTGGAGTGTGGTTGACATGGTTGCATAGAGTGGAGAGGCTGGCTTGAGTGAGTCAACTCAGTTGATGAAGATGGAGGGGTATTTGGAGAAGGGTGCTGCCCTGTTTCACGTAAAAATGATGGAGGGATGGTTGGATCAATGAAGGTTGTTTTGGTGGATGAGGATGGGTTCTTGGGAAGATCAGGATGAGATGATGGGTTCTTGGGATGGTGCTTGATGATGGAGAGGTTGGGAGGAGAAAGGTCCTGCTGACTTCACGTGAATATCAATGTGGGAGTAGTTGATGATGAAAATGGAGAGTTTGGGAGGAGAAGGCTGCCTCTAAAGTGGTAACACCGTTGGAGAAAAATGAGGTGGAATGGAAGGGTTTATGTGTGTTGGGTAGCGAAGGTTCGGTTGGGAGGCGGTTTTTGATGGTTACAGGAAGTGGTAGAGGAGAGGTGGAGGGGTTTGGAGGAGATGGAATGTTGTATGTGTGAGTATGAGCGTGGTGGGGTGGAACGAAAACATGCACTTCTAATGACAGTAGTATAACACAACAAATGAACCAAATAAAATGATGAGCAGAAAGGGAGATGTAGCTTACCTCTGAGAGCCACCAACACAACAAACCAGATCAAAAGCTTCTTCTCTTCTTCTTTTATTCTTGCTATCTTTCTCCCTCCTCGAACTTCTCTCTCAACTCTCTGTTCCAGCCAGTTCTGTTCCAGCCAGCTAAAACCAGGAAGAGAAAAAAAAAACGAATACTTATATGTGAAGAAGTATCAAGTAAGATGGGTCAGGAAGGTGGTTTTATAGGTTGCTGGTTTGTGATGGTTGAAGATGGGTTGATGGTTGGAAGTGATGGGAGATTGTGAGATGAAGTTGGATAGAGGCTTGAGGATGATGGTGGGTGGCAGGGGGTTGAATGTGGTTGGGAGGAGAATGAGATGGATCTCTGCGTGAGAGAAGGGAGAGGGAGCCAGGAGGTTTATGGATGGTGAGAATCAAGAGAGGTAATGGCAGAGAGAAGATGTAGGCTTATGGTGAGGAGATTGGAATCCTTTTGGAGGTGAGGATGCTGTTGAGAGTTAATGGGCCCTCGCTCTCGTTGCCAGAAGTTGAATGTTGATAATGAATATCAAGGGGAATCTCCCCTTACGTGGATTGAAAGTGGTTCAGTAATGGAGGTGGCAGTCAGGTGGTGATGGGGAGCTGATTCACGATGGTATGGTTAGGGGAATAAAGAAGAATAAAGGTTCCCTGTGTAATGCGAGTCATTGGTTGTGGGAAATGGGGTAGCAAAGGATGGAGGTAGAATAAACAAGCGAGAAAAGGTGCATATGTGCTAAATGCCGTGTGATGATAGGCTGCAAGATGGCATGGGAATAGGAATAAACAAGAAAAAGTAAAGCATATGTGCTCCATGTGTGAAGTGGGGTCGAAAGCTGCACCTTGTGTATGGTGCGATGGGTGATAAAAGAGAATGAAAAGAAAGAAGACGGGTGTTCACCTAACAATGAGAAAAAAAAAAAAGTATCTTCACAAGCATTTTGTTGTATATTTTTTATTTTTTATGTTTTATATTTTTTATTTTTTTATTTTTCATAAAAAAAGGTACAAAGCAAAGCAATTAAACAATCATTCAACAAACATAAAAAGAAAATTTCACGGACAAAATTGGGTATCAACAGCTGCCCCCCTTTGCTTTTCGTTTAGGATAAACGGAAAGTAAAGGAGTTGATTCAATTTTGTCCATGAAGCTTGATGAAAAAGTAAAAAGCTTGCGGAATCGGGTATCCCTCTAAAGCTTGACAGAAAACGTACAAAGCTTGCGGAGTCGGGTATCCGCTGAAGCTTGACAGAAAAAGGTACAAAGCTTGCGGAGTCGGGTATCCTGCTGAAGCTTGACAACATGAGGTAAAAACAAACAGCTTGAGGGGTAGGGTGCCCATCGAAGCTGGACAGAAAGGTAAACAACAAACAGCTTGTGGGGTAGGGTGCCCATCGAAGCCGGACGGAAAGGTAAACAAACAGCTTGTGGGGTAGGGTGTCCATCGAAGCTAGACGGAAAGGTAAACAACAAACAACTTGTGGGGTAGGGTGCCCATCGAAGCTAGACAGAAAGGTAAAAAGCAAACAGCTTGTGGGGTAGGGTGCCCATCGAAGCCTGACGGAAAGGTAAACAACAAACAACTTGTGGGGTAGGGTGCCCATCGAAGCCGGACGGAAAGATAAAAAGCAAACAGCTTGTGGGGTAGGGTGCCCATCGGCCGGACAGAAGGTAAAAGCAAACGGCTTGTGGGGTAGGGTGCCCATCGAAGCTCGACGGAAGGTAAACAACAAACAACTTGTGGGGTAGGGTGCCCATCGAAGTGGACGGAAAGATAAAAAGCAAACAGCTTGTGGGGTAGGGTGCCCATCGAAGCCGGACGGAAAGGTAAAAACAAACAGCTTGTGGGGTAGGGTGCCCATCGAAGCTGGACAGAAAGGTAAACAGCAAACAGCTTGTGGGGTAGGGTGCCCATCGAAGCTGGACAGAAAGGTAAACAACAAACAGCTTGTGGGGTAGGGTGCCCATCGAAGCTGGACGGAAAGGTAAAAAGCAAACAGCTTGTGGGGTAGGGTGCCCATCGAAGCTGGACAGAAAGGTAAACAACAAACAGCTTGTGGGGTAGGGTGCCCATCGAAGCTGGACGGAAAGGTAAAAAGCAAACAGCTTGTGGGGTAGGGTGCCCATCGAAGCCGGACGAGAAAAAAGTAAAAACAAACACTTGTGGGGTAGGGTGCCCATCGGAGCTTGACGGAAAGGTAAACAACAAACAACTTGTGGGGTAGGGTGCCCATCGAAGCCGGACGAAAGATAAAAACAAACAACTTGTGGGGTAGGGTGCCCATCGAAGCTGGACGGAAAGGTAAAAAGCAAACAGCTTGTGGGGTAGGGTGCCCATCGAAGCTGTCAGAAAGGTAAACAACAAACAGCTTGTGGGGTAGGGTGCCCATCGAAGCCTGACAGAAAGGTAAATAACAAATAACTTGTGGGGTAGGGTGCCCATCGAAGCTGGACAGAAAGGTAAAAAGCAAACAGCTTGTGGGGTAGGGTGCCCATCGAAGCCTGACGGAAAGGTAAACAACAAACAACTTGTGGGGTAGGGTGCCCATCGAAGCTGGACGGAAAGATAAAAAGCAAACAGCTTGTGGGGTAGGGTGCCCATCGAAGCTGGACGGAAAGGCAAAAAACAAACAGCTTGCGGGGTAGGGTGCCCATCGAAGCCTAACAGAAAGGTAAACAACAAACAGCTTGTGGGGTAGGGTGCCCATCGAAGCTTGACAGAAAGGTAAAAAGCAAACAGCTTGTGGGGTAGGGTGCCCATCGAAGCTTGACGAAAAGGTAAATAACAAACAGCTTGTGGGGTAGGGTGCCCATCGAAGCCTGACAGAAAGGTAAAAAGCAATGGGCACAAGGCCTTGACTTGCTTTGGAAGCAATGAGTGCGAGGACCTGAAAACTAAAGGACAATGGGTGCAGGGACCCGAGGGCAGATAATCTTTGTTTTTTCATTTTATTTTTGTCTGATCTGTGTTTGCTTTTTTCTTTTTTTTTTCTTTTTTCTTTTTTTTAAAAAATTCAACCTCTCTTTCTTCTCTCTTTTCCTTTTCCTTTTCCTTTTCCTTTTCCTCTTTTTTTTTGAATTTTATTAAAGGTCCTTTGAATCAACGACAAACCGTGAAAAGACAATGGGTGCGGGGACCCGGGAACGAAAGGACAATGGGTGCGGAGACCCAGAAACGAAAAGACAATGGGTGCGGGGACCCGGGAACGAAAGGACAATGGGTGCGGAGACCCAGAAACGAAAAGACAATGGGTGCGGGGACCCGGAAACGAAAGACAATGGGTGCGGGGACCCGGAACGAAAAGACAATGGGTGCGGGGACCCGGAAACTTAAAGACAATGGGTGCGGGGACCCGGAAACTTAAAGACAATGGGTGCGGGGACCCGAAAACGAAAAGACAATGGGTGCGGGGACCCGGAAACTTAAAGACAATGGGTGCAGGGACCCGAAAACTTAAAGACAATGGGTGCGGGGACCCATAAACTTGAAGACAATGGTTTTGTAAATGCATGCAATGCCGGAGATGGTGCATGATGCAATGGATACATAATGATGCAATGGATGTGATGTTTGGGGACAGTGCATGTGATGCTAGAAATGATGCATGCTGCAATGGATGCATAATGATGCAATGGATGCCCTACTGTAGGGATTCTCATGAGCAAATCTTGTTTTTTTTGCTTTTTATTTTTGGTTTGTTTTTTTTTGTTTTGTTTTTTTTTTTTTTTTTTTACATCGGAGCTTTGGTTCCGCAACCCTTAAGGACTTTTTCCCACAGCAGGATCGCGATTGAACAGCAAAATTCATTGTCGCAACCGGAATCGCGATTGAACATCAAAATTCGTTGATTGGCCTTGTGATTTGTCTGGTGACTCTTACTTTTCTCATCAACATTCTTGTCAGGATTTCATTGTGTTTCCCATGACCTTTTGAAATTATTAAAGCGAATCTAAATGCCTTTGTCATATTGTCACATGTTTCACATCTCAATATAAAACTATCATAAAAAAATGCATATTAAATCGACAATTGGTAGCAACAAAAAGGGATTATCATTATAGACAGGAAAAGTGTAGGAAAGGTAGTACAAATGGGACTTGAATTGAAAAGGTTTACAAAAGAAATGTTGGAGCGGAAATTTCCAGCTCTTCCAGTGATGCTCTCTTGAATGAACAATGCTAATTTCCCATGTGCGCAACCTTGAACGTCCCATTGTCTGTTTCAGAATATGATTCGACCCAGCTTTTACATATTGGGAGTGTCTCCTGACAAGCTTTCGTATATTCAAACTGCCCCGGTTTGGCCCAGATACTCTCAATCTGCCCCAGTTTGTGACTTGAGGTATGTTCACTTCTCCGGATGTGTCAAGCACCATTTTAACCCTAACTTTTGCCTAGGTCGCTCTTTCGAGTTTTCAACCTAACGGGTCGCTCTAACTTTTGCCTAGGTCGCATTTTCATGTTTTCACCCCTAGCGAGCCATTTTTCTTTTCCTTCCTTTTTTTTTTTTTTTTTTTTAAGCATAGTACATTTTGACCGCATCTGAATTTATAGGAAGTGGTAGATCCTCGCCATCCATATTTGTGAGAATCAAAGCTCCTCCTGAGAAGGCCTTTTTTACGACATAAGGTCCCTCGTAGTTTGGAGTCCATTTTCCTCGAAAATCCTTTTGAATGGGAAGGATCTTTTTGAGTACCAAGTCTCCTTCTTGAAACTGTCGAGGACGCATCTTTTTTGCATAGGCCTTCATCATTCTCTTCTGGTAAAGCTGACCGTGACATAGTGCAGTTAATCTCTTCCCTTCAATGAGGTTCAACTGATCAAGTCGAGTCTGGACCCACTCGGCCTCTTCTAGTCCTGCCTCCATTAGCACTCTTAATGATGGGATTTCCACTTCAATAGGGAGCACTGCTTCCATTCCATAAACCAAAGAGAAAGGGTTGCCCCAGTTGAAGTACGAACTGACGTGCGATAACCATGCAGTGCAAATGGTAGCATTTCGTGCCAGTCTTTGTATGTTACAACCATCTTCTGGACGATCTTCTTGATATTCTTGTTTCTTTCGCCTCAATCGCCCCATTCATCTTCTAAGGCGGTAGGGTGAGGAATTGTGGTGTTCAATTTTGAAACTCTCACACATCTCTTTCATCATTTTATTATTCAGATTAGTGGCATTATCTGTAATAATCTTGCTTGCAAACCATAACGACAAATCAGCTCTCTTTTGACAAACTTGATCACTACACTCCTGGTGACATTGGCATAAGAAGCGGCTTCGACCCATTTGGTGAAGTAATCAATTGCAACGAGAATGAAGCGATGTCCATTTGAGGCCCTTGGTTCAATGGGTCCTATGACATCCATTCCCCACATTGAGAACGGCCAAGGTGCTGTTAAAACATTCAAATGCGCTGGTGGCATATGAATCCTATCAGCATATGTCTGGCATTTATGACACTTTTTCACATAGTCGAAACAATCAGTCTCCATTGTCAACCAATAGTATCCCGCTCTTAGTATCTTTCTTGCCATTGCATGCCCATTTGCATGAGTTCCGAAAGAACCTTCGTGAACATCTTTGATGATTTTCTCTGCCTCTGTTGCATCAACGCATCTTAGCAGCACCATATCATGGTTCCTCTTGTAAAGCACTTCCTCATTTAGAAAGAAACCCATTGCGAGTCTTCTGAGGGTCCTTTTGTCATTTTCTGAAGCATGTGGAGGGTACTCTCTGCTCTTGATGAAGCATTTGATGTCATGATACCACGGTTTCCCATCTGGTTCCACTTCTATCATTTGACAATATGCCGGTTGGTCACGACTTTCCATTTTTATAAGTGGTAAGTCCCTATCTTGACTTGCTTTGAACATTGACGACAACGTGGCTAGGGCATCAGCCAACTGATTATCTTCTCGAGGGATATGATGGAATGTAACTTCGTCAAGTTGTTCAATCAACTCCTTGATGTAGGCATGATAAGGGATTAATTTGGCATCTCGAGTTTCCCATTCTCCCTTTAGCTGATGGATGACCAAAGCAGAGTCCCCATATACCTCAAGAACTTTTGCCTTTGAGTTTACTGCTGCTTGGATTCCCATGGCACACGCTTCATACTCAGCTATGTTGTTTGTACAGTCGAAGCACAACCTAGCAGTGATTGGAATGAAATTGTTTTCGGGTGAAATTAGTATGGCTCCCACTCCATGCCCCAGCGAATTGGAAGCTCCATCGAACAACAAGGTCCATTTTTCTTTTTCCTGGGATTCTTCTTCTCCAAATAAAGCCATTATATCTTCATCAGGGAATTCACACTGCATAGACCCATAATCCTCCACTGGTTGACTAGCCAAGAAATCTGCCAGAGCACTGCCTTTGACTGCTTTTTGCGTGACGTAGACAATGTCATATTCTGACAGCAAAACTTGCCAACGTGCAATCCTCCCAGTGAGGGCAGGTTTTTCAAAGATATACTTGATCGGGTCCATTTTGGACACCAACCAAGTGGTGTAACACAACATGTACTGCCTTAACCGGTGGGCTGCCCATGCCAAGGCGCAAGCATGTGCGTTCCAACAATGAGTATTTTGCCTCATAGTTGGTAAACTTCTTACTCAAGTAATAGATGGCCTGCTCCTTTTCCGGCTTTCATCGTGCTGTCCCAGTACACAACCCATGGATTCATCCAACACAGTCAAGTACATGATGAGAGGCCTTCCTGGCACTGGAGGTACCAAAACCGGGGGTTCTTGCAGATACTGCTTGATCTTCTCAAATGCCACCTGACAATCCTCATTCCACTCTACCGTCTGGTTTTTACGCAACAACTTGAAGATTGGCTCACATGTTGCAGTCAACTGGGATATAAACCTAGCAATATAGTTCAGCCTTCCTAAAAACCCACGAACTTCTTTTTCAGTACGAGGAGCTGGCATCTCTATGATTGCTCGAACTTTGTCTGGATCAACTTCTATCCCTTCTCGCTAACCACAAACCCTAAGAGCTTGCCTGACTTTACCCAAAAGTGCATTTAGTAGGATTCAGCCCGAGCTTGAACTTTCTCAACCGTTCAAAGAGCTTTTGCAGATCGGTTATGTGATCTTCTTCTGTTTTTGACTTTGCAATCATGTCATCCACATAAACTTCTATTTCTTTGTGCATCATGTCATGGAACAATGCCACCATCGCCCTTTGATAAGTTGCTCCGGCGTTCTTCAATCCAAATGGCATTACTTTATAGCAAAAAGTTCCCCACAGAGTGATGAATGTAGTCTTCTCCATATCTTCAGGCGCCATCTTGATTTGGTTGTATCCTGAGAAACCATCCATGAAGGAGAAAAATGCGTGTTGAGCAGTGTTGTCCACCAAAACATCAATGTGAGGTAGAGGGAAGTTGTCTTTAGGGCCAGCCCTATTCAAATCTCTATAGTCAACGCACATTCGCACCTTTCCATCTTTCTTTGGGGACGAGGGACGATGTTAGCAACCCATTGAGGGTACTTTGCAACAAATGAGAAAACCCGCATCAAACTGCTTTTTAACCTCTTCTCTAATTTTTAGTGACATCTCTGGCTTCATTCGTCTTAACTTTTGCTTGACCGGAGGACATTCTGGTTTTAAAGGCAATTTGTGCTCGACTATGCTTGCATCTAGGCCAGGCATATCTTGGTACGACCAGGCAAAAACATCACAATAATCAGATAAGAGCTTAATCAACTTACTCCGCTCATCTTCTTTCATGGTAGTTCCAATTTTAACTTCTTTTTTATCATCCTCTGTCCCCAAATTAATCAGTTCAGTTGGCTCTTGATGGGGCTGAATTTCCTTGGCCTCTTGTTCCATTAATCTCATTAGCTCAGGAGAGGGTTCCCAATTGTCATCATTATCCTCATCAACATGATTAACGGGATGGTCAAAATCGTATAATGGGGTCATAGCACTGTCATTTTCAAGAGAATCGCTTTCAGATCTGCATTTATTAGTGTTAACACAAGTAAAAAAGGGTAATGAATAAAGGTTAATGAAATGGTCGAGCAAAAAGCTAAAAAAAGAAGAAAAAGGGGAAATAGCAAGATAATCTGAAAATGCATTTATTGATAGTAAATATTGAGATGAAAACATGTGAGCCCGTTTTCACAACACATTATCCTAAAGCCTTGGGCAGAGCTAAAGGATTAGCATTACAAAATTACTTCGAATCAATTTCACAAGTCATGGGAAAATCAACGCTCTCCCAATTGTTGAGTTCTGCATCTGGGGAGCAAGGGTACACCAAGTTGACACCATGATTGATGGGTTGATCGTCTTCGATGGCGGTCACTTGGTTCAGAAACACTAATCCCGCACTTCGGAAGTTTCGTCGGATATCACAGATGGGGATCCTCTCAGCTTTAGGCTCCCGATTTTCCAACCTAGCCAACCTCCTCTCCCTTTTCTCTTCTAGGACCCTTCTTTTGTCTGCTTTGGTAGGTTTATACCCTAGCCCGAACCTATCTTTGTTTTCGCAGGGCGCCCAGAATTTCACGATGCCTTGTCCATTCATTCCTAGTCCTCTTCCATATTGGTATCCTTTTCCAAGCATTACCTTAGCCATCATCAGGGATGCATTAGATGGTCGGGGCTTCAGACTTTGAATTCCATCTTCCACATAGGTGGCATTGACAATTTCCAGCGCTTGGAATGCGGTTTCAAGAGCTTCTTCTGCAGCTTCAATATAAGGAGTGTCCAATGGCTTGCTCACCAGTAGGTCTTCTTCACCAAAGACAGTAATCATCTTATTATCAACTATGAATTTTACTTTTTGGTGCAAGGTAGAAGGCACAGCTCCAGCAGAATGAATCCATGGTCGTCCTAAGAGACAACTATAGGATGGCGTAATGTCCATCACTTGGAAGAGTATATTGAAAGTGCAGGGACCAATTTGAACTGGTATTTCAATCTCCCCCATGACTTCTCTTCTGGTGCCATCGAATGCCCTTACTATCATCGTACTTAGTTTCATGCAAGTTCCATCAAAAGGCAGCTTGGAAAAGGTTGATTTCGGTAACACATTCAAGGAAGAACCATTGTCAATGAGCACTCTAGCCATTACATGCTTGACATTTGACAGAAATGTGTAGTGCCTTGTTGTGCCCCATTCCCTCACCGGTATCTCATCATCGGTGAAAGTGACATAATTATCGCCAGGTAATGTTGCCAATAATACCACCTAACTTGTCACCGTAATGTCATGAGAAACATGAGCCTGATTCAAGATTTTCATCAATACATTTCGTGCGATTCGGAGTTCATCAATAAGGACAAAAGCGATATCCTCGCAGGGGTGCAATTCAGCTGATCTACCACTCTGTATTCACTTTGCTTGATAAACTTCAAGAACTCAACAGCTTCTTCATCCGATACCTCTTTTTTGTACTCCTTCGCCTTTTCCGGCCTTTCTTTTGCTTTTGTTTCGTTCCCCATGGAAGTTTCCCCTATCTTGACTTTGCCCTTACGGTTCCCTTTTCTTCTTCTTCTTGGTCCTTTTGCAACTCCTCAGGAGTGTAAATGCGGCCACTCCGATCACTCCCCAATCCCGATATATTGGTAATAATAGAAGTCGAACCGACGCAACCTCCGACTGATCATTCATGGGATTGTTTATAAGGACTTGGACATCATAATTCCATGGCACGGCTCGAGTGTCCTTGAAGGGAAAAGGACTAGGAACTTGAATGGTGATAGGTTTCGGGCCACAGGGGACGACGCATATGCAGCTTCAAGATAATAGATAACCAACGGTTTGATAGCCGGATTTGCAATGAAAGGGACCAGAGAGTTTACGGCTTCCTGATCTTCTTGCAATTGTGGAATAGCGCACTTATCCATCATGTTTATGCCACTATTGTCCCATAGATGACCTATTTGCACTAAATGCATATCCATTAGATCTTGGAGGATTTGTCTCGAACTCACCACATTCCTCAATAGAATGCCCCACATTCCCATGGAGATTGCACATTATTTCACCTTCGTTGCCCCCTTTCTCTTCAATGTGAGCTTCCATCATCCCAGTTTGCACAAATGACTCTTTAAAGATAAACCACATCGGGGTTTTGATATATCTGTCGTTTGTCTTATGAGTGCAGGGCCGAACACTCCTCTATAGCATTTACTGTAGGATTCCCATGGTTTGGTAAAGGATTGTGACCCACACTAGGAGTATTTGTCTTGAAATTCAACCACTTAGCATTGATTAGATCTTGCACCTTAAACTTTAGTGCTTTGCAATTCTCTGTAGAATGCCCTGTGGCCCCTGCATGGTAATCACACTTGGCATTTGGGTCAAAGCCTTTAGGGTATGGGGGTTCTAATGGCTTCATCGGACAAGGAGCCAAAAGAGAGTTATGAATGAGTTGGGGTAGTAATTCGGTGTAGGTCATGGGAATTGGGTCGAAGTGGACAAACTTCCTTTCTTGGTTATTTGGTGGCCTCCCTTGGTTTGTGTTTGGAGTTTGGGTCCATGGCTGAGTTGTTTGCGGTGGTAAGGTAGAGGGTGCCGGGTATTGAGTAGGAGGTGACGTTTGGTGGGGCCTCGCTGAGTGGTGAGGTTGAGGATATGAAGTGTTGGCGACATAAGGGTGATAAGGCTGGGGATATGGCATCGGCGGAGTAGTGGGAAAGTACGGGTGGTAAGGTGCGAAAGGGTTTTGGAAAGATGGTTGATGGTTCATAGGTGTTTGGCTATATCTGCCTCGGGTGGAGTTTCTTGGGTCGAAGGTAACAGCATGGGTTTCTCCCTCTCTTTTCTTCTCCATCGGGGGCCTTTTGGTGTTAAATGTTCCTGTTGAACTTTCAACAATCTTCCCACTCCTCATTCCTCCTTCAACTCTCTCTCCAATGATGACCATGTCTGAGAAATTTGATGACACACTCCCTATCATTTTGTCATAAAAGGGTGATTGCAGAGTGTCAATGAACGTAGCCACCATTTCTCTTTCCGTCAATGGGGGCTCTACTTGAGCAGCCATTTCCCTCCACCTCTGAGCATATTCCTTAAAGGTCTCAGCATTCTTCTTAACCATATTTTGCAATTGTAATCTATCCGGTGCCATATCAATGTTATACTTATACTGTTTCAAGAAAGCGTCAGTCAAGTCTTTGAAACATCGTATATGGGCACGCTCAAGATGCGTGTACCAATTTGAAGCTGCCCCAGTTAGGCTGTCTTGAAAGAAGTGGATTAACAAATTGTCATCGTGAGCATGCGAAGCCATCTTGCGGATGTACATGGTTAGGTGATTCTTTGGACAAGTAGTTCCCCTGTACTTGTCGAAATCTGGGACTTTAAACTTGGGAGGAATCACCACGTTCGGGACAAGACAGAGCTCTGAGGCATCCAAAAGACCATAGCCATTTGCCCCTTCAATGGCTCGTAGTCTTTCTTCTAAAATTTCCCACCTCTCCCTGGAATGGGGGTTTTCCACAGAAGAATTCAACGGGTATTGCGGCATAATGGTGGGCACAGAATGTTGCCCCAGTGGGGTTCCACTGGTATGTGGTTGAGCTGCACTTAAGGAGTTTGAAGCGGCATGTCTTCTTTGTCCGGGGATTAGCGGTTGTGGTGGTACGAACGGGATGGAGACCATATGGCGGGATGAAGAAAGGGTATGGGTGTTGTGTTGGCGGGAGTTCGTTGACATTTGGTAGTGGCTTGATTTTGGGTAGGGTTTGAGGGATTTGAAGTTGGAGACACTGTTGACATGTCATTATTGGGGGAATTAGTGGCTAATGGTGGTATATAACCTGGAGGGAGACCATACGGGGGAAAAGACGTCCCTTGGTTTCCCTGTGAACTGGCGACTGAAGGTTGAGTAGTGCCGTTTGGGCAAATGGTGAGTGGCATCGTAATCCCTTGAGGATTAGAGCCTTGGTATTGTAGGGGGAGCGCTGCAAAACCAGGCGGGCAAGGAGGTGTGGCTGGATGTCCTTCATTTGCCACCGAGGGATTCCCATCTGTGCTCTTTCTACTCTCCATAGACTGTAACATTTCCGTTATTTTGGACATTTGCTCCCTGAGTTGGTTCACTTCATCCCTCAAATCTTGCGTCTGCTCTATCTCGTCCATGATCTTTGCTTGGGAACGAGTCCTGTAAGGGTGTCGTGGAAGCTGTTTTCCTGCTATAGTGTCTACTTTTCTGATGTGAGGAAACATGATGTGATTATTAGTATAAAGCCAAAATGACAAAATGCATGTATGTAATGCACTGATTATTCATGCCGATGTTTTTTTTTTGTGTTTTTTATTATGATTTTGCATGCAATTTCTTGTTAGCGGAAGGAACAAGTTTGCGCCCTGCGAGGATGCTTGGTGACGGTGGAAAGGTTCGCACAAACGTTCGATAGCAAAGTAAGATCCCTACATTTAGCACTAGGGCATATCGCTCCTTAGGCAAAAATGTGGTTGATGGCAAATCCAAGGGAATATTCGTTCCTCAATGGATACCATTCACTGGCAAAGCCGACGTAGGACCCAAACTCCCCATACTTTCACCTCGAGCCAGAAACAGGCTTGACAATCTATTCAAGGGAGAATTCACTCCTCGATGAACAATGTCTTGACAAGAAGGATAACGAGATCAATATTTGAAACACAACACAGCAATGAGCATTCCTTTTCATTTCAAACTTTGGAAGTACAAGATTTAATTCCCACAAAATGTAGTACAATTACGTCAACAACTTCATTTGCTTTTTTCTAAAGCCCTTAGCAAGACCTCGGCAATATTTCATAAAATCAGCGATCTTTGATGGTAGTCGTAGCCAGGGGTTTATGTGAACTTGAATATCTGCTTCTTCGAAATGAGTAATCAGTTGTGCGGTATGATACTGTAAGCTATCAGACATGTCTTCAAACTTCTTCCTCCATTCCTCTTTTCCATCCCTTTGGTCTTGTGCTACTGATTGCCACACTTCTGCCCATTCTTCTTTTTGCCTCAATAGTCTTCGGGCTTCAAGTCTCCACTGCTCATGGCCTCGCTCCAACTCTTGCATTTTGAGCTTTAAACACCCATTTTTTCGGTTTGCTTCTACGAGTGCATCGTGGTATTTGGCAGCTAGTGCTCGTCCTTGGTCAGAGCGACACTTTTCCTCAACCAGAGCTTCTTGTAAGGCTTCTATTCTACGATCTTGTACCTTAGCATTCGCTTCCAGCTTTCCTTTCTCTTGCGAAACCAATGCCATTGTCTCTTCCTGAGCACTTATCTTTGCTCGTAATTCATGAACTTCTGCTATGGTCCTTTCAAATTCTATCTCCTTTCCTTTCCTTGCCCTTTTTGCTCGGCTCGGGGTCTCAGCCATATCTGCACACGCATCTTTTAGATATTCAACTTCATCAGCGAGCTTCTGGCATCGACTCTGGTGGATGACTACTTTTAACTCAGCGGCTTCCTTTCCTTGTTCCAAGACTTTCATTTGTACTTTCAGTCTTTCAATCTCAGTGGCCATTTGAGGTATGGTTTGAGGATGACCCTTATCACCTGAAACTGTCTGGGGGATACTGTTCTGTGCCTTTCTTGCCTCTCTCCATTGCAAGTATTCAGGGGTACAAACCACCACATGCTTCCCTAATTCCTTTGTTCCTGCCATACGAATATTCTTCCAAGCATCTCTAATCTCTTTTTCTTGTTTAGCAGTGCTTCCATCTTGCTGGTATAAGAAGCTGAACCCTTCAAGTTGCTCTTCGTTAGGCACATGTTGAGTCCATCGGAGTTGTCTAAGCACAAGGATTGGCGCATATGATATAACACCTCTAGGGCTCATCAAAGGAACATTAGGAAAGTCACCACAGCTGAAAACTATCTCCTCTCCATGATACCATGGGCATACCCATTTGAAGGAATCTGGCCCCATCCTCATGAACTCATTTTTCCATTCATAAGCTTTTTGTTGTTTCACTGGTATGCGACCAAAATTCCTTAACGGGTCGGGTAAGGGTCCCAGGTGGCTCTGTACATCCATATGCGTCATGATCCAAATGTACAACATATGCGTACAACATCGAATCTTTCCACCACCCTTTTGATGACAGATTTCCATTGTCAAGAAAGTATCAGCGAGAATAGCAGGGACTGGGTTTGCTTTATACTTCTCAAACTTGAAGAATACATCCATTGCTGCTTGATCTACCATATCTGAGGTAAATGGGAATAACACTAACCCAAAGATGGTTAAGGCCAGTGTTTTGTTGAAGAAATCCCACTTTCCTTGTTGTGCTAGATACTGAAGGTGCGCTTCTAGGTAACTTTTCTTCAAGCCTTCTGTTCCTCCCCTCTTTTCCATGCCCAATTGACTTGTTGGAGCCCCTATCAATTCTGCTATCTTCCCTTTTGGTACATAATACCCTCCATAAAGATAAACATTAGGGTGCTTATTCATTGGAAGCCTCAACATGACCGCATACTCCTCTATGGTTGGTGTAATGTCCAAGTTAGGTAGCTCAAAACATTTGAGAGAATGGTTCCAAAATTGAGCAAGGCCACTCAAGACGGGCTCCTCAACTGTAATGCGCAAAAATCCGAGACCGCCCGTGCGCTTGAGAACTCGGATCGAGCCTTAGGGGTTATTTGTTGGGTAACATCCTCACATACCTCGATCACTGCCATTTACTGTAGCCCTTATACTCCTCTTGAGGTCGACTGCATTGCTGGAGTTCTGTCCTTGAGATGTTTCTTCCATTCTTTGCTACTGACGAGTGCCAACCTTTCCACTTTGCCAAGAAAAACTCACCCTAAAAAAAAAAGGAGTAATGAAGGGAATATGTAAGCAAAACAAACAGGAGAATGCACTCTAAGGATACTTCTCATCGAGGTAATCCTAGAGAAAATGCATTAACAGTCTAGATGGAGAAGCCCTTATAGGATCGTAAACCCAAAGGGTGCCTAGTTTTCTTTTCTTTTCTTTTTCTTCTCTAAATGCTGGGATTGTTATGAAAACGCAAGATGATTTTTTTTTATGCTAGGATTGTCATGAAAATATAAAATGATGTTTTTTTTTCTTTTTTATGAATGCTAGGAATGTAATGAAAGTGCAAAATGATCTATCCTAAAAAGCAAGTATGAATGACATGAGAGATAAGTGACTAAAAAGTTAGGAATGAAAATGCTACATGATGTATTTTTCTTTTTTTTTTTTTGAATTTTTTTTTTTTACCCAAAAATGATGCATGGATGAGTGACATGAGGAAAGATAAAGAAAAAGTATGCTCCATTTGTGTCCTAATGAGGTGTAACCTAAGGAGATGGATGACTCTAAAGCTTCTATGTCATTATGTTCATTCTATCAGTGCAAGGTTTTTCAGGACGGATCTATCTTCTAAAAAGTCATGGTCCCCAGATTGCCCCCATCTCGAAAGATAAGGACCCAGTTCATGAATTAATCACAAGTAGGGATAAACCCTCTCAATGTGACTAGCCCATGGTACTAGTAACAATCTGAGTGGTGTCTCGACAAATGTCAAGTGAGCATAAAGCTCCTCAATAACAAAAGTCGAGACCCCTCCTACTCCTCGGGTTCGCATAGACTCGGGTATAGAGCCCAAAAGTGTGTGAGGTAAGTGATCAGTGACGTGTGTGAATGAGCATACAAACCTGTATAAAAACTTAAAAGACAAAACTACCCCCCAACCTGCAAAACATATATACGACAGCTAGCCAACAATCGTCTACCCTAGGGTTTTAACAATTAAGTACAAAATATATACAAGTCACAATATACATGAAATAATGCTATCAGATATTTACATAAAAGTACTAAACAAAATATATTTACAAAAAAAAAGAAAACAAGAACAAAGACAAAGAGGGTAAAATAAATAAATAAAAGATTATTAAAAATTCGCACAACTAAAAACAACAGGCCTGACTCTCTGAACGTCCCCAGTGGAGTCGCCAGCTGTCGCAACCGGGATCGCGACGGGACGACCGAAAAAATGATCAAAAATCAAATGGAGTCGCCACCAATGTTTATTTAAATTGGGAAAACATTAGAAAAACCTTTTAATCAGGCAAACTGGTCTTTTGAAAATGAGTTTGAGTCCGGGAGTCGATTACAGATAGGGAAGGTGTTAGCACTTATACTGCCCGTTCCAAGAACGGTACCTTGTGTTAGTTGTGCAAAATTTAATAATCTCAAATATATTTATTTTTACCCTTTAAACAAAAGACTTTGTAATTATTTTTTATTTTTCTCATTTTTTTTAAAGAAATAAAAAAAAAACAGATCATGAAAATTTATTTTTTTTGGCTTGTGAGAATAGAGATTCTGCTCCTACGTATCCTCGGGTGCAATGAGAACTCAAAGTCACGTAGTTCTTTATAAAATAATTGCGGGTTGGTTGATTTTAATTAAGAAAGAGATTTTGTTTGAAAACAAATCCATTCTTGCACGAGGTTCAAGTTAGCACCAGGCTACTCAATAAACCCTTATGATCCAAATGACATTGAAGATAGCATCCGCTATTCAATCATCGTCATTAGTCATTGCATGGATTAAAAGATTTTTATTTTATTTTTTTTATTTATTTTTCTTTTGAGGCATGTACCAAGACAAGCAAGTAACCACACAAACAACACATTGTCTTACCATGAGTAAAAAAAAATCAAATTAAATACAACCAACACAACAATTTTTTTATCCATTAACATTTTTTATTTTTTTATTTTTTTAGTAATGCACGAAGACAAATAAATAAATACAACTTTCCATGAGCTAGGTAAATAATAATAAAAGGCAAGATTAAATAGATTAAACAACTACAAAATGAATTTTTTTCAGATTTTTCTCATTTTATTATTTTTATTTATTTTCTATTAAAATAACCACTGTGCCTAAATTTTTTATTTTTACGCTTTCTACTTTTTCTTATTTCATTTTTTTTATTTTTATCCTGGTTTAAATTTAGTAATGTTAGACATCTTATTTCCATTTTTTATGATCTTTTTATTTTCATTTAAAAAAAATCTTTTTTAAACTGTTAAAAAAGAGTTAAAACGAAAAACACATTAATAGAGGAACAGAGAAGAATGAAGAGACAGAAAACACGGGACCTAGGCTGCGTGGTGTCTAGCTATTGGGATGACGATGTTGGATAACATGGATAACACAGATGGTGGCCGAGTTACAGATCTTGTGCTGAGTCGCGATGGCTGACTAGTGGCACGCGTGGAGCGCCTCTGGTTCACGATGAGCAGCAGGGCGTGGGTGGAGAGTTGCACCCGGGTGGCGCACAGTGCTGCGTGACCGGCGGGGTGGACGGCCTGGGTGCTGGCAGAAGCGGCTTTGCGTGTGGAAGAGATGGATACGGTTTGGAGGAGATGGTGGTGGTTATCTGGATGAAGAGGGGACCATGGGAAAGGTTGTTTGGGAGGTGAGGTTGGAGGTGAGGGTGACCGAGTTGACTCGGTTGAATGAAGGAGATCGTTGGTAGAGGTTATGGAGGGGATAGGTGTTGCTGTCTTTGTTGGAGTCTCACGGTTGCATGGTGGAGATGAAGGGTTTAGGGTTGGAAGGTGATCTGTGGGGTTGATGGAGGTGAAGGGTTAGTTGTAGGTGGTGAGAGATGGATGGGTTTGGACGTGGTGCATGGAGACGGAGGTTGGAGGTGAGGGTGAAGATGGAGATGGTTAGAGGGTGTTTACGTGTGATGGTGGCTGCTGTTTCACGGTGAGGAGAGTGGAGTGTGGTTGACATGGTTGCATAGAGTGGAGAGGCTGCTGAGTGAGTCAACTCAGTTGATGAAGATGGAGGGGTATTTGGAGAAGGGTGCTGCCCTGTTTCACGTAAAAATGATGGAGGGATGGTTGGATCAATGAAGGTTGTTTTGGTGGATGAGGATGGGTTCTTGGGAAGATCAGGATGAGATGATGGGTTCTTGGGATGGTGCTTGATGATGGAGAGGTTGGGAGGAGAAAGGTCCTGCTGACTTCACGTGAATATCAATGTGGGAGTAGTTGATGATGAAAATGGAGAGTTTGGGAGGAGAAGGCTGCTGCCTCTAAAGTGGTAACACCGTTGGAGAAAAATGAGGTGGAATGGAAGGGTTTATGTGTGTTGGGTAGCAGAAGGTTCGGTTGGGAGGCGGTTTTTGATGGTTACAGGAAGTGGTAGAGGAGAGGTGGAGGGGTTTGGAGGAGATGGAATGTTGTATGTGTGAGTATGAGCGTGGTGGGGTGGAACGAAAACATGCACTTCTAATGACAGTAGTATAACACAACAAATGAACCAAATAAAATGATGAGCGAGAAGGAGATGTAGCTTACCTCTGAGAGCCACCAACACAACAAACCAGATCAAAAGCTTCTTCTCTTCTTCTTTTATTCTTGCTATCTTTCTCCCTCCTCGAACTTCTCTCTCAACTCTCTGTTCCAGCCAGTTCTGTTCCAGCCAGCTAAAACCAGGAAGAGAAAAACGAATACTTATATGTGAAGAAGTATCAAGTAAGATGGGTCAGGAAGGTGGTTTTATAGGTTCTGGTTTGTGATGGTTGAAGATGGGTTGATGGTTGGAAGTGATGGGAGATTGTGAGATGAAGTTGGATAGAGGCTTGAGGATGATGGTGGGTGGCGGGGGTTGAATGTGGTTGGGAGGAGAATGAGATGGATCTCTCGCGTGAGAGAAGGGAGAGGAGCCGGGAGGTTTATGGATGGTGAGAATCAAGAGAGGTAATGGCAGAGAGAAGATGTAGGCTTATGGTGAGGAGATTGGAATCCTTTTGGAGGTGAGGATGCTGTTGA
Organism: Ormosia semicastrata; assembly: GCA_029884595.1. Lineage (NCBI taxonomy): Eukaryota > Viridiplantae > Streptophyta > Magnoliopsida > Fabales > Fabaceae > Ormosia > Ormosia semicastrata. Next base: position 23,918,544 of record JAQQTO010000055.1, on the reverse strand, counting down.
GAGTTAATGGGCCTCGCTCTCGTTGCCGTGTTGAATGTTGATAATGAATATCAAGGGAATCTCCCCTTACGTGGATTGAAAGTGGTTCAAGAATGGAGGTGGCAAATCGGTGGTGATGGGGAGCCGATTCACGATGGTATGGTTAGGGGAATAAAGAAGAATAAAGGTTCCCTCAGTGTGCGTGTCATTGGTTGTGGGAAATGGGGTAGCAAAGGATGGAGGTAGAATAAACAAGCGAAAAGGTGCATATGTGCTAAATGCCGTGTGATGATAGATAGCTGCAAGATGGTATGGGAATAGGAATAAACAAGAAAAAGTAAAGCATATGTGCTCCATGTGTGAAGTGGGGTAGCGAAAGTGCACCTTGTGTATGGTGCAAAGGTGTGATAAAAGAGAATGAAAAGAAAGAAGACGGGTGTTCACCTAACGGCAGAAAAAAAAGTATGCTGCGCATTTTGTTGTATATTTTTTTATTTTTTATGTTTTATATTTTTTATTTTTTTATTTTTCATAAAAAAAGGTACAAAGCAAAGCAATTAAACAATCATTCAACAAACATAAAAAGAAAATTTCACGGACAAAATTGGGTATCAACAGCGGGAAATGAGAAATTTTAAATGAAAATATTGGCATACGAAAAAGTCAACAAACATACGTACAGAAGCATACGGTGGACAAAAGTTAGAGTATTTAGTTGGACGAGAAACATTTTTCTTATCTAAATCAACTTTGCTTTTTAGATTTTGGTTTTTTTCTTGGTTCTATTAGCATGAATTTGATCATCTTCTTATCACATAAGTCATTATCCATTTAGCAAAAAAGGTGTCTAATCAATAGAGAAATCAACCACCATAATATCCATCTTTCTTCTTTCTTCTTTCTGATCACCACTCTTGAATCACTATAATTCATCATATATATAGTCCTCCCCTAAACCAACATCGTATCCCAGCATGCAATTCCGAATTCCTATCCAAGAATGGTGCGAGACAGGCCTCCATAACATGCACATGAGACTTGTTATTCCTGAGCAAATTCCCACACAATTTTCACTTTACACTGTGCTCTGACTTTGTCATGACCATCGAAAACCCTAAAAAAATGGTGAAAGCTCATGTCGAAAGGTATGTGAATATAGAAACCATTCAAAAATTTTCTAGGATGGCCTTATCGAGAGCATCAACTAGTAACCTCACTATGATAGGTATGAATAGCACAATTTGTAGTTGTTTGAAGGAACCTTCATGGTTCGTGAACCATGTGGGGTAAGACATTGCCGAAACTCAAGAAAGCCTTTTGATTTCTACTTTGAAGTCCCTGATTAAGCTCAATTGGTTTAATTGGTTTGTAATTTCACATTTTTGAACACTTGAAAAAGATGCTAGTAAAAATACAATAACTTCATCCTGTAATTAGGTCTCTATTTATGCTAGAACCACTGTTGTCAATGCAAACCCTTGAGTAAATGCAACTCATCATGAAAATAAAAAACTTGGACAAGATGCATATGCCTCAAAGCTTCTCAAGCTACTGCTTCTTCTTCATACAACAATCAATTTCAAGAACCAATTTGTAAATTATAACCTTCGAAAATCACCACTATGGGCAAATTATCATGAAGGGAATCAGTGTGCATAAACAAAATTATACCCTTATCTCGCCTCAAACTCTTTAAATATGTTTAACCAACCAACTACTCTCTAATATATATTCATTTTTTTTTAACCTTACATTTAGAAAATATATTAACTGCATGTCAACCTGTTTTTCTAATTTTTCTCAATATGTTCTTTTTCTCCCATTATCTAAATAGATTCAAACAAATATCAATAACTATAGCATGTAAATTCACTTGAAATAGAAATTCATTGTAAACATTTTTATTCATAAGAGTTGTAAAATGGAAAGAAATAGAATGTCAAAACAGGAAAAAAAAATATTCAATAATTAAGAACTCTTTAAAAAGAAAAATGTTAAATGATACAAATTTGTTTTCATAAGACATTCAAGAAATGAGAAAAGTGAGAGATTTTGTAGCATTTTGTCAGTTACATTTTAACTTTTTAACATTTTTTTTCTCTCTCCCTATAATAGCTTTTAAATGAAAAATTTTGTGCTAAATAACATTACTGCTTGCTGCTTTAAAAATTGATGACATGGGTCTACACAAACATATGAAAAAGTTAGATTGAGCATTAAATTAAGAAGAGAAAAAAAAAGCCACCTAAAAGTCATCTACTCGACAGTAATAATTCTTAATCCTCTTAATCAATCATCTTAATAATCTTTCTAATTATTAAATGCTTTTTATGTTTCAAGATATTGAGTGCATTTATTTTTTCATTTAATGCTTTCGTTATTTAGTATTAAGAAATTTTTTAAGAGAATATAATAAAACTCATAAATAAAAGATACACATAGCATTCCAATTCTCAATAATTCAAACTAGGGTAACCCATTCAATTCATTAACAAAGTTGTCAATGCCATACTTAGATATGATGCACAAACCATAGTGCATTCACAATCATAAACTAAGTCCAATCCAAAACTAGCCGCAACCCATTAGAAACTAGATAAAAACCCACCATCCTTTACAAATTCATACTTGCTTTTATCTCATTTTTCTTTTCCATTTACCATCATTATGTCTTTGATCAGTTTAGGGACAGAAAGCATGACAGTGGAGGAGTTTCATAATAAGAACTTCCATTGTATGATGATAGAGGTGACAAAACGGGTCAGCTTGACCTATTTGAGTTGGGTCATTTTCGGGTCAAGCTAAATCAGACCTAGTATATTTCGAGTTAACATTTGTCCTCCAACTCTTTTTTTTTTCTAAAAAAAATGGAATAAATTTAATATTTAAAAACTTTAACAAATGAAAATTAAGAAATTTGGACAACTTATCAACTGAAAACAAGAAAAAGTTGTTTTCATCATTTTTTCTCAAAACTTTGAAAATAAGAAACAAAGTAAAAATAAGATAGCGTTTTTGTAATTAATAATAAAAATATATCAATTGAAAATAAAAATAAAAAACAAATTAAATACCTCTTTAGGGAACTAACTCAATTGTCAATTGAGTTTTAATTTTTGAAATAAAAAATGATAGTATACTTTTAAATGATAATAACTTGTTAAATTAAAAAATAAATTAAATTCCAAGCAAATGAATTGGCCTGATTTCAGGTCAGGCTTGATTGGGCTCGGCCAAGTTTTGTTAAAATAAGTTTTACAATTAGAATGACAAAAATCACACTCCAAATTGTTAGAATGATGGCATTTTCTCCGATCATTTTTTAATGTTCTTTTGGCTATTGTGGTTCGATAAGATACGGACATACGTTTTCTACTTTGTTTTCTCCATGAATCTTAATAAAATTTGGACTCTAAAATTTCAATGACATGCTTGTTCTTTAACTAGTTTTGATAAATTCAGATGTTTATACCATAAGTCATAGTTGATAAGTTGAAAGTGATGTGAGAGCACCGAAGCTGGAGAAAAAAAATTATTGCATTATATTAATCATCTAGAGCTTATAAAGTTCATTATATTGGGGATACAACTCAACATATGTATAGATTATAGAATGAGACATTGTGGTTGGCTATTTGGAGCTTATGTTTTGATTCAGGTTTGCACATCTAAAAGACTAGTAAGTTTTAGCTTTGCTAATAATCGAGGGAGTTTTTAGTCTCGTTTAAGTAAAAGTAATTCAAAATCAAATTCAAATTTTTTTATCAATATAATATATAAAAAAAGAGTTTTAGTTTATGTAATTACGTAAAGCGACAGTTCTAAGTTGTACAACTAACATTATTTGAATTTAAATTTGAATTTTAATATTATTCTATAAAAAAAAATTAAAAAAATATAATTTTTTTGTCAATTATTCTTTTAATTTGTCATTAATGTAATTTAAATTTTAATATTATCCTTTAAAAAAATAATGAAAAATGTAACTTATTTCAAGATTATTTTTAACAAATATCATGTTTAAGTTATATCATCATGACTCATTACAAATTTGAGTTTATATATATATATATATATATATAAAACTTTGTTGAGATTTTTTCTATAGAATAAAAATTATTTTTGTTGTAATATCAAATTATACTATAATATACAAAAAATAAAACTAAAAATTAATAATGACTATAACTCCTAAAGTTCACAATAATCTTTTAATAATTTTTAAATTTTTTATAATATTCTCAAAATTGGATATATAAACTTGATATTTAATGTTCTAAAAAATAAAATATATATTTGAACCTTAATGTATAATTTCTACATCACCCATGATCATTTATGAAAATTATAAATATATTTTATTATAACAATAACATAATTATCATCTATTATTTTTAAATATTTCTTTTATAATTCCGTGTATCGCAAGTGCTATTCTAGTTATTTATTTATAATTGATTCAAATAGTTTTTAAGTGAATAGAGTAGAAATAAAATACATTGGAATACTCCATAGACAATATGAAACTTCTGTACATGAAACATACAATATTTTGGAATGAACACTCGAAAATGGAATAACTACTTGCAAGTTAGGTATCATCTTGAGAGGGCGAAATTCACAAAAGGGTTTACAGAATTATCCCTTGGAACAAGGGGAATTCATGAGACATATCTCAAGTCAGAATCAGCAGGGGCCTACCCATAAACTATATCAGAATTGCTATTCACTTTGCCTGCATTTTCCTGAAGAACATCCGGTTCATCATTATGAACATCAGCAGGCTTATCAGGTTCACCCTGTGAAAAACAACTTAACCTAGTCAGCAACTCAGCATATATTTAAAGTAACTATAATCTCAAACCAAATTACATAGGACATACAAATATTTTGTGCATGATACTTACATTTGAATCAGCAATATGACTTGCTGCAGGCTTTTTGGGTTCAACCTGTAAAAATCAACTCAGCCTAGTTAGCAACTTAGCATTAATAAGGCATCTATAAATTGCAAAATAGAGAACAGAGATGTATCAATTAAGAGCATGCCAAACAATGTTTTTTCTTAAAAAAGCTATTTCAACAATATTCTCACATGTTTGACAAAATCAGCTTCAACTTTTATACGAAATTCAATGTATTATAAAAACTTTTTTTCATAATGCTAAAAATTAAAACTTATGATTCTAGCTTATAAAATTATTTCTTACACTTTGAGATATAAATATCATTTTGTCCTCAATCAAATAACTATTTTAATCATTCTATATCTATTTTAATAATTTAATACATAAAAACGATTCTTTTTTATACTATCCAAACGAAATAGATTAGCTTAAAATCGTTTTTTAGCTAACATATCCAAACATAAAACTGAATCGATTATAATCGATTATAACAAAAAGCTTTTATATAATAATTTATTATTGAAATAATCAAGTTTTCACAATTATACCAAACACACACTAAGATTACTCACCAAAAGCTTCCTTGAACCAGCCAAGGAGTTATCCAAATCCTTTAACACAATGGCTGGCAATTGATCAATGTCCCAACCAACGATGTTACATATGACCTGTGCATAAGCCCTGTGAGCTCTCCTCCTTTTTGTCCTTAGTATAGCAGTGGAATGCTGAAGTAGTGAAATACAATCCTTAAACCTCTTCCATACCTTCTTCCCTACACCCCCACAAACCAAGCAATAAAAATCTCCATCTCTATTGTTGTTCTCATAATATCTCCTCAAGTCACCATCTTCTGTAAACACTCTTTCAAAGAATTTAAACTCCTCGCATTCATCAGAATCATAATTATCTACCAACTCATCTTCATCTTCATCATCACTGTCATCTTCATCACAGTCAGAACCAGCATTGCCAACTAAGAACTCTTGGCAAGCTTCTAATGCATTGAGTTGTAAATTGAGCGCAGCTACAGTTGCTTGCTCTTCTGCTGAAAGTGAATACGTATGTGAAGATGAGTTGGTGTTGAAGGAAGGCCATCCTGAAGCTGTTGAAGAGGCACCATTGGTGCTTTTGCAAACCCATTCAGCATCAGAAACCAGAGATTCAAGAGATACCTGTATTTAATTTTCATTAGTAGCAATATGTAAACATCTGTGGGATTTGCTAGTACCCAATATTAGTATTCGTCTGCTATTCCAGTTTACACAAAATTGAAGAAAGTGCAGCCCACGGCAGGTACCAATAATAGCCATGAAAGGAGTATAATTTCCATCTTTTTAAATTTTAATTTGGGAGGCCCGATATATGACAGTATGGTACAGAGACTCAAGGAAAGCTATATCTTTAAAGCTCTTTGTATTTGATCCAGCAATGTGGCTAAAGTTCACCAAGTTTATAGTTGTCAAATAGATCTCATAAATTTTGAAGGAACACCAAATTGCATTGGCCGTAGCTCTGCAGCAGGGTATCAATATACTTCTGTGCATCTTATAACAATTTAGAGCTTTAATTATTTGTCTACTAGTTTATAAAAGGATCAAGATTCTCTCCTCTTAGAGGATTCTCCTGTTAGTGGAATAACAGGAAAGAGTCCTAATGGAGATTGAAAGACATAATTTGTTTCAAATAAAACTAGTGGACTCTATAACCCAACATGATGGGTCCTTGCATAATAAAATTTGTGTCTATCTCTCTCTAATAGGATGAAGAGAGGATCCTTTATGGCTTTTAGAATTAGCCAGAATAAGAAACATCTTAGGTATTACATAGATTACCATATAATGAAGACAATTTATTATTAAAATACAGTAATTAGCTGACAGCATCAAAGCAGAAACTTTTCCCTAAATAACAATAACTATACAACCAAGAAAGATTCAAATAGGAGGAATTCAAAATGAGAAAAAAAAAAGGAAATAAGTAAAGTTGTATGTTTCTATTCAGCATTTATTTATAATTTGAGATAGACCACAATTGTCTCACCTCATCCATTTCTCCTCCATTGTCTGAGACTTTCTCATCTAGATTCTCACCTCCCTTCAGAAAACTCCCGAGACACAACAATCAAAAGAGAGTTAACATCAGAACCGTGCCAAAATATTTGAACCCAATTATATTATTACTAAAATGCCAACAGTTTCTTCTTGTTGCTTTTTCTTTCAGTGAAAAAAGGTGGAAACTGATACATAAAAAATGATTAACCTCAGTAATAGTTTGATGAAACCCTTGTAGATGCTCCTCAGGCTCAACTGGTTTATCATCAGATTTATGGGAAACATCTTTTCCACCATCAGCATTGTCCTTAACAGTTAAAATCACACCAAACCAACTTATTTACATCACATACAAAATCAGTAACAGATATAATTGAATTAAACTAAAAAACAGAGCATTACCTCTGCCTCAGTTGGCTTCATCCCCACAGTGAATCCAAAAGGAGTAAAGCAGTGTTGGGTCTGTGAATACTGAATACTGAAATTGACTGGGATTAGGGCATAGTGACGTTGGAAGTATAAAAAAGTGTTCAGTCTGTCAAATGCGTTTGGGCTTTGGAGACTTGGGTAAAAAAGCCCAATTGGTTCATTTAAGTAAGAGCACCCAGGACCCAATCTGGTTCATTAATCTGATCCGGCTTGAAGCTAATTAAATCCATTTTTAAAAATTATACTTGATATAATTTTGAAAAATGTTAAAAGTCACGAATCTAATTTTACAAAAAGGCACATGAAATAATGTGATTGTTCATCATGTCAACAGAATTTTTCAACCTGATCGTCATTGTATTTTGACCTAAACACGACGACGATCGGTTATCAACCTATTCATAATGTTTTCCACAAAAAAAAATCTTGTGAAAAATAACGATGCTTTATATTTTTAGAATGAGTTTGTGTTTTGGTATACTTTGGATCCGACTCAGTATTAGATAATTATTTAATATATTAAGTTTTAGTGTTTGTTTAACTTTTGAAATTAAGTATGAAACTAGAATTTGAAATTAGAATTAAATTTCTTAATTTTAATTTTTATGTTTGAAATATTATTTAAAATTATAATTATAATTTTATAAAATAATTCTATAAAATTAAAAAATAATTAAGTTAAATTTTTTCAATTCTTAACATATATTTTAAGAATTATTAATTTCATATCTAAAAAATTAAACTCTCTCTTTCTCTATCTCCACATTTTTTATGAACTATCATATTTATTGAAATTTTATATTTATATAAATTTTTTTAATATTTATATAAAATTATTATAATAGTTATTTATTTTTTAAAAAAATCATGAAAAATTTCTTCATGAAAAAAATATGATTATTATATTATAAAAATATTATTGTACGAATATTTTTATTAATTTTAATTTTGTTAATAATTTTTTAATGTTTTAAATCATACATTTAAACAATAAAATTATAATTGAATTTATAATTACAATTTCTTATCATAATTCTTTGATAACCCTAAATATAAAATTTAATATTCTCGACTAATTCTAATTAAAAAGAATTGAGATTGAAATTAAAATTTTATATTTCAATTCTAATTCTGCTTATCCAAACAGACATTTATAATTTTTTGAAAATTAAAAAATTATAAATTCTTTTCACTTAAATTATATATAATATGATTATGACAGTTGTTTATATGATCACAAGTTTACATCAGGATATATTTTTATGTTGACAATATGAGTTATTTCTTAGAAAAGTGTTAAACAAACATTTACAACTACTTCTACTATAGAAGTAGAGGAAGAGTATATAGCTTATTATGAGGTTACGTGTCAAGTAATATGGTTGAAGAATTTGATTGTTGAATTTCGTGTTGTAGAGAATATTTTTAAGCATCTTACTATATATTGTGATAATTCTATCGTAGTGTACTTCTCTCAAATTAATAAAAGCTCTAAGCACTTAAAGCATTTTGACACAAAATACATGTAAAGAGAAGATTTAGGAATTTTAGACTCGTGTCGAGCATATCCCTACAAAACTTATGATTACAGTTCCTCTAACCAAATGTTTAGTTGTTAAAGTTTTTGTTGATCATGTAACATAAATAGATATAGTGAGGTCTTTTGATGTTTTTGATTAGTGAGAATTTGCTTGTTTGTTTGTTTTTTTTTTATTTGAAGTAGGAGTTTGTTTTATGTTTTATTGGGACTTCATTTTATTATTATGTCTCGAGATTTTAAATAATTATATTGATATTATTATTATCACTATATAATATTGTTATTATTATTATCTGTGCATTTTATTTGTTTGTATTATGGCGTATTGTAGAGATATTTTAGACTCAATCTCATTTGATATTGTGCTAAGATGTTTATTAAATCTCACAAAGCATCTTGGACGAATGTTTTGGCCATTTTGTTGGAAAATGCACCTTAATCACATATTGACATATAATTTTGATGTGATTTCTCATTACGCATATATCACATTTTGTTGAGTCATCAAGATATGAGTATCTTACATGTATGATATTAGGACTCCTTTGAGTATGATTTTCCGCATTGTTAAGATACTTGTAGTCTCATTTTGAACCAATTGTTGAAAGTATTGACTTGATTTTGATATTATATTATGGTTACATATTGTTTGATTAATTTAAATAATTATTTTCTTATTGAAATAATATAATATGACTTATGTCATCCAAGTGAGAGAATGTTAGAATTTTTATATGGACTAACATAAATCATAATTATATAAAATCCATATTAATTAGATGTCAAAATTATTAGAACATTTTATTTAGCCCAAAATTGTGATCAGTATTGTTATTGGACTTATTGTTGTTAAAGTACTGCTCATATGTGAGTTTTGTTTATGGGTCTTGTATATGAGTTTGTCATAGTGTGTAGATTTAGCTCATTTTAGTTATTCTATATATACAAGTAGAAACCTCTACTTCTAACCACTTTAGTACATATAGTTGTCTCATTAATACTGACATGTGAGTGACTACTGCGAGATAAGAATAATATATCTCTCTCATTGAAATCGCTTTTAAAAGTTTCAATCATGACAACCTTATTGACATCTTTTTAAAGTAACATTTTAACTCATTATATATTGTTGGGTATGTCAAAAATTTAGGATTAATTCCTTGAGAGTTTTAGCATCTAGAGGAAAATTGAGGAGCTTTCTATACGAGATGAACTTAGCTCACACTGGTCTTCACTGTAAGAGTTAAACATCATACAAAACTTTTAGCGGAAGCATTCATCAACATAAGGATTTTGAAAGTTGGGATTTTCACATACCTGGATTCGATGAAGAAGCCATAAACTTCAAGCTTTGACAGAAATTGAAAAGAAAATTGGTTTCGCTCCCTTCACCCTACTTTCAAGACATACGTAATGATGGCGACTTTTCTGTGAGCGTGAGCAGAAAAAGAATGTGTCTTTCTAGGGCAGAGAGAGGACCAAGTTATACGTATTTTCATTTAATCTGATACGTCCATCAAGCATCAGAACCAATGAGTGAGATTGACTTTCTTTAAAATTTAATTAAAGAGCAATTATTATAATCCCTTAATTTTAGGCCACTAAAAAGGAAGTTACTAACTAGTAACTTTCCAACATTCTCTCACTTTACCTAAAATTTGAGGAAACCACAACATAAGTATAATGCATTAATCATTACTGCACTAAATCTCACCATTATGGATACATAATTGCCTTAAATAGTAAAACACTAAGTGTGAGTAAAACACTAAGTGTGAGTTATAGCGGTCATGCATTAATTTACAAAACACATTCTCTTCCATATACCACGAACACTAGTGCGTTACTATACAAGGTACATACGTAACATATAAAATTTCATACAGGTCCCATAAGTGTTTCTAGAACATTCACGTTATAACTCATAAATATAATTATATGCACAATAACTAGAAACAATCATTGAGATTCAGAAACACATAAACATAATGAGCTCAGAGTATCAACATCATTTAAATACATTATTCAATAGGAGAACCAAGACCCATTCTATGTACATATTCCTTAAATGTCTTGGGTTGTAACCCTTTAGTTAACGGGTCAGCAATCATAAAGTCTGTTCTAACATGCTCTATAAATACTCTTTGTTTCTGAACTTCCTCCTTAACGACAAAAAACTTTAATTCCATATGCTTGGCACCTCTTGAGTATTTGTCGTTCTTGGAGAAAAATACTGCTGCGGTATTATCACAATAAATTTTCAACGGTTTGGCAATGGTGTCGACAACCCCAAGCCCTGAAACAAAATTTTGCAGCCACAATGCAGGAACTGTAGCCTCAAAACATGCTACAAATTCGGCCTCCATGATGGATGAAGCAACAACAGTTTGCTTAGCACTTTTCCATGATATGGCCGCTTTTCAAAGAAGGAATAAGTAGCCAAATGTAGACTTCCTACTATCAACAAATCCACCAAAATCTGAGTTTGAATATCCAATTACTTCTAATTAGTTGGATCTTCCGTACATGAGCATATAATCCTTAGTTCCTTGCAGGTACCTCAAGACTTTCTTTGCAACTTTCCAGTGATCAATTTCAGGATTACTGATACCTGCCTAACATTCCGACCACAAAATTGATATTTGGTCTCATGCAGGTTTGCACATACATAAGACTACCCACCACAGAAACATACATAATTGATTCCATTTGTTTTCGCTCTATGTCATTCTTTGGACATTGCATAAGACTGAATTTGTTCCCTTTTTGAATTGGTACAATTCCAACGGTATAATTTTTCATGTTAAATCTCTCTAGAATTTTCTTAATATAGGGTTTTTGAGACAATCCTAATAATCCTTATGATCTATCACAGAATATTTCAATTCCTATCATATAGGATGTCTCTCCCTTGTCTTTCATTTCAAAATTCTTGGATAGATATTCTTTCGTCTCATGTGACATACTCAAACTATTAGTTGCAAGCAAGATATCATCAACATACAAGACCAGAAACATAAACCTACTCCCACTGACCTTTCAGTATATACATCTATCAACTAAATTTTCTTCAAAATCGAAAGAGGTAACAGTATCATTGAACTTAATATACTATTGCCTTGAGGCTTTTTTAAATACATATATTGATTTCTTAAGTTTACACACCATATAATCTTTACCTTCAATTAAAAAACCTTCAGGTTAGTCCATATAAACTTCTTGTTCAAGACTACTATTCAGAAAGACTATTTTCACATCCATCTGGTGTAACTCTAAATCATAATGAGTCACAATGCTATAATAATACGCAATGAATCTTTCTTTGAGACGGGAGAAAATGTTTCATTATAATCGACACCATCCTTTTGAATATATCCTTTAGCAACAAGTCGGGCTTTATATCGTTTGATATTGTCATTTGAGTCACGCTTGGTCTTAAAGACCCACTTAAAACTAACTCGTTTAGCATCTTCTAGCAATTCAACAATGTCCCAAACCTTGTTTTCTTCCATGAATTTTAACTCTTCTTTCATGGCATCAATCTATTTCTCTGACTCAACACTATTTATGGCTTGTGAAAATGAAACTGAATTTTCATTAATTCCAATGTTTGATTCTTGTAAGTAAGTCTTATAATAGTTTAGAATAACCGATTTTCTTAATATTTGAGATCTTCTCAAAGGCACTTCTTGAAACTCATTTAATTCAGACCTTTGTGAGTTAGTTTCTTCATTGGGTGTGTTATCATTCAAGCATTTTTCATTGTTGTCAGAATGTTCTGCAACAGCTGGAACAACATTTGGAAGAACTATGGACGAAGGAACACTTACAGGTAAAGTAACATTTACCTTAATTTCCTTTATGTCAACATTTTGTCGTTCCTCACTCCCAATAACTTCACCATTTTCAAAGAATTTTGCATTACTAGTTTCTATAATTCTTCGGCTATGATTAGGACAATAAAATATATACCCTTTAGACTTCTCTGGGTAACTAATAAAGTAACCAGTTACTGTTCGAGAGTCTAACTTCTTTTCATGCGGATTATATACTCTTGCTTCTGCTGGGCAACCCCAAACATGCAGGTGCCTTAAACTCGGTTTCCTGTTTGTCCACAACTCAAAAGGAGTTTTAGGAACTGCCTTACTAGGAACCCTATTTAATAAATACATAGCAGTCTTTAATGCATACATCCACAAAAATTTGGGTAATGAGGAGTTGCTCATCATACTCCTGACCATATCCATTAGTGTTCAATTACGCCTTTCTGTCATACCATTTTGTTGTGGTATGTATGGCATTGTGTATTGTGCACGAATACCATGTCTTTCAAGAAGTTTTGCAAATGGACCTAGACATTGTCCCATTTCACCATGTTTTTCATAATTTTCCCCACATCCATCAGACCTTACAACTTTCACTTTCTTGTCTAATTATCTTTCAACTTCATTTATATATATATATATATATATATATATATATATATATATATATATATATATATATATATATATATATATATATATCTCAAAAGCATCAACTGCTTGAGATTTTTCCTTAAGCAAGTAGAAATATCCATAATGTGAAAAATCATTGATAAATGTAATAAAATATTTTTCTTCACCAAAAGATGGAGCATGAAAAGGTCTACATACATTGGTGTATATAATTTCAAAAAGTTGGCTGCTTCTCGTGGCCCATTTCTTGTTATGTATGGTTTGTTTTCCCTTAATGCAATCCATACATAAACTAAGATCAGTAAAATCTAGATTTTATAGAATCTCTTTTTTTACTAAGCTTTGTAATCTTTCTTTGGATATGTGACCCAAACGCTTATGCCATAAGTATGCAGAACTTTCATCAAGCATGTTACGCTTAATTCTAATACTTTGATGCTCAGTAAGCAAGGATTCAAAAAATTGATCATGAAGTCTTAATTAATCTATATAAACCATCAATAAGAATACCACAACCAATAAGTTTAGAATTCTTAAATAAATTGAAACAACCATGTCCACCATTAAATTCAAAATCACAATTATCCAACTTTGAAAGGAAAATTAAATTTCTAAACATTGAAAGTACATAAAGAGTCTTAATTAGGTTCAAATGATGACCAGTGTCTAAGATTAAATGATAAGTCCCTATGCCTTCAATTGGAGCCTTCATATGGTTTCCCATATAGAGAAACATCTTACTTTCTCTTGTGGTTTGGATCGTAAGGAATCTCTGCATCACATTAGATACATGAGTAGTAGCACCAGAATCAAGCCACCAAGAATTATAAGGGATATCAATTAAGTTTGATTCAAAAGTACATACATATGTTTTAAACATATCTTTTTTTTTTTTAACCAAGCCTTACGTTTAGGATAATCTTTCTGATAATGTCCTTCTTTAGCATAAAAATGACATTTATTCTGTTCCTTAGTAGATCCCTTCTTCTTAAAGTTCTTGGCTTTTGTCTTCAGTGCTTTGCTAGCTCCGTGAACCAGGTTGACAGAATGACCTTTCATATTCTTGAGTCTATTCTCCTCCTGAATGAGCTTTCCAACCAGCTCATTAACATCCCACTTATCCTTCATAGTGTTATAGTTAATTTAGAAAGCTCCATACTCAGAAGGTAGTGAGTTCAAAATAATCTGAACCATGAAAGAGTCATCCACTGTCATACCCAATGTCTTTAGTCTTGCTGCAATGTTAGTCATCTCAATGGTATGTTCTTGCATCCTCTGCGATCCATCAAACTTCATGGTCGTGAGTTGAGCCATTAGTGTACCAGCGAGTGACTTATCAGGAAAGCATAAACGTTCTTCCACAAACTTAAGATATTCTATTGTACTTTCTGTTTGTGGAATAGTAGTCTTAATATTGTTTGCAATAGTCATTCGCATAAACATAAGGCTTAATCTGCTAGACCGTTCTCATGCCTTAAGTTTAGACTTCTCTTCCTCAGTATTGTTATCAGTAACAGTAGGTTTTCCTTCCAAAAGTAACAAGTCAAGGTCCAAAACACCTAAGTGGAACTTTACTTGCTCACTCCATTCAGAAGAGTTCAATTAAAAATGGTAACAGATGAAGCTTGCGAATGAAGAGAAATTGCTGCAAAATAAAATATTCTATCATATACTCAGATAAGAGAAACATCAAAGTATATTATAGTTCACCTTTGGGCAGACACTACAATACACTATCATAAATAAATGTCACTTTGATCATAATCAAAAATTAAAATTCTCAACCAAACACATAAGTCATCTTTGGATAAACTACATATTTGATCCAAGAATTTTAATTTTTCACAATCATGTTTATTAATCATAGAATAAGATTTTCCTTTAGGCAAACCTAGTCCCATGATTAATTAACGGTCACATTCTTTAATGACATTTTCCATCATTCTAACTTGGCCACTTTGGTTTACACAAGTTTTAACCAAAAGACAACAAATGACATATTCCATTTGTTTTTCACCTACTAGAAGTCACATTAACGATTCTTCTCAAATAACATTCAACCATATAATTAAATACACTTGGAAACAATTCAAATGATAAAACAATGCATATATATTATTATAATGAAAACCATCATTTGCGTACAGCAAGTCTCAAAATATTGGTTTCCAAACCAATTCATCAATATAATAAGATATGACATATGTAATTGGTCAAATCAACATATAATAACGCTCATGAATCGTACAAACATTATCATTATATATATGAACAATTTGAACTAATTATAATTCAATAAGGCATCAACGAGAGTGCCGAAACTCAAAAAAAATTGATACATGGCTAGCAACAGTGCATTGCGATTCATCACGTTATGGGCAAACCGATTCATCAACATAAAAAAATTAATAATCATGAATATACAGCGAATTAATTTGATAATTCATAAATTCTCAATTTTAAAAAAACAGGGTTCATCATACTTGAGGGAGATTAAAACATCATTGATGAAAAATCAAAAATTTCACAACCAAACGCTTTGATACCACATGTAAAAGTTAAACGTCATACAAAACTTTTAGCAGAAGCATTCATCAACATAAGGATTTTAAAAGTTGAGATTTTCATATACTCAGATTCGATGAAAAAGAATGTGTTTTTTTATGACAAAGAGATACGTATTAGCGTGAACAGAAAAAGATGAGATTTTAAAAGTTGTTTTTTCATATTTTCTCCCTTCACCCTACTTTCAAGACATACGTAATGATGATGACTTTTCTATGAGCGTGAATAGAAAAAGAATGTATTTTTTTATGACAAAGAGATGACTAATTTATATGTATTTTTATTTAATCTGATACGTCCATCAAGTATCAGAATTAATGGGTGAGATTGACTCTCTTTAAAATTTAATTAAAGAGTAATTATTATAATTCTTTAATTTTAGGCCACTAAAAATGAAGTTACTAACTAGTAACTTTCCAACATTCACATCATACCAATCTTTTGTAGGCTTTGTAGGGCGCTAAACTGTGATACCTCTATGTTGCTGACTGCAATATATACTAAAGGAATATGAAAAGCAATGGGATGCCTTGGTCACTGTATTGAAAAATGTTATAAATGCAAATGATGATAAACATATTTGGAGGTTTGGCCTCATATTTGATCATAAGTACATGGCAGTTCTGAAAACAGAAATTGTCCCAAGCTAGTTATCATCCTTGCATCTGCATTAAAGATGGTAAGACCCGAGGAAGCTGGTGGTTTTCTAAACTTATACCGTTATACCAATTACAGAATGTAAATGATCAGGATCGAGTTAGATGCTCTGTAGCTGCGGAACTACTGATAGGAAAACATATCTGGGATGCCTTCACTCTAAATTATACAATTATGCTTAAATGTACTAAAATAGGAAAATTTTCTCAACTTGAAACTTGTGAAGATTAATTTAAACAAAGGACCTCAAGCATGGATAAATGTAGCATTTTTTTTCATTAAAATATATTATTGGTAGGTCATATAATAATATTATTATAAGACCTCCTGCCTTTACTTTAGATTTGGACAACCTTCTTTCTCCTTAACTTTCTATTAAAAAAAAAAAGAAACTTAGACAAACGCAAAATATTAAATCATTCTAAAAAACGGGTCTAACAATTTTTGAAAGAGAAGAAAGGTTAAAATTAGCTATTGTTATTCATTAATTTTCTTTAAATCTAACATATAAGCTTAGTTTAATTTTTTAAAAGAATTTTTTTTTCTCAAATGGTATAAAGCAGCCATGTTTGTAGTGTACAGTGTACAGAATTTATACTGGTGATAATAGTAATTGGGAATTTCTTATGTACCATTGTTTTTAAAAGGGTATTATTACCTTCCTAACTTTACATAATATTATTAATTGGTTTTATAAAATATTTTATTAGTAATAACTTATAACTTGATAAATTGATTCTTCATATGCTTTTAATCATATAATTTGTTCTCATTTTTTCTAATAAATTAGGTAACACAATAAATAATGATTTGAAGAATAAAAAAAATGCAGCACAGAAAGTTAAAATCTAAATAGTTAAAATTTGTAATATTTAAAACTTGAAGTCAAACTTATATTAAAGAAAGCTAAATAAAGTTAACCGAAGTAAAAATTTATTTGATAAATAAATACAAATAACATATTTTAATTAGAAGGATATCAATACCCTTAAAAAATTAAGGGTACCGGAGAAAGGCCTATAATAATCATATACCTTTTCCAGAAAAAAAAAAGATTATAAAACTTTTTTAACTAAAATAACTGCATACATGAAAAAGATTTGTTTAACAAGTGTCCAAAACACTTATTAAGGAATCGATAAAATAAAATATTAAATAAAAATAAAATATTTAATACATTAAAAATTTCAAAAAAATTATTTTTATTTAATATTTTTCATTTTTTGTTTCTTAAGCCAATTGATAACAAAATCTAAAAAAAAGATAATTATTTCGGCCATAACTTTAGATCATAGCATTATTCTTTTTTTGGTATTGTTGTCAATTGGTGTCCAAATCAACTTACTTGTACTTCAACTAATTCACTTCCTCGATTAGGTTAAAGGTTGGTATTATATATTGGGATTCAGGCCATAGTAGGCCAAATACAAGAACAATAGGACAATGATCTTACAAAAAGGAATATCCATTGTCAAGAGACATAAGGAAGTCAACCCCAAGCAACGAAAGTGCAAGGAAACTTCATCTTGCTACTAGAATGACCATTCTACTCTTCTTCATTACTTGGTTCTCATGACACTCATCCTCTATAAATAGAATATTGTAATTTCATGGTAAGGATTTTTTTCTCACCATTTACTCTTAGAGTCTTAATTTACTTAAGTGATGGAGTGTTTTTGCAAGTACTCAACCATCCTGTACCAACACTCAAAGGAGCTTTTGGAGTATATTTCATTTTGTTTAAGGAACCCACAACATCCTCAAAGTTTAAGACAAAACAACCGGTCATCTATGTTAGAATTAAGAAATTTACAAGAATATTTCCTACAACCTGATCTCAAGAAATTGACTAGGACCATGTAGAGAAATTCTCCTACACTTCGAAAGTAATATATTGCACCAATAAAAATGTGACACATAGGTATACATAACCACACAAACTTTAAGATTAAAAATAAAATAGTATTAAATTAAAATTGAATAGTTAGGTTTGGATAAAGTATTTCAAAATTCAAGAGAATTTAAAATGTTAGGGAATTTAATTGTTTCATGTAAATTCTCTTCATTTGTAAAATTTTTTATTTGGATGAAGTAATTACATTTCCTAACATTTTTAATTCTTTGTTTGGGCAAAGTAATTAAATTTTCTTCATTTACAATTTTTTTATTATCAAAACAAGTATTATTATTAAGAATATTCAAAATCCGGCTCGATCCAAAACTAATTAAGATGAATTTGATCATTTGATTTTTATAAATTAAATTTGATATATTTTCAAATTAAGTTCGAGTCACGCTTTCGATTTACCTAACTCAACTTGATGTCACAAAATATTTTAAAAATTAACAAATCACACAATTTAATTGTAATGTAAATAAAATAAAATGATATAAACTTAAATATAACACCATTTAATATAAATCGGACTAGGCCAAAAAAGAAAAAATGCAAGAACAAATTTGATGTTAATCTTAATATATTTAAATTTATATCTAGAAGATAATCATAATTCTTTTTAAATTTAAATTTACATTTGATATTATTTTTTAAAATATTAATTTTGAAATTAAACTAATTATTTTTGAATTTAAAATTTTAAAATTAATTAATTAAAAATAAAAAATAAAAAATATTAAATGAATAAAAAAATAGAAAACACGTTTCTCTTTTGGTTGTGATCGTCCGCGTTGAAACTGCTCGGCACCTCACCACCGAGCTCGTCTCCCTCGCTGGAGACTTCGCTAGCATTCCATCTCCAGTGATCAAGTCGACATCGTGACGACACAACCTTTGGGCACTCGATCTCACCTCGATAAGCTTATGGAGAACAATAGATTTCGTTTTAAAGCTTGACCAAATTTCGGCTTTAGACGTTAGAGAGTGAAATCTGTTGCAAGATCTGAACCTAGCGATGGTCGAACTGATGCAAGAAGCTTGCTCACTACACAAGCTCTCATGCGTGTCAATGGTGTCATTCTCTCCTCCCATCATCTCGTCGTTCATGGTGTCGAACCACTAATAGCATCGTTCCCTCTTGAACTTATGGTTTTGCTCCATTGGCACCGGCAACGAGGCTCCGATAAGCGATGTGGCTTCGATAAAAGTGACGCTATGAATAAGTTGTTGTGGGTTAGAGTTTGAACTCGTGAGAGAGGAGACATAGACGAGTAATTTTCAAAATTCTCTCTGAGTGTGTTTGGAATGAATAAAAATAAAAAATGATTTAATTTGAATTGATTTGATTTAATTTAGAAATCAAATTTTGTGTTTGAAACTTTAAAAAAATAAAATTTAAATTGATTTAGAAATTAAATTTTGTATTTGGAATTCATTAAAATAAGAATTGATTTGATTTGATTTTATTATTTTATATTTTAACCCTTATGAGAAGTAGTTAGAAATTATTAATAATAAAATAATTTATTTCTTTCAAATCAAATCAAATTAAATCATAATAAATATTATCAAATTTGATAGAATTTTTAAAATAAAAAATAAAATTTATAAAATTTTAAAAATCAAATCATTTTTATTTTTTAACATTCTAAATACAAATTTAATTAAATTTAAATTTACAAATCAATTTATTTTTTATTTTTTTACATTCTAAACACTAAGTTAGGAATTTCAAACCCACTATTTTAAGTTAAAAAAATATCCAATAAAAATATTCAGCATTTTCAAAAAATTTTGTTTAATATTCAAACAAAATATTTTATACTAAATCATCTAAAATCCTTTAACAGATGTATTATCTTATTAAAATTCTTTATCCAAATTAACGCCAGTATACTTATATACTCTGATTGCATATCAGAATAAGAATTTTCCGAACATGTGACATACCCGTACAACTACAAGCCACGCTCGTGTCGGATTAGGAAAAAAAATGTACCAAAAAAAAAAGAAAAAAAAAAGCACTGAGTCACAGACTCGAACGGTTGAACCTGTGCGCGCGTGGTTCTAACCCTGGTGCCCCGGTGTGAGTATAGTTGAAGGAGGGAGGAAGAAGAAGGTGAGGCTCAGAGGGATAAGGAAACTCAGCCAACAACAAAACAAACAAAGGAATCGTCTTTTCATCTCTTCTCCCACTCCCACACTTCACTTCACATGGCTACTTCCATTAACACCAACAGGTCACCTCTCTCTCTCTCTCTCTCTCTCTCTCTCGTCCACTTCCTCAATTCAAGTTCTGACTTGTGCATTTTCTTCTTTTGTGCAGTGCTCTTGGATGGAAATCTTCCTCGTTGTTTTTACAATCTAGTGCCTTCAATCTAGTTTCCCCTCCTTTCAAACCAAAACCGCCCCTAACCAAATTTTCTCTCACTTGCTCTGCCGCCTCTTCTTCCTCTGGTACCTCCAATTCTTCCTTCCCAATACTTTTTTCAACACAAATCATGAACTGGGTTTCTATGCATTTTTGTCTTTTGTGTTGATTGTGCTCAATTTGACGTTTTTTTTTTTTTTGGGTTTATTTTGAAGTGGAAATGTAGTTGCTTTATCTATGTGCTAATTGACAACATTTGTGGGCTCTTGAGATACACTGTAAAACCCCATTCATTTAGATACTTCTAGTTAGCACTGATAATTGATTGGCTATGACTGCGAGTTGCTTAATGTTATCCTTGTTTCTTTCTTGTATGATGCAAGGAAAGGGTAATTCAGATATGAAATGAATTATTCAGAGGTGATTATTGAATTTGATTTAAACATTGAAGAAAAAAGAAAAAATGTTTCTTTGAAGGTATTCTTACTTCTTAGTGTTTGCCTGGAGAAAATTGCGCCTAGAAGCCATTTAACTTAGTTTCACACATTTGCAAGTTCTTCGAAGGTGACTAATATTATCGATCAAACAATCCCATTGAAGAGAATGTTATGAGCATTTCTCTCCCTTCCTTCATTCCTCCCATTCTCTCTTGCCTTCATTCTTTTCAGTCTCATATGCATACACGTCCCTGCAAACATAGGGGCGAGAGAAATTGACTTGGATGCTGTTTCCTATTGTTTTAATCTTTTTTTTCTAGATCCCCTCTTGATTAAGGCTGCTAGAGGAGATCCTGTTAGTCGTCCTCCGGCATGGATGATGCGCCAGGCAGGAAGGTACATGGCTGTTTACAGAAAGCTTGCAGAGAAATATCCATCCTTCCGAGAGCGGTCAGAGACAACTGATCTCATTGTGGAAATTTCTTTGCAGCCTTGGAAAGCTTTCAGGCCTGATGGAGTAATTATTTTCTCTGATATCCTTACACCTTTACCTGCATTTGGAATTGAATTTGACATAGAAGAAGTAAGGGGACCTGTTATACAGTCACCCATACGCTCTGAGGAGGGATTAAAGGCTTTGCATCCGATTGACCTTGAGAAGCTTAGGTTTGTTGGAGAATCACTTAAGATACTGCGCCAGGAGGTAAATTTATTTGCATCACCTCATTTATATCATGGTTATCCTTCTAAGCCTGTTTCCCTTACTTATTCTTTTTTATTTAGGTTGGTGGTCACGCTGCTGTTTTGGGTTTTGTGGGAGCACCTTGGACGATAGCAACATATATAGTGGAAGGGGGTACGACACGCACATATACAACCATTAAGAGCATGTGCCATACAGCACCACACGTATTGAGGACTCTGCTTTCTCATTTGACGCAAGCGATTGCAGATTACATTATTTTCCAAGTGGAGTCTGGGGCTCACTGCATACAAATATTTGATTCATGGGGTGGACAACTAACACCTGATATGTGGGAACACTGGTCGAAGCCTTATATCAAAGAGGTAACTTAGAAAAATTCCCCATTTCTTTCTTTCCTGTTGAAATTATTGTGTTTTAATTTTTCGAACTGTTCAGTTTGGGATCCATGTCATGTTAATCCTTCACTTATGTTATAACAGCTTTAACTCGTTTGTTTAGTTGAAGAAAGGAACTAGATAAACAATATGTAGCGTGCTGAGCTTTGCACTATTTACATGTTTTATGTTAAGTTAATTGTTATACAGTTCCAAGCCTCCATGATTGTTCTTGGTCGGTTGCTTGGTAAATAATATGATCGGTTAAAAGCTTGTAATTTGTAAACCTTGAGTAATAAATAAGCTCATTGGATGTTGATCTTGTGATTCTGAATTCGGGGGGGAAATATCAAAATCAAAAGGTACATCTTTACATTTTTTATTTTATTTTATTGAGATTAATATTGCTGTTAGTATCTTTTCTTAATTTATAATAACATAAAAAAATTAGCAAATTCAAGATTGGGTAGTATTGTGCCATTCTCCTCTTTTTTCCTTTTTGTGATGCACTGCTTTCTGAATTTCCAGATTGTAAATTTGGTCAAGAAAAAATGCCCTGAGACACCAATTGTTCTTTATATAAATGGAAATGGTGGTCTTCTTGAGCGTATGAAAGAAACTGGAGTTGATGTTATTGGGCTAGACTGGACAGTGGATATGGCAGATGGAAGAAGAAGATTGGGTAGTGGTATAGGTGTGCAGGGAAATGTGGACCCTGCCTACTTATTCTCCCCTCTTGCTGCCCTGACTGAAGAAATTCAGAGGTTGGTGACATAATATATTTGAACTTTGGTATTCTTGAAGTCATTCTATATGGTTGTTACTTGTTCTCGTAGAGCTAGACATACCTGTTATCTGTCCGGGTTGCATTTTCTCTATTCATGATCCAGTGTCTAAGCTGTGGAGGTTGAACCTCCCCTTATATTTGCTTAATTAACTGCAGAACTGAAAATAATGAAACAGGCATGGACAACTAGTGAAGAATGGGAGAAACTTTCTTTATGGAATTGTTCCCAAGTTATTTAATCTCTTAGTTTCAAAATTAGGAATTAGTTCAATCTGTGTGCCTTTGAGAGAAAGGCCAACGTTTTGTCTGAGTCGGTGACTGAAGTTGAAGTCACTAGATGTTATGTTAGTAGTTTTGTGTCCAATTGAACCCCTCATAGTCATAAATGAGAATGGGAAAATGAATTGTATCAACGAACTATCTTGACATCTTAATATGATAATTATTCGTCAGGGTTGTGAGGTGTGCGGGACCTAGACGGCACATCCTTAATCTTGGGCATGGTGTTCTTGTTGGCACACCTGAAGAAGCTGTTGCACATTTCTTTGAAGTAGCAAGGAGCTTGAAGTTTGAAACACTTTTTCAAAATAAAGCTGCAGAAGACTCTCAACTCGTAATTTGAGGACAAATACCATTACTGTTGAATTTCAAGCCCATCTGTGGAACAATGCAGGCTTAGTCTCTCCTGATTCTGATGCTGCTATGTGATCATCATAGGTCTGAGGTTTTGTACATTGCTGTGCCGGCTAACTAATGAAGCAAGATGAAGTTGTGATTTTGCATTCTGTTGTTATGATGAACTAATTAGAGGATTTCTTCCAATTGTTTATTTTTGGTAAAATTATTGCAGTTTGGGGCCCACTCGGTCTTTGTACTAATAATTTATTTTAAAGAACTAATTAAATTTAAATTTTTTAATGAGCTCTTAATGTTTGTTTAAATTGTAATCAACTTTGCCTTGTGTTTCTGACATCCGTGTAGTTTAGTCGACATCTAAAATTTAAATCGCTATGGCATGGTACATAATTGAAGTCGTTGTGGTTAATTCCGAAATAACAACGGAACAATGTTAAAAAAAAAAAGGTATAATGAACATGTTTTTTTTTCTTTTGGTAACTTAGGGAAGGTACATTGAATTGAAGGGAGTGTTTAAGCACACAGGTGAGAAGTTACCGCATGTTTTACTGGGTCATATACACTGTCGCAGCGGCTGCACACTTGTGTCTCCACTGGAATGGTTGCGATGTTGCTGTAGAGCCTCATTCAGAGTCTTGAGAGCCTTGTCATATGATATAAACCCCATAAAAAAGAACTCATAACCATCCATTGTGACAACATGGATGTATTTTTCTGTGGGGTTCAATCTATTTGTGGAAGGACTGGCCATGCTCAGCTGATCCAGCAGCACTACGACCTAGATGTTAGACACAAAATCAGTACTTGATACCATAAATTTCCCCTAAATTTTGAGATGCTGCTAATTCAGAAAATCCAGCAGTATAATGGTCTCAAAATATGAAACTTAGGATAGCAATTGCCTCACACTTGATTTAAATGGGGTCTGATATCCTTTAACTTAATAGAGTATGAGAACTGAGTAAGTGTTTGAGTATCATTCGTCTAAAACTTATTCACTAAAATCTATACATTGCATTCAGAAAAAAACATCCAGCAAGGTGTATTAATTTCTTAGGAGAAAATTGTTACAGACATTCAATAATCATTTCAATAGATACAACCAGAGTCCAGAGAGACCGAGTGCTACCTTCTATTCTCCTCGAATGTTACTGCATGTGCATGAAATCAACAACATCTTGGGACAAGTTGTCCATGAATATCACAACTCATAACTCATCTTCGCCTACCAAATTTATAAAGCGGCAACAATCTAGCTGATTCTATATAAAAGTAACTTAACCAGGAGTTGACAAGTAAGGAAAATAAGGTTCCTTGATCATTCTTAGTCCTTATCTATCTGAAACATTTCAACATAGAAATCTGAGAATTTTTCATCTTTCTTTTTCTCTCAGATTTAATTACTATAACAAATTGTAAAAATAAAATTAAAATAAAAAATTCCAGTCACCAAAGGCGTGATAACAAGGCAATGATGTAATGAATTACCTTATAGTACATGCAGTGATGCTGCAGGGAGAATGAATGATGACACAGTGGATAGTCACTGCAAAATGCTAATCTTTTAGTCGATATATAAAGCGTTCCACTTACAGGTCCAGAGACTGTTGATATGTAACAAGCATATGGCTTTACGAGCTTTTCTCCTGGAAAAATCCCAAATGTCTGTTGAAATATTTTATCAGGCCCTCCCTTTGTAAGTACCTTTGTTCCTTGAACAAGTCTAGCCATTGCAGCATCAGCTGGACTAGAACTAATTCTGACTGCATACAGAAAAATATATTCCATTAGAATTAAGTCATAATGTCAAATACTAACAATCAAACGGATCGCAACATAAGTAAATATCAAAGCACAAGGGATCTCCTCTGTGTGTTTCAAATAGGAGTTATTAAAGATCTATACCATCTTCTCTATGATTGCAGCTTCAATAGGAGAATTTGGCAAAGGTGTTTATAGAAGAGTTACATCAGCAGGTCTATGACTACATGGGAGGGTGAATTGAATTGGTTATTGGCTTATAAGTGTGTCAAAAATATGTTGCACTAAGGATCAAGTGTTCCTCAAGATTTGTGTAGATGTGAGGTTTAAGCTTCTGTTACTAGTTTTAATAGTAACTCTTTTGACTTAAATAGAGCTGAGAGAACATTCGTTTTTGAGGGTTTTGTTGGAATTTTGCTTTTGGTGTTTGCTGTTCAGCAAGTTGAGTCTATTGAGTATATTGTTTAGCAGGTCTTTTCATGCTTGATTCTCTTTTGGTCAAAATAAAATCTGATTTAGGAGATTGACTGACAAATCGTTTAGTATGTCATAGAGATTGAGACTGCCAGAATCCCTAAAAGAATTTTCACTATGTGTGTGTGATTGGAAAGAAAGTTTTTGAATTCAACTTCCAAGTGAAGATATTGGCAAGTCTAGAAAGAATTGTAATTTTAAGCTATAATGATTTTTGCTTTTTTATCATATTGCCTCAAATCATCATTTATATTCTCCAACCTTATGAATATTTCGTTAGCTCCCATAAGTACATGACCAAAGCAGATAATACCAAAGAAAAACAAACCTTTCTATCATAGCACAGAGAAAAAGTAAAGTTGAGGAAAACTCACTGTGATTCCATAAATTGTCAACCATGATCTCAGCTTGTCTAGTTGCTTTTTCAACTCTCCTGCTACAACGATTTAATGCATCCCATATTGTATCCATTGAATTAGGACCTGAAATCATAGCAAGAACAGCAGTGAAACAAGAAGAAATTTAGATACAGAACACAATCTCTTGGAAACCACTCACGGTTGGATGCTGCAGAGGAAGGGGTAACTGGGGAAATGTGAACATAAGGGTTGTTGCTGCTGTTGCTATAGTTGGGAAAGTCTGTGCTTGTTGTTCTAACAGTAACAGGAATCTCTCTGTGATCGGTCATCATTCTCTTGTTAAGAGGTAGAGCCAAGAGAGCTCGACACTAGTGGATGCAAAGTAGGAGAGAGGAAGGAAGAGAGAGATAAAGAGAGGGACAAGAAATGAAAGTAAGGGAGAACAACAGAAACAGAGGTGAGGATGCAGGGGAGAATATCAGAATAGCAATATGCTTTTGTGATTACACCTTTTGAATACATTTTAGAATAATACTACTAATACATACGTACGCATTCATCACTTGATTATAATTAATCTCACCTGTTATTTATGGGTTTTATTATATTCTCTTAAAAGATTTTGTTTTTTAGTAATTCTTCTATTTAAACAATAAATATATTCATGAAGTGATATGCAGCCTTACATTATGTGTCAAGCATTATTCTACATTTTAGGGAATGACGCGTGACTTACTCATTGTGCACATCTGATACCACTACATTAATAATTATATTTGAATTCAATAAGCAACGATTTAAGTAGGATCACTGTATAAATAGTTGTGACTTACTAGTACTACTTGTATATAGCTACATATATGTAAAAACACAAATGTTAATCGCACAAAGGGAAAAAAAAAGCACATACTCCTCGCAAAGCATGTGTGGAACACATCTAGGGCGGAAACAAAATTCACTTGGTCTTGAGTATATATTAACATTATTCGTTTGTTAAAGAGCTAAGTTCAAACTTGATTTCTACAGTGTAAGAAAAATAATGGTTTCCTATGCTGCTGTTTAGCAGGTCTATTGCCAATTACCATTTTTGTTAAAGCTTTCAGTTAGTTAGCATATTGTTAGAAGTAGTTAGGCAGTTATTAAGTAGTTAAGCTTCTTGTAGCTGATCACAGCTAATTATGACAGTATAAAGCCTTGTAACTTAATGTAAATTTCATTTTGTATTTTATTCAATGAAATGAATCACAGTTTTAAGTAGTTAAGCTTGTTGTAGCTGATCACAGCTAACTATGACAGTATAAAGCCTTGTAACGTAATGTAAATTTCATTTTGTATTTTATTCAATGAAATGAATCACTGTTTTAATATGGTATCTGAGCCTAATCCTTCTAATTCAACTTTTACTCCAATCACTAGAAAATCCTCTAAAAATTTAAAAAAAAAAAAACCCGCCCTCTTATCTTCAACACTATCAGTGTAACTCCACCATTACCTCACTCTACCCTCTTTGCAATCATGTTACATATGACCATTTATCCCCCTTCTTACAAACAGTATATATATTTGCAAACCTCTTTTGTTTTTTAAACGACTTTTTACCACCAAGCAATAACAGTTCTTAAATGACAGCAAGCTATGAAGGAAGAACTTAATGTAGTGGAGACTAATAACCAAAGTTATACGGATCGGATCGATCCACTGGTCCAACTAGAAAATCCGCCACTCGACCTCTAGGTCAATCTAATCCTTGGTTACAATGGGTTTTTTAAGCGACGCAGTTAAACCTAAGTGTCCCACCGACTCGCCTAGGCAGTTTGACCCGAGTTGATTGTGTTTTGTGTTTTTTTTTTTGTAATTCAAACTTTAAAAAGATAATTTGTAGGATTTAAACATGGTACCTAAAAGACACTTGTAATGAAATGCATTTTGTCATTAGACCTCATACTTCTATTGAGTAAAGTTCTAAATTTTTTAATTTATGCTATTAATTAACAAATTTGAAATTTTAAAAATATTAGAGTTGGATAATTATTAATAAACCATCAATATGTCATATCTTTACGGCTCAATTCCTTAGTTTTTCATGTTCTTTTTATGTTTGTTTTATTTTTATTGAACTTTGTTTGTAAGTTTTGTTATATCTTTAGTATTGTTTAATTGTGTTTTTATTATGTGTTTTATGTGTTTTTGTTAAGTAATTACACATGAAGAAGACTGGATGTTCAAAAGAGTAAGAAAAAATGAATTTTTCATCAGCGTCCAACACTTGAGTGTTGAGAAAGGAGCGCCTGAGTGCCCAAAGCGTATGTAGCAGCGGTAATTTAGTGTCCCAGCACCTGAGCGCTGAGTGAAGAGCCCTTGAGTGCGCAGGAAGTAATGCAGTGCGTCCTAGTTTAAGTGGTTGAGCGCCCAAGCGCCCAGAAAATTCAGCGCTTAGGCGCTGGTTACGTAACAACAGACGTGAATTTTAATAAAAAGGAGAAGTTATGCCAATTAATTCAACACACGTTTAGACATTGAGTACATCACACAAAAAATCCATAATCTTGAGAGAGTAGTTTCACGGCAGCAGACCTTGGAGGACAACTTCGAAGGGAGGATTCGATTCTTGAAGGCTTGAAGATCATAATCTCCATTAAAGGAGTTTTGATTTCTCTTTCTTCCTAGTTTCCCCCTTTCTTTGGGTTTGCCTTTTATGAGTTTGTATTCTGATATGAGTTTATTTGTATTGAACATGAGTAGCTAAACTCATAGCTAGGGCTATGGAAGATATTGTTTTCCTAATTATTTGGGTTTGATTTTTAATTTGATTAAGATAATTTCTTTTAGGGTTTTATCCTATTCCTTGTATTCTTGTCATAACTTGATCACTTTTAGCATGTGTTAATTCATTGTTTGATCCATGACCATTTGCATTCAATGAGTGGATCTATATGGTAAGCCTATGATAAGATTGGTGAATGACCAAATATCAATTTTTCCTACCAATAGAATTGATAGGTATGTTAGTTCATCTCTTGAATTGAAACTTAATGTATTCCTAATTAATTCAACTAAATGACTAAATATGTTGATTTAATTTAGGAATCGAATACTGTTTCATTCATGACCATTGGGATTTAATAGTACGTAAGAGAATATTGGCAAAAGAATTACCTTACATCATAAATGAAAGAAAATCTGAATAATTGGATTCAAGTGAACCTTGCGCCCCAGTCTCTCTCTTATTAATTATCTATTCTCTGTTTGATTGTTCATTTTTTTTCTTTATTTGTTTTTCTTTATTTGTTCTTGAATCTATTCATACACTTTTGATTGTTTAAATAATAAAGAGTTTTACGAATCTAATAATTATCACTTATTCCTCGTGTGATCAATAATTAGAACTCAAGTCCTATATTACTTGATGATAGAGTGCACTTGCTCTTAGTGTATTTTATGTGCATCAATTATCACTGCTAGTTTGGTTATATCAACAATGTTTTATTCATATAGTATTTTTTTTATATAGAATACTTTTTCATATAGTATTTTTATAGAAAACTATTTTAATTTTTTTTATTTGTGTTTTCTAGTTCAACTACTTAACTCATAGTTGAATTGCTCAAAAGAACGGATCAACCTCTAGTCCAAGTTATACAACTATGCTAATAACACATTGTCAATGATTCCTCTTCCACTTGGTAAGCTCACAATTGGTCGGTACAATGCATGACTGTTGGTTGAAGGTTATGCATAATAGACTGGGGTATACCTTCTATATACCTTTTCTATATACCACTACATTAGTAATTATATTTGAATTTTATAAGCAACGATTTAAGTAGGATCACTGTATAAATAGTTGACTTACTAGTACTACTTGTATAGCTACATATAAGTAAAATAGTAACGTTATTCGTCCAACTAAAATACTCCAACTTTCATCTAACTCTCTCACAAACTCATTCTGTATCCCGCAAAAAAATTACAGTAACATACAGTCTGATTTGACATCTCTCTTATATAAATATATGATGGACATACGCTGGAGGTATTTGGGTTGGACAAAAATCATTTCCCTAAGTAAAAACACAAATGTTAATCGCACAAACTGAAAAAAAACACATACTCCTCGCAAAGCATGTGGGGAAATGATAAGTAATGGTAAGATAGTTTCACAGAAATGATAAGTAAAAAACTTCACAAAAAAATAAATGGATGGTGGAGAATTTTTGTATTGTGTGTGTTCTGGACCGTGATCCGGGATCTCGCTCCATGGGATCAACCCGGCATGCACATTACCGGACTCTCCTAGCTGGCGTAGAGGAAGACTCACGACGTATTCCGGACAACGGATTACGGCCTTCGAGCAGTATCAGTATTCGACATCGTGACTGATAGATTCGCGCAGTGGATGAATCCCTAAATATCCGTAACTGCCAATCATCAACTTACGATATTATAGGATTTATAGATATCCTTAATGGTTAGATACTTTCCATATCTTAATCCCAGATTTGTAGGGATATATCTGATAATAACAGGAAGGCAATCCTCTTTAGGATAATAATCCTAAATTACCTGCATTCAGTATTCAATAAGAATCCCATTAGGATTCTGCTTACGCTCTATAAATATAAAACTAAGTCATCTTAGTAAGGTAACTCTAAACCCCATCCCAAAAACCTTATTGTGCACTGCCTGACTTGAGCGTTAGAGTCCCTTTGCAGGTACCCAACCCCCCTGTGTTACAAGCTCAGCTGCTGCGCGAAGGAGAACTCATCGCAACGTATTTATCTCAGGTATCCTCTGAATCTAGTTCAGAACAGTGTGTAAAAAAAAATGGTTGACATTTTTTCAACCATCATTTTGACATCTGTGTCATTTTTGTGAAAAATAATATTGTATATATATCATTACTTGGGAAAGAAATCCATAGGTGGTGTGTTTTTTCGCATTTGATGACAAACAATGATCCCTGTGTAAGGGGTCTATGTTTTTATTTATCTGTATCTAGCATTGCTTTATGTTTTATTGGATCAATTAGAACGAACATCAATTTTCTAGAATGTACCAAAAGAAAAATCAAATAAGATTTTTTTTTAATGGTAACTATAATTAAAAATGAATCTGGCAGTCAAATTACACTTGTGAGAACATGGTAATGTAGAGGTTGAGTAATAGCTCAATTCATCATGTTTATAAAGTTGGGGCTTTGCTAAGAATAATGTTAATATAGATTTAGATTCACAGTGAACTTTATACATGACAATATATTTATCATTCAAACTATAATTTAAAATTATAAAGATATACATATTATGAAATTTAATTGTGGATATATTATCACTTATAAAATTTGCTGTAAACTTGAGTATATATTAACATTATTCGATTGTTATATAGCCAAGTTCAAACTTGATTTCTACTGTGTAAGTTCAAACTTGATTTCTACTGTGTATGAAAAATAATGGTGTCCTATGTTGCTGTTTAGCGGGTCTATTGCCAATAATTACCATTTCAGTTAAAGCTTTCAGTTAGTTAGCATATTGTTAGAAGTAGTTAGGCAATTATTAAGTAGTTAAGCTTGTTGTAGCTGATCACAGCTAATTGTGACAGTATAAAGCCTTGTAACTTAGTGTAAATTTCATTCTGTATTCATTCAATGAAATGAATCACAGTTTTAATCTGGTATCTGAGCATAATCCTTCTAATTCATCTTTTACTCCAATCACTAGAAAATCCTCTAAAAAAAAAACCCACCCTCTTATCTTCAACACTATCAGCGTAGCTCCACCATTACCTCACTCTACTCTCTTTGCAATCATGTTACATATGACCATTTATCCCCCTTCTTACAAACAGGATGTATTGCAAACTTCTTTTGTTTTTTAAACGACTTTTTAATACCAAGTAGTAGCAATTCTTGAATGGCAGCATGCTATGAAAGAAGAGTTTGATGCAGTGGAGGCTAATAATCAAAGTTATATAGATAGGATCGACCCAACCAGTATGACAAGAAAACCTGCGACCCGACATTTGGGCCAATCCAATCCTTGGTTACAATGGGTTTTCTAAGCGACTTGGTCAAACTCAAGTGTCTCACCGACCCGCTCGGGCAATTTGACCAGGGTTGACCATGTTTTGCCCTTTTTTTTGTAATTCAAACTCTAAAAAGACAATTTGTAGGATTTAAACATGATTCCTAAAAGACACTTGTAATGAAATACATTTTGTTATTAGATCTGATATTTCTATTGAGTAGAGTTCTCAATTTTTTTAATTTATATTATTATTTAACAAATTTAAAATTTTAGAAAATTGGAACTGGATAATTATCATTGTTAGTTTAGTTATATCAATAATGTTTTATTCATATAGTATTTTTTATATAAAAAACTTTTTCATATAATATTTTTATAACAATTTTTTTTATTTGAATTTTTCAATTCAGATGCTTAATCCATGATCGAACTGCTAATCTGTTGACCTGACCTTCTGTTTGAGTCAACCTTTAGTTCGAATTATACAACTATGCTAATAACACATGGTCCATGGTTCCTCTTCGACCTGGTAAGCACACAATTGGTCGGTACAAGGCATGACTGGTGGTTAAGGGTTATACACAACAGGTTGGGATAGACTTTCTAGATACCTTGTTGCAAAGTTAGCAACAGTAAGACTCCTACTTTCCCTAGCAACAATGAAATGTTGGACACTCCTACAACTATATATCAACAATGTTTTCCTAAATGGGGCATTAGTTGAAGAAGTCTATATGGATTTACCACAAGGTTACCACAACAAAGTAAAGAAGCTAGTATGCAAGTTAAACAAATCCATTTATGAACTCAAAGAACCTCAAGACAATGGTTTTAGACCCTTTATTCTGCATTATTAAAGCATGGTTTCAAGTAGAAGTGACTATTCCCTGTTTACCAAGGGTACTAGTAGTTCATTTGTGGCTTTGTTAGTCTATGTAAACAACATAATAGTTGCTAGCCAGAATCCTACAACAGTTGCTACAGTGAAGTCCACATTATTGTCCTTATTTAGGCTCAAAAGACTTGGAGGAGATTGCACAATCTAAGAAAGGAGTATTTCTCACTCAAAAAATAAACACGATCATTGCTTGACGAGACAAGTTTCTCAGGTTGTAAACTTGCTGTTCTCCCCCATGGATCCCAATCTTAAGGTCAACGCCATTGATGGTGAAGCTTTGCCTAATCCTTCTCTATATAGGAGACTCATTGGTAGGCTCATATATTTGACAATCTCAAGGCCTGACATTTGTTTTACAGTCAATAGATTGAGTCAGTATATGTCCAACCCTTGAACACTACATCAAGATGCAGTTCACCAGCTTTTGAAATACTTGAAAGCCTTTCCTGGCCAGGGTCTATTGTTCTCTACTGAGTCCAATCTCACTCTCAAGACCTATGTGGATGCAGATTGGGGAAATTGCATAAACACAAGGAGATCCGCAACAGGCAATTATGTTTTCCTTAGGAACTCATTGCTTTCTTGGAAGTCTAAGCCGTACCAAATAGTCTCGCGTTCCTTAGATAAAGCAGAGTATCAAGCCCTTGCTAGTGCCACCAGTGAAATCAAATGGATCATTAATGTGCTTCGAGACTTTGAAGTCACCATAGATTCTGCCATGCTCTTCTGTGACAACCAGGCCGCTATACACATAGCCTCCAATCCCACCTTTAATGAGAGGTCTAAACATATTTACATTGATTATCATTTGTGCAGAGGTCATCAAATTGGTATGCTTGTCAATCTAAACACTAGTAGGTTGATCTCTTGACCAAACATATCCAAGCTATCCAGTTTCGGTCTCTATTATCCAAGATGGAAACTTATAACATATACTTCCCATCTTGAGGGGGAGTATTACCAATCAACATTCTGTTAAAGCTTTCAGTTAGTTAATTAGCATATTGCTAGAAGTAGTTAGGTAATTATTAAGTAGTTAGGCTTGTTGTAGCTGATTACAACTAATTGTGACAGTAAAAAGCCTTGTAACTTAATGTAAATTTGATTTTGTGTTCATTCAATGAAATGAATCACAGTTTCAATAGGGTCTGTGAGAATAATTAATTTCAATTCAGATAAGTTGAAGTCTTCTATTTGAATTTGAGTGTTGACCTATGTGAAAGCTTAAAGGAATTTCATAAAAATGCGAAAATTCTTTAATATATTTGAAATGGTTATGAGTATCAGCAATGGTTAGTTGATATGGTAAGCGAATTGTATTTTTAAGGAGATGACCAAAGTTTAAATTCTAGAAAAGCCAATTTGTTGGGAGGTCTCCTAGCTAGTCCAACCCGAAGGATTAGTATCACAAATAATAATGCCTATGAGAAAATCTTCATCAAAGAACAAAGAAATGGCATATAACTATATTAGTGCTTCCTTGTTTAGGAATCGGGAATCAAAGTACAGTAATACTAGAAATGACGGTAATGAATAGGTTTAAGGTCAAGGAACAGGAAAGAGAGATGCTACCCGTATAGAATATGATGCTAAAAAGCTTAGTCCGAAAATAGATTGATAAAATATGTAAAATAGGTTCTTTTTCATATTGTTATAAGACTAATTCCTCATACATTATTATAGTTAGGATACACTCGTGACAATTGTCTTATTTAAATTTAACTTCGGTTCTTGTTGAATACAAAATTAATGTGTGAAGTTACATTATTCCAACCAACAATTCATGATGCGATGGTGAAATTGCAAGAATATAGAACAATTAATTATTATAAATGTTTGTGACTGTGTTCTTACTTTCATGGTCTAATTTTGTTGACAGATTACGTGTCATACTTCTTAATGTTCACAATCAATCCTTTCATATTTGTCATCGCCTATTTAAATAATTAAGATGGAGACTTAGGGAAAAAGAATGGAAAACTCTAAATTTTACGAAAACTTTAATGCGAAACACCACATGAATGAAACATATATATATAGCACATTATCCTTGTGTAGTGTGACCTTTAAAACTGACTGTTTCTCTTATCATATTATTATTATTTTTCACCTTATTGGTCATTAAATTTTGTACTTTTCTTATTAAAATACAAGAAATCCCTTTTAATTATATGTTAATTTCATAAAATTCTCCTGCAATTTCAATATCAACAATTTGACTCTTTTAACTTATTAAATCATGCATATTGTATATGTATAAAGAATTAATGTTACATTACATTGCACACATTGATTAGTTTAAAGGGTCGAGTTGTTACATTTTAAACCATAAGATATTTTTTAAAAATGACTTATAGTCGAAAGAGATTTCTTATATTTTATTTTTTTCTTCTTATAAAAATTCATTCGCTACAAATAGTATCTCTCCAAAACCATAAATCGATTTCACTTTTGTTCAAACTAATTTACAAACATACGGATGTTATGGTAATAAATTTTTTTATAAAAAAAAGTCAAAAATTTGGCACATTGATTTGTTTGTATTTTTAATTTTACTTTCATTCATAAATTAAATATTTTGTCTCTCATATATATATATATATATAAGAATACTTAGAATTATCTACATATTATGTGTGAGAAGTCTGTATTTCTTATGGCGACTTCTAATCATGATTACAGAAATAATGATAAATCAAAACAAAATAGTTTAATTTATTTTTTGGTAATAAAAATGTTTAATTTAAAATAAAAATCCATTCAAATGAATAAATTAAGATAACAAAGTACAACGGCTGAGTAGTTCATGAACAAAAAAGGTATAGTTTACCCGCCGCGTCAAGCACACTAAAACAATTTCCCTTAAGAAATATTCTCTCTCTCTTTTTTCCGTTTAAAAAAAAAGAATCAATTATAATTATAATTCTACCTTAAGAGTGTGTTTTCTTGAATAGGTAGAAAATAAAAAAAAATGATTGAAAATAATTTTTATTATAAGTGAAAATGGAATACATTTTATTTTTTAACATCATGATCAATCAAGTAAGTGTAAAGTGTTTTTTTTTTCATTCTAATCATTTTACCTTACCGTTTTCTATCTACTCAATATATATATAGGATCTTATTCAGATGAGATGAGTGTTTATTATGAGAGATGAGAGGAGTGAATCTTGACTATCCGATCTTTTATGAATGATCAAGATTAGAACATAAATGCATATGACTTTTTTAAGTGGTCACATGACCTTCAAGTAATTTTTAATCTTGATCATCCATATATAGTTGTATAGTCAAGATTTACTTCTCTCACCCCCTCACAATAAAAACTCCTATCACTAGATATGCCCCATATATGTATATATATATTTGTAGTATTCCCCTCTCACCTTTAGCATGTATTCCTTTCTTTTAATTGTCCATGGTTATAATAAAACTAATAAGTAACCCCGTTCTTGTGTTGAGAAACATAACAAGAGTCACGGAGGGTTAAGAAAGAGAATGAAAAATGAGAAATTAAAATTTACTAAATGTGTAAGAGTGTGTAAACTAATCATGTGACATATATAAAACAAGAGAAGTAACTAATTAATAACCAATCTACTGACTCAACAAACTAATGTAATTAACTTCTAACTAAGTTAACCAATCTCTAATCACTCATTAACTATAGTAATACCTTGTGTGAACATTTTAAGAAATCTAAATTACATTGTACTTTGCATAACTTTTTAATATTTATTTTTTAAATCTTTTTCTTTACCATATTTAATTTATTTTACTTATTTTACTATTAAACCATGCTGTGCTACTTTTTTTGTTTATATTTTTTCTTATGATGAAAATGTACATTAATTTAATATACAACAAATAAATATAAGAAAGACGCATTGATTTTAGAATTGTACAATACAAACTAATGAAACTTAATTTGGAAGAGACTTTCATTTTATATAATATCAAAGTATCAAAAGTTAAAACCTGTTAAAAAAAATATCAAAAGCTAATTTTAAATTATAGAGTAGTCATTTTAAGAAAGATTTTCCCAAACTACTATCTTATTTTGGAGGTTAGTATCACAGTAATACTCATAATGATATACCTTGGTCAAAGACCAAAAGTTAGCAAGTAACAAAATATCACTAACACTTGCACTTATTGCATTCAAAACAGGTCTTGTAATAAGTTATGAAGGGTGACAGTGAAACATAGAAGGGAGATCAAAGAAGGCACACGTTGTCGTTGAGCAAAGGAATAAAATTTGTTGAGCTTGGAAGAGAAATCATCATGCCAAAAGAAACAGCTATCCATAGATAGGGATAGGATTCACATTTAAAAAGAGAGAATTATGAATAGAAATCAAATACCATAAAAGAGAGAAAATATCGCTTAAAGAAATGACATATGACATTTAAAGAGAGAATAACATGGTGTTAAAATAGAGAGAGTAGCAGGGTTAAATTCTCAAAAAATACTCCGTATCATATTTTCCCATCCCTTATCTTCCCACTCCTTCTCCCTAGCCTCATTAGTAGGCCACCTACTTCGCTAAATTCACATAGTAGGTCCTAAGTCTTATCAAGAAAAAAATAGAAAAAGTTGTATAACATATAAATTCACTCTCAAAAGTAGACTCAAGGGGTGAATTAATCTTGGGAAAGTTAATCAGAAGGATTGCTAATAATATAAATTTAACGAGAAGGACCAATTAACCATTTAGAATGGTCAATTAGCCATTCAGAATGGTCATTATTATTATGAGAAAGGTCATTGATCCTTCACCTTTAATTTTATATTGTGAGCAGTTCTTCCTGTTAATTCTCTCATTAATCTTTCTCACTAGGGGTCTGTTTGGTATAGGGATAACAAGAGGGTTAAAATTTACGGGGGAAGATTTAATAGAGATTGAGCTGCTTGGTATACCAGTAAAAGAAAGGAGCAAGATTTAAGGGAGAAAACTTTCCCCCATTTATGGGTGAAATTTTACCCTAACGAAGAACAGAGTAAACATTTACTCCTTTATTTCAATCTCAACTCTTATATTCTTACATCAAACAGTGCATACATCCTTTTTTACACCCCATCTAATATCATTCATTATTATACATATTTTTTTCTATCATTTTCTCTTACTCAATCACATCCCTTAACACTACAAGAAATTCGCGATTTAGCGAGGGAAATTTGCGAGGGAACATTTCCCTCGCTAATCCCTCGCTGATTAGAGAGGGAATAAAGAGGGATTAGCGAGGAAAATTTTATCCCTCACAAAATTAAAAAAATAAAATTGAGGAAAAAATAGCGAGTAAATAGCGAGGGAATTGCGAGATATATATTTCTTCGCTGAAATTAGCGAGGGAATTGCGATGGATATCTGCCCTCGCTGAAATTAGCGAGGGAATTGCGAGGCCTATCTTCCCTCACTAAATATATAATTAAAACTTGGTCAGATTAGCGAGGGAAATGAGAGGGATATTTTCCCTCGCTAAAATTAGCGAGGGAATTGCGAGGGTTATATTCCCTCGCTAAAAGTATACTTAAAACCTGCTCAAATTGACGATGAAATTTTGCGAAGGATAATTTCCCTTGCTGATCGCTTGCTGATCAGCGAGGGAATAGCGAGGGATAAATGAGGGAAATCTTAACCCTCGCAAATTTTCAAAAATAAAATCTGGGAAAAAATAGCGCATTAATAGCGAGAAAATTGAGAGGAAAAATATCCCTCGCTAAAATTAGCGAGGGCATGGAGAGGGATATTTCCCTCGCTAACTGACAAAAATTTAACGATGAAAAGTTTCGTCGCAAATCTCTCGCAAAATCCACTTAACCTAATTGCAGAATTCTAAATCCCTCACAGTCGCGCTCACCTCTCACTCTCACCTCTCTCTGTTCTGCTCTCCCTCTCCCTCTCCCTCTCGCTCTCAATCTCACTCTCACCTCTCTCTGTTCTGCTCTCCCTCACCCTCTCCCTCTCACTCTCAATCTCACTCTCACCTCACCTCACCCTCACCCTCTCACTCTCATTCTGTCTCACTGAAAGCCGCAGCCACCGTCACGCCCTGCCCTTGCCGTGCCACTCTTCTCGGTCCACTCTCACCTCTCGGTCCACACTTCTCTCTTCTGCCCTGCCATGCTTTTCGCGTAGAAACGGATTTGGGCTTTTCTTTTCCTTTGGTAAGAATCACATTTATCTTCATGTTGTTATATTTATATACATTTGGTCTGGTTTTGATGTATATATGAGTGATTATTCTACTAAATATGAGATTTTTTTTTGGTACATATGTGTGATTTGTTCACTGGGTATCGTTCCTACATCTTCATTTCATTTATAATCTTATTTGTCTCCATTTTCGACTCCTTCGCTTGCTTGAGGTGTTTTGCACCTTGGTTTATATCTGCACACTAGGTGTTTGATTATTTGCCTAAGTGGGTTGCTAGAGGATACACGCTGGAATATGTGCTATTGGTTTATTTTGTAAATGCACCTAATTTTCAGGGTATACATGTTCATGATTCCAGAAATTGTGGGTCACAATGCTGTGTGTTCTGTACCACATTTGATTCACTGACTTATCAATATAAAAAAATTGGGAATTGGGGAAGGGTCTGTTTATTTTGATTTTTCTTTTCTTTTTTTCCTTTTTGGTACAAATTGAGGGTTTAGGACTTGTGACACTTTGAATTTATCATTCCCTTTTACTGTTGTTAAGTTGATGATAATTGGTTTTGCACGTTTTTCTTGATAATGCTAACATGCTGGTAAATGGTTTATTATACATAAATGGCCTTTTTTTTTACAGGAATGCATAAATAGTATGTTTAAAGTATATGTAATAAACTTGCCTCCTAATGATAAAATTTATGTGTGTTGTTATTTGATAATTCGGTTCTATTAGGATAATCTATTTTCGGTTCTGAGCAGTGAATGGATAAGAAGCAGAAATTGTTATTTATTTATGGATTTTATGCATTTTAATATTTTATCTTCTTTTTTGTTTTTGTAATTTAATTTTGTTTTATCCTGTCTCTTTTTTTTTTTTGGCGAGATTGTTTTATACTTTTTATAGTTTAATTAATGATTTTATTCTAAACTTTATTCAACTTTTTTTTATTTGTATTTTGAAACGAATGATATCATGATTTTCAAAAGCTATGAAATTAAGATGGTAGAAGTTTTCTTGAGTTTCAATTTTGTATGCACTTTAGTTTGCTCTTATATTGAAATAAAAAGTTTTTCGTATTTTGTATGCTCTTATATTAATCATTTTTTTAAAAGTCTTTGTCAATGATATTATTAAAATGCTCATATGTATTATTATTATTTATTTATACAGCAAGAGTATAGATTTTAAAGGTGCTTTATCAGTTTCTCTACATTTATATTATTAAATGGCTTAAAATATTTTTTACCGAGATTTAGAGAAAATGAAACTTGTCTCATTTTAAGATGTCGACATACTGCAAGCCAAATTAAAAATTTATAATTGAGCTATTAAAACAAATATTATTTTTATCTGGAGAAAATAAAATAAATTATTTTAATAATAACCAGAGCCCTTCATTTTAAATTCTCTTGAGATCAATTTATTATCTGATAAAAACTTTTATATACATACTTATGCTATAAGTAAAATTAAAGTAGAGAGAGAGATGAGAGAAAATGAATTTGGTCATGATTCTCCACCACTATAGCATTTTCAGGTTAAGAGAAATTGATAGAAACCCGTTAAGTATCACATTAGCATCATCGCTGGTCTGCTCTTGGAAGGCATAAAGAATACCATCAATCAGAATATCTTCCAACCAGACATCTATGTCAGATGCTCCCAAGTTAGTGACCACATTCTTAATAGTTTCCATAACCATTCACCTGTAAGGTTCACTCTCATCTTTAAGATCCTCAACAGTTCTCCCGACAATATCAGCAACGCCAACTTTGTTTGCTATCTTTACAGTAGGAAATGAGCACGTTGCTTATAGTTTCTTCGATCCAAAGCGATCCTCCTAACCCAGATGTTCTTGAAAAAGTCAGGGAGAATATCATTTCTAATATAATCAGTTTCCACACCCTTAGTGCTTACACAGTACTTCACCACTTTCAGAATAATTTTATTCATTTCTTTATCAGGCGACTGAAATTCACGAATCAGAATGATCATGACTTCCTTACTATATTAACTGGCATATAGGGCTTCCAATTCCTTACACACTCCTTCACCTTCTCAATCTGTTGCACAATCTTAATCCCAGTGTGCCGAGCTTGCCATGATTTCTTACTCTGACAAACAACCTTCAATCAATGCCAA
Organism: Ormosia semicastrata; assembly: GCA_029884595.1. Lineage (NCBI taxonomy): Eukaryota > Viridiplantae > Streptophyta > Magnoliopsida > Fabales > Fabaceae > Ormosia > Ormosia semicastrata. Next base: position 23,876,927 of record JAQQTO010000055.1, on the reverse strand, counting down.
ACACCACGTAGAATTGCATAAAAACTTGAAAATGGGGGATTACACATTTGTGCTGTGGCACAAAACTTGGAGTGCCATGGCCTCAGCTTCTCTGCCCCACAATTCTTGCGCAGCTGCAACTGGAGTGTCGCGACATGCACTCCCTTGGGATTGCATGAACAGTGCCAAATTCTGGTTTTCCAGCATTACACCAGGAGCTTCATCCTTTTGAACCCAAATCGAAATTTCAATCATTCTACACTAACTCATCATTACTCAACTCAATCAAGCTTCAACTATACTATATCTTCCTATTCTCACCCAAAAACATTATTCCTCATCAAGTCTCTCAAAGAATCTCAAAGAACAATGTTAAGAAGATGGAAAAGAGTAAGAATCAAGAACCCCTACCTTTAGGTGATGACCAACCTTGGAGCCTTGCTCTTTTTCTTTTCCACTTCCCTTCCTTTCTTTCTTCTCCTTTCTCTCCTTCTCCCCTTCGTTTCTCTATTTTTGTTCTATTTTTGCTGAGTTCGTGAGTGAGAGAAGAGAAAATGAAGAGAAAAAGGTCAAACTTGGAAACTTAACTTTCAGTACTGAAACTTATATCTGCTAAGGACACTTTAATCACTCTAATTCAAGTTTTTTAGCTTCCAACAACTTTAGAATAAGTACTAGGATTCATCTAAATTGTTGGTTCACCATTATTCTATTTTTTAATATCTGCTAAGATCAGTCGGGTATCAAAATACACAACCAGTGTACTTAAAAATACCAAACTGACTCTGATTCTTCTCAAATTTTAACTATACCTTACTTAACTTATTTGTGACCTAGAAACAAGTTATTCATACTTGTTTCTCTCAACTAAGCCTTTAAAGCTATTTTCTGAGTCATTTTAAGTTACTTTTCAACTTCTGTGTTGCAACTAAGTGCCTAAACTAACTCAGTTTATCACAAAACTGAACTGACATGTTAAGCAAGTCTTAGCCTACCTTTGTAACCCGCTTACAAGCCTAACATGATACTGAGGGTGTTACAAAACATACCAGTGTTGAAGCCTGGTTTTTGGTATCATGGTAGGACTTGTATATTTTACATTGCCACAATTATTTAAAAGATTTATTCAATTCATAATTTCAAGAAAACTTCACTGTTGGAACGTTCTTACAAGGATGAAGTGTACTCTATATCTGAGGTTACCAAATAACTAATAAAAAAATTGGATGAGAAATGTAAGATGCACCCTAAGATGGAAAGTCACTCAATTGGTGTAAGCATTGGTATTTATCAATCCTAGAGCACTTCAACCGGCAGTGTTATATTAAATATAACAAAATTTAACCAATTAAAAATACGTGTCATATGTATGTTATATCATATATGTCATACTTAATCATGATATGTGACCCAATAGGAGTGGAGTCCACCTTTTGTCATTGACATGTAATTTACCAAACACTATTTTGTCCTAACTTGGATCCACCTTTGTTTTAGTTAGCAAAGAAAATTAATGTAAAAAAATGGTCTTCCTCTGAAATTGAGTTTTCAATATTGTAACTCAAGTGCTCAGTTCATTTCCAACTGAGTGCACAACTGCACCAAACCCGTTAAGCATCACATTAGCATCATCGCTGGTCTGCTCTTGAAAGACATAAAGAATACCATTAATCAGAAGATCTTCTAATCAGGAATCTATATCAGATGCTCCCAAGTTAGTGACCACCTTCTCAATAGTTTCCATAACCATTCGTGGAAAGGTTCACTCTCATCTTTAAGATCTTCAATAATTCTCTTGACAATATCGGCAACGCCAACTTTGTTTGCCATCTCTACAGTAGTCTCCACAAGTTGCTTATAGTTTCTTCGATCCAAAGTCATCCTCCTAACTCAGACGTTCTGAAAAAATCAGGGAAAATATCATTTCTAATATAATCACTATGCACACCCTCAAGTAATTACACAATGCTTCACCACATTCAGAACAATTTTCTTCATTTCTTCCTCAGGCGACTGAAATTCATGAATCAAAATAATCATAACTTCTTTAGTATAGTAACTAGCATATAGGGCTTCCATCAATGGAATTGTAAAACCAATTGCTTTTAAGAAATGCTTTTGTCTCCTACCCCAATACATTTAGGACCATTTAAATATGACATAAATTTTGGATGTTGAAAATAAAAGTTACGAATTTCTAGCGAATTATATATTAAGAATATTGGTTTGATTTAATTTTCCATCATTATGCTTTAACATATGCTTAAAGTTTTATTTTCTTATTCGAGTAAAAGTTTAATTAAAACCTTAGTTTCCCGTTTGAGATTCTATATTAATGAGTACGCATACCTTTTCAAGGTACTGCTCATTGTATTGAATCTTGAATTGTCCAAGTGGGACAATTTGGTAAGAAATTTTGTCTTCGCTTGGTTAATAGTTATTCTTTAAATCTCATATGTTATATTTGTTGAAATTTCGGTCTGCATAATATTTCTTTTTATTCTCTGGGTGTATACTTAAACGCAGTTGATCTCACTACGTTCAAGTCATGCACTTGGAGACCAATGGGAAATGCTGCCGAAATTTCGTCAAGTATAAAATATAAGATTTAAGGAATAACTATTAACCAATTGTTGAAAATATTTCTTATCGAATGGGATAGGGTCATACCATGTTAAGAAGGAGATGAGGATATAAGGATTGTGTTGATGTGCTAAATTAATTTCAGCAATGATGAGACTCGATCGAAGTTGGATGTCACAAAGAAATGATCCTACTGGCTATGTAAGTGAAGAATTCAAGGATGGAGTTGATGATTTCATTAGGGTTGCTCAAGGAGACTCGACAATTATTGATGCATTAAATCGCATCCTTTGTCCATGTGCTAGATGTAAGAATCGTGCTTGGAGGGAGGTATTTGGGGTAGAACAACATCTGTATAAGTATGATTTTGTAGATGGTTATATAAATTGGATCATTCATGGTGAGGACAGATGGGGGGATAGCAGCTCAACATCCATTGTCCATGATGATGAAGTGGAGCCTAGGAATCCATACGTGGATATGGTTATGGATGCTGCAGGTGATAGGTTAAATCCAGAAGCTCAAGATTTAGAAGAGGATCCAAATCCGTCAACTGCGAAGTTTTATGATTTGCTCAGAGACGCTGACGAACCTTTATGGGATGGTTGCCACAAGCACACGAAATTGTCAGCTGTAACTCAACTTTTGAACTTGAAGTCGGAGTTTAACATGAGTGAGAGTTGTTATGATAGAATGATTGTCATAATTAAGAGCATGCTTCCAGAGCCTGAAAGGTTACCCAAAAACTTCTACAAATCAAAGAGAATGGTTCGTGAGTTGGGATTAGGATATGAGAAGATAGATGCGTGTCTTAATCAGTGCATGTTGTATTATAAAGAATACAGTGACAAGAGACTCTACTCAGTTTGCTTAGTATGTGGACACCCACGATTCAAACCGAAGGCGGGACGCTCATCGAATGAGAAAGATGTGCCGCATTCAGTGTTGTGATATTTTTCTATTATGCCAAGACTCCAATGTCTATTTATGTCCAAAAACACTGCACAATATATGACTTGGCATGCGGATGGAGTGCGTCAAGATGAAACAGTGATCAGGCATCCAGCTGATGCTGAGGCTTGGAAACGATTTGATGATACTCATTCTACATTTGCGCTAGACGCTCGAAATGTTAGGTTTGGCCTGTGTACAGACGGTTTTAATCCATTCAGCGATTCAGCCACACCATATTCATGTTGGCCTGTTTTTGTCACACCGTACAATCTACCTCCAAGTATGTGTATAAGAAGGGAATACATATTCCCCACTCTTGTAATTCCTGGACCAAAGTCACCAGGTAAAAGCTTAGATGTCTATCTTAGACCTCTAATTGACGATCTAAAGATATTGTGGGATGATGGGGTGCAAACTTATGATACTTGGAAGAAGCAAAATTTCGATATGAAAGCGGCTTTGTTGTGGACAATAAGTGACTTTTCAGCCTATGGACTACTGTCTGGGTGGAGCACTCATGGAAAACTTTCTTGTCCACTTTGTATGAATCACAGTAAGTCATTTGTGTTGAAGCACGGTAGGAAATATTGTTGGTTTGATTGTCATCGCCAATTTTTGCCTTTTGATCATCCATTTCGCCGTGATCGAAACTCTTTTAAGAGATCAACAGTTGAAAAATCCAATCCACCGCAACGGCTGAGTGGGACGATGTCTTGAATAGAGTGACTCAACTTAAGGAAGTCATTTTCGGCTTGAATTCAGGTAAACAAAAACAAGATGACTTTGGTATACACCACAATTGGGTGAAGAAAAGCATATTCTGGGAATTGCCTTATTGGTCCACTAATCTAATACGACATAATTTAGATGTTATGCATGTCGAGAAGAACGTGTTTGGCAATATCTTCAACACTGTCATGGACATAAAGGGCAAGACAAAAGACAATGCAAATGTAAGAGAAGATTTGAAGATGGTATGCAAACGTCCTACCTTGGAGCTAATAGTTGAGAATGGCAAATGTAAAAAACCAAAGGCGACATATGTCTTGGATGCCAATCAAAGAAGGATGGTGTGTGAGTGGATAAAACAGTTGAAATTTCTTGATGGGTATACGTCGAATATCGCACGTTGCATCAATGTAGATGGCGGGAATATATATGGAATGAAAAGTCACGATTGTCATGTTTTTATGCAAAGATTAATTCCTCTGGCATTTCGTGATATCTTGCCAAAACCTATATAGGGACCGTTAACAGAACTAAGCTTGTTCTTTAAAGAAGTTTGTGCAATTGAAATTCGTGCTTCCACCATGGAGAATGCAGAGCTTTCTATCATTGAAACAATTTGCAAGTTAGAGAAGATTTTTCCTCCAGCATTCTTTGACATGATGGAACATCTAGTCGTGCATCTCCCTTATGAAGCTAAGGTTAGAGGCCCAGTGCATTACAGGTGGATGTACCCCTTTGAGAGGTGTATGCTGTACTTGAAAAGAAAGGTCCGAAATAAGGCGAAAGTTGAAAGATCTATTTGTGAAGCGTATATTTTAAAAGAAATTTCTAATTTTGCTTCCATGTATTTTGATCCCCACCTACAGATCAGATGCACTCAAGTTCCTCGGAATGACGACGGTGGGGAAGATACAATTAATGAATGATTGTCTATTTTTAAACATCCATGTCGTCCTATCGGGAGAGGTCAAAATAGATTCCTGACAGATGTGGAACTTCAGATTGCTGAGACATATGTGCTTGTAAATTGTGGAGAAGTAGAACCTTATCTCCAGTAAGTTTACTCTCTATCTAATGAATTTGTTACTAATGTGCTTAATTTATAGTTCCATATTAATTAATGTATTGATTAGACAATTCGAAGATTCGTTAAGGGAAACAGATCCCAATATCACTGATGATCAAATATTGGAAGCTCGAGATAAGGACTTTAGTAGGTGGCTAAAACATCTAGTGAGTCCTTTTATCCATAATTGTGATCTATCATATTAAATTCAATGTTCATTATGCTAGATGTTACAAAATTTCTACCGTCTATGTAATGATACAGGTTAATATAGGCCAAGTCGAGGATCAAATGATACGAGAGATAAGTTATGGTCCATCCAAGTCCGTGACTTCTTACTGTGGCTTAATAGTTAATGGGTACAGATTTCATACTAAGGTGTACGGACAAAATAAAGCTACCATGAATAGTGGCGTATGTGTTAGAGGTAGTATATATTGGTGAGAATGACTTCGACTATTACGACATCATTGAAGATATATTGGAATTGTCATATGTAGGAAATCAGAACAGAGTATTTCTGATCAAATGTCATTGGTTTGACCTGATAAATGGAGTCAATGTTGATGAGAGATATGGGTTGGTTGACATCAAGCATAAATCAAGACTTCACTTAAATGAGTCATTCGTCTTAGCCGAACAAGCACAACAAGTGTACTATACAAGATATCCACAAAGCAGGAATAGAGCTAATGGTGAATGGTGGGCAGCTTGCAAGGTCAGAGCAAAACTCTTCGTGGCTGAGACATTGAATGACGAAGGTGATGAATTGAATGACCTAACTGTTACTGATTATTACCAAGATGATGGATCCCTTGGAACACACAATGCTGTCATAGATGATGAAGCAGTCTCATTATTTGATGCACATGCCCAAATGGAAGAAATGAACATACGTGATATACATTATCCAACAGACGTTCTATTTGATGATGAGTTCATTAATGACAATGAAAATAATGAAATTAATGAATTCTCAGATGAAGATAACGAATCTTTTGCTTCAGACTCAAGTAGTTAAAATTGAAGCTTGTTCAATAAATTTCGTTCATGGTATTTACACTGGAATATCATTATTCTCCAACATCTGTTTTTATTGACATATAGTTTCTTAACTCCTCATGTTTCATTATGTTTCCTTATGCAGATATTCATCATGACCATTCGAGGTAGAGGTGCTGGACGCGGTCGTGGGAGAGGCCGTAATGTTTCATCTGCCCATGATTCTCCACCACTACAGCATTCTCAGCCCTCTCCAGGTATATACCTGTAGGATGTTTCATTTTAATTATTGTTAACTCGTGGTTTATATAAATGTAATATACATGTATTTTGTTGTTTATGTATAATTATGTTAGGTGCAACTTCAGTTATTGGCCCATTGACTAGTGCAAGCCTACCAGCGTCTAGTCCATTGACCATTGGAGGCGCATCAGCTTCTGTCCCACCCTTTATTGACCCAGTGATTTCTATGCCACCTCTTGCTGACCCACCCACTAGCGTCCAGAATGTGGTGCCTTCATGTGGAGAATCCAATGTAGAAACAGATAGCAGGGAACTTATATATGTGGCGCCTGTCCTTGAACCGTAAGTAATAGTGATATATCACCTTTTATTACATATATTTACTTTTAGATTACCAACATTACCTTCTTGTACTTACAGGAGGAGGTTTCTCCCGTCGAAGGTGACACGTGACATTATGTACAATGTCATGACACGGATGCCTGTTCCGGCTAGTACGTGGCGAGGTTATCCAGCGAGATGAAGGAAATACTATTTATCGACTTTATGGTAAGTAATTGTGTTTATAGAATTATATATTATACGCTTATTGAAAAATTAATATACATACATATCATTTGTGTAGGCTAAGCATCAGTTCACATCTGATGCTGATCGCGGCATGGCGAGAACTATCTGGGAATGGACTATCTTGGACCGTTATCCAGACCATTTGAACAAAGCACGAGATAAGGCCTTTGAGAAGGCAAATTCAAATAACTTGGCTGATGTTAAGGGCCATGGGCCCAGAGGAATGAGGACAGAAGTGTGGGATGGCCTGGTCGATATTTGGTTGACAGATAAATGGATAACAAGGTCTGCAATTGCCCGAGAATAGGCGCCCATGCTCGATGCCTTGAAGCATACCAAATGGTCGATAAGCTTTGGTCAACACAAGAGCAAGATGGTAATATAACTTCCTCATTTAAAGTTTTAATGATAAGCATTTGTGTATTAAATGTTGTAATTACTTAAGTTATTTGCCTATCTTGAGTATGACATAGTATTTTAGAGGGATTGCCTTACTTTTGATATTTGTTTATTATATAATATTCTTCCATATGGGATTACAGGAGACAGAGTTAAAGCATCCGGTTTCTTACAGAGATCTGTATGCTAAAGTTCATAAGAAGAAAGATGGAAGCTATGTTTCTGAGCGCTCGAGGAATTTCATTGTAGGTGTCTTGTTCTTATTCAAAAGTCATATATATTTTAGTTTATTTTTTTTTGTTAATATTTTTCTTGTTTTGTTATTTTCAGGAGTCATATGACACCGCAATGACAGAAAAATATGGAGAAAACTCTTCCTCTCACCCTATGGTTGACCCGAAGGTCTGGTTGGATGTGACAGGTCCCAACAAGAAGGGACGTGTGCATGGCATAGGTAACAGCTTGCACATTGGTAATAACACCATGCAAGCTTCATCCTCCTCAGTTGCAGGTCCTTCCCACTCTACACCATTGACACAAGACATATCTGAAGCTGTAAATACAGCAGTGGCAGCAGCGATGGCTTCGTTTGTCTAGAGTCAACTTGTCCCTATGTTGGCGCCATTGCAATCATTCCTATCTATGATCGGATCAACAAATATTGCTCCACAACCACCATCGCAAGGTTTAGGTAGGGAGGGTCGAGAGGAAGAGGAAGAGAAAGACGACAACTTAGACTGATTACCATTTTTCTTATTGTTTACTATGTATAACTTTCAACTATATTGATTGATTATTTGTATAATAACTTTTAACTATATTATTACATTATTTGTACAAGTTTTTTTTATAGCAGTTTACAATTATTTGATTGTTTGGTGTTGGATTTCTATTTGCTTTTGTGGTTTGAAACGCAGGTTTTGGGAAAGTAATAATATATATAGGTTATTAAAAGAAAAATACCTAATTACCGAGGGATTAGCGATGCAATAGCGACGAATATGGATTAGCGAGGGAATAGCGAGGTATTAGCGAGGGAAATTTACCAATATGGCATATCATTTTAGAGAGGGATTAGTGAGGGTTTGGCGAGGGAAATTAGCGAGGGAATAGCGAGGAAATAGAGAGGGAAATTTAGAGAGGGAATAGCGAGGGAACAGAGATGAAAATTTACGACTATGGTATGTAATATTAGAGAGGGATTAGCGAACATTTGGCGAGGGAAATTAGCGAGGAAATAGAGACGGAAATGTTAGAGAGGGAATAGCGAGGGAACAGAGATAGAAATTTACGAATATGGTATATCGGTTTAGAGAGAGATTAGCGAGGGTTTAGCGAGGAAAATTAGCGAGGGAACAGCGAGGAAATAGAGCGGGAAATTGTAGAGACGGAATAGCGAGGGAAATTGACAGTGAAGCAATAGCGAGGGAATTTCCCTCGCAGAATAGCAACGGAATAATGTAGTATATTACCGAGGGATTAGAGAGTGGTTAGCGAGGGAAATGAATTATCTTGAGACGGATTAGAGAGGGAATTCTTTCCCTCGCTAATTAACGATGAAAAAAAGTGACTAACTTATCCCTCACTAATCCCTCTCTAATCCCTCGCTAATTAAATTAGCGAGGGATTAGAGAGGGATTAGCGAGGGAAATTTCCCTCTCTAATTTCTTATTTTCTTGTAGTGTAAAAAGGGTGTGAATAGTACTTACACCCCTTTTTAGGGGTGTAAGATGATTATTTTTCATTTCAATCTCTCAATCTCTCTCTTTCGTCTTTTAACTTTCTCTCTTCACTGGAGTAGGCCAAAAAGGCACCATCGATGAGGTTATACAGCTCTGACGACAAAAAACAATGTAATCCTTTGGCGACAGTGCCAACAAGTTTCCTCTTCTTCCTCATCTTTCTCTTCAAACCAGTTAAAAACAAAAATAAGGAGACAAATATTGATAAATTTGTGTATATTTTTGAATGAATGAATATAAGATGATTAACCTCTATTTATACAAGAAGGCTACTGTACAGAAAAAAAATTAATAAAATATAATTATGTACTAAATCAATCTAATTCTGTACTAAATCAATTACAATCATTCCTAAAATTAACCGTGATCAATCATAATCTTAATTATAATTAATCACACTAACATCCCCCCTCAAACTCAAGTGGTTATAGAAGAAACTACCTTAAGTTTAGAAACCAAAGTGCGAAATCGGCTAGGATGATGAGCTTTGGTGAACAGATCGGTTGACTGATCAAGAGTGTCAATGGAAAGGAGATGAAAAGCACCACGAAAAATGTGTTGATGAATAAAGTAGGAGTCGATCTCAATATGCTTGGTGTACTCATTTAAAATATCATTGTGAGCAACTATATAAATAGCACTCATATTATCAAAGTAAAGAGTAGTGGGAGAGGACTGAGAAACACCTAAGTCATTAAGAAGCCAACGTAACCAAAGTATTTCAGATATGGTGTCAACTAGTGTCTGATATTTTGCTTCAATACTAGAATGTGCAGTTAAAGTCTATTTCTTGTTTTGCCATGAAATAAGTGCATCATCAAGATAGATACAATAGCCAGTGGTGGATCGACGATCAGTGGGATCTCTACCTCAATAAACATCAGAATAAGCCTGGAGAACCAATGAGGAGTTGGTTGAGAAATGAAACCCGTGAAATAGAGTTCTTTTTATATACAAAATAATATGTAAAACAATAGCATAATGAGTAGTGCGCAGAGTTGACATAAATTGACTGACTATATGAACAACATATAAAATGTCTAGGCGAGTAATAGTAAGATAAATCAAGACGTCAACCAACTGTCAATAGAGAGTAGGATCATCAAGTATAGTATTATCTAGAGGTGTAAACCTAACATTAGGTTCTAGAGGAGTGGACTCAGTGTGATTGTCTGAGAGACCGGTTTTGAGAAATAAGATTTGAAACATATATAGCTTGGGACAAATAAATATCATTAACAGAGAAAAGAACCTCAAGACCAAGAAAATAACTGAGAGGGCAAAGATCATTCATCTCAAAATTGTGGCTCAAAAATGCTTTAAGATCAGCAATACCAAAAGTATCATCACCTATAATAATCATGTCATCAACATAAAGAAGTAATAACACATTATCACTATTAGTCTTTTGGATAAAGAGTGCTGAATCATGAGAACTAGAGGAGAATCCAACCTGACTGATGGTGGAACTAAATTTTGCAAACTAGGCTCGAGGAGCTTGTGTAAGACCATATAAAGTCTTTCGAAGACGATAAACCTTATTTGATGGACAAGTGTAACTAGGAGGTGGACACATATAAACTTTTTCTTCCAAATCACCATTAAGAAAGACATTCTTCACATCCATCTGATTTAGAGTCCATTCCTGAGTGGCTGCAATAGCAAGGAGAGTACGAATTAAAGTAATGTGAGCAACAGGTGCAAATGTCTTATCATAATCAATGTCATATTGTTGAGTGAAACCTGTGGCAACCAAACGAGCCTTATAACACTCAATAGAGCCATTAGAATGAGTCTTGATCTTGAACACCCATTTACATATCACAAGTGTCTTACTAGAAGGAGAATCAACAAGGTCCCAAGTATTATTGTTCTCCAAAGCTTATAACTCTTCTTGCATAGCATGCTGTCAATGAGGATCTGTGGAGGCTTCTTAATAAGATTGAGGTTCATGTAAGCGAAACATGGTAGAAAAGCAATGATAATCACGAAGATAGATAAATTGAGTTCTTACCCTAGTTGGATGCTTAGAAGGAAGAGGGGCTGCAATGACAGGTACAAGATCTATGTCTGAAGCAACGCCATCAGAAGTGGCTAGAACATTGGAAGTGACTAGAAGCTCACTGAAGGAACCTGTATCAAAATCACTACGAAAGAGATCAACAAATGGGTTAGTGAAAAGAGGAGTCAAAGTGGAAGGGAAGGACTTAATCTGTGAGAGTGAGGAGAACATGGTGTCTTCCCAGAAGACAACATGATGAAAGATATAGATGCGTTGAGAGATTGGATCCCAATAGCGATAGCTCTTATGTTCAGAGTCATAACCAAAAAAAAGGCAACAGAGACGTGCTCAAGGCTCAAGTTTAGTGTACTCATGGGGTTGAAGGAGAACAAAACAAGCACAGCCAAAAACTTTAAGAGAGTTGTAATTTAGAGAAGTATAGTGGAGACATTCAAAGAGAGATACATTACCCAAAACAAAGGAAGGAAGACAGTTAATAACATAGACAGCGTTGAGAGCAGCTTCACCTCAAGCACGTTCAGGACAAGAGGAGGAGATGAGCATAGCTCGGACAGAGTCAAGAATATGACAGTGTTTTCTTTCAGCACGACCATTTTGCTAATAGGTACTAAGACCAAAAAACTTAGAGAGTGTATCCAGTTCAGCAAGAAAGGTGAGAAGTTTTGAATCATGATATTTAGAAGCATTATCATGATGAAAAACTTTAATTAATTTTAAGAATTGAGTTTTGATCATAGTAGCAAAATTAATGTAAATCTGTGGAAGTTTTGAACTATTTTTCATTAAATATATCCAAGTAAAACGAGAAAAATTATCAATAAATATTATATAATATCAATTACCTCCCATAGTTGGTGTGGGGGCAAGTCCCCAGACATCAGAATGCACAAGGTCAAAAGGAGATTTAGAAATAAAGGTACTTTTACTAAAGGAAAGTGTAGGTTGTTTAATAGTTTGACAAGAAGTGCAGTGAAAAGACTTATTATTAATTGAACCTATAGCCCCTTGAGATAAGAGGGGACACAACTTCCCTAGAGAACTATGAGCAAGACGTTGGTGCCACAGTTGAATGGAGAATGAGGTGGATGTTGCACAAAGATTTGAGGCAAGAGAAACATGAAGGTTGGTGAGCTCAAATAGCCTTTCAACTTTACATCCAGTCCCTATGACTTGTCCTATCTGTGGCTCCTGCACACGACAACCAGAAGAAGAAAATATGACTTTATAACCAAGGTCATATAATTGACTAACAGAAATGAGATTGAAGTTTAATTTGGGAATGAGATATGTATTAGGTAAGCTAAGAGTGGTCAGAGAGACAGAACCCTTATGACTAATATTCATAAGAGATCCATTGGCTGTATGTATAGAATATGCAATGTCATTAACAGATAGGGATGAAAAAGACTAAGATGTAGACGTCATATGGTTACAACAAGCAGAGTCAAAGTACCATTTATTATTATTTAGTGTGGTTGATAAAACAGAAGATGTATTATCAGAATTGGATAGTAGATGCTTAAGGAAGGACACAATATCATTAGTAGAAAAGGCAGTCAGGTGTAGCTGAAGAATCTAGGGATCCATTAGCTGCAGTAGCAACAAGTACAGACTTAGAAGAATTGGGACGAGGTTGAAGCCTGTTTTGATTAGATCTTGGAGGACATGTAGGACAATTCTCAATCAATTATCCCGGGTCTTTAAAATATCTACAGCATCTAGGGGCAGTGAGTACAATTGAAGGAGTCTGAGCAATGTCTGGTTTCTCCATTATACCAAGGAAGAACGCAAAAAATTGAACTTTTAGAACTGAATTGACAGAAAAAAAAAACCTCAAAAAATAGAAAGATCTCATTGGAAAACCTTAGGAAGGGTCTGGAACGGTGTCAGAACGGAAGTTTTGAGCAAAGTCTGATCCAAGATCTAGAACGATGTCTGAAACGAGGTCTGAAATCTAGGACGGAGTCTGTAGTCTGAAGTATGGAATCTAGGATTGGACCGAGAGTCAAGACTTTCTGATACCAAGTTAGAAATAGAAATAGAAAGACAAATATTAATAAATTTGTATATATTTCTGAATGAATGAATACAGGAAGGTTAGCCTCTTTATTTATACAAAAAAGTCATTGTATAAAAAAGAAAAATAATAAAATATAATTATATACTAAATTAATTTAATTTTGTATTAAATTAATTATAATCATTCTTAAAATTAATTTAATTAATTATAATTTTAATTATAATTAATTACGTTAACAAGATAAAGAAGCTAAGCTCATCCTTTTTTTCTCAATTCCATGATCTTTGCAAATCATGGAAGAACGATTTGCTCATTCCAGTACTTCACTGTGAAAAGCCCATAGATGAGCACTTAGACAACATGAAGTTGCTTCCAGACTCCAGTTCCTCAATTGCAGAGACAAGTCAACCAAACAAAGAGAAAAAAAATAATGTTTACTCTCTTAATATTTACACCTTAATTATTACTCCAATAATTTTTCATTCCTAAACTTTTAAGCTAATACTAAACATAGCCTAGATATATGAAAAAGATTAATTTTATCCGTGCAGTTACAGTATTGGATTATTTATTATGCATGAAATTAGATTCAAAATCCATTAAAAAGGGATTTATTAATGTATTTATTATGTACGAGCTTAATAAGCTAGCCCAACCCAGTTGATTATCTCTATTGTAGTCTTTTTTGTAAAACAATGAACATCAGCTTCAAATATTAAGCACATAAAATTGAACAAACTACTACGTTAATTCTAGTTTATGTTTTGAGTCCATCCAAGTTCATGAACTTCAACTTGTGAACTTCAAATACTGCGCATCCATGATGAGCCATGACCATGTTCATAACCGCAAGGGATTCGACTTTAGCAACAAGAAATTATTATACCTTCTAGTGATCTATATATTAGTGTTAACCCCAGCATCTGATCACCCCTGGATCTCAATCTCGCATGCATTAATTTGCACTTCAATTTCCTTTTGGGAATCACAAAAATGTCATTCTAACTTGATATATATCATAAAGCATATTTCTTATGTAGGATTTAGTTTGAATTTATCTCTTGTTATCTTTAGTTATTTTTATCTCTTTTTATTTTTATCTTATCTTATCATTATTTTTTGTAATATATTTGCTTATATAATAAATACTTTGGCATAATTCTTATTGAGTTTAGCCGACCTTTATTCAAAACATCTCCATAATATCAAAGCCTACCATGACTAATGCCCTAATTCAATGATGACAAACACTTCCTCTACATTTATCATCTCTACCGGTGGTGAAACACTTGTGACTATGCAATGAATTGATTATCTTATTGCACTTGGAAACCAGTGATGCGTTTGGACTTTGGATCCACCAATCCTCACTACTTCCATTAGCACTGATATGACAGACTTATCTATACATTGTTAACAAGTCGTCTTACGGAAGGTATTTCAACGGCTAACGCCATAACTACCACTAGAATATTTGGTGGCTTTATTAACAGAGAAACTCCAATGCCCCTTCAACCTTGGTGGCTCTATCGTAGACACTCTAGCACCTTTCTCTATAATTTCCTCCCCTTAGACATGCATGTCACTTGACAAGAGATTTGATCACTAGTGCATATACCTTTCACCTTGAGGACCCGCGTGCTTGATCTGACCATAGACGTGATCTAATATGTCTTTCACCCTTTAGGCTCATCATTATTTCTTGTTATCTCTAATTATTTTTGTCTTATCTTATCGTTATCTTATGTAATTTATTTGTTTATATAATAAACACTTTGACTTGACTCTCATTGAATTCAGCCAACCTTTATTCAAATCAACTTCAATATATATATATATATGACATATCTAGTGAGAGAAATTTTTATTATGAGAGGGTAAGAGGTGTAAATCTTGACTATACAATCATATATGGATGATCAAGATTAAAAGTTCCTTAATGGTCATGTGACCACTTAAAAAAGTCATATGCACTTATATTTTAATCTTGACCATTCATGTAAGATCCAATAATCAAGATTCACTCTTCTCACTTCTTATAATAAACACTCCTCTCACCAGATACGCTTTTAATATATATATAATTTGAAAGTTTACAATAGCAATTCGGGTTCTAAGTTGAAGTTGTGATTTTGCTGTTTGGCAGATACATAGGGGATTATGCATTTTGTTAAAGCAACAAAAATCTAATTTCTGACATGATTGAAATATTAAAGTAGAAAATCTGAACATGCTTGAGATTGTTATTCACTTTACAGAAAAGCTTAAAGAAGTTTTTCCATGCCCACAATATTGAAGTCCTCGTACGTGTTATAATCGAGGCAGTCTTTAGAGAATTTTGTTTCAAAACTAGCGGGCAAAATTCTAGAGTAAGTTACATACAAAAACATTCTCAAGATCCTAGCTAGCTAGCTGTCTTGGAGCATGCATGCAGTCTCAAGTTTCTTGTGCCTAAAGACATACTGACAAATCACCAAGACAAAGCTTGAGTTCTAGCTACTTCTCAACTACAATCTAGTAAACTATTATTCTAAAACAGTTACTTACACTAACTGCAATCTAACTCTTTGAAGCGCTATTGACACCAACTTGTGCACCAAAAGTGGAGTTAAAGTATATATATTTCGTAGTACATATAACCTAATTGCTCTCTTAACCTATGACATTGTTGAATTTCTCTCTACCTCTTCCATAAACAGAATAGTAATAGCCACTCTTATTCAAGGGAGACAGACCACCATTTTTATCAACACCTAGTGATGAGAACTAAGCATTTCTTTCTATTTTCAATATAAACATATATAAATATGTTTAAGCCTCTCGCATTTGTAATAAAAGAATTATATATTAAAAAAAAACTTCTAACAAATATTCTAAGAGTACTTGTTAAAAAATCTAAAATTAAAAATTTTATATGAAAAGTAAATTTTTTTAATTTCTAATACATTGAATATTTTATTTTTTATACAATTTTTTTATTTTAAATTCTTAACAAATATCTTTAGAGTATTCATTAAAAAAATTCTATATTAAAATATTACTATAGACCAAAGTTTATTTATTTTTATTTTATTTTATTTCTTTGAGCTTCTATAGAACAAGGTTTTAAATTAAGTAAAAGTAATATTGTGGTTTTAGGACCCACTCTAACTGCATTTTTCGGAATTGCCGCACCACAACGGCACAACTCCAAATGGAACTACTTTAATTAATACGATTACAATTAATGCATTTAATCATGGATTAGATCTTCCAACAAAAATCCAAGCTTAAGGGCCCATCAACAACTAATTAACTAGTGCCAATAGTGAAAATTCTTACCCTCATAAACTCTTTCTGTGAACAAGTTGCTCCAAAGTAGCCTTTCTATACTGTCATGCCCATGGGAGTAATTGATAGGTAGGAAAAATTCTTAAGTTGGTAATTTTTGTTATTGATACTTAAATTATTATTTGATTTACATAAGGTTACCTGGATTTTATTAAAAATATAAACATCTTTAGAAAAACATATAAACATGTCAAATAATAATTTCCATCCAAGGTTCTATATATATATATATATAAAAGAATCCTAATTAACTGAACCACATAACTGAAGGTTATTAGAATTTTAGAAGCCAAAAATTTCTCCTTAATTCTAGGTTGTCGACAATACCTCCCAATAAACTCGGGGTGATCTGTAGGATCAAGTTAATTACCCACTCTATCTATGTACTTAAATATATATACTGTATAAGGTACCTATTTATGTGTAGCAACACGATCTCTAACTACTACAAATAGAATCCTCACTCAAAGATTACAAATAGCTAGAGATCAAAAACCAAGGAAATGGCAAACGAACACAATGCTAGCTCTCTTGTCATTTCAACGCAACAATTCAATATGTCACATATTACTAATCTAGATATATTTTAATGTGCATAAGAATTGAGCCTAATGCCTCCTATCTCCACCATTTAAGCTATATGTTATCATGGCATTATCTACAATTTTGAAAATATCTACAAGTAAGAAGCCACTAGACAACGCTTATGATAAATAATCTTGCATACTTAGATATATATTTAATTCGTCATGGCTTGATCCCATATATATAGGATACTGATGTATAGGTTTTCTAGGCAATACTTTAATTTAGTCCCCAACCCACTTCCAATATGAGTTGAGCACCTATGTAGGAACCCAGAGTGATCCTGAATGAACATATTTCCTCGTAACATTCAAGGGGTTTCATGGTAACAGTCACTGTAAAGTATAATTAATTGATTGGTTATTTCCATTGTAAGCAAAAATTACCAAGAAATCTGCCTAATAGATATTATGTGGCAAGTTATAATAAAATTGAAAGCTACTAATCAAGTTATAATCTGCCTAATATATAAGCATAAGAAGATTTAGTATCAAATTGATCTTAATAATTGAAAGAAGGGCCTTAATCATTGAGTTAAGTAATAAAAATGGAGGGATCAAGTCAAAGATATTGATTAAAAAATTGAAGAGGATAGAAGAGGCACCTATGTGGGACATCATCTTACGTATTTGTAGGGATACCGCCATGGATTAAGAAAAGGTTTATAGTCTCAATCACCTTGATTTTCTTTTCCTATCAATGTTTGTGTCACTGCTAACTTATTGGAGGTCTACCTCGTTATTCAAAATATATGTGCATTTTGTGTACATGCTAAGTATAAAAGTAAAATATGTGTATGCATGTGGCCATGTATATGTATGAACATAGTAAACACAGAACTATTAGAGAAAATGTATCACTTATCATTCGTATTTAGTCTTTCTTGTAGTTGCATATAATCTAGTGAGAGATTCTATATGTATACGTACATAGCAAAAAGCATAATCATATCTCTAAAGACCAGCAGCAATTTGCCAAATTTTCATAAAGCCAACGGATACCATGCATCATACACATTACTTGGGAGAAAATTCAAGGTTATTTTCACCACTATGCTTGATACTATATTTATGCAACTTCATAAAGGTGAATACAGTACAGAGACTTACCCAATGTTAACTCAAATTCTTCATCAACTTCATTCTAAATTCTCATTCGAATAACAAAATACACTCCTTGACACATAAAAACCACGAAAGGGTTGAAGTTTGACCCAAGGATATTGCTAGAGTCGATTATAACGCCAATTCCAGGACTGCAGCTATAGTTATCCAAGGCCTAGCAACAGATTCAGGACTTTGAAATTATTTCAGGATCTGAAATCAATCAGAAAGCAGAACACAAAATTAAATTATAATGCATATATAGGAGATATACTTCAGTGGGATAAAATACCGAAACTTTGGAAGTAACATTTGGAGAAATTCTTACATAAGTACAATTTATCACGTTATTTTTTAAATACTTAAATTATTATTTAATATTTATAAAAATATTTTTAAAAATTTATATAATTTTATGATAATCTTCACAAAACTTTACATATGTCAAATAATAATTTAAATATAATAACAAATCATGGCTAATTAAAAATTACTCATAATATTTGTAATATACACAAGCTCCACGTTGTGGTTGTGGCTAATCCCTTGTTGAGATGTAACATCCGCAAGACTCGATTTCCCTTAATTTTCACTGAATATAAAAAGAATTGTGAAAAATGCAAGAAGATATACTCTGGTCACGGAGATATTCTTGCATAAGCACTGTGCTTGTGCAAGAAAATTTATGTTCATGATGCCTTAACACAGTGTTAGTGGAAAGACAATGTAATTCATGTACGGAGGTCAGATATACATATAACAGCACCAAAGAAAAGGACATACATATAAAAGGAAATGGGAAAAAGGAAGAAGAAACAAAAATAGTTAGAATAAGACAAAATTTAAGAAAACTATAGATTTTGGGTTCTGGTACACTAATGAAATTATGAAATATATAAACTATGACACCAGCTGACAAGACTCTTGAAACAGCATCCAATTTTCCCTCAACCTTAGATCTTGAATACTTTTTCCCCCAACAATTTTTCGAATATAGTTAACCAGAAAATCTATATTTATGAATCAAATTTTAAATTCTTAAATTTTATTTCATTATAGTAGTTATATCGTTTGTGGAAGCCACAATTAGTTAGTGCGAATCCCGAAAGAACTAAGATTGTGTGCAAAAGCAAACACACACGCACACATATACGTACATACATACATATATATATATATATATATATAAAAAAAGCAAATATAATATATTATATAAGCACAAAAGAAATAATTACGAAATGTAGAAACCATGACAGCATTGTCATCTTGCATGTGAGAGCGACAAATAGAAAATGGAGGAGAGTGTATGCTCCTTCAATGTCATGTTAAAAAGAAAAAAGAAACTAAGGTAAAGTACTGTTACTATACAATTTATAACAGGTAACTCCGTATAAATATACTTGCAATTTAGGGTTTTGAAGTCCATGGATTAGGGTTTAATATGGAATGAAATGTAAAATGCACTAGATGAGATGCAAATGAACCTATACTGAAAACGAACTGTGTGATGGGGTTGATGAATTTTCCCTTCTAGCAATCTTGGTGTAGGAAATTCAACCAGTAAACATTCAACTACAGAATTTATTGTCCATAAACAAGCTTGTTAATTGTTCAATTATGTCCTTATTATGCAAATAATAATGTTAATGGTTCAAATGACATCCTTTCTTTTCCAATGTCAACTTCTGAAAATAGCAGCAAATTAATCTGCAACAACAGTAAGTAAGAAAATTTACCATATGCTTCTGACGAAGCCAAAAGGGAAACTGAGACTTTACTGCATAGGTAAGTTTGAACTGTCCCCATTGGTCTTAATTAGATTCCTCTTCTTCTTTTTCTTCTTATAAGGAATTCCTCTTGCCTTGGCTTGAGAGTCTCTCACCTCGCGTAGATAAACTCTTATGGCACCACTAGCAAATGGATTTGTCTCAGGCAAGCCTCCATTTTCTTCATATGCAGCTCTCAACCTTCCTATGAGTGCATCAAGGCTTCCCCAAGCTTGTCTAAGAGGGCAAGTGCAGGGTCCAGGTGGTTCACTTTGCCCAAAAAAGAGACACCCTTGTAAGTGCACTTTGGTTTTTCCAAACTGATCCAAGTACCTAAGGAAATCAAGCACATGGTTGGAATTGCAGTGGGAAAGTGCCACAGGAGGCCTCTGATTCCTCAAGTACTGTCCAAAAGTGTTCCAGTCTCTCCTCTTTTGAGACTCATATCGGCTCAGCGGCAACTGTTGTTGCTGCTGATGCTGATCTTCACCACCACCACCTGAAGCGGAGGATCTTGATGATCCGTCCGCTATATCTTTTCCTTTGCTTGACATATCTGCTACTGATAAATCATTTAGTATTTCCTTTTGTGAAGTAAGAGAGGGAAGGTTTTTTGGTGGGGGAGAAGAGAAGACAATAGAATAGCAGTGGAAGAAATTATAAAATAAAAAATAAAAAAAAAATGGAAATCACATCAAAGGGCTAATGAGGGGACATGGAATGGGACCAATGAAAGTGCTTTAGCCCTTCTTTTTCTTCGCTGCCTACATTATTTCTTGCTTTAATGGTACTATTAGTATTAATCATACTTTATTTTTTTCCCTATATTTTTATTATTATTGTGCTTCCATCATCAAAGCAATTATTATTGGGTAATTTAGCGTAAGTAGCACTACGGTTAATACCCTGGTGACCATTTAATTAACAGTCTAGGTCGTCTAGCATTTAGGGGCTTGTTTGCCACGCATTAGCAAATTTGGAGATTAAAAGTTAAAACTCAATGGCTTCCGTAACCTATTCTATAACGCCATTTACATGTTAGGGAGGATGGTGTTACATCTCTTTCACATGGTCACGAAGCACACAACTTTTTAATCAGATTAGAGATTACCTTATGCATTTTACTAATAAAAAGGGAAATTGATGGAGCTGATGCAAGAGTTTGTAATCTTTTAGGATATTTGATTTCATAATCGAATTTTAGTTAGACTGCGCTTTACCTTTATTACTTCATCCTACCATTTTCCTACTCACAATAATCTATGATCTTTTTTGTTTTAAAAAAAAAACAGAAAGGAAGTGGAGCTGAAATTTTAATTGGAAAAATTAAGCATTAATTAAAAAGGCTTTTTTTTTGTGAGATTCTTTATAAGAATAAGACTTATATGTTTCTCCGACCTGTAGATTGGGAAAAAGTGAAAATCATTTCAAGTGGAAGAATAGTCGTTGCTTGCATAATTGTTCAAAGTATCTTAGCTAGAAATACCATAAGTGACCAACAAGGGTTAGATGCAGTCGCCGTAACAGTATCTCTAAAAATTAATTTCATAATAATACTTATAAAAATATTTATTTAAAGATAAAAAAAGAAAAATCATATGTGTGTTTGCGTGCTCGAGGGCCCATATTACAGCATTCCAACATCTAGTTTTGCGATGTAATTAATCATTTATTTATATTTCATCTTCGTAAGGATTGAAAGCCGATGTGTTGCCAAGAAATTTAATTATCTTTTATGAATATTTTGGTGTATTAAGACATGTTAGTTTATTGAAAATAACTCTCTTTTGAAAAAAAAATGGAATTTGATTCTGTTTACTGTATTTCTTGTAAAGAAATGAAGTGTATCAATTAAATAAACTAAATAAAATATATATCTCTTAATTTACCCTTTGATCCACAAAATATATACATTGTTACATTTGAGACACGAGAGAATTATATTTTCTTTTTCTGTTGGAATGCCCTAGTTCCCAAACCGAAGAAAGAAACCTTACAAAATACAAGGAATTCAATTTATCAACCCTACGACTAAATATTGATTACTAGTTACTTAGACTCCACGGACTCAAAATAATTTGATTTTGACTCTTGCAGGAGAGAGGATGTGGACATTCATATATAATATTTTATACTTAGCTGACCCCAAAAGCATTTTTCACAATATAGATTATAATAAGCCAGTAATCATTAATTAAAAACTTAGTGAAAGTTAAGAATTCTAATGCCCACTAACCACTGCTTGAGACTAATCCAATATCCAATATCTTAAACTAAACTATATATCTTTCTACCAGCATCATTACCAAATTGTCCCTTCATGTGTCTTAATAAGAATAGCTCCTTTACCGTGGAATTTTATTGCTATATGATTTGTCACACTTTCAGTACTGGCACTATCACCCAAAATTGCGCCAATTCACCAATCTAACAAATCTCCCAAAATTAAATAATATCTATTCGATTGTATTGATCTGAGGGTGGTGCTTTTGTTGTTTCCATCAGGTTTCCAGTATCTTTCCTACACTTGGACTTTACATAGAAACGTGTACACCAACCATTGCACTTGGGAAATATACTTTTGCAAGCTGTTTCCATAATTCTGGCAACAAGTCAAGTTGTCCAATGTCTAGTATGGTACATAGGAGTCCTTGCCTGCGATGAGGAACCTTCATATACATTCAGTAGATCTATAATAAACAAATGAAGAAAGGTAGGTAGCTCTAGATTAATTTATTTTTACTACGCACTAAGCTTTTAGGATCAATTCCTTCTTTTTTTTTCTCTTGATATGAACTTTTAGGATAGAATTCGTTTTCGTTAGGACTGGGAAAATGTCAATGGAAGAAAGATACCTTAGCTATTGTATAGCCTTATTTATTTAATAGGGTTGTTACGAAATAGGTTAAAACAAATATGAATTGTGCAAAGTGATGAAGTGCTAAACAAGCAGCCTACGAAAATAAGGTTTATTTAACTAGTAAGATCGAATAGTATTAATAAAAAGATTTTATGTTCGATTTATGTTGGTAGTTCTTCTTTGATAAATCATATATAAATTTTACTGTATAAAATGTTACTGAGACTTTTAATATGCCGTGACTTTAAAAAAATATAACTTTTCTTCCCGCTGAACTTAAAAGAAAAAAAAAAAACACAAACTGCATGTCAAAATGAATTATTTCTTTTTTTTAATTATATATAAGGTTTTGAAAGTAGTAATTGTTAACTAACTCACCTGATAAAAATTTTTTGCAATTAATTTCGAGGTTTTAAGATTAAATCTCTCGTCTTCACTCATCTATATTACATGATCAAATTAATTAATTAATTACCAATTGAAATATGTATGATTTTTTGACAATTTGCTATCTAATGGTAAAAAATAAAATATATATATAAGGTTAGGAACGCACAAAGCCAACGTCCTGTGTGAGTAAAAATATGTGAAAACAAACACAATTGTGTATTAATCGATCAATAAGTTCGATTCATAATTTTTAAGTAAGATATATAGTTATTCTTGTAACTTTGTTTAAGATTTGTTAACTTGGGTTAGGCATACATGGAATTTGGTCAGAGAGCTTAGTTGTAATAATGAATTCCATTTTTTTTTATATTTTATCTTTTGTTTTTTTTTTCTAATTAAAACATAGGCACGGGTTTGTACCACGAGAAGAGGCATTGTTCAAAGAACTTAATTTTGATTAAGTATTAAAACAAAATTAAATAATAGTATAATTTTTTTTACACTAATTGTACATTAAAATTGAATTTTTGTTCAAATACTAGATTGTAAATGGGCCAAAGGCCTGAGTTCGTCTATTTAAGGCTATAAGATAAAAGGGTTGGACTACCCTTTTTATCCCTAATATTAACAATTTTTTTTTTGTTACTAATATTACCAATATTGTCTGTTCGTTAATTTCTTTTCCTTTTTATAAATTTTTATTTATCGTTATCGATTTGTCTCAACTTTATAAATTATCAAAAAATAAATTTATATAATAATAAAAATATTATTAATAAATTTATAATTATTACTATATCATTGTAAAATAATTTTATTGTATTCGAGATCCGTTTAGTACGCATGATATGATAAGATTTTATTGTATTAGACATGATATAATACTTGATAAAATTTTAATACTATCTAATGTTTGGCACGACATTGTATAAGATACTGTGTTGTATAATATATTACTATCATGTGTTCGCTGATGCACTATATAATAATGTATATGATAAAAAAAATTAACACTTTTAACAAAAATACCCTTTAACCCAAAGATGGTTGACCCAAATTGAAATAAATTACATCAACAAAAAAAGGTAAACCATATCAATAAAATAAAGAGATAAATAACAAAAAATTGAAAAGGGAGTCAATTTGCATCGCCTGGGCATAGAGAAACAACACAGGAGACCCTTGACTAGGTTCTATGATGGTAGCACTGGGTTCAATGGAGACTGTGAACGATGGCATGGAGAGGCGCGACTTGCTAGAGGTGTGGGCATATGGTGCCATGGTGCAGTGGCTGTGCAGAGGAGGCTTAGGTGGCAGAGGTTGTACGGCTGGGAGTGGTTGTGGTTTGGACAAGATAGGCGATAGTGTGCGGTGGTTTTGGGATGGCCAGGGGTGACGGTAGTGGTTCGGCAGTGAGGGCGTCACATGTGGTGCAAGGGCTTGATGTTGGAGTGATAGAGTTGTAAAAAAAATATTTTTAGATAAATTTATCCATCAAAACTTAATCAGGTCTAGTTCCACTTCCAAGACTTAATTAAATTATACGTTATTTTAATGTATAAAAGAAATATGTTGGATAAACTTATACAATACTATGGTCGTACCAAACAACTATTAAAATCATAATATATTGTATAAGTTTATCATATTAAGTCTTATACGTCATATCAAACATGTTATATGGTATAATAAATTGGTATTAATGTAAGTATTTATTAGTAATACATAAAAAAAATAAGAAAGGATATTTTTATTCTTTTTTAAGACTACGGTATCTATACTCTTTATTGTGAGATAAATTCCAATTCTGGTGTTAGTTTTGCGTTAATCACAAGGTGTTTTTAGTAATTTTTGAATTCTTACACAACATATAAAGTTCGTCCGTGTGTAGTATAATTTATCAACTAAATCACACCTCTTAATTATTTTATTTTATTTTATTTTTACATTAAAGATGCAAGATCCCCGACATATAGGAGAGAGGAAAAAGGAAAAAGTAACCTTATATAGTATCAAGTCTTTGACATTATCATCATCTCCAAGTTTTAAAGACTTGTACAACCTGTTTGGCGTTGCATGTATTTACTATTTTGAAAGAGAAATTTTTGTATAAATTTAGTATACGTAAGTTGAGTGTATTAAACTAATCATAAAATTAATTAATAAATAATTATTATAGTTAATTAATAAATAATTTTAATTAACTATCTTAATCAATATTAATTATGATTAGTTTAATATACCTAACTTAAGTATACTAAATTTATGCAAGAACTTCTCTTTGACAAATATGATCTCGTATCAAGTATAATAATTACACATATTCCTGCCTCATACACTATAGGATGGTATTTTCTTAGCTTGGTCATGTAGGAGGTCTCCTCGCTCGACCAAATGCAGTGGTGAAAGTACTTGTAAGAGGCACTTCGACATCTAAATTAGTATGTGAATAAAGTAAGTATAGATTGTATACGTTAAAGAGAGAACACACTAATATTAGGCTAAGACCACTACTATATATATAGAGGGTAAAGGTGGAATCTTTGGGGGTGCGTAATGCACCCCACTCATGATTGCAATGATATATGAGGGAAGATATGCTGTTATCTTTGTGACATATTAGACATTGACATATCTGTCCATTCTGTTATTTTTTAGAACTCATGTCATGAAGGATACATGGACCGGGTGTGGGTGGCTTGATGGGTATGATAGAGTCCCTAGATTCATGGGTCCCGGGTGGTTGGGAGTGCCTGGATAACCCATTGCAAAGGGTCCTTCTTGGCTGACTGGTAACTTGTGAAGCTTGAGTTATTCCTTAGCACGAATGCAGGTTCCTGGATGAGTGCTTCGGGCTGATGGGGGATGGAGAGGGGGTGTCATATTGCCTAGATGGTTTACAGCCTTCCAAGCTCGAAGCTCAAATAAGCGCTCGAGTTTAGGAGTGAAAGGTGCAAGATGATCTTTGGGTTATGGTTGGTTCCCCACATGGGTGGGCTTAAACATGGTTGGTAAGGTCCAACATGTCTAAATTAAACATCTTATAGTCAAATATTTAATGTATAAATGTACCAAAAAACTAGTAGCTACCTCATGAATTTCATAGGAAAGATTCAATGGGTATAGATCAATCTAATGGTTGTCCATGAATCCTGCCAAAAACTCCAAAAAGAGTATTAGGATTATATAAGTAAGGCTATGTTTGAATATTTAGTAATTGATGGAATAAAATAGAATAGGATGGAATGAAATAGAATGAGATAAAAATATCATTCTATTATTTGGATATTTTAAGATGGAATGGAGTAAAGTTATCATTCCATTATTTGAGAAGTGGATGGAATGGTAAGAGTTATAACTTTTTTTCTTCCTAAATTACCTTTATTGCAAACATACCAATTTTAGGGTATGAGGTTAATGTAGTAAAATCTTAATTATAATTATAATATAAAAGATGATTTCATCTTATACCCCTCAAATTGGGAGGGGAGAAGAAAATTAATGGTTTTTGGTGAGATGGGATAGGATCCATCCCACCCACTTCCATCTTATTCCATTATTTTTTAACATAACCGAATAATGAAACTTATCTCCATTTCATTTCATTTCATTTCTTAATCCCACCAATCCAAACATAACCTAAATGATATCTAACGTATAAATATTTAAGAAATTTAAACACTTAAAGTTAATGTGGATGCAACTCTCAAGGCTTAAGTCTAACCTATGGGGAATAGGAATTATGGTGCCGGATTGGCATGGAGAGTTCATCACATCCAAGTTCAATACCCTCAAAGGAATTGGAGATGCTTATAGAGGAGAATTGTTAGCAGCTCAGAAGGATTTGCTTTTTGCATGAGAATTAGATATCACGAAGGTTTTAGTTAGAAGGAGATGCTAACAATGTTTATGTCAACACTTATGACTTTATTTAACTTGACTCATTTAATAAAAATGTCAGGTCAAAACTTTTAAAAAAATCTTTTTAGTTAAACAAGCAAGACTACAAACTTTTGTAAAATTCTTTTAGGTTTAGTAGGTCAATTTATTTAATTATATACATTATTATTTTATATATATTATGAAATTTTAATATTTATATAATATAATTAATTTAATAAATAATATAATATTTTTTAAAGTTTAAGTCTCATAAATTTATATATATAAAGGTTTAAGTTCATTAGCCTATCTCATTAGCTTATTTAGAGGTAAGCTAGGCTTATTTAAAAGCTTTATTAAAGTAGATTTTTAAATAAACTTTTAAGTCAGATCTTGAAAAATGACTTATGTCAAGTAAATAAGCTAGACTCAGACATTGCATTTAGAAAACAGACTAGACCCGTTTAAGGTAAGACCTGACCTGACCTAATCTGATCCATTTTCATCCCTAGTCAGCATAAGAGAAGATTCGGTACACTATTTTTGTAATGAGTCTATTCTAAAGAACTTTTGTTTTTATGCTTGTTGGTTTTTAGTTTTATTGTGATTATATTCCACATATTTGTAAGATGGCGCGCAGGCTCCTTTGCCAATTATCATAGTCGGCTAAAGAGTTTGGATTAAGAAAAATAATTATCTTATATCACTTTTTAATATTACTTTTTATACTTAGTTAATAATGTACAAATTCGTGATTAATCACGTATATTGATTGGTTAATAAGTAAATTCATAGTTTAAACTTGAAGCTTGAATTTACTCATTAACTAACTAATATATGTAATTAACTATGAATTTGTACATCATTAACTAAATGTAGAAAATGGTATTGAAAATGTAAGAATATAGGGATAGTTGGATTAATACCTTTGCTTGGTTCAAAGGCTAGTTTGCAATTTGCAATGAAGTCATCTTTCAACCAAAAAAAATAAAGTATGTGTACCAAATATTCCCTTAAATTGTAAAATCTTTCCTCTCAATTAGAATGAAGGAGAGTGGTGCAAAAAATATTATTTCCCTTTTTCTTTTCCTTTCGGATAATAGATTTCTTTTTCATTTAACAATCAACACAAAGTGAAAATCATTTTTTCCCTCTTCGCGTCTTTTCATTTCTTTTCTTTTTAAACTCCTCAACACACTGTAGTGTTAAGGAGATAATTTACTAGAGTATCGTCTTATAGACGTCATCTGCACCAATCACATTGTGGGGAATTATATTGTCACGGCGTGAAAAATAAAAAGTGACGTAAAGAACAAGATAAAGGCTAGAAACCCTTTCTCACCTCGCAGGTAGAGAATGAATAACTCAACTCAAGCGTAAAATCGAAACCATGGAAAACTTTGGAATATAATTATTAACGTACGCCATCAAATATCCCTTTATAATATACAGAATCATATATTAGAAAGAATGATGAAAAAGAAGGTTAGCCCTATATAGAGAGGTGGGGCTAAGATATTTTAGATTATCACATAGGCAGGAAGAGACTATTTTTTTTCCCTTTTAACCCGTTAAGTTAAGAGAGGCTTCAACTTATCTTAACGAAAGGCCAGGAAAGGTATTACACGTTACACTTAGATACGATTTTTTTTTCTTCTTTTCTTTTCCCCCTGAACTTAAGCACGAGTTAATTTTAAGAGGTATGTAAAGTTTCTCATGAAGATATAGAGTGTACTCTGGAGAAGAAAATTCCTATCAATAAATTGATTAAAAAATTGAGGTTATGAATTTCTATAAGCATATGAATTATTAATGACTTTAATTTAATAAGAATGAAGATTTCTATGGTACTTTTCCTTTTAGGGTTTGATACTCAAGATGAATTGTCTAACATTTCATTAATTATTAATTATTTTTAAATATTTATTATAAATTTAATATTTAATAAATATTTGACAACTTATCCTAAATATTAAACTCAGGGTACCATAGAAATTCCCAATAAGAATTCAACCCTTTGATTACCTTTTTTAGCATCTCAAATTGCCGAGTTTTCTTATATGTAACACTAATATTTTAAAATGGTCATCATATCGGGATTCGATACATATCATATTGAATAATTTGATAATTTTAAATATTTTTTTGTCTTTCAATTAATTTTTAAATTTTTGCCGATCAACATATTTGTATTATGTTGTATTATTATTCCGTATCTGTATCTACACTTCATTAATTTTCTTCATCAATTACTGTTTAGACATCTTTTTTTTGTTGTTGTTGATGTTCATGCACTTTATTTTTAAAATAAAAACCGAGGTTACTTTGAAAGAGACAAATTCAGATAATATAAAGTGGCCTTAGCCTCATCAGCTAACGCGTTTCAAGCAGCCCATGTTTTGCATAATAGATAAAATATGAGACGTATTACTGTGACGTGTTTTGTCATGAAGTATCTCCTATATATTCTTCTCATCTAATCATTTGCTTTTTAGGTTAAAACGTCAAGTACCTCCTAGTTTTCTAAGACGTGTAATTGAGCACTGCCTAAAAGTTAGGTTTAATCCTGAATTTGACTCTTCTAAAATAGGTTGTTCTAACATAATGTTAAATCAAACAGCGCATAAAGCATTGTGGTCTAACATATAATGTTACATCAAACAGCATAAAGTTATTGTTGCATATAATATATCGACTAAATTCAATGATCTTATAACCGATCCAAATGCAACAAACGATATTATGCAATTTTGGTATATTTAAATTTGACTGATTGACCAATTTGACTGCTGACAAAATTTACATCATTTTTAGAACCACTTTCAAAATCATCTAATTTTAGTAACTCTTAAATAATAAATTCAAGAGGATAAGAAAAAAGCCTAAATCTTGACAGACCAAAAATGAGTTCAACCAAGTATACGCGGAAATCCCAAACTGCTAAATTGTTTAGTCTTGTGCAAGGTTTTGTCTTACATGCATGCACCCTCAATCCAAGTCATAAATCAGGTGGACTTAATTAGTAGGTGAAAATGATCAATGGTTGAAATTAATCAATGTCTAGTTGTTAAACAAGTAGACTTAAACCAGTCACCCCACGACCTCACCAGAATGCGACCCCAACCACCGCTGGAAACCTAGTCTCCAGCAACCCGCAATCCAAAACCGGCAACCTCCCACAACTAGATCACCACTACCCTTGAACCTCTATCACCACCCAAACCCTACACCACTGCCAAAGCTTTGCCACCAAACCCAGTCGCTAGCCTCTAAACCAGGTCGCACCAGACCCACGATGATGGCGATGCGAACCATACCAATTGAATGCGAATGCGAACCACGATGATGACGTGAATCAACAACAACAAAACGCGAACTCGAACCATGATGGTTAACATGAAATCGAACCACAAACAACAATACGAATCGATGACGTGAACTAGCAACGACGATCGTGAACCAATGGTGACAAGGTGAACTAGAATGTCAACCATTGTTTCCGACAACAAGGGCTTCTCTTTGACGTCATGTGAATCAATAGCAAGGGGACCACCCTCTTTGGAACCCTCACTGTCGTCCACAGATTCATTGGCGAGTCCAATTGGTTCTGTCACGCCCTTTTTCTCTCTCCTCCCATAGCCTGTCATCTCAGATTTATGCATCTAAAGTTCATTTTTCTTTTGGCCAACCTCTCCACTGTGTTCGTCACCTTCCCCTTGACCAGCTGCACCGAAGCTCAGACGCGACACCAACAAACTCAGCCACCACTAATAATGATTAAAATGTCATTTTACACCATTTAACCGGTGAAACCTATAATCCTAGGTCACCTCGTGGCACATGCGTACCTTGCTAATGCAGAGTGCACTACAATGTTCAACCTTGAGCAGATTAAAGTGTTTTATTTCTATGTATCTATCAGGTAGAGTTGTAGGACTCTTTTTCTATTCAGAAAAGTTTAGAGTGAAGGATAAGCTCTCCTTAGTTATGACAAATTATCATCTTTAACAAATATTTGTAATGAGATTACAGATCGTCTATCAACAAAGAATTCTTGAGTCTAAATCCAAATCATACAGTTATCATAAATGAAACATTGAATAAGTAAACCAACCCATTGGCAGATCGAGTTGAGGACTCTATAAACAAAACATTCTGAAAAAATACATACGGAAATAGAAGTAGAAAAGGGAAATTTTGCTGGGGTAGAGTGTGACCAGTACTAGACGTCTAGACCTTTTTGGTAGGAGGTATTGTATGACCCATACAAAACAGTAGCACCACATATCAAGCGGACGATGAACTTCAAGATTTGTTATTCTGCAACTAAATTTAGCAAATTCAGAAGTAATTTGAGTTTTAATTGTAGTGCAGGTACTGTTAATTTGCAGACCACTTATCTGGAAGTGAGTATGATGGTGTCTGCAGATAATTGATGTTGTAACTTGTAATGTCACGATTATACATTATTATAGCTAGTATCAAGGCTATACAGGAACCTCAAGTAATAGAAGCTTCAGCCCCTCCCGTTAATTTTTTTAAAGAATCTTAGTAAGATCGGTATGCTTTGAACTGGCAAGAAGGCAACATGGAAAACACATACATAATTTTGCTCTGTGGTATTATGTCATCCAAGAGTGTACAAAAAGGTTATTTAGCAGTATAAGTGGGTATAAGTTACCTAGACTTATTATTATTATTAGGGTATTTGTTAATATGTGCACTGAGGTCACATGTTAAAAAAAATTATTAAAAAAAAGTATAAACATTTAATATCTTAAACATCTAATAAGCATTTAATATTTTTTCTTTGAATAATTAGAATGAATAATAAATATTATTTTTATTCCTTAATACAAAACCTTTATTATTATTATTATTATTATTATTATTATTATTATTATTATTATTATTATTATTATTATTATTATTATACCATGAACGAAATTTATTCAAACATTAATTCACCAGCACTTACAATTTTAATAACAAAATAATATATTTATTATGTAAAAATATATATACAAACTTCACCTAAGACTAATACATTATATATAGCTTGCTGCTTATTCAAATATTATTGATGATGATGCATATTTTACTATGTAGACTGACACATAAAGTGTCACTATACGAAGAAGGTACTACATCTCTTATTTTAATAAATTTAAATTTTTTACTAATTCTATAAAGGCAAAGTATGAAACCAATTTAAAAAAATTAAAACTAAAAGATTCATATATATACATATAATCTGAAATACTTATAACCAAACTCTTTAAATATATTTAAAAGATAACATATCTAAAAAATCTAAATAAATTTATTAAAGAAGCAATTAGAAGAACAAAAACAAAAAAAAAAAAAAGAAACAAACAGATAAGGCTGCCACCAAGAGTGAGAGCCCTCCTCCCTTTAGATTAATACTAAGAAAAGGAACTAAAATACTGCAAAAAGGAGAGAAAAAAACACCACAAAAATGAGAGAACATTAGGCCCCTCGTAGTTGTTATTATTTAATTATTACAAGACTTATTAGTTATTTTTGCATAATTTGATGCAAGAGATTGAACTTTTCTATTATAATGTATCTTAAGATATTCAATAATTGAATTTTGCTTTTAAAAAATCACTTTAATTAATAGGAGTTCATGTTAGAATTATCTAATAATTCTTGTGGGTTACAATCAATTGTGTCATTTTAATTTTGCTAAAAAGGGGCTAATTCATGATCTATATGGGGATGTATTTGTTGCCTACTTATTAATTTAAGTGATCCATTTAGTATGAGCTGAACATCTGCAAATTTGATTAGTGTAGGTTATAATATAGGCCTTAACCCATAGGCTAATGATGGAAAGGTACTAGGGTTAACTTATTTAGGTTAGGTCTCCTTTGCATTCATGGTGACACACACAGACTTCACATCTTGTCCCATTGAGAGTTGAGAGTTGTGACAAGGAGTGTGAATTGCAGAGGAAACTCTAGCCTTTTTACGAGTTTTGGACATTGAATCAACAAGACAATTCTTAAGCATAGAAATCATGTTTTCAACAAGTTAGTATTTTATCGATGTATAATTTCATGTAATCTTCAAATGTTTTTGCTTACATTTGGTATCAGAGTCTAGATTATATGATTTAGGGCTTGATAATATTTGATTAGACATGATAATATATTTTGAGTTTGAATTTCTTTCTATTTTCGTATGCATATTCTTTAATTTTCAATAATATGAATTCTAAGAAATTAGAACTCAATTCCTTAAGGCTTTTATAGAGCATAATTTTATGAGTTTATTGACATTTAAATCATGTTTTTTCATGCGTTACAAAGAGAGAAATTTGAACTCAAAGTTGCGGTTACGGTTCTAAACCCAATTTTCAATTATGTCCTTTTTTATGTAAATTAATGTGTTTCTCATATATTGTGTTTGTGTTGATCATATATATTAAAAGCCCTAACTTAATTGCAACAAATTTCAGTTTTTACATGGTGGATTTCGACGTGATCCACAAAAACGAATTGGTTTTTACGGTTTCCCTGCTCATCAAATATAATGCTTATCACAAGTATAATGAATCCAATATAATGAAGCTTATCACGAGAAATATTGCGAGCATAATTCTTGCGTAATGAATTCAATATAACGAGTATAATTCTCATAATTTTGATGCAGCCGTAATGCTTATCACGTCCAAGCGGTTTTCGTGTAATGCTTAATGGTTCACAAGTTCTCACTATTTTTTTTTTTAAATATTGGATTATATTGAATATTTAATTATTTTTTCAGTTGGTATTTAACAAAATAATATACTGAAAAATTAATTTATCATGTTTTGAATCTTTTCATAATGTTTACTCTCCCTATTTTTTCTTATAAAATTGTGTATACTACTCTTGAATTGTATACTTATAAAATACTTATTTGTCGAGTTGTATGCTTCTATATAAACTGTTTAAGTGTAAAAAAAATTAGAATGCTATTAAATTTAATTCATGAACAATTGGGGTGTTTTTTATAACTACACCTCCTTTTGGACTATGTCATGATTTTTTCGGCAAGAGAAAAATGATTCATGTGTAAGAATTTTTATGAATTACTATGGGTGATAGCACCAAAATAAGATTACTTGTATTGGTTTATGGAAGTTTTTTGTAATTTGAGGAATGTTTCTGATTATTGCATGTAAGTACCTGCCCATAGGGGGTTCTTGTATGTTGTAATTGGAAGCTAATATGAGGATGAAGTTATTGGGGAGTACGTTGGTCTAGGAGATCTATTTGCCCAAAGGGGATAGATTTTCAAACTCAATGCATTCTTATTAATTAACTCACCTTGAGATTTTATGGATGATGTTATTGGAGGTGCATTGGTCTAGAGGCTTTGTCTACTCAAAGGGGATGGATTCTTGAACCCAGTATATGTTCACTGATTTACTCATATGAGGTTCTGACCTTGGTTGTGACCTTGGTTCCACATTCAGCCCAAAGGGGGAATGTATGATATTATGCTGGTCTCATAATAATAGCTTGATTTAATTCGGAGCTATGTCTTGCCCTAATTGTTTATTCTAATGCATTCCTATCATGAACAATTGTTTTGCTTCAATAAAAATTTTGACTGGATCAAACTATAACAAATAGAAACAAGATTTGGATTTTTCTTTAGGAATTACTAACCTTGACTTGGCACTACGTGTAAATAAGCCTGATGTTCCTAGTGAGGGGAGTACAATTGAGTAGAGAGAACTCTTAGCTAAGTAGGAGAAATCTAATCGTCTTATTTAATTGCCATTAAGAAGACTATTTCTGAACATCTGCTGAATGGCTTACTAGAAACCTCAAATGCTAAAGAATTTTTCACTGAGCTAGCAGGTAAGAGATACCAAGTGTCCGATAATGTTGAATCTGGATATCTAATGAAACAGTTAAAGGACATGAGATATGACAACATTGGGGGTGTAAGGGAATTATTTTGAAGATGGTTCATATCCAAACTAAATTGAAAGTCCATGAAATAGACCTAAATGAAAAATTCCTTGTCCTACATGCCTTAAATTGCCTGCATGTTGAATTTACACAAATTAAAATTTCCTATAACACATTCGGTAAAAAATGGACCATTAATGACTTTATTACCAAGTGTGTAGTTGAGGAAAAGAAACTCAAGAAAGAAAAGAGTGATATGGCCCTCCTAACTTTTTTTGTTAAACCCTATTTTGGTAAAGGTAATTGGAAACATAAGAAAGATTCATCTAGTGCTCCTAATAAAAATCAAGACTCAAGGAAACCAGATACCAGTCAACACCATAATGTAAGAGGTCTTAAGCTAGTTGCCTTCAAGAAAAATGCCTTGTGTTTCTGGTGTAAGGGCAGAGGGCATAAAAAGAATAAGTGTGGTAGATTCAAGGCTTGGTCAGAAAACAAGAAGAAATCTAGAGGTAATCGTTTAGTTTTTATTGTTTTGATTCTAATGTAGTTGATGTCCCTATTGATTCTTGGTGACTTGATAGTGGTTCTACAATCCATATTGTTGTGTCTTCACAGGGGTTCAGAAACCTAAGGAAACTAAGGTTGAGAGGAAGCAAGTTGAGGGTAAGAAATGAATTTAAAGTCAAGGTGGAATTAGTGGGAGATGTTAGCTTAGTTTTAGTAACAGCATATGAGCTTGT
Organism: Ormosia semicastrata; assembly: GCA_029884595.1. Taxonomy (NCBI): domain Eukaryota; kingdom Viridiplantae; phylum Streptophyta; class Magnoliopsida; order Fabales; family Fabaceae; genus Ormosia; species Ormosia semicastrata. The sequence goes on along the minus strand of JAQQTO010000055.1, from coordinate 23,841,027 downwards.
TTTAAAGGATACTTTCTATGTACCTTTTAAGAGGAATTTGACTTTTATTTCTTGTTTGGATAAACATGGATTTAATTTTACTTTCAGTGATGGAAAAATAAATTTGATGTTGAACTCCCAAGTTATTGGTTATGGTTTTTTAATGGATGATTTGTATAAATTGTCTTAGGCTTTTGATAATATTTCTTCATCTTTAAATGTTGAGAATACTATTGCTCAAACGCCTAAAATTAAGGAAAAATCCTATTTATTATGGTACAAGCGCTTAAGTCATATTTCTAGGAAAAGGGTTGAAAGGTTAATTAATGATGATATTTTACCTTCCTTAGACTTTGATGATTTGGGGATTTGTATGGATTGTATTAGAGGAAAATTCACTAAGACCAAAAAGAAAGGTGCAATCAGAAGTTCAAGTCTTTTAGAAACCATTCATATAGATATCAGTGGACCTTTTCCTCCTATTATTTGTGGTAACATGTTTTTTATCACTTTCATTAATGATTTTTCCTGATTTGGCTATTATTATTTATTTAAAGAAAAATCTGATGCATTTGATAAATTCAAGATTTTTAAAACTGAAGTGGAAAAACAATTAGGAAAGGTCATCAAGATAGTGAAATCTAATCGTGGTGGAGAGTATTGTTGTAAATATGAGGCTACAAGGCAGTGTTCTGAAGTAGATTCAGAGGGTACCTGAGATAGGCACGTATGTGGTGGTTCCCTCCTTGGGCAACAATAGCCGAGCGTGTTGAAATAGGGGGTAGGTACCTGCAAAGGGACTCCAACATTCAAGTTAGAGTGTGCACAAGTAAGGCAGTATATGGTGAGTAATTTACTGATACCTACTTAAGGCTACTTAGTCTTTTATTTATAGAGCGTGTATAGAATCTTCATGCAATCTGTATTGAATGCAGGTATTTAGGATTAGTATCCTAGCAAGGATTACCTTCTCATTATTATTGGGGTGAACCCCTATATGTTAGGAACTTTTAATACGAGAGGTACTTATCAATCTGAAGCAGTTATGGGTCCTATAATATCGTAAGTAGATTATTGGCAGGTACGGATATTTAAGGATATATCCTCTGCACGTATCTAGCAATCTTGATATTATGGCCCAACGTCGCTCAACGTGCATGGCTCCGAGGTCCGGATTGCCTTCAAGGCCTTTGCAACGTCATCCAGGGCAGAGTCTGGTTATACGTGTGCCGAGTCGGTCCAACTATACGGGATCCCGAATCACGGTCCAGAACAGTTGCTTCCAACTTGGCGCTTGGAAGGACAACCAAGTGTTAAGGTTTAACAGGATCGTCTAAGCACACGGTTAACACGAGAGTCCGAAAAATTAACATTGGACCTCGGATGTTTTACGCAAAATGCTAGTGTCTATGATATGCTATTACGTCTCACAAATTCATTGCCCCCCAGTATTAATTCTTGGGATCTCCTTGGGCGTTCTTTGTGTAACCTCTGAGTATAATCTCTGAAACTGCAAGTAGTAACAGTATGTGATTCTTTGGGAAACTGTTACTTTGACCTTATTGAGAATTAAATATCCTTTAAAGAGGATCTCAGTCTTGTACTATTCCCCAACTACCCGTTGCTCCCGTGACTAATCAGAAACTGGGAGCATTAAACGTGGCTGCCATCATGCAATCAGTTCACCTTTTACGGGGCCAATCAGAGTGCTTCATTCTCTCCATAAATAGAGAATGTTTACATTGAAGCTGACATCCCTCTCGTCGTATTCCTTTCGTTTTGTAATTTTGTCTGAGAATGATCTTCTTTCAGAGAGTAGTTTTCCCTTCATTTTTGCACTTATATGGAGGGTTTTGCCTACTGTAATGGTTATTCTCTTAATCTTTTCAAAATTCCTAAAGGTGATTGACCTTCTGCAAGCAGCTTCCTTTTTCTATGAAGACCTTTCTTTCTTGGCGTAATGTTGAGTCGCTATGCATTTAGGGAGGCGGAAGGTTTTCTCTCTTGGCGTACACGGGGGTTTCCGACCCAACGCGTTATTAGGATAGAATGATGCTTCTGTCAACCAGTGCATGGAGACACTGGAGAGCACTCTGTGTAACGCCTCTTTTTAAGGAGGGAACGTCACACCATAACCACGAAATAGAAATGGAATGTATAAACTAAGACCTGGTTCATTAAAATATGGATAATTTTATTTAGTTGTGATCGTATAAATAATTGGTGAATTCTTTTTTTTTTTACAAAATAATATAATAAAATGACAAGACGTAGTTACAGCATAGAGTAAAATAAAAGTAAACCATACATTCGAACGACATACGAATATATATATTTATATCACACTTGTTTACATACATCATTGGATATACAAAAAAAAAAGAAAGCAAAAGCCTTACATGCTCCAAAATGATTACACATATACAGCCCACCAAAAGACAAAACATCAGGCCCCTCTAAAGATTTACCGATAGTCATCAGCGGCTACCAACAGCATTAGCCTCTAAGGTGAATGAGAAGAAACCATAGCTGAATCCTCCTCAGGGTCTTCCTCGTCAGAGGAAACCCTCATCAGAGCAACTGAATTGCGAGCGGGGACTCGCGCAGAGGATAAGAAAGAGTCCTCTTGTGGGGAGTAATAACGCTCTCCCCATATGTCACGTATGGGCAAGTAAAACTCTAAATACAAGCGAGCATGAAAAGTAAAAATAGGCGGATCATAACGCCCCCAAGCAAGAGTCAAAGTCATATCTCTGAGGTAGATATAGCGATCTGTACTCAGGTTGATGTGCCAGTAGTCCGGTCCTCCGTGAAAAGTCAATCTCGTATATCCCAAGAAGCCTTGCGGACAGGACGTCATATCCGAATAGGAAGCTAATCAAAATCAGGCCAGAAGCCAGAGAATTCGTGCACTTCCCCTTCTTCACCGACGTCTTCGCAGAAACATATAAATAGACAGAATAGCAAAAAAATATAGAAAAAAGGTAAGACATCCTACGTTCATTACCAATTATGGTAGTAAAGAAATAGAAAGGCGCAAAACGTCCACATAGCATATCAAAAATAATATTCACCATCAAGAAGCAATTAGTAAACAGCCAAACAATTTCAGGCAGTAGTAACATCAGTAAGACAACAGTTCAAAATATCATACGAATAAATGTCAAATAATATGTTGACTCACTATGCATGTGCACATGATATCAAAATCCTACTCCATGGAGCTAGACACAAACATCAGAGAGAATGATCAGGAGATATGTCTGTAACTCGGCTGCCGAGGCTAACAAGTACTATAATTTCTCAATTCATCAATGTGCACATCATGACATTGTACAAGACATTCTACACTAGATCGCGATATAGGACATTGTCTCGGTCTGGATCGTCGGTGCATTTGCATCGGTCTATCCCACGGCCTAGAGGAGCTACCAACTGACCATTGTGAGACACCCGCATCCCGACGCCCCCAAGGTCAATAGTATAACCTACACTAGTCTACTCGCACCCACACATAGGTGTGATTCAATCTCCTAGGTAACATGGCCTTAACAATAGTCCATCGGACTTTCACGATGCATGATGACTCAATGCATATCCATGTATATGCGAGAATGATATAATTTTCCATAGCATGCCACAATTTGGCCAAGTTAAACATCAACAGAATTTTAGTGCCACTCATGGACCCATAGCAATATATTAGCAAATCCTCAAATGTGATAATACACTTTTTAAGGTTTATTATGAAGTCTTACTTTAATTTAACATTTCTTATGAAATCTCTCTTTAGAGAAATTCTCTTGTAATTCTCATTAAATCTTTATTTCTCTCAATTAGTTAAATTATTTACTTAAATTAAATTATATTTACTTAGAACATTATTCTAAGGTTCTCAAGTTTCACACTCACTCTTGTTCTTCCCTTAAGTTCAAAATCACCTTAGGTCATCCAATAAATTTCTTCCCATCACATTGTTAATTACTTAAGTTCCAAGATTACCCAAAAATTACATATTTAGACCCAAAAGGGCCCTAGAGGCCGTGAGCCTCCCAAAGGGGTGAGAACCCAAATTTTTCATTGCTCTATTAATTGTTATTCACTTGATTAATTATCTCTCCAACTTATTACAAAATTTTAACCATGAACCCCCCATGGAAAGGGGAATAGCCGTGAGCTTCATTAAGGAGAGCAAGGAACCCTAGCTTCTAATTCATGATTCCAATCCATCAAAATCAATCCAAGATTACCAATTTACACAAATACAATCAATAAACCACATAGAGGAAAATTAATACAAGGATCATTAGAAAATACATAACTAAGAAAGTAACCCCAACATGGGTTTTTCACAACCAACACACAAACAAGTCTCCCACTACTAATAGAGGTTGAAGTGGATAATCTTCCTCTTACCAAAAGAGAAAACAAGCAAAGAAACTTCCTTGAAACTCATTGTAAATTCGACCTCCACCTTCAAGAAAATCCTAAGGACATCAAACTCACAAGAATCACAATCAAAGCTTGAAAAAGGCATCCATGATCACCAAAGTGACCATGGATCACGAAAATGAGATAGTGTTAAAGGTCAAAACGTGTTTACCCATTTGCTAACCGCAAGTGCACGGGTCGCACAAGTAATACAGTTACAGAGTAAGAGATCGTTCCCACGAGGATAATTTTATTTCCAATGCTAAGTATTAACCGATAGCTTACCTAATTCTATTCAAGAACATAAAAATGGATAAGAGTAAAGAAAGTAAAAACATAAAGCAATAAGGATAAACGGTTAGAGTTTAGGGAAATCCTTCTTCACCCTTTACATCAACTAACAACAAGCAATCCTCCTCATATATATAAATGCAATGATTATGTTAGCTTGAGAATCAACAGTAGCTAAACGCCTATGTCTAGGTCATCTAACCATGGTATCATTTGCCCAACTCACTAAGTGTCCTTGAGAGCTAACACAAAATCCACACTTTAAGGTCTATTCTCAAACACTTGCTATGCATGGCTAATAGGTATATGTCTATCCCATTAGCGAATCAACTCATCCCGCCATTGGAATAGAATCGAACATGCATCAACCATACATACGATCTCAAACCCAAATCCCTATGTCTAGGTTCATTAGATTCTATCAAATCACTCAAATGTTGGCCAAACATTCAAGAGCATTAAGATCAATATGATTGAACAAAAGCAAAGATCCAATGTAGAAGAACAAATCATTAATATTAATAAAAGGATTCAAAGTCATCCCTAAATAAAGCTTAGCTATACAATGAACATGAGAACAAATTACAAAATACATGCTCAAGAAATGAGGAAGAGGAGAAAAGAGAGAAGGAGAAAGCATTATGGATTTCGCCATTGAAGCTCGGATCCTCCTCCAAGAGAAAGAGGGCTTCCATCCTTAGCTTCCCAAGCTCCATCTCCACCTCCAATGGAGTTCTAGCCGTAGCCTCTAACCCAGAAAACTAAAAACCTAAAAACCTAAAAGAGAAAACTTGAGAGAGAGCGAAAGGGTGCGTGAAAAACTAAATAAATAGGCTCAGCTCGCCAACGCGCGCCGCGGCGTGGACATTCCCACGCCTCGGCGCAGAGCTCTCTGCCCTATCAGTATATGGCTGGCTGAGGCCTTTGCGCCGCGGCGTGAACTTGTACACGCCGCGGCGTGGACATCTGAAATGCCTCCTTGGCTTCTTTCCTCCAATGTCGGGCCTTGGCTTGCATCAATTTGTCTCTTTTGAGCCCTTCCTGCATTAGATAAAGCACCAAGTTAAATATAATTGCGAGTTTACTTAATCAATCAACAAATATGCACAAATTGCTCAACAACATAAAGGAAGGTATCCAAATGACATTTAACGAATATAAGCATAAAACCTTCCAAATATGCCTAAGAATAAGGACCAAGCATGCCGTGAAGCATAAATATGGAGCATAAATAACTACATTCTATGGAGTTATCACACCCCCAAACTTAAGATGTTGCTAGTCCTCGAGCAACACAAGGTATGACTAAGAAAACTCACTTTGACAATTCCTGCTCACATGCATTCAACAATGATAAATTCAATTTTCTTTTAACCATAACTAGTGCACAATGATTATAATGGCCCTCAAAGAATGCGTATGCCTCACAGTTAAGTTCAACCCTTACAAAATCCTTAACATGCCATCAATCAAGCTTCCACTCATGCACTTGACATCTCTCACAAACATGCAAGCTCAACTTATCTTTTTCAAATCATGCTTATCCGGATAAGTTTATGAACCTACTCATGGATACAAATCAAGATTCCACAAAATTGTAGCACAACTCTCTCTCCACTAATGTAAATCACACATGATTGAGGATCAAAAGGGACTTTAATAGCTTATAATGTACGGCCAAGGTGATGAGGTGAAGAACAAAAGGGAATGAAAAACATACAAACATTGAGAAACATAACATAATATTTCAAGACTTGAGTCACTACAACAAGGGTATACAAAATGAAACAAATAACACTATTCAGAACCACTCGATGCTTTTTTCATTTATGCTTTCTTTCTTTCATTTGTTTTTCTTTTCTTTTCTTTTCTTTTTCTCTTTTTGTATTTTCTTTTTCTTTAACAAAAATAACTTTTTGTGCAACAAACGGTTCCTTCCAGCCACTTTTGTATTGAACAACATAAATACCCTAAACCTTGGACTCAAGTGAAGAAATAACATATCATGCAACCAACAAACATAAAGGGAAGGAAAAGATTACAATGCTTTCACATGCATTAGAATGGTTACAAGGTAGGAAATATGAGGGTGAAAGAAGAACATAGAAGGCCAAACAATTATAAGGCTTCAAAAGGGGACCTAGGGATATAATCATTTGAGGGTAAGCTTGAAAGGCTCAATCGGTCCAAACAATGCCCTAATCATTTCCTCAACCATGCACAATCTAAGATTTCGCCTCAAGAGAGTTGCAAAACAATTTCAAGGATAGTAGAAATCATCCACATGCATAATCCATAAACATTCTCTAGACAAACACTCAAATCTTTCCAAAGTTAAACAAGCATCTAAGTGAGAAACACATCATGCATAAAAACAAACAAGATTGCTTAAGCATGCTTCAAGATCGCAAATGGTTTCACAACAGAATTGAGGACAATTGTAAGCATTTATATCATTGACCAACCATCACACACTAGCAAATAGCATAAAGTCATGCATTCAAAAGATTCATCATTTTCCATTTCAGGATGCATAACATCGTGTAGAGAATGTTGAAAATTGAAACTTTTATCAACAGCCCACTAGTAATAGCCAAAATAGGATATACTCATGAAAGCATAATGACCATCACTACCACATACTTAAAGTATCAAAACATGTGTACACATTAAGCATTAAGGGTGAAAATATGCAATGATACTCCCCCAAACCAAAGTGAATGTGTGTTCTTGGTGTTCATGGTTTATAGGATTACAAAAAAGCAAACTAGAACACTATTAAATAAAGAAAAACCCAAAACAGGGGCCACGCCGCGGCGTGAAAAGTTCACGCCTCGGCGTGGAGCGCTACGGTGAGTGTTCCGATAGGCGAGAGTGGGTCCGCGGCGTGGACATTCTCAGCCGCGGCGTGAGAACCCAAATCCTCTCCGCCGGTGGTTGGTGCTCCATTTTGGCCCCAAGCACCTCCAAAACATGTCTAAAAGTTTAAAACACAAAATATATAACAAAAGCATAACAATAACACAAAATCAAACTATAACTACTTATCTAAACAAACCAAAAGCAAAAGCATAAAAACATAAATTAAAACTATTTACAACAACAAAACATAAAAAACTTGAATTAGAACTAAGCAAACTCATTGTCAATATTAGCAATACGGAAATAATGCCTTATCCCCGGCAACGGCGCCAAAAACTTGTTAAAGGTCAAAATGTGTTTGCCCATTTGCTAACCGCAAGTGCACGGGTCGCACAAGTAATACAGTTACAGAGTAAGAGATCGTTCCCACGAGGATAATTTTATTTCCAATGCTAAGTATTAACCGATAGCTTACCTAATTCTATTCAAGAACATAAAAATGGATAAGAGTAAAGAAAGTAAAAACATAAAGCAATAAGGATAAACGGTTAGAGTTTAGGGAAATCCTTCTTCACCCTTTACATCAACTAACAACAAGCAATCCTCCTCATATATATAAATGCAATGATTATGTTAGCTTGAGAATCAACATTAGCAAACGCCTATGTCTAGGTCATCTAACCATGGTATCATTTGCCCAACTCACTAAGTGTCCTTGAGAGCTAACACAAAATCCACACTTTAAGGTCTATTCTCAAACACTTGCTATGCATGGCTAATAGGTATATGTCTATCCCATTAATAATCAACTCATCCCGCCATTGGAATAGAATCGAACATGCATCAACCATACATAAGATCTCAAACCCAAATCCCCATGTCTAGGTTCATTAGATTCTATCAAATCACTCAAATGTTGGCAAACATTCAAGAGCATTAAGATCAATATGATTGAACAAAAGCAAAGATCCACACAAACTCAGAGAAGAACAAATCATTAATATTAATAAAAGGATTCAAAGTCATCCCTAAATAAAGCTTAGCTATACAATGAACATGAGAACAAATTACAAAATACATGCTCAAGAAATGAGGAAGAGAAAAGAGAAAAGAGAGAAGGAGAAAGCTTATGGATTTCGCCATTGAAGCTCGGATCCTCCTCCAAGAGAAAGAGGGCTTCCATCCTTAGCTTCCCAAGCTCCATCTCCACCTCCAATGGAGTTCTAGCCGTAGCCTCTAACCCAGAAAACTAAAAACCTAAAAACCTAAAAGAGAAAACTTGAGAGAGAGCGAAAGGGTGCGTGAAAAACTAAATAAATAGGCTCGGCTCGCCACGCTGGACATTCCCACGCCTCGGCGCGGAGAAATATGGCCTAGGCCTTTGCGCCGCGGCGCGTGAACTTGTACACGCCGCGGCGTGGACATCAAAATGCTCTCAATGTCGGGCCTTGGCTTGCATCATCTCTTTTGAGCCCTTCAATTAGATAAAGCACCAAGTTAAATATAATTGAAACTTAAATCAACAAATATGCACAAATTGCTCAACAACATAAAGGAAGGTATCCAAATGACATTTAACGAATATAAGCATAAAACCTTCCAAATATGCCTAAGAATAAGGACCAAGCATGCCGTGAAGCATAAATATGGAGCATAAATAACTACATTCTATGGAGTTATCAGATAGAAAAAGGAGAAAGCTATGAACTTTTACCTCAAAGTCTCCAACTTTAAAGCTTGATGGAGGAAAACGAAAATGGTGGATTTTAGTGGTGGTCACAAAAGAGACAATGTTCTAGGTGATGAGAAATGGTAGGAAATGAGGTTAGTTGAATAAAAAAGCTTAGATGGCTAACAATGGTGGTCTTGGCCGTGTGGGTGGTGAGAAAATGGAGAGGAGAAATGTTGAGTTTTTGAAGATGATCACCAAAGAGAAATGCCTTAGGATGATGAGAGGAAGCAAGAAATGGAAGTAGTTTTAGCAAGCTAATGGAGATGGTCTCCAATGGTGTTGATGTCGTGGAGAGGAGAAGAGAGAAGGAGGAGGAAAGCTTGAGAAAATGAGAGAAAAGAAATGTAAAGAGAGAAAGTGATAGTAAGGTGAATGGTAGCTTTTGGGGTTTGAAATTAGAAATGGAAAATAGTAAAGTGTAAAGTTAATTTTTTTAGCTCCCAAAATGGCCTCATGGTCGTGGAGTGTGTGTGAGAGAGAAGAGGGAAATTGGCTTCTCCAACAAGCCAATAGAAAGTTGCTAAGAAGCTTCTCCAAAGCTTCTTCAAGAAGCCAAAACTTACCTTTTTGAAAAGTCAACGATGATGTCATCAAGGTGATGTCATTTAAAGTGAACACTCTAGAAAAGATGATTAACACTCTACTAGAACTATTATCTAGTGAACAAAAGTTACAGTTAATAAAAATAGTATTTATTGTTCATCGGATAATTTCACGGTACAGCGACTTCATTTATCAGATAAAATCTCAAAAAAATATAAATTTCGTAAACTGTGCCCGACCTCGGGTTTAGTAAGATCTCCCGTCGATGTTTCCACAGTTCAAGGTTTACCAGCCTCGGAAAAAATATTTCATTTTTTCAGCTCCGCTCATCGTGCACGCAAAATCGAGAAATATATTAAAATAATCAACAGTTCTGAAAAAATTTAGAAAAATTCACAAAAATTATAAATATTATAAAATAATTATTTGTCATGAAACAAATAATTTTTGGGGTGTTACACCAGCTCTGCTCAGCGCGCATGTAAAACGAGGAATATATTAAAATTAAAATATTCATCGTTTCAGGAAAAATCCACAAAAATTCACAAAAATCACAAATATTATAAAATGATTATTTATCATAAAACAAACAATTTTCAGGGTGTTACACTCTGTCTCTCCACCTGCCTCTCTCTTCAGTTATTTGGAGGCACCAGACTGGTTTTCTTCATAGTGTGGTTGGATATGCAAGAATGTCATCCCAGCAAAGAGGAAAACCCTCTAGGAGTAACTTATGGTGATTTACTTTCTCGGACTTGCTTTGCGAAGAGGTAGTCGATGTTGGCCTTTATTGTCACTATGAAGGAGGCAGGGAAGAAGAAGTGGAGTGCCTTCATCCTGTTCCGGTAAAGAGAGTGGAGGAACTGTGGATGTGACAATGCAGCAGGGTGCTTCTGCCGTGTTGTCAGTTTCGTCCTTAAGCTCTCCTACGAACATTATTTTCATTTTCCTTTTAGTGTACTTTTCTTTCTTCTCCTGTGGAGGTTGACGATGTATGGAATGAAATCAATAAAATTTTTCTTTCCGAGAATTTGTTTTGCATGTCCAAAATTTTCTGTTTCTGTTTTACATTACTCGAGGTGAGTCCAAAGCTTACCCTAGAGCTATATTAAGCTGCCCCCAGTTTGGTCTTTGGTTGTTGGTACAACAAAATGGCAAATTTTAACTCTTACCCCTGGGGTCGATATCCCAAATTGGGTGAAGAGTTTTATCACAGCCTTTTGAAGTCAACCGACCTTTATTAGGGGTATCGTAGTTTGCGTTAGTACTTCACGCCTGTAATGAATATTATTGAAGCAAATGGGTTCAAGAAAAACTTTTGCACTCCACGATGGACTCCTGGAGTTGGTTTACTGAAATTCTTAATTTGAGGTCTTTGAAGACTTCGGCTCCAGAAACGAATCAGGTCTTTAGTGATTTAACGACTCCGTAACTGACCAAGGTGGTCCACTAAATTCCGTGATCGGTGGAAGATTTCTAACATGAATTGATAAACTCTATTGAGGCTGCGTGTCCCTTAGCCTGCTGTGCAACCATCCCCTCAACTGTCATGACAGTTATGAGTGACACGTGGTGTGCTCTAATTATGTGGACGTGTATAGTGCCCCGCGCACCATAAAGAGTATCTTTCAAATTTTGGATTATCGAGATCGAAATGTCCCCTAACCGTCTGGTCCCTATTTATAGGGGTTTAGGGGCTTTGGCTATTTTCATTATTCCTTGTCACTATTCCTTTCTTAAAATCTGTGGTTTAAGGCGAGCAATATTCTGCATCGGTAAAGGATAGTCTCAGCGTTTCTTTCAGCACTTTGGCTTTTCAGAAACTTGACTTTCCTCATTTTTTAAAGGTACTTACTTTCTCTCTATGTCATGCATGTATATTTTATTCCGTGGGTGGTCATGTACTCCTTTAATGGAGCACACTTTCTCCTAATTCTTTTTTGAGCAAAGGGTGGGAGTGTTGTTTTCCCCCTTTTAATGGTATTGCCCTATGGAGCACTTTCTCCCTCGCACTTCATGCGGCAAAGATGTCTTTCTGAGATTTTAGCCTTAGAGGGTGCGGAGGCCAGTGCGTGGTTGCGAGCAGTCCTCTCTGTTTGCCCATTTCTGTGTTTGAATCTTTAAATTTAATTGATTCTAACCACCGGCCTCTGTGTGTTTCCAGGAGCTCAAATGGCTAGAAGAAGAGTGGTTAGACTTGAAGAATCGGTTCCAAATGCTTCTCTAGTCCCAAAAGGAAGAGAGCTGGTAGAACAAGAAGTGGCCATAGAGAATGCAATCCGTATTCACCGTGGTCCGAGACTAGTATACCCCTAGGTTACGGATGATGCCTATGACCGGGTATCCCGTTTCCAATCGAAGGAACTTCTCTATGGGCTTAAAAGCTATCTGGTGTTGACCAAGGGGAAGAATAGGGACCACAAGTTTCAAATCCCGTCCCTGAAAAACGAAAGGGTGTGTTCTACCTGTCAGGCAGGGGAACACTTCACATACATGTACGAGGACTTCTTCGTTAGGTTTGGACTTCGAATTCCTTTTAGCGACTTCCATATTGCCATTCTTTGGACTTTGAACACTGCTCCGACCCAAATTCACCCAAATGGTTGGGCCAACATCATGGCTTTTGAAAGGAATATGCCGATTGGTTGGGTTGCGATGCTCAGATAAAGCATTTTTTTATTTCCATACTCAGTATTCTGGTCATGGTGCTAAGGCCCCTAAAAAAACTTGGCTCTCTATCTAGTCATGGCAAGGGCGGAAGGTCTTCCTTCCATATCGGAGAGTGATAACGATATCAAAGAAAAGTTCTTTAAGTTGATGGCGGCTCACGGTGTGTGCCCTTTTTGGTTGGGTGGCGACAGGGAACCGACACTTAGTCTGTAATGGAATCCGGGGGCGTGGAGCATTCCCACTCAGTTATTCAATAGGGAAGCAAGTCATTTGAATGACAAGGAGCTTGAATGCGTTGACTTCTTCGAAATGTGAGCCGAAGAGATTAATTTGATTAGGCCCAAAGACATATTGGATACCTTGGATGATGAGACTATTTGGGTTATATTAGGTAGTTTAGGCCATTGTCCAAATATTAATTTACGTGCTTAATATTTTTTATAATACCTCATGGCAACATTATAACTCTGATCCTCTGTTATTTTTGCAGAAAGTTTGGAGGATGTCAACCGGGAATGCCTTGGCAATTCTTGAAGCCTTCAAGGCCAAGAATGCAACTGAGCCGTTGGATCCTCTAGCAGATGCTGTTGCAACTTCTTCGCCCCCACCAACTAAAGTCTCGATGGTGGACAGGGAGCCTATCTAGGTGGAGGACTCTCCTCAAGCTATTGAGTCACGTAAGAGAAAAGTAGTGGAGGATGGGTCGTTAGGTGGCTGAGATAAGAGGGCGGCAGTCAATGAGGTCAGCGGTCCAATCAGTTTATACCATGAAGAATCAGACCCCCGAGAGTTCATCGATTATAATCTCCTGAATGATCAAGTGACAAACCACCTTGCCCTTCGTAGCACGAAGGATACTTTTGTATGGTTTGAGACTTTTGGTCTCTATTTTGTTGCCGAAACTCGGTATTTGGAGTAAGTCTGTGAAGAGCATGAACGAGAGATGACGTAGAGGATAGAGAGAGGTGAAAACTAAGCTCTTAAGGCCATGGAGGACACCATGAAGGCCAAAAGTGATGTCGAGACCCGGGTTTGAGAATTGGAGCGGGAGGTGGGTGCCCTAAAAGATGCTGGGAAGCAGAAAGACTCTAGCTTGGCTAAGTTTAAGAGATACATAGCCGTTCTTTAAACTGAGAATGAGGGTCTTCGTGCCAAAGATAGGTGATCCGATGTCGAGATTAAGTCATCGCGAGATGATGTTCAGAAGCTTGTCACCGTTTGCACTAATATCATTGGGGAGCAATTTCAAAACACAATTGATCAAGTCCAGCTCTTTAATCCTAGGGTGGCTCTGGCCTTGGGTGGCCTGGATTCCGAGAATGTGGTACAGGATGGGCACCTTGTGCAACCTACGGTTAATCCAACTGTTGCTGAAACTTTAACCGCAATGGCCATTGATTAGGGAACAACCAGAAGTAGGGAAGTGTTTTGTTTTGATTTTCACTTTTGCCCCCTGCGTGGGGTTTATTGACTTTATAAGGACTATTACCCTAGTTCTCTAGGTTTTAAATTTTCCTTTATTTTGCTTTGCCTTGCATGCTTGTTTATTTTCATGGTTTATCTTGGGTCCAAAGCCCTTCGTGAACTTGTACGTTGTTTGTTCATTGGAAACCGTGGTCCGAGTCCAACGCCCTTTTGTGGACTTGTAAGGTCTCTCATGGCTTTAATTTAAATGAGGCCTTGTCTGGGATCTGACACCTTTTGAAGGCTTGGGGATCCCCTTGGGACTTTGACATAAAAGAAACCTTGTATGGGGTCAATTACCAATCAATTTGGCTTTTAAGATCCCTCTTGACCTTGGTATAAATAAAGCCTTGTCTAGGGTCCGTCACCAATCATTTGGGTGTTTGGGATCCCTCTTAACGTTGGCATAAATGAAGCATTATCTGGGGTCTGTCACCAATCATTTGGGTGTTTAGGATCCCTTTTAACCTTAGTATAAATAGTCCTTGCTGAGGTCTTTTGTGCATGAGGTTTAGTATGAGAATTTTCCCAAGACTCAGGATTTTTCTACCGGACAACCTTTTCAACACAAGACACTCTCGGGGGGTACCATGGTAGTCTGTCCATGCTAAAATGATCTTAGAGTAGAATAAAATATCACTTTATTTTATTAACTCGAGGAAAGACTAAGGTCCATACAAAATGTTTTCGTAGTAATTGGGGTAGATTAAACATGAAGTAAACTAAGACTAGGCCTTAAAAGACACTTAGCTATAGTACTTTCTAAGTTTTTCTGCATTCCAGAAGTTCTTTATTGGCTTGCCTATTATCGTCTCGATGGTGTAAGCTCCTTTGCCAGTGCTGATCACAATGTGGTTGGGGCCTTCCCAATTAGGGGCTAACTTCCCTTAGGAGGCGTTCTTTCCTCTGATGTCAGCCCTGTGGAGTACAAGGTCGCCTAGCTAGAATCTTCTGGGGATGACTTTTAGGTTGTAGCATGTTGCCATCCTCTGTTTGATGGCGGCGTCGTGTATATAGGTGACACACCTTCTTTCTTCTAAGAAATCTAAGTCCTCCTTGATCAGTCCGGGGTTACTATCTGCTGAGAAATATTGGAGACGTCAATTAGGTTCTCCTATTTCTACTGGGATCATTGCCTCACATCTATAGGTGAGCTTAAAGGGAGCCTCACCTATTGTAGAATGAGGTATAGTCCGGTAGGCCCAAAGGACGTGGTCTAGCTATTCAGCCCAGTTTCCCTTGGCTTCATCCAACTTCATTTTGAGTCTGCGCATAATAACCTGGTTGGCAGCTTCAGCTTACCCATTTGTCCAGAGGTTTTCTACAGCGCTACAATGATGTTTGATTTTCAAACCAGTGAGTAGTTCTTCAAACCCTTTGTCCTTGAACTACGTCCCGTTATCTATCATAATGGATTCTGGGATTCCAAACCTTGTAATGATGTGGCGCCATGTGAACTTTTGGATTCTAGCCGAGGCAATAGTGACTAGAGGTTCGGCCTCAATCCATTTAGTAAAGTAGTTCATTGCTACTACCAAAAACTTTAGTTGTCCGGGTGCTTGAGGGAAAGAGTCTAGAATATCCATACCCCACCTGTAGAATAGCTAGGGTACGGTTGTTGTGGAGAGTTCCTTGGGTGGAGCATGATAGTGGTCTGAGTGGCGCTGGCACTTGTCACAAACGTGTGCTATTGCTTAGGCCTCCATTGTGGGCCAATAATAACCAGCCCTAAGAGCTTTCAACGCTAGGGTTTTGCCTCCCAAATGGTGCCAACAGCTCCCTTCATGGATCTCTGCTAATACATACGTTGCTTCTTTAGGGGCCAGACATTTGAGAAGAGGTGAAGAAAATCATCGCCGGTATAACTGCTCATCGTAGATGGTGTACCAGACAATAGTTTTAATCAGCTTAGAGGCTTCCTTTGGGTCTTCAGGTTGGATACCGAACTGCAAATACTTTACGATAGAAGTGATCACCGTGGGCTTTGAATTTTCAATCTGGAAAATGGTTGAAACTATGATTGAAGGCTGGGCTAAGGTCTCTTGGACCATTGAACGATTGTTCCCCAGGCTCTTCGTGCTGGCCAACTTTGATAGGAGGTCGTCCCTTGAGTTTTGTTCTCAGGGGATGCACTTTACCTTGACTATTCAAAAGCCCTTAAGGAGTCCTTGTACCTTAGCTAGATATCTCTGTAAGATGGGTTCTTTAGCTTGGTAGTCACCCTTGATCTGGGACGTCACAAGTTGGGAGTCACTACAAAGTGTGATCCTTGTTGCACTTAGTTCCTTGACCATCACCAATCCAGCAATGCATGCTTCGTATTCTGCCTAGTTGTTCTAAGTGGGGAAACTTCAGGGAGCTTTCGATCGTCATGCCTTTTGGACTTTTGAGGATTACCCGGGCGCCACTTCCCTTAGGGTTAGAGGATCCATCGATGAACACTGTCCACAACACTCCCTCAGGGTCACAGGGGTCCGATGTAAGCTTGACAAGGAAGTTTGACAGTGCTTGTGCTTTAACTGCTAGTCTAGGCTCATATAAGATTCCGAACTCAGAGAGCTCGATGTACTAAGCAATTATCCTTCCTGCTAGGTTCTGTTTAAGTAATATTTATCTGATTGGCTGATCCGTCCTTACTACAACTGGATGACATTGGAAGTATTGCCTTAGTCTCCTGGCTGTGATGACTAGAGCAAATGTGACCTTCTCAATCTTCTAATAACGGAGTTCAGGGCCCTGCAGCACCTTGCTCACAAAGTAGACCAGCTTCTGGCCTTCAGCAATTTCTCATATTAGAACCGAACTGATGGCTTCTTCATGAACAAAAAGGTATACATATAAAGTCTCTCCAGGTTCCAACCTAGTCAGGATAGGGGGAGATGACAACAGACTTTTAAGAAACGTGAAGGCGTCCTCACACTCTTGGGTCCACTTGAAACTCGTCCCCTTTTTTAACAGTATAAAGAAGGGGAGGGATTTATGAGCAGCTTTAGCGAGGAAGCGTGTTGATGAACCTACAAAAATTTATATTTTTATAGTTCAAAATCTTGAGCTTTCATCCTCTTTTAATCTTTTTCTTTTAGTTTGGTTCTCAAGTTTTATTATATTTTTATTATTTTAATTGAGTTCTTATTACATGTTTTTATGTGTTTTTGTTAGGTGTTTACATATGGAAAAAACTGGACACTTGAGTGATGAAGAAAAGTTGAAAAATCAAGTTACGTGAGCCAGCGCTTGAGTGCTGGAATCCCATTACTTGAGCGCGCGTTACGCACTGGAGAGTTCTACTTAAGTGAACCAACGCTTGAGCGTTGGACAGTCAGCGCTTGAGCACTGATTGCGAATACTGCACCATGATTTAAGTGACTCAGCGCTTGAGCCATGGAAACTGAGCGCTGAACGCATAACAGAACACGCTGAATTCTTTTTAAATGGAAAAGTTACACCAAATTGAAGAGGTGTGGAGACACTTGGACAGAATGCAACATCCGTCAAGAGACACAAACCCTCATGTGGTGTGGACGCAATTAGGCTTGAAGATTAGGAATTTTCTTCAACCTTTCCACTTTTCTATAATGAAATTTGTCATATTCTTCCATTTGTGTTTTTCTTTTTCTATGCGTATCTAAACCCTTTTTCATTAAGGTGATAATGGATCTTGTTCTTGGATGATGTAAATTTTTTTATGGGTTTAATTAATGTTTCTATTTCATGATTTATGTGTTTATTTCTTTTCTTAATTTTTTTTAAATTTGACAAATTTGGGAATGATTTTTGAGTTTATGTATGATTTAAAAAAATTTGCATAAACCTAGAACTTGTGATAAACATCATAATTTCTGCAATCGCTAGGAATAAACGTTGTGGGTTGTGTGGTCTTTCTTTTAATTCCTTCGTTCTTGATAATGTCTTTCTATTTAAGATTAGACTAAGGGATTAATTAATTCTAAATAGTGTACAAGGATTAATATACCAAGGGATTAGATATTGATAAATTTTAGGAATTGACCATGAATCATTGGAATAGGACTTGATTAAACTAATATTTGACTTTACATTTAAAGAGTTCAAGTGAAATTTGACCCCTAACATTTTTATATCATTATTTTTTAACTCAACTCAATTAATTAAATTTCTCTTTTGTTATTTTTTTTATTCTTTCTTTTTATTATTTTTACCAACTCTCTTTTTGATAGCTTGAATAATACTAATTTGACGAATTTAATAATTAATAGCATAATCCTTGTGGGACTATACTTTTACTCACATTTTATTACTTTTGCGATTCGGTGCACTTGCCGATTTCACTTCACTCATATATTAATCTATTAAGTCAAGTACTTGTTCATAAGTAGCACTGTCTAATAGAAATAATAGTTCAAAATGAAAGATTCAATCTTATAGCACTAATAGATTCAGGAGCGGATATGAATTGTGTTCAAGAAGGATTAATACCAACCAAGTATTATGAAAAGACCAAAGAATCATTAAGTAGTGCAAGTGGATCAAAATTGTTTATTAATTACAAATTAAATAATGCTAAGATTTGTAAAGAAAAAGTTTGTTATAAAATATCTTTTTTATTAGTAAGAAATATATCTAAACAAGTAATTCTAGGAACTCTCCTTTTATCATTACTATATCCTTTCTCTGTAACAGAAAAGGGGTTAGTATCTAAAGCCTTAGGAAAATAAATTTGTTTTGAATTCCTAAAAGCTCCTCAAGTTAAAGAATTAATCTTGTTCAAGAATTTGTGATTTCAAAAATAAATCTAATTCAAAGAAAAATAAAATAGATCAGCATGTTAAGCAAAGAAATCTAGTATAAAAGAATAGAAGAATAAATTAAGAAGCCGCAGGTTCAAGAATAAAAAATTTACAACAAAAGTTCATAAGCGAGGTTTGTAGTGAATATCTAAATACTTTCAAAGATAGGAAAAGATATATAGTAAATCTATCCTATGAAGAAGGATTTAAAGAAATTAATATACTAACAAAAGTAAGGCCAATTCAAATGAATCAATAATATCTAGAATTTTGTAAAAAAGAAATCCAAGAGTATCTTGATAAGAAGTTAATAAGACCCAGCAAATCTCCATGGGGTTATGCTGGATTCTATGTTATGAATGTTTCAGAAATAGAAAGGGATGCTCCAAGATTAGTAATCAACTATAAGCCTTTAAACAAGGTCTTAAGGTGGATAAGGCATCCAATCCCAAATAAAAAGGACTTGGTCAACAAAGTTCATAATGCTGCTGTATTTTCAAATTTTGATATGAAATCTAGTTACTATCAAATAAAGGTAGCCGAAGAAGATAGGTACACAACTACATTTGCATTACCCTTTGGTTATTACGAATGGAACGTAATGCCTCAAGGATTAAAAATGCTCCAAGCAAATTTCAATATATAATGAATAACATCTTGAACCTTTATACAAAATTCACCATAGTATATATAGATGATGTACTGGTCTTCTCTAACTCAATCGATCAACACTTTAATCATTTAGGAAAAAATTTCAATATTATAAAAGAAAATGGATTAGCAATCTCAACTAAGAAAATGACATTGTTCCAAACCAAAACTCAATTTTTAGGTTTAAAATTCATCAAGGAACAATTGTTCCCATAGATAAGCCAATAGAATTCTTAGATAAGTTTCCAAATGAAACTAAGGATAAGAAACAACTTCAGAGATTCTTAGGATGTGTAATTATGTAGCAGATTTTATTCCTAATATTAGGATAATTTGTTTACCCTTGTTCAAAAGATTGTGAAAGGATCCTCCAACGTGAGATTCTATTATGACTGCTGCAGTTAAACAGGTTAAGAAAGTGGTCAAAATCATTCCTTGTTTAGGACTCCCTGATCTAGATGTTTCCTTAGAAGTAGAAATAGATATCTCTGATTTAGGGCACTGAAGAGTGCTTAAACAGATTCTTCTTGAATCTTTTAAAGAGCAAGTGGTAAAATATTTTTTTTGGAATATGGCAACCAGTTCAAAAAAAAGTATAACACTATTTAAAAAGAAAATTTATCTATAGTACTACGTATCACAAAATTTTAAAACAATTTATTCAACAAAAAGTTTTTATTAAAAACTGATTGCAAAACGGTGCCAAGCGTCATTCAAAAAGATGTAAAGAATTTAGTTTCCATACAAATATTTGTCAGATGACAATCATTGTTGTCTTGCTTTGAATTTGATGTTCAACATATTAAGGGAAATGATAATCATTTTCCTGATTTTCTAACTAGAGAGTTCTTGCAGGAAAAAAATGAATCCTAGTTCCTCATCAAGATCATCATCTTCTCGATCAAAATCAAAAGGTACTAAAATTATCCTAGATCATTATTCAAAGTTCAACATAGAGATCGACACTAAGATCAATACTGGTAATCGACCCAAAATAGTGGGTCATCCACCCAAACAGGATCATCTATCCTAACCCTTTCTTCTTCCACTCCAGTTCAACTAATAAGACTATCATCTTCCCAAACACCTATTCAAAATAAATTCAAAGCCCTTACTTGTCAATAGATTTTGGTAATTACCCCTCCAAAACCAGTTCAAAAATCAAAACAATTATATCTTTTATTGGCCAATAGCCCAACCATAAAAGAATGCAGACATATAAGAAAAATATTATGGAACCTTTGTTTACCATAGAATCTAAGTGTTTCTTCCCAAAAGTAACTCCCAGAGAATTGTTCAACATGCCTTACCCCTAAATTGGCATTTTGTTCCTTATGACTCTCTAAAAAAAGATAGAACATTTTTTGAATTAATCCTCCTAATACCAAATCCATAAAACTCGAGCATCATCACTACAATCCAGAGAACCCTAACTACATAAAGTTCTCGAAGGTCAAAATTCTTAATGTCCTCAGTCCTAGAGAATGGAATCAAGTGCTCCACACTCTAATTTTTTTTCAATAAAGTATGATCCTCAGACTTATACTTATTGGAATTATCAACATGTGTGGTATATGTAAATCAGACCTTAGTCACATTCCTGGTTCTTTTGGTTTCAAAAAGGATTGAAGGTTTTTCTATCATAGTTAGTAGATTGGCTTTGTGTCACCGGACCATGTATTGATATACTTCCTCAGCTAGTAAAGGAATTCTACAATCTTTTCAGAGAAAGGGCATATTTTCCAGAAAGATCAAGATTGTTTTAATTTTATACTCAATTCAGCATAATAAGAATCAACACTTTGGATTATAATTTTCATAAAAAATTTCAAGTTCAACATCCAACCTAGAGCGCTAGAGAATTTAGTGTCAAATGGTGGCCCGATTTTAACCTTAACATTGTCAACACCAGTACTATTAATAAGTGGTGTGAATCAAATCCCACCTTGTTAAGAAAAAACCACAAAAGGGTTCTAAATTTGAAAAACTCAAACATAAGCTAATTCAAGAATTAGCATATTCATCATACGAACATGAGCTTCTCCTGAAGCTCAAAACTACTATGTCCATATTCGAATCCACACACACACTACCAAGTGAAGAAAGGGACAACAATTATCTTCTAAATGAAGATGACTGCTATGAAGTAGACCTCTCTGACATGTGAAGGACTCTCTAAGGATCATGTGCAACATATTGTGTCCCTACATATCAAAAAGAGATTCTTCCATATGTGAGCAAGCATCTTTAAGGACAACGTGCAAACCATTTTGCCCTCCACCTTTCAAAAGAGATTCCTTTAGTACAATAATGCCAGACTTCAGCGTAGATGAAATCCAACTTCATCATGCAAGATCAATAATTTCATACTTCATTGAATTTGAAATATGAGGAACCTCATTTATAAAAGGAAAGCTTCTGCAGATCATTAAACATCGAAAAAATCACTACTATTTTCTGTTGCTATCTTCTGTACCCAAAATCTCTCAAAACCTTGTAATTTTAAATTTCTACTCCTTACTTGTAACGTTTAGAAAAGCACTTCGATCAACATTATGTAAATTTGTATCAACAAAGTGTAAGTTCAATATTTTTAATAAAAATTTATTTGATTCATATCACTGATCTATTTTTTATACATATTTTAAAAATTACTGTTGAGCTATGCCTCAATCCTATCGTTATATCTATATATATATATATATATATATATATATATATATATATATATATATATATATATATATATATATATATATGTATATATGTATGTATGTATGTATGTATATAATAAAAGCAATGTAATATCAATCACTCAAAATAAATAATACATGTCAACCAAACACTAAAAAGTGTCCAAAATAAAGGTTCAACATGATAAAAAGAAAATATCATAAATCTCAAACTCTTACTAACCAAGTACATCATAAGAACTCACAATGCCCATGTTCTCAATGTTCTTTTTAAATACCACAGGCCTAAGTCCTTTAGTTAAGGGATCAGCTAACATAGAAAATGTTTCAATATGTTCAACTATATAAATTTTTGTTCTTCAAAAGATCCCTGACAGTCAAATACTTCAATTCTAAGTGCTTAGAACCACTACTAATTTTATTATTTTTAGTGTAAAACACTACATCATTGTTATCACAGTAAATCTTCAATGGCCTAGCAATGGAATTAACAATATGAAGTCCTGTCACTAAATTTCTCATCCAAACAACATGAGTAGCAGCAACATAACAAGCAATAAACTCCGCTTACATAGTAAAAGAGACAATTATAGTTTGTTTCTTACTTTTTCAAGATATCGCACCCCCAACCGACATGAAAACATAGCTAGAAGTCAACTTCCTATCATCAGGGCACCTACCAAGATTTGAATCAGTATACCTTATTATCTCTACTTGTCAACTTTTCTATATACAAGCATATAATCTTTAGTTTTTACAAGTACCTTATCACTTTCTTTTCTTTGTAGCAATCCAATGATCATTCCTAGGATTAGACTGGTATTTGTCCAAAATGCCAACTATGAAAGCAATGTCAGACCTAGTGCATACCTGAGCATACATCAAACTCCCCAATGTATTATCAAAACATTTATCCTTCATCTCTACTCTCTCAAGCTCATTTTTAAGACACTAATCTTTGTTAAATCTATCAACTTTGACAATTGGAACATCTCCGGGTTTACAATTCTACATATATCTCTCAAGGACTCGATTAATGTAAGCCCTTCGAGATAACCTAAGAACACATTGAGATCTATCTCTATGAATCCCGATTCCTAACACAAAAGATGTTTCACCAAGATCTTTCATGTTAAAGAACCTTGTCAACATATGCTTGGTCTCATCAAGCAAACCAAGGTCATTGCTAGCAAGCAATATGTCATCTACATATAACACAAAGAAAATGAATTTGCTCCCACTGACCTTAAGGTGTATGTACTAATCAACCTTATTTTCTTTAAAACATAAAGAAGTCACTACCTCATTAAATTTTAAGTACCACTGTCTAGAAGCCTATTTCAAACCATAAATGGACTTTTCAATCTACAAACCAAGTGCTCATTACCATTTTCTTGAAAACCCATAGGTTGTTGCATGTACACTACCTCACTAAGATCACCATTCAAAAAAGTTATCTTGATATCCATTTGGTACAACTCTAAATCAAAGTGAGCTACAAGTTTCATAACAATTCTAAAGGAATCTTTAGTTGACATGAGTAAAATGCTCTTATTAAAGTCAATGCCCTCATTTTGAATAAATCCCTTAGCCATAACTCTAGCTTTAAATTTTTCAATCTTACCCATTGCATCTTTCTTTATTTTAAAACCCACTTGCAATTGATTAGCCTACAATTTTTAGGTAATTTAACAATCTCCCATACCTTATTATTAGTCATAGATTACATTTCTTCATTCATAGCATCTATCCACATATTGGACTGAGGATAAGAAACAGCTTCTTGATAATTCTTAGGGTTAATGACATCCCTAATATCATAAGCATCATCACTTAAATAGACCATATAAAGTCATTAGAAATGTCAGGTCTCCTCTGTCAGACTGACCTCCTCATAGGAATTTGCTTAATCGACTCAGTAGGTTGGGGAACCTTAATCGTAGCAGGATATCAATCACATTATCAACAAGAGGATGATTCACTAAGTTTTCAACTGGAAGTTAAACTCTAACAGGAGTAGAAGATGAGATACTATTATAAAAAACAAGCAATGGCAAAGAAATAGTTTTATGCAAATTCACATCAATATTATCATGTGAAACAACAGGGTCTACCATATCAATCAAGTTCCAAAAACTTAGCTTGTAAAGACTCCACAATTTTGGTGCCCATAATGCGATAATAGAACTGTACCCTTTCGCATGATCTAGATACCCAATGAAAAAATAATGACTAATTTCGGGGTCTATCTTTTTCTCTAAGAGATTATAAATATTAACTTCTACTGGGCAACCCCAGACACGAAAATGGTGCAAAGTAGGTTTTCTACTTATCCATAGTTCAAAAGATGTTTTTAGGATAGATTTTTCAAAACTCTGTTAAGTATGTAAAGGATTGTTTTCAAGGCTTCACCTTATAGAAATTTTGGCAAGTTACACCTACTCATCATGCTCCTCATCATATCTTTCAATGTGCGGTTACGCCTTTTGGCCACACCATTTTATTCAAGACTACCAAGCATGGTGTATTGTGGAACAATTTCATAATCTTGAAAGTATTTTACAAATGCTCCTATAACTTGCCTGTTCTGGACCGTGATCCGAGATCCCATATAGTTGGACCGACCTGGCATACGTATAACTGGACTCCGCCCTAAAAGACATAGCAAAGGCCTTGAAGGCAGTCCAGACCTCGGAGCCATGCACGTTGAGCAACATTGGGCCATAATATCAAGATTGCTAGTTACGTGCAGAGGATATATCCTTAAATATTTGTAACTATCAATCATCTACTTACGATATAGGACTCATAACTGCCTCAGATTGATAAGTAGTTCTCACATTAAAAGTTCTTAACTTATAGGGGTTCACCCCAATAATAATGGGAAGGTAATCCTTGCCAGGATACTAATCCTAAATACCTGTATTCAATACAGATTGCATGAGGATTCTATACACGCTCTATAAATACAAGACTAAGTAGCTTTAATCAGGTATCAGTAAATTACTCATCATATACTGCCTTACTTGTGCACAGTCTGACTTGAGCGTTGGAGTCCCTTTATAGGTACCCACCCCCCTGTTTTAACATGCTCGGCTGCTATTGCTCAAGGAGGGAACCACCACACACGTGCCTATCTCAAGTACCCTCTGAATCTACTTCAGAACATTGGTGTCATCTGTGGGAAACCCTAAACTTCTAATCCTATGCAACCATGGTAAACACACATCAACACTCAAAAAGGAACATTGCGCAACCTCCTGTGGAATAGAGACAGGAGCCAGCAGTGCAGCCCCCTCCTCAACCAGCTCCACCACCTGCGGCCGAAGCTTCAGCCATAAGAGACCAAGTACATATCTCCAAATGACTGCGCGATGGACATGAGACTTGACTTTCTGACGAAAATCCATACCCGTCGCATAGAAGGTCTGTCATGGATAGGCTCACCTGCCCTGGAGAAAGGACCAATAACGCCGCTCAAGTATCTAACGATCTAGTGTAATCACATCTAGGCCCTCTGAATAATGATAATGCTAACCATGCTTCTAGCCGAGCCCTTGCCCATTTTGAGATGATTAGAAACCGCCTCTAGGAACTGGTAGCCCAGCAAATGCAGCAACTTGATGAGCAACGCTGCATGTTGGATGACCAACGACAGCGGATGGACGAGTTAGAATGATCAGTACACGTGGAGAATGACCACAGAAGGAGGAATATGGCTAATGACTAGAGGAGGCCTCTGCGAGACGAAGATAGCCATATCGTTGAAAACAACACTCCAATTCTTGGCATCCAACAACAGCCCCTCTCGGATGAACTAATGGCGTACAAGATCCCTAGACCCTCTAATATCGAACAATATGATGGTATGACAGACCAACAATAATACCTTGACACCTACATTCATTCTATGCAGTTCCACGGGGGATCCCTAGAATTGCTATGTCGGACTTTCCCCCTCTTCCTAAAGAAAGGCGAGCTCACTGGGTTCTCTGGTGAGAAAATCACTCCAGTGGGCTATTTTGAAACATTCTTGACCCTCGAGGATAACAAAATCTACAGAACTGTCAAAGTCAGATTTTTTGTCTTAGATTACTCGTCTGCTTACAACATTATTCTGGGGTGACCTACTCTGAACAGTATTGCCGCTATAGTGTCCACCTCCCACCTGACCATGAAATTCCTTAACAAAAATAATGAGGTGGTCAAGGTCAAGGGCGACCAAATTGCGGCACACAAATATTATAATGAGAGCCTCAAGATCTGCAGGACTCCCAAGAAAGCAAAAGTACGTACGTCTAGCCTGGCCTCAGATCAAGTTAACATCCTTATGACCGAGTTGGATGTCAGGGAAGAAATTCAGGATACCAGATCCCAGCCAGAAGGAGAACTATATCCACTCTAATTAGGTGACAAGCCTGATCAAGTCACCCAGATAGGTGCAAATCTAGAAAAGGAGGAGAAACGCTAGCTGATAGAGCTCCTTCAACGAAATAAGGACCTATTTGCATGGACGTCCTCTGACATGCCTGGGCTTGACCCCGCTTTCGTCTGTCATCGTTTATTTATTAAACAGGATGCGAAGTCAGTCTCCTAGAAGAAGAGGAAAGTCAGTCCTGAAAGACAACAAATCATTGAGGAACAAGTCAAAGAACTACTCAATGCTGGATTCATCAGGGAAATATCTTACACCACTTGGCTCTCTAATATAGTCTTAGTGAAAAAGTCAAACGAAAAATGAAGGATGTGTATGAACTATACAGACCTGAATAAGGCACGCCCTAAAGATCCATACCCCCCCTCTCCAACGTTGACAAGTTAGTTGACAGCTCATCTGGCTTCTGGCTACTATCCTTTATGGACACCTACTCCGGGTATAATAAGATTCCAATATACCTTGGAGACGAAGATAAAACTGCTTTCATCACTGAAAAGGCAAGCTATTGCTACAGGGTTATGCCATTTAGCTTGAAGAATGCGGGAGCTACGTACCAGTGGATAATGAATAGAGTCTTTGAGGGTCAAGTGGGGAGAATACTTGAAGTATACATTGATGACATGATCGTCAAGACCCCGGAGTCTTGATCCCACACAGTCAACTTCGAAGAAGTATTTGCAGAAGTTAGAAAGCATAATATGAGGCTCAATCCTAAAATATGAGCAATCAGGGTCCTAGCCAAGAAGTTTTTGGGCTTCATGTTGACTCATCGCGGGATTAAGGCAAATTCAGACAAATGTCAAGCGGTGCTCGACATGTATAGCCCCCAGAATGTAAAGGAAGTTCAACAACTTACAGGGTAGATCGCAGCACTCATACGTGATGTGAAATCGGCAAGTGCACCGAATCGTAAAAGTAATAAAAAGTGAGTAAGAGTATCGTCCCATGAGGATTATGCTATCAATTACTAAATTCGTCAAATCGGCACTTTTCAAGCTATAAAAAAAGAGTTGGTAAAAATAATAAAAAGAAAAAATAAACAAAAATAACAAAAGCCAAATTAAATTAATTGGGTTGAGTTGAAAAATAATGATATGAAAAAGTTAAGGGTCAGATTTTACTTGAACTCTTTAAATGCAAAGTCAAATATTGGTTTAAACAAGTCCTATTCCAATGATTCATGGTCAATTCTCAAAATTAATTAATATTCAATCCATTGGTATATTAATCCCAAATATTCAATCCTCTAACACTGTTTAGAATTAACTAATCATTTATTCTAATCCCAAATAAAAAGGCATTATCAAGAACGAGGGAATTAAAAGAAAGACCACATAACCACAACGTCTATTCCTAATGATTGCAGAAATTATGGTGTTTATCACAAGTTCTAGGTTCATGCAAATTTTTCCAAATCATACATAAACCCAAAAATCATTTCCAAATTGGCCAGATTTAGAAAAATATTAAGAAAATAGATAAACACATAAATCATGAAATAGAAACATTGATTAAACCCATAAAAGAATTTACATCATCCAAGAACAAGATCCATCATCACCCTAACGAAAAAGAGTTTAGTTACATATAGAAAAAGAAGAACGCAAAAGGAAGAATATGACAAATTTCATTATAGAAAAGTGAAAAGGTTGAAGAAAATTCCTAATCTTCAAGCCTAATTGCGCCCATACCACACTAGGGTTTGTGCCTCTTGACGGATGTTGCGTTCTGTCTAAGTGTCTCCACACCTCCTCAATTTGGCGTAATTTTTTCCATTTAAAAAGAACCCAGCGTGTTCTATTACGCATTCAGCGCTCAAGGGCTCAGTTTCCAATGCTCAAGCGTTGAGTCACTTAAATCACGGTGTGGTATTCGCAATCAGTGCTCAAGCGCTAACTATCCAACGCTCAGGCGCTGGTTCACTTAAGTAGAACTCTCCAGCGTGCAACCGTGCTTAAGCGGTGGGATTCCAGCGCTCATGCGCTGGCTCACTTAACTTGATTTTTTCATCTTTTCTTCACCACTCAAGTGTCCAGTATTTTCCATGTGCAAACATCTAACAAAAACACATAAAAACACGTAATAAGAATGTAATTAAAATAATAGAAACATAATAAATCTTGAGAACAAAACTAAATCAAAAAGATTAAAAGATGATGAAAACCTAAGATTTTGAACTATAAAAATATAAATTTTTACAGGTTCATCACTCCCCAAACTTAAGCTTTTACTTGTCCTCAAGTAAAAGAAAAAACAAAACAAACTAAAATAAAAAGACTAAACAAATAAAAACTCAAAACACACAAATTCAAACATGACAATACCGGGTATTAAAAATAATTCATATCCTCAAAAATTACTTCACAATCTAATTTCAAAGAGTCACACATGAACAATCCAATTGCCACATTATCTCTCACATGTAACTCTTATGCATAAATGACTTCCCAAAAACATAAATGAAAGATACAATCTCCTCATAAAGTACAAGCTCAAATAGGTTTATAAAATTACAAATGTACATCAAACCCATATCCATCGGGTTATTTTTCATCTCTCTCTCCACTAATGTAAATAACACATAACCAAGGATCAAAATGGACTTTACAAAGTTTGTAATGTAAGGCCAATAGTATGGGTTAAGAAAGAAAAGGTAAGATAATGAAAATAAAAATTGAGGTACAAAATCAAGCAAATTTCACAATTCAAGGCACAGAAAATAGAACAAGTGCAAAATAGAGCATAGGAAACAACACAACATTCACTTTTTTTTTCTTTCTTCTTTCTTTTCTTTTTCAATAATCTCCACCTCCAAACTTATTTCTTTGCAATAGTTTGGGTGAACTTTCTCTATTTTTTCATGAAATTTTGTCTTTGAAATTTTTTAGCTCCACAAAACTTCATGCACAAAAATAACGAAAGCTTGAATAATACAAGATATGCACTCAACAAAGGTTATGTAAGAGAGAATTTATTTTCATGTGGGTATGAGGAAAGGAAAATGTGAGAAAAAGAAAAGAAATAAAGGCCAAAAAATAACAAGTCTGCAAAAGGGACCTAATGATATACTGTGTCACAGGTTGGCTTGAAAGGCTCCAACGATTTAAAGAATGCCCTAATCATTTCCTTAATCATGCATTGCCTAGGATTTCACCTCAAGAAAGAATCAAACAACTTCTAGATACAAATCATCCACACACATGCATTCCTATAAATTTTCTCTAAGCTTGACATTCAATTAAATTCCAGGGTCTATCAAATATAAAGATAGGAAGAACATCCACACACAATTGAAACAATAGAGATAAACACAACTCATGAATTCTCATGCGATATCCCAAGAAAATAAATCAATCCACAATTCAAACAATCATTAGATATTCAATTCAATATATCGGTATGCACAGTTAATGACTCAAAATACAATAGGGTAATGGAAACAAAATAAAATAAAAATAAATAAATAAATAAATACAAAAATTAAAAGCTAAAGGAAAGAGAAGAAAAATATTTTTGGTGATCGACAGTTATATACATCCCCCTACAAAGGCTCTGAACTCAGTGAGGCACCTAAGCCGACTCAACATTACCTTCAAAACAAAAATAGAAAAATAAGAAATAACAAAATAAAAAAAAAAAAAAAAGAAAAAGAGAGAAAATTTGGGTTGCCTCCCAAAAGCGCTTGTTTAACGTCATTAACTTAGCGTTGCCTTTTTAACTCATCAAGGTGGCTTGAAGCAAGAGAAACACGATGACACGTTTCTTTTGTCAGATCTTTACCTCCATACTCGATTACTGTCTTTGGAATTCTCACAGGCATTTGAAACTTGACTTAAACCTGATTGTCCTGAGCACACCTTAACATATGAAATCTCATCAAGCCATGAAGGTCTCAATTTTTCAACAGATGACAGATCAGGTTTCAGTTTATCAGAAGATTCCATATCCTTTTGCAATAAATTCTAAGAACTGGGAAGACCTATCTGCAATGAATCAAGGGAAACAGGAGAATCTTTTCCTATTCCAACAATCTTAGAGAGAAGAGGGCTTTTCTCCTTTTCATCAACAATCTTAGAAGTGGGAGAGTCAATATTAATGGACACAGAAGAATTCTTACCATCCAACCCCTTTTGAAATTTACCTTGAATGCAATTAACAGGGACATGAAGATCTGATGTTGGGGTAGACTTATTGAAAACATTTATAGTCACTTGATCTCCATCCACCCTCAAAATAAACTCTCCTCTAGGCACATCAATTAAACCTCCTGATGTTACTAAGATTGGTCTTCCAAGAATTAATGGAATATCAACATCCTTATCTATATCCAAAACTACAAAGTCAACCGGGAAAATAAATTTGTCAACCTTTACTAGCAAATCTTCTACAACACTATACAGATGTCTGATTGATCGATCTACTAATTAAAGAGAAACTATTGTAGGCTTAACTTTATCAATTCCTAGCTTGCGCAAGATAGACAATGACATCAAATTAATGCTAGCGCCTAGATCACATAAGGCCTTATCAATGCTCAACTTCCCAATTGTACAAGGGATATTAAAACTTCCTGAATCCCTTAACTTCGATGGAAGCTTCCTCTGGATAATGACACTGCACTCCTCAGTAAGTGTTACAGTCTCATCTTCTTCTAACTTCCTCTTCTTTAAGAGCAAATCTTTCATGAACTTTGCATAGGAAGACATCTGTTCAAGTGCGTCAGCAAAAGGAATTTTAATTTGTAACTTTTTAAAGACATCTGAGAACTTGGAGAATTGTCTCTTTTGGTTCTCCTTCTTTAAACTTTGAGGAAACGGGAGTCTAGTATACAATGAAGAGTCAATTGTCATATTCTGCTCACATTCCTTTTTCTTCCTCTGCCACTTTGTTTGGTCCTCTTTAGCTTTTTCATTACAACACTCTAGAGTTGAGACATCCACATTAGGAACATTAGTTTTTTCAGCTTCTGATGAATCAAGTGATTCTTTAACTTGTTCTTCCAAAGTTTTGCCACTTCTCAAAGTAATTGCATAACATTGCTCCTTTGGATTTACCATAGTATCACTTGGCAAAGTACTTAGAAGTCTTTCTTGAAGCTGCTTTACCATTTGCCCCATTTGATTCTCAAGATTTCTAATAATGGCCTCATGATTCTTGAAATTGGTTCTCGATTCCTCCATAAAAGCTAAAGTCTATTGCACAAAAACAGAGGTCAGCAGAGAAAGTTTCTCCATTGCAATCTCAAGAGGAGACTTCTGTTCGGGCTGAGCATTTAATGGTACAGCTTGATTCTTCCAAGAGAAATTGGAATGATTCCTCCAGCCTGGATTGTAAGTACTAGAATAAGGATTATCTTGTGGCTTTGAAGGGTTTTCCATATAATTCACCTGCTTTGGAATGTTGACACTTGAATTCCCTGCCTCACATTGACCATTGACATGGTTGCCTCCACAAAATTGTAAGTCAGACCTTGATGATTAACTGCATTTACCTGTAAATTACTAATTTGCTTAGTAAGGTTGATAATGTGTTGCATCATAGTATGATTCTGTGCAAGTATAGTATCAACAGCACCAAGCTCCAACATTCCTTGTTTGACTGTAGCTCTTCCACTAGAAATTTGATACTCATTAGTGGCCATTGTCTTAAATAATGCTTGGGCCTCATTTGGAGTTTTTGTGTTTATAGACTCACTTGCAGATGCATCGACCATTGCTCTAGTAGGATGACTCAACCCATTGTAAAAGATCTGTACCTACTGCCAAACCTCAAAAGCATGGTGAGGACATTTCCTTAATAGCTCCTTGAATCTTTCTCATGCTTCATAGAGAGATTCTCCTTGATTTTGAGTGAAGCAAGCGATCTTACTCCTCATCTTCATAAACATTGAAGGAGGAAAATGCCGAGTGAAGAACTTACTAACTAGATCATCCCAAGTAGAAATGCTTCCCTGAGGCTGGGCTTGTAGCCAGCTATTGGCTTTATCCCTCAAAGAAAATGGAAAAAGTCGTAACCGTATGGTATCATCACTAGCTCCATTATACTTGATAGTATCACAAAGCTGCAAGAAATTAGCAATGTCCAAGTTTGGATCTTCTACCTGACCTCCCCCAAACTGATTATGTTGCACCAGTTGTAGAAGAACTGGTTTAATTTCAAAATTATTAGCCTAAATAATAGGTCGCACAATACTGGTTGAAATATTCTCAGCAGATGGAGTTGCATAGTCAGCCATAGTGCGTCTTCTCTGTGCATTAATTTCAGCCATCTTTTCTTCTTCAATTTTTTTCTTTCTCTGATTGCTTTTCTAATTGTTCTTTCTGTTCTTGTTATCTCTAGATCAAAGAGTAATTCTTCTAACTCCAAAGAACCTTGCATAAACAAACAAACAAGCAAACTAGAATGAAGCAAAGGAAAGAAATTAAAATTTAAAAAATAAAAATTAAATGACTAATAAAAGAAAATATAGAAACAAATTAAAAAGAAAATTTAATAAAAATTAAAATTAAAAATAAACAAAATAAAAATAAAAATAAAAAAAAAATAAATGCTTAAATTAGTGTTTTTTCAACTACTATTTAATATTAATAACAATAATCTTCGGCAACGGTGCCAAAAACTTGATATGAAATAGGCAAGTGTACTGAATTACAAAAGTAATAAAAAGTGAGTAAGAGTATCGTTTCACGACGATTATGTTATCAATTACTAAATTCATCAAATCGACACTATTCAAGCTATCAAAAAGAAAGTTGGTAAAAAGAAAGTTGGTAAAAATAATAAAAAGAAATAATAAACAAAAATAACAAAAGCCAAATTTAATTAATTTGGTTGAGTTGAAAAACAATGATATGAAAAAGTTAAGGGTCAGATTTCACTTGAACTTTTTAAATGCAAAGTCAAATATTAATTTAATTAAATCTTATTCTAATAATTCATGGTCAATTCTCAAAATTAATTAATATCTAATCCCTTGGTATATTAATTCTCTTACACTATTTAGAATTAACTAATCATTTAGTCTAATCCCAAATAGAAATGCATTATCAAGAACGAGAGAATTAAAAGAAAGACCACATAACTCACAACGTCTATTCCTAGTGATTACAGAAATTATAGTGTTTATCACAAGTTCTAGGTTCATGCAAATTTTCTCAAATCATTAATAAACCCAAAAATCATTTCCAAATTGGTCAGATTTAGAAAAGCATTAAGAAAAGAGATAAACACATAAATCATGAAATAGAAACATTGATTAAACCCATAAAAGAATTTACATCATCCAAGAACAAGATCCATCATCACCTTAATGAAAAAGGGTTTAGTTACACATGAAAAAAAAAGAACACAAATGGAAGAATATGACAAACTCCATTGTAGAAAAGTAGAAAGGTTGAAGAAGAACATTAATCTTCAAGCCTAATTGTGCCCACACCACATTAGGGTTTATGCCTCTTGACGTCTGCTGCGTTTTGTCCAAGTGTCTCCACACCTCCTCAATTTAGCATAACTTTTCCATTTAAAAAGAATCCAGCGTGTTCTGTTACGCGTTCAGCGCTCAAGGGCTCAGTTTTCAGTGCTCAGGCACAGAGTCACTTAAATCACGGTGTGGTATTCGCAATCAGCGCTCAAGCGCTAACTATCCAACACTCAAGCGCGGGTTCACTTAAGTAGAACTCTCCAGCGCACAATGCGTGCTCAAGCGGTGGGATTCCAGCGCTCAAGTGCTGGCTCACTTAACTTGATTTTTCAGCTTTTCTTCATCACTCAAGTGTCCAGTCTTTTCCATGTGCAAACACCTAACAAAAACACATAAAAACACTAATAAGAACGTAATTAAAATAATAAAAATATAGTAAAACTTGAGAACAAAATTAATGTAAAAAGATTAAAAGATGATGAAACCCAAGATTTTGAACTATAAAAATATGAATTTTTGTAGGTTCATCAATGAGTCATTTTTAGATTTTTCTTTTGATGAACGTGCTAACTATCCTTGCATGATTATTTGTCCTTACAAATTTAACATTTTGAACTCAATTTCAATGTCTTTCGTCTTAATTGATTAACTTCTTCTTTTAAATTTTTAATTTCTTGTTGAAGATCGGTTAAGGTAATTTCTTCTTTTTTGAGGTTTTTGAAACCTATCTAATACTTCTTTCATATCTATTTTTTGTATTTCTTCTTTTTGCTTATCCTCATTTTCTAAAAAAAAATATTTGTTGGATAAAATCTCTTCCATTTTTTCAACTGTAGCTATTAATGATGAAGCTTGATCTCTTGTGATTACATTAACTGTCTTGACACATTTTGAACAACTGTATAATTTTAGTCCTAATCTTGTACAATCCTTTTCTTCTTCCTCATTTTCATAGTCAGAGGAAGTTTCTCTTACTTGATTTATGAACTCTTTTTCTTGTAAAATGTATTCTTCTTCTAATGATGATTTAGATTTATTTATTAGTATGTTGGTTAGATTTTTATTTAATTCTTCATATATATTTAAACTATTAATCTTTTGCTTAACTTTGCAATCCTTCTTGTAGTGTTCTACTCTTTCACATTTATAACATATTATATTTCATTTTGACTTGAAGGACTTATGTTTTGACCTTTTTGATGGGTTAGACTAACTTGTGGTTTCTTGTCTTTGATGTTTTTTATAATATTCTCCTTGATTGTTTTATGCATAATTTGAAAATTACTATTATATATTTGTGTGTATCAATTGCAAAATTTTGAAGCTCGGTGTCATTGGGACCACTATACCCGTGGTTGATGCTAGGATGGAGCTGAGGCATGATGGTTCTTGATAAACCATACAATTTCTCTAGCTTTAAGAGCATTTTGAGAGAAATTATGAGGACTGACAAAGAAAGTAGCAGTATGGCTGTTGGATCACATCGACATGCTATTTTCTTGCTACACTCCACACTAATGACTAGTCAACAGAGTCGGTGATGTTTATAAACTTGGATTGGTCCTACATCAATAAGGGATGTAATGATCGCTATGATTTGATGTTAATTGAATTTAGTTGGATCAAGTCATATTCAGATGTCGCATCTTGAATCATGTGTTTTCTTAAAATGTGGTCACATTACAAAATTACGTCATTAGCCTGAGAGTCGTTTTCAAACAAAATATTTTTCAAATTAAAATTACACAATTGATTTTTTCCAAGTGGAAGAATGTTAGAATTATTTAATAATTCTTGTGGACTACAATCAATTGTGGCTTTTTAATTTTGCTAAAAACAAGCTAATTCATGATCCATAGAAGGATGCATTTGCAGCCCACTTATTAATTTAAGTGATCCATTTAGTATGTGCTGGACATCAGAAAATTTATTAGTGTGGATTATAATGTAGGCATTAACCCATAGGCCTATGAGGGAGGGTACTAAGGTTAGCTTATTTAGGCTATGTCCTATATACATTCACGATGACACACGCAAACTCCACAACTTATCCCATTGAGAGTTCTGACAGGAAGTATGAATTGTAGAGGAAGTTCTAACATTTTCACGAGTTTTGCAGGACATTGGATCAACATGGCAATTCCTAAGCATAAAAAAATCATGTGTTCAACAAGTAAACATTTTATTGATGTTCTAATTTCATATAATCTTCACATATTTTTGCTTGAAGTTCAATCTCTTGAAAAGTTTATCCTTTTATACTTTATATCAATGTATATTATATTTTCAGTAAGTTCTTTTTATTTTTTAAATAATTACACAATTTTAGTAAAATAAATACACTTGAAATTAATTTATAATAAAAAGATAACTCTATACGACCAATCATCACATATAATAATTTTATTTTGTTGTAATCTATTTCATTCAGTAAAATAATATCAATGTTTTATTAATACATGCTTTAAACAAAATAATTGTTCTGTATGACATAAAATATGATTATCCAAATAATAGTTTTAAAACATTACTACAGTAAAAATCATGTAGGATAATCACTTCTGGAACCACCATAAAATATCAGTGAAACAATTAGCACCTAGCAATAATTATGTTTTAAATTTCTCAAAAAAATAAATCATTGTATTTTAGTGATATTGTGAGGAACGTGTGTGTGTGTGTATATATATATATATATATATATCTCTTCTAATGAATATACAATTATAGGTTTATAATATAGTATATTACGAGATTTGTACAAATTTATGTTTGATGAATTATTAAAAAAAAAAATGAATTATCAACTTTTGCGTCAACCATAGCGAAGCACCGAAGTAAAGGCCCAAAGTGTAAAATAAAGGTAAATCGTGCAAATCAGACTTGACTGGAATCACTTTTCACAACTTGGAAAAGTTAAAAAACCCCAATCTCATCTATATGACACCGACTGAATTACATAGACTAGGGGGAGATTGGGGAAAACGACACCTGAAAATTATAGGCAGGCCTTATAGTAGGAGTTGTATTCAATATGACATATGAGGAAGGAATGGCTACTCTGCCATCATTCCTGATATATACTTGTGCCCTGCTGGTCACTAGTGTCTTTGTGGTCTTTTTGAGGAGAGACTACTAGCTAAGCCAATAATTGAGAGAAAATGATGACATCTCTCAACTTATTGCCCTTTTGTGCTATTTGATTAATTTATAGGAGCAAGTGCCACAAAATGTTTTAGAATATGAACAAAGAGATATCAATCAACATCATGATCCAATAGACTCTCAATCACAATAAATTATTCTATTTAAGATGGTGAAAGCTTTATTTTCACGGCTTCTCATAGCCAGGGGGGAAGAAGGATAATCCAGGTTTACCCTTATCGCCCATATCAAGGAGAGATTTTGTAATGGGCCAAAATTATAATAATAAACGTACTAAAAGTTTGATACAAGAAAATAATTTGGATTTGCAAACTAGGACAATTATCATCTTTAGCAAGGAATGGGAGAGACAATCTCAAATGGTTTCCAACTCGTAAATGTGCCTGTGTTTTATTCCTTTATTTTATTTACATTATCAACTTTTTTTATTCTCGTACTTTTTGCTTTGCTTTGCTATAATGATGCAAGATCACGCATCAACATCAATATCCTTTTCATTTTGAGCCATTAAGAATCAATTAATTAAACTTTGATAGGGAAAAGGCCTTCTTTTACTTTGTATTATATGTTAATTTTTTTCTCTTTAGACCCACAAGAATCGAGGTTATTTATCTTCTTTTCCTTTGAATAAGATGTTTCAAATGAATGCTTCTCTTATGCCATATATCTTGAATGCTTTCCGTGTAAGATTAATAAGAACTATTTATAGAGAGAAAAAATTCTAATGTCAAAATAATAGTAAGTTGCGGTAAAAATCAGGGATGATCAATTACAATGGAATATTTCTCCAAACTTTAGTTAAGTCTTGATGATCTATCTTCTTTTATTTATTTATTTTATGGTAAAAGGTTTTGGTATAGGGAAGTTGCTTCATTTTAAAGTTGGAATAATATCACAAGCTTCAACGAAGATTTATAGTAATATTTATAAATGACTTATCAATAAAAGACTATCAGGAAAGAAATTAAACCCAAAACATTTTTGTCAATTTTGTTTAATCTTATCAGTACGTTGAAGCAACCTTCAATGCTATCTTCTTCTTTTTTTTTGTAATACCAAGGATCCATTTTAATGAGTCCGGTGGAGGAGTTTTTTTGTAATGACAAGGACACACTTTAATAATTCTGGTGGAGGAGTTCCTTAAAGAAGCTCCTAAATGGCTTTCTAATGGGGTCCGGAAGAGAGGTGGAGACATAAGAAAAGAAAAATTGAGATGAAGAGTAATTACGGGAATTGAATTTCACTACTCTTTCTGTATGTCTTTAATTCTAACCAAGTGAGCTACCAACATGGGACACCCTCAATACTATCTTGATGATCTATTTTGTTCTTGGGGAAAAATTCAGTCATCTAGATGCCTCTTTCTTTTTCCAAATTCTTAGTAAGATTTCATTTCTTTTTTCCCCTCGGTCCTACTGGACCCATTACACCAAAAAAACAAAAAGTAAGATTTCATTTTTATTGTCACAGTATCTGCTTCACTTGAGGCTGGCCATATATATTATTATACCAGCGTATTTTTTAAGCACCTTTTGTGTTTTTGGATAGTGTAGCGTCTGCACCACTTGACCTTGTTAGTTAAGAGAAATAAATTTGAGATCATAAGCCTTTTTTTTTTTACGTGAAGTTGAGATCATAACCTTGATTTCTTATAAAGACACACAAAAATAAAAAAATGTATCTTTGACACATATGAACTGTAATGAGCTAATAACTCATGACATTTGACTACAATTTTTACCGTGATGTGTTTGAAGTCATTGGTTCAGTCCTTATTTCCTTTTTTTACTATCCCAAATATGTAAGATCCCCTATATAATGAAAAGAAAAAAAGAAAAAAAGAAATATATTAGGCTATGCCTACATGATAATGTTTTATCTCCTCAAAATTGTCTTATGGTATAAGTCGGAATTTATTTACCTGCAATTCATTAAGAAAATTAATTATCCACATGGTTACTGCGACCGATATTCCCATATTGGGTGATGGCGTAAAGTTTCCAAATGAATTCATTGCTAGGGATATGTAGCTGATCATCTTAGTAATCTAGTAGCACTAGCAGATATGAAAGAAAACCCCTTTCTGACAACTGCAACTAAGTCTTTTCATCCGTTTGTGGATTGAGACGTTGCTGGAAACAATGCAAGACGATGTCCACAGCCACAACCTCCTCTTTTTCCTCTTTGAAGCTTCGGCTGAAGGTTTGCTTTGTTTGCTTGTGTTTGGGGACTATGCTATGATTTGTTGGTTTATGTCATGCTTTGTCTTCTGTATCGGTGTAGACCAAAGTAGTGTGTGTATAACGGTGATGATTTTGTTGCGTATATTCTGTATAGAGAGCAATATATTACTATATTACCTAGCTAGGAGATGTTCCTTTTTTGGTGCTAATAATAATTGACTAGTGGATTACACCCAAAATAATAATAATAATAATAATAATAATAGACTAGTGGATTTGCTTATTTGTGCTTAAATATTGCATTTATGTGAACTCGGTAGTTGACACAATGCAGACCTATTAATAAACTATGACTCGTAAGTCTGTCCAAGTTTTTCTTTTGATAAAAAAACACAGAAATATTTCATTAATGAAAAGTTCAAGGGAAACTTACAACATATAATTACGGCGTCCACAAAAAAGTTTAAGCCATGTTTTGGGAGTTTTTGAATGGATGGAGTTGAGTGAATTATTAGAAATCCGGAATCTCTCCTGCAGGAGTTTTCCAGCAGCTCTTTATTGTAACATTTAGACTATTTATTTTTTATTCAATAATCAGTATTTTTTTTACTTTTTAATATTAAAAATATTTTTTAATATTAAAAAATACTGATCATTGGATGAAAAATAAACAGTTCAGATATTGCAGCAGAGAATTGCTAGACAGCTCCATGTTAGAGAGAAGCCAAATCCAATCATTAGTGAGTTCAATGTTTATTCAGACTCTTCGTAAGGTAGAAACGTATCATAGAAAAATCTTAATTTTAGTGTGAAAATCAATTAAAACTTTAATTATAAAATTTATCAATTAAGAACATCAACTTTAATAAAAATATTTTAATAATATTTATCAATTGAAAAAAAAATTAAGATGTATATACCTTATGTTTTATTCATATTATAAATTACTTATTTATTAAATTAGGTACTTTTGTTATTTTGACATTTTCATTAATGAAAGTATATTTTAATAAGATTAAAGTCTTTAATTGATAATAATAAAAATTTAAATCCTTAATTAATTTATTAAAAAAAAAAATTCTCATATAATACTTCCCAAAGGGCAATGCTTTGCAGACTTCTTAGCAAAGTTAGGTGCCCACGGACATGATAAGCTTATCATTTGGGAATCCCCCTCCTCATGGCCTGGGCTCCTTTATACTTGCTGTCAGTTTCGGTGTCTATTTTATCTGTCCTTAGTTTTTGTTTCTTTTCCATTGCAAAAAAAAAAAAAAAAAGGGACGGAGTGGAGTGATTCACTGGTTCGAATTTTACAAATGAATTTTATTATTTATAAGTACTGTATAGATATGAAACTACAGTTGGACAATGACAGATAAAAAGAAGTGTCTGCATCTTTTCTGCGGAGCCATCCATGTTGCAACAATCTAAGAATATCTTTTTACTTGATAACTATAATCCCAGAATTTTAGAGCCATAGAATTCAAAGTAATGTGACAAATTTTTTATATGTCTGTTTTTATGGACTAGATATACATATATCAAAATCTGCTATATACTATGCAGTGTGATGCGCTATTATTATCACTAAAGTTGGTATGGCCATGATTCAAGTAACTCAATTTGTCATATATTATGCTATCTTGTCCCTGGTGCATGATGATTGTCCGGTTAAGTGGCAGCATACCTATGTGAAGGTGCGGATATGTCTGGTACAGGGTACCTTGTTTGATCGAGCGTGTTTCTTAATTTGTATTTTCTGTTTCTGTTTCTTCTCCTAAAAGTGCCCTTTTTTTTTTTAAATGATGATCGTACATCTCTTTTAGAGATGTAGATAATGTACACACTCTTTTTAAGAGTGTGTAATTGAGAAAAAGAAAGTGATAAAAAAAATAAGTATGATAAATAATATTAGATAAAGTGTGAAAAGAAGTGTATGCACTATTTGTGATAAGAATATCAAAATTTTTTTTTTTTCTGGCGATGATGAATTCATTGTCCTTGTTTTTCTTTCGGTCTACAATTCATAGTCCATGTTTAGAAACTTGAAGAATCCAAGTTATGCATTTTGGGTTCATGACTGATAATGGGCCCATTAAAAGGGCCTATTTGAGAAGTGTGTCTATAGGAGGCCTGTTCTTTTTTCTTTTCTTAAATGTGTGAAAATTCTGAATTAGCATAGTTAGAATTCGATTCAAATCAAATTGAAAGTGGATTGTATTAACCCATAAAAAGCTCAGCCAACTCAAATCGGACCTATTTCGAACATGGCCTCTCCATGCAACCCAACTAGGATAAAACCAGGCTGGCCCAATCCGAATTGGTCCGAGCTAATCCGAATCTTCCAACCCAATTACAATAGTCAATTTTGGCAATATGGTGAGCATGGTCGATTTCACCGTCTTGTCTCTTTATTACAACCATAATGGTCCAACAGTTTGTTGTCGGGCCAGAGGACCGTTGACAAGTTGGAGCCTTGATGGCTAGAAGAAACGTACGCTCAATGTCTAAAAAAACATAGTTACCTCATGATTGGCAAGGATTGAAAGGTTGCTCTCAAGGCTTCTTTTTAAGGAGGCCTAGTGTCTTAAACCAAGCATGTTCTGCTTGACACCCCATACACTCTAGGCTCTAGCCGTTCAGCCCCGCGCTTCCCCTACCTATCCTTGTGTCAACTTATGTCCAAAATTATCTTGATGGCCAGCTCCTTGCATGTTTCTGACCAAGCTCTAGCCCTTCGTCTGACTTAGGCTCCGGTACTTACTTGGAACAGAAAGAAATGGAGAAGGGTGAAGAAGAAAAAAATGAACTAAAAGAAATTGTTACTTAAACACTATAAAAAAGTGGTGGTACCTTTTACATGATGGTCATTAGTAATTTCTCTTACTATGAATTTGTTACTTTATGTTCAAGAATTTTGGAATGTTTAGTAACCTAACCGTTTTTTTTGCGCAAGGTAACTTAACTTTTAAATAATGATAGAAAAATATTAATATAAAATAATGTTTAAAAATAAAGTATAAATTAATAGCAACCACAATA
Source organism: Ormosia semicastrata (assembly GCA_029884595.1). Classification (NCBI taxonomy): domain Eukaryota; kingdom Viridiplantae; phylum Streptophyta; class Magnoliopsida; order Fabales; family Fabaceae; genus Ormosia; species Ormosia semicastrata. The sequence goes on along the minus strand of JAQQTO010000055.1, from coordinate 23,798,697 downwards.
GGATATGACATTTACACCACTTTGGATGGTGTGTAAATAACATTGTTTACTTTAAACTAAATCGGCAATAATTTAAGAGGTTGAATTAATAGACAAAGAATTATAATCCATATCTTCACTATTCGAGTTGGAACCTTAGCTAAATACCTATGCATAATGCACTTGCCTCATGTTGAATTACTGTTTATCAATTGTAAGAAGACTAATAAATAGTAACAGCTAATTGAAGGATTAGAATCCTCTCGTGTTCTTTTTAAAATAAAACAAGATGAGATTTTATTTTAAATTTTATTATCTATTTTGTTAAATTGTATGTTTTAAAATTAATTATTATTTTTATTTTAGTATTTTAAAGGACAAAATTTTATCCTGTTTAAAAGTAACATGAGAAAATCTTTTTCTAAAGTTAAGAAACTATACTTGAGGGACTAAAGTGCTACTCTTAATGTAAATTGAACTTAGTAAAAATAATCTTATGAAGGTCAATTAACGAGAATTAGTTTGAATAAAATAAGTTTAAAATTTTTAAATATATAATTTTTAATTTAATTTTAAAATTTATGTATATAAAAATAATTTTATTAAAAAAATTATTATTTAATTATTTTATTTTATCTTAAAATATTAATTTTTCACTTATTAAATAAAAATAATTTTAAAAAAAAGACTCTTATCGGTCAAAAGCGTCAGCTGGGGCGACATTGACAAGTGCTAACGTTTGGTAAGAGCATTATCTCTGGCAAATACTCAAAGTGGTTACAGCTATTGTTGGGTCATGGCTTCATTTTGACCAAAAAAAACCATTGAGCAAACCAAAAGGCTCACAACTCACAAAACAGTTGTTTCGTCCCAACACCAAAATGTGCATGTACATGCAACCGGCAACAATTTTATATGTGGATATAAAAAAATTGATCTAAATAGCCTGTGCTTAAGTAAAGTCTAAGGAGACAAGTGTTTTTTTTTTCATTTATTTGTCGATTATAATATAACCAAAAATATAGTCCAGCGAAAAAAAAAATACTTTTAAATTTGTTCGTCAGCCATTACAATGGTGCCGTTTGACGGTGTCAATGAGGCTGCCACGATCAATGAATTAGAGAATGATAAACTAAAAGAAATATATGTATAACATAGAAGTAATGAATGTTTTAAAAATAAAATTAGAGATTGAATTGATAAAATTTTCAAATCATAATTTAATTAGTTCAATTAATTAAATTTATAATTAAATTATAAAATATTTAAACAAAAAATATAACTAATTTATAAACCAATTAATTTTAACGGACTGATTCGATTAATACTCCAAAACACTAGAATCAATGACAAAGATGGAAGGAAAATGATGTTTTGATATTACTTTTTATATTATTTTTTATTATACTTGTTAATTATTGTGATTAAATAAAATAAAATTATGGATATATAAAAAAATAATGTAAAAAGTAATAGAAAAAATGTGATAAAAATATTAAGATTAATGGTTAAAATATAATAATGATATTTTTATCATTTTTTTCATATTATTTTTTATATTATTTTTTATATTATTAATTATATTATTTTTTATTTAATCATAATTATTAAAAATATGATAAAAAATAATATATTTTAAAAAATGATGTAAAAAATCATTATCCGCCGAAATATGATTCTGTCAAGAAACGCCAAATCTTGAGCGCAAACAACAGGCAGCTCAATTCTCTGAACATCTTATATCTTGTTGACTTCACCATCCATCCAGCTCATATTAAATCAAACGTTATTTGATTGCTTACTGTGAGGATAATTTATTAAAAATAATATTATTTACATATATTTACATATATTATTTTATATTTTTATAATTTTTATAATTTATATTATAATTGATACACATACACTTAACACCCTAATTCTATACATATTCCTAAACGTGTAAATAGCAATTTTCATCATTAAAAATCAAATCCAAATGTACATATAAATGCTGCAATGTTTAAGTTAACGGTTCCGTTATTCGTTTGTAAAAATATTTTATTTTATTTTATTTTATTTATAAATTCATATATATTTTAAAAAAATATTATAATTATATATAATTTAATTTAACATCATTTACATATAAAAATATAATAAATAAAAAAAAATTAGACATATTTAATTATAAGAAAAACTTTTTTTAACCTAATCATCTAGTAGGTACTAGAACATCATTTCATAAAGAATGCACGGAAATGTACCCGAAAAAGAAAAAGAAAAAAAATGGACGAAATTTATCACAGTTGGCGGCATCTTTCTCATCAATATATATTTTATTGTGGTATAGATTTCATCTCGATCCAAATCCTTACATCTTTCTACTATAATATTTGAGTTGAAAACTTTGACCATAGATGGCTAACGTACCACCTATCTTCTCACCGTATATAATAGAGGCTACCCCAGAACATATTCATCAACCACATCTATGGCTTCTCTGCCTCAACCCCAAACCTCCCTTCTTACTTTATTGTCCTTCTCATTCTTCACCTTCATTGCTCATGCTGTTGTTCCTCAAAACGAAACCTTTAAATTTGTTAACTCAGGCGAACTTGGGCCTTTCATTGTAGAGTATGGTGCTGATTACCGAATGATAAGCATCTTCAACTCACCCTTCCAACTTGGTTTCTACAACACTACCCCAAATGCCTTCACACTGGCTCTGCGTGTGGGCCTTCAACGCTCAGAGCAGCTCTTTCGTTGGGTCTGGGAGGCCAACAGAGGCAACCTAGTTGGTGAAAATGCCACCTTTTCATTTGGTCCTAATGGGAACCTTGTGTTGGCTGAAGCTGATGGTAGAGTTGCTTGGCAAACCAACACAGCCAACAAGGGTGTAGTGGCCTTCAGGTTGCTCCCAAATGGTAACATGGTACTTCTTGATGCCCAAGGTAACTTCATTTGGCAAAGTTTTGACCACCCTACAGATACCCTCTTGGTGGGTCAGTATCTAAAAGCTGGAGGGCCACCCAAGCTGGTTAGTAGGCTTTCAGAGAAGGAAAATGTAGATGGGCCTTATAGCTTGGTGTTGGAGCCTAAAGGGCTGGCCCTATACTATAAGAGCAAGAACTCTCCAAGGCCTATTCTCTATTGGTTTTCATCTAATTGGTTCTTCATTCAACAAGGCTCATTAGAAAATGTCACACTCACATCTGATCCATAGAGTTTTGAAATTGGACTTGATTACCATGTGGCCAATTCTTCCACTAGCGCCAATAGTATCATTGGTAGGCCAGTGAACAATAGCACCTTAACGTATCTTAGGCTTGGAATTGATGGTAATATTAGGCTCCACACTTACTTCCTTGATGTACGTGATGGTGTTTGGAAAGTAACCTACACACTGTTTGACAGAGATTCTGATGAAAGTGAGTGCCAATTGCCTGAGAGATGTGGGAAATTTGGGCTTTGTGAGGATAACCAATGTGTTGCCTGCCCATTGGAGAATGGGTTATTTGGGTGGAGCCACAATTGCACTGCTGCTAAGCCTGTTACTACATGCAGGGCAAGTATCTTCCACTACTACAAACTTGAAGGAGTTGAGCATTACATGAGCAAATACACTGCAGGAGATAGAATAAGTGAAACTAATTGTGGAAACAAATGTACCAAGGACTGCAAATGTGTGGGATATTTCTACCATAGGGATAACTCGAGGTGTTGGATAGCTTATGATCTGCAAACACTTACTGGAGTGGCAAATTCCACACATGTGGGCTATATTAAGGTGCCTGATCAGTAATAAGAGAAGCCTTTGTCCTTGGAAAGGTGTTGATATTGCATTTTGTATACTGTTACTTTTATTAATTCATGATATATAGTGGTTTCAGATTGTAATAAAGTTGTGGTTTGTCCCTATTCTCCATGTGGAGAAGGACATGGATGTATAATAAATTATGAAAGTGTGCAATGAATTTATAATTGGTCTGTCTTGAAAATGTAATTCATAATCTTCAATTATAAAGTTCTTGTAACATACTCTCTATCACACTTCTTTTAATACACTCTTTTTTATTGAATTATGTCACACATTAAAACACACATTCAATCTTGATTAGTATATAATTAACTTAATTAATGTGTAATTAACTAGATTAGTGTGCAATCAAGTTTAAAAATATATTTTAGTGTATGACATAACTCAATAAAAAAGAGTGTATTAAAAAGAGTACGATAAAATATGTGTGTTCTTAGTACTTATCTTATAAAGTTTCCTTCGCAAATTGATTAACTTGGTAAGCAAGGGCTTAAAATTATTACTTTAATTATAATTTCTTCCTAGTAGGACAAATGAATTCGATTTGAATCTTTCTTGGTTGAGGTTGAGCCTTATTATCTGTGATTATAATGCATTCCATAGGTACACAATTGGCAAAATATGAAACAGCAAAAGAGGTTTGGGATCATTTGCAGAGGCTCTTTACACAGTCAAATTTTGCCAAACAGTTTCAGTTGGAGAATGACATACGAGCTCTCCAACAGGGAGATATGAGTATTCAAGCCTTTTATTCTGCCATGTCGATCTTTGGGATCGAACAGTCGCGAGTTGAAGGCTTTTACTCCAATTGATTAAAAACAACAACGATTGGTACAATTCTTAACAAAGACTTCGTAGTGACTTTGAAGGACTTTCTATTTTGCATCGTTCTCCACTTTACTTTCTTTGGTGAAGAGATTCTTAAGTACTCGAGAAGGGAATTGTTGGTTCCACTCCGTTCCTAGCCTAGATAATCGACCCCTCAAATTGGTTTCGAAGTGTAGTTTTTGCAAGCGAAAGGTCATTGGATTTGTTGAATCTTAATGCTCCAAGACCACCACGGGGTTCTGAGACCACCACACGTTTCGACACCCACGCCTAACATCTGGGATTATAATCCTTTTGTTGATCCTAGTACTGGGTGAGCAATTCCATTTCTCTCTTTACAACCAAGCTATGTACGCACTCTTCTTCATAGGTCGGTTGTCTCATAATCGTCGGGTATGTCACCTTCTGTTTGGGTTTTAGATTCCGGAGCTTCACATCATATGTCTCCACTTCTTCGTTTGCTATGTCCTTCGGTTTGAAGCATGGCACTCCTATGCCTCTAGCAGGGTTGGTTCAGTAACACCTAATTTGTCTTTATCTAATGTTTATCATATTCCGAAACTTACCTTAAATCTTGCTTCGTTGGTCGATGTGATTCATAACTTAGTCATTTTTTCCTCCTCTTCTTGTTATGGCGGGATCTACAATCTCGAAGTGATTGGGACAGCCATAGAAAGGGGGGATTATATATTTTGGATAAGCTAAAAGTGCCAATTCTTTGCAACTACCGGTGTTGATTTGTCTTCTTTTCGTTTGAGTCCATCTTCTTCTAATTTTTATTTATGGCATTCTCGTTTGGGACATGTGTCGACCTCTCGTTTGAGGTTTTTGGCTTCCACAGGGCTTTGGGAAATTTGCAAACTCATGATATTTCGATTGTAGTGGATGTAAACGGCAAAATTTTCTCGCTTTACCCTTTAATCAAAGTAATTCTGTTTCTTATTCTCCTTTTGATTTGATTCATTCGATGTAAACCTTCCCTGTTGTTACAAAAGAGGGTCCCGATATTATGTTTCTTTTGTGGATGATTATACTCGTTATTCTTGGGTTTACTTAATGAAACATCATTCCGAATTCTTTGAGATCTATAAGAACTTTAGAGCACTTGTTAAAACTCAACATTCTGCTATTATTAAGTGCTTTAGGTGTGATTTGGGTGGGGAATATACTTCTCATAGATTTTGTGAGTTGCTTGCTTCAGATGGATTTTTCTTGTCTTGACACTCCCGAGCAAAATGGTGTTGCAAAGAGAAAACATAGACATATTGTTGAAACCCTCGTTCTCTCCCACTCTGGCATATTTTTGGGGTGAAGTCGTTTCTTCTCCTTCTTGTGAGTTTGATAAATACTATTCCTTCTTCTCATATCTCAGGTTTGTCACCTTTTGAAAAATTGTATGGTTTTGCTCCTGATTATTCTTTCTTACGGGTCTTTGGTTGTACTTGTTTTGTTCTTCGCCTCATGTAGAACGTAACAAGTTATCCTCTCGTTCGCTATGTGTGTTTTTCTTGGTTATGGGGAAGGTAAGAAAGGGTATCGTTGTTTTGATCACAAAAAACTTTATGTGTCATTTGTGTTTCTTGAGCATATACCTTTCTTTTCTATTCCTCCTGGCCCTCAAAAAATGATCTTATTAGTGTGGATCATTTCAAGACTCGATACTTTGTCATCTCATGATACTCGACATTTTGCACCGATATAATTCTGCAACTACTTTGACACTTTGCTCTCTAGCACACATGAAGCTCCTTCTCCTCCCGTGGTTTCCCAAGCACCTTACAGATTTTGGATCCTCCTCCTCGTCAATCCCTTCACCACGTAAGTCCACAAAGTTACCGATTTTGTTTATTCTTGCTATTCTCGACATACATCTTTTTTAGCTTCTATTCATTGTTTCTCCGAGCCCTCTTCATATCAAATAGGCAATTCTTAACCCCTTTGGCAAGATATGGACGAGGAACTTTCGCTCATTAGAAATTATTGGTTCTTCGACCTCCTGGTAAGAGTGTGATTGGTTGTCATTATGTATAAAATCAAAACAAAGTCACATTGAGCGATACAAAGCTAGATTGGTTGCACAAGGCTTTTCTCAACAATATGGTATGGATTATTAGACTTTTGCTCCCGTAGCAAAAATGACTACTATTCGTACCCTTATTGCGGTAGCTTCGTTCGTCGATGGCATATATCTCAATTAGATGTTAAAAATGCCTTCTTGAACGGGGACCTTCAAGAAGAGGTTTATATGAAACCTCCTCCTTGTTTCTCATGGTTCTGGGTATGTTTACAAGCTCAAGAAAGCCTTATATGGTCTCAAACAAGACTTATGCTTGGTTTGAAAGTTTTCTCGATGTGATTTGTTCTCTTGGATTTGCTTCTAGTAGTCAATTCTCGCTTCTCTTTGTTAAGTACTTCTTTGCAGGTTCATTCTTTCTTTATATGTTGATGATATGATTATTACTTGGTGATGATATTAATGGCATTACCGCCTAAAATAGAATTAAGACAGTTGAAATGAAGGACTAACGCATTTCTTGGGTATCAGATGAAGATATTCTTGAGCGAGCAAGACTTACCGATAATAAGACCGTTTACTCCAATTGAACTTAATGCAAAATACTCTTCTTCGATGGTATCCCATTATCCGATCCTACCTTGTATCGCTTGATCTCACTATCACTCGTCCGGATATTGCATATCTTTGTTCATATTGTTAGCTTTGTTGCAGTATAGTTCATTGGGCCTTCGTATCTTGAGGTATCTTCGAGGCATTAATTTTCGTCCACCTCATCCTTGAGTTGCGTGCCTACTATGCCGATCATGGTAGACCCCACCGATCGTAAGTCTATTACCGGTTTTTGTATCTTTTTGGGTGATTCTCTCATTTCTTGAAGAGCAAGAAACAATAGTATCTTCCACGGAAAATTTATGTACCAAAGAGATTGTTTGGCTTCGTTGGTTACTATATGGGATTTATCTCATCCTCACAACCAGAGTTATTCATTGCTCACAATTTTTCATGAGCGAACGAAGCCATTGATTGTCATCTTACTCAATCACCTCAAGCCTTACATTATTCCATTTGTTCAACCCTGATTTCTTTACTAAGTCGCATTCTATTTCTCGTTTTCGCTTTCTACTTGCAAACTCTCATGAGATCATGAGTTTGAGAAAAGAAATATTAAATATTATGTTTATTCTTTAAGCTAGTCTTTTATTACTCAGTTTGGCTATATATAGCAATTTAGCCCTAATTTTTGTAGTTGCGCTCGAAATTTTCTTCATCTTTACATATTCAAATTGTTAACACTTTGACAACAAGCTCAAGCAACGGCTTCATCTCTCATGTATAAATTTTGGCAAAGCTACTGGTAAAACAATACGATACCAGTAGCAAAAATCAAACAGTACTATCTATCAAATGGAAGATAAGGTACTTAATTCAAACTAATATGATCCACTCTCTCTTGACATTTTTTGTAAATCTGTATTTTAATCAATAGATTTGGTGAAAATCAATCTGTTCTTGCACCCACTCCGTTTTCACTAAGGTTTGGTGAAGATTTGGTTTGTTTGCACAGCAGAACGCTTAATATGGAAGTTGTTATTAAAACTTGGGATATCAAAATTGTGCATGTTATACGTGAAGCCAACCAATGTGCTGACTTCCTTACTAAATTAGGAGCTTCCACGGTGACAAGCTGATTTTATGGGAGACCCCTCCTACAGGAATGAACCGGTTGCTTTAGGTTGATACTTCCGGTAATCCGGTGTTGTGTTTTGGAGGCCTTAACCTTGTAATCTTTCTGATGTGTCAAAAGAATAATAATAATAAACAAGAAAGAATTCCCCATGCCTCGGCCGATAGAAGTGATCCAGATTAAAATTAGACTTTCAAAGTGAGTGTTTAATATATAAAATAAATTTATAATAGTGTATATTTTCTTAATATATTTATTTATAAAGTTAAATATTTAATTTTAAAGTAAATTATTAACCTTTTTTATAAAAATGTTAAAAAAATAGAAATATAAACAATAACAACAATCAAACATTTTCTCATTAGATGAGATCAATTTCTGACAAAGATCAAACGACGCTTATTTATTGTATCTTATCATAAATTAAGTCTTTAAAAATATTATTCAAATTTAAATTTTTTAATCATAAAGAATAGAAATTATATTCTATTAAAATAATAATTACTTAATTTCAGAATAATTAATCTTAAATTTAAGAAACTTAAAGTTTTTAAAAAATAAAAATTTATACATAAAATTATATAATATAGGCTATGATTTTATTTATATATATCTATCAATCTAAAAGCTAACCAAAAAATAAGGGTAGGAATACATCAGATGATATATCAAGAACATACGGCCTAATCTATTTTTAGCCTAATTAGGCATAGTCTATTTAGCAAATATAGAAAGGCTTATTTAACTATGTAAGTTATGGCTTGGCCTTTTAAAAAACATTCTTGGTCTACCAAGTTAACCTATTTATTTATTATTTATATATATAATTAAGATTTTATAATATAATAATTTTATTAGAGGTTATACTTGTTTATAAATTAAAAAATTTAAATTTATTAATATACATAAAAGTCTTCATGTAATATAAATATTTAAATAAGGTTTTAACTCATGTCAAACTTTTATGTTTTCATAAATAGATTAGTCTAAACCTAAAAAAATTAAGGCCAATGATAAACAATAAGCTAAGCTCAAGTCAATGTTTTACAAAAGAAACCTAGATGTATTTTGGCAAATCTTAACTTGACAAGTTTCCACTTGGACCGAGTAAGCCACTTCTGTAACATGAATGGCCTCGTCAATATGACAATATAGTTTTGTACTCACAATTTTCATAGGAGAAATTATTATATGTTTGTAGAGTTCCAATTAGAATTATCCTCACTCAATTCAAATTATTACATCTAATCATGGATCTCACTTAGATTTTTTTTTTTTTTAAAAACCATGGTTCATTATTTTTTTGTTTAAAAAGATAAACAAAACTTCTCCTTTCTTTTACGATGGTCGTCGCCATCATTTCCTAGTGTTGTCGTCGGTTGGTTCTGCTGGATAATCTCCCCTAAAGGTGCCCCCCCAATCCTCCTTCATGTTGGCTCCTCCTCCTCCTCCGCCACTATAACATTCTCTTTTTAATAAGTTAGACTTGTATATGGTCATAAGTTATTATAATACTTGTTTAACATGTCTATTAATTTTTTAGACGTTTTGAATTAATGTAGGCACTTTATCGCAACACAGAACGTATAAAATGACTTTTTTGACTCAGGGAAATAGCATAAATGCTAAATCAAAAGAAATAAATAAGGAAAATTTTATCAATAGGTCACAAATGTGTGAAAGATGGTGTGGTTAAATTTTGAGGACAAACGAAGTCAGATTGATATTTTTAAGGACGTTATGGAAATGCTTTAATACTGGATTGAGAAGTTACAAATATGAAAAATAGCAGGAAATCCTAGAATTTTCCCTAATGCCTATAGAGCTTGGAAAATTCATTTATGATAAATTAAACTGTCCTTGGCAGATAAAAATTTATCAATTAAATTGTACCTTTTCCTTTTATTTACCTACTCCACTAACCCCACACCCTCATCATTGTTTCTTTGAGATATTATCTCACTCCTATCTCCCTCATTCACGGCTGCCACAATAAAAAGAAAAGACAAAAGAAACAAATAAAAGAAATAAAAAGATGAGAACAAAAAGAAAGAGAAAGATAGAAATGAAAAGAAGAGAAAACAGAGAAGGAAAGAGAAGGAAAGGGAAGAAAAGAAGAAAAGAAAAGAAAGAAGGGAAGAAAGGGGGAGACGGAAACAGAAACAAGAGGAGAGAAAAAGAGGAGAAAGAAGAAAGAAGAAAGAAGATCAACCAAGAAGGAAGCAAGATCAAGGGCTATGGAAACCAAGGTAGGAGGATTTTCTTACTCTTTTCTTTTATTCTTTTGTATTTCAAGATCTGATTTTTTGATGGCTTTGAGTGAAATTTCTATTTTGATGATGAAAGATTTAACATTTTGTGTTTGATTCATGATCTGAGAATTTGATTTCCTCTCTTGTTTCTTGATGATTTTCAAGATTGAAAAAGGGTTATTGAACCCACTTTTGATTTGTGATTTGAATGAGGGATTTGGTGTTTTGATCCATTTTTTATGAAATAAATTAGTGTTTTAAGTTTCCTTAATGTTTATGAACTTCTTTAGGGCTTAAAATCACTTAGAGGTTGGATTGGAGTGACCAAAATCTAAGATTTTGACCCAAGAAACAATGGTATGACTCTTCAAGAGTTTCTGGCCCAGAAACACGGTTCGTGTCCAAAAACATGGCGTGGACCGTGTACCTCTCTGCCAGAAGAAATTCCTCACAGACGAAAACACGGGGTAGGCCGTGTCAAATGACACGGCCTTGTCAAATGACATGACCGTGTCTCCCTTTGTGATGAGAATGAGCTCTTGTGATCTTCATGAAAGTTGTAGCTCTTTCTCTTAGCTTTCCAATGTTGCGGAACTGTGTCATTTCGACATTCGTAACTCAAGTTATGCTCATTTTACTGAGCGAAGGTCAAATGTTGAGATTAAGCAGAATGCGTTTTTGGTTAGGAAATGCATGTTTTGGCATTCTATAAGACTAGGAGCCTTAGAGAGACCTTAGATAACCCTATTGAGGTGGAGTATCAAGGGGTAATATGATGGATTGAGGATATGAGTTTCCCTAAGTGTTAGAATCACTCATGTATACTATTTTAAGAGTGTTAAAATACTTTTATAGGTATTTGATGAAATGTGTGATAAAATGATGTTTGATTGCATGATATGTTTATATGAAGTGAGATTGATTGATAATATTGAATCATATGTAATTGATTAATGAAATTGAACACCCATGATGAGAATGATTGAATTATGCATTATGTTGCATGATGATTTGATGAAATGGTTTTCTCTCATGGGTTTCCCTTTGTGGAACTAGGCTGAATTAGATTTTGGATTTACTTATACTACGGTAAGTCTTGGTTAATGGTAAGGGAATATGTGATCTTCTCTATACCAGAGTAATTGAGGTTAAGAAAGAATCATCATCTTTACCTAAGCTTCCCTAGTCATTAAGTAGTTGAGGATGAGTGTTTCCCTCACTACTTGGGGTAATCCTATATTTTGGATAGTTTGAGTAATATACCTCTCATTCTTGACCAATGATTGATATTGTGAAATAACGTACATTTTCCTTATCACGATGGATTGAAGTCTAGCCCTAGCTTTGATATTGAGGAGACGTACTTCCTCTAAGCTAGATATAGGAGGATTAGACCTAGTTACCCGGAGTAGTTCTGTGTGGTGACGTACTGCCATGAAGAGGTTGATGTGCACTAACATAAAAGTAGACTACTACCAAGTAAATAATTTTGTAATGCTAGCATGAACAAAATATGAACCTAATGATTTGAGATATAATGATATTTCTATCATGATATATATTGAGATTGGAAAAGCAATTATGTTTTGATGACATAGATTCCAATTTAATGACTTTGGACTTGATGTGATTTTTGACGATTATGACTGATTTTCATAATAAATGAACTATCTATTTCAGGAAGAGGAAGGACTTGGTTTGGCCTTTAGCCACCTTCCTAGAATAATAATAAATGTTTTGAATGAAAATGAGATTTTGTTCCAAAATAACTGGAATTATTGTGATGATACAGTTTTAAACAAACTACTGAAAATTTTGATTCTCACCCCCACTATTCTCTATGATTTCCATGATAATTCCAGGTGGCCGAGCAGATCAGCAAGCGTATGAAGTTTACTTGAAGGATTAGTTAGGATGTTCTTAGTAGGGTGTTTACCAACTAGTCCTGGTAATTTTCTTTATCCGATAATATTTGAATATAATGAGTGGCGATGTATACTTTGTATATTATTCTTTTCATTATGTATGTAAATTATGCTTCCACTAAGGCTTATATTTTCATATTATTAAATTGTTTATTTTATAACTTTGTGGATATTCATAAGTAATGTACCAAATTCTAATTATTGATGCGTAAACCGGATACATTATTAGTGTTAGTGATGCACAATTTTCAATTGTCGCATTTGCAAACTCAAGTGCAGGTTGTCTCAAGTAATAAATTTCTCGAGAGTCCGAGGTCGATCCACAGGGAATTGTTGAAGATTAATTAAGGTGAAGTGAATATTTTGTTACTACGATTAAAATTATTTACTTAGGTTAAAAGATTCACTCTTGGTAAATAAAATAAAGGTAAGATTAATTCCTTTTATAACTCAATTAGAATCCTCGTAACATGGAGGTTCCAATCGAAAAATACAACATTAAAAGTCCATTTAAAATAATATACGTAATTATATTATGTTTCCTAAAAATATTACCACCACTTATAAATGGGTTAAAGCATTCATTGTGCCAATATTTTGTCTACAACAAATCAAGAACTCCTCTTTACAAAGATGGTTTCTAAATTATAAGAAACAAATTATAATACGTATAATGGTTACTAAAAAAATATAAATCATTTAAGCACAAGAGAAGAATAAATCTAACCTTACTTTATTACCAAAAGTTTCACCCTTTCACCCAAGTAAAATGAAACTTAGTTACTCATAAATAAGAAGAAAGAAAGAGAGAAGAAGAAGAAGAAGAAGAAGAAGAAGAACATGACTTTAATTTAGAACAAATGAAAATTACTACAAGAAAACCTAGTAACAAAATGGCATCATTTTGGTAACTAACACCTAACACCCTTAATGATCTGCTAAGGCCTCCTTTTATAGAGGATTAGAGATACAAAATGACAAGAGGGCTGAGTCATTAGTGGGTGGATGAGTGAAAAATGAATGGAAAATGCCAAATGACTTTAGGTGAATGCGAAATTATGGAGATTCCTTGTCTCCGAAATCATGCAGCTCTGAAGTCATTGCATTCATCATTTTTGAACCAAGTGGTCTCATGAAAGTTGTAGGCCTGGATCTTAGCTTTCAAATGGCTTTGGTTTGAGTCCAATATCATATCTATAACTCCAGATACGTTCAAATCACTGAACACTGCCCAGGCCCAGTCACAACTCCTCTGTTCTGACTTCCAAGCCCAATATCACCTTCAAGGAGTCCGATTCTGAAAAAGTATTCAACATGAAAGTTGTAGATATGGGTCTTAATTATTCAGCATCCAAATTTCAGCCTATTTGACAACCTCTAACCCGAAAACTGTGATGAACAGTACACGTAGGTTAAGCTGTCAAGAAAAGCACTCTGGTTCTTGCTTCAACCCCAATTTAAGTTATCTACTCGTGTGATTGGGCCTTTGAGGTCTTCATGAAAGTTGTAGAATTCTCTCTTATCTTTCAAATTCCACTAGAATCACCTCAAAAGACCACCTACAGCCCAAGATATGACCTAAATACAGAAATAGTGTAAGATATGAATCGTGCTAAAAAATTCAATTAAGTTCAATTTGAGTCCAAACTTACAAAACATAATAAAACTCAATCAATTAAGTACATAGAGAGTGTAAATGACTAATAATGAAAGCTTATTAATGTATCAAATATGTGATCATCAGTTAGTAATTTGAGATGTTACAGCCACCATTTCCAGGAAAAATCGCCAACGAACCACTGTCTTTTTGACTGAATAAAAATCATTAGCAAGATTTTTGGCACAATGCTCATCACCTCCATAACCCCACATAGTCAAGCTCCATGAAGTCCTCAGCACCATCTTCACTATGGATTTCGTCAAAGTTACATGGTAAGGGACCAAATTAGACTTGATGGGTTACTCCACAGTGTAGCATGCCAGCTTATGTGGTACCGGATGTGAGTGGTTGTGCGGCGCCATTCTCTTCAAATTTGTTTCAATGCAGATTTTGAAAACCAAATCCAAAAGAAATAGAAACAGAAACACAAGCATTTTACCTTATGGCAATTACAAGAATTAATATTCCTATCAAGTGTTAGCTTTTCCTTCTTACAGTAAGTCAATGTGATCTATGGGTGGGGTGAAGTGGGATGGGGCTAGGAGGAGGGACGATGTTGTCATGGAGACGAGGGTGGGGTTGATGGTGGAGTAGTGACATGAAATAGATTTGGTACGGGCAAAGAAAATGGAAGAGTTTTTCTAGTTATTTTTTTTTTAAAAAAGCAACTAACTTATTGTTAATAAAGTTAACCATGGTTAACCTTAAGTGGTGAGTCTTATGGTTAGATGTTATAATTTGAATGAAGTGAGCATAATATTAATTGATGTTCTAGGAATATTTAATAATTTCTCTTTTCACAATGCCTTTTAAAATCTTTTGGCCCCGCATCCTAATTGCAATTAATGGTTTTATAGTGATGTGATACATTCTATAATTTGGTACTGCTAGAAATACTTATATAAATTATGCGAATTATTTGTATAATTTGGATCATTCAATAAAATTATAGTAAAATTAGGATATTACTTAATGACGTGTAAGAAAATATGTGAAGAGCGTTTGAGTTTAATCTTTTTCATTTCTATAAAAAAAATTAGAAGAAAAAATTGTTCGTTCTAAGTTTACGATATACCATAAACTTTAACAAGAAGAACTTACAATGTGAAGTGACCTACTTCCATCCTACCTAAATTGTGTGAGTGTGTGCATCAAGGATGCATGTTGCATTGTTATGGTACATTGATGCATAGTCTAACTTACTTGTTATTAGAATTTTTTTTCCTTTTTTATCAGTCTCATGTTATTTAAATTTTTACCTCATAATTGTTAGGCATTTTCATTTCAATCCTTTAGTAAACTTTTGCATCAGACAATGATACTCCATCAACGTCTAAGAAATAAAACATTTACTCCGTCATACCCAAAGGAACCTTCATTTTTTTATTTGGGGTCACTTGGATCGATTCTTCCACCAAGCTCTAAACTCAAGTTGACAAAATTGATGGCTAAAACCCCATATGGAACTGTTGTGAAATGGGTATTTCAAAAGAATAAGTCCCACATTGGTTGGAAGCAAGTTTTTGAAGAGTTTATATTTCAACTTGTGTTTTGGGCTTTGTAAGAAACAAACAAAGTGGTGGGCTCACGCACACAAGATTGGGCTGAAAAGTTCATGGCCAGTGCAAATCCTCGATTTGCCCCCCCTCGCGTGATATCATGAAGCCCAGATCTTTTGTCAAATATTTAATTAATTTTTGGAGCTTACCCGAAAAATGAGGTTTTTGAATAATTCAAATTTGACTTGGTCTGGTTTCATAACGGCAAATAAATATGTTTCCTAACGTTTCAATTAGCTATTAATAAGCGAGATAATTAGCATTTACTTTTTAACAAACCAAACTTATTTTCTAAACGTTACTGTATGTTTTTTTTAAATGGCTTCTATAAATTCTATTTTACATAGTGTGGTTACCCTAATTCGGCGCCCTCTTCTCTCGCTTCTTCTTCTACACCTTCTCCTTCACTTCGTCTGGGTTACTCTACTCTCTTGCAGCTTCGTGATCCCCACAAACAGAAGAGTCTGTTGTACCTCGGGGATTTTCGTATATACCGAAATAATCCTTGAGGCGTTGCTTGGCACGCTTCGTACTTTACGGGTTTGTCTGTTTATTTGCGAGTTCAATTAACAACAATCTCAAGGATTATGGAACCACAAAACGCACTAACAACGTTGCTCTCTCGGCCAATCACGGCCCGACAATGGTACCCCACAAAACCCACCTCCGGTTGTTGCCGCGATTACATACGCCAAACCATTTCCGATGTTTCCAAAATCGAAATGTTCGGAGGACAAAATTTCAAAAGATGGCGGGAGCGTGTCTACTCTATTCTAGACATGCACGGCGTCATCGCACTCACGGATCAAATGCCCGACACATCTACCGATCAAAAACACTTGACAATTGGACTTATGCCAATAAGGTATGTAGGCACACAATTCTAACCACATTATCTAACGAATTGTTCGATGTCTACTTGCTCATACAAGGAAAGCAACAAAATTTGGGAGTCTATGATTGTCAAATACACTTCAGGATGTTTGGCAAACAAAAGTTCGTCATTGGGAACTACTACCGATGGGAGATGACGGATGAAATTGATATCAAGACTCAAATCAACCAATACCACAAGCTATTAGAAGAATTGAAGATCCGAGAACATCACATTGCCTGATGAATTCGTAGCAGGTGATTGTTCATTGAAAAACTACCGCAAACTTGGAAGGACTACAAACAACAACTCAAGCATAAAAACAAACAGTTGTCCCTTGTTGATCTAATCACCCACATAATCATTGAGGACACGAACAGAAACGAAATCAAGGTCAGTAAGGGCAAAAGCATTGGCTTCAAGGGCAAATATGGTACAAGTCAATAAGAAAAGGTACGAACATAAACCCAACAAAAGGACTGATTACAATAAACCAAACTATGTGCCAAGAGTGAATAATCCCACTTTCAAAAATAAGTGGAGGAAATCATATGTTTGTGGCAAGCCAGTCATCGGGCGGCTCAATGCGTACACAGGAAGAGAAATGACAATCCTCCTAAGCCAAACGCAAATTTGGTCGAAGGAGATGATATAATTGTGCATGCGGTCGTTTCTCAAGTTCTATTGATGGCCAATGTGAATGATTGGGTGGTAGACTCGGGGCTACCAGACATATTTGTGCAAACAGAAATATGTTTACCTCCTACAATTCGTGGGGGATGGAGAAGAACAAGTTTATCTTGGTGATTCCCGAACCGCCGAAGTTCTTGGGAAAGGAAAAGTTCTTCTGAAACTCACATCTGGCAAGACTTTAGCTCTCAACGAAGTGCTTCATGTGCCTAGCATAAGGGCGAATTTAATTTCTGTGGCCTTGCTAGGAAAGGTTGGGGTTAAAGTATCTTTTGAGTCTGACAAAATAGTGATGACAAAAAATAATGTCCTTGTAGGGAAGGGTTATTGTAATCAAGGCCTATTTGTACTCAATATTGCTAAAATTAATGAAAATGCTACTTCTTCTGCGTATATGATTGACTCTATTGATATGTGGCATGCTAGATTAGGACATGTTAGTACTGTTTATATTAAGAAAATGAAATATCTTGGATTAATTTCTGGTTTTAGTGATACATGCTTAAACAAATGTGAAATATGTGCTGAATCAAAAATAACTAAAAAATCATGTTTATCTGTAGAAAGAAAAACTGAAGTTCTTGAATTAATTCATTCTGATTTAGGAGACTTAAAACAAACTATGACTAGAGGTGGTAAAAAATATTATGTAACTTTTATTGATGATTTTTCTAGATACACTAAAGTATATTTACTTAGAAATAAAGATGAGGCTTTTGATATGTTTCTAGTATATAAAGCAGAAGTAGAGAATCAATTAAATAAAAGAATTAAAAGAGTTAGATCGATAGAGGTGATGAATACACTTTATTTAATGACTTTTGTGAAAAAGAAGGGATAATTCATGAAATCACACCCCCTTACTCTCCTCAATCCAATGGTGTAGCTGAAAGAAAAAATAGGACTTTAAAAGAAATGATGAATGCTCTTTTAATTAGTTCTAATGCACCTGATAACCTTTGGGGTGAAGCCTTATTAACTGCATGTCACTTACAAAATAGAATTCCTATAAGAAAATAGGTAAAACACCATATGAGTTATGGAAGGGTTATAAGCCTAACTTAAAATATTTAAAAGTGTGGGGGTGTTTAGCTAAAGTGATGTTACCTGAACCTAAAAAGAGGAAAATAGGCTCTAAGACTTCTGATTGTATGCTTATTGGGTATGCTGATCATAGTGCTGCATATAGATTTTTAGTTTTAAAAAGTGATGTGCTTGATTGTAAGTCTATAATTGAGACAAAAAATGCTGAATTTTTTGAACATTTTTTCCCCTTAAAATTAGAAAATATTTCAAGCTCCAGTACAAAATATTTCTCAAGCTCCAAGATAAAAATTTATCTAATGATTCATATGAGGATTTGAGAAGAAGTAAAAGACAAAGAAAAGAAACTTCTTTTGGAAATGATTTTTACACATATCTTGTTGATGATGACCCTTTAACTATTTCTGAAGCTTTTTCTTCACCTGTTGCACTTTTTTGGAAAGAAGCCATTAATTCTGAAATTAATTCAATTACAAAATGTAATACTTGGGTTTTAGTAGATTTACCTCCTGGAGCAAAACCAATTGGTTGCAAATGGATTTTTAAAAGGAAATATAACCCTGACGGATCAATTGAAAAATATAAAGCAAGATTAGTAGCAAAAGGTTTTACTCAAAAACAAAATGTTGACTTTTTTGATACCTTTGCTCCTGTAACTAGAATTTCTTCTATTCGAGTTTTGATTGCTTTAGCCTCTATACATAATTTGGTTATTCACCAAATGGATGTTAAAACAGCCTTTTTAAATGGTGATTTAGAAGAAGAAATTTACATGGTACAACCTGAGGGGTGTGTAGTTCCTGGACAAGAAAATAAAGTATGTAAGCTTCTCAAATCTTTATATGGTCTAAAACAAGCACCTAAACAGTGGCATGAAAAGTTTGATCAAACTTTAATTTGTGATGGTTTTTCTTCATTTGAAGTTGATAAATGTGTATATACGAAATTAGTAAATAATGAATGTGTGATTATTTGTCTATATGTGGATGACATGCTAATTTTCAGTACTAGCCATGACATAGTGCATCAAACAAAATGTTTTCTTGAATCTAAATTTGACATGAAAGACATGGGTGAAGCTAGTGTAATTCTAGGTGTTAAAATCATAAGGAAGTGTGATAGTATAATACTATCACAAGAACATTATGTAGAGAAACTTCTAAAGAAGTTTGGACATTTTGATGTCAAACCTGTGAGTACCCCTTATGATGCTAACACTCAATTAAAGAAAAACAGAGGTGATCCTGTTGCCCAGTCTCAGTATGCACAGATTATTGGGAGTCTGCTGCATTTGATGAATTTCACTCGACCTGACATAGCGTATGCTGTATGCAGATTGAGTAGATATACACATAATCCTAATAATGATCACTGGGCCGCTTTGGCTAGACTAATGAAATATTTGAGAGGTACCATGAACTATGGTATTGTTTATAGTGGATTTCCCGCTGTATTAGAAGGATACAGTGATGCTAATTGGATCTCGATTCAGATGAGATTAAATCCACTAGTGGCTATGTGTTCACCTTTGGTGGTGGTGCGTTGACTTGGAGATCAACAAATAATAATTGCAAAATCCACCATGGAGTCGAGTTTATTGCTCGGAGAAAACCGGTAATGAGGCCGAGTGGTTGAGAAATTTCTTAGAAAATATTCCATTAGGAATAAAACCAACCCATTCTTCGTGTCCTGCATGTGACAACAAGGCGGCAATATCTATTGCAAGTAATAAAACCTTTAATGGTAAAAACAGACACATTAGGTTGAGACATGAAGTGATAAAGCAAATAAAGATGGAATTATATCCATTGATTATGTGAAGTCGAAAGTTGGCCGATCCTCCTCGACTAAGCCTTTGGGAAGGAATTTAATATATACCACATCGAGGGAAATGGGACTTAAGCCAATTTGAAACTAACAAAGATGGTAACCCGACTTTTATGAGTGGAGATCCCATGAAAGAAGTTCATATGGGTAATAACAAGTCACTTGTTAGTACCTAGCACCGTGTCCGTCCCATCCTATGGTGTGAGAAGCATGAGAAGTGTTAGATCGCATTTATTGTGAGGATAAGCTATATGCTTTTAATGAATTTCATATCCCTTATGGGTGGTGTATAAAGTGCAGTATACACTTGATGAAATCACCTATATGAGTGTGGAGTGGGGCCGCTCCTATGAGAAAATGACATAGTCTCTAGAGCACTCATGAACAACTAGGCATGCACATGGTCGAAAAGTGCAAAACGACGTTAACACAAGAGATAAGTGAAAGTGTAGATGTGATCAAATGGGATTCTAATTTACACGAAAAATGTTTTGGTTCATAGAAGTTTAACCTTCACCAATTACATTGTAAGTTAGAGTCTTATTTATCTAGGTCTGGTTCATAGTCCATAAGACACCGTAGATTCGAAAACGTTTACACTGATGATGTAACCCGATTCTATTTTTTTATTTTTATTATTTGTTTTTATTTTAAATATTCTTTTGAAATTGTGGGGGATTGTTGTGAAATGGGTATTTCAAAAGAATAAGTCCCACATTGGTTGGAAGCAAGTTTTTGAAGAGTTTATATTTCAACTTGTGTTTTGGGTTTTGTAAGAAACAAACAAAGTGGTGGGCTCGCGCACACAAGATTGGGCTGAAAAGTTCATGGCCAGTGCAAATCCTCGATTTGCCCCCCTGCGCGTGATATCATGAAGCCCAGATCTTTTGTCAAATATTTAATTAATTTTTGAGCTTACCCGAAAATGAGGTTTTTGAATAATTCAAATTTGACTTGGTCTCGTTTCATAATCGGCAAATAAATATGTTTCCTAACGTTTCAATTAGCTATTAATAAGCGTATAATTAGCATTTACTTTTTAACAACCAAACTTATTTTCTAAACGTTACTCACCTTGCTTAACAAATTTTTTTAAATGGCTTCTATAAATTCTATTTTACATAGTGTGGTTACCCTAATTCTCGGCCGCCCTCTTCCTCGCTTCTTCTTCTACACCTTCTCCTTCACTTCGTCCGGGTTACTCTACTCTCTTGCGCTTCATGTGATCCCCTCAAACAGAAGAGTCATGTTGTACCCTGGGGATTTTCGTATATACCGAAATAATCCTCGAGGCGTGCTTGGCACGCTTCGACTTTACGGGTTTGTCTTGTTTATTTGCGAGTTCAATTAACAACAGGAACTACAAGTTCCTCTTCTGTGTTACGCCAAAGTTCCTTTCCAGCGAGACCTTCGACGTCTGTGTCACCATTTATGAGTGCTAAAATGCATTATAATATCGATGCGTCCAGAACCATGTGCTTCAGTGCGTTCTAGATATGCCGCGCCTTGGAGGTTTGACGATGTTTAAAATAGGGTCAGTCATTTTTGCATGTATGAAGGGGTTGGAGGAGTAGATTGCCACGTGTGCATCTACCTTGGCACTTAACGTGCCACATTACTCTCTCCGTTAGCCTTAATAGACGTTAGTTAATGGATGGACTAATGTGACTCATGATTTGCTGAGTGAGGGACGTTTTTGTTAATTTCGTTGACTATTTAGTCTTCTTATATCACTTCCTTTTTAGGTAATTAAAAAAAAATATTACAACATCTTCTCTCTATGTTTTATTTTCCAAACAAGTAAAGTGTAAACATGATGAAAAGAAATAATATGCAAATTAATATGATTTCCTGTGCAAGAAATGAGGTAAAATAAGTTATAAACATATGATAAAATCTGTATAGATATAAGATGATATGTGTATGAGTTTGAGCGGGTAAGAAAAAACTTATCTAAAGTGAGCAGGTAAGAATGTTGTTCAGATTCAGGATTAGAGGTGCGTACTTGATCTCGCCTCTAAACAATGGTTGGTGATGGGTTCCTTCTTGGTGTGGTGGCAGCTAAGTGAGTGGGGCTTACAAGGTATTCCTATGCTCAAGTTAGGGTAGCATACTAAGAAAAAAGAGTATATTAGAGTAGATGCATATTTGAGTGATTTAACTTTGTATTTATAGAGTGAGTTTATTTGTAGGCTAAATAATATCTAAAGTGATATTATTTAGATGTGATTAAGATTAATAATTATTAGGAGATAAGATCTTAAAAATTCCTTGTTTGTGAGAAATTTAGTTAAGATAAGATGTTTAACTTAGTGTCAAGTTATTATTAATGAGGGTTGTGTAGCAAAGGGGCCATGATTGGGTTTGCCTAATGGATTGTTGATGTTGGATTGGATCTAAGATATCGGTATAGAATAGATATATTCATATTTAATTTAATTTAAAATAAATTAAAATCTTAATTTATTAATTTATTAATAAATATATCTTTATTTATTTAATTTAAAAACAAATTTACATTATAAGAGCTTTATCTACTTGAGTAACGTTATTATGATAGAAAAACTCATAAAAAAAAGATTAGTTCATAATTATGGACTTATTTGCATCATACTCACGTGTAGTGGACCTCCCCTAATTATAAATTTGAAAATTGTAATATAATAAGTGCCCCTTTGGATAGGAACACCAACTGATTATATATCGGGGATTGCTATAAAACACCAAATTGTATGAGCAGTCTAGTTTCCGCTGCTTATGTTATCTTTTTTTAATTTTGTATTTTTACTAAAAGTTTTGTTGAAGAGTGTTTTAAAAGTATTTGTTAAGGATTTTAAATATATTTTTTAATAAAAAATAAAATATTTAACTTATTAAAAATTAAAAAAGTTCTATAATTTATACAAATTTTTTTAAAAAAATTTTTAATAAGTATTTTTAGATCATTCGTTAAAAAATTCTTTTACTAATTGTTTATATATTTTTTAGTTAGAGATAATAATTAGTTAACTTTTTTAAAAGACGATTTTAAGATTCAAATTTTTAATATTTAATTTTGATTTGTTTTATTAAAATAATTACACATTTCAAAAAATTTGATGCACCCAATGAATGAAAGGGCAGGAACGCTCGAGCGTCCCCCATCGCCCATATATATCTGGTCTGATAAGGTACTGATTTAAAAGCACATAATTGACAGGGGCATGATCTTATAAAGTTAATTCAGCTTATCAACCATTCACCATTCCATGCCTGCGGAAAAGAGCCTCACACTTTTGAAGTTCAGACTTCAGATACTAAATGGAGCCAGGGAGTTGAATAATCACAAGAGTTTGAGAAAAGTTTGAAAACCCACAATAATACGTTTGGAAGTCAACGACAGGCTTCACTCATACAAGGCGTGCACATTAAATTTCAAACGTCAACCAATAAATGAAGTAGAAGCTTCCATTTTTCTATTTTTTTTTTTGCAATAAAATTGCTCAGGTAATTGAGTAATAACTAAGTAAAGTCACTTTTAAAGTAGAGTTCTAAGATTCGAACCCATAATATTATAAGTAAAATTCATCTAAAATTATAATGTACTTTCACTCCGATTGATCAATATTGGATAAAATATTTTTCTATCTTTTTTCAATTAAGATTTCCTTCATTTTTCTTGTTAACGTATTCATTGCCAGAATCATGGAGTAAGTTGTTAATAATGATTATAAGAAGAAATACTGAAAACGAAAGGATAATTTTTTTTTATATTTTCTTTGCATCACATAAGTAAATCATAAAGTGAAACTTTAAATTTTGAAAGTAGTAATATTATTTTTACGTCAAGACTTAAATATTAGTTTTTATGAACTAATGCGCATTGATTTGAGTGTAAAGAGTTTATATTCTTTAAATATATAATTTTGAACTTCATTTTAAGATTTATGTGAATAAAAATAAAACTGTTAAAAAGAATTCATGTTTAAGCACTTAATAATATTTTGAAAAATTATCTCTTACTTATCATGTGAGTGATGCTCTGAAAAATAAAAGAAAAAAATTTGTTTTTATGAAAATTTGCATGAAAATAATTGTCTCACATATCATGTGGAAGGATACTCTAATAAAAAAAATAGAAGCTTCAAATTGATATCTATACACCAAAAAATACACGTGTTTTCTCTAATAGATATCAATTTGGGGTCTTAATATTCATCAAAATTTAGGGTCTTCCTAAATTAAAGAGGCAATCCGAACACCAGTTGTATTTGTCGACTTATAATTCAATAAAAAATCATAAAGGAAAAAAAATCCAAGATATGGTATACTTTAGTTGAAATATATATGATGTGGATTTGTTTTTGTTTTTCTGTTAATAATGATAGTTTAATTTTGATGTTAAACTACTTTTACACTTTTATTTAATTTTGTGTTGACAAATCATTTAATGAATTTGACTATATTAATAATTTAATGAAATGTGAAACTTATTAAATAATGTAATAACATATTATTATATATAAATATAAAATTTTTTAGATTGACAGTGTTTTACAATTAAATTATAATAAAAATTATAGAAAAGTTACATTTTATGAAGTTTTGAAGCATATACTTATTTATTGAGGGAATAAATAACTACTGAAAGTGGTTATTCAATTCATTTCAGTTATTTATTTTAAGTTAGATAACTACTTTGATTTTTTTCCCTCAGTAAAGTTGTACCCCTCAAAAGTTTTAAAAATATAAATTTCTTAACATGAAATTTGTAAGGTTTTTTGCATACGTAAACTCATCGAAAAGTATTGTTTAGCCTTTTGAAGCAACAAAAAGATAAATTGATTAAAAATAAAAAAAATAGTTTAAGCTATTAAATTTTATATAATTCTTTTCATTTAACAATTCTATCCATGATGTTACCTTTGTATGAATATATATGATATATGATATAGGTGTGATAGGATAAAAATATATAAAAAGAGGATAAAAATAATAGTCAGCAAATATCTATCATTTATTTATTAACTTTATAAAAATTCTCACTTTAAAGTATCATCATTCTTTTACTTTAAAGGAGGGATGACAGTAAATTTATCATTTTACTCTAAAATCATTAATTTTTTAATATTAATTATCAATACTGTTTTAGTTATTAAATAAAAATACAATATAAAATGCACCTAGTGTTGTAGGTATTATCATGTTATTCATTTATTATTCATTATTTCTCTGTCTTCACCCCGCATGCTTAGGGAGCTAGTTCTTAGTAGTTCCAACGTAATCATAGTAATTACAAAAAAAAAAAAACCAGGCACAAAATGGTGAATGCATGTTGAGTCATGATGCATCAGCATGCCGATCAATATGGTGTCTATATAATTTATGAGAAATATTTTATGTATATTAAAATATATATATTATATTTATATTATACGTTAATATGAAAAAAATATTAAATTATTTTATATGTAATTATAATATTTTTATAATATATAAAATAATTTTATAAATAAAATAAAAAAATTAAATATATTTTAATTAAATAAATAACGAGACTGGAAATTTATCAAGTTGCCTCCAAAATTCTCTGCATGCTTGCCTTGCTTTCTGCTAGCATTTTTTTTTTCCATCAAATTGTTAAATTTTAAAAATCAAAACAATTACAAAGAATGACTTTATTTTATTTTGTCTTTTTGGTCAGTAAGAGTATCCAAAATCATAATGTTTTCATATTCTTTTTGGATTGAAAGTGAAATGGGAATAAAGGAAAAGCTTATGTGCATCATCCAAATTTGAAGTATGAGCCGTCAAAATAGAAACTTAGCAGACATGCATCCGAATATCATCTATCATCAAACATTGTTAGCGCCTACAGAAAAGCACAACTCCACATCTGATTTTTGAATGGATGCCTGTCATCAGCAAAAATATAGAGTTGTAGTATTTGACATTTGTGGTGGAAATGGAATGGTGTCATGGATTAAGATTTTGAATTATTCATTTGTCTATTTCATCAACGTTCTTTTTCCTTTTAAAAGTCAATTTTGTAATCATACCTTCGAAAAGTATCAAAGATTTTTATATACTTCGAATGCATTTGATCAAAATTATACAAAATGTGATTTATGATAATAAAACTATACAAAATCGGATTTTCTATGGTAAACTTTTTTAGCAGTGCTTAGATTGTTAGATATAATTGGCATAAATCCAAATATTTATAATAATAAAAAATAACCAATAAATATTTGATAATTCATTAATTTATACCAAATAAAAATAACAACACGCGTACCATAAAAATTTTCAAATTAGTCGAATAGTTTAACGAAGTTAGCAACAAATTTATCCTTTGACACGGATTCATTGTCCTGGCCAATAGAGAAACCAACTTTAAAGTTCACTTTAATGTGTTTTAATGACATTAAATGGGTACATTAATATTTTTCCATCTTGTAATGAGGCAGGAAAATTGGAAAAAAAAAACAAAAAAAAGAAAAGAGTGAACCTTCCATCTAGCCCCTAAAGCAACCAAGTTCAAGTTTGAGAACAGAAAAGTGCATCCATAAACTACCAACTACTCGGAAAGAGAGAATCTTTGAAAACTGAAAGCATATTCCACCTTAGGGGATAATAATTAGATACAACTCCCATAATTAAAAAGAAAAAAGAAAAAAAACTTTTTTTTGTGTAATGAAAAAAAAACTTATTTTGTTTGTGTATGCAACAAATGTCTCAACTTTTCTATATAAAGACACCCCCCACTGTATCACTTGGGATCTCAATCTTGCACTGTTTCTCTCTGATCCATTTTTCATCCCTTGTCATCTTCTTCTTCCTCGTATCTAACTGGCCCTTACACAGGTACCATATTGGATTCCAATCACTGATTCATCATGTGCCATCCAAAAGTCACATGTTCTTTTTTTGTTAGTACATAGTCACATGTTTTTTTTGTACTACATGTTCTGTTTCCACAGCCACTTTTTTATGTTGTTGTTGAAGCAGTAGTAGTAGCAAACTGCAAATAGCATTGTCTCTCTGCACGTGTCATCCACCCATCAAATCCAAAATGTCAACGTCTCCATTTTTTTTGGGTCTATGATAAGAATTTATGGATGTTGTTTTGATCCAGCCCTTGGTTTTAGGCTCATAGTTTTTTTTTTCTTCCTGTGGGTTTTGGTTTTTGATCATTGTGGTGTGGCGACCCTTTGGTTGGTTTTTGATGTTCACAGGCGAGGGACTGAAAGGTAGCAATGGCAAACAACAGGAACATGGAAAAGATGGCATCCATTGATGCACAGCTTAGGCAATTGGCTCCAGCCAAAGTGAGTGAGGATGACAAACTGATTGAGTATGATGCTCTCCTGCTGGATCGGTTCCTTGATATTCTCCAGGATTTACATGGGGAAGATATGAAGGAAACGGTGAGTTTCTTTTCTTTTTTTTCTCACTGTTAGAAATAGAAAAACAGGGACATAAAAATAATACTGGAGAAAGTTTTTGTATATTCTCTTGAATTTCTAAATTTTTGAATTAATCACCATGTATATGAGGATTCTCTATTTATAAGAGAAAGAGTATGTAGAAAGAAAAAAAGATAATCAAATATAATCAAAATAATATATCTAATTATGTAAAAAATAGATTATTAAGATAACATAAAATAAAGCTTAATTTAATTATAGATATTCTACCAGTCACTAATTTGAAATCTTTAGACTTTTTTATGATTAGTTTGTGTGCTCTCAATTGGATTTGGTTACTCACTGTTTGGTTTCACATGTCTCAATTTTGTTGTGAAAGTCTAATATGATCGGTTTGGTGAGAAAAAGCATGGAATTTTATTTGTATTGACAGATTTTGGGTGCTGGGTCAGGTCTATTGACTTGGAAAGTTTTAAGGAAACAGAACTTTTGGTATGTTCTTGTAGCTAGCCAAAAGGAAGACCTTTGCATAATGGAATCTAGAGGGGAATATTCATTGGTCTAGTGATGATTTTCTTTTTTCTTTTTTTAAATGTTTTGAATATATGTTTGGCTTACCTCTGAGGATACAAAACATGACCTATTATGTCTTGGTGATTGGAGATTCAGTACTCAGTAGGAGGTACATATGTAAAAAGGTGAAATAAAAGGAACAATCAGGGGATATATGGTCAAATCATTTTTTCAGCTGATTTTGTATTTGCCTTAAATATAACGGATTTTATGTGTTCTTGCATTTCTCTCTGACATTGTGAGCTGTAAAACTGTTTCACAGTGAACGTTAAAATGTTCCTTGCAGGTTCAAGAAGTGTATGAGCTTTCTTCTGAGTATGAAGGAAAGCATGAACCTAAGAAACTAGAAGAAATTGGAAATGTGATAACCAGTTTGGACGCTGGGGACTCTATTGTTGTTGCCAAGTCCTTTTCCCACATGCTTAACTTGGCCAACTTAGCTGAAGAAGTCCAGATTGCTTGCCGCCGAAGGAACAAGCTGAAAAAGGGGGATTTTGCAGATGAGAGCAATGCAACTACGGAATCAGACATTGAAGAAACTCTCAAGAGACTTGTGTTTGATTTGAAGAAGTCTCCTCAGGAAGTTCTTGATGCACTGAAAAACCAGACTGTTGATCTGGTTCTTACTGCTCATCCTACTCAATCAATTCGTAGATCTTTGCTTCAAAAGCATGCAAGGTTTGTTTCAAAACATAGTATTTTTCAGCTTCAGTATTTTGCAATTTTAGCTTTTATAATCTTTTTTTATATTTTATTTTTATATTTTGAAAATTTTTGCTGCATACTTAAGAAAGTTAAACTTTCTTCTTTTCCTCTACTTTACAGGATAAGGAATTGTTTATCTCGATTGTATGCCAAAGACATCACTCCTGATGATAAGCAGGAGCTTGATGAGGCTCTACAGAGGGAGGTGAATATCAAAACCCTTTGGATTTTGTTTAATGTTTTCCCAAACTGCAATAATTCTATCATTATTTTTTTGTTGCAAGTGCTTTTTCTTGCGTTCAGTTCTTGTCAGATTAAAAATCACATATTGTCTGTGATGCTGATAAAAATCTGGACTTCTAAAAGATGCTAAACCACCCTTGACCTGCATATAATTATTTCCATTCCTCTCCTGTTTGTTGGCTACAGCTGAAGTATGCCATGGTCTTTTTGTTTGTTCTTCTGGGTGTCATGTACACCAGTAGACATAAAATTACAATATGCACACTCGACTGATAATTTATATGCTATTTGATCTGTTCAATTAGCACAGAATAATTGGGACTATTGTTTTTATCATTTAACTGTAGGAGTTACATGTTCAGGATCTAATTGTTTATTTCTGCAGCTAGCTATGATTGCATGGCTATCATAAAGTGCAATTTTTCTTTCCTAGGTTTTTCAACTGCAGACCAATACTTTTGGTATATTTGAGTCAGCAGTGGAAACCAGAATTAATTCTGATGATTCCATTTTTTTTTTTTTGTATTGGTCTCTTATAATAATTTGGCTTAACTCCATCCCAAAAGTTAAGCCCAGAATTAAGTGAGCAGTGGAAACCAGAATTAATTATGATGATTCCAATTTTGTATTGTTCTTTGTTAGAATAATTGGACCTAACTCCATCCCAAAAGTTAGTTTTAGGAGAAAAGTTGCCCAAATCATTATAAAAATAATTTTTTGTTGGGATTCAAAGATCACAAAGAATTTCACATCTCCAACTATCTCTGCTTCCTGCAATTATCCCAGAAAGAAAGACCAGATTTTGAAGTCGGCAAAGGTTTTGTCACATTATCATCACAATAAATTAATATTAATATCATATTATTCATTAATTTATTACTCTTTTTTCATCATTCCTTACTTAAAACGCTCCAATTCAACCGTCTCCTTTAATAGTACAACCAAAATTATACTTATAAGATATTTATAGTTTAAATGTTGACAATCAAGCCAGAATATTGAATGGTATGGAGTCCTTATTCTTCTTAATTCCAAGATGGCACATGGACAAACTTTTATGTTTGCTACCCTGATATAGGGGAACTCTGCCTATGTTGAGTTTTGTTGCAAATCCCTACATAGTTGGTCCCAAACTCGGATAAAAGAGGAGGGTTGTGTTAGGCAGTCGACAGCTAATGTAAAATGTTGTCGAATCTTTATGACATAGATAAACGATGTGATTGTGTTAATGCTAAGTCGTTGCCCCTAAGCAACGTGCTGTATGGCTTGAGTACAGTGTCAAATAAGTAAGAGCTGCTACATCGCCGCCTGGATATAGTGAAAAATAAGCAAAGATTCCCACATTTTCGTGAACGGGTGTGGGTAAAGAAGTTAGTTCACAAGAGTAGGATGTGTTTTGGAACTTGGAATATAGATACAATTACAGGTAAATCAATGGAAATAGTTGACACCATGATTAGGAGGATGATTAATTTTATGTGCCTACAAGAAACTAAGTGAGTTCGAGAAAAGGCAAAGGAACTCGACACTTCGGGTTTTAAGATTTGGTACACCTGCAAGGTAAAATCTAGAAATCGAGTAGGCATAATAGTAGATAAGAATTGGAAGAATAATGTTATGGATGTAAGAAGGCTCGGAGATAGGATCATAATATTGAATTTTGTTGTGGAACAAGAGATTTTTAATGTTATCAATGCATATGCAACCCAAGTAGGGTTAGATAAGCACTACAAGATAAAATTTTGGGAGGATTTAGAAGGTTTAGTTAAGGGAATACCATTAGGAGAGAAGATTTTCTTAGGAGGGAACCTAAATGGTCATGTAGGGAGCGAATCTAAGGGGTATGAGGGATTGCATGGGGGGTATGGTCTAAGAGTAGCTAATGCAAATGGCAAAGCAATTCTAGATTTTTCGGTAGCTTTTCATTTTACAATAGCTAACACTTGTTTTAGAAAGCAGGAAGAGCATCTTATCATATATAAAAGCAGGAGTTCTTGCTCTCAAATTGTTTTTTTTTTTCTAATAAGGAAATCTGATAGAAAATTTTGCATGGATTGCAAAGTCATCTCTAGAGAGAGCTTGACTACCCAACACAAGATTTTGGTTATGGATGTACGGGTTAAGATGAAAGTAATGAGAAATTGTCGAGACAGAATCCCAATGATCTAATGGTGGCAACTAAAGGAAGGAAAACAAATGCCCTTTCAAAGGAGGATTATGGAGGAAGAGATTTGGGAGGTACAAAGGAGTGCTAATGATATGTGGGACGAGATGGCTAAAGGGATTGGAAAGGTAGCAAAAGAGACACTCGGTGAATCAAAAGGTTTTAGACCCAAGGATAAAGAATCTTGGTAGTGGGACACAAGTGTATACGATAAGGTTAAGGTTAAAAGAAACTGTTATAAAGCTTGGCATGTGTGTAAAAACGATGAAAATTGAAAAAAATATAAAGCTGTTAAAAAAGATACTAAGAAGGCAGTGAGTAAAGCGAAAGCTAAAGCGTTCAATGGGTTATATTAATCTTTGGGCCCCAAAGACGGAGAAATGAATATTTACAGGCTTGCTAAAAGTAGGAAAAGGAAGACAAAAGACTTGGATCAAGTGAAATGCATTAAGGATGAAGAGAGTAAAGTCTTGGTTATGGAATAAGACATCAAGGATCGATGGAAAGGTTATTTTCACAAGTTATTTAATAAGGGACATGGGACATTAGGGGACTCAGACATTCTAAGCACTAGAGAGGAGAACTAAAATAAAACATTTTATCGTAGATTTCAAGAGTTTGAGGTAAAAGAAGCATTAAAGAGGATGAATAATAGAAAAACGGTCGGACCGGATAATATACTTATTGAAGTATGGAAATGCCTATGAGAGAAAGGTACAAGCTGACTCACAAAGTTGTTTAACAAGATAATGAGGTCTAAGAAAATGTCAAATGAATGGAGGAGAAGCACTTTAATCCCTATTTATAAGAACAATGGAGATATACAAAGCTGTGCAAATTACAGAGAGATTAAGCTCATAAGTCATACCATGAAATTATGAGAAATAGTAATTGAACGGAGATTAAGACAAGTGACTCATATTTCAGAGAATCAATTTGGTTTTATGCTTGAGAGGTCAACCATGGAAGCAATCTATTTTCTACAAAGATTGATGGAGAGGTATCGGAAGAAGTAAAAAGACCTACACATGGTTTTCATTGATCTGAAAAAAGCCTATAACAGGGTACTGAGAAAGGTCTTGTGGAAGGCTCTGAAAAAGAAAGGAGTTCATATCGTTTATATTCGAGCAATCCAAGATATGTATGATGAGGCTAAAACTAGTGTGAGAACACAAGGTGGGGTCACAGAAGATTTTCCTATAATTATAGGACTGCACCAAGGGCCAACTTTGAGTCCATATCTTTTTACCTTGGTCTTGGATGTGCTTATTGCGCATATCCAAGAGCCGGTGCCACAATGCATGCTTTTTGCAGATGATATAGTCTTAGTTGGAGAGTCGAAAGAGGAAACAAATGAGAAGCTAGAGCTATGGAAACGAGTTTTGGAAGAATATGGCTTCCGTCTAAGCAGGAGTAAGACAAAGTATATGAAATGTAAGTTCCGTAAGAAGCATGCTAATGCTAGCTTAGCGGTGAAAATTAGAGACCATATCATACCATAAGTCACACGGTTTAGGTATCTTGGATATATCATACAAAATGACAGAGAGATAGAGGGAGATGTAAACTATAGGATTTAAGCTGGATTGATGAAATGGATGAGTGCTTCAGGAGTTATTTGTAATAGAAAAATGTCTTTCAAGTTTAAGGGTAAATTTTACCGCACAGTTATAAGGCTGGTGATGTTGTATAATATTGAATGTTGGACGGTAAAAAGTCAACAAGAGCATAAGATCAGTGTCGCTGAGATGAGAATGTTGCGTTGGATGTGTGACTATACAAAACAAGATAGGATTAAGAATGAATGCATTAGAGAGAAAGTAGGGATAGCACCTATTGTGAAAAAGATAAGTGAATCTTGCCTTAGGTAGTTTGAACATGTAAAGAGAAGACCTTTAGAATCTCCTATAAGAAGAGTAAATCAGGTGGAGGATAGTCCAATAGCTAGAGATAGAGGGAGACCAAGAAAGACTAGAGATGAAACAATAAAAAAAATTTAGGTTTGAATAACATTTCTGAAAACTTGGTTTATGATAGGATACAATGGCGTCGTTTGATCTATGTAGCCGACCCCACCTAATGAGAAAATGCTTGGTTGTTGTTGTTGTTATTGTACCCTGATATAGGGGCCTGTTTTACAAGGAAGAAAAAGAGAAATTTACTCATTGAGTCCATGTTGTTAAAAATATTTTACCTACCTTGCAAGACAAGTTTTTTTTTTTTTTCTAAAACTCTTTTGTACGGTTTTTAATCACAATCAATGCCTTAGTTTGAAGTTGATTATGCAAAAGAAGAAAATATCAAAATAGAGAGAGAGAGAGAGAGAGAGAGAGAGAGAGAGAGAGAGAGAGAGAGAGAGAGAGAGAGAGGCTCAAGTGAGTCAATGCTATTTTTAATAATTTTCTTTTGTTACTTCTGTTTATGTAGATTCAAGCTGCCTTCCGTACAGATGAAATCAAGAGGACCCCTCCAACACCTCAAGATGAGATGAGAGCTGGGATGAGCTACTTCCATGAAACAATTTGGGAGGGTGTCCCCAGATTTTTGCGTCGTGTTGATACAGCTTTGAAGAATATAGGGATTAATGAGCGTGTTCCTTATAATGCTCCCGTTATTCAATTTTCTTCTTGGATGGGTGGTGACCGTGATGGTATGGTTCTTATCTATGATAAAAAAATATTTTCTCAGTATATCGGAGAAATGGAAGGATATGCAAATTATCTTCAAAATGTCAAAACAAAATCCTACGTGATTTCAAAATGAAATAATTTAGTGAAAACAAAATCCTACGTGATTTCAAAATGAAATAATTTAGTGAAAACAAAAGAGGGAGGGGGGGGGAGGATACTATTAAGCTTCACTTCAACCAATTTGTGCACTAAAAGTATTTTTTTTTTCCTGTGTGGAAATGGGAAGTTATACTGGTATGTTTTTCTCTGGCATGAAGTGTGGATATTTTTCCTTGCCTAAGCAAATCAGCAACATTCATGATTTGAATGTATATGGTTTGCTCTAAAATATATTGAACATTATAAGATTTCTAGCATATAATTGATTCTGCTTTTAACTTTTTTTTCTCAAACTATCATGAGTATCTGGGGTGGAGAAATTTATTTTACGTGACAACCAGTTTGTTAACATAATGGAGAGTTTTTAAAGAACACTCGGATTCTTCTAATTGAAGTTATCTGGAACATTTTATCAAAAAGAAAAATGAAAGATTGAAAAATGAAAAAGGATTTCAGAGTTCAATTATGAAGACTAGTTTATGTTAATTTAAAATAACTTTTAGTTCCTTTTACAGGGCTGTACTTGTCTGTTAATTTCAGTTGTAGAAGCTGAAGATGTGTCTAATCCATGTTCAAAATATGATGCAGGTAATCCAAGAGTAACTCCTGAAGTGACAAGGGATGTTTGCTTATTGGCTAGAATGATGGCTGCTAATATGTATTATTCCCAGATAGAAGATCTTATGTTTGAAGTAAGTAATAGCTCTCCATCTTGCAGCCTTTTAAAATGATCATTGTGAATGGTTTAC
This sequence comes from Ormosia semicastrata, assembly GCA_029884595.1. Taxonomy (NCBI): domain Eukaryota; kingdom Viridiplantae; phylum Streptophyta; class Magnoliopsida; order Fabales; family Fabaceae; genus Ormosia; species Ormosia semicastrata. The sequence continues at coordinate 23,763,927 of JAQQTO010000055.1, read as the reverse complement.
TCTGGCATTATTTTGCTGATTTCCCTTCTTGTTTTTGTAGCTGTCTATGTGGCGCTGCAATGATGAGCTACGTGTTCGTGCAGAAGAACTTCACAGGTCTTCCAAGAAAGATGAAGTTGCAAAACACTATATAGGTGTTTACTGACTCTTTCTTTAAACTCGGGGGATGAGTGTTATACTTTGTTTTCTAAAAACCTATGCACTATGATATCTACACAAGGTTACATCACAATGGAACAAACTGTCGTCTACTTTATGCTAGTTATGTAAATTGCGAAAATATGTTGATTAGTTCACTTTTGTGATACTGTTGACATTCTTCATGATGCAGAATTTTGGAAAAAAATTCCCTCAAATGAACCATATCGTGTGGTACTGGGTGAAGTAAGGGATAGGCTCTATAAGACTCGTGAGCGTTCTCGCTATTTGCTAGCTCATGGGTACTCTGACATTCCTGAGGAAGCAACTTTCACCAATGTTGAGGAGGTAGTATATTCATTGTTTTTGCTTTCTTGTTAACAAGTAATACTATTCAGCTGCCAACTTTAGCAGTTTGCAAATTATCAATGTCCTCTTATTTCCTCCACCTTACATTAAATGTAGCTTGTGAAATTCTCTCAAGGCCTCATTAGCTGTAAATGTAGTTTTGTTTCTTATACTTTTTTCTATTAACATTGTTGGATTTTCATCAATATTTACATTATATTTTTTTTGGGTACATATTTATGTTACTAGTTTACTCACAATGACATCGTTTGATACATGTAGTCAATCTCACTTAGTGGAAAAAGACTTTTGTTGTTATTACATTACTAATTTACTACTAGCTAATTTGCTCTTTTGGTGGGTGGGGAAGAAGGAAAGAACGAGACAGAAAAAGGATATACTGTTTGTAACATATAGTTCTATAACATACTAGTTTTTGGTTGAATAGATTTCTTTTGCCCTTGGATACCTTTATTTGACAGATACTAACTAAAATTAAAATTGGTCTAGTTTCTGGAACCTCTTGAACTGTGTTACAGATCACTCTGTGCTTGTGGTGATCGCGCAATTGCTGATGGAAGCCTTCTTGATTTCTTGAGGCAAGTTTCCACTTTTGGACTGTCACTAGTAAGGCTTGATATCAGGCAAGAGGCAGATCGTCATACTGATGTGATGGAAGCCATTACCAAACATTTGGAAATTGGCTCCTACCAGGAATGGTCTGAAGAAAAGCGACAAGAATGGCTTTTGTCTGAGTTGAGTGGCAAAAGGCCGCTGTTTGGACCTGACCTTCCCCAAACTGAAGAAATTAGAGATGTTTTGGACACATTTCATGTCATAGCAGAACTACCACCAGACAATTTTGGAGCCTATATCATATCAATGGCAACTGCACCATCTGATGTGCTTGCAGTTGAACTTCTGCAGCGTGAATGCCATATCAAGCATCCATTGAGAGTTGTCCCATTGTTTGAGAAGCTTGCAGATCTTGAGGCTGCTCCTGCTGCTTTAGCTCGATTGTTCTCAATAGACTGGTACAGAAATAGGATCAATGGGAAGCAAGAAGTCATGATTGGGTATTCAGATTCAGGAAAAGATGCTGGAAGGTTCTCTGCAGCATGGCAGCTATATAAGGCTCAAGAGGATCTTATAAAAGTAGCCAAGAAATTCGGCGTTAAGCTAACCATGTTCCACGGTCGCGGTGGAACTGTTGGAAGAGGAGGTGGTCCTACTCACCTTGCTATCCTTTCTCAACCTCCAGACACAATCCATGGATCACTTCGTGTAACAGTCCAGGGTGAAGTTATTGAGCAATCATTTGGAGAGCAGCACTTGTGCTTTAGAACACTTCAACGTTACACTGCTGCTACTCTAGAACATGGAATGAATCCCCCAATTTCTCCAAAACCAGAATGGCGTGCTTTGATGGATCAGATGGCTGTCATTGCTACTGAGGAATACCGTTCTATTGTATTCAAGGAACCACGCTTTGTTGAGTATTTTCGCCTGGTAAGATATCCACAAAATCATCAATTTCTCTGTTAAGTAAAATGACATTTAAATTTAACATTCACTGTCAACTTTGTAACATGTAGGCTACACCAGAGTTGGAGTATGGCCGAATGAATATTGGAAGCCGACCAGCAAAGCGAAAGCCTAGTGGAGGCATTGAAACGCTCCGTGCAATACCTTGGATCTTTGCATGGACACAGACAAGGTTTCATCTTCCAGTATGGCTAGGCTTTGGAGCAGCATTTAAACATGTTATTGAGAAGGATGCTAGGAATCTCCAAATGCTGCAAGAGATGTACAATCAATGGCCTTTCTTTAGGGTCACCATTGATTTAGTGGAAATGGTGTTTGCCAAGGGAGACCCAGGGATAGCTGCTCTGAATGATAGGCTCCTTGTTTCAAAGGATCTGTGGCCATTTGGGGAGCAGTTGAGGAAAAAATATGAAGAAACTAAGAAACTCCTCCTTCAGGTAAAGCTACTTTTGCCATGTAACATTGAACATTTTAGTTTTGAACTCATTTCCAAAAATGCTTTTGTTTAAAGGCATTTGTTTGTCTTTCTGAATTATAAAAGGTAAAAATACTCAACAAAATTGTTATTTCTTTATTCACCAAAAAGAAGTTGTTTTTTGTTTAACTCTTTAATAAATACCAAGTTAAAAGCCATTATTTTTTATTTGATGTGTTTTATCAAATCTTTTCCAGTGAAAATTTATTATTTTCTATTAACATCTATTCCTAAACGTTATTTACAAAAATTGGATCTCAAACTTGCATTTGGAGAACTTTACCTATTTTTAATTGAAATTTAAAGCAATAAATAAAAATTAAAGCACTACTGAATCGGACTAAACTAGCCTTGATGGTAAATGAACAAAATTTCAAACTATATCACGAATACTTATTAAATGTTTTCTTAACCAGTGTTTAGATCCTACAAGCAGTCTCTTTTTGCCATAGCAGTTAATTCTTTGGTAAATATTGAACTGTCAACACCAAAGAATAAGATTGATTAGTTATTTCACAAGCTGATTTTTTTGTTTTCTGCTGTACTGATAGGTGGCTGCACACAAGGATCTTCTTGAAGGAGACCCCTACTTGAAGCAAAGACTCCGGTTGCGCGATTCTTACATTACTACCCTAAATGTTTTCCAAGCTTACACATTGAAACGTATTCGTGATCCAAACTATAATGTGAAGCTGCCACCGCGCCCCCACATCTCAAAAGAGTCCGGGGAGATAAGTAAACCAGCTGATGAACTTGTAGCACTGAACCCAACAAGTGAATATGCCCCAGGTTTGGAAGACACCCTCATTCTCACCATGAAGGGTATTGCTGCTGGCATGCAGAACACTGGTTGAACTTGAGTTACTTCCTTTTCCTTTGCTTCCCTTGTATTTGCTGTTTTCTTACATCAAGTCTTCCCAGAGATCATAAATCTAGTTGCACTCACCAAAAGTGAGTTAGCGAGTGCCTTTTTTTGTTCTTATGTTCACTTTTTGTGTTATTTTGTTTCACTTACTTTATTTTGCAATATGGTCTGTTGCTCTAGAATTCCACAGGGGCCGGCTACCACGCAAATGAGTCAATGCAACTAATCGTTATGTTTCAATGCGAAAATTATGCCGAGTACCATTTCTTGTACTACTTTGTATCACTTGGTTCAGAAAGTCTTTTTTGGCCATCATTTTTGGAAGTGTTTGGTACTTTAGTATCTACAGGTACATCAAGATACCAAAATATAAGATTTATGGGCACTCGAGATCCATATCTTTGTGCTTATTATTACCATAGAAAATGATTATACTCCTAGACATGTGTGATTGATAGACGAACTCAACAACAAAAGTTTTTTCCTATTAGATGGATTGAGTTATATGGCGAAGGCTTCCATGCACCTAAATAAGTTTTGGTACATGGATGCACCTCAAAATTAACTTGTTATTACAGGTTAATAGGTTTTTTTATTTTTTATTTTTTTTGTTATGTTTGACACACTTCACCCCACCCTCACCACCACCACCACCACCAACCACCAAAAAAGAAAGGGATCAAGGATCAGTTTATCACAGAAACACACAGAGGGGAGGGGCAGCCGCAAGTTCGGTGGTGGAGCATCTACTCAAATGGTGGTGCGCGGCTCGATGGGATACTAGCAACGGGATCTGGGCTCTGTTCGGCCATGGGTGGCGGAGAGCAAGATGGGTTCGAGGGAGGTTGAGGGCGGAGGTGGAGCTCGTGGCTTGGATCTGTTTTTGGGTGTGGCGAAGGGTTGTTGCTGAAATTAGGCTAGGGACTGGTTTGGGGTTCACAAGGACGGCGGAGCTCGTGGCAGCTTCAGATCTGGTGGTGGGTTGCGACTGGCACAGTGGTTTGTGGCGGATCTGGGAGAAGGGAGGTTGCAATGAGCAGAGACAGTGACACGATTAGCAAGTCCGGGTAGTTCACAACCGAAGCTCGACGCGTTTTGCCGACGTGGTTACTAGGGCTTTTTTTAACAAACCCTAGCCACCATGTAATCTTAAGGGGAGGATTTTTTCCATAAGTTTACTGTGACTGTCTTTTTCCCTTGATTTTTTCCCCTTCATGAAACATTTAATCTTTCTATGCAACTCATCCAAAGTTGATCTTCAACATCTATAAAACAAGTACATCATCACGACTATGCAGCAAATAACGATGAAAAACCTTTGATATCATATCACTAAGCACCAGCTAATGAAACATTGAGCTAAAAAGCGAATGCTGCCTAATTGTAACCGATGATCAAATAATATCCAACTTGTCCTTTAGTTAAATGGTATTAAAGATTAAGAAGTCTCTAAAAGCATGAACCTAGTGTGTATATATATTAAGAGGAATATTTATTGTAAAAATTGAGAGAAGAAAATTTTACCTATTAAATCTTACTTGAATTATTAAGAATAGAATATCAACATATATAATTTTTTAAGTAATCATGATAAATGCATGCTTCATTTTATAGGTAATATTCATGGATTTCAAGGAGTGTGAAATCTGATAATTATTGAACAGATTTCAAAGGCTCTTGAATCCGGAAATTATTGGAGTTTAATAATGACTAAAGTGCAACGGATCTTTTCTTTTGTTACTTTATCACGATGACTGTAAGATGTAGTATGTCTAGGTCTTTTTTTTGGTTGATGACCGTCAGGTGTCTTATCTTTCGCATTCGTTTCTCGACATCTTTATTTTTGCATGACATTGAAAATCTATCCCATAATAATCATGTTCATTTTGTACATAATATATCAATAAAATTTTTTGTGACGATGACTCGCATAAATATGGCTGCTTTTTTTTTTTTATATAGGCAGTCTTCAAGGATTTTAGAGTTCGATAATTATTAAATGGATTTCAAAGGCTCTTGAGTTCAAAAATTATTAGAGTTTAATAATGATTATAGTGGATCTGGATCTTTCCTTTTGTTTCTTATCATAATGATTGTCAGATGTAGTATATTTGTGTCTTTTTTTTTGGATTATATAAGAAAAATATTTTTTATTCAACTCAAATACGGTGAATATATATTTATTATATATTTATATGAAATAAATATAAAATTAAATTATATGTAATTATAATATTTTTTAAAATATAAAATGAGTTTATAAATAAATTAAAAAATGTTAAAGTATAAAAATTAAATAAATATATTATTATCATAATGACTATCAAGTATCTTGTATTTTATATTATTTTCTCAACAATTGATATCATTTGCATGAAGTTGAGATCTATCACATAACAATTATCTTCATCTTTATTTTATATATATATCATTTTTATTAAAATTTATGCAATTCTGTTAAGAGAATTACATAACTTCTATATAATACTTTGTACCAAAAAACTTCCATATACTACTTGCACAAACAAATTCTTTAACATCCACTCAAATAAAGAAAATTTCTTTGACATACTTCCATTTGTACAATTAAATTCTATTATAATATTTTCTAAATGATCTAAATATAACTTTGAAATATATAAGAAATTTGTGAGATATAATATTATACCAAAAAAAAAAAGTTTGTGAGATATAATGTATGCAAATAATATTGTTTTTTTAACATATATAAGTGACAATTGAACGTTTTCATTTCTAAAGAAATAAAGTACTAAACAAATAGAAGTAAAAGAGGGAGAAAAAAAAGAGGAAAAAAAAAGACAAAACAAAACAAGGAAAAGGAGGTGACTCAGCAAAAGCTGCATAGGCAAAAGTGAAGAATTTGCTTTGGGGGGAAGGAAGAGGTTGAATAACGAATGGGATGGTTCCAATTTTCAATCTCTATTATCATTCTTTGAAACACACTGTTTAGTGTTCAGAGTAGAGGAAGAAGCAAGAATTTCATTTCATTTCAAAGTACAAAACTTGAAGGCTTCTTGATGGCCCTCGCGGTGCGGCAGCGACGCCCTCAGCCGCTTGATCCGCCGCCATCACCGTCGTACACGAAGCTCGACAAACCCCAGAAATCAAACGGCGGCGAAGAGGGGTTGGGATGGTTGTTGCCGTTTCTGGCACTGGGGTTTCTGAGGTACACGAGTGCAACCTCCAATATCATCCACGATTGCGACGAGGTCTTCAATTATTGGGAACCCTTCCATTACCTTCTCTACAAAACTGGCTTCCAGACATGGGAATACAGGCACTCACACACTCTCTCTATTCTCTAACTTTGGTTTAATGTTGATTCAGTTTTTGCTGGGGCTGTTTTTAGATTGAAATGAATAGTGGGTTGTGTTGTATTTTGCTATTTTTTGGTGGGAAACTTTTGGCAAAATGGGTGTCGGGAGAAGAGAAAAAGTTTTGATTTTGATGATTTATATGCGTGTAACTAGTAGTTTGAGAGGAAAAAGAAATTTGAGGAAAAAGGTCATTTTGATTATGCCCTTATTGGGTTTTGTCTATAACTTGCAAGGAGTGAATTAAAAGAAGATTTGTCTATAGTGTTTTGTGTAGTATTTCTTTTGTTGGGAAGTTTTTGGGGTTCATTTTTTGAGAAAATGGGTGAAGGGAGAAGAAAAAAGGTTTTTATTTTGGTGATTTATATGCATGTGGCTGGTAGTTGGGAGGAAAAAGAAATTTGTAGAAAAAGATAATTATGATGATGCCCTTATTGGGTTTTGTCTATAACTTGCAAGGATTGAATTAAAAGAAGTAAAAGAAAAAAAAATGTGTGCTGGTAGATCACTGAGAAGAATATTTTATTAGCTTTGGCCCATTTTTCTGCATGATATTGACAAGTGGTGTGTGCATGTTGCAGTTCACAGTTTGCTCTTCGGTCGTATTTGTACCTTTTGTTTCATGAAATAGTGGGACGACCAGCTTCATGGTTGTTTAGTGAGGAAAAAGTAAGATTCAAACTGTGCTTACTTATTGATTTATTACAGTTTGTGCTTGTCATGTTGCCACCATTGTCTTTTCCTGTTGTATAGGTGAGAGTATTCTATGCTGTGAGATTCTTTCTCGGTCTTCTCTCTGTTGTCACTGAAACGGTTCTTGTGGTAGCTCTTTCAAGAAAGTATGGAAAACGGCTTGCTACCTATGCACTTGCTATGCTGTGCTTAACCAGCGGCTGTTTCTTTGCTAGCACAAGTAAGTGAACCTTTGGCTCCTTTATTTCAAATTTTGATTTCTCGCCATCATCATTGTCTTGTCATTATGCATAAGCTGTCTTTGATGATAGTTCTCACCCTCACTCGAACACACCCCTTTTAAAACAAATAAACAAACTGACAGATAAATAAAGGTTGACTAAGTATTATGTATTTCAAGATTTAGTATTCCCATCTGAGACGTGGAACTCAGTTTTGCTAATGTCCTTCTTTATCAATTGTTTGTTATTTCTAGGTTTCTTGCCAAGTTCGTTTTCTATGTACGCAATGTCTCTTGCATCAGGTTTATTTCTTCTTGATAAACCTGCTGCAGCTGTTGCTGTTGCTGCTATTGGTGTAATACTTGGCTGGCCATTCTCAATCTTGGCTTTCCTTCCTGTGACACTTTATTCTTTATCTAGAAAATTCAAACAGGCATTTATTGCTGGGACTGTCACATCAGTTATTCTTCTTGTAAGTTTTTTTTTTCCTGCATTCACCTTCTCTGGCCTGTAAATTATCTGCCTATACCATCTAATGTTGTATATAATATGTAGTTATGCTTGCCTCTTATCATGTCGTTAATTTTCATATCCTTTTCAATGTTAGCATATTTAAAATTTTTTCAGGCATTGTCAATAGTAATTGACTTTTACTATTATGGAAGATGGACTTCATCTGTCTTGAATCTTTTAATATACAACGTAGCTGGAGGCGGTGAAAGCCATCTGTACGGGACTGAAGGGCCTTTTTATTATCTGAGGAATGGATTTAACAATTTCAACTTTTGTTTTGTTCTTGCTCTGCTGTTCTTGGGAATTTTGCCCATTGCAAAGAAGAAATATGCACCAGACCTACTGATTGTGATATCTCCTATATATATTTGGCTGGGGTTTATGTCGTTGCAGCCACATAAAGAAGAAAGGTTTGGCAAAATTTTTACCTGGTCTTCTGTTACAAATTTAATCATACTATGTTATTTGAGACAAACATTTGCTATACGACTGCACAATGTACACACCGTGTATATTATTATATTTTATGTTATGAGATTGAAATGGAATGGATATAAATCTCTTATTTCCTCTACTTTTGGTTTATTCAAGTCTAACTAAACCTGCTATTTTTGGTAATCTCCATATTGCTTCATTTTGAAAATGGGGGTTTAGATGGTTATGTTTAGAAAGACAGGAATTGTCTGTGAATTGGTGCACTCACATATAGTTAAGGAACTTGGAACGTTGTTAATTGGTGGACTAGCTTATAGTGAATGAGACAGTCAATTTTAAGTTGCAGTAAGTCAATTTCGAATATATTTACATCATTGCAAATTTTCTTTTGTGCATTCAGCAACCAAGGGAAGAAATGTGGAATAAAAACTTTCGTCTAGTAGTTCATGGGCATCTCCAACTTATTCAAAGCATGTCTTCTAGATCTTGATTATTATTATTAGGCCTATCATTAATTAAAAATCGGTTGCTGAAATCTAAGCCCTTTTCTGTGCGTTTATCTGTCTGCATTAGTTGTTCATTAAGGCGATTTACTCCTAGTTCTTCACTCCTCATGAGAGGTGGGTGTTACTCTCTTTAGATAAATCTAAGCCAGACACTGTAACTTGGATTTAATGATCATGATTTAGTTATCCTCTGAATTGGTGTAGTAATTATTAAGATAATTTTACGCATCAGATTATAAACAGTAATGGATAGTGTTAGGATCCAATTGCAAGGTGTGGGACTTGAGTCCCACATTGGAAGTATGGAATTCTGGTGTGGGGTTTAAATGGCCTTGGGCTCTCCAACCACAATGGCTAGCTTTTGTGGTGTGGTTCTCTTAAGGTTCGTATCAATAGGTTACTCATTTAGTATTATTCCTTCAGCTTGTGCATATGGGTGAATTAGTTATGGTTTTCATTTTTTTTTTGGTGTTATTATAAAATGTACAGTTGCGCCAACATGGATAACCGATTTTTTTTTTGTCCTTCTTCCTGTATGCCTTTTATGTGCAGGTTCCTTTATCCGATATATACACTTATTTGTGTTGCTGCTTCTGCTGTCATTGAGAGCTTCCCTGATCTTTTCCGTAACAAATATAATCCATATGATAGTTCCATAATAGTGAAGGTGAGCTTATCAGTTTACTTGCGATTCAGATAAATCTTGATATATCTGATATGGAAGCAATAAGTAGATTCTGGATTTCACTTTTGCTAAATGCAGGTAGCCAAAGTTCTGAGACCAGTGGTTCTTAGCCTTATATTATGTGCTTCTCATGCTCGTACATTTTCTCTGATTCATGGTTACTCAGCTCCCTTGGAGGTTTACAAGATTTTGGAGCACCATGACTTTGCAGAAAAGGGTGAGGGTCAAACATTCGGTGGCTTTGTTTCTTTATTTTGTGTATGGCCAATTTTTTTTTTTGGTCTGATTAAGTGGAGTAGTGATTAAAGGTCATGTGTCATACTGAAGCCTTCAATTTGTAAGGATTATTATGCCTTTAGAGTTTAGAAGGATTTACTGAAAAAGGGAACTAAAGGGTACTTCAAGAAACTAAGGCTGCTGTGTTACTTAAATTTGCACACTTTGTGATAACTTCACTATTTTAATGTCTGGAAACTGAATGACTAATAAATTATGTTCACGACTGCTAAAGTGTAGTAATTAACTTGGATTCTAACTGTTACTTCAATCTGCATCATGACAGTTGATTACATTCAATGAACTCACTTCTTGTGCATGCTAAAAGTGAAGTTTCCTATTGCAAAATATTGTTACGGCTTTGTTTACTTTCCTTCTAATTTGGTATAATTCTGTCATTGGTCTCTCTCTTAAGGCGATGTTACATTTTGCCATTACCTTCTAGTCTGAAGTTAATTTTCACTGTTTACTGAAAGCTTCTGTGTCAAATGTCCATTGAAGTATGAAACTCAAATTAGTAGTGCTTCAGTGATAATATACCCTCTTCATTGGGGGAAAAAGGAGAGACAGAAACCAATTTCAAAGGCCAAATTTATTAGGTATTTCGAGACAAATACATCAGAATTATGTATCATTTTGTTCCTTTGTATTGCAGGTTCTGTACTTTGTGTTGGAAGTGAATGGCATCGCTTTCCATCATCTTTTTTCATCCCTGATTACGTGGGACAAGTTCGATGGATTGATGATGGGTTCCGAGGTCTTCTTCCCCTCCAATTTAATTCTACCCTAGGTGGGACTGCAGCAGCATTGCAGTATTTTAACAATAAGAACAAGGCATCAGATGAGCAATACGTATGTCCTCTTTAACTGCTTATATAGCTGCCACTTCTTTTGCTCCGTTTTAACTTTTGTTGGAAGGAAACTGACTAGTGACTACCATTGATTTGGCAGCTCCATGATATTGATGCTTGTACTTTCCTAGTCGAGCTGCAGCTAAAGCGGCCTTACCTAACTCGTGGAAGTGACTTGTCAACATGGGAGGTAAAAGTCATTCTTGAAAGTTCTCATCTTGAATGCAAACCTCTTCTTTTAATTGTTTGGGTATTGTATGTATTTCAGGCCATTGCTGCATTGCCTTATCTGGACAGGGAGCTTTCACCAGCTTTGTATAGGTCCTTTTTCATCCCTTACCTTTGGCAAGAGAAGAATGTTTTTGGCATGTATAAGTTGCTTAAAAGAATACCCAAATGATTTGGGGGATTAATTAGTCCTTGAATGTGATGGATTACAATTTTGTATCTTTTTTTTTGGTAGCATTTAAGTTGTAACTATCCTAAAAATAGTAGACGAAAAATGAGGCATTTACAAGAAAACCATTTTTGTTAGAGACAGTAATCTTGTAGGATTTACCTCATCAGTTATTGAATATTTGATTTAGTTCTAATCTGCTTAAATTTCTACAATGTTATCTGCTGTGGTAAAGCATTCAATTTGTTAATAATCTGCAGATTAAATCTGTTGTTTCTGCAAATTGTAACATCAAGTCCAGGAAAATGGGTAACCAAGCTTTAGCTATCTATATATTCTACTGTTGTTTCATCATGTAGATGAAGGCATTCTATATATTCTACTGTACAGTTTCAATCTTAATAGTTATCTACAGATTCAATTCATGTTTGGCTTGAAAATGGGTAACCAAACTTTAGCTTTGTGTTTCACCATTAAATTATCTTCCCTGCACTTTATGAGAGTAACATTCAAGGTGCCGAACATAAAATCAATGGTGCACTGAGACAACAGATATTACATGTACAGTCACATTATGATTAAAATTGAGGTGCTGATCCATTAGCCTTAAATAGATTCGATGAGAAGCATCATAAGGAGATAAATTATGGGGAAATTTTTTACTAAAAGCCAATCAAAATTAATTTGCTTTTGACGTTATGACATTTCCTCTTGATTAAAGTTCACGCTATATTTTATACAATCATGTTAGTTTCACATAAATTTTCCTCATAATATCAATAATCATAATTCCTTTTAACCTTCTTTTCTTTCTCCTTTTCTTCATCAAAATCAATGGCCCATCATTCCATGTGAGATTATGTGAACCAAAATTATGTAAAAACTAACATTTCTCGTTCGCAAAAAAGTCATTTTACGTGTTAATCACTCACCCAAGCAGCACTTGTCAAGAAACAAAACAAAACATGCAGAACAGTGAAAATTGACTATTGGTTCTCATCATTTGTAGTGTATTGATTCAAAATTTATCAGGTGATGATGAAAAATTGAAAATAATAGAGATAACTGGCTAACAGACCAAAAGAGAAGTATAGTCTTTGTTGTTCAATTGAAGGTTCAAGAAACCTCTCTCTGATCTTCTGATGTGGGTAACACAAATTACTTCTTTACCATACTGAATAGAACTTGGATTGATACTTCTATTCTATCTAGCTACTGTGATTAGTGTCACATAAAAACACAGGGTGCACTCCTAAGAGACCTTTTTAAGTGGCATCAAGTCACTTCGGGGATTTCTTGATTCAAATCTAACTGATGCTGCTTTGCCTTCATCTTAGCTTATCCTCCCCACACCAGTTCATGGACTTCCTTTGTTATAATTTTTTTTTTAAAAAAAAAACAGAAGATGAAGAAGAAGAAGACGGGGTACGCTGATTATGAAACTGGAACATATAGTAGGTAGAAACATTACCTCAAACTCCTTATATTATAGAACAATTCTTAAAGACCACCATACCAAGATATTCCGATTTTGCATAAGCTGGCTCATTGTGTATACACCTTTGGAATAAGATAAACAAAGTAGATGTGCAGTTGTTGTTTTGAGTAGGTACTAAGATCTAAGATTGCAAAAGTTATGCTGTATGAAACATATTACAAAACAGTTAGAAACAAAATAAAATTATAATCTTTATTTGAAAAAAAAAAAAAACATAAGTTTAGCAGTCCAACTAAAGGTGCTACGTTACAAACTCACAACAGAGAAATTGACATCGTATTGATGTAATATCATTTTTTTTAAATTAAAGTTTTGATCCCTATAGTATACATTCATTTTCAATTTAGTCCTTATGATTTTTCTTTTTTCAATTTAGTCCTCACATTTATAAAAAAATTTAAAATAGTTCATGATGTTAACTTTCATTCTAATACCTTTAATTTAGTCCTTAATAGACATTTTACAAAATAAAAAGAGCATTTAAAGAAGCACATGGACAAAAAAAACTACTAAGAAAAAATAAACATCAACTAGAATGAAAGAGTACCTATTGCATAAATGAGTATCTACTCAAAAGAAATAAATACCTACTAAAATGAAAGAGTACATATTTGACGTTTTATAAAAAAATGAGTATCTAAACGAGTCTATATTAGATAAAGAAATACTTATTTTATTAATTAATTGACGGTATTATAACAACGCTATAACAAAAGTTAATAGAAGGAACTGTTTTAAAAAAAATTATAAGTATGAGCACCGATTTGAAAAGAAAAAAACTATAAGAACTAAATTAAAATTTAATGTAAAATATAGGACCAAAACTTTAATTTTATTTGGGTAAAACATCAAATGAATTTTATTGAGCACTAATATTTACTATTGTAAGAGAATGGGAGTTTATGAGCATTGAAGAACAATGGAGGTTAATTATCAGTGACATATCTAAGTTCATTACTTCTATCAAATACATCACAAACTATATCAGATGCTTGAAAATTGAGATACCATTCAAAGAATACACTTTCAAGGTGAGGCTTTTGTAGTGTCTTGCTTCATTTTCTTACTATGTGGAAGTCCTGTTAGAGTATTACACGAGCCAAATGATTTAGAAGCACAGAGGATGTACCAAGTATCAACACATGAATAGCATTCTTTTTCGTTTGGACTCGTGGAATCTTAAAAGAGAAAAAATGACCCCGGGAACATCATCATCAAATATATAAAGTAGAGTAGTAAATAAAATAGTAACATTCATGCACTTGAAATTGAACAAGAAAAAAATGGTAAGAAATCAATCAATCAATCGGATTAGTCCTCATCAAAATGTACAAATTGAAGTTTGCTTTACCATAAAAGCAATTTACCATTCTCGCCATGATTTGCATAATTTTGGTTATATATGCATCATATAATAAACTATTCTCTTCGTTATGTTTTCTTACTGCACCCAAGAAAACAAATTGTTCTTTACACGTCTTGAGTCCATGACTTCAAGCCCATGTTAAAATTAAAGGCGCACTTTTGCACCTGTGTACTACTCGAATCCACAAGATTTTATTTTATTTTATTTCTTTTCCTTTTCTCAAGTCATAAAATTTTCTTCACTCTTCGGCTGTGAAGTCGTAAACTCAACAAAAGGGGTTCATGGAATATCAGACTTGGGCCTTCTTTAAAATCGTAATCCATTCCTTGCAATAACACTTCCTCAAATTCATGAAATCCTTATATTTCTTAATTTCTCGCTAAAAAAAATTATAAAAAGACTTTAACTTTATTGTGATAACTAAATAAGGACTTTAATTCTAAAACTTATCAATGGAGGCCTAAACTTTGTTTTTTTTTTTCAATTAAAGACCTTAACTTTAATTAAAAAATACTTTAATAATATTATCAATTAAAAAATAAATTTTAGGACAGTATGTCATGTATTTTGTTCATATTATTATTTTCATTTATCAAATTAGATATTTTTGTCTTTTTAACTTTTTTATTACCAAAAATAATTTTAATAAAGTTGAGGTGTTTAATTGGTAACAACAGAAGTTTAGTCCCTTATCGCCTAGTCTGGTGCTCTGCCAAGGTTTCTTAGCCCCGCACTAGCTAGTGTTGCATTTCTCCACCGTCGACGACCACCATCTCTCATAGGGAGTCTTCTCTAGCGTCCTTGGACTCAAAAGGGCCAGATGCTAGTGGTGAAACAATGGGAAAGGGAGTGGGCAATTGATGATTACAATTTCCACTTGGTCCCTGTTTGGGTCCAATGCTAGGAATTACAAGGAGAATACCGCTTGGCTAGAATACGGAAAAAGCTTTGCACCACCGTTGGCCCAGTCTCGAATACAGATCTATGTCAAATCCATGACAAACAAGTCTTCACACCCAAAGCACTGACAATTGCAGATGTGACGAAGCCGTTGAAACGAGGGGTCATTCTCGACCTGTCTAATTGCTCTAAGGTACGGATAGATTTTTGGTATGAAACTTTGCCTATGTGTTGTTATTATTGTGGAATGATGGGTCATGACAAGTGAGGATGCCAAACTTTCCTCAAAGATGAAATGAAATGAAAGGCAAAATGAAAGAGTAAGGATATGGCCCCAAATTGAAAGCGAACCAAATAGGATTTGAGATGAAGGACAATGATAGTGGAGTGCACCAGCAAGCATAGCCAACACCAACAGCAGCACAACGATCCAACAGAAGAGGGCACAGTTCAATGGTTGACCACGCCCAAACACTAGTCTTCCCTTCTCCTTTGATGTTAGAGAGGAAAGATAAGATACATAAACTCATCATGTTCCGACAAGAGCAGAGTAGGAGTCAGAGGCGTAGACAAGAGGCTATGCACAAAACACAGAAATGAATAACATTTTAATTTAGCACGACAACTAGGTTGGAAGCACTATCTTCACCGTTCCTAGCGTGTCTAATGCTGAAAATTCTATCCCCTTAGCTGATCATGTCTATGAGATCGCCCTAACCACATATTCTAAGGCGCCAATTAGCAACATAATATCAACATCGCCTCCGAATATCAGTCCTATTCTCCCAATGCAATTTAATGTGGGATTAGACACTAACGCTTGTAGTACCTCCAAATCCAAGAAGCGGTACAAGAAATCGAAGCATAGAAAGCCTACTCACATTAATGGGATAGCCCTGAATAATATCCCCACTCAGTAGGCTTCCTTTGAGAAACAATTGGTGAAAAAGCGAAGCCTCAAACCTAATGAGAATTGAGAGGGGAAACCGTTTTGCATAGACACCTCTTAGTCTCTCACCTTAGCACCCTCCAGAGATATGCTTCTAGGCTTGTTGTAAGCTTTTGGGCACATGCCTGTACTCATTGTATTTGTGGGACTTCGATTCCTTTTTCATTCTAGAATTGAAATTTGCTATTTTTGGTTAGAGAAAAAAAAATAAAAAAACAAAAGTTTAGTTCCTTAGTTGGTTTATCATAAAATGTTTGGGTCTTCAAATTATGCTTCACTCGTTTCTCGCTAGTAGGTCTCAATCTTCTATAATAGCTCCATGTTTGAATTTGCTTAATTTTTAGGAAAAAAATCTTTTTTTAAAATTCTTTTAATAGGATTTTGATTATAAACTATTTTAAATGCAAAATAAACTTATTTAAACACACATTATATAACATCATAATAGTTTGTTAATGAGAATTTTACTTTCTGCTCCAATAACTAAAATCAAATTGAATATTGAATCTTAAACCATAAATAATTCAATTTATGAATTTTAAAATATAATTATCTCTTTACATATATATATATATATATAGAAGTATATCTAGTGAGAAATGTGTTTATTATGAGAGGTGAGATAAGTAAATTTTAATCATTGAATCTTATATGAATGATCAAAATTAAAATATAAATGTATGTAATTTTTTTAAATGGTCACATGACTTTTAACTAACTTTTAATCTTAATCACATATATATGATTGTATAATCAAATTTACTTCTCTAACATTCTCATAATAAAAACTCACTTCATAAATATGATAATAAAATATATATTTATATATATATATCATATATATATATATATATATATATATCTTCTTTATGTTACAAAGTCAAGTTCATGCTAATGTTGGCTAATGAACAAGAATAATTTTGGATTATACAACATAGCCTAGAAAACAAGGAGACCAGATAAGCCTGGAAAAGACTCAAAATAGAAGTGAATTTTATTATAAAGTGAGACTCATCAATTTACAAAACTACGGGATGAGAGAAGCTGAGCTAGTAAACATTTTTCAATTATTTTATATCTTCTTAGAGTTTGTTTGGGGAAGATTGATTCTTTTTCGTTCAGTTATTTTGTGAAATAATTATTATATTTAGGTAAAAAAATTATGTTTTAAAAAAGTTTTACATGAAATTCAATGTAAAATAAAAATTTTTTAAAATTAATTTTCATAAGCTGAAGATTGAAATTTATTATTTTAACTTATATATTATTCCTTATACTTTGATATGTAAATATTATTTTATCCTCAATCAAATAATTTTTTAATTATTTTATACTTATTTTAATAATTTAATACATAAAAGTGATTTTTTATATCATCTAAATGAATCATATTAACTTAAAATCACTTTACAACTAATGCATCTAAATATAAAAATGAATCGATTATAATAATAATTAATTATCAATATAATTATCTATTTTTTTTTTTAACTTTTTCAAACACACTCTTAATCTATCATTTTAATAATTTTTTAAATTATTAAATAAAAAATATTAAATATTTTTATATTCTTAAGATATTAATTTTATTTATATTTTTATTTAATACTTTTTAAAATATGAGAAAAAATAAAGACTATGAGAAAATTTTAAAAGATATAATATTACTATAATTAATATTTAACTCATTTTCAAGGAGGCTTAAGATGGGTGAAGTGGTGCACCAAGGGTGTAGTGATGCACTAGGTGGGTTTTACTCACGTCTGGTGTTTTCCTTTTTTGTTACTTTTTAAACCTAAAATTTTTGTATGTGGGCCTTAGTATATATATAAATACTATTAATTAAAATTTGAACGATTTTTTATATGTACAATTAATTATATGTAATAATAAAATATGTATAAATATTATTAGTTAAAATTTATAAATTTTTTTATATATATAATTATTTATAATAATAAAAAAGAGTGATCTAATTTTTTTATGTGTGAACTTGAATATATATATAAATATTATATATTAATTAAAATTTATAAAAAAAAATTATATATTAATTATTTATAATAAAAATTAAATAAAAAATGTAATATATACTTGAAGATACAAATTATCAATATTAATCGTTGATTGATTTAACGATTTTAATGCTTGCTGCATCACATCAACCCATCCTGCATGTTAAACGTTTACCATGTTCACTTTCACCATATTTTATTATTAGATTAACACTTCCCCTGAAGAATCAATTTCTGTTACGTCAATAATGATGCTGATAGGGTGTCTAAAAAGTAAAAATGTTACTTTTTTCCCACCCTTTTTTTCTCCTTTTTGTTTTTCTGAAAGAATCTTTGGGATCAATCATGATTATTCATCCATTCAAGCGCGCCATAAACTATTTAAAAACCTAATAAACTTGTCCCTCAAATAATTACTTTTTGTTTTGGTGAAAAAGCCTGGATTTTAATTCAAATTATGCAACTTTTTATATAAAGAATAGGAATTATCACATTAATAAAAATTCAATGATACTTACAAATTGAATAAAAAATATAAGATATAGGAAAAAAGAAATAAATTTTATTTACATTCTGAACTAAAATTTTGAAGAAAATTTTACCTTTAATATGAAGATTATTGATGATTAAACATATTTTAATAGAGTAAAAAATGAACAGTTCTGTAATTTGAAAATTGTCTCTCATTTCTTTTTAAATTAGATATAAATATCTCATTCACTTACAATATTGTAAAAATAGAAAAAGCTGTAAAGAGACTCATATAAATCACTTAAACAAGGAGACAAAAAAATTCAAAAATAAACTAACAAAAAGACAATAAAAATATCTCAGATAATCTGAGCAAATTATTAAAATGAATATATAAAAATATAAAGAGGTGGACACTAAGGACTACTATATACCGTCATCAGAAGATAAAAGATAGCAGCCAACCATTCCAAAGATGTCACAAAGAAAACAAAGATAAAAAAAAAAAGAGAGAGAGAGAGAGATAGAAGGGTGACTAGGGCTTTTTTCCTTATCAAATATTGCAACTTTTCAAACTATTTTTATTATAATATATATTTTTTTAAAATAATTATTATAGAATACTTTATATTAATAAGTATTTCGTGAATTGCACCAATTTTAAAAATTTAGCTAGAATTTAAAAAATATAGATTAAAAGAGAAATTATTTAAAATTGAAAAGGTTTTTTTAATTCTTACAAAATTTAAAAAATATAAATTAAAAATAAAAAATGCTTAAAATAAAAAAGAAAGATATGCATAATTAAATTAAAAGAGATTTTTAATTTTATATATTTTTAAAGGAGAAGTTAAAAATAACATATATTATTTTTTAAAAACGAATAACATAAATAGATTAAATCATTCTCAAATAAAAATACTTTAATTTAACATATAAAGGTGAAAAATAATCTAATTTAAGATATAGAGATGGATATCACGTTAAGAATCTTATTCACTGCATGATATTTTTTAGCATATGTGGTTACGTGATTGGCACAATTTCATTGGATTGTGCTAAGACGGTTGATGCAATTTCACTTTTTTACCACCTAGGTTTGAAAAAAAAAAACTACATGACCGAAATCATTGTATATTAATAAATAACTTAAAAACTCCTTTTCGTAAATAATTTGTGATTTTGTAGTTATATTATTTGGGTAGAAAAATAAAATAAAATAAAATAAAAACAAAAAACATTATACACAAACTTCACCAAAAAGAATAGTTCAACGGTAGTTTCTGTCTTTTTAATACTCACCTAGTAAGTCCAATCCCAACCTCCAAATGTCTCAAGTAACATCATTCTCACTTTGAATAGACATAGATACCCTATGTGGCTCACCTTGATTGGCTTTGATCCAACTACGTTTCTTACACTCAACCAGAATCAAGAAAAAAATGCTCCTTGCACATTTTCAGAAGACATATATGGATACGACGTATTTGGCATAATCAAATAGTAGGTATATAAAAATAAATAATATGAGAATAATTGTAATTAAATAGTAAAAATTATATAATGTGTGTAAGTAAGGAGAAATACTTATATATATTTTGTTTATATAAGTTGTGTATATTAAATTAATTAATAATTGATATATTTAGTGTGTGTTTAAAAAAATTATGAAAATTTAATTATACTTAGTAATCAATGATTATATAAAAACTTTTTTTGTTATAATCAAATCATTTTTATGTTTGGATACATTAATTTGAAAAGTAATTTTAATCTAATATGATTCGTTTTGATAGTATAAAAAATCACTTTTATACATTAAATTACTAAAATAGGTATATAATGATTAAAAATTTTATTTAATTGAGGAAAAAATGATATTTACATATAAAAGTGTAAAAAATAATCTATAAGTTAGAATCATAAGTTTCAATCTCAAGTATTATAAAAATTAGCTTTAAAAACTTTTATTTTACATTAAATTTTGTGTAAAAATTGAAACTAATTTTACCAAATATGATTAAACACTGTTACAATAACTTTTTTTTTCAAAAAAAACTAAGTTAATTTGAAACAAACATGCACTTATATTTTTAAAGTAAAATAATTATATATTACAAAAATGTATGTAATTATTTAAATATTAATTAATTTAATCTATATAATTTATATAAAAAATATCTACAGAATTATTTTTCATGTGTGTGGTTGTAATGATACTCGTAAAATTATGAATGCCAGAACTCGTGCTAATGTGGATAAACAAAATAATAACACATGAATTAAATAAAGTTGAGGTAAGTCTTTTATAAATCAATTGAAAATAAATACTCTTTAAAAAGAAATTACATGATAGTCTTTTGGTTTTATTTTTTACGGAAACATTTTAAATATTCTTAAAATATTTTTGAGCATTTATGCTATATCAAATTTATTTGCTATTATAAGTTACAATAGGTTTCTTCTTATTTATTTGTTAGCCCTCACATTATAAGTAATTATTTTTAAACCCTTATATTATTTTTTTTCTTATTTCTTTTTCTCTTTGTCTGCTGCCAGAAGCAACATAGACCAGATTGGATAGTTGCTATAAGTGCTAGATTACATAGAAGATGCTACCCTTGCTGCCTCGTACAAGGATTTAATGGACCAACAAACCCTTTCCCTCTCACTCTAACAATTGATCTTGTTTAGGGGTGATAGTGGTTGAGTCTGGATGTGGTATGAAACAGCTTCAAGCGAGGTGCAGCGATGGCAAGGAGGCTGAGGTGGTTCTGGACAGTGTAACGACGATGAAGACGTGGAGGAAAGCGGTAGCTCAAAGTAGAGGACGGTGAGGAGCCATGGCAGAGACGTGGTTCGAGTTAGACAGCGGAAATGACTTAGGGCTCGAGGTGTGGTATGCATAAAATACACTCAGAGCAAGTGCATTCTATCGTAAAGTAATATAGGACTTGAGTCGCAGTTGTCGATCCCACGAAGAATAAGAAGTAATTACTAAATTTTCTAAACTCTTGATTATTTAGATAATCGAAAGTGTAAAGAGAGAAATCACTTAAACAAATAAAGAAGAATAATGGACAATTAAATAATGTAGAGATAAATCAATTATAGGGAGATTAGGGCACAAGATTCACTTGAATCCAATTAATCATATTTTCATTCATTTATGATGTAAGGTAATTCTATTGTCAATATTCTCTTAATTGTTATTGAATCTCAATGGTCATGAATAAATAATATTTTATTCCTAAATTATTCACCTATTTAGTTATTTAGTTGAATTAATTAGGAATGCATTAAGCCCCAATTCAAGAGATGGACTAACATATCATCAAGTCGATTGATAAAATAAATTGATGTTTGGTCATTCACTAATCCAATTCTAGGTTTATTATATAGATCCACTCATTGGATGCGGATGGTCATCGGTCAAACAATAAATTCAAACATGCCAAAAGTTATCAAGTTCTGACAAGAATACAAGCAACATAATAGACCTAAAAGAAATTACCTTAATCAAAGTTGAATTCAAAACCAATTAATTAGAAAAATAAGATCCTCCATAGCCCTAACTATGATATTAGTTACTCATGTTTAATAACAAACCTATATCAGAATACAAATCCATGAAAAGAAAAACACAAAGAAAGAGAAAAACTAGAGGGAAGAGAAACTGAAACCTTTTTTATGATGATTATGATCTTCAAGCCTTCAAAAATTTTTTTCTCTCTTCGTAGTCATCCTCCAGATATTTGTGGCCATCTTCTCTTGTGAATTATCTCTCTAAAGTTTGCCATCGCAAAAGTTATCTTCAGGTTTACGGGTTCATTTCTATTTATAATGGTGAGGGGAAAAACTGTTATTTTTATGCATGGGAAGCCTCACACGGCCGTGTCTAAGCTCAACACGGTCGTGTGAGCTAAAATTGCGTAACTCACACCATAAAGGAGACATGACTGTGTGACCCAGAGACATAGTCGTGTCTCCTAGTCAGAAGCTTTCCTCAAGTTAGATAAGATCGGGTGCGCATGATAGAGACGCTTCCTAAGTTAGACAGAATTGTGTCTAACTCCTCAATTGCTTTTAAGTTGACACAGGGCCCTGTCTAAGCTAAAATAATCTTGTTTTACTATGAAAATGCGGTGTCTTTACCTATTTTCACTCCAAATGTGATAAATTTTTTTAATATGCAAAAACGAATATAATGATAAGGATCCATCTAAATTCACTAATAAATATAAGCAAGTCATCACAATTTATCCGATTTTAAGACTATAAAATATAGGCTTATCAAGATGGTTGGGTTTGTCCACGACAAGGCGACGCGGTGGCTGGCGATGGTTGACTGCTGGTGTTTTAGTGAGACAAAGACTTCTGGTAGTATGGTAGCGGTTCTTGTGAATCAATTTTTTTTTTTTCGTTTTGTGTATTTAAAGTTGGTTGTTGTTTGATTTCTTAATAAGGTTGAGATTAATTTATAGATGGTTTTGTTTAGGTGAAGGTGATGGAAGCTTCTAATTTTAGGTGTTAAAGTGGATATTTCTGTGCCGGCGACGGTGGCGATGTACATGGAGGAACACCTTGGTGGTCGGAGCACGATGGTGTGGCTCGACACTTAGGGGCACCTCGGTGGCCGGAGCACGGTGATATGGCTCAACACAGAGGGACGCCTTCCACACCTAAGTGACAACGGCCACACTAATGGTGGGAGTGGGCAAGATGGGGCAGTGGTTGGAATAATAAGGGTCAGAATCGTCATTGGAGTCTACATGCATGTTGTTGCGGGCAACGGCTGCGCAGCCGGTAAAGAGCTTCCTTGGTGAGATTTCAATGTTCCTAAGAGATTTATTGAGGGAGAAGAGTTGGTGGGAAGAGTTGAAAAGTAAATTATTAAGTTTGACACTGCAACTTGTTAAACAGATTGTAAGTGATGATTCAATCATAAATGTAAAATTCTTACAAATTAAAAGAAAATAAGCATGAAACATTTATACTCAAAAATATTTTAAAAGTATATTAAACGTCTCTATTTTTACTTTAATAAATTAAAGCTAAACTTGTCATTGTAGCCGGCTAGACTCTAACACTCTTAGAAGTATCTTCAAAATTATCATCTTATGGTTAATAATCTTCTTTCCAAGAAACGTCACTCTCATAAACTCGTTCATTGGCCACTTGTGCACAACTCGATCACCCCAGGTGAACCGAGTTGTTAACAACATTGAAATTGGACTTGAACATTGGTTTACTAGGCACATGTCTGTTTTTCATTTCAAAAGTCATGAGAGAAGAGAATCCCTATCTCACCTCTTTTGATGTGGCATAACCTCTATTAACATGCAATTGGTAATATCATCAAGACAAGCACACAATGTTATGTGTTCAAGTGATCTCGAAGAAACCAAGAGCAATTCCTTAAAAACAAGAAATATAACTACTAGATAATCCCCTTAGAAACCATAATGAAGGATTTGCTAATCAAATACTAATATCCTTTGTCACCATGATGTGTATGTCAGTGGGGCATGGAAAAATTATCCGTTCTTAGATGCTTGGAGACAATAATTGTAATTCAATCCAATTAATAAATTAGGTTGTTACGGCATTCTAATTTTCTTCTACAACTACATTTTGGTTCGTGTGGTTTGGTGAATTTGAAGGCTGGCACGTTTTGGGGTTGCATGATTATAAGGGTTGTTTATGATGTGACTGAAATTAAGAGGTAAACATTTTGTTTCTTTTTTTTTTTTCATAACAATTTTGCTTCTTAACAACGATTTTTTAAAGCCAATGTGAAGAATAACTATTCCCCAATTATTATTTTTTTAAAAAAGTTTAGAATTCATCTCTTGTATATTTTATTTTTAAAAAATTATTTTATAAAATTAATTACTAAAGTAAAAATACTTTACATATTAATAGTTAAATACTATTGTCTCACATAGTTATATTTTATTAATAGATTTTTTAACAAATGTCTTTAAAGTGTTGTTTAAAGAATTTAAAATAAAAAAATTATATAAAAATAAAAATTTTCAATTTTTAATATATTAAATATTCTACTATTAAAGCAAAACTTTTTACTTAAATTTTTAAGTGTGTATTTAGATTAGAGTTAATAAATTTAAATTTAATTAAAAGTATATTTATAAATTTAAATTTAATTAAAAATAAATTTATAATAATATAATTTATATTTAAAAATATTTATCTTAAAAATGAGTTAAAGTACCAAAAGCAATAAAATCTTCACTTTCAACCAACGTGAATTTGATTCTGAATCACGTTACAGCAAATGAATAATAAAAATTTCTAAACATACATTCACACCGTTCGAGAATTGTGAACGTCAATTTACCGAGACAAATGGATTTCCAGACATGCACTAACAAGTTCCGTTAGAATACTTTCTAACAAAATCCTCTATTAATTAATTCATGTAAGAATAAGATTTGGAATCTAGACTTTTACTCAGGATGCATAAAATTTCATGTGTCATCAGTAACTGTAGACCACTTAACTATGGCATGTGGGACCCACACCTATCCCCCCATAGGTCCCACATCCTTCCTCTGTCACCGGCAAAAACAAGTTACCTATAAATTCTCTGAACCTCAAAAAAACGGTATCTCTACCTTTCCCTCTTTCCATTCACTTGTGGTTCCTCTCTCTCTCTCTCCTTCTTTTTCTAACCACACCACAGTGAGCATAGAGACAGTGAACCAGAGAGAACAAGTTCAGCTCAGATCAGCCATGACTTCCTCCTCCAAGAACCGCGAGAACCTCGTCTACGTCGCCAAGCTAGCCGAGCAAGCCGAGCGCTACGATGGTTCTCTCTCTCACCCGTTTAATCTTCGCTGTGAACACTGCTTCTGTTTCACTCATTTTAGCTTCATTCCAATTTCAGTCACGTTTTCAGCACCTTCTGCAACTACCCACTTTCTCTTTTTCTTTATAACAGCGTTTGTTCTGATAAAGTTTCAATTTTTTTCCCAAAAAAGTTCACAATTTTTTTTCCCTTCTGCATGGAACTACTACTTTACTTTTACGTGCCCACATCATCATCTGAGTTATTGGGAAAAAAATAAAAAATAAAAAATTTGGATTTATAGTAGTATATATGTATTCTGTTATGTTATGTGTTTTGAAATTGATTCAAAAGTGTTCAATGTGCTGGAGCTTAAGCTTAAGTTTTTAAAAGAGTTAGTTTATGATATAATAACAGATCTTCTATTACTAAGTGTTTTAGAGTTTGCTGATCCTTGTTACTATCTCATTCTTTTAACTAAAAGTTAATTTAAGTCCATAGTAAAAGTTGAGCATGTGAATTATCCACACTTTTAGTCCAAAAGACTCTTGTGTAAGGAGACATGTTAAGTTTTTGTGATACTTGGTTATTGACACAGTGTTGGAGTAATAAATGTTGGGTGTGCAGAAATGGTGGATGCCATGAAGAAGGTGACAAAGCTGGATGTTGAGTTGAGTGTGGAAGAGAGAAACTTATTCTCTGTTGGGTACAAGAATGTGGTGGGATCCCGGAGAGCTTCGTGGAGGATCCTGTCATCAATTGAGCAGAAAGAGGAGTCAAAAGGGAACGAGTTGAATGCTAAGCGTATCAGGGACTACAGGCAGAAGGTGGAGTTGGAGCTGTCCAACATTTGCAGTGACATTATGATAGTTTTAGATGAGCATCTTATCCCATCCACTAACATTGCGGAGTCCACAGTGTTTTACTATAAGATGTATGCTTTGTTGCCTTGATGTTTGTGGAGTTTTTAAGTGCTTTTGCTTGTTATCATGTCATGTGCCAATTCTGGGCCATTTAGACCATTGTTTGAATTTTGGCTTGGATGCAGGAAAGGAGATTATTACCGGTATTTAGCAGAATTCAAAGGTGGTAATGAAAAGAAAGAGGTAGCAGATCAGTCACTTAAAGCATATCAGGTATTCACTTGAAGTAGCAAGGATTACCTTTGTAAAATGAATTTGCCTTATACTTAAATATATGCGAGACTGCCATTGACAACGTTGGGATGATCTTTACTAGTTTCTATGTAGCACAAAATGTAGACGATGTTTATTAGTTGAAGACCTTCACCTTCTAGTAATATATCAGGAAAATTATCATCCTTTCACAACTTTGTATCAGTAGGTTGGGTACAGATGTTCTCATCCAAATTTTGACCCATTAGATCCTGCCACCTAGGAACACCTTTTATGCCATGACTTTTATTAGGGCTTAAGAAGTTTATCTGAACATTTCTGTGCCGTGTATTTATATACGATCAGGTCTTATGTCAATACACTATCTCATGAATTAATCCTTTTCTGTACATTACCAGTTACTTAGAACCTTTTATTAATGTATGGTTCTTGCCTCCTTAGGGGAACCTCATTGGGATATATATATATATATTAGCCAGTGATTTATGTTTATTTATAAGCTCAACTCAAAGTGGATAAATTCTAAAGGCTTCTGTAAGAAAAGGAAAGTGGAAAATTCTTCATTTTTCTTTATGCTTTGAGGGCATGGTTAGCTGCATGAATAGTTATATGCTCTATGAAGAGCAATATTCTTCATTAAATGCTTAGCAATCTTGTGCTTCCATGCAATTACTAGATGTATTTCTATTAACTTAGCCACGTGTTAATTTATCGTGATTTTGTGTCTTATGAATGGGAACTTGACCTTTTGTACAATTCGTATTTTCTCTCTACATTTTGATTGTTTGGATGGTACAATTAAGGATTTTTTTTCTTCTACAATAAGATGAAGAGATTCTTTTGTTTCTTTTCAATGAATCATTTGGTTATATTCCTTAATATGAACTCAACATTTTAGAGTGTCAGCTGACATCTTGTAGCTTGGAGTAGGAATAAGCATAATACAGAAAGCTATTTGCAGTCCCAGAAAATTGAGCTCCAATATTACTGATGAAGTTTTGAATAATTTGGGGTACAGATTTAGTATACATAATTGCTGGTGCACTTCTAAGTTCTAAGTATAACAGTACAAGTACCCTTGTCATTTGTCAATGACTTCCATTTATTGGAGGCCCATTTTCCTCTATATCCTTGAACTTGTTTATTCTTTTAATTCCCTATTCAATTTTTTGATAGAAGAAGCAATTTATTGTACTTTCTTTTTTCTTCTTCTGCTTACAGTTTCACCTACTTAAATTAAGTGCATCGAACAAAATATATGTTCATTATTTGGGTACTGGGAATTAAAAGTTATAAACTGATTCAGTTTTAGCGTCCATTGAGTTAAATCTATATTGATTGGAAATGTTTGTAGCTTCATTCATTAAGCTTCTTGTGGTATGTTAAGTTTTATGTTCTCAGTTTCTTGGCAACATGGTTAGAGAAGTACCATTTGGTGAGGCCAATTCCGTATTGTTGCCTTCTGTTTTTCTAAATTCGAGGAGCAGCCTCTCTTACATTTGAAGTTTGGAGACTTATTTTGCTTCTGACCAATAATATGTCCTTGGAGTTTGCATCAGTTTTTCATGTTATGCTACTCTCCAACTGGTTCTTTCTTATTCCTCAGCATTGTTGTATTTCAAGTTATTTGTGTTTATGGAGAAAACTTCAAAATTTCCAGCTCTGAAGACTTTAACTAATATGATTATTTGCAGACAGCTTCTACCACTGCTGAGAGTGAATTACCACCTACACATCCTATCCGATTGGGTCTGGCTCTAAATTTCTCTGTATTTTATTATGAGATAATGAATTCACCTGAAAGGTATGCGGAAATAGTTTTGTTTATAAGAAAAAGGGTAGGGGCAGATCCTTATTTTGCATAACTTGTTTTCAGGGCCTGCCACCTTGCAAAGCAAGCCTTTGATGATGCTGCCTCAGAGCTGGATACCCTGAATGAGGAATCTTACAAGGACAGTACCTTGATTATGCAGCTGTTGAGAGACAACCTTACTTTGTGGACTTCTGATATCCCAGAAGATGGTGGTAAGATATAGAGCTTCTACATAATACAGTTTCCATTCCTTTACACGTATTATTGTGCTGTCTGCCTTTTGAGATGCAAAGGATTCTTTGATTCCCATAATTGCTGACCTGTGGATTTATAGCTCATTCCTGCTTCATATCTGAAAATCTTTCCATCAGTTTCCATCTTCTCTTTTCCCAAGATTAAGTTGCTCTATATTGGTGCTATTATGTGTATATATGATATTTGTTGGAGCTAAGATAGGATTGAAGCTGCCCACACCAATTATCTGGGCTTTTGGTTAAATTTCAATCTTAATTATTCTTGTTGGGGATGGCAGCTCAAACTTTTGTGAGTTTGTTTGGTTTTAGTTATATATGTGTATGTCCTTTGGTTTAAGTGGTTAAGTATCTAATTTTCCATTTCAGAGGACCAAAAAATGGAAAGCACAGCCAGGAGTGGTCAAGGAGAAGATGAGGTGGGCCGCTAACCCGTCATGTTGTCATAACTATGAGATTGATGTGTTAATTTTTCCCACAAGCATTTCTATGAAAAAAAAAATTCTCACAAGCATAATTTCTCCACTGTAGTGAAGCCTCAATGTGGATGATGCACCTCGTCAACTCTGAGTTATTGTTATTATTTTAGTGTGAGAGCGCCAGTTGAATCGTCTGCATCGTTGTATGCTATTGTTGGCTACTCCTATTTATGTTTCTGTAACAATAACACTGTTGGTTTGCAATACAGGATTCGATTTAGTTTGTCTTGCAGAATTCTATTAAATACTCATCACCATGCTTCAATTAACAAATGAATAACGGTATAAAACAATAATTTTAGAAGTATGGCAGGGAAATCAGCATCTGTGTGGAGTAGTTTCACTTAAAAACCTGATTGTATGTTTTTTTGGTAAGATCACATCTGAGTATGAGGCTCATCCCTGCTTAAACGTCGGCTTGTATTTGAATTTATGTTTATTTGCACACTACTTGCAAACCTTCTGAACAACATTGGTTTTCTTACGATTGCAATTGATTTAAGAATAATGTCTGCATGAATTTACACTCTTACATTCCGCACATAATCTTATGCAAATCATTAGATAACATTTTAGTCTTACTGGAAATTTTTAAATGGTATATATTGTATATATATCTCACACAATTTGTGCAAGTGTATTTTTCCTAGATTTAATATATATAAAATTAAGTGATGCAAGTAATATTTAATAATAAAATAATAAATGTGGGAGGTGTTAAAATGGTTCACATTACTAGGTGTGCCAAAATAAGTAATAATATTTGCATAAATTTACATTCACACACTCCTCAAGTGCTTCCATTTAAGTTATTGAATAATACTTTGATCCTATTGTAATTTTTTTTAATGATCTAGATTGTATGCGTATATCACATAGTTTTGTACGTGTTATTTCCCCAACTGCAAGAGGTTTGTGGAGGCAAAATTTTTTGTTTTGGCAAATGATACTTCTACAAAGTTTATAATTTATACTAACAAAATCCTTAGAAACTTTCATGCAAGTCATTGGATATTTCATTATAACCTTTTTTCAATGGCTTATATGATTCTATCGTAGAGTATGTGAGGGGTTTCGAAGAATAAAGCATTAGTATTTGTAGGGTAAGCGGGAAGGGGGCAAAGTGTTAGTCCTCCTCAGTACTATATCATGTACCCTACAAATTAGGACGCATGATGCAACTTGCAATTTGACCTAACCTGTTTTTTCCTTGTTTATTGAAAAAAAAAATTATAACCCTTCTTGTTTCTGTTATTGGTTACTGACGCGAAATGGCCGATGAATCAATCTCATTCCAACCAGCGTCGGTAGCAACATCTCCCTGACCTCCCACCAACTCAACGATGTGGAGCTACCAATGTTGTCAACAACCACCATCAACAGTGCCATGCTTACGACCTCCACCTCCCCCGTCGTGCGCCTCTCCTCTGATCCCATCCTCGATGAGCTCGTTTTCTCCGATTGCGAAATCAAACCCAAAGCCATTTGAGAGGATCATTAGCATCGAACAAAGAAGCTCTCCAACATCTGAGTTTGGTTTTGTTTTCTAGTGGCGGTGATGGAGGAGTTCAGTGGCTATTTGGGAATGAATGAAGCTCGGAGATTGGCAATGGAGGTTGGGGGTTCGGGTTAAAGGGAGGTTACTAAGACTGAGTGACGGTGGTTATGGGTCTCGATGGCTGAGAAGCGATGGTTGGTGAGAGTGTTGCTGTGGTGTTGGGTTGTTGACAAGTGGATGTATGGAGGCTCTGTGCGGTAGCTTCTGTGGTGCACGACTTGTAATGGTGGTCTCAAGTGTTGATGGCGTTACTCGACGATAGACGATGGTGCATCAGGGTGGCTCCAATTCGCTATCGGTTAAGAAGGTTTTTAGTAATTAATTTTAGCCATTGATGTTTTTTAATTGTAAATCAATGGTTTAGATGCAAGGTGCATCATGCACCTTAACATATTTGGGTGCATGATAAAATTGGCTCAGTACTATACGTAAGTGGACATTCCAATCTTTTGATAGACATCTTAAGATCATCTCAGCTATAGATGAAAATGAGTTGGCTTAGGTTAGACTTTGTCTAAGTAGATTCAGGTTTATTTTGTAATGTGTTGGTTTAAACTTGGCTTATTACCTATCTTAAGTTTTTTTTTTAGGGCTCGACTTGGCCTATTTATAAAAGCATAAAAACTTGACTTAACTCAAGATTATTAAAAGATCTACATTATATGAAAGTTTTCATATAAATCAAGAAATTTAAATTTTTTAATTTTTAAATAAGTATAATTTTTAACAAAATTATTATATTCTATATAAAATAAATATATTATACTAATATATAATTAGTAAATTATGTATGTATTATAAATTATTAATTATATATAACTATTAAACAAATAGGCTGGCCTGATAGTGTAATTAGCATTGGTAATAGTAATGATTTTGATGATAACAAACAAGAAAGAAATGATTGTGCAAAGATAAGTCTCAAGGATCTTCAAGTTTAGTTTATAGGACTTAGATCTTATGTAAAGGTAAAGAGAAAACACACTAAGCTTATATCTCGTTTTTATTCAACTTAAATCTCTATGAAAAATCATATTTTATACTTGTGAAAATATTTATCAAATTTGAGCAAAATGAATTTAGAAAAGTTGGAAAAGTTTTGGAAATTTTTGGTTGCAAAGACTTTTAAAAATCATCTTTTAATAACATATTATCTAGAATTGATAACAGATTAGGAAATGCTGTTTTCCACGAACTTCATTTCGTGAAATAGTTTACGAAATGAAAGAAACAACTTGCGTTTTGTTAAGTAATTTTTTTCTTTTAATTTATAACTGTTATTTTTTTTTATCCAACATGATTGGTTATTTGTTCATTCATAATGTATTCCATAAAATAGGTTCGTGGGATATAGCAATGCTCTAACAGATTATCTAGAACTATAATAGGTTATTTGACAAATTAGTAATGTGCCTTTTGTTGTTTTAAACTACTTAACTAGTTATAGTTTCAGTGTTTTCTAAAAATACAAATAATCTATTATGGAAATAATCTGTTATTCGCATACAATATTGTTTTCTAAAAATGCAAATAATCTGTTATACTAAACCAATAATCTGTTATTTGCGTTTTCTTGATAATTTGTTTTTAACTTACACCCAAACAACAGGTTACCAAAATGCAATAATTTGTTATTTGGGCATCTGAAAACGAAAAATAACAGTCTCTCAACCACCTCTAACGGTTCTATTTCTTGCTATCTTGATGTTTTAATTTTAAAAACTTGATATCTAGTTTATTTGCTTGATTTATTTTATAACCTAAGTTATATTTGAGTAATTTACAGTAATTATATATTTGTTAGACTTATTTCACTATATATGTTGAATGAATATATTAAAATATATAATTTTTTAAAATTATTTTAAAAATTTATGATCACTCAATTCATCATCTCTTAAGTGATAGTTGCCATGAATAACAAGTAAATCAAATAAGCTTTTTCAAAATCTTTAAGTCTTGACCTACATAATTAAATAAACTTTTCAAAAAACTTAAAGCCTGACTTGTTTACTAAATAGACAAGTTTATGTAATCCGAAAATAGGCTAGTCCTTAGCCCTAATTTACTGCATAGCCTATTCACACCCCTAATCTCAGTGAACATCTAAACAAAAGCCAGTTTTGAACAAATTGCCTATCCTTTGTATCACCCAACCTACATTTATTCAACCATGTCCAATAAGTAAGGCACTCTTATCTGCAGTGGCCTCTCTTGCAGCCTCAGCTTTGCTGATTAGAAGCATTACCAATGAATTCATTCCTCATGAAGTCCTAGACTATTTTTACTCAGGACTTCATAATCTTTCCGTCAATTCTCTTCCCAAATCATCATTGTCATTAAAGAATTTCAAGGGATGTTGAAGAACAAAGTTTTTGAGGCTGCAGAGGCGTATCTAGGCGCTAAAGCTACTCTCTCAGCTCAAAGAGTTAAAGCAAGCAAATCTGAGGATGATAAAAAATAAAAATCTATAATTCGGTGTAGATAGAGATGAAGAATTGAATGATGTTTATGAAGGAGCTCAAGTTAGGTGGAAACTTATCTGTATACATGTTGAGTCCTCTGGTACTAGACATCCTAATGACATCATGAATGTTTATTTACGGTCAGAAGTAAGATCCTATGAGCTAAGCTTTCACAAGAAACACAAGGATAAGATCTTCAATTCATATTTGCCATACGTGTTGGAGAGAGCAAAGGCTATCAAACAAGAAAACAAGGCAGTAAAGCTTCACAGTTCACACAATTGAATATCATCGTTGGAGTGAACATGCTGCCAACTTTGGTCACCCAATGACTTTCAAGACCCTAGCAATTGATGCAGAGCTTAAAAGGGAACTAGTGAATGATTTGGACACGTTTTCAAAGGAGAAGGCTTTCTATAGAAGAACTGGGAAAGCTTGGAAACGAGGGTACCTGCTGTATGGCCCTCCTGGCACTGGCAAGTCTGGCCTGATTATTGCAGCCATTGCCAATTATCTTAACTATGACATCTATGACTTGGATCTCACGGCAGTCTATAACAACAAAGATTTA
This sequence comes from Ormosia semicastrata, assembly GCA_029884595.1. Taxonomy (NCBI): domain Eukaryota; kingdom Viridiplantae; phylum Streptophyta; class Magnoliopsida; order Fabales; family Fabaceae; genus Ormosia; species Ormosia semicastrata. The sequence goes on along the minus strand of JAQQTO010000055.1, from coordinate 23,730,361 downwards.
AGGAACTTCTTAGTATGTCCAACCGTTCCATACTTACGATAGAGGATATTGACTGCACTGCAAAGCTGCAGAATCGTGAATTGAAGCAGATGATGAACCAGTTAAAAATGGAGACAATAAGGTCTGTATCTCTATTTAAATTTGTACTTCTTTAAGTCCCGTCAGAATTTCAAACCAAACAACCTGAATGATACATTAAAATATAAAATATTTAGTAGATGATAACAAAGATGAATCGATTTTTGATATATTTCAATGTATGCATCTATATCTGTCCATGTTAACATTGACGGTAAGTAGGGGTGTTAGCTTGTGTGGGTTGGGCGGGTCTTGCGTATTTTTTAGACTTCACTCACTCATCAAATCAATGGTTTAGGTTGGGTCAAAGAAATTATTTTCTTCAACCTCACCCAACCCAATTCGTTCAAAAATATATTGAGTTGGGTTAAACTCATAGATTTAATATATATTAAAAAAATTCTATTAAAATAAATATCAACATACAAAATTAAAAATTCGTTATACATAACTAACACATTTTTATTAAAGACACTATATGTCCTAAAAAAAACTAAAAAGTTATATAATCAATTTTACACAAATATAATAAGTTTCAAATAAGTCAAATAAACATAATAAATTTTATTAAGTTAATATAAGTTTGGAGTAAACTAAAATAAACTAACATATCTTAAAAATCATAAATAACAAATTAAATTAACTAATTAAAATCAATATCATCATATATAGTATATAAATTAACATAATCATTTATTTCTTTTTCAATTTTCTTAAGATATGATTTGTCATTCAAGCGATTTATTAAATTTCATCGCAATAATTCATTAAATGACTCATGAGTTTCTTATATCTATTTTCTTAGTTACATTCTTAATGTGACTAGAGTACCTACATATAAACTTGTTTGATACTATAGAAAAGTAAGTGAAAAGCAACTTGAAAATGTTACCATGACTAAATAATTTTTATTTATAAAAAAACCTACTTAAATGGGTTGAATTTGTAAGAGTTGATATTTTTTAAACTTGTTATCCTGACACATACCTCATAAGTTAGAGTATTTTTTAACCTAATCAAACTCTCGAATCGAATGCAACCCGTATTTTATGAGTTTGATTTGGTTAAAACACGTGAGCTCATGGCTAATCCAACCCTCTTGATGCCCGGTGAGATTGTCACTAAGCAGATAGAGGGTCACCACATTTTTCATGTCAAATTAAAAAAAGTTGAGAACATTATTGCCAAATACCAAGACCTTGTAAATGATTACATGATTTCAATTTTGTCTCATCTCTCATGTTTGTTTATAATTTTCCAACAGGTGACACTTTCAGGACTCTTGAACATTATAGATGGTCTTCGGTTATGCTGTGGAGAGGAACGCATCACTATTTTCACAATCAATCACAAAGACTGGTTCGATCCTGCTTTGCTAAGGCCTGGCCGGATGGACTTGCATGTTCACTTGTCCTACTGCACCTTTTCTGCTTTTGAGCAATTGGCCTACAACTACCTTGGAATTTCACAACACAAACTCTTTGAACAGATTGAAGGGCTTATAAGACAACTCCATGTGACTCCAGCAGAAATGGCAGGTAAGCTAACAAGGAACAATGGTGCTAGAGATTCCCTGCATGACCTTGTTAGATTAATCCTTCACAATAAAAAAATGCTGCAGGACGAGGCCAAAAATTGGGAGAATGTGACAAATGGAGACAAGATCCTTGAATCAAGGAATTATTTACTGAATGTCAAAGTTACACTCCTCGGATTGGATAAAAAGGCAAGTTGCAAGTTGCAATCTGCAAGCATGGGCCACATAGCAAGTAGTTGTAATAGTTTAAAAGTATTCAATGCTTTATGTAAAAGGCTATCCTTCCAAGCCTACAGCCTTAAAATATATATTATTTACCGTCCAAATATATTAGTTTTTGGTTTCTTCTCTTAATTTTTTTATAATTTTTATTCTTATAATTTTAAAAGTTATTAAAATTGATCTTTGTTTTCATTTTAAAAGTAAATGAAATTAATTTAATTTTTTATATTAAATCTTTCTTTATTTTAAAAGTTAAGAAAAAATTAATATAAAAAGTTAAATTAAACTAATTTTAATTATTTTTAAAATAAAAATAAAAACTAATTTCATTTATTTTTTAATTTATAAGAACACAAATTGTAATAATAATTTTAAAAGACTAAAACCAAAAACTAATATTTAGAATGACTAAAAACATATTCAACATTACCGTTATATTTGTGTATCCATGTACAAGCAAGAACATAACCACTTACACTTCTTGCAATTGTTGAAGTACTCAGCCTTAGTTTCAACTCTTGTAAACTTTTAACTTCAAAAACCAAAAACATTTATCAAAAACTTTTTTATTATTTTTTAGTGAGTCTTTGATAAATCAAGTTTGTATTATTTTGTTTACTTTTATTTGATCATATTAATCTTTTTAAAGCTTTGATCTAAGATTATCAATTTAGATTATATTATTTTTAATATTTTTACTAAATAAAAATATTTCAAATTTCAATAAATACACAATCTTGTCCCAACGGAATATCATGAACTCCTGGAGAAAAGTTATGATAAGAAGATGAAAATGCTAAAATTGGTTGTTCTTCACAAACGTACTATGGTAATAGTTAGCTGTTTAAGGTAATGTCAGATTATCAAGCAATTCCAAGGGGGGAAAGTAGGATAAATTTTGATGATTTGACACTATGCTGCCACAAAACCAAATGACCCATGCGTGCTGAGCTATTAGTGAGAAATTAATCTTATGTGCTGAATAATTTCAATTAGATTCTCTCGAGAGCACAAGATAAATACTTAGGAGTGTGTGATATGGTATTTGATGTGCCTCTGCGAATATGTAACCATGTTTTATGTTTCGAGAAAGAGAGTTAGAGGAAGTGTTTTTATGTGTTTGTGTCTCCTTTCTCATATATCATGCGGGATTTTTTTATGAACAATACGTTAACGTACACTTTACTAATTTTCATTAATTTTTAATAAAATTAGTACTGTCGCTTGGAAGTTCTTATAAAGTAATGATTCTGATGAAGGAACTAAAAGAGTACATTAAAGTGGGATCAACCAAATAGAACCATAGGATTGAATCATAGTTTCTGAAAATTACTTTTGCTGTTTTGCATAAACCAAAGGACAGATAATTAATTTTATATAACCATACTTTGTGTATGTTTGAGATAATTATGAAAATTAGATTATTTTAATAATTAATTATTATATAAATTTTTTATTATAATTAATTATAAAAAATTTATGTTTAAATATGTTAATTGAAAAATAATTTTAAGTTAATTTATTTTATTTAGATAATATAAAATAATTATTTTTATATATTAAATTATTAAAATAAATATAAAATAATTAAAAAATTATTTAATTAAAAATAAAATAATATTTATATATCATTATTAATAACAATCTCAACAATTTAATAAAAGTATGCTCAAAATTTTACTTAATTACCGACAACTTTTTACTCCTAATAAAAGTTGTTGGATTTTTGGTGGACAAAGCCAAACATAATAAAAAATTAGACAACCATTTTTTTACATCGAAAAAACTGTTGGATGAATGAAAAAATCAGAACGAAACACCCTCGTTATCGCTGTAAACTTTCTCCTACAATATTATTTTTACGAGTGTCAAAACTCAATTTGAAGTCTAAAAATTTGGTGGGAGCCCAACTCAACTTTTTCTTGCCCTTGACTTGATTGTAAGTCGTAACCCTCCTAGAAAGACAGACATTGAGCAGGGCGCTTCAAAAATCTCATAGCCTTTTTTTATTTAAACCAATGAAAAAGTATTATTAAAATAAAATGGTATTTTCTTTTAATTTTTCAAGATGCAAAATTCTTAATTAAACTTTTATAGTTAGGTTCTTTTATATTTTTTTAATTAATACTATAGTTAAATCATTTGATCGTTCTTGATATATTGTTGAGTTTAAATAAGATTTCAAGAGTTAGAAAAAATCAAGAAAGAAGAATTTAAAAATAGATATTTATAAATTAAAAAATAATTTTACATACATACACATATATATATAAAAACATATCAAGTGAAATTTTTTTTTTTATGTAAGAATAATTATTCTCAATCTTTAGATTAAAATAGATGAATGAAATTATAACAACCAACTAAAATCTCACGTGACCTTCTTTTCTCATCACTTCACATTTTTTTCCCCTTCTTATTTATTGTCAATTCGATACAAACTTTTTCCACCGCTCTTCCAACTTTTTCACCACCAAATTTTTTATTATTTCTTTTCCATTTCGTCAAAATTGTGTGCAAGCTGTTGAACGTGATGGAGTTGATTTCATAATTTTTTAATCATTTCATGACTAATCTGATACAGAGCTCACTATGACCCATTTCTTATACTCTCCTACTCTCACCTCTCACCTCTCACCTCTCACCTCTCAGTCAAGTGCGTTTTTTTTAGAATTAGCTCCATCACTTTTACTGGCATGCTCACACATTTTCGACACAAAAGAAAAAGAATAAAAAATTTGGTTTACCTCAACAAAGGCAATGCTGAAAGAGCGGCGAAAAAAGTTTTAAATATAAGATTGTTACTATTATCATTATATATACTTTTTTATATTTTTTAATATTATTTATTATATTTATTTTTTATTATTTTTTATTAAATTTAAAACTTTTAAAAAAAGTGTCAATACGTATACTTCTAAAAAATATATACAATAATCCTTTTTTCCAAAAAGTTTGAATCGAATTGACGGTCGGTAGGAAGAGGAAAAGATGTGAAATGATAATAACAGGAGGTCACGTGATTGGTTGTTCTAATCTCATCCATATATTTTAATCTATGAGAACAATTCCTCTCTCACCTTTCAATGAGAAGAGTCTTCTCACTTATATATAAAAATAAATATATATATATTCCAATAAAAAAATAATGTTTTTATACTATTTTTTATCTTATATTATTTTTTATTTTAAATTATTTTTATCATAATTTTTAATAATTATGATTAAATAAAAAAATATAATAATAAAAAATAATGTAATCAATAATATGTGAAATAATATAAAAAAATAATATAAAAAAGCATAATTAATCCTAATAATAATCTAAATTAGTAACTAGTCACAATCGTGCCTATGAGAAATATCCCAATCAACCGATCAAAGACAGGTGAGATAGCATGTAATTAGTTTTATTTTTTTTCTTTAACCAAGTACTCTGAAGGTATTATAGAGTTGTTGATTTTAATTTATGACACTTAGAGCATGCTTGGGAAAGATTAATTCTTTCTAAAATAATTGTTTTTGAAGGATTAAGTTTTTTGTGAAATAATTATTATATTTGGGTAAACAAATTATTTTTTAAAAAAAATTTTATACGAAATTCAATGTAAAATAAAATTTTTTTTTCATAATAATCATAAGTTAAAGATTTAAGTTTATGATTTTAATTTATAGATTATTTCTTATATTTTGATATGTAAATACTATTTTGCCCTCAATTAAATAAATTTTTTAATTATTTTATATACTATTTTAGTAATTTAATGCATAAAGTGATTCTTTTTTATATCATCCAAACGAATCATATTAGCTTAAAATCGCTTTACAGCTAATGCATCCAAACATAAAAATAAATCGATTATAATCGATTATAACAATAATCAATTATCAGTATAATCTATAATTTTCAATTTTCTCAAATAAACCCTTATAATGAGTGTGGCCTCATAAGCTTGATGTGATTTTGAAAAACTTTAAGTAAATAAAGTTACACTCTTGCCATCGTCTATAATTTTCGACCTAGTGATAAGCATTACAAGTGATATCAGACTTTATTTGGTCTACACCCTGACCTTACAAGCAAAGGTCTTTAATGGTTCCCTGTAGTTTCTTAGTCTTCATCTTAACTATTGTGCTATCTCTCTTTGATCTACTCATTTTATTAAGTATCTTATTTTTTAGCTCTAAGTCCATTTCTATAGTTCCCCTATAGTTTTCTATAGTTTCCCTTCTACTTTTATTTATTGGACTATCATTCATCTATTTTACTCTTCTTAGTAAGGTTTCTAATGGTCTTCTACTCATATGATCAAATTATTAGAATATTTTTAATATGGGCTATCAGTAATTAATGTTTTTAGTTTTATTAAAATGGGTTAATGACTGATCCATATGGGATAAGGAATAGGCCAAGAGTATTTCATTGATTTTAGGCCTATTACACCTTATTAGGCTGATGTGTCAAGCGTCTATTAGTATACTTCAATTTCTTAGTGGCCTGTAATGAGAGGACAAACTAGGATTGACATCATTATAAATACAGGCTAAGTCCCCTCTCGGCTCTAAACCCGCAAGTGCTTTACCCATCGAGAGCTACATCTCAACTTGGAGATAAGAGGAGAAAACTTAGCATTCAAGATGAAATTTAACCAATCATGGTCAAACAAAGTACGCAATTTACATGATCTATATATCTATGATATGTTAGGAGTTCTACAATTATATATGACAAATCAAATTAAATCTAACACAAATCACTTAAGGGCCCGTTTGGTATAAAGGATAGGATAAGGCCTGATAGTATTAGACTTGATAGTATAAGGTCTGATAGTAAAAGACCTAATAGTATAAAACTTAATACGTAAGAGTTGGAGATATTAAAGTGTTTAGAAATGTAATGAAAAAAATTTTATAAGAGCTTATACATCAAAATCCTATCAGGTCTAATCCCTCCTTCCAAGACTTGATTAAGTTATCCATCATTTTAATGTATAAGAGGAATTTGATGGATAAGCTTATACAATATAATATTTACACTAAACAACTGATAATGTCATAATATATTGTATTAACTTATCCTATCATGCCTAATACAATATGTCAAACAAGCCCTAAGGTAAGATTTTATCATCTTTCTTTCAACAGGTGTTACCCCTACTTCCTAAATAGATAAGATTCATTCTTAATCCTATCTTATTTTATATATTCATCAATTTAATGCAACATCCTCATATGTTTTTAAAAAATAATTAATTATATAATAATTATAAAATTATGAGGCCATAGAAAAGTAGTGTCTAAAGCCCTGCTTTGGTAGTCGGCATAGAGTGAAATAAATCTGAAATTTCCAAACTGAAAAAGTCATACCTGGTAGGCTAGAAAAATGAATAAAGTTTTCCTTAGAAACGTCCTGGCCAAGTTTTCAACAACCATCAAGAAGTGGAAATAGGTCCCACTCTGTACCATATAAATCCTAGATGGCTGGGAAACATTAAGCTAAGCTAAGTAGACACTCCAATCCTTTGATAGGCATCTTGAGATCATCTTAGGCAACGTCCAAATAAGATCTAGTTGTGAACAATTTGCCTATCCTTGTATCACCCCAACTTCCATTTAATCAAAATCATGTCCAATAATTACCAAAAAAGAAAAATCATGTCAAATAGTACTGCACTTATATCAGCAGTAGCATCTGTTGCAGCCTCAGCTATGCTGATTCGAAGCATTACCAATGAATTCATTCCTCATGAAGTCCTAGACTTTTTTTACTCCAGACTTCATAATCTTTCTCGTCAATACTCTTCCCAACTCACCATTATCATTGAAGAATTTCAAGGGATGACAAAGAACCTAGTGTTTGAGGCTGCAGAGGTCTATCTAGGCACTAAAGCCACTCACTCAGCTCAAAGAGTTAAAGCAAGCAAATCTGAGGATGATAAAAAGCTAGCATTCAATGTAGATAAAGATGAAGAAGTTAGTGATGATTATGAAGGAGTTCAGGTAAGGTGGAAATTTATCTGTTTACATGTTGAGTCATCTGGTACTAGACATCCTAATGATATGAATGTCTCTTTGAGGTCAGAAGTAAGATCCTATGAGCTAAGCTTTCACAAGAAACACAAGGAGAAGATCTACAATTCATATTTGCCATATGTATTGGAGAGAGCAAAGGCAATCAAACAAGAAAACATGGCAGTGAAGCTTCACACAATCGAATATGAATATTATTGGAGTGGAGATCCTGTCAAGTTTGATCATCCAATGACTTTCAAGACTCTTGCAATTGATGCAGAGCTTAAAAGGGAAATAGTGAATGATTTGGACAGGTTTGTAAAGGGGAAGGAGTTCTATAAAAGAACTGGGAAAGCTTGGAAACGTGGTTACCTGTTGTATGGACCTCCTGGCACTGGCAAGTCTAGCCTGATTGCAGCCATGGCCAACTATCTCAACTATGATATCTATGACTTGGATCTCACAACTGTCTGTAACAATAAGGACTTAAAGAATCTGATCCTTGGCATGTCCAACCGTTCCATACTTGTGATAGAGGATATTGACTGCACTATAAAGCTGCAGAACCGAGAAGAAGATAAGGAAGAGGTTAAAAATGGAGACAATAAGGTCAGTATTTCTATTTAAATATATAATTCATCTTAAATGTTCAGTCTTAATTTTCATGCCAAACAATACATTAAAGTAGAAAAGATTTAGAAGATGATAACAAAGATGAATCTATTTTAGATATATTTCAATGTATGCATCTATCTCTGTCCATGTTAAACATTAACAATGACAGCAAAGTTGTCATTAAGCCGAGAGAGGGTCACCACATGGTTGCAACTCCATCATACTCTTTTGTTCAAGTCAAAATGTTAAGAACATTATTGCCAAGACCTTGTAAATGATTACATAATTTCAATTTGGTCTAATGATTGTTTATAAAAATTTTCCAACAGGTGACACTTTCAGGACTGTTGAACGCTATAGATGGTCTTTGGTCCTGCTGTGGAGAGGAACGCATCATTATTTTCACAACAAATCACAAAGACAGGCTTGATCCTGCTCTGCTAAGGCCTGGCCGGATGGACATGCATATTAACTTGTCATACTGCACCTTTTCTGCTTTTGAGCAATTGGCCTTAAACTACCTTGGGATTTCACAACACAAACTCTTTGAACAGATTGAAGGGCTTCTAAGAGAGGTCCATGTGACTCCAGCAGAAATTGCAGGTGAGCTAACAAAGTCCGCTGATGCCAAAGATTCCCTGCAAGACCTTGTCAAATTCCTCCACAGCAAGAAATTAACTGCAGGACTAGCCAAAAATGACCACAATGTTAATGAAAATCGTGAACAAGGTGGAGAAAAGTTATCGTAAGAAGACAAAAATGTCAAAAATCAACAACTTTACAAATGAATCGTAATTTTGGTGCGGGTTGCATTGCAAAAGTGTTCCATTTATTCTATATTACAGAGACTAGGGAAATTGGAATCTTATAGTCTCCCACAAATAATCTCTATCCAATCATGTTCATTTTTTATGAGAAAAAATTTTTTAAAAAAAAAAGTGTAAGTGAATTGGTGGACCTCAAATTGTGGATTTGTCGGTACTAGCTTGCCTTACTTATTCATTGGGTCGGGCCAAAATACATTAAAAACTTGGTGCAGTCCAAATTGGATATTCGTGCCATTGGGCCCTTCTCTCTCAAAAAAAAAACCCCGCTGAACAGACCTAATTACACGACTCTAGACAGGTGAATCAATTAACTATTTTCTTGGAGTAAGAGAACATATTTGTTCATAGGATTTGTTCAGGTTACCCAACGAAACCTAATTATTTTTATTCGGACCATTTTTTTACCATTGGAGTATAGTTAAAATGTACAAATTTGATCGATATTTGAATAAAATATTTAAATTTAAATATTATGTATAACTAAATTATAAAGTTTTAGATCTAAGAAATTAAAAGTAAAGAATGTTATACAATATTATCATGTTATATAAAATATATTAATTTAAATTTAGAAGTCTTATAATTTATTCATAATTTTTAAAAAAATTATATTTTAAAATATTAAATAGCATTGGTCTAGGTAAATACAAAGTGTAACTTAAACTGACTCAAAAATATATTAAATCTAATTTTTTGAATCCGAACTTAATCGAACTTAAACTAATTAACTTCAAAATCAAAACAAATTATTAAGACAGGACAGATTTTAAACACATATAATAGAATGAGTTGATGGGATGGACCTAAAACCTTGAATGAAAAAAAAATTGAAAAAAAAAGGGGCAGAGAAAGTTATATGGAGTATGTATTATGCTCGGGTAGATTCTCTAGTATATGAATTAGATTCAGTTGTAAATACAAATTAGACTCAATATACATAAGCAAAACAATAACAAATGCATGACACGTGTTCAACAAAATGAAAGAATATGAAAATACAATTTATTTTGTGATTGTTAATGAAAAAGTAAAGAATAAATACAGTAAATGAAAGCACATCAAAAGTACAACCTATACCAATAAAGTTATATATTGTTTATCCATGAATCAATTGAGAGGTTCATCTAAGACTTAATTTAAAGATTTCTATAACACTATTTTTTAATAAAAGATGTTGTAAACTCTCTAAATTTAATCAATTTATAATTTCAACATATAAGTATTTCAAACTCAATCGAATATTAAATTTATAAGAATCATTTCACTAGTATTATCTTATTTTATTTTTTCATTTATTCTTATTAAATTTAAGTTTTTAATTTTGTTAACATTATCCTTAATTAATTATTTTTTATTTATAAAATTTCTCTTACAAATATGTATCGCTTTTTTACTTAGCAATTTCTAGATTTTTTAAATTCTTTCAATAACATTATCCTACTTTATTTTTTATTTATCTTTATTAAATTCAAATTTCTAATTTTATTAGAATTATCTTGAATTAACTCTAAAATTCTTGTGCTAACACATATCATTTTCTTCATTCAAGCACTACCACTTTATATATAAATAGATAAATTACTCAGGAATAACTAAGCATAGGTGGGTGGAAATCATGCATACCTAAAAAAACTGGAAGTATATATAAAAATTAATGCTGATAGGTAAATTATGATGATAGGTTTTGTTTTAAACAATCCAAAGGTACGTAAATTATGATGATAGGTGACAAAACCTGGAAGTATATATAAAAAATGTTAATTTTACTGTGTGCATTGCTATTTTTATTTTTTATTTTCTTATTTGAAAGTTGCCATTTATTTTGTAAACAATGTATTTACCGTTAAAATAAATTTTAATCATCAATAATTTTATTATTATTTAATAGTCAATAACTGTTAACTACGAAATGAAAGCACTCTGAATAGTTCAAAACCAGCATTTTGTGACCCCTTCATTTTTTTTTTCATTTTTTTAATTCTGCAATTGATCCTATATTCCTTGGCCAGATAGAGCTAGGCCTCTCTCTTTCTATATACAAATTATTTTTTTCTCAATCGCATATAACAGTTTTGTTTTTGTATTGATACAAAATGTACATATTAATTGAAGTAGAAAAAATTTTTAAATTGGTCCCAAACTAAAACACAATAAGGCTAAAAAACGTATGCCCAGCACCTTGAATGCTAAACATAATAAGCAAAAATACACATTGAAGGCACGCAAGACATTAACAGCCGAGCACAACACGCGCGACAGAGAAATGACATAAGACAGTGCGTGAGATATAAATAGGAGAGAGTAATTAAATTGGAGATAGAAGATTGGGATAAAATATTAAAATTACATAATTATTTATAACTTTAAAGTTACTTTAAAAGGAGGAGTTTGGGTTTTTGTCTAAAATAAAATATGGAGAGTGGACCAAAATCCTTTTTTCATAAAATAATTAATTTTTAGGCATTGTAGTAAATTAAGATAATAAACTTTAATGAAAAAAGAGAATAATGAACCCAACATCAATAAAGAGAAATAATAGACAAATATAATATTTTATTATTTTATATTTTGTATTTTTTTATCTATTTTAGTTTTTATTTATTGAATAAAATAGTATATTATAACTATTATTACATGATTTTAATATAAATCTAATAAATAAAAATAAAATAATAGTGAGTTAGCTAATAATAAAGTCATATTCTCTCTACATTAAAACAAATACAAGTAATTTTTTCTTTATTAAAATCAAACTTTATTATTATCTTTCTTCGTTAAATAAGTAAAGAATAATTAACTAAAATATCAATAAGTTTATATTATTCTTAAAAAAAAATTATGGAGTTTCTGGTCCAATATAAAATGTAGAGTTTAACTTATCATAGTCCTCTATTTATGTTTTTCCCATACTTATTAGAAATGGATTTAATTTGATGCAATTTGATTGCAAGATGTTAAATTATAAATTAAATGATGATGATGGAAATTCACATGAAAAGGGGGCTCATGGTCACACGGGTATAGTGAGGAAAGGGGCTGAGTCATTGAGCATACCGGATCATCAATTGCAACAAACTTGGGATCCAAAATCTTCTATTCCTCATGCCTTTAACAAACTCAACGAATTGTAGGCTGAGTGTGATTCAATGGAACAGTGCCTAGAATCTTTAGTATAAATAATAGGCTCTTCTCTGATGTAATGATTGATTTTGAGCAATATAGCAATACATCATATTGTCTATCTTTCTGTGCTCTTCCCTCTCTCTTTATGTATATTTCTTTTCTGCAAATTCTTAAGATGGTATCAGAAAGCGTTTAGCTCTCTGCTGCCTGCACAACTCTGATGGCTCGCGGTGGCCCTAGTAACAACAACAATGGCGGTGGTCCAACTGATCCATCACAAGACCCTTCTAGTCCATATTTCGTTCATGCTGGTGATGGAACTTCATCTGTAGTGGTCACTCCAGTCCTGACTGGCTCTAATTACCATGCTTGGGCTCGCTCCATGAGGCGAGCTCTAGGTGCCAAGAACAAATTCGAGTTCGTTGATGGGAGCATACCCATCCCTGATGGCTTCGATCCAAGTTACAAAGCTTGGAGTCGTTGTAACATGATCATCCACTCCTGGATCTTGAACTCAGTAGTTGAATCGATCGGTCAAAGCATAGTTTTCCTGGAAAATGCTGTTGATGTATGGAACGATTTGAAGGAACGGTTCTCCCAGGGAGACCTCATCGAAATCTCGAGCTTGACAAAGAAGAGATTTACTGACCTCGAGCAAGGTTCACTTTCATCGAATTCTATTCTGAATTAAAAATACTTTGGGAAGAACTTGAGACTTATATGCCTATTCTATGTTGTGCCTGTCCTGTTAAATGTACTTGTGCTGCAATGAGAAATGCTAGACACTACCACACTCTCAATTATGCTATAAGATTTCTAACCAGTCTAAATGAGAACTTCTCAGTAGTGAAATCACAGATTCTTCTAATGGATCCACTGCCTACAATGAATCGCATATTTTCCATGGTAATCCAACGTGAAAGACAAGGAAATTTTAATGCTAATGATGAATCAAAGGCCCTTATAAATGCTGTTGACTATAAAAGGCCACAAGGAAGAGGAAAAGGTTTTGGACAAGGTTCTGGAAATTCAAGAAGGGTTTGTACCTATTGTGGAAGGACAGGGCACACAGTGGACACTTGCTATAGGAAGCATGGCTTCCCTCCTCACTTTCAAAAAGGAAATACCTCAATGGCAAACAATGCCACCAATGATGCTACAAAACTGAAGGAAGAACTTTCAACACATGGAGACATGTATACTGGACCTACAAGTTTCACACAAGAACAATATGAAAAACTGTTAAGTCTGATTTAATCTTCTGGCATTAATCAGCAATCTGCTGGTATAGCTAACCAGGTTAGCACATCCACTCAGTTTGGTAATTTACTAACTGAAAAACACAAGTCAGGTAAAATCCACATCTCTTCTTCTTTCAATAGTTTCTCTCTTGGTTCTTGGATCATAGATTCAGGAGCTAGTGATCATATTTGTACTTCATTAAAGAGTTTTCAAAGTTTTAATGAAATTAAACCAATTAGCATAAGGTTGCCTAATGGTCAATTCTCAACTGTAAAACATGCTGGTACTGTCACTTTCTCTCCTGGTTTTTCCATCACAGATGTATTATATGTTCCCAATTTTTTCTTGAATTTGATTTCTGTATCAAAACTGTCTTCTGCTCTAAACTGCATTGTCTCATTTAATGATTCTATTTGTCTCATTCAGGACCAGAAGTCTCAGAGGACGATTGGTTCTGCTGAAAAGTTTGAAGGGTTATATCACTTGATTGTTGCAGCAAAACACTCCTCTTGTTCCAATATTCAAGCCATTGAAACACAAATTCTACCTGAAGATGCTTTATGGCATTTTAGACTAGGACACTTGTCCATCTCTAGGATGATTTCTATGAATTCTGAATTTCCTTTTATTGTTGTTGATCCGAAGGCAGTCTATGATGTTTGCCATTTTGCTAGACACAAGAAATTACCATATAATATTAGTTTAAGTAAAGCTATTTCACCATATGAGTTACTTCATTTTGACATTTGGGGACCTCTTTCTATACATTCAGTACATGGCCATAGTTATTTTCTTACTGCTGTTGATGATTATAGTAGGTTTACATGGATTATTTTGTTAAAATCTAAAGGAAATGTGAGACAGCATGTACAGAATTTTATAACTCTGATTGAAAATCAACATAATGCAAGAGTTAAGGCTATAAGGACTGATAATGGTCCTGAGTTTATAATGCCACAATTTTATGCCTCTAAGGGAATTATATACCAAAGAAGTTGTGTGGAATCTCCACAACAAAATGGAAGGGTTGAGAGGAAACATCAACATGTTCTTAATGTAGGAAGAGCACTCCTTTTTCAATCAAAACTACCCAAACATTTTTGGTCTTATGCCATCCTGCATGCAACTTACATAATAAACAGAGTACCTAATACTCTTCTTAAAAACAAATCTCCTTATTTTTTGCTTTACAACCAAACACCTAATCTACATGACTTGAAAGTTTTTGGTTCTCTATGCTATGCATCCACTATTCAATCACAGAGAACAAAACTTGCATCTAGAGCTAGGAAATGCATTTTTCTTGGATATAAACATGGTGTGAAAGGGGCTGTCCTATTGGATCTCAACAATAAAGAGATTTTCATTTCTAGAAATGTCACACACCACAAACATATTTTACCATATAAACCTTCCTCACCCTTATCCACTTGGAACTATCACTCTACACCATCCTTCAACCATCAAGACAGTGTTCTACCAATCATATCTCAGCCTACAATACCTACCAACACATCACCCGAACCAACCATACCACCCACCATCCATATAGAACCTGAAGACTCTGACTCAGAACCTATCCAAGACCCGGCTCCAAATGTGATTGAAACACTTCTTTTCCAACAAGGAAATCACGAGGCGAGAGATATCCACCTCAACACTTAAGTGAATATATCGTAGCCTTTCAAACAATTCAAATTGCCTCGGTACTTCCTATCCTATTTCCTCTTTCCATTCTTTTTCAAATTTGTCATCTTCACACCATGCTTTCTCACTGTCAATCACACACACATATGAACCACAATCATACCAGGAAGTTAGCAAGCATGAATGCTGGAATAATGCCATGAGATTTGAATTAGATGCTCTTGAAAGGAATGGCACATGGATATTGGTTGATCTGCCAGCAAATGCGAAACCAATTGGTAGCAAGTGGGTTTACAAAGTGAAACATAAAGCCGATGGATCCATAGAAAGATATAAAGCAAGGTTAGTGGCCAAGGGTTACAACCAAGTGGAAGGCCTAGATTTCTTTGACACATTCTCACCAGTGGCTAAACTCACAACAGTGAGGACCTTATTGGCTTTAGCATCTATTTACAGTTGGCATCTACACTAACTAGATGTCAACAATGCTTTTTTGCATGGGGATTTGGATGAAGATGTTTATATGGTTGTTCCACAAGGGGTCAAATGTTCCAAACCCAATCAGGTTTGCAAGCTACTTAAGTCCCTGTATGGACTCAAACAGGAAAGCAAAAAATGGTATGAGAAGTTCACTTCCTTGCTGCTAAAGCAAGGGTATCGACAATCCAATGCAGACCATTCCCTTTTCACCTTTAAAGATGGCAACAACTTCACTGCATTACTCATCTATGTGGATGATATAATTTTGGCAGGAAATTCTATGGCAGAATTCACTAGAATCAAAGGCATCCTGGACTCCAACTTCAAGATTAAGGACTTGGATACACTAAAGTACTTCCTTGGGTTGGAAGTGGCACACTCCAAGTTAGGAATTTCAATTTGCCAGAGGAAGTATTGCTTAGATTTGTTGAATGAATCAGGTTTACTTGGGTCCAAACCTGCAAAAACTCCACTTGATCACTCCATCAAGTTGCATCAAGATGAAGGAAAGTCCTATGAAGATGCTGCCTCTTACAGAAGACTGATTGGAAAGCTTCTCTACTTGAATACTACACGGTCTGATATCACATTTGCTACTCAACAACTAAGTCAATTCTTGAGCAAGCCTACTATGACACACTATAATGCTGCTTGCAGGGTGGTTCGTTATCTCAAGAATAATCCTGGCCGAGGTCTGTTTTTTTCAAGAAAATCAGGAATTCAACTTCTAGGATTTTATGATGCGGATTGGGCCAGTTGCATTGATTCCCGAAGATCAATTTCAGGACATTGTTTCTTCTTAGGTTCATCCTTGATTTCATAGAGAGCCAAGAAGCAACAAACAGTATCACGTTCTTCATCTGAAGCAGAATACAGAGCACTTTCTACTGCTACTTGCGAATTACAATGGCTGTTATATCTGCTGCATGATCTTCATACAACTTGTTCAAGAGCTCCAGTTCTATATTGTGACAACCAAAATGCTTTGCACATAACTGCCAACCCGGTCTTTCATGAGAGAACTAAGCACTTGGAGATAGATTGTCACTTTGTTAGAAACAAGGTTCAAGAAGGTGTGGTTCGTTTGCTGCCTGTCCTATCCAAAGAACAACTAGCTGATTTCTTCACTAAAGCTTTACCTCCTCCATCCTTTAATCCATTCATTTCCAAGTTGGGCATGCTTGACATCTACCATGCTCCAGCTTGAGGGGGGATGTTAAATTATAAATTAAATGATGATGATGGAAATTTACATGAAAAAGGGGCTCATGGTCACACGGGTATAATGAGGAAAGGGGCTGAGTCATTGAGCATACCGGATCATCAATTGCAACAAACTTGGGATCCAAAATCTTCTATTCCTCATGCCTCTAACAAACCTGCCTCTAACAAACTCAACGAATTGTAGGCTGAGTGTGATTCAATGGAACAGTGCCTAGAGTAGTTTTTCTTGCACCTTTATCTTTAGTATAAATAATAGGCTCCTCTCTGATGTAATGATTGATTTTGAGCAATATATCAATACATCATATTGTCTATCTTTTTGTGCTCTTCCCCCTCTCTTTATGTATATTTCTTTTTTGCAAATTCTTAAGACAATAATTGAAGATGATGCATATGCAGAACTATAAACCTTTCGCAATTCAATAAAACAGAGGCATTGGCCTTGTTAGAATTCAATTCCTTCATACTAATTGTTAGAAATATAATGAAGTCACGTGCCTTCACATAAATTTTTATTAAATAATTTAATTTTAATCATTAAATTAAAATAAATTACAAATTATTTAATAAAAAGTTAATAAAATAAGAATGATAATAAATACAAAAAAATAACAGTAAATACTCTCATAGAAAAAGACAATTTTATGGTGATCTGCTTTAGCTCACATAGATCTAAGTATATCTATATGTGTGTGTCAAATGTTTATTGAAATATGTAGATATAAGGTTCAATAATATAGGATTTGGCTAATTTCCCTAGTTAAATTTTGATGAACATATAAACAAAACAATGTTATGAGCTATCATCTTTTCAATTGCAAGTAGTTTGTTTTTCTTATTGTGATAAAAAAAAAAAATCAATTCCGGAATAGATTTGTCCATGGTAATAGTAGTATTAGGATTTTTTATTTTTCTAAATAACAAAACAAATCTCAAATTTGAATAGTTAACTCAATCTGAAAGAAGGGGCTCCTAATGAAGGTTTTTCTCAATTAGCTGTACACGTCAACAAAATTGGCGGAGGAAAATCAAAAGCTGAGCAAGTCTTTCTCCCTCTAAATATAGTGAGCCCCATACTTACCACACAAATGAAAGGAACAAGTCTTTTGCCTGCGCTTATATAAAGGATTTGATAGCACCCCAATGTCTCTTGTCACAAAGGGAAGAAACCATTAACCAAATAAAAATGGGAAAGCCATTTGCTGTCGTTGCCCTCGTTGTCTTTGCTTTCTGCTTCTCATCTGTCTTGGGTCGTAAGGCACCACCTGTTGACAAATTTTTCGTTGAAGGCAAGATCTACTGTGATCCTTGCCAATTCGAATTTGAGACCAGACTTAGCCGCCCCTTGTCAGGTAATAACATTTTCTAGCAAACAATATATGTATATATAAGTAACATATTAAGGGAAATGATGTATTGTGAAAGTGAAAAGAATAAATATTGATCATTAAATTTTTTATTAATAGTTAAAATTAAAATATCAAATCATATGACATTTAATAACTTTTAATTTTGATTATCTATATATAATTTAATAGTTTAGATTTACTCTTATCATCTATCCCTAAATATGTTCCCATATTAAATGTCACGACTTGAAATATCTAGCTAGTGAAGGACAATGACACATGTATTTATATGTATGCAGGTATTAAGGTGACTTTGCAATGCAGGAAGCCAGACAGTGGTAACGTGACATTCTCCTTTGAGGGCATCACTGACGCAAATGGCATCTACAGTCTTCCCGTGAAAGGTGATCATGAGGACGAGATCTGTGAGGTGAGGACCGAACAAAGTGCTCATAATGATTGCAAGGAGCCCATGAAGAACAGGGACTCCGATAGGATTGTCCTCACCAAGAACATGGGTGTCTCCTCCTCCAAACGCTTTGTCAATCCCCTTGGGTTCATGACACTGGGAATTGATGAGGAATGTCTCAAGGTTGTCAAGGAGTTGGAGTTGGACAATTTTGACAACTGAGTGGGAGAACCAATCTCGATCCACACAAAAAAAAAAAAATAGAAAAAAAATGTGGCAACGTATTTTGGCACTATTGACCCGTACCAATTTAACCATGCTCCACAATGTGTTGTAAGGTTGGTTTAACTGTACCAACACATGTTAACTAAAGTTTGAATGAGAATTTGGAGAGATTTGGTACAAAATCTACTAGTTATACGTCATTCTTGCTTCTTTTAGCATTTTTTTCTTTTTTATGAAATTTTCTTGCACTTTTAAGCTTAAACTTATTTATTACTTAAGTTATTTTTTATGGTTTTCTCTTTAGCATAATTATAAAATTAACTAGATGATATTGAAGAAGTCAAGACGAGTATTCATTAATAAAATTTTTATGATATGCATAAGTTTTTTTTAGACGTTTGATTATACAATTGCAGTCTTTTTTTCTTCTTCTTACATACATAATTTATAATTATAGTCTTTTATTATTTGTGAAGGTATATTCAATACGAGGTTTTACAGTCACCATAAAAAAAATAAGGAAACAAAATTATAGAACACGACAATAACATTTGATTATGCATTCACTTTTAAGGTTGAAGATCAATTGATAAAGCAAAAGTGCAAAACCATATGATCACCAATATTATCTTCTGATTCTTCTCCATAAATAACAATAGACAAATACCACAAACACATGTAACAGAAAAGTTATATATGTAAAATTTAATGAAGAAATATATACAAATACAAATTTTAATAATGAAAAATAATTTGACTCTTATTATTAAATATTAAAAATAAAAAAATAAAAAAACAAATTTATTATTTGTGCAGAGGTTAGTAACATATATATATATATATAAAAAGATGATCAACTTATATCAATATAAATCTTTTTTCTCTTATACTCATTTTTAATCGTTAGTTTCACTTTTATCTAATAGTTACTTTTAATAAAATAATCTCAACCATTAAATAAAAGTGAAACTAACGATTAAAAATAAGTGTAAAAAAAAATTTACACTGATATAAACTAATCCCTACTCTATATATATATATTTCTAAAGCAAGCAAGGGATTATTAGTTTTTCTCCCAAAAATGGAAAGAGTAATACAACAGAACACCAATGATTTCATCATATGCAGGTGCAAAGTTCAAAACTTGGAAATTAATTATCAATCAATTTACATCATTAGCATCTGACTGAGGTTTCAAAAATCAGTATTTTCTTTTCCTTTTTCTTTCTATCTGCTCCATTTCATTTTCAGCTTACGCTTTTCCCATTTTCTTAATTAGCTCCATTTTCTCAATTCAATGCTCACACTGGTCCTGCTTCTGCTTCATTACTGTCATTATTATTATTAGCAGACAAAAACAGGAAAAAAAGAAAGAAGGAAATGCGTGATGGGGTGGCTGTGTTATCGGTTTGTCCAGCGTTAATCCAACCCAGACCCCAACTACCCTTTTCTTTGCATACTATACACTATATGCGTGATGGTGTGGCTGTGTTATCGGTCTTGTCTAGATCGTTAATATTTTTTGCAATTCAAATACGAAAAAAAGAAGAAGAAAAAGACATATCATGTTGTTTGGACCGTTGATGTGATAAATAATGAGTCATTTTAACAGCTGTTTTATTTTATAAAAGTTGCCAACAACACTCTAGAGAAGGTAATTCTTGATCTCACCTGGTCTAAATGACGGGTAGGAATTAGGATTCTCTTAGCATTTTGATCCATATCCCCATTTAGGAATGGCTTACTTGCTTACATGTTTTTTTTTTAGATAACATGTCTTGTTTAAATCCTTATGCAAATAAGGTAAAGCGCTTGTACAAAAATAATAACAATAAGAGTAAGCATAAATTAATTTGTATCTATCCTTGTCTTTACCGAGAAGCTTTATTATGTGGTTGGAGTTTGATCTTTTACATTTTCATTTTTCGTTACACTGTGTTTGAATAACATGAAATGAGAGGAAGTAGAAAAAAATGAGGAAAAAGATAATAAATTCTTTTGTTTGAGAGTTTAATAATAAATAGAAAGAGAAAGGAACTCAAGGAAATTCATTTCCTCTTTTTTATTCTCAAATACTAAATTTTTGTTTTCTTTAAAATTAGGGTGAGATGGGAGAAATAAACTTATAAATTTAAAAATAAGCATTTTATATTCTGTTCCTTTTTTTTATGATTTAATTCTCAAATAAAATAACAGAATTTTGTTCCGTTATCTTATTAATCTTCTACATAAAAAAATAACTTTATTTTGTTCCTTCTCTTCCATTTCTAACTATTTTATACTCATTCTATTAATGAAAAATATTCAAACATAATATCAAGGTTCAATAAGGCTTCCTTAAAATCAAAATAATAATAATATTAATAAGAGCACTCCTTTTTGTAAAGATGTAAATTAAAATAAAATTCACACATTAAATTCTCAAAAGTTATATGGTGTATTTTTCTATTAAAGAAGTATAAAATATATGTTAAAAAGTATTTTGGTGTATGTAGGAATTGGAATTAAAACTTTAAATAATGAGAGTAAATACCTTTAAAAATATATAGGAGAAATGTTGATAGATATAATTATATAAATCATATTTTAGTTTGATTTTGTGTTTATAAGTAATTATTGTGGGGTGACCACATGACTTTTGTATTCCTATCGTCGAAAACAAATTAGTTTTATGGACGATTCATATGAGTCAAACACGTGGAGATACCTCATGGTCTTACAAAAAAAAATAACATGACTATTATGTTGTGAAATATAAAAATTTTGTTAAAGAAAATTGAATAAGAGAAACCTTAAGTCACTAATCATTATTATAACAAAATAATTAAATTTTTGTTGTGATTATTTTAAAGAATATATATATTTTTTAAAAGAAAAAAATATTTATAAAAAATATTTTTTGATCTGTTTAAATAACTAATTTTCAAAAGAAAAATAGTTATTTAAAGAAAAATTTAAAATAATTATGTTTTCCTTTGTACCAAAAAACTAATAGAATATTGGGTGTAGGGCAGGAGAAAGAGGAAACGGGTTACGTGTTTGAATTATATATACAAATTAATACTACATGTTTGAATAATAGGTAATGAGAAGAACGAAAAGAAAATGAAGAGAACGAAAAGAAAATGAGGAGAAGTGAAATAATTTCTCTTATTTGAGAGTTTTAAAATACTTGAAAACGGAACAAAATATATGGGAAACCATTTCTTCCCTCTTCCTCTCAAATGTCCAACTTTTGTTCTTCCCAAAATTGAGGTGGAATGAAGAGAATATATGAGTAATAAAGTTCCGTTCCGTTCCGTTAATGAAACTTCCAAACAAAGAGAATGGTAACTATGTTCTATTCATTTCATTTTCTTTTTAGTTCATCTTCACCTATTTTGTTCCATTTCATTAATAAAAAAATATCCAAACACAGAATAACTTGAAAAATTGATACCATATACACTTTATTTTTTTTCACATAACTTACATAACATTAATCAACATCATTTTTTCTGTTCTTCTCTTTCTTTTCTTTTTTTCATCAAAATCAACAACACACCTTACTTTATGTGGAATATATATTATGTACAACTAACATAACTCTTTACCTAAGCATCTCAAGCCTATACATCTTAAAAGCTTAGACATTAAAATCAATGCAACAAAAAAAAATTAATATAAATTTTAATAAAACTTTAAACCTAAAAAAAATGAAACATTAAATTCAAAAAAAAATGGTAAACCTATATACCTAATTATCTTTGTTTCAAATGTTGGTACTGTGATTATGTTACATAGTTCATATTGAGTAGCACGAAAAGAACTTGACTTATACAAATATAAGAGTGGATTTGACCATGAGACTCACTCATTAAAATTAATCCATTACACTTGAGATAATTATTTCCGGGCACATATTTTTCCATTTTGTAGGCATTAAATTTAAAATATTTAATGTTTATTTCAGATTAAATAATATTGCTAATTTAGCAAGAATATGAATATCAAAACTCTCCTTTTTTATCATTACAATATTTGATGTTTATTGAAGAGTAAACAACATTGCTAATTTAGCAAGAATATTAAACTTTTGAGATATCATTAAAATAATTTTATTTTGAAATAACGACACTATTACATAATTTAGCAAGAATATCAAAGCTTTGAAAAATTAACATGGGGACACACTTGGTTAATCATAATATTTTTTGTACACTCCAATTTAACACATTCTGTGATACTATATATTTATATGAGTGAAGTTGAAACTGTTATATATCATATATAAAATTAAAATAAATATATCATATGAATATATGAGTGGGGTGTCATCTATCATATTGTGATGATAAAAAAAACCGTAGTCCTTAGGTAATGACTTCATGTAGTGAAAATATATATATAAATTAAGACTTAAGAGTAAAAATTATATAAATAATAGCGAGAGTAAATGTATTTCGTTGAGCCTTGTTCTCGCTTCTGCTAGTGAAAGAAAGTTCTCTCTCTCTCTTTCTCTAACTCAAAACCCTATTGCGTGCTTTGCAATCGACCCCGATAATGGCCAACAGCAACCTCCCTCGAAGAATCATTAAGGTTCGTACCCGTTTTCTTGTTACGATCCCCATTTCAATTTCTCCGATCGATTTGTTTGGTTGATGGAAAAACCAAAGAAACTCGAAGAAATCCGATCATGGTTTCTGGCTTCGTTGATTTGCATGGCTGAAGAGCCTGATTAAACGAAGAACTGCATAGTCCATTTAGGGTTAATTTCAAAATGGTCTCCTTTTCACTTTATCTAGCTTAATTTCAGTGATGATGACAAAAATAAAATTGGAAGTCTTACATGTGGAATTGGGGATTCAACTACTCCTTTTTGTTTTGATCTTCGTTGGCATGTTGTAGTTCTAGATTTTTCTTTGTTCTGTATTTGAATTTGATCTTTGTGAATGTTTTGCTCACTCTCCTTTCTTTGATCTCAACAGGAAACGCAGCGTTTGCTTAGTGAGCCAGGTAACTTTTTATTCTCAGCTCCTCTTCGTCGTTGCATACTTAATTTGGAATTTCGACTCATCGATTAGTGCTTTAGAAGCTCAGGCTGTGTTTGGAAGGATGGTAAGGGAGGAAATGACATGGAGTAGAATGACAAAACTTAATAAAAGTGTGTTTAGGAGTTATTTTAAATAAGATAGTGGAATGACAAGGGAGGGTCAAGGAGTCCCTCCCTTGCCACTCAAACCCTCAAATTTTTGTTCCCCCAATTTGGGGGTCAAGGAAAGAATGACTTAAATATTCCACCCCATCTTTCATTAAACTCATTAAACAACCAAACAATGGAGTGACATATTTTACTTCTTTCCATTCCTTGCCTTTCCATTCCCTTCCATCCTCCTTAAAACTCCTAAACATAACTTTAGTGCTTGTTTTGTAGTATTTTGTAAGATTTATTGAATTTTACCTTGGTGATTTATGCAAGGAGTTATATCCTTGTTGTTTTTGTTACACTTAGATGATTGCTTCGGTGTCTAATGTTATGATCTGGTGATGCAGCGCCTGGAATTAGTGCTTCTCCTTCAGAAGACAATATGCGATATTTCAATGTGATGATCCTTGGCCCGACTCAGTCACCTTATGAAGGTAGTAATGAGCCCAACAGCATGTTTTGTGCCTTAAAATGCGTAATAATTTGTTTTCTCTGCTAGAAATGAGGAATTAATTTCCATTTATTTTAAGTGTTTTTAGGTAGTGCATTGAGATTTCCTATAAACAACTATGCACGATTATTGTACAACCAAATGCATTTTGTGAATGGTTCTAAAAGAACACTGCTTTCATTTTTGGCCACAAAATTTCCATTTTGTTATTTTTCTCTGTACAGTAGCTGTCGTACTCTACATATGGCCTAGTTATATAGAAGGATGTTAGTAGTTTTGTCGGGCATGCTATTTGAGTGATGAGGCGGAAATTGGAAAATAAGGTCATACTATTATAGTCACTAATAACTATAGAATGTCTGCTTCTTGAAGCTGTCTTGTCTTATTACCTTGTGCTGTGCATGATCTTGGTGCACACTGTTTTCTTATATCTTTATCAATGACTTGAGAATTTTTTTGACTGTTGACATTATTTTTTTCACCATATAGATAATCAATTACTATAGGTTGCCATCCTCGTGCTTAAAGAAACTGCTTTATGGTTCATCACTAGCTGCCTGTGTAGTTTCTCTCTCTATTAGAATAAATTAAAATAGCAACCATTTTGCTAAAACATTTTTTGATGACCAAACTAAATTCAATGTCATTCATGTTTATAAGCAGCGCTTCCAATCTAGGAAGCACCGATGCTTCAAAATGGTTGGCGTATTAGTGTAGGACACGAATTATGTTGGATACTTCTCAGATACTTTTGGACACTTGTAGCCTACATCCTTCAATTACTTTTTTGAATTTTTGTACCATTGCAAGTAGGATGCCACAATGATTAGATAAATGATAGAATTTTACTGTGTCTACAATGACTAATGCTTACTTTATGAAACACTAATGTCTTTATTCTAAGTTAGGGTTTGAGCTTTTGTGTTAATATATATATATATATATATTAATTTTATATGTTATATCTTAACTGTGTCATCTCTTATAATTTTTAGAATTTGTCATATCTGTATGTTGGTGTCGTGTTGTATCTATGTACCATGTATGTATCTGTGCTTCCTAGCTTCTCATGTTATCAATTCAGCTAACCAGTTTCAACTGGATTATTTGATGAGCTTATTTCTTTGTTACCTCTTTAACTGAAGTGTTTTTCTGCAGGGCACCAAGTGGTTGCTTTTTGGAGTTTGAACATTTGAATAATTGACTTGAAAGAAAAGAGATAATAAGTTAAAAAGATTGGTTTGAATGAATGGATGGTTTTGCCACACTCTAATTGTTGCAAGTGTGAGATCATCTATTTGACTCTTTTTTCTTGTTTAGCTCCTCCTCGTTGAAAGCCTTAGTGGTCCTCACTATAGAGAGTAGGGGCCAGGTTTTAGTCATGCGTGAAAGACATGGTTAGAATTATTAAACAAGATTATAGCTCTTCACTGCTTGTCTATGTCATGGAGTTAATATATTAAGAATAGGACTAGGACCCTCTAAAGGGTGCATTTTATAGAGTAAAGTGTGAAACTGAAAATTATCGATGAAGAAAATCAACTATCAATATTTTTTATAGGATACCAGCACCTATATAACAAATTGAGAACCACTACCTTCAATTTTGCATAAGCGGTTACTATTGTGCACTTTACAGATTAAGATGTGCCCTGCAGTTGGAATATGACACAGGAGTGTGTGTCTCATGTCAGCTGGTGAGACTCGGAACCCCCATTTTGTAGTGGAGGCCCTCCTTACTTATAAGCCTGGATTTTATGATTAGGCTCTCGTCTATGTCAGAATCATTAATTGCTTGCTCATGGTATTTTTGTTCCAGTTAGAGTCTTTATTTGGCTTGCTTTTGAATTTATAAGATGTTAAAACGTAATAGAAGATGGAATGAGGAATTTGCTTTGTCTGCCTTATCTGTTTATTGTTTTTTCTTGCCAGTGGTTTTCTAGTTTCAAGCTTTAGAATCTTTGGGTTTAAAGGGTATGATCACTTGTATTCTGCCTGTTCATTGGTTATGTTATTATGCTTTTTTATAAGATCTTGAAATTCTGAGCCTTGTTCCCTGCCAAAATATAAAAAGGAAAAGATTACTAAATAAGGGCTAAGCTTGATGATACTGATATTTTTTATTCTCTTTTTCCACCTAAGTGTGGTGAGCCTTCTCGTGTTTTCACTAATATGCAAGTTTCTTGTTTGTATTACTAGGGGGGGTTTTCAAGTTAGAACTATTTTTGCCAGAAGAATATCCAATGGCTGCTCCGAAGGTACTTAATTTAATCATTGTCTATTTTTTTTCTATCTGCACTGAGGTATTCTTTTGGTGTTAACTGTTAAGTTTCTGCTGAGTTCTCATCCACCAAAAAGAAATGATAATATAAATTATAAAATATTTTTACCTGTGTACAGTTTTAAGATTTTTAATAACTAGTAACACTATTTTTTTTCTCTTTTTTGTATTTGATGATCTAATAGGACTTCCTAACTCCTAATTGTCATGGCATAGGATCCTGAAAAATTGCAATTAATTGAACAGCCTTCTAATCCACACTGTCTTTTGCTTCATGCCTCCCCTTGTTGAAATTGAAATAATAAGAAATTGGAAATGATCTTAAATATAATGTCCTTTTAATTTATTAATGAAATTGAGATATTTTGTCCATAAGTTGGGGTGGCATGATATTCAACTTTCCTGTGTGGTCAGAGATAAGAGTTTTAAAGCTGTAGTAGTTCTTTAGGACATAGAACTAATTTCAGGGTTTAGGGAAAGGGTGCACGTACAGCTCCTCTGTGCATCTGATTGGGGTATATGTTGGCCAAGGTGGATGTATTGGGTATTTTTTCCTTTTGAAGGATAGTTTAATTATATCTATCCGTCAGGGAATGATGTGTGATTGTGCAGTTTCCTCTTATTTTACTGGCTAATTAAGGTTTAATTCTTATGATAATGACACCTTGTTGATGGATTTAAATAGTACATTTTTTGTTTTTCATGTTTTTCCCATCATTCCTAATTCAATCATACATTGCTTCTTCCAGGTTAGATTTCTGACAAAAATATATCATCCAAACATTGATAAGGTGCACTTTGCTTCCCTTACAAATTTCATTTCTTCTTTGGTAATAATTTATCTTACAAGTTCAAGCCTGATGCAGCTTGGCAGGATATGTCTTGATATTCTGAAAGATAAGTGGAGTCCTGCCCTTCAGATACGCACTGTACTTTTGAGGTATATTTAATTTTCATCTTTTACGCTACTGGATGTACATATTATAGACCTATTCATTTCCTGAAGAAATATAGTAAATATTAATTGGCTTACAGTCTTGATTATTATAATGTGGCAACCTTAAAAATGTGAGGATATACATACAGAGAAATAGAGATATTCATGTATGCAGATTTGCAAGTCTGGAAAAAGAACATTTTTTTTTTAAACTAAATTATCTTAATCACTTTGCTTGTATGGAAGAATTTGTCATTTTGTTTTATGAAATTTTCTTGGAAAACAGATGGTTAAAGTTACTAGTGCCTATTCACTAGTAACTTTCAACTTGCAACTTTCTGGTTTAATTCATAAAAACAAAATAAAAAAGGAAGAAAAGAGAGTTGTTTGCTGTCTCAGGGACTATCACTGACTCAATTTGCATATGTTGGTCCTTCTGGATCTTAGTTTTGATTACTAGAATACGGAGTACCTGCCACCTGGCGAGGCTGCCACACAATGAGGAAAATGTTGTGTGGCAAATCAGTGAAAAATATTAAATTAACCTGCTCTTAATTGAAAAGAATATTATGTACTGATAATTTGAATTTTGTTGGCACTATTCCAGTATTCAAGCTCTTTTAAGTGCACCAAATCCAGATGATCCACTTTCTGAGAACATCGCTAAGCATTGGAAAACTAATGAGGCGGAGGCTGTTGAAACAGGTTTGTTTCTTCTGCTTGTATGATTATATCAAAATTAGTTGTTAATAATGGCATCAAACATGCTATATGCATATTCGCTTATTAAAGTAGTATTGGAATCTGCAGCGAAGGAATGGACCCGATTATATGCCAGTGGCGCCTGATGATTGGATGGAAACTTTTGGCCTCAAATAACTATAGTGCAAGTGTATGCTATTAACTGTCAAATTGAAATGGAAATTTGGAGGAATTGATGTCTGAACTATTTTGGAGTTAATATTCCTCGTACCTTACAGTTACCTGTTAATTGCTTTCTTCTCCTGGAAGCCTTCTCTTGGAACTTGTATGAATATATGCGAATCTCTTGTGTCAAAATTTAAAACATGCTTCATCTTTCAACTAAGTAATCTTGGATTCTAAACATCAAAGTTAAGAATTTACAAATATGCTTCTGTTGGTTTCTCTCCATTTCCGTGAATCAATGTTCGATATGTTTGGTATTGGAATCAAGTATTGTCTGAACGCATCCGTTTGTAGGTGGACAATCAATAATTCTTTGAAAAATATAGGTCCTCTAATTCATCTGGCTACCATGCTCTGTTTTGGTAAATGGGTGGTGTTTAAATAGCCTTTTTTGGTATTTGAGCAAGGTATTTCTACATGCATAGCTATGAGACTAATTCCGGAAGCCTTCTTAATTATTTTTTCTCCGGGTTTTAAAACTAATGCAGTTTAAAGTATGTTACTAATTAGGTGCTGTCACTACGGGACTGTGGCAAGCGTGCGTGGGCATTGAACATCAATAATAACACCATACTACAGGCTTTAACAGCCTACAACTGTGGTCCATAGAATTACATATCATAGAAAACCAGAAGATAGAATTTTGTGGCGAGGGTAAAAAACTTGAGGAATTAACGATTTTTGTAGAAGGCTATGTGGTGTTTTCCAAAATTGTACCTCACACCAGTTCAGCAAATGGGTAGTTTTATAAATGTCCTATATTGGGATTAAAGCATTTAAAGGTTAAATTAAAGTTAATTGTTCAAAGCTATTATTCATCCTCAATTATTAGGTGCGTGATGACTGATGAGTACTCCATTTGCTTCCTGCATAGCTCATAATAGGTGAGAAAATAGTGAAAAAATAATTTTATTGAGGTACTACAGAATGGAAATTTCAAAAAGGGAAAAGGGGTGGAGGAGGGGAATTCACTCCAAGTACATATAATGGACTTCTCTCTGTGTAACAAAACAAAATTACTCACAAGACGTCATTTTAGAGGCAAAAGTCCAAGCGGCTACGACAAACTAACATCATCAGTGGCATACGCAACACACAAGGACGATACTCACCATCCATGCAATAATGCATGCCAAGCCATCATTAGGATAAAGAAGAAACCAACCAAGAAAACGACCTTCAAAACATCATGTCCATACTTCAAAACTGAACTAAACGACAGGGACAATCCCCTTCTCCCCTCTAAACTCTGCAGTATGGGGTCCAAACTGAATTCCAGCCACAACAACGGCAGCATTTCCTGTTTCAGCTTCACAACTCCCTTTAATGATGTTGTCGTACACCGTACGTTTGGTACAGTAGCCTCCACAAATCCTTTTTCCCTTTATTTCTTAATTTTAATTATTGTTATTATTTTCTTTATTTGGGTTCCATTTTACTGTATTAAGCTTGGAACATTAGGCATAGGCAAGTCCTTTTCTGTTTGTTTTGTGTCTTCTATAATTTTCACTTTACAGCGCACGTGTGGCCCATGTGATGCCCCAAAAGCGAATGCTGGTGGTTTTGACGGTTGGACACGCCGACACACGCTGCATCACCAGAGATGCACAAGAGTCCACGACTTTGTAACCCTTCTCAAGCTTTAATCACTCGTCACCCTTCATCATCAATACACAATCCAATTTGGAATAAACGGCAAATTCCCTCTTTTGGGAAATCTCATTCTCACACTCAAGTTTTTTTTTTCACCCTCTTGATATTTTACCCTACCCTTTCACCTAAACTTGCAATGGCCTCAATAGCTATAATGGAGTATGACTAGGCCTTCATTTTTATTTGAATAATGTTATACACATACTTATACACGTGCACAATTTTTATTATTTGATTATAATTAATCTCACCTCGCTACACACTTAGTATTATTCTACTGCCTACTCCTAATGTAAGGTGAGGTGATGTGAATTTGTATTATGCACCAAGCATTTTCCTTTTTATTTTACTATGGCAATTGACAAGTCCTAGTCCTATGCCTACCTTGGCACAAATTCAACTTTGAAATTGTAGCTAAGGTAGGTATAAAGCACCTACCCTTAAAACAAGTTAATTCTGAACATTGGTCACTTAATACCTACAATTCACCTCATGTGGCCATGGTCTTCTTAAGGTCCACAAAGAATGGCAATCAGCGAACCAAGGCCCACCAATTAGGGAGAGTTGCCTTCACGTATTACAACACAGTTAACACAGCAGCAAATAGCCGGACATCAAGCACCAACCAACAGGACCTTTTCGACTCTTTTAGGGTAGGTTTGAGTCCCCCCATTTGAAGGAGCAACTTCTTAAATGCCCACATGTAAACATAACCCCCTACCTCAAAGGGCACTCTCTCACATTAGTGGTTTTAAAGCATCATCTTAGCTAAATAAACAAGATTGCTCGGTGTATTAGATCAAATAGGATACAGTTGTCCACCTCCCATTATAAAGGGCAGTGTCAAAAGATAAGATTTATGAATTTTATCAACCACCCAACTCCACTCCTCTCTACATCATAACCAACCTTCATTTAAAAACACATGTACCTTGCCTCTAGGTGTCAAACATAACAAAAAAAAGCCATCAAATTAAATGCCATAACCGACTGATTTCCAATCCCAAGACCAAGTCAGTTTTTCCAACCTCTGCCCAATGCATAAATGACAAATCGTTCTCAACACTCATTCAGTTATATGGTTCGAGTCTCTAAGAGTATATAGAAGGCAAATGATATTGTTCACACATTACTTCACATCTGCATAATTTTCATTATCTAATTACAATTGAACCCACATCAATTTTTTCACACTTACACTCTCATTATGCCCCCACCTAAACAGATGTGAGAACAAAAGTAATGTATGAGTAGCATTTTTTGAAAGAAAGCAAGAAGGATAACAAAAAACAACCAAAAAAAGGGGCTCTGCAGAAAAAAAAAATGAGAACTTTTATTGATTAAATGGCCATGATAGGAAAGAAAATAGAAAAAACAATAATAACAACATATTCATCCTCCTTTCGCCAACTCAATAGGTATCCACCACTCATTCTATCTCCCTCAAAGGCTTCCAGTGTTTGGTATATATCATCACATATATACATGTACAGATCCCCCTCTAACAGCAGACCACTCCCCTCCCTTCTGTCTATATTTGTCTATATCTGTCTATCTGAAAAGGCAATTTAAACTGATAATTAAATCAATTGTACAGACATAAAAACTTTTTTTTTAAGCTTAAAGAAACTAGGGATACAAGAACAGCTGACCTAGTGAACTGAAAAGGAGAAGAGAAAAAGAAAAATTGACAAAGGGAGTTGGGAGGAACATGGAACCAAAGAGCAATGGGGAATGAATGAATAAATAAAAACTCCAAAAGAAACTAGACTATCTCTAGGTTCCAATGGCATTGGCTGCTAATGAGATTATTATCTGGTTTTGACTATGTCACAGGTATCAAGCGATCATTTTATGGTGGGATCAAAAGACTGGAAGAACTGCAGAGACTAGAGAGTTTAACTGGAGGTTTGGGCAGCAAGAAGAAGGGAAATGCAGAAGACAACAGAGAAGCAGTACAAGTCATGAGTTCTAAAAGCTGTAATGCCTCACAGAGTGTTCCAACATATCGCGACTAGGGCATACAATTTCCTTCACTCGACTGCCATTTTTGTATATCTTGAAGGTTGGTACAATCCTAACGTTCTCAGCAGTTGCAACTGTTGGGCTTTCTTGAATATCCACCTTTGATCAAATACAAAAATTGCATGCATTAGAAATTAGAAAACTCCCACAATGCTCTCCATTATATCTAGATTAAAATAAATAACAGGTAGTAAAGTAAGAATCACATCATTAATGTGTGAAGTGAGCTACCTTAAGGAAGTTTATAGATGGATATCGGCCACATAGAGTATCCACAAATGGCGATATTTGCATGCATTGAGAGTTAGAGGCAATTTCAAAATGGACAACAGAAACACCTGTAAAATTTATAGATAATATCAGGAAACTTGAAAAATAACGGCTGACTAAATTGAGTTGCAGAAGACTCCCCTTTAACCATTTTACTTACCTGGTAAAGATATTGCGGCTCTAAACTGCTCAAGACCTGATACGTCTTCCACTTCACCACCAAATTTTAAATTATATACTTCTTCCCCACGTGATTTCTTTAGTGCAACTTGCGCATGAAAAAGAGCTTCAGCAACTTCATTGTCTTTTGGAAGTTCTCTCCGCAAGACCTCATAATCTTTGACTGCTGCTTCCCAACTTTCTAGCTGCATTTAACAGCAAGAGATGACATCACTAACTTTTATGACAAAAATACAGAATCAATGTATCGAAAAGAATTAGTAGTCAATTTACCTTGCTGTTTGATGCAGCCCTTCGAAGAAGGGCTTTTGTGTAATTTGGTTGGATATGTAAAGCTTGATTGGAGTCTTCAATTGATCTTTCCCATTGCCCAAGCTTAAACCAACAAGCTGCTCTATTGCAATATAGAACAGAATTTGAAGGGTCCAACCTCAAACCTTCCCCATATGCTGAGCAAGCTTCAGTGAACCTTTCAGATTTAAAAAGATCATTGCCACGCACTCGAGCTCTTGCCACCATCCTTACATTGTTGAGCAAAACAGCAACTTCAACATTTCGGGGATCAATCTGACTGGCTTTCTCAGCTGCTGTAACTGCATTCTCAAACCTGCAATACATACATCCATCATCCATTTTCACTCCCCAACAGAAACCTTTGCCATCTTAGGATTCTGATGAAGCTTAATAGTTCCTGAACTTACCTTCCCAATGCCATCTCAATCTGAGCTCTGACAAAGTAGGAATAAGCTTCAGAAAGCATCCCAAAAAATCTTGCTTGAGAAGAGGAATTAGTATGTGGTTCCGATTTGGGAATATGTAACAAAATTGATTCTGCATCATCAATTAGGTGGAGCTTCAAAAGGGCTTCTGCTCTACACATAAAGAGCTGTAAATTCAATTTCCAACCAGTTCAGACATTTTTAACAATGTTCATACCTTCATAACATATTCAACTCAGATAACCAGATATGACATGGATTAAAAAAAAAAAAAAAACCTGAGGAGAAGAGTCCGCTCCAGCAGCAACAGCAGCATCAACTTCCCTCAGTACACTTTTCCAATCTCCTATCCTCCGGACATCTGCACATTTGCTGATATGCTTTTCCACCATTTGCAACTTCTGCATCTCCGACGGATCCAGCTGCAGCCCAGGATAACATAAGTGCTTCCTGCCATTCTCAACTTGTCCTAACCTGTGACATTATCACTTCTCATATCAATACCATCCATATCGGGCTGAATGCAAATCCAAATAAACTTGCACATTAGGAATCTTTGCAATGCCATCCAATCCAAGGACTTTAAAATCCAATAGAAATAACTAAAAAATCTACTTGAATCTTTAAATTAAAACTACAAGGAAACAACAGAAAAACCAAAAAACAATTCAACCACAACCAACAAATGGACTTGATCCATCTCACAAGGACAAGAACCACCCCACCAATGCACCAAGCTCACACTTCCCTGAAATCAAAACACACTAAAACAATGATGAAACAAGTAAGAAAAAAAAGGGTAGAATCAATGCTAACTCACCTAAGAAAAAGATATGCCAAACGCTGATGAGCCCTGCCATAATTAGGATCCAACCTCACAGCCTCCTCACATTCCCTCACCGCCTCCGCCAACCGTCCCAAACACGTCAACGCTGCCGCCCGGTTGCTCCGGTATGCAGCGCTAGCCGGCGACAACGCAATTGCCCGATCATACAAACTCAAAGCCTCCGCAAAGTGCCCCCTCTTGTAATGCTCATTCCCTGCTCTCTTCAACTCTTCTGGATCCACACTCCCCGCTCCTCTTTTCACGGTGTCATTGCCACCAATGCTCAACCTCGCATTCGCCGCAGCCACTGCCTCCCCGGCACTGCCACCTTTGGCGGCTGCACCACCCCGCATTATGCTCCCGTGGCCGTAATTCCCCATGCCGGAGCCCAATACATCAGTCCTGGAGCTCCGATTCGCCGCCATGCCCGTCTTCAGGATCCGGCCGGAGGGGCATATGTTTCCGGTGGGAAGAACGTTCAGCACCGGCGAATTCACACTCTGCCCCGAATAGATTAATGGGGCACTACCTGAATCGGATCTTGCATGACCTGGCTTGGAGCCCCGCGCATTCCCCGCAGTTGGGCTGTTCTCGCTGGACCCGGATAGCTCGCCGGAGTGGTTGTTGTTGCTGTTGTTGGGTGCGGAATCGGATCTTTTGGAAACCGGATTGGGTCCATTTCGGGAACCAGAGAAGGATCCAGAAGAACTGGAGCTGCTGCTGGCAGCAGGTCCGAGTCCGGGTCCTCCACTTTGACGGGTCCGCAACGGCGAAACGGGCGAACCCAGATCGAGTTCTCGGAAATCCGGCTTATTGAACTCGCCGCAGCTTAGCGAGTTGCGGAACCGATCGGTAATGGCATCGTCGAACCCGAACCCGACCACCTCGGAAATGGGCTTACCCGAATGCGACATTTTCTCGGGAAACAAACAGAAGGGTCGCTTCAAAATTCAATCTTTTGTTGAAGCTCTGTGTTAACTGTTAATGTTCCCCTTCTTCTTCTTCTCGTTTCTCTCTCTCAGCAATGTCTGTGAATGAAGCTACAGCGAGTGGAGAAGCATAAGCTAAGACATGAAGAAGAAGGAAAGGAGAGAGAGAGAGAGAGAGAGAGAGAAAGGAAAGAGAGAAAGCGATGGGGATCTCGTGATATAAAAGGAGGAAGCAAAGAATGAATGTGAGTGTTGTTGGAATTCTTAGAGAAAGAGATAAAAGCTAAAGCTTTATTTTTTAGAGAGAGAGAGTGAATGCGGTGTTACAGTAATGTGCTTAGAGACGGAGAAAGAGAGGAGGAAGAAGAAGAAGAGAGAAAAAGA
The DNA here is from genome assembly GCA_029884595.1 of Ormosia semicastrata. Lineage (NCBI taxonomy): Eukaryota > Viridiplantae > Streptophyta > Magnoliopsida > Fabales > Fabaceae > Ormosia > Ormosia semicastrata. The sequence continues at coordinate 23,694,604 of JAQQTO010000055.1, read as the reverse complement.
GCAAGCTTTTATTTTTCTTTTTCTTCCTCCCTTCACCTGCTTCTTCACGAGACAGGTTTAACTTCTCTCTCTCTCCCTCGCTCCCTCCCTCCCTTCTCTTCACTTTCTCTCACTATTTGCTCTTTCTTTATATTTCTCACTTATCATTATTTTCTTCTTATCTCTCTTTTTTTTTCCTCCCCTTTGAATAGTACTCTATTCCATAACTCGCTTTATTTGTTGTTTTTTTCTTGAAACCAAATGTTACCCACTCTCATTGTCTGGTGTGAGAATCACTCACCTTCTAAATTCGCTTCTCAATCTCATCGTTGTAGCCAAACCCAAGTTTCTCATTCTCTGTCATTTTTCCATTTCACTTGCCACTTGTCCTCCTTCTTAATTACTCTAACAAACTAGATAAGTTTCCCTTTTTTTTGTGGGATAAATTCGGTTCTATAATAACCACGTACATTTTCTACAATGAATTTCATTTCCTCAAGCCCCCCCACAATTAAAACTCATTAATGGTATTTCACCTCAAAAAGACACCCATTAATTTCTTAACTCCTGTGAAATCCATAATGAAGATTCACTGCCTCTAATTCCTTGTAAGTCAAAAAGCACAAAAATCTTTAATTAGATTTTAAGGGCCTGGTAAGTTTCGAACACACCCTTCAATGTCATGGAAAAATGAAAGTCTTACTTCAATTTTCACAATGTGGTGACAAAAAACGGTCCAAATGAAATAGCATGTTTGAAAACAAGGTGTGTGTGTGTATATATATATATGTATTGTTCATATAAAAATTTATTATATCTTCTTAAAAATAATTTATAATTTTTTTAATATTAAATAAAAAATATTTAATATTTTAGAAATATAAAAAATATTAAATAATATTCAATATTTTCTTCGTTTAAAAATTAGAAAGATTAATTAAAAAATTTAAAATTATATATATATATATATATATATATATATATATATATATATATATATATGCAGTAGAAAGTCACATGGTCACTCAGAATTTCTTTAATAAAACAAAAGTGATTAGTGCTAAATTTCCCACTATTTAATGCATAATCCATGAGTTCAAAGACAATTTAAGAGTAATTAAGGCCCCAAAATCCAAAGCAAATGCCAAATAAAACACTCAATAACCCCCGCGTGGGTTACACCTAAATTGTTAGTACTTTACTTTATATATTTTCTAACAAAATATAAAATTATGAGGATTATTAATAAAATTAATTAAAAAGATGTTGAATTATACAATTGCTAAATTTTCTTAAGTGGATTATCTATCATGAATGCGATGGTGGTGATGATGGAGGAGCCCTTATGTGCCTCGGTGATCAAAGAGTCTCTCACCAATTAATAATAACCTGCTGCCAATGGCAATGCATTGCCACCAGAGTCCAGAATGAGATGAGTAATCTACTCAGTACTCACTCATCCATCTCCATCCCAATCCCCATCCCCATCCCCCAAACAAACAAGCCCTACACCACTTGGCAAACAGGAAATGGCTGTGGACCCCACCAGCATCTAAATCAACCCTAGCATTAGCATTAGCAGGAGCAGCCAGCAGAGAACAACAACAATCTCACTCTCACCATCATCTTTTCTTTAACAATGAAAACAGATTCATTGTACACCGCTGAGGGGATGCAGCATAAGGCATCATTCAGCAGCATCAACACCCCCCTCCGAAACTCCATCAACCAAAAAAATTCAATATCACATCCTTTAACGTACATCTTACTTGAGACCACCAGGGACCACACTCTACAATTGGAGTCCACCTACATCTCACTTCACTCTGTGCCTATATTACACTTTGCATTTTTCTTTTTTTATTTCGTTTTTTCCATTATGATTTATAAATTCAAAAATGATATTCTCGTCATTTTTTAATATTATTTTTATATTATTAATTATATATATTTTTTCAAATACTTTCTATCACTTAATCATAATTAGTTAGAAAATAATAAAAAGTGATATATTGTAAAAAATAATGTGATATTATCATTGTTTTTATAAATTAAATAATTAAATTAAATTTTTTACAAACAAATGCTTTAAGTTATTTATTAAAAAATTCAAAATAATAATTTTAAATAAAAATAAAATATTTTAATATATATAAATTTAAAAAAAATACTTTTTTATTTTTAATTATTTATTTTAACGTTTTTAATAAATGTGATATAGCAAAATCCTAAAATAAAAACTATTTTGTGTGACTATCTATAATTCTAGGGGGATTCTATATTTCATGTCCTCTGTGGTGTTCATCTTAGATTCCTGATTCCTGAACTATCCAGATTTTTCACTTTCTTACGCAAACAGGAAGCAGCTAACCCCACAGAGTCAGAGATTTTATTGTAGATTCCTAGTGTTATGACCATAATATCCTTCAGTTTTGACAATGAAGAGATGTGGCATTGTACTTGATTGGAAAATACAGGGATAGGTTGTAGGGGCAATATGGTAATTTCAAGGGTGCAGTGATCGACAGAAGTAGCTGGCCATGTGCAGGAACAGAGAGTGTGCCAGCTGGCCCATTCAGGGGAACCCAAAGTGTAACAGTGGCTCCAGCTAAGCACTTAACGGAGAGAGGGGTTGACGCCGTTAGTGTGAACGAGACGGATGGTGACATCAGAGAATGATGAGGCACCCGATCCTATTCATGCCAGGTTTGCACCAACACGAACTCGTGCCCTTCTGCGGCCACCATCCGGTGCATCCCAGGTCCACAGCATGGTCGCTGCTTCGGAATGTACACGTGGAGATATATTGGCCTGACACGTGTCGTGGTGGAATTTGCATGTGGCGTTGCTGGACAAACAGTGCTTGTGAGTTGTGGAGAATGAAAAACAAATGGATAATGCTACATGTGAAATTCTACCGTACCATTTTTTTTATTGTATAATATTTGTTAAACATTTTTATTATCTATTGCTTATTTTTAATAAAATTTTAAATATTTATTATAAAATAAATATTTAATTAATATTTGATAATTTATCTTAAATTTTATACATATTAGAATGTAATAAAAATTCTCATTTTATATATACATATTTATACACAAATTTTTGTTATATTCTTTTAATAATTCTCTTAATACTAAATAAAAAAATTTATATTTTTTTAAAATATTTTTTAATAATACTCTTAATCCTTAATAAATAAAATTAAATAAAAAATAAATACATTTAATATATTAGTAAAAAGTTAATAAAAAATAGGTTGAGAGGATTTAAAATTTTTCAATAAAAAAATTTGATAAAAAAGTAAATGCATTTATTTTCTTAAAAACATAAAAATCATTCAATCATTTTCTTATATAATAATTAGGTGAATTATTAAGAAAATTGATTAAAAAATTTAAAATTATTCCTTACACATATATTACTTTATTTATATTATTTTTATCATCTAATTATATTATTCCTACCTTATTTTTTTATTTCTATACTCTGATTCAACTCCTTCAACAATCAATGTGAAGAGAAGTAACTTCGAGAAATGTGCAACAAGCATTAATTTTCCGTTGTGAACCCTGAACCCTGAACCCACTGGGGTGGACTTTTTATGCCTCTCGGAATTGGATTTGCGAGAGTGAAATACGGGATCGAGGGTATGGTCAAATATTCATAATAAGCTTTTCCATTTTCTGCAAGAAAAAGGGGAAATAGTGAAATACTGATTGGATCTGAGCCATATGGGTGCTTGTATTTGTAATCACCAAGTGTATCATTTTGTATTCCAAATTCTCAACACCTCCATAAGTAAACGTTCATTGCAATTATTAAATTAGAGGCATGTATATATATGCTCCATGATTTCCTATTCAATGGTTAACTAACTAAGTTGTATTTTACATTATCTTCATGGATGCACTCCCTAATGCATAATGTAACTTGGCTCGTGTGTCATGCTTGTTCTGTCCCGTATCAAGCATAGCAGAACATGTTCATTTAAATGCTCTCACATGATTTTCAATTGCTGTTACTGAAAGAGACGTTCATTCACCCATTATCTTCATTTTTGTGCACTGGAATCTTCAATTTAGTCTGAGGTCAACTTGGTTTTATGATCACGTTCTTGTATTATCCCTTTGCTCTTTTTGTGATGTCGTTATTTTTTACTAATTAATCACGGTAAATAAACTAAGTGATAAATTATAATAATAAATTTGACATTATATTTTGATTCAAATTTTAAGATAATGAATTTATGAGTCTTTTCACTTATATAGTCATCACTTAATTTATTTTTTACTAATATGAGACTATATCCCTCAAACTTGAACTTTTAACATTTTTTTTCTCAAAGTATGACTCTTAATTTTAGTATATTTTTCCTCAAATGAAAGCCTTTTCAAATATTCAAGATATTACCATCCAAGAACTAAGTCTTATCTAATGCTCCACAACATATGTTAGACACAAATCCGAATGTCAACCATCATCTCTAAATAGTCAATTCAGCTAAACATTCACCTTTGATACCACTTAATAATTAGGCAACCAGGGAAAGCACAAAAACATTGAAGAGATATTCTTTCATATATGCTTAACTAAGAAACTGGGAAGGATCCAGAAATTAGCTATTGAGTGGGTTGATCTAATTAAAAGTTAAAAGCTAATATATTATAAAAAATATTTTAAAGTTTAAATTTATTTTACTTTAATTAAAATTAAGCATGAAAATTTTCATATTAAGAAATTTATCAAAGATTGAATTAATGACAAACTTTTTAATAATATTCATTTTAATATTAATGATTAAACAAGATTATTTAAGAGTTTTTTAGCTTTTCTATATTAAATAATTAAAGAAATTTGATAATATTATCAAATAAATAAAGTAGGGTGACTTGTAAAAATAATCAAAAAATTAAATATATGAAACATGATATCTCATTTTACTTAAATATTCAACAATTAAGTACAATAATTTGACTTAATATTTAAAATTAATTAACTATACATATATACAATATAAAACACATAAGAGTAAAATATAATTTCAATAGCATAATTATATATTAATGCATAAATGGTAAAAAATGACTTAGTGCATATGGTAAAATTAATTAACTCTCTCTCTCTCTATATATATAGTGAGAGGAATATTTATCGTGAGAAAGTGAGATGATCAAATCTTGACCATTAAATTATATACTTCTCACAATAAATACTCATCTCACTAGATATGTTTTCACACACACACACACACACACACACACACACACACACACACACACACACACACATATATATATATATATATATATATATATATATATATATATATATATATATAGTGAGAGAGATTTTTATTTTGAACGAGTGAGATGAGTAAATCTTGACCATATAACCATACATGAATGGTTAAGTTTAAAAGTTACTTAAAAATCATGTGACTACTTAAAAAAGTCACATGCATTTATGTTCTAATCTTAATCATTCATGTAAGATCCAATGGTCAAGTAATAAACACATATTTGATACATTAATAAACCTTTATTTTTAGTTATTTATACTCTCTATGTACTTAATTGATTAAGTTTGATTATGTTCTGTAAGTTTGGACTCAAATTGAACTTAATTGATTTTTTTAGCATGATTTATGTCTTACATTGTTTCTGTATTTTGGTCATATCTTGAGTTCTAGATGTCTAACAATTATGCATTTTACCTTGTTGGAAAGATAAGAGAGAGCTAGAGGTCAAAGTCGGACATCTAGTGGAACTAATTGGACTTGGAAGTCAGAATACGAGTTTTGTGATTAGAACCTGAACAATGTACAGTAATCAGAGCATAACTTGGGCTGTAAGATCTGGATTGGACTAAAATTTTGGTATCTGTAAGTTAAGACTCATATCTACAACTTTCATAAGAACACAAGACTCAATTCAGACTCCTTGGAGGTCATATTAGGCTTGAAAGTCAAAACAGATGAGCTGTAACCGGGCCTGAATACTGTGCAGTAATTGGGTCATATCTCGGGCTGTAGGTGGCCTTTTGCGATGATTTTAGCGGCATTTAAAAGCTAAGATCCAGGTTACAACTTTCATGAAGACCATATTTCAATATTCTGACGCATTTAATGACTTCAGAACTGAATGATTTTGGAAACAAAGAATCTCTATAATTTTTCACTCATCAAAAGTCATTTGGTATTTTTCACTCATTTTTCACTCATTGACCCACTCATGAATCAGCCACCTTGTCATTTTGTATCCCTAATCCTCTATAAAAGAGAGTCTTGGCTGATCATTTAGAGTCTCGGTGTTAGATATCAATATCATGCTATTTTGTTATTTGATTATCTTGTTGTAGTTTTCTTTTGTTCTAAATTGAAGTTATGTTTTTCTTTTTCTTCTTCTTATTTTCTTTCTTTCTTCTTGTCTATGAGTAACTAATTTTCATTTTACTTGAGTGAAGGGGTGAAGCTTTTGGTAATAAGTTAAGGTTAGATTAATTTCCTTGTTATGCTTAAATGATATATTTTCAAGTGATCATTATACATGTTATATTTTGTTTTCAATCAATTTAGAAACCCTTATTGTAAAATGAAGATCTTGATTCATTGTAGACAAGAGGTTGACACAATGAATGTTTGAGCCCATTTATAAGTGGTGGTGTTAATAGATGATTAAAAGAATCATAATATAATTATGTATATAATTTTTAATAAACTTTAAATGTTGTATTTTTCGAGTGGAACCTCTATTATGTGTGGATTCTAATTGAGTTATCAAAAAAATTAATATTGTCCTTAATTTATTTACCAAGAGCGGATCTCCTAACCCAAGTGAGTTTTTTATATTTGTGACTAAGTTTTATCACTTTTATTGTTGCAACAAAATATTTACTTTACGTTAAAGAATTTTTCTTCATCAATTCCCTGTGGATCAACCTCGGACTCCCGAGAATTTAGTACTTGAAACAACTTGCACTTGGGTTTGTAAATTTTAATCCGCATCAAGTTTTTGACGCCGTTGCCGTAACTTGATTTGAAGAACAAATTTATGGTGTAAATATTTTGTATATATATATTTATAATTTTTTTCTTGTGGATCTTGTATATATATATATTTTTTCTATTCTTTTAATTTTCTTTTATTGTACATACTAACGTACTAATTTAGTGAGGAAACTCTCCATTATCTCTCTGTAATTTTTAATTATTAATGAAATAATTTTTCTTCTTCTCTTCTCTCTCTACGAGCAAAAAATTGGCTTGCTTAGATTCTCCGATTTTCATATTTTAAATTTACTTTTTGTATTTTATTTTTTGTACTTTATTTTCTCGTAATTTACATTCTACACTTTATTTTCTCGTATTTTACTTTCGTATTTTATTTCTAACTTTCCAACTTACTAACCCACTAACCTTTTAATTTTCTTACTTACTAACTTACTAACTATCTAACTTTTTACTTTATTAGTTATCTAACTTTTTACTTTACCTGCTTCTAACATTTTAATTTATCTGCATACTAACTTTTTAATTTATCACTTATTAATTTATTTGGTGGTTGATTTATACCACACATTTGTTAATATTTAATAGACGGTTTATACCGTCAGTTTGTACATTTTATTTTATATTTTAAGTTATTTATTTATGCTTAATTGGTATCGTGATTCAATTTCTGGTCATTTGGTTAAAATTAATCCTGGTACTTTACATATTGATTTGTCTGAATCACAATCACATACATCAAACACAATGACTGAAAATAAAAGTGTGCATGATGAATATGAAAATTAACATATGCGAACCATGCGTGAGTATTTGCAACTATCTCAAAATTCTAGTCCATCATATTTTATATTTCCACTCAATGCTAACAATTTCAGATTCAAGTCAGGTGTGATTTCATTACAAATGCTTTAGACTATTTAGACCATTTGGCTAAAAATTCTCAATCTTGGCATGATACTAATCATTCTGAAAATTTAATTAGATATAACCTTACAAATGCTAGTAAAGAAAAATATCATCTTAATCAAGAAGAAGATCTAAATGCTAGGTTTGCTAGTTTGGCTAGAAAGGTTGAAACCATGAAATTAGAGAAAGTAAAAGAAATCAAATTTGTGCAAAATGAAGAAATTTGTAGCATTTGTGATGAATTAGGACATTCAACAAATAAATGTCTAAAAATTTCTATTTTTAAAGAAGTTGTGCATGAGCAAGTAAATCTAATGAATAATTTTAAAAAGTCATTCACATTTTCTTTTTCAGATACATATAACCTGAGATGGAGAAATCACTCGAACTTTAGTTGGAAGACCAACAATCAGGCACAATTTATGCAACCACCACCCCCTCAGGCACAGCAGGACTCTTAAAATTCTCAAGGATGTGCACCTTATGTCCCACCATATAGAAAAAATCTTGAAGGAACATTGCATGCATTCATGTAAAAGCAAGAGGTCATTAATGACCAAAACACTCAAGTCATGATTGACATAAAATATACTATTGCTAAACTTTCTTCTGCACTCGCCATTCACAAGAAAAGAAAGTTTCCCTTTCAACTTCAACCAAATCCCAAGGGTCAGTACAGCTTAAATGAGGGTAGTTCAAAAAGTCAACAAATAAATCAAGTCAAGTCAGTGATAGCTCTTAGGAGTGGAAATGTTGTTGAAAAATAAATTCCTGAACCTTGTGAGAAAAATGATGAGTCAAATCTCAAAGATGAGAAAGGAGTTGATAAGCCACCTGGTCAAAAGGAGACCAAACATTCGCCTTCACCCTCATATCCTCAAACATTAAACAATTCAAGTAAAGTGAACCATAACAGTGACATTTTTAAAATCTTTAAACAAGTGAATGTCAATATTCCTCTATTATATGCTATCAAACAGATCCCTTGTTATGCCAAATTTTTAAAGGACTTGTGTACTGTTAAAAGAAAACATAATGTAAAAAAGAATGCTTTTTTGACTGAACAGGTAAGCTTCATTCTTCAAAACAATAATGAGTTGAAATATAAAGATCTTGGTTGTCCTACAGTTTCATGCATTATTGGAGAATATAAAATTGAATGAGCTTTACTTGATCTTAGTACTAGTGTTAATTTGCTTCCATATTCAGTTTATCAGCAACTTAACCTGGATGAGTTAAAACTGACTTCTGTAACTCTTCTACTTGCTGATAGATTAATTAAAATCGCAAAAGGAATAATGGAAGATGTGTTGGTATAAGTTGATAAATTCATATATCTTGTGAATTTTATTGTCTTGGAAACTGAACCTATGGTTGATAGTTCTAAGTCAATTCCTGTTATCTTAGGTCGCCCATTTTTAGTAATATCTAATGCTTTGATTAATTGTAGAAATGGAGTGGTGAAACTAACGTTTGAAAATATGACATTGGAGCTTAATGTTTTCAACATGTGCAAGCAACTACAAGAAGTCTATGATGACAAGGAAGAAAATGAAGGGATTGAGGCCATTATAGATGATCATCTTCAAATTAGGAGTTCTTCTGACTCATTAGAAATTTGTTTAATTAATTTTTTTAATTCAGGTACATAATTAGATGATGATATTTCTGAAGTATGCTCTTTACTTGACTGTTCACATTTAATGGAATACAAATGATGGAAACTAAGATTCGAAGAGTTAAAACCCATGAATGAAAATACTCATGAAGAAGTACCCACATTGGAACTAAAGTCATTACCTGATGGGTTGAAGTACATATTTTTGGGAGAAGAACAAAGCTTTCCAGTGGTAATTTTCTCATCCCTTACCAAAAAATAAGAATGTATGTTGATAGAAGTACTTAAAGTGCATAAAAGTGCAATTGGATGAACATTAAAGGAAATAAAAGACATTAATTCATTAATTTATACACATAGAATACATTTAGAAGATAATGTTAAAACATCTCAATAACCTCAAAGAAGATTAAATCCACACATGAAAGAGGTAGTTAGAGCTGAAGTTCTTAAATTACTTGATGTTAGAATTATCTATCCTATCTCTGATAGCCAGTGGGTAAGCCCTACACAAGTTGTGCCTAAGAAATATGGAATAATAGTGGTTGAAAATGAAAAATGTGAATTAATACCTACCCGAGTCTCATCCAGTTGGTATATGTGTATTGATTTTAGAAAATTGAATGCAGCAACTGGGAAAGATCATTTCCCTTTGTCATTTCTTGATCAGATTCTGGAAAGAGTAGCAGGACATCCCTACTATTGTTTTCTTAATGGTTATTCATGATATAATCAAATACCAATTGCATTAGAGGATCAAGAAAAGATCACTTTTACGTGCTCCTTTGTCACTTTTGCATATAGAAGAATACATTTTGGTCTTTGTAATGCTCCGATAACTTTTCAAATATGCATGCTAAGTATTTTCAATGATATGATTGAGCATTATTTAGAGGTTTTCATGGATGACCTAACAGTTTTTGAAAATTCTTTTGAAAATTGTCTTCATAATTTAGAAAAAGTTCTTAAAAGATGCGAAGAAAAAGGATTTGTGTTAAACTGAGAAAATGTCATTACATGGTTACCTCAGGAGTAATGTTAGGTTATGTGATATCTTCTAAGGGAATTGAAGTTGATAAGGTTAAAGTTGAATTAATTGCTCATTTGCCTTTCCCAAAAACAGTCAGAGAAGTTCGTTCTTTTTTAGGACATGCAGGATTTTACAGAATATTCATTAAGGACTTTAGTACCATATCTAGACCATTATGTAATCTTTTGACAAAAGATGCACCATTTGATTAGATCCAAGATTGTTAAAAATCTTTTGAAAAATTAATCAATCTTCTGACATCTGCTCCTATTATGCAATTCCTTGATTGGTCTTTGTCTTTTGAGTTGATGTGTGATGCTAGTGATTTTGCTGTTGGCGTTAGTTTAGGCCAAAGAAAGAAAGGTAAGTCTCATGTAATTTATTACGCAAGTCGAACTTTGAATAGTGCTCAAATGAATTACACCACTATTGAAAAAGAACTACTTGCTATAATATTTGCATTGGACAAATTTTGAGCTTATGAAATTGGCTTTTCTACTATTGTTTTCACCGATCATGATGCTATTAGATATTTAATGTTTAAGCAGGATACAAAACTTAGGTTGATACGGTGGATCTTGTTGTTTCAAGAATTCAACATCATAATAAAAGATAAAAAAGGAGTCAAACATGTCGTTGCAGATCATTTGTCCAAACTAACAACAGACTCATCTTTTGATAGTACACCTATCAATAATGTTTTTCCTGATGAAGTTTTATTTTCTGTCAATTACATGCCTTAGTTTGCTAACATTGTCAATTTTCTTATTACAGGTAAGATGCCGCCGCCTCAGTCGACACACCAAAACAAAAAAAAAGTTTTTGATTGAGGTGAAATTTTTTTACTGGGATGACTCATATTTGTTCAAATATTGTCCTAATCAAATCTTTCGAAGATGCGTACCCGACAATGAGGTAGGTAATGTCATTAAATTTTATCATTCAGAAGCATGTAAGAGTCATTTTTCTTCAAAGAAAATAGCTGCAAAAATCTTATAGTGTGAATTTTATTGGCTCACTTTATTTAAGGACAGCTATACTTTTTGTAAAATTTGTGAAAATGATAAAAAATTGGAGTCCATTTCTAAACGAGACATGATGCATCTGAACCATATTATTATCATTGAAAATTTTGATTGTTAGGGAATTAATTTTATGAGTCCATTTCTATCATCATTTGAATTTATGCATATTTTGGATGCAGTTAATTATGTCTCAAAATGGATTGAAGCGATTCTATGTCGACACAATGATCATAAAACTATTCTTAAATTTTTAAAAGAAAATGTTTTGAGTCGATTTGGAATCCCTTGAGCTATCACAGTGATGGGGGAACACATTTTTGTAATAAACCAATTGAATATTTAATGAAAAAATATGACATCACACACAAAATTATCACCCCTTATCACCATCAGACAAGTGGATAAGGAGAATTAGCAAATATGGAGATTAAACAAATTTTGAAAAAAATGGTTAACTCAAATCATAAATATTAGTCTTTAAGATTAAACGATGTATTTTGGGCTTACCGTACTGCTTTCAAAACATCTTTAGGCATGTCACTTTATCGGTTAGTCTATAGAAAACCTTATCACTTGCCTGTAGAACTGGAGCATAAAGCATTTTGGGCCATTAAAGCTTTCAACATAAATCTTGATGATGCTTCCAAGTTACGTAAATTGTAATTAAATGAACTTGAGGAATTGAGAAATGATGCATATAAAAACTCAAAAATTTATAAAGATAGAACAAAAGCTTTTCATGACAAATTAATTTTGAGAAAATTTTTTGAAATTAGTCAAAAAGTTCTGCTTTATGATTCTCGTCTTCACCTATTCCCTGAAAAATTGAGATCTAGGTGGACTGGTCCTTTTATTATCAAACATGTGTATCGTCATGGGATTATAGACATTGAGAACCCTAGGAATGGTAATGTATTTAAGGTCAATGGATAAAGACTCAAACCATTTCTGGAACATCAAGTTATTGAGGTAGAATCCATCTCCCTTTCTAATCCTTGTTATGAGTAGAATTTATTTTAATTTTGTTTCTTTCTTTTTGCAGTTCTTTGTATTTTTTGTTAAGTGGCGGATAACGGTACTCCGTGATTCTCAAGTCGATTTATTTTTCATTTTCTCATAATAATTGATTTCTTTCCCTTTTAAAATGGATGTTATTCTCTCAAATTTAAGAAAGTATTTCCCTTTTCTCCCTCTAAATACTCTAACAAAAATCTACAAAGTTAGGTGTGAAAGACTGAGACTGTTAATGTACAAGGGCATCCCATAAGATATACGCTGGATAATCGAAGCAAAGGTTCGTTTAGCTGGTGAATCTTCAAATTCATTTGTCCTATATATGTCAGGTCTCGATAAAAGTTCGTATTCGAAAAGGAGAAGAGTAAAAAGAATGAAAGTTTGTTACAAGTATGTGCGATGAAATTGTAACACGTGATGTCGTTCTTTGGGAATGGTTTCTGCAAACAGAGAAAATAAAATATTCTTCTTTAAGAATGGATTGAGTAAGGAGTCATTAGATAATATCTTATTGACCCTTGAGATGCATTCTTGTGGATATGTGCAGCGTGAACTTCTTAGTTTGTGGAATCTCTTCAGGGACGAGCAAGAATGTTATAGTCTTGGAAATCTGACCCAAAAAGACCCTATTTGCCAATTTATAAGAAAATTGGATGGGAAGCTTATCATCGAATCATAGAAGGCGTTTAAGTCGTTGCTAGACGTAAAACCAGAGGAAGATGTGAGTCACAATCACAACAACTTATATATATTATCTTGTACATCTCCAAAAGAAAAAAGAAATAAAGAAAAAAAAAGAGGGCAAAACTTCGGTTGTACTTTGTCTTTAATTAGATTAGGAGCCCCTGTCAGTGGCAGATCTATCATTGACTTGGGTGGACCTTCGCACGTCGGTCCGTAAATAAGATTCGTGTGTCATGCTCTGTAGAGAGTCACGCAAGCATTCTCAGGTTTCAACCGTAGGCTCTGCTTGCTAATGGACAGATAGAAGCGTCTCGTGCTTGCATTCTCGTGTGACAATGCCTCTGAGCTGGATCCTGTGATTTAATGTCATGGGCTCTCCAACGACCTCTCACTGGTTATGGTCTTTAGTGGTAGCTTTCAGATTTACGCACTTTAATTAGTTGCATCGTAACTCAATCCAAAATATCCCACAAGCAGGAGGGAGAAGAATTCCCAGATTAGCTGAGCCGTCTTGGTATTACTGCACTTATGATAAGCAGTATAAAGATACGCCATTAAACTTGTACTTAAAAGTATGACATAATTTGTTATTATTATTTTATCTTTATATGATTTTGTTGTATTTTAATTTTGGATAGACGATCCTCTAAGCGGAGTCCTTCAGGGGTTTCTAAACTTCTTTACCCTAATGGTTTTCTTGAAGTTTTAAAAATATATATATAATTTAAAAATAAAAAAATAAAAAAAAATTAAATTCAAACTTTTCTGACAACAACTAACCTACTCATACAGGAGCTATTATTACTTTTTTATTCTCTTCCTTATTTAAACACTTCATTTTCTTCACTCTCCTCTAACTCATAATCATTCAAAGGGAGTGTGAGTGTAAAAAATGAGGGAGCTTCTTCTTCTGTTCGTAGATTTACTAGTATCTGTGTATTGTGTGGGACAAGTTATGAGAAGAGTTTAGAATTTGTAAATGCAGCAAGCACTGTTGGTAGAACACTTGCTGCGAGAAATATTCGTGTAGTATATGGGGGAGCTAACATTGAGTTAATGTAGGCTGTATCACTTTCTGCACATATAAGAGATGGTCAAGTTTTAGGTATCATTCCTGAACTTTTAACTCGAAGGAACATCATTGGAAAGACAATTTGGTTGGAACTTCAAGTATCATCTATGTATGATTAGAAATGCCCTATTTCCCATTGCTTAACCTCTTTGAGCTTATTTGATTATTCTTTGTTTCGAACTCATCATGTGTTTTAAATGAAAAACCATGTTCTTAGCCGGCCTTAGGGAATAAAAGAACATTAGCTTTGTCATTGGATGAGTTCTTCAACAAGTGTGGGGGTGTGTGTGCAGAATGGTTAAAAAAATTATTTAAATGTATATATTATGTTCATCTTGTAAAAACAAAAACAAAAACAAAAAAAAAATGTGTAAAGAATGGTCAATAATGAAATAAAGAAAAAGAAAAGAATATGTAAATGAAATTTGTATTAAGTGGAGTTGGGATGAACTTTTATACTTGTTAATTGAACTCAGCTCTTACGCTCTTTTATTCTCTTTGGTTTAACTTGTCATATCCATATTACCTTCTCCTTTACCTTGACCCCATTACAACTTTGAATAAAGTCATCATGATTTGTGTGTGCATGTGTTCTGAGTAGTGAAGAAGTAGAAGATAAGTAAGCTTATAATAATGTAATTTTCATGAGTTGAATTAAGTGAAATACCTACCTTTTAAACACTTAAGGAATTAAGAGTGAATTTTGTAAGGATCTATCATTCTTGACTCATGTTTTTCAATTGAAATTTCCTTACTTGTTTGTTTGAGATGTGAAGGAACATTACCTCATAAATGTTTTGATCCCTTGAATGATTGGTTACTCTTCATTCTTAAATATTATTAGAAATTGAGTCTTTTAGAGTGTTTAACTTTTGAGTCTGTGTCGATTTTTTTTCCTAATTTTGGTCTTGTGTGTTTTGTCCAAGAGTGTAAAAAGTTAAGTTTGGAGAATTTGATAATCACATATTTGATACATTAATAAACCCTTATTTTTAGTCATTTACACTCTTCATGTACTTAATTGATTAAGTTTGATTATGTTCTGTAAGTTTGGACTCAAATTGGACTTAATTGATTTTTTTCAGCATGATTTACGTCTTATACTATTTTTGTATTTTAGTCATATCTTGAGTTCTAGATGTCTAACAATTATACATTTTATCATGTTAGAAAGATAAAAGAGAGCTCTACAACTTTTGTAAGAGCTCTAGGTCAAAGTCGAACATCTGTGGAACTAATTGGGTTTGGAAGTCACAATACGAGTTTTGTGATTGAAACCTGAATAGTGTACAGTAATCAGAGTATAACTTGGGCTGTAAGATCTGGATTAAGCTAAAATTTTGGTATCTATAAGTCAAGACTCATATCTACAACTTTTATGAAGAATATAAGACTCAATTCGGACTCCTTGGAGGTCATATTGGGCTTGAAAGTCAGAACAAAGGAGCTGTAACTGGGCCTGAACACTGTACAGTAACTGAGTCATATCTCGGGCTGTAGGTTGCCTTTTGAGGTGATTCTAGCGGCATTTGAAAGCTAAGATCCAGGCCTACAACTTTTATAAAGATCACATTTCAATATTCTGACGCATTCGATGACTTCAGACCTAAATGATTTCGGAGACAGAATCTCCATAATTTTTCACTCATCAAAGGTCATTTAGCATTTTTCACTCATTTTTCACTCATCCACCTACTCATGAATCAGTCCCATTGTCATTTTATATCCATAATCCTCTATAAAAGTGAGTCTTTGCTGATCATTTAGAGTTTTGGTGTTAGATATCAAGATCATGTTATTTTGTTGTTTGATTATCTTGTTATAGTTTTCTTTTGTTTTAAATTGAAGTTATGTTCTTCTTCTTCTTCTTCTCTCTTTTTTTCTTCTTGTCTATGAGTATCTAATTTTTATTTTACTTGCGTGAAAGAGCGAAGCTTTTGGTAATAAGTTAAGGTTAGATTAATTTTTTTCTTGTGCTTAAATGATATATTTTCAAGTAGTCATTATACGTATTGTATTTTGTTTTCAATCAATTTAGAAACCCTCTTTGTAAAGTGGAGATCTTGATTCATTGTAGACAAGAAGTTGACACAATAAATGCTTGAGTCCATTTATAAGTGGTGATGTTAATAGATGATTAAAGGAATCATAATATAATTACGTATATAATTTTTAATGAACTTTGAATGTTGTATTTTTCGATTGAAACCTCCATTATATGTGGATTCTAACTGAGTTATTAAAAGAATTAATTTTGTCCTTAATTTATTTACCAAGAGTGGATCTCCTAACCCAAGTAAGTTTTTTTTATTTATGACTAAGTTTTATCACTTTTATTGTTGTGACAAAATATTTACTTTACGTCAAAGAATTTTTCTTTATCAATTCCCTGTGAATCTACCTTGGACTCCCGAGAATTTATTACTTGAAATAACTTGCACTTGGGTTTGTAACTTTTAATCCGCATCATCAAGATTCACTCGTCTCACCTCTTATAATAAGCATTCCTCTAACCAACACACACACACACACACACACACACACACTCACACTACATCTAGTGAGAGAAGTTTTTATTTTGAACGAGTGAGAGGAGTAAATCTTGACCATATAACCATACATGAATGATTAAGATTAAAAGTTACTTAAAGATCATGTGACCACTTAAAAAAGTCACATGCATTTATATTCTAATCTTGATCATTCATGTAAGATCCAATTATCAAGATTCACTCTTCTCACATCTTATAATAAATATTCATCTCACATATTATATATATATATATATATATATATATATATATATATATATATATATATATATATATATATATATGACCATTATGGGGGTCTGGGACTCTTGCAGGACCCCCTAAGCCATCCCTGCTAGGAAATATGCTTAATGGCAACTCACAATATGAAATATTCTAACATTCTTCCATTAGAGCAGCACTAGTTGAAGGATGCTTTAAAAACAATATTATTTTAATTTGAAAACAGCTCTCAAGTTGACAATTGATTTTCGTAATATGGATACAATTTAGAAAACAACAGTCCATGGAACAACACCTTCAACTTAACCCAACTCATAACCCAACAATAGAGAATTATCATGATCAAAGGACCTTTATGTCAAGTATTAAAGAATATAATGTAAGAGTTGAGAATTATCTCAAAGTCAAAGAAAAGCCATAAGAATATGAATGTGGTGTGTTAAAAATGTCTAGTATTGATAAAGGATATTTAATGTTGTGGTACAAGCGTTTGTGACACCTTTCTAGGAAAAAAGATGAAAGATTGAATAAAGATGGGACTTTCCTTAAAGTTTGGTGATATGGTTTTAGGCCCTTTATATGTAATTTGCTTTAAGGAAAATTGTCTGAACTATTAGGGATTGTGCACATAGATATTACTGGCCTTTACTTTCTAAATAGAGTCCCTAACAAATTTATTTTGAAAACACCTCTAAGTTACGAACTATTAGAAACCTAGTCTTTGTGAAAAATAAAGTAAAACAATGCATATACATTGAGTTCAATGGAAGTAAGTTTATTATTCTAGTCCTTTATATTTATTAGCTTTTTTACTTGTTGCTATTGAGTTGAGCATATTGCTTGATACCAAGTAAATGTTGTTTAAATATTTTAATATGACAGATCTCGATGAGGCATGATTTGGCCTTAGGTATTCAAATTAATAGGATTAGGACTTATGGTTTGAAAATCCTATATTGACAGAGTTCTTAAAAAGTTCAACATAAAATATTGCAAGTCTGAGGATGTTTCTTATCATTGAGATGATAAGATTAGCAAGAACCAGTGTCAGACCTATAGTTTTCAGTAGGCACGTTGAAAATATAAGAGTGTTGAGTTCTTTTGATATGCTTGGTTAGCAGGAATGTCCTATATTTATTTACTACACTTTGTTTGTCTAATTGAGAAACCGTTTTTGGTTTAGGCATCATAAGATATTATGATGTTGTGATCACATTGTTGCATGCTATTTTATGTTTATATTGTGCATTTGCTTGACCTTTTTTTATACACTTTTTGTTAATTTATGCGCATATGGTTAATGTGTACTTTATGAGATATATTGGCATATGGTTTATGTCAAACAACGATTCATCTTGCTTGATGAAGTGTGATAGTTTTCTTATTTGAAGAAACATATGCCAATTATTCTTGCTCAAGTAGAGCATAGCAATGATTTCTCATGCTTTGAGAGAGCAAAGTGTTGAAGAAAAATCATTGGAGGATTGACATTGTAAATAACACTATTGGATATATGTTTGGTATTGTTTTCATGCTGCACTATCACATCAACGACTTTTATCTATGTTATTAATAGTTTTTAGGACCATGGAATGTCTTACATCAATAAAGGGTGTACTATAACCATGATTTGACATTGTCAATTGTATGGGTTAGGTCAAGTTGAAGATGTTGTCCCGTGGGTAATTTTTTTTTTAAATTATTGACACATTACAAAAATTAGTTATTAACTTGAGAGTCGTTTTTAAAATAATTTTTTCTAAAGCATTCTTCAATTAGTCTTCCCCAAGTGGGAGAATATTTGAATATTTCTTATTATGGGCTAGAACTAATTAATAATTTTTGGGTTTTATAAAATAAAAATTGAGTTGATGGTCGATCCATATGAGAAATAGGAATAAGTCAATAGTGATTCATTTATTTTTTGGGCTTACTGCACCTTACTGGGTTGATGTGTCAAGTGGCTATTAATATAAGCCTATTATTTAGTAGTCAGTGATTGGAGAGCTAGCTAGGATTGACATCAGGGATGTCAATGTATACAAGTTAGGTCCCTTCTCCACTCTTAACTAGAAAAGCTTTACCCATTGAGAGTCTTCATATATTCAAGACCTAACTTTTTCATTTGCATATGATCATGAGAATTAAAGATAAAACTTTACCTTTTCTTTTTCTTGCAATTTTCGGTGAATTTGAATCTTTTTTTTTTAAATTGGAACAATTAACCTTAAGGCAATGAGTCTATGGGCTTCTCACTTATATAGTCCTCACTTAGTCCAATCCTTTATTAATGTGAAACTTCAACACTCACACTTAAATTTTTAACATTCTCTTCCTCAAGTGTGAGTCCTAACATTATTATGATTCCTTTCAAGTGAAATCCTTTTCTGAGTATTCACAAGGTTACCAACCAAGAGTCAATTCTTGTCTAATGCTCCAGAACATAAGTTAAGCACAAACTTGAACACCAGCCACTGTCTTCAAATACTCAGCCCAATCGAACCATCAGCTTTGAAACCACTTATAAGACAATTAGAGAGAGCTCAAAAGACAGGGAGATCTACATCAATGGGCTAAACGAGAAACAATAATAGTGGACTTGATATCTTGTTTTGACCTAAAACCTTAAGGTAATGATTCTATGAACCCGTTTGGCTCAAGAGTTGATTTTTTATTACTAGGAATAAGACTCTTAGGAATGCTATTCCAAGGAATAATATTCTTGGGAATCTATCAAATCTATGTTCGACTGATGTTGAATATTCATAGGAATATTATAAACTATTTCTAGGAAACTTATATTCTTATGTTTGGTTTATGACAATACTCCTAAGAATATTTAGTAATATTCCAAAAATATCCCTAATAATCCCTAGTAACTAGCAGTTCCAACAATTAAGTGAGAGAAAGGCTTCACTATTTGCACATCTAACACATCAAAGAAGATTCAATCTTTACAAAACTTCAAAATCAAATCCATAATTCATCAAAAAAATAAATCTTTACAAAACCCCAAAATCAAATCCATAAAACCAAGTAATCTAATTTAACAAAAAATAATCTTTACACCCCCCCAAAACCAAATCCATAGGAACCAAAACAATCTGGAATGTTGGGCGAAATCCAAATTTCATCTCCTTCGGCAGTGAAAAACGAACCACCATTTGGGTTGTTTGTGGCGGTTCTCATCATGTGGGTTAGTTGTGTCATACCGTTTGGGTTATCTATGGCAATTCTTGTCGTGTAGGTTGGGTGTGTCTTATGGTGTGGGTCCTGCTCACCGTCGTCAGCACGAATCGCCACAAATCCACAATGTTGGCTGGGTCTCATCACCACCCTTCATCATTTAGGTTGGCTAGTTCTCATCATTTGTCATCTAGGTCTCACTCGAGGATGTCAACACGAACTGCCATTCGCCGCTGCCATAGATCCACAATGTTGGCCGGGTTTCATGGTCGCCATTCGTCATTTGGTTGGCTGGTTCTTGTTGTTCGTCGTTTAGGTCACATCAGGCATATATGGCAGAAATAGAGATATAGGAAGATGATAGAGGAAGATGGCAGTGGTAGATAGAGGAAGATTGGGCGAGAGAGTCTTTTGATAAAATTAAAATTATATATTTCCATGGCATGAGAATGGACTCAACCCACCTCCTCTGGTGGGAATGATTTCATAGGAATCCTAATTAAAAAATATACATGGGAATAAGTTTTGGATGGGAATAATTTTTCAGATCTCACCAAACATGAGAGTATGTTATTTCTAGCTCAAGATTCCCGAGAATGTAAAAGTAAATCTTGAACCAAATGCCCCCTATGGTCTTCTCATTTATATGATCTTCTCTTAGTCCATTCATTACCAATATGAAATTTCATTATTCATAGTTTAATTTCCAACACATTATTCTTAATGATATCCTAATTTAGTTCCCTAGTTAAGAACATAAGCTTATACTTTTCTCAGTGACAAGTTGCTTAGTTCCTACTATTGATTTTATGGTTATCAAATTAATTATTAGTGTCTAAAACCATTCATTGTTCATTGATGCATGATAGAGAAGATTCTATTATTTTACCATTTCACACAAATTCTACGTAGATGGGCATAATTAGACATTCATTTTTTATTAGTAGACATTCATTAATTATATGGTGCATCATGATTTAATTATACAACAACTTCTTCACCTCCTTTTTTTCTAATAAGGAAAATAATTTAATTTTAATATACTATTAGTGTAAAAAAAATTTACACAATTATCCAATTTTGTATTAATACATCGTTTAATGAGTTTGATTAGGTTAATAATTATATGAAATGTCAAACTCTCTATGCCAACAAAAATATGATACGCTAAATTTATTGCATAATGTGATAATATATCATTAAATGTAAGTATAAAATTATTTTACGTACATTAATGATGCATCAAAATTAAATTATAAAGAAAAACCAACAGTTCATGTAAGCTAGCATTGTATCGTACTGCATATATTGCGCTAATTACATATAGGGATAATGTTCATTTAAAGTGAGATTGTTTGTTAAGTGAATAAGTAAAGATATATTCATCTCTACATCATTTAATAAATTATGATAATAATACACTTTAAATTAAATAAAAAATAAATAGACTATTACTTGCTCACTTTACAAATAAATTTATTTTAAGGAAATTTTTTCCTTGCATATAAATATATAAAATTGTTTTATAGTAGGATAACCTAATTTTGCATCTCTGTATAGGGAGGACAAATAAGTAGTTCAAGTAATTAATTCAACGATGTGCATGCGTAGTGGGTGCTCCACTTCAATTATTTTCTACCAAAAATGGTTGAAACTTCAACCTCCTTTACTTAAATGTGCATTTTTTCTTTTTGAAAAAAAATTCTCTTTTAGTTTCCTTTTGTGATACTCCACTCAATATTTATGTTTCTACTAGTCTTGTTGTACTGTTGTTGATTACATGAGGGTACTTATTATTGAGTGTCCTTTACCAAGGACCAAAGAAGATTTAAAAGGTGGAGAGAAAAGAACCATAATTCTTAAACAGTACACAACAAATTGGTATATGGGGAATGTTCATTGTACTAGACCCTAAGAAAGCATCTGACTGGGGTATTGTATCATATTATAATGTAATAATACTCTCTTGCTTTTACTCAAAATAAATAACTATTTATCATTTGTTGGTTCATTAAACATTAAACAAAGCTAGAGAGCAAGGCATCTTTTTGTTCATGGTATTACCTCAACTATATCATATCAAAGAGTTTAGCCAAAAGATGGTTAACAAGTGTTTAGTTTCTTCTCTCTCTCTGATATATTTATAATAGACCGACAATAAGGACACCAGGACACTCCCACTATTGGGTTCACAGTTCACACCTTCAAGTTTTGGTAGTATACCGGGCTCGTGGAGTTAAAATTGTATATATGCAGTTGGGGTGATTGGGCACAGTTGACACAATTTATGACAATCGGCACCACTATAAGAATTGGACAACTTTATTAGAGCCCACACAGGTTCCTTAATCTGAAATTTATATAAGCAGCAAAAGCACTAATGTATGCTATAAAATCTATAAATCCTAAGATTGCTTGCTAAATGGTTCCTCCCAACCACCCCTTCCCCAAATTATAAGGCTCTTTTTGATTGGTGTTATTGTAATGTTTCTTTTACTCTTACTCAGGCAGATGAGTTTGGTAGGAGTGCTTTATCATGCTGAAGAGTGTTTGACAATTATGTCTGAATGAAACACAACAGTTATGATCTTGCCCTTTTGAGTAAGGTAGATATCTTCCTATAACCACTTGCTTTTATTATGGATATAGAGATTAACAAGTCATATACATTCATCATGTGAAAGATGGATGAGAACATTGAAATTGAAAGGCATATTTTATTGTGTAAAATGACAATACTATGAATTCAACTTCGTATTCCGGTGAAATAATGGATATGATTCAATATTCATCATTTTTTTCTTGGAATTTGACGTAAGAGTCAAAACCTCGCGTGAATCTTGTTAACTTGGTAGCTTTTGAGTTAATAAAACCTATAATCCTGGATAATCTGCCTAACTTTTTGGAACCAAGTCACTGTTCTAACTGATGGCATTTAGTGAAAGTTAATCTCTTTTACAGAGACATGAGAGGAGTGGTAAACTGTCAATATTTAGATTAATGAGATACAGGTTAAACGTGCGTGGCCGACAGAATTTGTGCTTTACAGTTTACTTAGGAAAATCATATGGTAGGTTACATATGGTGTAAATTAAATACCTCTGTTATGCAATTGATCTGAGCCATAATCCAGTTTAACTTTACATGTGATTTTTTTTTTCTGTTAACTTTACATGTGATATTATGTTAGAATGTACGAGCCCATTTTAACCGATACATATATATTAGAAACATATATGGTGAAATAAATGTTTATTATAGAATGTGAAAAGAGTGAATTTTAATTATTAAATTTTATATAAATAGTTAAAATTAAAATATAAATATATGTGATATTTTTAAATAATTACATGACTTTTAAATAATTTTTAATTTTAATTATCTATATATATTTATATGATTAAAATTTATTTTTTCATTAGATATGCCCTTTTTATAAAACATTTAATGTATTTAAATTTTATTTTATATTTCTTTAACAAGTAACTTTAAGATACTTATTATCAAAACTCTTAATTAAATTAGTTGACTCTCGCACTCTTATGTGTGTGTATATATAAGCAATATTTAATACTTGCTAATTTTTTTTATTTTTTAACCAATATTCTTAAAGCACTCATTATATTTATAAGCATTTGCTATTCAAAACTCAAATCTTTTTGGTACATGGTCAAGAGTCAAGTTGTGTATATGTACGAGAGTTAATTGAAAAAAAAAAGTTTT
The DNA here is from genome assembly GCA_029884595.1 of Ormosia semicastrata. Lineage (NCBI taxonomy): Eukaryota > Viridiplantae > Streptophyta > Magnoliopsida > Fabales > Fabaceae > Ormosia > Ormosia semicastrata. Next base: position 23,670,578 of record JAQQTO010000055.1, on the reverse strand, counting down.
ACTAACAAGTACCATAAAACACTTGTTAAAAAATTTATAATTCAAAATTTTACATAAAAAGTAAATTTTTTTAAAATTATAATGTATAAAATGCTCTATTTTTTATGCAAAATTTTTTATTTTGAATCTTTGACAAGTATAAAATCATTAAAAAATATGGGTTTGTAAGCACTTATTAGAAAATAAAAAATGGTAAATATTAAATGAGAAATAAAACATTCAATGCATTTTAAATTTAAAAAACTTTACTTTCCTTTTAAAACTTACCATTTTTTATTTCGCTTGTTACCAAAACTCACAAAATATATATATCTTCATCGTCAATAGTTGACGAGGTAATTTTTCTTAAGTAATAAAGTGGTCCGTTATTATAAAAAAAAAAAAAACTTTGTCATATCTTCTTAAAGTATCTTTTTAATAATTTTTTTATTATTTAATAAAAAATATTAAATAAAAAATTAAATATAATAAATATTTTAAAATATAAAAATATTTAATATTTTTTATTTTATAATTAAAAAATTATTAAAAAATGTGTTAAGAGAATTAATCAATTAACAAAAAAAAAATGTGCTCCTTAAACTTTGACTGAAAGTTATACAGATCAAGGAATTTTTTGGGTGAAAACATATCAAAGAATTTTTCAAACACAAGTTTTAAAGTGTTCAACTGTCCTTTAAAAACAAGGGATTTATTGCAGCTTGCCAAAAGTCTTTTCTATGGAAGGCGAGCTTGATCGTGTTGTGTATCCTAAGTCAACTTACAGCAGAGTAACATTGGAAGTTTATTAGTATATACGGAGTATGTTATCATGTACTTAAATGGTGTGTTTGTAAGTTTAGAGGGAAAGGAAGTGGAAGGATTTAAAAGAAAAGAAAAGGAAGAAAAATGAGAGGTTTATCCTTCTCTTTGTTTGGGAGTGTAAAATATACGAAGGAAAAGAAATAGAGGGTTTAGGGATGATAATTTTACATTCGCTTCTATGGTAATTCCCAAATACATGTGAAAAAAAATAAACGGGCGGGAGAAGGTGGTTCCCCAGTCTATTTTATATGAAATTATTAAAAAACTTAATTATATAAATTAAAATATTATAAAATTATATAAATTAAAAGTATTTTAGGTGTTTGATTTTATTCTTAAATTAAGTTGTGTTGGATAAATTTTAAAAAATTATAATATTATACTTTTTTTTTATTTTTAATTTTATTTTTTTAATTTTTTTGAATTTTTTTATAATTTATTGGACCATATAAGAAAAGAAAAGATAAATGGGTATAATATGGAGGCGGGCGGGCGAATATTATTCGCGGGAGGCGGGGACGGGGGCTACTTTTACCACCATCCCTAAGAGGGTTTAAGATATATTTTTTACTATTTTACCCTTTATTCAAAAAAAATTAATATAATAAAAAATAAAAAAATAATAGCAGATGCTATTATTCATCATCGCCCCTTTATCCATTATAACCACCACCCATTTCAACCTTTCATCATCAACCTTCCACCCACCGGCCACGATTCCGGATTCGACCCATTGGCACCGACCATATCTGAAAGAAAACAGCTCAGATCTGTCACTTCTCGTCACCCCCACGCTCGGACCCGTGTCGCATCGGATCCCGACCTCACCGTCGTGATTTATCAATTCCGGTGGTCCAGGGGGAGGCTCTGGTGGTGGTTGACTTATTTTTGGAGACTCGGATCGGGTGGTTTCTGATGCAGGGGCAGTGCGAGTTCAAGCACGTTCCCCACTGCGTGGTATAGCCGACAGATCCAGTTGGTATATGAGATTCACCAGATTTTGCTTCAAAGTTTTAATTTTTTTTGTCTATTTTCACTAGAAATATGCAATATTTTAATGTTGGTCTAAGAATTTTGAAATGGGGTGGAAGAGGCAATGCCTGAACCTTGTGAACCACAGTAGCGTTGAAGGCTCGAATGTGTATAGCTTTGATATGTTCTTCAATTTTCTGGCTTTTGACAGCGTGGTGGTTGGCGTGGAGGCTTTCCGGTGGCAGTGGGGGTTGCAAGGCAAACTTCCACAGCTACTGGCAAACTTCCACTTGATGATGCTACTGGTAACTTCACTTCTGGTGCAGATGCCGGCATCGCCGTGGGGCTTTGACGGTGTTACTGCTGCCCATGATGACAAGGAAGGTTCTTTGAATGGAGAAATAGTCGCCGGCGGTGGCCGAGGCATTGCCTCGGGTGTTGAAGGTGTTGGAAAAGTGGCTGTTGGAGGTGCTGGTTCAACTGCAGAGGGTGGGAACGTCCTTGGTACACGTGCTATGGCCAATAGAAACAGTGGTGGCTGAGATTCTGGCGTCATTGAAGATGGCAAAGGCACCACCGGAGGAAGTAAAGTTGTTGGAGATGGAGGAGCGAAGCAGGAATGAGAAAACTTTCCGTTGACGGCGAGGACAACGCCGGCGGATCTGGAGTCACCGGTGGCTTAGCAGGATGTGCTGAATTTGTAGGCAGTGGCACCGTTGAAGAAAATGCCGACGAGGCGGGGTCGGTTGTGAATTTGGGATAAAAAATTACTGAAAGAAATGGAAATGCTCCTTCAAAATGTGAAGCCTGAAACCTGAAAGTGTCACCAATTGATCAATTCTTTGTGAATCATGATCATGATTTGGGGGTTATGGTTCATTGTGATTTGGGGGTTGGGTTGGACAGAGAGTTCTACATATGTTTTCATCATCAAACTGAGAAGAGATGAAAAATATGAAAGTGTAAATTCTAACTTTTAATAAGGACATTTTAGTACATTTGCTTGTTTTTCCTGCAGAATCCCACAATTTGGGGGAACCGGGAATTGGTGGGATGGGAGAGTTTTGGAGGGCTAACGAAATGTCCTCAATCCCTTTCCCTCTCATTATAAAACTTCCAAACAATGGGAAGACTTATCCTATCCCTTCCCCTTCCCTCCATTTCCCTCATAAAATTAGCTCCCAAACACACCCAAAAGGAATTTTGGTGCATGATACACTATTCAAAATAATTTGCTATTACAATTCAGATGGTTTTATGTTATTTTAAAAAAAATTACCATAAAATCATTAGTGGCGTTGTAGGTTTGATGACAAAAGGTCAATGTGGGTGGCAGCCCTAGCTCAGATGGCTACTGGACAATTGCTGGTGACTAGATAGTCGCTGGTGGTGGTAGTGTGGTTCCGAAGATTAAGGTTCATGCGATTAGACTGGTTGACAGCGACAAGGATGAGGTCTATTGGTGGCTGTTTTACTTGGATCTAGATAATGTTTAGTGGTGGTGATTCGAGGCTCGATATAGGTGAATCAACATCGAGGGACTTGTAGGTCCCATGGTAAAGATCATGGTCATCCAAGATGCGTAGTTCTAATGCGTTGTGATGGTGATGTGACTCACTTTTGGCTGTATAAGGGAGCAAAATGAGGTCGGCGCTGCCATGGGTACAAGTGGAGCACTCACCTGAGCAGTTGTTGTCGTGGGTGCAAGTGGAGATGAGCTCACTAGAACAGGAGCATGTGGAGAACCAACCAGAACTAGTGCTGGTGGAGAGCTCATTGGGATTGCCACTGGAGGAGACAGTGCCAGAGGTTTGGCCGACGGAGAAGATGCAATGGTAGTGGACGGAGATGCTGCTGGAGGATGAAGTTGAAGTATTGCAATTTACCAGTTCACTAAGTTTTAGGTCTTTAACCTCTACCTTTCCTTTCTATATCAATAAATCAACAACTAAAATGTTGTGGTACATCCATGCCTTATAAATTTTTTAAAAATGATCATCTTACATCATTTTTGTTCTAATACCATTTTTCACACTTTTTTTGGGTGGATGTGATTAAGTGAGAGAAATTGATAGGAAAAAGTAAGTATGATGAATGATATTGAGAAATGTATAAAAAGAGGTGTATGCACTGTTTGTGGTAAGAATATCATTGTTGTAAATTTTTAGGTGCATGTGAGACAAATTCTAGCAATTTAGCAAAATTAAGAGGGCATTTTTGGCAAACAGAAACACTTGTTTACTTTTACGATTTACCCACTAAGATTCACTTTGCACATAGAGGTATCAAAATGAGTCGAGTTTGATGGACTAATCCAAATAGCTTGAAAAAATAGATAGATTGGACAAAAAAATTTAATACAAAAATGAATTTTAGCCTGACTAGGCCAGCCCAATTTTGACATGATCCGACGTGGGCCAGCTCGCAATGGGCCGGTTCGGCTCGTAAGCCTGATGTTTAACTTTTAATTAGGGTATTATTATGTAATTTATATAATATATAAAGATTTTGCTTTTTTAATGTAAATTAATATTTTCATCATAAAAATAATTTTATTTAATGTTTGATAGGATTTAAACTATGTAAAAGAAAAAAAAAGGAATTGAAACATGAGATTAAAGAATTTTAAGTGTTGAAAATTAAAAAACAAAGTTAAAAAATATATAATGAGGGCTAGCGGGCTAGCGTGGCCAAACCCATAGCTAGCATAAGACCAGGCCAATAATTTACTAACTCGCAATATTTCTAGCCTGACCCAAAATATAATTGGCCCAATGCAGGTCAGGTTGGTCTTTTTTAACACCTCTATCTGCACATAGTATATTTCAAGATGGGGGATTCAACAAAAAGGCAAGATTTAAAGAAAAATAAGAAATTGCCATTTGTGAACAACATATGACACAACTGATAATGGTGGACCACGTCAACTAAGTAGGTCGGAGTTCGATTCCTGTCAAGTTCTGTTGTTGGTGGGTTATTTATAAGTACTTTTGTAAGTGCTCATTGAGTCTAGAAGCTACCATAACCCTAGGATAAAACACCTTTGACCCTACATTTTTATGCTAAAAAAATGGGAAATTTGTTATATACACGACACATGAATTTATTAAGTTAATTAGTTAAACTAAGCAGCACATAAGATCCTATAATCGATAACCCTTGATAGGGGTGTCTAATGGGTGGATTTTGTGGCATTTTTGGACCGACCCACTCATCAAATTAGTGGATTAGGTTGGATCAAACTCGTGGGTCCGTTATACATTTAAAAAAGAATTCCTACTAAAATAATTGTTAAAATACAAAATTTAGAATTTGTTACACATAACACATCTTAATTAAAAACTTCATATGTTCTAAATAAACTAAAAAATTGACATATTACACAAATATAATAAGTCTTAAATAAGATAAATAAACATAACAAGTCTTACTAAGTTAATATAAGTCTGAAATAAACTAAAGTAAGTTAACAAATCCCAAAAATCATAAACAACAAATGACATTAGCCAACTGAAGTCATTATCATCACATATAGTAGTATATGAATTGATATAATCATTTATTTCATTCTCAATTTTCTCAACTTACTATTTATTATTCAAGCGATTTATTATATTTTCATCGCAATGGTCTGCTAAATAGTTCATAAGTTTCTCATTAATATTTTCTTGGTAATACTCTCAATGTGACTACAATGCCTATAATTAAACTTAATTGTCACTATATAAAAGTCAGAGTAAAACAACTTGAAATGTCACAATGGCTAAACAACTTTTATAAAAAAGAATAAATAAAAGTTACTTGAGAGGATTAAGTTTGTGCGAGTTGACACTTTCCAAACCCGTTACTCGACCTGTACCTTATGATTTAGAGTGTTTTTCAACCTGACCCAATATGCAAACTCAATTCAACCCACATTTTATGAGTTAGATTGGGTCAAAACTCATGAATTCACAAGTTTACTCAACACACTAGACACCTTTAATCTCTGAGCTGATAATTAATGTGTTTAAATGGTCAGTAATGGTTTTCAAACAAAGAGTCATCACACATGTTAATATTAGTTGCCATAACTAGTAAGGTGGACCGTCTTAATTAAGTTGGTCGGAGTTCAATTCCTGCTAGAGTCTGTTATTAGTGGATTATCTGTAAATATCTTTGTAAACGCTCGTTAAACATAGAAACTTATCCTGACCCTGAAATGAGCCAATCACCCTTAACTCTAAATTTTAACTCACAAAAAAAAAAAAACATAGTTACCTTGTAAAAGTATATAAGTACCTAGCTTAAGCACCAATGCTTACTTTGTTGAATGGTTATCCTTAGGTCATACGGATTGCTGACCATTTCATTAGATAAGAATCCGTTTATGCTCTATTATTATTAATATCTTTCATTAACTTCACTTTTTATAATTAAAAAAGTAATATTATTTACACATATACTTATACATTTCATTATAAATTAAACTATATTTGTGTTATTCTAAATTGTATAAACTATGGATACTCCTTAGATATAATAATATGCAAACCGTGTGTGCAACAATCCTTATCTATAATTAAATGGTAGTCAAACTAATCAATTAGATGTGCCAAAGAAAAAACTAGGCAATTGGGTACATAATCAAGTAAATCCCATAGATAAATATTAAAAAATTTGGCAATGGATTAAATAAATGTTGTATATTATTTTTTTATCATAATTTGGAATGCATAATAGCTATCTTTCTCTCACTTACCTTTTTTTATTTATTGACTCTGTCCACTTTTAATGAGATTTAGATCTGAAATCCCAAACGAATTTTATATTCATGCGGTGATTTCAATCAAAAGAACAAAAATCACATTGAGGTTGTTTAGAAAAATTGGAAAAAATAGATTATGTTGATAATTAATTATATGTATAATTAATTATTGTAAAAATTGATTATAATCAGAATCTATTTTTGTTTGGGTATATTTATTGAAAAATAATTTTAAAATAATCTATTTCGTTTGGATGATATAAAAAAATTATTTTTATATAATAAATTACGAAAAAAATATAAAATTATTTTATTTATAATATTTGATGGAGAGTCATTAAGATCGTTATAAGAAATGCTTCTCTCATTAAATTATAGTTAAAAAAATCCATCTAAAAATAAAAGTTTTTTTATAAAAACAGTCTATATTATGAATTTGTGTTAAAATAATTTTTTTATGAAAATAATTTTTTTATAAATTAATCTAGATATTCAAACATAACTGATTTTTTATAAAAAAAAATTTTTAAAAAATAGTTAAATAAAAAAGAATTAATCTTTTCAAAATAAATACATTATTGTGTTATTCAGTTTATTACTTTATTATTAATAAATGCTATTTATGCTCATAAATTGGTACATACATCAAATATGCCCTTTTGAATATGGGATGGTCACTTGTTAGGAGCTACGATGATATGAGATGGTGGCGAAAGTACGAGACTCAATGTTATTTAAAATCTAAACCTTAAAAAAATGTTTCTGTGATGGGTAAAAAGGGTCATCTTTTAGCACTACAAGCACTTTTTCATCGATCACCACAACCATCTCCCAAACATAGAACACAAAATAAACTGAGAACGTCTTCGTTTAAACCAGAACCTTAGCAAATTATATAGCTAACTCTAGCCTTGTTAAAAAAAAGATGATTTATAAAAAAAATAAAGTGGTTTTTTTTTGTTTGTTGAAAAAAATAGTATAATAGAAAAGATGAGACATTGAAGGCGCAGTTAAAAATAATAATAAAATATATAAAAAGAAGAAAAAGCTGAAAAAGGAACTTAAGATTGCTTGTACTTAGCAGAACATAAATAATTTAATCGATGCAGCTTTAATTTTAATGTGTGTTCTAATTAAAATTACATTCAGATGCATTCATCATAGAAGTATCCCAAAACCCCCAAAACCAAATTGGCTTTAGAGCTGCTAAGCCTCTTTCTACCTTGCTTTTTGCCCACAGATTAGCAAGATATAACTATATAAGAGTTTGATGATCCCTCCACCGTTGCACTGCACGTGAGAGAAATGAATTGGAGAGGTTGCAAATTTAGAATGCCTAGGAGTTTGTAACCTCAGTTTGTAAGGTACGGTCACTTGAGCCTTTGAGGATTATATTTCAGACCCAACAATCATGGGTGTCAGATCCAGCATGTCCATCACATGAGAGAGAGAGAGAGAGAGGGGAAATTTTGGGCTTTGGGAAAAGGAAGAGGTGGTGAAATTTCCTCATGGCTTTGCTGTTTAATTCTTGTCCTCAATTGTGCTTGTGTCAGAGTTGCTTATATTAATGTAGTTTTAAGCTTTTGTTCTTACTTGTAACAATGCATATGCAAGATGAGAGTGTTTCCCTCAGCCCAAAAATTCAGAAAGTTTGTAACCTTGCTAGTTTGTAATCTTGCCTTGTGGTCACAAATTAAGGGTCACTCTAAAATTATTTTTAGTAGCAGGAAACTAGCGGTACTGTTTAATATATAAGATCAGTTTATAGGAATTCCTCCTTTCATGATCAAGTCTCAACAATTTTAGTGGATAAGAAGTTTTTGTCATGGAGCTGCAATGACACGTGATAGGCCATGTGGTAGTGCAAGGGCAATCATAAACCTTTAGGTGGACTTTGCCAGTGTGAAATCCTTTTCTCAAGCTTTTGTATCTGTCTAAAAGGGCACCATTGCTTATCCCCACCTCTATCCTTTTCCCTGAACATACATGTTTGATTCTCCTATCTTCATCTTCCTTGAAATCATGACAAGCCAACACAAATTCAATCTTGAACACATTAACTTAACTCTTTCAATTTAGTACTTCATCATCAACTACAAAGCTAGAAAATGAAAATAGAGAGCAAGTGGCTAGTCTTGGGGAAAGAAAAAAACATTGAAACTGCAGGTGTACAGAAGATTAGAAATCAAACCACCCATGGCATTAAAAATTTTAGGCATTTAGTACTGAAAGTTAGTAATTTCCAAGAGGATAAAATGTCATGTGAGTAACTTGCAAGAGATGATGGTGGAACTTGGAATGTCTTCTTCATGTGAAGTAACCTCGAATTATATTAGTACGGATTAGATAATTGAAGCAAAATTTTGGGACACTAATCATGGGTGTCAGGAACATATGGATTGCTATAGTTCATCAATAAATATAGACATACCAATCTTTAGGCTTTCATGTCTTGTTCTTTGTCAAAAAAAAAAGCGAACAACTACATGGCACGCCTTTCTTTTGGTCCCATGCATGTCTCCTGGCCCTTAGATGAATAGTCAATCATGGATCACAGTCCCAACACATATATTGTACAACTAATAGTACATTCATGTGAAAGTTTTGAGCAGTTTATAATCAATGTATGGGCTTAAAAAACCGTATGTGACTTGTTTAAGATATGTAAATTCCTTAAAAACTCATCAAACCCATCTAGGCTTAGCTGTTGTGTTTATAACTTTATAAGATGTTCGGGTCCATCGATGGTCCATCAAGTCTTGGTGATTGGATGAGTAGAAAATCTCATCAATGACATAGATTATTTACTTGATGATCAAGTAATATGTTACATTAACCTTTTCCATTGACTCAGGTGGGGGAGGAGCAACTATGTGGCTCCGGTGACGACAAATGGCGGCACAGCACGAACGGCGACGCGATGATGGGAGTAGATCTAAGCGGTAGTCGCGAACTGATGTGTAGTGGCTCACAATTTACGATGGAAGAATGGTGGAGGACGACACAAATAAGGTGGGGGGGGAGCAACTGAGCGGCTCTGGCGACAACAAACGGTAGCGCGACACGAATGGAGATGTGATGGTGGGAGCAGATCTGGGCGGCGGTCGCAGACTAGTGCACAATGGTTTGCGATTCGCAATGGAAGAACAGAAGACGACACGAATTTGGTGGGGCGTGGAGTTGAGCGACCCGCCGACGACGGTGGATGATTGCGCGACGTGGTGGCGATGCGGATCTAGACGATTCTGGTCCAATTTAGACTCGGTGTGGCCCGGTGGCTTGCGAATGACAGTTTTGGTCCGGTTCCTATTTGGTGGTTCTCATGGTGGTTTGGGTGGAGGACGGCCGAGACTAGTGGTTCGTGACTGGTGGCGGAGTTGACAATTTTGTGACTAGAGGAGTTAATGGTCAGATGCAAGTGATGGTGGTCAAAAGAAAAGAAGAAAATAAACCTGCAATAATAAATTTTTAGTGTTTTCTCTAGTGCAACCAAAAAATAAATACCACCTGTCGCGACCGGGATTGCGGCGGGGAAACAGCAACTCGAATGCGTTTAGAAATATGACATTGAGAAAATGGAGTCGCCACCAATTTTATTTGAATTTGAAAAAATTGGAAAACCTTTCTTTGAAAATGGTCTTTAGAACCAGATTGGATTCGGGAGTCGGTTATGCTTAGGGAAGGGTGGAAACTTAATCTCACTGCACCCCTAACGCACCCGTCCTAAGACGGTATCTTAGATTAATTGTGCAAATTATTGACAATCCTTGAAAATATTTATTTTACCCCTTTTTTGCAAACATTGTAACTAAAAAGAGAAACCACAAAATTGTGAAAATTTAAATTTGGCTTGACAGAAATGAAATTCTGCTCCTACATATCCCCTGGTGCAATGGGGAACTCAAAGTTACGTAGTTCTTTATAAAATAAGTGTGGGTTGGTTGATTTTATTAAAATGATTTCAAAAATTTGAATTAACAAGCGTCGCGGCTCAATTATTCAAATTAAGGATTAAATAGGTGAAGCTCACGTCACGCTGTAGAGACGTCACCCATTGATTATCAAGTTTGTTACTGAAATTTTTATTTAAGATTGTAAATCATCAAGTTTGTCATGCCGTAACTCGATGTTTATAAAATATAAGGGTTAACAAGTCATCGCAACTCGGGTAACCCATTTTTATTCCTTTTAAAAAATTTTAATTATTTCTTTATTTTATTATTATTATTATTTTTTTTTAACTTCTTTACCCTTCTCCTTCTTATCAAAATGCATCATTATGGACAAGGCGGTCCACGTGATTCAACCTCACACACCCAAAAGACAATCACAATTCAATTTAAAGAGATAAAAATTGGAGAATTTGACAACACTAACAAAGACGCACTGGGGACGTTTGGGGAGGGGTTTGGACCCCGAGATTCGACGGTCGGGAGGCCGAATCGATGTTCGACGGTCGGGAATTGCCTCCGAAGGTCGAGAACTGTTTCGTGGTCCGACGGTCGAGAGCGGCCTCGAGGTTCGACGGTGGGAATTGCCTCGACGGTCGAGAACTGGTTCTCCGTGGTCCGACGGTCGAGAACCGGCCTCGAGGTTCGACGGTCGGTGGAAAAATGGATTTATTTGGGTTTGGAAGGTGAAGGTCGATGAGGGGAGTGTAGGCGGTGTGTTTCGACGGTCGAGTGAAGGGATGGATTCGACGCAATTTGGATGGGTTGTCGGTGAGGAGTTCGACGGTCGGTGAAGGGCGACCTAGGCGAGGTTCGACGGTCAAATTGGAGAATGTAGGTGTTTTTGCTTTTGGGGTCCGACGGTCGAATGTGATTGAGTTTAGTTGATGGTGTGAAGGTTTGGATGGCTCGTCGGTGAGAGGGTAGTAGCGGTGTGGTTCGACGGTCGGTTGAAAGGCGATGAATTCGACGGTCGAGTGAGGGGATGGAGTTTGGTTGATGGTGATGGAGGTTTGGATGGCTCGTCGGTGAGAGGAGTGGAGCCGGGGTTTTGAGTTCGACGGTTGTGAGGGGTAAGGTTTAGAGGTTTGGGAGATAGGTGATGTGGTTTGTGGAATCTCGACGGTCGGTTGGGAAGGATTTGGGGTTCGACGGTCGTGAGGAGGAAGGTTTGGAAGTTTGGGAGATAGGTGATGTCACGTAATGGATGGTTGGAGGATGGTGGTGGGGATTCGACGGTCGGTGAAAGTCGCAATGGTAAGGTTCGACGGTCGAATGAGGAGAGGGAATCAGGAGTTCGACGGTCGGTTGGTTGAAGGGAAGGGTCTTACCTGCGGGATTTCGACGGTCGGTGAGGGTGTCGGAGAGATGGTCGGTGAGATGATGGTAATCGTACGGTCCGACGGTCGGATGAGAGAATGGATTCGACGCGTCGGTTTCTGTTCTTGGGTGGTTCAGACGGTCGGATGAGAGGACGGATTCGACGGTCGGTTTTGGTTCTTGGGTGGTTCGACGGTCGAATAGGATGGAGTTTGGGGGTCCGACGGTCGGTTGGTGGGGAGATGAAAAAGTTATGAAGGTTGGAGCGTATGGTCACGGTTAAGGGCGGCCTGACAAGTGATTCTCGGGTTTTTTTGGTGGCTATAGTGGAAAATGGTTGATGAAGAGGGAGGTTTGTGGTTTTATTCGGTTGGAAAAAAAGATGGTTACGGAGTTTAGGTGGTTGTGGTGATGGAAGGTTTGTCTTTGTATGGTGGTCACGTTGGAGGGTGAGAGCTTGGTGAAGGTGCTGCCATGGTGGTTACGTGAATGGTGGAGGGGTGAGGAGGAGCTTGGTTTGTGATGAGGAGGGAGAAGGATGGATGCTGCTGGTTACATGGTGGTTGGTTTTTGAAAGTTTAATATCAGCCTCCGATGGAGAGATCCCCCCTAAGGTCTTGAAGTTGGTCCTCTCTTATTAGTTGCTAGCAGCCAGGTGATAATGGAGTGGGTGAATCAGTGAGGGAGTAGGTGCAATTAGTGAGGGAATCTGTTTGTTCAGTAGTGCAAGTGGGAAACTAAATGGGGAGCAAAAACTGTGCACTGTGGAAAAAGAGAATGGGAGGCAAAAGTGCTTGTCCTGTGCAAGTGATCTTTGCATGGCTAAAGAAAAAATGATTTTTATCCCAACGAAAACAAATCTTTTTTTATTATTTTTTATTATTTTATTTTTTTTATTATTTTATTTTTTATTTTTACTTTTTTTTTATTTTTCATTTTCTATTATATTTTGGGCTTATGTATTTGGGTTAAAAAGATGGGTAAAAAAAAAAGATAACAAGAATCTTTTTTTTTTTTTTTTTTTTTTTTCTTTTTTTGTTTCTTTTTTTATTATTTTTTCTTTTAGTCCCATTAAAATTGGGTGTTCATTAGTTGCCCTTTTTTTACTTGTTTCTTATTAGATAAAAAAGAAGCGTGGTTTTTCATTTTATCGTCGTAAAAACAGTAAAGACATGAACTCCAATTTTGTTTGATAATGCAAAATAAAACAAGAACAATAAAGTGCACGGAGGATGACGGTGGCTTGGCCTGAATTTGAAAAACGAGGGCTTGGCCTAATTTAAAAGACAAGGGGGCTTGGCCCTAATTTAAAAAAGATAGTGGGCTTGGCCCAAAATTTAAAAGACAGATGGGCTTGGCGAAAATTTGAAAGACAATGGGCTTGACCCTTTTAAGAGACAGTGGGCTTGCAGCCTAATTTGAAAGACAGTGGACTTGGCGAAATTTAAAAAAAAAGACATGGGCTTGCTCAAAATTTAAAAGACAAGGGGCTTGGCCTAGAATTTAAGGACAATGGGCTTGGCCTGCAATTTAAAACAATGGCTTTGGCCTGAAATTTAAAACGATGGGCTTGGCTTGAATTTAAAAAAGACATGGGCTTGACCCAAAATTTAAAACATGGGCTTGGCTAATTTAAAGGACAATGGGCTTGGCCTGAATTTAAAAGACATTGGGCTTGACCCAGAATTTAAAACGATGGGCTTGGCTAAATTTAAAAAAGACAGTGGGCTTGGCCCAAAATTTAAAAGACAATGGGTTTGGCCCGAGAATTTAAAAACAAGTGGCTTGGCTTGAATTTGAAGGACAGATGGGCTTGGCGGAATTTAAAAAAGACAATGGGCTTGGCCTAATTTAAAAAAGACAGTGGGCTTGGCCTGCAATTTGAAAAACAATGGGCTTGGCCCTAATTTAAAAGACAATGGGCTTGGCGAAATTTAAAAAAGATGGAAGCTTGGCCCAAAATTTAAAAGACAATGGGCTTGGCCTGAAATTTAAAACGACAATGGCTTGGCCCCGAGATTTGAAGGACAAGGGCTTGGCGGGAATTTAAAAAGACAAGTGTGGCCTGAATTTAAAGACAATGGGCTTGGCCCAAAATTTAAAAGACAATGGGCTTGGCCCAGAATTTAAAAGACAATGGGATAAGCATCTTGATCAAAAAGATTTTTTTTTTCTCATTTTCTTTTCTTTGTTTTTCCTTTGCTTTTCTCTCTTTTTCTCTTTTTTTTTGTTTTCTTTTTCTTCTTTTTTTCTTTTTTTTTTTCAATTTTAAAAGACAATGGGCAACTGCGTCCCGGAATTTTAAAAGACAATGGGCAACTAAGTCCCGAAAATTTAAAAACAATGGGCAATTGAGTCCCGAAATTTAAATGACAATGGGCCACTGAGTCCCGGAATTTTAAAAGACAATGGGCAACTGAGTCCCAGAAAACAAGATTTTTCTTCTCTTCTTTTTTTTTTTTTTACTTTCAACTCTCCTTTCAAGAAATGGGATGAACCGTTGCTTGACTGATTCCTTGAGAGAAAATTTTGCCCCAGTGTTTAACCTTGTTTCTCATTTAGTTGATTCCCCGCAATATTGCTTGATAACTCGGTCCTTGTCTGCGTTGCTACTTCCTTCAACACAGCTTCTCCTTAATCCTTCAAAAATTTTTTTTTTTTTTTGCCCCAAGATGCCAACTAAATGCAAACAAAACGCCCTGTAGGTGATCACACGCAATTCAAAATTGCCCCCATTTGGTGCACCCTTCAAGGTGTTTCTGTGCCAACTTCCTCCGAGATTTTGCCCATTCATTTGCCCTAACTTTTGTTTAGACCGACCCTTCAGTTTTCGGACTAACGGGCTCTTTTTTCATTTTATTTGTTTTTTTTTTTTTAACTTTTGTTTTGGCAGCCCTTTCGGGTTTTCAACCTAACGAGCTTTTTTTTTTTTTCTTTTCTTTTCCTTTTTTTTGTTTTTCTTTTGTTTTTATTTTTTTGCTCGGGTATCTCCTCTTCCATCAATTGGGATTTCCAAGATCTCTTCGATCTGAATTGGTCAATAAGCAATTACCATTAGATGGTCAAATCATGGTGTTGTACTCATGGTCACTTTACCTGAAGCATTATGTCACAAACACTCATGAATTCAAAAAGTACAACAGGAAAGAAACGAACACTTCCAGATTGTTCTTAGAAGTTTGACTACAGAAAGGATATTATTTACAACGGTTAAAGACACAAGAAATAAAATCAAAAGATTTTTTTTTTTTCGCTTGAGTTAAGATTCGACAACTGGACATCATTAATTATCAAACACCCCCCACACTTACTCTTTTGCACGTCCTTGGGAAAAACAGAAAAAAAACTGACTCAAAAGTTAAACATTCTAAAAGACTCAATTTCTAATAATATTTAAGAATGAAGATCAATTAATAATTCAAGTAATCAAACATTCATGAGGCAACATATCTTCACATCTCAAATCAACAAGCAAGGATACTTCAATTGAAAAACATGAGTAAAGAATGATAGATCCTCACAGAATTTACTCTCAATCTCTCAAGTGTTTAAAAGGTAGGTATTTCACTCAATTCAACCCATGAAAATTGCACTACCACAAGCTTGCTTATCTTCTACTTCTCCACTACTCAAAACACATGCACACGCAAATCATGAGGACTTTATTCAAGGTTGTAGTGAGGTCAGGGTAAAGGTAGAAGTAATATGGATATGTCAAGTTAAATACCGAGAGAATAGAAGAGCATTATGATACGCTAGAGTGGAGAAGATGTTTGAGAACATTCATCTAACTTTCCCACGATTTTCTTAGTTTTTTCTCATACGAACAATGACCAATATCTAACTAATGTTTTGTTAAAGATCAATTGGTAGATTGAATTCCTTTAGGCTTGAACATTCTCCTTCTATTCCTGTTATTTCCAATCATCCACCCTCATTCTAGGTATGAATATATCACATGGTGCATTCTTTTGATTGTAGCAATAATCAGCTCCTTTTTTTTTTTTATAGAAACATATTTTTTTTCTTTTTTTTTCTTTTTCTTTTTTTTATATAACCAATCTGCACATGCACCCCCGCACTTGTTCAAGAACTCATCAAATAACAAAGTCAATGCTCTCTTATTCCCTAAGGTTGGGTTAGAACATGGTTTTTCATTTAAGGCACGTAATGAGTTAGAAACAAAGAATGGTCAAATAAGCTCAAAGGGGTTAAGCAAAGGAAAATATGCAAGGTTGACTATTTGGCTAAACTGGCTAAGAAAGAGGGCCTCAATCATGTTCATGCATGCAAGTGAAACGTAGCCTCAAAAAGAATCAAAGCAAGTTCTAGAGTGATCATTATCATGAGTGAAAATCACACAAGAAAGAAGAGAATGACATAAATGTTGAATCCATCCATTAGGCTCAAGATCTCACAAGATATAGTTCTATCATTCTCAGTCCACCAATTCAACATCCATAACCAAACATATGATTTTTAAGAAAGAAGACAATTTACTCAATCATGTAAATTTTCCTGAATTTCAATTGCTACTTCCACACAAACTAGTTATCTACCCCAACTAAAATGCGTCTCAAAAGTAAAATTTACTCCCTACTCTGCCATCCTTAACTGGTTTAGAAAATTACTGACAAACATATAAACATATTAATACATGCACACACCTTTTTTTGTTTTTTTTTTGTTTGTTTTTTTTGTTTTTTTTTTTTATATTTAGGCACACAACGATCCTTCCCCCAACCAGATCATAACATTGTCCTCAATGTGAAAGAGAGATATAGAAAAAGAGCAAAACAACCCGATAAGAAGTGAATCAACGCCCAATGAGAAAAGACGCACAATACACACACCTTTTTTGTTTTTGTTGTTTTTTTTTTTGTTTGTTTTTTTATATATTTAGGCACACAACGATCCTTCCCCCAACCAGATCATAACATTGTCCTCAATGTGAGAGAGATATAGAAAAGAGCAAAACAACTGATAAGAAAGTGAATCAACGCCTTGAGAAACGAAGCACACAATCAGTCTTTGCATCGGACCACGATAAGTTAATAGAACTTTAGTACTTCCACAATTTAATACTAATTACTACCCTACTACTCCTTACTCTGCCACCAATTGAGATGCGTCTCAAGATAAAAAATACTCCTTACTCTGCCATCTCTATTTACTTTTGTTGTTAATTGATGACAAACACAACAAACATATTAACAAACACACTTTTTGAAATTTTTTTTTGGTTTTTTGTTTTGTTTTTTTTTTGTTTTTTTTTGTTTTTTTTTTGTTTTTTTTTTTACACAACCATCCTTCCCCCCAACCAGATCATAACATTGTCCCTGATGTTAAAATATAGACGAGTAAAGGATAGAATTACCTGTTGGAGAAAGCGGACACAAATTTAAACAGAAACAAAGTACAATAAAATCAAACCGATTAAAGAGAAAGTGTCAGATCTGGCTTGCTTTTCTTGTTACTTCCTTTTCTTCCTATTGACCAATCTATTCGAGCCAATACCTTATCGGTACATACTCAAAAGCTTCCAATTTATCCATGAGCATCAATAGTGGAGGCGAGAGATAAGAAGTTGTCTTCTTAGAAGGAGTGATAAATTTACGTTCCACAAACTTTGTCAAGAAAAAATAACAAAAGGTCAAAGAAATTATTAACATTCAACAAACCAATGGGTTTATGGTGGATGTTCGATTCACAAGAGACAATTTGAAAAATTTCTTCCAAAGTACCAAAACCACCTGGTAAGACAAGAAATGCATCGAATTGTCAATCATTATTTTCATGCGTCCATGCATGGATGTTACACAATTTCTTCTCCAACTGTCTTGCCGGTGATGTTACTTTCGGCTAAAGGTTTAGGAATAACACCTAAAACCATGCCTCCTATAAGAGTAGCAAGTGAAACAAATTTCCCCATTAACCCACGACAACCTCCCCATATACAAGATGAATATTCCTCGCGGCAAGTGCTCGACCAAGAGTGCTAGGCTGCGTTTACAACTCTAATCCCTTCCCATAACTCGACCCACAAAAAACACGGACATTTTTGAGGTTACGAATAGCGAGCCCCATTCTATACCCTTCTTCTCTTTGAGTGTTTCGAGTTGAAGATGAAGGAGAAAATGGAGTGTTTAAATAAGAAAAAGAAGTGGAAAGGGAAATAATTGCACCTAGAAGGGTAGGTCGTACTTTGTTGTCAGAAAAGGTTGAATTTAAGAAACATAAAATCTTTTTTTTTTTTTTTTTTTTTTAACTTTTTTTTTTCAAGAAAATCATCAGGGTAAAGAAGTCTAGAAACCCCCGAAGGATCCCATCCAAAAGATCGTCTGTCCAAAACCAAAATTCAACAAAATCATACAAAGATAAAAAATGATTACATACCTTTATGTACAGGTTTCATGGCAGATCTTTATCTTTGCGTCATGAGTGCAAGAATACCAAGACAATCACCAATGTGGGCATTCTTCTCCCTCCCGCTTGTGGGATATTTTGGATTGAGCTACGACGCCACTAATTAAAGTGTATAAATCTGACAGCTACCACCAACGACCACAGCCAGTGAGAGGTCGCTGAAGAGCCCATGGCATTAAATCACAGGATTCAGCTCAGAGGCATTGTCACGCGAGAATGCAAACACGAGACGCTTCTTTCTGTCCATCAACAAGCAGAGCCTTTGGTTAAAACCTGGGAATGCTTGCGCGGCTCTCTGCAGAGCATGGCACACGAACCTTATTTACCGACCGGCGTGCGAAGGTCCACCCGAGTCAATGACGGTCTGCCCACTCTCCACCGGGGGCTCCTAATCTAATTAAAGACCAAGTACAACCGAAGTTTCGCCCTTTTTTTAGTTTTCTTTTTTTTTTTTTTTTTCTTTTTTTTCTTTTGAAAGATAATATATACATGTTGTTGTGATTGTGGCTCACATCTTCCTCTGGTTTCACGTCCAGAAACGGCTTAAACGCCTTCTATGAGTCGAGGATAAGCTTCCCATCCAATTTTCTTATAAATTGGCAAACAGTCTTTTTGAGTCGATTCCCAAAATCGTAACGCTCTTGTTCGTCCTTGAAGAGATTCCACAAACTAAGAAGTTCACGCCGCACAACTCCACAAGAATGCGTCTCAAGAGTCAATAAGACATTATCTAATGACTCCTTACTCACCATTCTTGATGAAGAATATTTTATCTTCTCTTTATAGAAACCATCCCCAAAGAGCGACATCGCATGTTACAATTCCATCGTGCACACTTGTAACAAACTTTCATTCTTTTTGCTCTTCTCCTCTTTGAAATAGAACTTTTACCGAGACCGGGCATGTATGGGACAAATGAATCGAAGATTCACCTAAACGAACCTTTGCTTCGATTATCCAAATAGTATATCTTCTCGGGATGCCCTTATACATTAACAATCTCGGTCTTTCACACCTAGCTTCATAGACTTTTGTCGAGCATTTAGAGGAAGAGAAGGAAAATATTTTCTTAGATTTGAGAGAATGACCTCCATTTTGAAAGGAGAAGAAATCATTTATTATGGGAAACGAAAAACAAACCGACTTGAGAGTCACGGAGTACCGTTATCCGCCATTTAACCGGCAACACAGAGAACTCAACAACTTGATGTTCCAGAAATGGTTGAGTCTTGGTCCATTAACTTTAAGCGTATTACCATTCTTAGGATTCTCAATGTCTATGGCCCTATAAGATACACGTGTTTGACAACAAAAGAACCGCGCCTCCTAGATCTCAATTTTCTAAGGAGTAGGTGCGGATGAGAATCTTAAAGCAAAACTTTATTGACCAATTTCCTCAACTTTTGCAAAAGGTGTAACAGACCTTGAATAAAGAAGGCCAATAAAATCCATACTGCAAGATTCTCGCAGTTGTTGCCTCCACATGCTTCCGATAAAATTTAATGGCACTACCTACCTCATTGTCGGGTACACAGCTGTCTCTTTTTTTTTTTTTTCATAATGCGGATGGAGAAGGTTCATCACCTCCATTCTTGCATTCTGTGGAAGTTCTTGAAACTGTTTGAGGCGGTGTCTTCTTTCCTTAGTCGCGCAATAGTTGTCGAACACGGTAACACTATACAAGGAATGTCATGCATAAAATGGGATGAATGAAATGAAAACATTTTCTTTTCAAATGCATGGAATGAAATGCATGATTTATTATTATTTTTTTTATATATATATTCTTAGAATGCTAAAGATGCCATGCATGAAATTTTTTTTTGAAAATGCCTGATTTATTTTTTATTATTTTTTAAATGCTAAGGATGGCATGAAAATGCATGATTTTTTTTTTTTTATTTTTATTTTTTAAGAATGAATGCTAGGAATGCATGATTTTCTTTATACAATGTCATGAAAATGTAAGTTTTTTTTTTTTTAAGATTATAAAAATGCAAGATGATTTTTTTATTATTTTTTTTAAGAATGGATGGCATGAGGAAAGAAGAAGTACGCTCCCTTTGTGTCCTAATGAGGTTGCCTTAAACTTGGGAATTCCATCCTAAGGATCTAAGAGCCTTTCTGGTTCGTGATAACTTCCATAGGGTGGCTCTTCTATTTTAGAGGTCTCTAGAGCCAAGTCCTATTTCAGAATGTTGACCACGAAATAGTGGGTAAACCAACTAGGTGTGGGACATTCATGAAAAAGGCGCACTCTAGATGAGGTTTTCGCGATAACCAAATAGGAAGTACATCCAAAATGGCTACCACTACGCAACCTCTACTTAACTTAAGCTTCACTCAGACCCGGGTATAAGGCCCCACTCGATTGTGTGTGCTTTATGTGTAGGTACAGTGGGTGCTGGGAGCGTACAAACCTTTACAATCCTAATAGACTACCCACATCCTGCAAAACAAAGCAAATACAGAACAAATTCCAAAAATTTTCTACCCTAAGGTTCAGATAGTACAACAATTAACACTAAAAATCATATATATAAAAATCATCAAATAATAATAATAAGGGGTAAAATAAACACCTAAAGATCACCAAAAATCTTGCATAACTAACTTTTACAGGCTTGACTCTCAAGCATCCCCAGTGGAGTCGCCATCTGTCGCGACCGGGATCGCGGCGGGGAAACAGCAACTCGAATGCGTTTAGAAATATGACATTGAGAAAATGGAGTCGCCACCAATTTTATTTGAATTTGGAAAAATTGGAAAACCTTTCTTTGAAAATGGTCTTTAGAACCGTTGGATTCGAGTCGGTTATGCTTGGGAAGGGTGGAAACTTAATCCCACCGCACCCCTAACGCACCCGTCCTAAGACGGTACCTTAGATTAATTGTGCAAATTATTGACAATCCTTGAAAATATTTATTTTACCCCTTTTTTGCAAACATTGTAACTAAAAAGAGAAACCACAAAATTGTGAAAATTTAAATTTGGCTTGACAGAAATGAAATTATGCTCCTACGTATCCCCTGGTGCAATGGGGAACTCAAAGTTACGTAGTTCTTTATAAAATAAGTGTGGGTTGGTTGATTTTATTAAAATGATTTCAAAAATTTGAATTAACAAGCCGTCGCGGCTCAGTTATTCAAATTAAGGATTAAATAGGTGAAGCTCGCGTCACGCTAGAGACGTCACCCATTGATTATCAAGTTTGTTACGAAATTTTTATTTAAGATTGTAAATCATCAAGCTGTCGCAACTCAGGTAACCCATTTTTATTCCTTTTTAAAAAATTTTAATTATTTCTTTATTTTATTATTATTATTATTTTTTTTAACTTCTTTACCCTTCTCCCTTCTTATCAAAATGCATCATTATGGACAGCAGTCCACGTGATTCAACCTCACACACCCAAAAGACAATCACAATTCAATTTAAAGAGATAAAAAAATTGGAGAATTTGACAACACTAACAGCACGCACCAGGGGACGTTTGGGGAGGGTTTGGACCACGAGATTCGACGGTCGGGAGGCCGAATTCGATGTTCGACGGTCGGAATTGCCTCTCGAAGGTCGAGAACTGGTTTACGTGGTCCGACGGTCGAGAGCGGCCTCGAGGTTCGACGGTCGGGAATTGCCTCGACGGTCGAGAACCGGTTCCCGTGGTCCGACGGTCGAGAACGGCCTCGAGGTTCGACGGTCGGTGGAAAAATGGATTTATTTGGGTTTGGAATGTGAAGGTCGATGAGGGGAGTGTAGGCGGTGTGTTTCGACGGTCGAGTGAAGGGATGGATTCGACGAGTTGGATGGGTTGTCGGTGAGGAGTTCGACGGTCGGTGAAGGGCGACCTGGCGAGGTTCGACGGTCAAATTGGAGAATGTAGGTGTTTTTGCTTTTGGGGTCCGACGGTCGAATGTGATGGAGTTTAGTTGATGGTGTGAAGGTTTGGATGGCTCGTCGGTGAGAGGGTAGTAGGCGGTGTGGTTCGACGGTCGGTTGAAAGGCTGATGGATTCGACGGTCGAGTGAGGGGATGGAGTTTGGTTGATGGTGATGGAGGTTTGGATGGCTCGTCGGTGAGAGGAGTGGAGCTGGGGTTTTGAGTTCGACGGTTGTGAGGGGTAAGGTTTAGAGGTTTGGGAGATAGGTGATGTGGTTTGTGGAATCTCGACGGTCGGTTGGGAAGGATTTGGGGTTCGACGGTCGTGAGGAGGAAGGTTTGGAAGTTTGGGAGATAGGTGATGTCACGTAATGGATGGTTGGAGGGTGGTGGTGGGGATTCGACGGTCGGTGAAAGTCGCAATGGTATGGTTCGACGGTCGAATGAGGAGAGGAATCGGGAGTTCGACGGTCGGTTGGTTGAAGGAAGGGTCTTACCTCCGGGGTTTCGACGGTCGGTGAGGGTGTCGGAGAGATGGTCGGTGAGATGATGGTAATCGTACGGTCCGACGGTCGGATGAGAGAATGGATCCGACGCGTCCGGTTTCTGTTCTTGGGTGGTTCGTGTAGTCGACGGTCGGATGAGAGGACGGATTCGACGGTCGGTTTGGTTCTTGGGTGGTTCGACGGTCGAATAGGATGGAGTTTGGGGGGTCCGACGGTCGGTTGGTGGGGAGATGAAAAGTTATGAAGGTTGGAGCGTATGGTCACGCTTCTCCGGGCCAAGTGATTCTCGGGTTTTTTGGTGGCTATAGTGGAAAATGGTTGATGAAGAGGGAGGTTTGTGGTTTTATTCGGTTGGAAAAAAAGATGGTTACGGGAGTTTAGGTGGTTGTGGTGATGGGAGGTTCTTTGTATGGTGGTCACGTTGGAGGGTGAGAGCTTGGTGAAGGTGCTGCCATGGTGGTTACGTGAATGGTGGAGGGGTGAGGAGGAGCTTGGTTTGTGATGAGGAGGGAGAAGGATGGATGCTGCTGGTTACATGGTGGTTGGTTTTGAAAGTTTAATATCAGCCTCCGATGGAGAGATCCCCCTAAGGTCTTGAAGTTGGTCCTCTCTTATTAGTTGCTAGCGACCAGGTGATAATGGAGTGGGTGAATCGGTGAGGGAGTAGGTGCAATTAGTGAGGGAATCTGTTTGTTCAAGTAGTGCAGTGGGAAACTAAATGAGGAGCAAAAAATGTACCTTGTGAAAGAGAATGGGAGGCAAAAGTGCTTGTCCCCTGCTTTAGCATGGTGATCTTTGCATGGCTAAAGAAAAAATGATTTTTATCCCAACGAAAACAAATCTTTTTTATTATTATTTTTTATTATTTTCTTTTTTTTTATTATTTTTTTATTATTATTTTTTTACTTTTTTTTTATTTTTCATTTTCTATTATATTTTGGGCTTATGTATTTGGGTTAAAAGATGGGTAAAAAAAAAGATAACAAGAATCTTTTTTTTCTTTTTTTTTGATTTTTTTATTTTTCTCTTTTTTGTTTCTTTTTTATTATTTTTTCTTTTAATCCGATCAAAATTGGGTGTTCACACCACCAATGACATTCCATAATTTCTTAATGCTATTTTAACATATAAACATATAAGTTAAAGTCAACAATACATGTCGTAAGGGTATTTTGTAAATTTTTATTTGTTAAACTCCTCTTAAGAATTATTTTGTAAATTTGTAAAAAATAAAGCATATTACAAGATCTTAATGTCCATTTTTTTTAGTTGAATGTTTATTTCTCTTTTAATATGACCATGATATACGAAAAACTCAAGTAAAACAATGAAGAGCATGATTAGAAAAAATAATTTTTTTATAATTTATTTTATGAAAAAATTCTTTTTAATAGATTGTAAGATATTTGGATAAAATAGTTAAAATTGATTATAATGTAAAGATTATTAATTTTACATTAGAAGTTATTTATAATCAAAAGTTATTATTTTAAACATTTTGATTATAATTAAGATTTGAGATGTTTGTTGAATTATACAATTTGAGATGTTTACTTTGACTTTATTATGAAAAATGATTATTTATATAATTTAAACAAAAAATATTATTTTAAATTTTTTTATTAATATATTTAAATATAAAATTATTTTTATTATAATTATTTTTTAATAATTAATTATACATATAATTAATTATTAAAATATTTTTTAATTAATCTAAACACACTTTTATTCTCATAATTATTGTGATATACATGGTTGTACTATTACATAATAAAAAATTAATTTTTTTAATAAATATCTTAAAATTACTTATTAAAAAATTTAAAATAAATAATAAATAAAAATTATAATTTATTAAATTATTAATATATTAAATATTATATCTTTTATTTAATTTTTTATACATTTAATTTTTTAATGAGTATTGGTAGATTATATGTTAAAAAATTTCACTTACAACGTGATAATCTTGTAGTGGGTGCTTAGTGCCCATTGGAGTTTGAGAGAGTAAGTGAACAACTTTATATGTTATAAATTTGCAAAACAACTCTTAAAGAAAGTTTAGCAAATAAAACTTAATTGAAGTTCTTTCAATTAGGAGTTTAAGGTTTTTTCATTTCCAAGATTAGAAAAATAGAATAATTGGGTGAGTATATTAGAAAAATTATATTTATTTTTAAATTATAATTACATATAGAGATAATATATTTTATTTTTTACAAATTTACAAAACAATTTTAAGCAAGTTTAGCAAATATAAATTTATAAAATATCCTTATGACATGAATTGATGACTTTGATTTATATACTTATGTATTAAAATAATATTAAAAAATTATGAAATGTCACTGATAATATTTACTTTTTAATTACGCCACAACAACTACCTAAATTTTTACCTAGTTTGGAAGTTCTTTAAGTACATCTTAAAATACATTTTGATTTTGTGTCAAAACAAGTATAAGCCACATGCCAATTATAATTGTGAAGTAGCTGGATGACCTTTACTGTCTGCTGAAATTAGGGCCATTCTACATAGGATTCTTGGACTGGCAAACAATTGATGGGGCTGATTAGTTTTCTTCAAGGAAGGTCTCAGTTGTCCTGTTGTGTTCTGTGTGTTCAGTCATTTAGTCATTGTTTTTATCCTCAACTAGATTTGTTTACATGCTTTGAATCTATGTCGCTGTTCTTGTTCTCATAGAGATGCTATCCTCTATATTTATTTTGGGTTAAAATACGAGAGTATAATATAAATAGTATAGAGTAAAAAGTGGCAGATCAATGAGGAAATTGTGTCAGGGCACAGCTATCATTGATCCTTGTTATATGGAATTGGGATAGCCCACTTCTGTCTCTCTCTATCTCTATTTCTCCTCATTCATTGTCACACTTTCCCTTCACCCCTTTGGTTTTGAATAGAAAGTTGAGGGAATTGAGAAACTGCAATGGCACGTGATACCCATTAGGAATGAAGAGAAATTATCATAGTACTGGTAAATGCAGCATAGACCAGAAAGAAGGAAAAAATTAAATAAATAAATAAATACATGAAAAGGACTTCCTGTGACTGGAATTATTCCACCAAGCACTTCGAAAGAAGAAAATTCATGTACATTCAAAATGGTCTGAAGATTCTTTCCCCTATGGTGATTTGATTGACTCGTATTAATGTCATGTGTGATTTTTACAGGAAGCTTTGATAAGGTTCCTAACAAGACTATTCAAGCTGTTCATTATTGTTACACTGAAAGACAAATCATCGGAATTAAAAATTAAAAATATGCTAGTTTGAACATATAATTTGCTTAGCAATATTTTAATATAACTTGTTTTCTAATGGACAAAAGTCATTTTCTACCCTGTTTGTTCAATTTTATGAATGCATTATTTGTAAAAAGGACTAGTTCATCCCAAAAATTTAAATTATTATATAAAACTCAGATAAAAAAAATTGATACCATATCAAAAATCAGTTAAAATTGTTAATTCTATTTTATTTTAAAATAATAATTTAAAGAAAATAAAAAGTAAGGAATGACAAGTTGATTTTCTCAACTTCTTTTGATCATGTAAAGTTACTATATTCTTTAGTCATTACTTCTTCCTTATTTTTAGGACATTTAAATGTTATGTACAAATAACAATCTTCATCTCCAAACTCTTAAAAGATTACAAAAAAGAAAGAAAAAAAATATAATGAATGTACGGCACAATCATTTTCATCCAAACTCAATAATAACTGCTGCTTAATTGGTTGCCGACTATTACACCATGTGCCAAGTTAGTCATTTTGTACTTAGTACTTCCATTTATCACTCTGTACATCATTTTTCTATACATACACACATATAAATTAGAAAAATATTATTATAGAGGATAAAATAAATAAATAAATATTACAACTATATATATAGATATATTATTATTTGTCATTGACTAAGATATTTTTATAAGATATGAAATTAAGTAGTAAGATATTATTACGATTTCGAAATCTTTTTAACAATTGTCTCTTAATTATAACAGTGTTCGAAGATTTAATCTCATAATAATATTATATTTTATTATTTTTTATAAAGTGAAGGTTTGAGTAAAATAGGTTTAATTTTTTATTTAAAGAAACTATTTATTGTTACCACCAAATATCTTGAAGCAAACAGATAGTTGAATTTATTGCTAGTTTTGAAAAACATAATTGAATCAGTTTTATTAACACAAAAAAAAAATTGTAACAAAAATAAATAAATACCTTACCAACAACCAATTAATATCAACTTAGAAAATAGGCCTGAGTGAATATCGACTCCTCCAATACCAACAAAGCTCCAACCTCAGGTGACTCTGTGCTCCGTTGGATCGTGCAATATGATGAAAATTGAAAAATAAATTATTCTCAAGCATGTTTTCGAACATAGTGGCATAGAATTATTGATTTTGATTCCTTATTTTCAAACCTAATATATTCCATAATGACTGTTCCTTCTTTGTGACAAATCCCATTTTTTCAAAATTTAGGCTGTTGCTTATAGTGCTGTCTGAATCACAGTCCATATCATGAGATCACTCAAACCACCATATATGATTCATAATTAACACAATAATCACAGGACACTGTAATGATTAACATAATTATTATATCTCTGTCCTCTTTTTTCTTATTCTTCATCTTCTTCTTCTTCTTTTTTCCTCTAAATTTTAAATTCTCAAAGGTAATAAAAAATTACTGAATAAAGTATCCAACAAACTCTTTTTTAGAAGGGGGTCAAAGATGCTGTTGTGCTAGTAATGTCATTATTTTGTTTATGATTTTATGTTGATTACAGTAGGACTACTTTTTTCTTTCCTCTTTGTTTCTTTCCTATTGTTATGGTAAAGTTCTTTGCTAAATTTAGAAATCCAAATTATGAACTCAATCTTAATCCGACTTCATTGTTTGCCTAAGTGACATAAAGTAAGGTAACTCACAATATTTTTTTTCTTTAACAAATAAACACATGATGCTGATGCGAGTTCAAATGATTTTATCATTTTTTTTTACTAAATTCAAATACAACCATACAATCATATCAGTAATTTATGCATAATTGTAAAGAAAAAAAATGTGCAGATAAAATTATTCATTCTAAGTGGGGAGCGCTATGCCTCAAATTTTTTTCTTTTATGTCAAATCTGATAAATATAGCTTTATATAATTTTACTTAAACAACTATGTGAACAATATTATTCCTCTTATCAAAATAAATGTTTGATCTTTGGCTGTTCATAGGCCATAGGTTTAAGGCTAGCAAGTAGCAAATGTGTCAGCTTCACATCACCAGGAGGCAGGTTCACCATTTGTTTTAACCTATTGGAACAGAAAAAGTAGAGGCTTCATGGGCCACATGGGTCCCTCTGTACCCTGATTCGTTGAAAAGCTTTCCAGAAATAGGACAGTGGCCCAGCATGATTGACTTTTGATGGGCCAATAATGGGTCCATAGGCCCATACTGCCACTACTTATTACGACTCTTGGGAAGTACTCTGAAATTCTCACCATTCATTGGATGAAATTGAATGATACCCAAATTGCTTAATGTCATATAAGCTGCTTTTAACATAGTAATAATAATAAGAAGAACAAGCTTGACTTCAAAGAAAGGTGACACCCCCTTTCTATTGGGAAAAAGAATAAGAAAAATAATTCTCAAGATCAGGTCTCCTCCAAGGCACACCCCAACATATAATGGGGTCCAATCCCTTTTACTTTAGGTACAACCATGCTTTCTGTTAATAATATTCATTCATCAATATTATTTGCCACTTCTTATTTGGTTTTTACCTTTCAAACTTGGAGGGGCTAGTAACATCTGCAAACCAAACAACAAGAAGTTCCTATCATCTCTGCTAATGGCTCCAACTTACAGTAAACAAAAATTACTGCAGGGAATTTTCTGTGTTGATTGATGGGGAATATCAATTTGGCTAGTTTTCTAAAACATAACGATTGATGCAAATTTATTAAATGAAAAAAAAATGTTGAATGTTATAATGTGTGCAAAATTTTGGAATCGAATTTTGTTTTTATTAAAGAAAAAAAAAGTAGAAAAATGGGAAAGTGACATCTGATGAACCTGGAATAAAAAGAATGGAATAGCATCTACGTTGAAGATCCATCGCAAATGTTTTATCAGTGTAACATATTAAGTTGAACAGCATTGTTTGCTTGAGAGTGAGGGAGAATGGATTGGAATTTAATGAAAGCAAATTTAGATACGTAGAAATTAAGGGCATTTGCTGGTTACTACAATTTCCGTGCTTTTATGTTGCACCATACTTCTTTTGACGACAAAATCCAAAAGAGTTTTACTGTATTTTTCAAAAAGTTCTTTCTAATAATTTTTCTAATATTAAATAAAAAATTATTTAATAAAAAATAAATATATTTAATGTCTTGAAAACATAAAAAATATTTAATATTTTTTATTTAATAATTAGAAGAATTAATAAAAAAATTATGTAGAAAGATTTAAAATTATTCAATCCAAAATAATTAAAGTGCAAATCATGCGAAGATCCTTATAAAGTATACAGAATGATACCAATAGATTTCCACTTTAGATTTATCTTTTATTAAAATTAAAACGATTAAGAAAGATGATATAAAGAAGCTAGTTCTCAAACTTTGTGCTGAAAAGGATATGAAAAGGAAGACAAATGCCTCAATCAGTCAACGAAACAAGTTCATCCAATACCAATAGAAGCATACCGAGATTAGTATACATTTGTATGGCTTTGGTCCTTTTTTTTTCATTTTGTCGTGGGGTAGAGGACAGGAAGCCCAAGATAATCCTCAAGTTTTCATAAATTTTTGAAGGATTGGATTTCGCTTTGCCAGAAGTCCGTTTGGCTGATATTACATATATGCGAAACTAGAAGAAAAAGAATCCTGTTGACCAAAAACAAAAAAAGAAGAAAAAGGAACCTTAAGAATTCTATTTGAGTTTAAGTATAAAAGGCCAAAATTTTATTACAATGATACAATTTATAATTCATGCAGTTCTCTATTATTATTATATATGAGTGAAGCAACAAGTTTATATTTTAAAAAACATCTCTGTCCCTTAACTTATTATGGGATAAAATTCTGTTTATAGCTTCTTCTTTTGGTATAGAAAACGTTTTTCGTCCAACTTTTCCTTCACCATATTTTTGTGAGAAAAATATCAAATCAAACTATATGTAACTATAACATTCTCGCAAGATGCAACATGAATTTGTAAGTAAGTTGAAAAAAAATTAAAATATAAAAATTAGACGAATAACAAATACATTTGGTATTATGGTCATGTCTGTTTTAAAGAGTTGCCATTTCTGATATGCAAAAAATAGACGACCTTAATGATTTATGTTCTCAAAGTTTTCTTCCAACTCTGTCTTTTCTGCTTTGGTGGATATATTCTTGCTCTATTTTTTTTTTCTAGTCTTCTTGCTCTAATTATATTTCCCTATATTCTCTTTGATAAAATCTTATTCTATCCAAAACACGAAAGAAATCTAATGATTTTCATATTTCGAGTTTAATTTTGATTCCCATCGTTGAATTGATGAGGGAAGCATGAACATATGGCTTGATGATGAAAAAAACCCTGATGTATAATAAAACACACACATGCGCAGGGGCGCACTCATTCAGACCAAAGGCTAATGCTCCGTTTCTTCAAAAGAATAACACAATTTACTAGTACATATAATCTAAAAAAGAATTACATTAAAATGAGGAAATTAGTAAAGTTAAATTATCTCATCATCCGTAACGTCTACCTATTTTCTTATGCTCTATATAAAACCTTCCTTCCTAAAGAAGGTAGAAAAAAAAGAAGAGAATATTTAAACGAAAAAAAAAAGGAAGAGAATATAAGTGAAAAAATGACAGGAAGAAAAAAGAGGGGGAAAAAAAAAGAAAACACAACAAAGTGTTCCAACAGGAAGAAATGTGAATTAGAAAGGGAAAGATCAATGGATAGGAAAGGATGGCAATGGTAGCAGCTCTCAGTAAAACATAACAAGAGCAAGCAATTTCTCAAGTACCTTTTGAGCTTACTTTGCTTCATAAATATACGCACAAATACTATTCATCAGATTCCACAGTTGGACTCCGAGTGCAGCTGTCCTTTTGATGGAGTTCCAGCATTCTCTTTTCTGGATTACATAAGCCTGTAGGTAAACAAATCCAGATCATTAAGAAAAATATTTTGCTTTGATTTACACTACATATATATCTTTGACCAAAAATCATTAAATTCGGACTAAAGATCAAATCATACATAATACTCTAATAAAAGAACCTCACCAAAAACAAATTCCCATTTTATGGATCATATTCAAGCCTCAAACATGTGTAGGATCATTTTTAAATCTTAGGCATTAACACAGCCTATACCTGATAGGCATATGACCATTTACTTTGATGACTGCAAACTTAGCAGTGCATCCCTTATACTCTGAAATATAACTTTTCTAAGAAAAATATGACCCTTAATGGAACAGAAAGATAGAAGACAACATTGAGAAGCTTGAAACAAATTTATCCATGAGGTAGCCCAAAAACACAAGAACAATGATTTTTTTGGGGGCCCAACTGCATGAATTTCATGCATTTTTCAGGTTATCCAAGGCAATGTTATCGTACATAATCCTGCATTCTAATACTACAACATTTTTGTGCAAGGAGAAATACCAACCTGAACACTTTGGAATATCCCACACAGCAATAGATGTGGACGTACAAACTGGAGCACAAAGTTCTTTATTATTCTCATGGTTGACATTCATTGCAAGCATCCATGCTCCAATGGTAACATCCTCGTTGCTGAACATCCGGAAACTGTGAATAAAAAAACGGATGCAAACATTACATTCAAAATAATAGGAATTGGGAGAAGGTGGGGACTGAGCACAGTCCATATCATCATGTTTATCCATCATTATCTCCATCCCTTTGTGGTAAGAGGAAAGAAAAAAACAAAATTTAAAACCTCATTGAACTAATCTATAAGATCTAAAGTATGATATTGTATGCATTGAATGAAGAAAAATAAAGCAAGAAATTTGCTCTGCTCATAACTGCCAAGCAATTCAATGATTCATTTGAAGATATTTGTGTAAGAAGTAAGAACCATTAACAACTTGATGACTACTAGAAAGGAAATCATTCAACGATGATAAAGAACTAATAATCTAAGTGAACAAGGAGCAAATCTATAACTTAACCCTCTTTACAAGTTTCAATCATGAGCCTAAGGACCGCATGACATGGATATCTCTACCCTCTTTACAAGTGTAAACTATGAACCTAAGGATCACATAACATGAACATCTTTGCCAACCTATTTATGGATAACATAAGAGTATACTCTCAGTCCATTTCCATCAGTGACACAACTCAACATGACTAAACACAGTACTTTAGGGAAATATATCAGCTTTTTTTTTCCATCAGAGAACCTCTATAGAAACCAAACCAGTTGGTCCATAAACCCATCACCCAGACACATTTGTGATAAAGATATGAAACATATAGTATTTGACCTAAGTACATGAATAGATATGCAAAATCCAAGAAATGAGATAGAGAAAAAGCAGATATGCAGTATGCAAAGAAGGCCATATCATTACATCAATCTCAATTTTCTTTTATTAAAAAAAAATCCGACATCTAAACATCAACAAGTGCAATAAGTGTTACTTCCTATGGTGAATATGTATCAGCAAAACAAATATATTCGTAATAGATACATGTGAGTTATTTGCGAACCTACTGTCTACTGAAGGTCAAGTGGCCAAGCAATTAAGTTGTGGAGAAAGAAAAACTTGCCTGTTATTCCTTAGAGCTACCAAGCTTGATACAACATCAGCAGAAAGAGCATATATAGGACCATAAGCATGAAGAAAATACTCCTTTCCAAGCAAATTAGATAGTGGCTCATACCTGCAAGGTTTATCAGTAGATTCAGTACAATTACCCCAAAAGCCAAAGAAGTTAATATGCTGGCTATAAATGAAAACCTAAAATTGTCATATAGTGGTGAGGCTAAATAGCATACTACATCAACATCTTCAACCCGAAAAGAAAGGAGGTAAATAAAAATTTTGGTCCCAAAAAAAGTTGGACATTCTCAATTTGATCCCTAAGAGTATGTTTGGATGTTTGGAGGGGAGGGGAAGGGAAGAGAAGAAATCAAAGGAAAAGGAAAAGAAGAGAAGAGAAGAAAATGGGAGGTTAAATAATGATTTCCCTTCCCATTTTTCGGTTGTTTAAAATCCTACAAAATTTGGGGAACTTTAAAACGTACATAAAAATGAATAAGGGAGACCGTAGAGGATAATCATTTATTCTTCCGCTCATTTTATAAACTTTCAAACAAGAGGAAGGTTTACTTAAAATTCCCTTCCCCTCCCTTTTCCTTCCTTCTCCTCTACAGAAACATACCCTAAAAATCTAATATTGGCAAAGGAGTATCTCAAAGGCCTAAAATTGCTTCAATCTAGTCCCTTTGTAAATTGGGGAAAATTTTCATCTCACTAGTCACTATACATGAGAATGTCCTAAAAGAATGACATATTGTACAATTCACATTTTTTGCAAGTACAAATGTTTATATTTATTAGAACTTTAAAAATACAATGTACTGATTTACATGATCTAAAGTTCACATAATTTAATAATATTTTATAAGATTTTAGCTAAAGTTATATATTTATTTTAATTCAACCACAGTTGAACCGCTTAGCCTCAAGTTTAGAATGCATACACACTTCTGCCAATTTCAAATCCATGGTCTCACTCTCCAAACTGGCTCTTAGAAAAGTCCATCCCCACAACAAAAACAGAAAGGAAATTACAAATGAATTAGTATGAATTTGATCTCTCAAGGCAGTTTAGTTAAAGGAAAAAAAAGGAAATTTCAGGCTGATGCAGATAATTAAAATTTACATCTTCTTGCGAAAAATTATTATCAGACATTTGATCTCGCAAGTTAATAATTATTGATTCGTAAATCCAACAAATAGTATTAGTAATCTATATTTGTTTTTCAAGAAAAGAGCATCGTCCGGTCAAGATGGCAAGTTCTATATATTCCCAGCCGTGAAAGGAGAAATTTAATAATGGAATATTTTATCCCCAAAAAGAAATGAGACGGTGAAAAGTGTAGAGTTAGGAAAATTAAGGATAAAATTAAAACCATGGAGATAAAATATACTCAATCTAAACAGAACTAACCATTTGAGTTTTGGATCAGTGAAAACAGGGCCTTTTTTCATGCATCCTATGTAAGTCTGAGAGTGAGATCGCTCTTTTGCCAGTAGCAATGAAAGACGATCTAACAATAAATTGAAAATGATTGCATAAATCTTTATTAGAAGGGTAAAAATTAATCTCATGAACAAAGGTCATCAATGTATTTAACCAAGTTAAGCCTTGAAAGATCTACCACCTGGCCTTAAATAAATGTCATCATCAGCTTTGACATAAAAGTCAGCTTCAAAAAGTGCATAAGCAGCTTTGAAGAAAGCCAACCTGCAATAAATAACGTATTCAACTTAGCAACACACTACAGGCCTAAAATACAACAGTTTAGTTATTCTCAGCACACACGTTTTGTATGGGAGCTTACTGTACTCCTCTTCGATATCCAATTGAATGAAATCATCATATTCTGCTACTTCTCTCTGGAGCGCAGACATCTTCGATCTATCACTCGTTCTACCAATAACAAACCTAAAAGCCAAGCCAGTGGCCTCTTCCAAGCTGCAAGCAATAGCAACCAGTAAAGATGAGGATATTAACTTACATCATTTTCAGACCCAAATTCCCTCAAAATACTCAACCCACCAACAAAATATAAAATGCACATTGAGCACGTATGCACACTACAAGCTACATATAGATACTGAATGGAAACTAAATAGGCCATATAAATACAGAGAAGAACCTAGCATCATTCATGACTCATGGGTGAAACTTTCATGTAATACACAACTTATTATATATGGAGATTTTAAAAGGAGTGTCGTGTTCATGTCAAGAGAAATTCTTAGGTAGGCACAGTGAACCACATCATTTTTTACACACTCAAATCACCATTTGACATGTGTTAAAACATTTTAAATAAAGATAGGTGCATTTCTAACATGGCCCCGACAACCTTACACATATCAAATAATAATTTGAGTGCGCCTACCTAAGAATTACTCACTTCAAATCGGAGAAATTCTAGCATGCGCTTGGAGCAGCAATTAATGCATGCTCCAGAGAGATCTCTACCATTTATTTTAAGTTAGTGTGTCTAAAAGTTATATAGTTATGCCTAAAATCAATGGTAAAGATCTTTATGGAGCATGCATTAAGTTACTAATTGCTGTTCCGGGAAGATCTCTACCATTGATTTTAAGTTAGTGTGCCTAAAAGTTATATAGTTATGCCTAAAATCAATAGTAAAGATCTTCATGGAGCATGCAATACCTTCAAATCCTAATGCTACAAACAATCACATTTTCCAAAGCAGAGCATTGAAACAGTTCTACAATAAGAGTTTGCAAATTATTCTCTTTTCTCAATACCCCATGATTAAACAACAAGTATTGGTTACCAAAAACTCATTGGAGAAAGAAGATTAATAGTTCAATACCCTTGGAGTCCATGTGGATCCGAAGGAAACCAAGTCTTCCTCAACGATTGGCGCCTACCGACGGATCCGAACCCGGTCTGAATCCCCACAAACCCCATCAATTTATGCCTATTCCCAACTCCATTATTCCCTTCACTGGCGCCACCACCGTGATCCCAAACCACTCGAACCGATCTGGGGTTGCGGTTCGGGCAATCATGGACCCGAACCGGCCTGAGCAAAGCAGTGATTCCGAACAGGAAACCGGTGAGGCCAAAGATGAGGCAGGAGAGGAAGAGGAACGAAGATCTGCGAGATGAGAATGATGCATTAGCGGGGCGGGCATGGAAGAAGGTCTTGGGGGAAGAAGAAGGCATGGTGGTTCAGGGGAACCCTGGAACTGGAAGCAGTCCAGGGTGTGTCCGAATGGAGGAGGGTGTTGAGGTTTGGTTCATGGCACCAAGAAAAATGGGGCTTGGTTTGGGTTGGGTTGGGTGGGTGGGTAGTGAAGGTGATAGGTAAGGTATTATGCAGCTGAAGAGATAGACAGTGGAACTGAAAGAAACAAAGACGGTGATGAACTGGTTTGGTTTGGTTTATTCTTAGCCAACAAGCATCTGTTATTTACAGTTAAATTAGATTATGACTTATCATCCATCTAATCTCTTATGGGCTAAATTTTATGTTTTGGCCAGATGGGCTTGGTTGATTTTTTTTGTAAGAAAACCAGGTATCCATCTTTAGGCTGGGACTAATCTATACTCAAACATCGGCTTTGTCCTGACCATAAACTAGGGTTTTCGAATGTGTTGGGAAGAATGTTTTGGGCCAAATGGCCATGGGTGATTTTATTTAATAAGATCACGAGGTGTCTCCGTATCCTACGTGCAATTAATCTCGGGTGTCGACCTTGCTTGGCCATAAAGTAGGGTTTTTGAACACTTATAAGTAAAGTTTGTCCACATAAAACTTAGTTTGTCAATTGAACCACGCCTTACCATTTGTGTCATTAGTTATTTTGGTTTCTCAGCTATCCGCACACGTTTTGAGTGTGAAATTAATTTCTTCAAATACATAATAATACAGTTAGACTCTCCTTACAAATAATATCTTTAAGATTCAAATTTTTATCTTTCAATGACATAACACTTTACTTACCACTGTATCCAACCCTGTGACGTGATTGATTTTTATTTAGAATAATTGGAGAAGAAACAATGTGGTAAAGTCTCACTGCATGAATCCTATTCCACTTTTTTTTTTTTCTTGCCTCTCTAGACTACACAGCCATCTGGATTGTAGCAATTTTATAAGTAGTATGGTCAGCAAACCAAAAAAGAAGTAGATGGTAAAAGAGTTCACTTTTTATTTTTGTTGTTTAGAGTTTGAATCCGGTGGCGTTATAAAATAGTTTGCTTCTCATTTTTTTTGTCTCAAGTTTGAATATGTTACATGATTGAAAGAAGTAAGAGTTTTCATATAATTATTTGATTCAACATAAAAAGTCTGTGTACATCAGCTCGATGATAAAACTCTAAATACTAAATCTTAAACTTAAAAACTCTTTACCATAATAAAGAAAAGATATAATATATTTTTTTAAAGATATGCTAGATTTTTAATACTTCTGTTATGCTTATTAGAAGTGAAATTTAATATTTTTTGGTTTTTACAAATTACCTTTACATTAAATTTCCCGTTGTCAGTAAGTTTTCAAGGGAGTCATAGCATAAATTCCCGAAATAACTAAAGAGAAAGAAGGTTAATGTTGCCACTAAATAGAAGACAGTGACTCCTTTCAATAATGAATTTCTATGTGATTTATGATATGATTAAACCATTTTGGATATTTTGTTATTATACTTGAAATGTTTGCATATCTTCTATTATTGCAATCTTATATATGGGTTTAATTTTCATCATCCCATAATATAAAAAAATTTATAATATCGTCCAATCAAATGTTGTCACTTATCACAGTTCAAAAGATTTCTTTTTTTCTTTTGGAATATTTTTTGTTTGTATGTTGGAAACATCTTAATGTTTTATGCAGCAAACTGTAATCCCTATAAGAAATATTTTGCTTAGTTAAAGGCAGATATTTACCATTCAGATGAAATGCATTTACAGCTATTTCACCATTTTTTGGAATGTTCTACTTTTAATATACATAACATATTAATTATGATAACAATTGCAGGTGCATAAATAAGATTATTTAAGCATCGCAAAGGTGCCTATATTACAGTATACCTGCCTTTTGCCATCTTATCATGTATACCCCCAACTGATGACGAGCAAGATTCATTAGGTAGGGCAAGGCCATTAACGATCTTCTTTACCTCCATCTTATGCTTCATACTAATCCCTAGTTACTTGAACCTATTTATGTTTCCATATTTTGCGGTTAGTTTTCCTAAGATACACTGCTAAATTACAAGTTTGTTATGAGCGTCACACCATTTCTCTAAACATCTACTTTCTTTCAACTTTCCATTCAGCTTGCAGACTTCGCAAATGCTGTTCCAAAAAATGTTGTTTCATCATACATCACTGAGCATTCAATATTGGAATCCATGTCAAAATTGCTGCCTAAAAATGTTTTGCAGGACAAATTTGAAAAATGGCCCTGCAAAGCATTTTCCTGAACTTCACCTATTTTGATATTCTTTTCCTCAATAATTCTTATACCTGATTCAGCACCATCTTTGTTAGCACAATAGTTCTCACTCGATTGCTGTACCAACTCGCTTGCCATTTGCAATGTTTCCTGCACATTGTTTCCTTCAATAGATTTCTCTGAGCCACCCAACACCATTAACTCGATGATCTTCTCTCCTCCAAAACAGCTACTTAATTCTGTTGATTCTTCGGCTCCTAATGCAGTATCAACAGCTTGAGTATTATCGTCTCTGCTGGTTTCACTGCCAGCACTGCAATGTAGGTGATTCTTGCCATCCGCAGGTTCAGATTCTGACTTAGCACCAACTTTGTCAGTAACTAAGTTTCTAACATCTTGCAGCAACGATTCAGCCATGGCCATTCCTTCGGAACAGATACCTTCTTTGATCAATTCATCTGTTGCTAAAGTTGATAGATCACCCAGTCCTGTTTCAGGTGACAAAACAATGAATTTTAAGCATTTTACAATCATAGTACATTATCCATACACACCAAACAAAAATACCTTCAATTTTCTCCTTCTCATACAAGGGTTTTTCAAGTAACACCGTCCCAGGAAAAACCATCAAGTTGATTTTGTTCAATCTTTGCTTTTCAATGTCATCTACAGGTATGAATCCAAAGCCCTTAGTCCATGTCCCCACCAAATCTGGAATGGCTGCTATCACAAGCTTTTCTACCTTGCAAGATATTAACATCTGCTAATGAAAGAAATAGATTTAGAAATATAAGAAGTCTTTAAAGCAAGCCAAAAAGATGCGCTGTAAAATTCCAAATTCATAACTAGATTATATAAAAAGAGAGTCACTGAGTGCGTATCTATATCAATTTTCAAAGAAAATTATTTTGACGGACAAGGCAGTCATAACCCAACAAGAAAAACTAAAACAATATATTAAGATCCATTTTGTTTAAATACAAATTTCAGATAAATACATGAAACTACAGCCAAATTATACCTCTTCAATTGCACTCACAAGGAGTCGGCACATTCCCTGACGACGATACCGACTACAAGTTGCAATTAGAGGCATCTCTGCAACTGAAGTTCCATGCACCCTGCAAAGGAGTGAAGGGCTTAAGAACAATGCAACAATAGAGAAAAGCCATTTTGTATAAATCAAAATTAGTGTGACTATAACCTAATTCATTCATAAATCAACTGGAAGGGTAAGCTTGAGCATAATTGAAAGGCATTTAAATAATTGTCTTTACATATTAGAGAAGTTGCTGAAATAGAGCCATTTCACATAAATGTCAGAGATGGAATTTTAAATAGGTCAAATTCTACCATAAATTCCACAAGGTAAATATCTATATATAATGGTTTACCTGATAGATGCTACAGATATTAACACATCCTGTTTCTCCAATACCACAGTGTAAAACCCTTGAAAATTCAGTCGGGCAAAATCAGACCTGAAAATCACACGGAAATAAAACCTTTCAAATCAAAATGAAAAAGAAGAAAACAAAATGCAAAAACCCAAAGAATGGGGCATTGAAAAAAGAGCCACGAGGGAGGGAGGGATTATTTAGATACAAGTAAATAACGAAGCACACAAAAGAGGGGTTAAAATTTATCATAGGGAAGAGGCACTAACCCCCAGTTGTATAA
Source organism: Ormosia semicastrata (assembly GCA_029884595.1). Lineage (NCBI taxonomy): Eukaryota > Viridiplantae > Streptophyta > Magnoliopsida > Fabales > Fabaceae > Ormosia > Ormosia semicastrata. The sequence goes on along the minus strand of JAQQTO010000055.1, from coordinate 23,631,021 downwards.
AACTTGGGGTATCATGTGTATGCCTGTTCTTGGATCCAACATCGACAAAAAACACTCCTCCATGATGGTAAGGGCAACAGCTAATTTTGTATTGCACACTGCCTTTAGGGCAAACCACTGAGCAGAAAGAGCCTTTTGGTCATCGTGGATGCATCTAAGAAGCATCCATGAGAAGCCATCGGCAACTTGATTAACTAACCCCACCTGAGATTGGAGACCAGAGTACACCTGCACATACCAGAGAGTCAAGTCCTTGATTGAATAAATAATAACAGCATTACAGTGAAATAAGAAATTCATGTTGCTCGCTAATATTATTGTAATAAAACAGAAAACAAAGAAATAAAAGGAATAATGCAACCCATTATACCATTAACCATAGTATCTACATCAAGTAACCAGAAATATTCACAAGTACATTTGTTGATCTGCTCCTTCTTCCTCCTAGAGGAATGTCTCTTAAAGGTGTATAACAAAAGCACCAGTGATACAAAGACCAATATTTTAAGATAAGCATAAGCACCAGTGGTACATAACAAAAGCAACTATACCAAATAATATAGAATCTTCCATTGACGTCAGAATACAAGCTTTAACGTGAAATCCACTACATTACATCCAAAAATCACAATCTTAAAAAATAATGAGATGATTCAAAGTTTCTCCTTATGTGGTGAGTAGGAAAGAAAAAAAATAATCATCCACAGTGATAGTTTCCTAGAAAGGAAGCATGCAGAAGTTAGAACAAAATATGGCTTTGAAAAGCTGTCAAATTCATTCTGCTTTTGGAAAACCTTACGGCAAAAGCAACAGTCATGGAAACTTCAATGCAGAATTAAGTATAACACTCTCAATTATAATCACTAAAATCATATTTGGACATAAGAATTTGAAATAAAACAAGATTACCCTATTGGTTACCACATAATCTAGTTAAAATTTTAAATTTAAGAATTGTATAACTATAAATCATACTCACGCTCTTTATGTCAAAGACTAAATTTTAAATGTTTTAATCTTAAACTCATTCATCTAAAAAATGTAACCTTTTAAAACATTTATGTGCCAGAAGTTTGCAAATAGTTTGAAACATAAACCAGACTAAGTCTTCAAAAAGCGTCTTTTTTACCAAACTGCCATTGATGGCAAAACTATTTATCAAAATATCACTCTTTTGAAATTATATACTAAAATGTCATCCTTTTGTCCAGCATGACATTTTTTATATTTTTCATGTCCACATAGATAACGCCATCTTTCTTGGCGCTTCCATGTAGATAATGCCAAAGAGTTTGGCGTTGTTCACGTGGAAGCACCAATGTAGATGGCGTTTTAAGGCTAAAACGTCATATACTTTGGCATTTTCTGTGTAGTAGCGCCATCACACTTGGCGTTTTCCAACAATGAAAATTTGTGCCAATATTTTTCGTTCTTAATAATTTATTAATTACATGCAATGGAAATTTGTGCCAATTTTTTGGGCTATGTAGTTGCCCCGTTAATTTACCAAAAAAAAGAATTTAATTTAATTAATTAATTTCTTATTATCTCATTCCCATGCACTTTTTAAATGTTGAACCATTGAGTATTTGAATGCACTTATACATGTTAATTTCTTTTGGAGACTGGATCTAGCTGGAAGGAAATTGTAAATAGTTTCCAAAGGAAAAACTTGATTTTATGAGGAACATTTTCCACATGCCTCTCCAAATGCTCTTATGGCTATTCCTACTAAAGTGACTAACATGAGGATGTATATCAATATTGAAATACCAGTTTATACTTGAACGTTCCCACAAACCTTTCCTGTGTGATTTTGTCATAAAAATTGTCACGTCTCATGAATCGTGTACGGGCATTTTAAAAAGGATTTGTATCCATGTCAGGATATGCTTCATGTGTTCTTACTTCTTTCTAAAGTCACGTCCTTCTAATTATAGGAAGCTTCAAAATCTTATCGCTACCCAAGCAGTCATTCTACAGAAATTTTTAGATAAGGAATGCCTACTTGCCTAGTATAGCCGTATAGGCAATCAAACCAACAATTAACATGTATAAGTGCATTCCAATACTCAATGGTTCAACATTTAAAGAGTGCATTGGAATGAGATAATAAGAAATTAATTAATTAAATTAAATTCTTCTTTTTGGTAAATTAACGGGGCAACCACACAACCCAAAAAATTAGCACAAATTTCCATTGCATGTAATTAATAAATTATCAAGAACGAAAAATATTGGCACAAATTTTTATTGCATGCAATTTATTTGGTTAAACTAGTCACATAGAAAACGCCAAGCGTGATGGTGCTACTACACAAAAAACACCAAATTACATGACATTATTAACTTTAAAACGCCATCTACATTGGCACTTCCACGTATATAACGTCATCTACGTTGGCGCTTCCACATGGATAACGCCAAACGCTTTGGTGTTATTTACGTGGAAGTGCCAACAAAGATGGCGTTATCTACTTGGACAAAAAAAATATAAAAAATGTCACGCTGGACAAAAGGGTGGCATTTTGATATATAGTTTCAAAAGAGTGTCATTTTGGTAAATAATTTTGCCATCAATGGCAGTCTGGTAAAAAAGCCTCAAAAAGCTTTGAGCAACATCTTCAAATTATAGATAGTAAAATGACCAACTCATATTACAAGCCACTACATTAACATGCAATATAACAGACAATCAGCCATCATTTGCTAAATTCAAGAAATCCATTTCAAATGGAATTATGGAAATTTGAGAAATTGTAGTATAGTACCTCCTGACAACTCTGACCACAAAACCAAGTGTCTGATACCTTCACTTCTTGTTGATCTTTTTCTCTCAGGCATTTCCCATGATCTATTCATTATAAGTTCATAATAATCAGATGGAATCATGGTTGAAGCATCAGAAAGAAAAAAAAAAAGAGCATAAACTTTCAACTCAAAGAAATCTTTATTCATAATTAAATTAAGTAATCACTTATTATAATAATAATGGCAGCCAAGTGCATGAGGCTCCCACCATTGTGGAATCTGAGGGGAGAGTCAAATGTACACAACCTTATCCCCGAAATGACACAAGAACAACAAAAATAAATAATCATTGTAGCAATGACAATAATCAAACCAACAAATTGTCTAACCATCAATCAAACTATAACATGGCAATTACTTAAACAAGATCAAGCACAAAAAAAAATGTATTTATATAGAACAACTCAACTTGATAAGTTTTAATCTATTTACAGGCTCTACAAAGAGATTTAAACCACAAGACCAGCAGTGCAATGTGAGCATACAGGGCATACTTACATTTATGTTCACACTGTGCACATTGCAATGAATCATATGCATCTAAAGCCTCTTTATCAATGACCAAATCTCCACATATCCGACAAGTGCAGTTTGTGCAGTACCAGTTGCCATCAGGGATCTCCTGATGTACAAAAACAAAATTTGTATCATTCTTCCGAGGCAGGGTAAGAGAACTTGAACAGAGTCACATCCACAACAATACAAACAATATCCAAGAGGACTTCATTGATAGTCAAATACATGGCTAAAAAAGAAGCAGGCATATTGGAGCAACATAAATAAACACATACACATGCTGGTAACACAAAGGAACTCATCCATACCATCGAAAGTCTATAAAGAGAGAGAGAGAGAGAGAGAATAAACTCACAGAATCTCCTATACAAATCACAGCCTAACTAAGCACAAAGTTCATTTGCTATTGTATCATAAAATGCAAGTAAAATATATTCCATGGCACAGAGTAACTTTACCCTTGATCATTTATTCATGTTCACAGAAGTGACAGAACCCACTCATCCACTATAGAAAACCCTAATTACAATATACTATATTTTCTAGCAATCAGCTAAGTCCAAATAAATATTCCTAACTACAGAACAGAAAAATTAAACTACCAACAGGATTTGACATGGGAGGGGGCAGAACTACATGTGTTATGTTATATTATAAAGGTGTACATATATAATGTATATATAGGAATGGCAGAGGAGGATGTTATAACAATCACTTAATAGCAGGTTTGAATTCCCAAAACAAATAAAACACGGTTTATTTGCAATGACAAGGGAGGAAAAGAAGAAAAAGATTCATTAGAACAGAAAAAAGAAACTAGCATAAGCCTGAGAACAGACAGACCTGAGTGGACAAACAAGCCAGATGAAAAGTAGATGGACAGTTATCACAACATATCAGCTCACCCCCCTCACCACACAACCCGCATGAGTCATCATTTCTATCATCATCATCAACTTGCACAGCTTGATTCTGACTTTTCCTGGTTTTGTACTCAGCTGACCAAGCTTGAAGGAGGCACAGTGTAAAGGGCTCACCAGATTCCATGAAAAGATTCAAGGAGGGGCGATTCAGTGTAAACCCAGCATGAAACTTGAACTCTGATAATGTATGCACCTTACCACAACACTCACAAATAATACCATCTTTGGTAATCCTACCATCCTTAATGACAGCATTATCTTTAGGGTTTCGGTATTGAATCACATCATTTAAAGATATGACCCCATTCTCAATCAACCAGGACAAGACCGTCCTTGCTCCCATATAATACCTCTTGCCATCCTTATTGTGCTTCCCTCCATTACAAGGGTTCCTTGGTAGCAACCTGCAACGGCCCTTTTGGCTTTTAAGCTTTCTCCGGACTCTTGATTTGCAGGATTTAGCTCCAGAATAACCTCGGATTGTCTTTGAGCTGAAGTCCTTATTCCTAAATATTGCCGACACCAACAGATCATCATCTTTAATCTGGCATCTGTTGGACTTACTCATTCCAGTTACGGAGTAGTTTGTTTTCCTAATATGTTGTTGGAATGCACTAACAGATGATAACTTCCTGCAGCTTCTTTTCTTTCCTGCATTGTCAACTAGATAATCCTGGACATCTTTCAACCCTAACTGACTGCCACGTGCATCACCATTCAGTGGCTGCACCTGGTCAGTAACAGTTGAGCCCAGCATGTCACTATGGTATAACATACTCGGATTGATTTCAGATACCTTTTTGCTCTTTCTCCGCATTTTCTTTTTAAGAATAACATTGGTGGCAGAACATGTGTTATCTGGCCCAAATACAGAAGCAATTGAGATTTTCCTGCCCTCTTCATCACTACATTCAGACTGTTGAATAGCCTGTGAGTCATGAGAATGAACCGGGCCCTGGCTTACACCATATGCATTCTTTTCCTCTGACATATCCATTGGCACATCTCCACCATTGGCATGTGACTGTGTACCAGTGCCATCCAATCCATAACCATGTAAAGATACTAGATTTAGTGTGGTTGCAGTGCCTGTAGAAGAATCACAAAGAAAGGCTTGGTCACGGTTCTGATCAAAATGAGCATCAGAAGTATCCTCCCAAGCTGAATCAATGGGAGCATGTGCCACCTTATACTTACTAGAAACTAAACTCCAAGTTGCTTTCACTACCTCTCCCTTTTTCAATGCACCAATCTTTCTATCAACAAATACGACTACTACAAAAGGATCCAAAAGCCACCATTGATAAGCCAACATAGCAGCAGGCTCTGATTGGTTCATTGTTTTTTCAACATTTATCAGTGCACTGGATAAATCAGCCCAGAATTGACTAATATCGGTCCATTCCTTACAATCTCCATACATTAAATTGCATTTTTCAACAGACAAAAGCTGACCACATAATCTCCAAGCTTTTGTAAATTCCCGAATAGGCTTTCCCTCTGGTGTCCTATAAACTGACTCCATGTAACGCCTACTAGGACGCTGACGCTTCTCAATAGACCATCCTGCCATCGTAAGCAACTGCACAATATGAAACTGCAGTAAAGTACGAGGGTCCTTTTTGTCTAGCTTTGAGGATGAATTTGACATATCCATGTTAGAAGATAGAAGAAACTCTTTCGACATTTCCTCAGGATGTAAAGGAGACCCAGACTTCTTCACTACAGTGATTGATGGACTTGTAACTACAAGCCTGTTTGCAAAGCTCTCCTGGGAAACAGGAGAAGCAACTGCTTTACTTACAGACACCTCTTTTGCAACATTCCTATCTGCAGTTGTTGATTTACAATTTGTAACATCTACATCATCCTTGGCTGCTTGTTCATTCTGTAACATGTTATGCTTCAACAGATAGCAACTAGATATCACACCATGCGTGGATGATTCGACTAAAAGAAATGCAATTGGTTCACTATCACAGTCTGTAGCAGCATGAGACAGGTTAGAAACTGCTTCTTTTGAAAGTCCTGATGAACTCAGAACATTTTCTGAATCAGATCTACTACAAGGAAGTTCATGCAGAGAAAATTTCATACGCTTGACATTCACATCCTCGTCATTCTGGTCATCACAAATGAAACTCTCTGGCATACACCCCAGAGCAGTCTCTTTGGAATGCTGAATTACATTAAAGTCCTGCTCAGGATGTGCAAATCTTGAAGACGAGGGACGCATTACAGTTGAGTTTTCATTACTAGAGCAGAATGATTTAAATGTGTTTTTAGTGGATTCACATTCAAAGTTGATAACTCCAGAAACAAGACACCTCCGACTAGATTGAAAAATGTCATTACCAGAAAAGACCTCTGTAAAAATCTGTCTTTCTTCATTAGATCCTTCAAAGTTATCTTCACATAAATCCTCTATTTCTTTGCTGATTAACATCTCTGCTTATCAGTGCAGTTTCACTTTATTTATAACTTCTATTGCTGGTCTATACTCTATATGTTGCCACCATTATAAAAAGCTAGCTCTGCCATATTGTAAATCAATTTATGAAGAAGTAAGGCATTTCTTCAGTCATGAATAACTGGTTGACAAACTCCATCACTGCAAACCTCAGTTAATACAAATAAAACCACATGGTAGGCTTGAGAATCTGCATAAGAAAGTGAGGAAAGCTATTAGATTGCCAAGATGCAGGTATGGTTGAAACAAAAGAAGGAAATACATTTAAGAGGTAAAAAAGATTCAAAATTAAAAGATCCAAAAATAGCTTTAGCTTCTTAATTAAAGCCATCCATACATTATCAAAAGAAAGGAATTTGCAACAAGAAGAATGTCTATGACAAAAACAACAATCATGTAAGTATCCTTTTTCTATGGTATCTTTCCCCCTCCCAATGGCATTAAATTATAGAGTTGGCATGTAAGTGAGGTGAAAGATACCTTACCAGACAACAATCACGTAATCAATTTACACCCAACTTTATCGTCAAGCATCCATTACAAGGATGCATTAAAAGATTCTTTCTCCTTCTTCTTCAGTAAAATTTGAATATCTTATTATCTCAGGTTCCCAATAATAAAAAATGCAAACCAAAAAAAGGTGTGGGCAAACTATATTTATGCACACATAAGAAGCCGCCAAAATAATTAAAGCATTTAAACACCTAGATAAGGAAATTGTTAGTTTTTGAATAAGATATCTTCCAGTTAATCTTCTAGGCATAGAACTATCATCATTCTTTTGGATGCATCAACATGCATTTCCCTAAAAGACCAAGCAAAGCAATTTGGTGTCATAATTCTTTTCTGGTTTGACGGTATCACCTGTCAATATATTGTTTGCCCACAATTCACACGTGTTTCTCATTAATAATCCAGGGGATAGGGAATCAAACACATATCATTTTTCATGCAACAGTGTTTCTCAATTTAAAGAAAGATTCTCATTAGACAAACACGTCATATAGCATTTCATCGAGGGATAGGGGATTGGACATAATATATTTTTCATACAACAGTACTTTCCATTATAGAGAGTCTCATTTTTTCCCAATGCAGCCTGCAGATCTAGTACTAGTACCCTAGTGCCTCTTCATCCAAATTATTAAAGTTTCACATAGAAGTGATGGAGAATGGTCTTTACTAACATGACATCAATGACTAAATAATGTTTTATGCTAAAATTAGCAAAACAATTTTAGTAAATTGTGTAAATATTTCCTAGTAAGCGTCACAGAGCACATGACAAAATGCAGATGCAATACTAGGAAGCTTTTATTGTTTTTACGAACACAACTACATCTTTTTCAACATACAACGGTTTGGGAAACATTAAAAGTTGTCGTCAAACTTCAAAAGCTAAAAGTTTTGGAACATTCGTGCAAGACACTGAAATTTAAAAAATAAATAAATAAATAAAGAGCAGCATGACAGAACAAACACAAATTAATTGAACAAAGCACTCCAAGGAGAGAGATAAACCCTGAATTCTGAAACCAAAGTGAAGCATAAAATCCACATGCATGAATGAAGAAGCAGCATTGAGACATTCTCAAGAAAAAAGCTCACTCTTTGCATGATAAAACCGAAAATCCAAAGCAAAAAAAGCTCACTTTTTGCACAGATCAAGACCTACCCAGCTCAGATTCTCGAGAAAGGAATTACAATCCACCCTCAGAAACCACAAAAAAAACAAACTTTTCAACAACAAAAAACGACCCAGAAATTCTTATTAGAGTAACAAAGCCCAGAGCCACCCACCAGAGTGAAAGAACCAAACCCAGAATTAGGGTTCCTCAAAATTGCAGAAGCTCGTCAACATCTCTGAGTAGAGAGAGCACCAAATGAGAACTGCCACGGCTCACTCCTCACCTCTGCAGCAGCAGCAACTCAAACCCCAACAGTGCTATGCAACCAAACTGCAACAGATGGCAAAGGCAAAGGAACACCCTCTCTTTCACTCTCTACAGCTTTCTCTCTCTAAAAAATCTGCATCCTCCTCTTTGTTTCTCTCTCTTTTAAGCATCTCCCATGTGAATGTGTATGTCATGTACTACTTACTTGTATCCTCTTTCATCACCACTTGGCCTTGTCTATTTGCGGCTCTTTCTTTTTTTAAACCTTTTTAAATGCACCCAAAATCTCATTGCCGTTGAGATTGAATTGCTCTCTCTTTGGTAATGGCCAAATGGGCCCCACTAAGGCAAACTCGTCTCTGTATTCATTTCTCTTTCTCCTTTGCCATTTTTCTCTCTAGTTTTTCTTTCTGGTGAAGAGAGACAATGTATTTTGTTTTTTTGGTGTATTTTGTTTTGTGTAACTGAATTCAAAGCACTTATTTAAAGGAAGGGTTACACACTATAGTTTTTCTTTCTGGTGAAGAGAAACTGTATATTTTGTCTTGTGTAACTGAAGTTCAAGGCACTTGTTTTAAGGAAGGGTTACACACACTCATCCGTTACTTTGGGAGGGTTTTAGGGGATTTTTGTGTTGATTTTTTTTTTTGCGGCGAAGAACACTAGCTATATGACCAATTCAAGTCGTGCTTTTAACCTACCATATTGCTGTGGCACTACCAGAAAAGAAACGAGCACGTGTATGACTTCTCACTTATCTTAACACTGCATGTAATTTGGGAGGTACATGTGGATTGAAGTAACTACTTTTCCTTTAGTTTAGAATTTTGACCATGAGTTAAACATCGTATTTGGAAACTTTCATATAAGATCATGGTTTAGATTCCATGTCTGGTTATTGTTTAGTGACATAAGAGAGGCCATCTTTCATGTCCCAAAATAAACATCTTCTAGCATGTTTTGTTTAATTTTTGGAAAATTCGATTTGAACAAAAGCTTCTCATTTGTTGCAACTTTTGCCTAAACCATTATATTGGAGGTACAAATGTTTAAAAGGAGAGGAAATATGACATGAATATCGGACCCCAACATCAACATCACAACTAAGTTTTGATCGTTTTGATTTCCTTCAGTTTAATACCATAACGACAACTTAATCTGCTCAGGACACTTCAATCTCCAGACATGCTTCACAGCATTGAAGGATCTTCATGGTGACCAAGGGGGCCACACCCCCCCCCTCCCAATTTTTTATTTTTGGAATTTCATATACATATATGTGTGTGTTTATTTGTATGTATAATTATGTGGTTTTTCATCCTTTTTCATAGTTCAATGTTATTTATATTTTACGATTTCCGTTGAAGTTTTATAGAAATATGTAATTTTCTTTTAGTGTCGTTTAAGATGGACTCAACAACTTTGGGTTTATCCAATGAACTCGGTAAAAACCTGCTACTATAGGTTTTTTTTTTACGACCATCACCTGCATTTGACCACCAACTCCTCCGGCCACAAAGCCGTCGAATCTGCCACCAGCCACGAGAACTACAAGTCCTGACCGTCCTCCACCCAAACCATCTCTTGCTCCCGGCTCACCAGCCGCCCTCCACCCAAACCAAACCAATTTTGTCCTTTGCGAGCCACCGGGCCATGCCGCACCGGAACCAGACCAGAATCGTCCAAATCCACATCGCCACCACGTCATGTAAGTCGACAACTGTCGCCAGCGGGTCACGCAGCTCCGTGCCCCACTAGATTTGTGTCGTCCTCCGCCATTCTTCCATAGCGAATCGTGAGCCATCGCGCACCAATCTGAGACCACCTCCCCAAATCTACTCCCACCATTGCATTATCGCTCGTGCAACACCGTTATTCGCCATTGCTAGAGCCGCGCATTTGCTGGAGCCGCGCAGTTGCTCCTCCCCCTCTATTCCTCATTCCCTATGTTTCTTCGGGAAGCGCATGCGGTGGAGCAACGGAGCTAAGTACAGGCGATGGTTACTAGGGTTGTTGCTCCGACACTGGCACGTTAGATCTGGGGCTTTGTTGACCAAGTTCTGGCGACTTGAGTCAATGGAAGAGGTTAATGTAACTGGCTATTTGATCATCGGGTAAATAATCTATACTATTGATCAGATTTTCTACTCATCCAATGGCTAAGACTTCATGGACCATCGATCCATCTTATACGTGGCCTTTTTCTTTGTTAATAAAGTAGTATGCTAGTATATATCTAAGTAAAATCTTGTTGGATGATAATGTTACTTATACATTTATGAAGATTCATATATATATATATATTTTGGCTAATTGAGTACTGAGTGAATTTTTTTTCATTTGATAGATGTTTTTTGAACTATAAGTTTTTATCGAATTAATGTGACTATCAGCCATGTTATTTTATTTCAAATACGAATATCTTCTGATTTTGACCTTACTTCTTTTTAGATCCAATGTTGTTGGGATACAAGGGCATTACAGAACGAATTGAAGTATGGGAGCAAGCTCTGTGGAAAAAATAGGGGAGCTGAAGGACGCTTGATTATATTCGGTGAGAGGGTCACATGGTTTTATAGTGAAATTACTGGTGCTTATTAATGTAACTAAACCCCTAAATAGAGGCATCTATTCATCATCTCAGTTAGATGTGAAGCTATGGATTGACTTTCATTGTGAACGCATGCCAACATTTTGCTACTATTATGGATGCATCAATCTTGAAGGAGAAATTCTTGCATTAATAATTAAACTTGGTGCATTCATCTTAGGGTATTTGCCTCATCTAAAGTGTGGGGTGTATTTTAGAGAACAAAGTGTAGAATTTTAACTGTTAATTAAAAATTAAAGAAGTAGATTATTGCACATGTATGATGTGCAATGCAGGTACATACATCTTATAAAATTCTAAATCCTTGATTTTCTTATTAATGGTTAGGATCCTACACTTTATTCTCTAAAATGCGGAGTGCACTTTAGAGGAGTCAAATCTTATGTTGGGTATACTAGACTAATCATAGTATTAATTGACTACTATGATTAATTAATAAGTAATCTTATTTAATTCTATCAATTAATGTTATGATTGGTCTAATGCACCAAACTTAATTACTTTAAATTTATATAAGAATTTTCTGTCTTAAATGTCGTAACTTTGGTGCCTATAACTGATGAGTTAATTAACTCAGTTAAAAGAAAAAATATATGGTCCATGGCTCAGAGCATATAAACTTAGTCAAAAAATTAACTTGTCAAAACCGAAAGATCAATGGAGGACACTTTCGCATAAACAATATGGCTCTAGCTCCCATTCGCATAAAGTTATAGCAGAAAATGTGGCCAATCATCTCTCCCGCTATCCATGGAAGACAAACTAATGAACATCATAACACTCTTCTAGATAAGGAAACAAAGGAAAATGGGTCAATAACTCCATAGCGAGTAAGAATCCTCTCATATTACAGGAACATCTTGTTGGAAAGAGATAGACATATAATTTATTATGCAAGGATCTATCATGATGAGTTATAAGGTTCACTAGTTTTTTTACAAACAAATTCTATCTTTCTCTTTCTCCTCTTATTCTACTAATAAGAGATAATCATGTTCTTTCCAATGCTATTTATATTGTAGTTTTTAGCTTAGATATCCCCTGCAATGGAAAGTAAAAATCCAAAATAAAGACTGATCCATGGTTAAATAAATAAGATTAAGGAAGGAAGTAGGTCACTCCAAAGATTGCTCACGATCCTTGTAGCACTAGTGAAAAATTGAAACAAAAAAGGAAAGCAAATGAAGAAGTGAACCATATCGAAGGTAAACGAATGTGCTTAAAACAAGACTAGATTGCTCATGCAGAGGTAGAGAATGAAAGCTCTCCCCCCAACACAATGAAGTTCTTAGTTTGGAATTGTTAAGGATTCCCCTTGAGAATTCGCCATCTCGAAAATGTTTGCACCTCTGATTCCCCAGCATATTCATTATGGAAGTCAAGAATCCAAGCTGCAAGGTGAGGCTTATTAACATTTGCGGGTTTGAGTGTTGTTTCAAGGTGAAACCTAATGGTGTTGCGGGGGACTACTTATGGCATGGAAGAGCTCTATCACAATATCAATCATTCAACATGATAATTTTTTTTTATACATATAAAAGGAAATTGTGATTCGTCACAAGGAAGCTGAAACTTTATTGGGGTGCATGTTTAATATGACAAAGCATTTCGGCTATAGCAGTTTGATCAACTAATTGGGATTATCCATATATGCAGTGAAGTAGTGGAATTTGGACCATTTTAACAACCCTAAATATAGCCCCCCAAAAAAAATCACTAATACTATTTCATTCAAAAAAGGTAAACTAAATCTATCTAGTTCATTTAGTATGATTTAAAGAAGTTAACAATTTTAATTTGGTGTGATTTTTTGTTATACGATACAGTAACGTCTGGTAGAGTTTTGTGTATCTAAACTAAGCCGATTTTAAAAGTGTACCCTTTTTGAAAACTTAGTGCATAAGGGGCGAAACCAGACCAAAGAGTTTGAGAGTACAGATGATTAAAATATTTAATATTATTATAATATTATATTTCATATTTAACCAAAAGTGTAATAATTTTTTTTAGCTTGGGGTGCAATTACCCCCCTCAAGCTTCAAGTAGTTCCGCCCCTTAGTACATTTAGTTAGAAAAGTTAATTAATTCTCCTAATGGTATGTTTGAACTAAGGAGTCATTATATGAAAATTCATGTACATCGACCAAAAAAAAATTTTCATTACTACTAAAGTCGTTTGGTTTAGGAGTTAATTTTTTATTCATAAAAATAAGATTCTTGAGAATGATATTCCAATAAATGGTATTTTTAAAAATCTATCAAACATATATTTGGTTAACTTTGACCATTCTAGTGAATGTTATAAACAATTCTCAAGAATCTTGCGTTTTCAAGTTTAGTTTGTCACAATACTCTCAAGAATATTTTATAATATTTCAAAAACTATCCTTTGCACATCTGGGAAAGCAAAATCAATTATAGACAAGTCCACCATAATCAAATACATAACACCATAATCAAATCCATTAACCAATTCAGAAGGCAATTCATAAGCAAAAGGAAAACACTGAAACTAATTCTATCTTCATTTTGTTATTCAATCTCGTCAACAACACAAGCACATAAACTAAGAGGGAAATAGAGAAACTAATTCCATCTTCATTTCGTTCTACAATTTCATCAACTAGACAAACATAGAAAAAAAATCATTGCAGGACCAAAGAACCTCTCTGCCATTGAACCATTGCTCCTAAACTAGAACCCCCATCATACTCAAGCCACCACATGCGCTGCTCCAAGCCAACGAATAGCCAAACCCCACCTAAAAATAGTGTCATGTGTCGCACCATTGCCACAGTCGACCACTTCTTGCCATCACTCAAGCTGCAACCTTCACAACACAGCCACTTTGGTAGGAGCCATTTCGTGGGATTGTTGATTAAAAATCATACTTGGGAAAGACATGTGGGTGGGAATCTTTTTTCTACTCCTATACCAAATGTGGGAATGTTTCATTCTTATCTTAACAGTACCTGCAATATAAAAATAACTTTTGTATCAAACGCCCCCTTAATAACAGATTGGATAGTTGGAGACGAACTAGATTTTTAGTAGTTGACGACATAATCAATGACAAAATTATTATGTCATTACATTTATTGTGTTGCACAAATTAATGAACTGCATTAATTTTTTAAATTCAGAAATGGATAGCGACAAAATTTATTGCGTGGCTAGCTCCCTTCATCCATTGCTACAACAAAGAAAATTATTTTTTGTAAATAGTGATGGGATTTCATCCATCACTAGATCTCAAATTTTCTATTTGTTCAGAACATAATTTCATCCATTACTACATCCCAAATTTAAAAAAAGTTTTTGGTTTCACAACATATATATATATATTTGTCACTAGATCCTAAATTTAAAATTACAAAAGTTATAGACATTGATATACAAATTGATACAAGAATGTCTTTTCCTTTTTTGCAATGAAAAATATTTTGTTGCTAAATAAAGACAGAGAATATTTTCTACAAACTCAATGGCGGACAACTATCAATCAATATTTCCTTCGCTTTATGTTCAAGCAAATAGCAATAGAATTTTATGCATATAGTGATGGTAAATTTATGCCGCCATTCATAAATTTTATAGTAGTAAGTTTGGAGGAAAATGGAAAGAAAAGAAGTTTATCAGTTTAAGTAAATATTCTCTTTATTCATTTTTTTTAAATTAGATGTTATTATATAACTTTTCAATGATTTTTTATTTTTTTATAATTTTAAAATTGAAAATAAAAAATTAACTCTTCATTCTTTTTGTCCCAAACTTCTCCATCCAAAATTATGTGAGTATTAAAATTCTAACATGAGATTTGGTCTGGTTTTTCATGTGTCATAAAGATGTTAATGAAAAACGAAATCAATTAAATCAACCAAATCCAATTGGTTTTCAAGGCTTAAAAAGGAATAAATATGTATTTATTTTAATTTTGTTCTACTATTTTTTTATAAAAAGGTGTGTTTCTTTCTCTTATTAAAAAGATATATATTAATTTAAATGAATGACCAAATCCTTTATAATATATTTATAGTAGGGCTTAACTTCCATAATAAATATTTTAAAAGGTATCTGCTATAATTAACAAATAATAAATATTTAATAACATAAAAGAATAGAAAAAAGAAGTTCCCATTTTTCTTTTAATTAAGCTTGGACAATTCACTTAAATGGTAAACTCACGCAATGAGACACTGGAGTTTAAATTGTAGTATTTAGACACACACAAAAAAAGCATAGAAGTTTGAACTTGTTGCATATATATTGAATGACAAATCTTTAATTACTCTTGGAATAATAATTTTTTAGTATATTTTATTAAAATTATATTATTTTAACTATATGAATTATTATTATTTTTTACTTTAATTATATTTTTAATGATATAATTGTAATACTCTCTCCAATTTTGAAAAACTAGGACTGCACACGGGTCAAGTTGGTTCGAGTTTAGGAGAAAAAAAAATTCAAATCAATTAGGTGAGGCCGGGTTGGGTTGGTTTGGGTTTGGGAAAAAAAATTTCGAGTAACCTGAACCGAAGTAACCCGATTACAATCAGGTTGGTTTGGATCGGGTAATCGGGTTGGGATTGAAATGTGTTAAAGTGTATTTTTCGGTGCCATTTAACATGGTCCCATGAATCCCCCAAAAATACTTGCAATAAAGGTTATAAATTCTCCCAAGACAGACATCATTGCAAATTTTCCTTCAACACCTTCTTTCCCTTTTTCTCTTTGCTAATTAATATCACAAATTTTCTTATGACTCCATTGAAACTGAAAAAACCTAGCTAAAAAAGAGGAAGTGGGTAAAGACATAGGAAGAGAGCAGAAGGAACCAGAATCGCCACTCTGTCGCGGCCCCTACGACCCGTCACCGCCAAGCACGAACCCGTAGTGAGCACCCTAGATCTGTCCTTGCTGTGAACATCTGCCATACTTGCACCCATTCGTTGGCGGCAGCAACCCACCGAAGCCCTACCTTGCACCATCGCCGACAATCCCCTTGGCTCACGGTGGCCAGATCTGTCTTGCTGGTGTGACGAGTTTTAGGTTTGATGGATCTGGTGCAATGGGTTCTGGGTTCGATGGTGGCTCTAGGTGTGGGATGACAACGATGCGGCGTCAGCTTGGGTGGTGGTTTTGCTCTGGGTTTCGACTGAGCATCTCTAGGCAATCGTTGGCATTGATGCAGCAGCAGTATGGTGGTGGGAGAGGCAATGGGTGATGAATCCGTTGCTACATCCCGAATTCAAAATTTTTTTTGTTTCACAACATATATTTATTTGTCACTAGATCCTAAATTAAAAATTTAAAAATTACAAATGTTATGGACATTGACATACAAATTGATACAAGAATGCCTTTTGTTTTTCAACAAAAAATATTTTGTTACTAAAGAGAGACAGAGAATATTTTCTACAAACCCAATGGCAAACAAGTGTCAATCAATATTTCCTTCGCTTTATGTACAAGCAAATAGCAACGGAATTTTATGCATATAGTGTTGGTAAATTTATGCCGCCATTCATAAATTTAATAGTAGTAAGTTTAAAGGAAAATGGAAAGGAGAAGAAGTTTATCAGTTTAAGTAAATATTCTCTTTATTCAATTTTTTTAAATAAGATGTTGTTATATAATTTTTCAATGATTTCTTATTTTTTTTTATAATTTTAAAATTTAAAATAAAAAATTAACTCTTCATTCTTTTTGTTTCCAAACTCCACCATCTAAAATTATGTAAGTGTTAAAATTCTAACATGAGATTTGGTGTGGTTTAACATTTGTCTTAAAGATGATAATGAGAAATTGATTAAATCAACGAAATCCAATTGGTTTTCAAGGCTTAAAAAGGAATAAATATGTATTTATTTTAATTTTTTCTACTATTTTTTTTATAAAAAGGTGTGTTTCTTTCTCTTATTAAAAAGATGTATATTAATCTAAATGAATGGCTAAATCCTTTATAATATCTTTATAGTAGGGCTTAACTTCCATAATAAATATTTTAAAAGTTATCTAATATAATTAACAAATAATAAATATTTAATAACATAAAAGAATAGAAAAAAGAAGTTCCCATTTTTTCTTTTAATTAAGCTTGGACAATTCACTTAAATCGTAAACTCACGCAATGAGACACTGGAATTTAAATTGTAGTATTTAGACACACACAAAAAAAAAGAACATAGAAGTTTGAACTTGTTGCATATAATATGGAATGACAAATCTTTAATTACTCTTGGAATAATTATTTTTTTAGTATATTTTATTAAAACTATATTATTTTAACTATACGAATTATTGTTATTTTTTACTTTAATTATATTTTTAATGATACAACTGTAATTCTCTCTCCAATTTTGAAAAACTGTCAATTTAAAGGTTTAAGCTTCTTTCAATTTATCCGTGACTTTAAAATATCAATAAGGTATTAATTTTTTTTTTCAAATTTACCCTTACCCCTAACTATCCTTATTAAATATACTAACAACTACATGTATTTATTAATTTCATTTTCCTAAAATACTCCAATTAATAAAATCTTATGTCTCTCCTTCATATCAAATTCATTTCTTTTCTATAAGGCTTTGTTTGGTATGATGGAAGGAAAAGAAAAAAAAGAGATACAATCATTTATCATCAAATAATATTAATTATTAATTAATATTAATAAATAAGGAGAAAATATATGTTTTCATATTCTAACATGTATCATTATGATATGAAATAACATGTTTAAAAATCATTATATGACAAATACATTATCTTAATAATCATGTTATGTGGTATTTTATGTTGTAATTTAAAAGGAATATGTACATTTGTCATCGTGTCTAAATTAAATTTATTACTCACACATACAAATATAAAAATTTATAATCATATATTAATTACCTTGACATATATACTTTTGCATATTAATTCATATTAAAAAAATTTAAAAAATTCTCACTTATCTTTAGTTGACCACGATATTAATTATTTTATTGGTGATTGATCTTAAAAATCTTAAAATTTTTGTAGGTATCTAATAATATTTCTATTATATATGTATTGTCACCCTAAATTAATTAATTAAATTTTTCAAATTACTATATTTATTCATATATAATTATTCTATATCATTTAAAAAACTTCAATATATACATCACACAAGAGTGAAAATTTTACATGAAAATATAATAAAATTAATCAAATGTAATTTATTATGAGAAAACTAAGAATTTATTAAGTATTTTTTTAAACTAAGAAAATATAGTAAATTTTTTTGGTATACTCTTAAAAATAAGTTGATAAAATACCCAAATAAATAAACACATAAAAATTAATATTAAAAGAAAAAAACTATAGAATCAAAAATTGAAATTTATTTGAAACTATATAAACTAACTATTTATTATGAGATTATTAAAAAAATATTTTTTGAGATGAGCTACATAGTCCGATTATCATAGCATAGGAAGAGCCGGTTAACAAAAAAAAAATGATTTTGAGTGGATTCTATTATAGACTCCACTAATTATAACTTAATCAAATTCATCTAAATAATCTGGGATGTCATATATCTAAGTTAAGTATATTTTTTCTTATTTGTTGTAACATTTTTAATTTATCCCGTGCATTGCACAGGTACAAAACATTAGTAGAAAAGAAAAGAAGAGAAAGTATAAGAGTTATCACTCTTCTTATTTGATATCATTCAATGGAAAAGAAAAGATGTTTATCTTCCTTTGTTTGGTTTCATTAAGGAAAAGAAAGGAAATGCGTGTAAACGAATGGAAATGTATGGTGGGACTCACAAAAATTCTTCATTTTCCTTCATTTCCATCCAAAAGAGAAAAGATGAAAAAATGGTGGAACCTATAGAAGTTTCATCACTCCAAATCCTTTCATTTCCACTTTTATAATGCATACCAAACAAAGGACCAATGTTTTCCTTCCCATCTTCCTTTCCTTTCCATCCAAAATTTGCATACCAAACATACCCTAAAGAGAGTGTTAATGGTAAAAGAGATAAAATTAATAATGTTGATGAAAATATAAATGAGGTTATAATTTTAATAAAAGGATAATTTTGTCAAATTAACCTCTCTTTTTTTACTATTATCAAGGTTATTTGCTAGCTTCCTTAATCTATGTGAAAAGCCTAAAATGACAGTTATTCAAGATCGAAAAGAGTAATACTTTAAAAATTTGTCATATTGAATTATTTTTAATTATATGTTACTTGGTACACATCACTAAGAAGCACATCATTTTACATCTCCGTAAGGCAGTAGAATTAAAGTAGGAGTATGTAAAAAAAGAATAATTCTAAATCTTGTAACAAAAAAATAATAATTTAAATCATCTTAACCAATCTTCCTAATTATTAAATAAATAAAATATTAAATATTTTTTATGTTTCTAATACAACATTTAATTTTTCATTTAATTTTTTCTTTATTAAGTATTAACATGATCTTTTAGGAGGATATAGCAAAATCATAAAAAAATAAAGTGGGACTAGTTAAAATTAGATAGTGAAAATTGTACAAATGTGAAGCGATGTGTATGTAAGTGTATAAATTAAATGTGCTTTCTCAGGTGCCTTTTCATTTGGATGGGTTTTGAAACCCTTCTTAAGTGGACCAATAAAAATAAGACATTTGGGTAAATAATGTCCACGTCATTAATGAGTAATTCTTTTTCTATGAAGGGCGTGACAAAATTTTCACTTTACAATTTAACTCCAAGAACCATTTAATATATTTTTATAATATTAACATTAGTTATTATTAATCACATATTATTTGGATTACAAATTGTGATTGAAATTCATTGTTTGAGAATTTCCCCCTATATATGAACCCTAAGCCCCAAATTTCCCATCCATGCTATGACCCCTAACTCTCACTCGTATCCTATTATTGTCTCTGCACTTCTTATTTGTCGATTGCACCTTAATTCTTTCACATTTTCCTTTGTCGTTTCCGTCTGGTTGCTCCAATTGAAGGAACCATCTCTATTTGAGAAAAAAATGTCATTGATATCTATATTCCTTGTTTGGCTCGTCTGGCCTCTTTGTTTGCGTGCGGTGGTCCTAATCAAAGGAACCATCTACATTTGAGAAGAAAATGACATTGAGGAAACCCTTCGTAACCCATTTTAATCCCCATCGCAACATACCTAATTCATAGGCATCGGCTTCTTTTTTGTAATTGTGGCTTTTTTTGGTTGTTTAATTGCTGTCATATTATATTGACTATTGATAATTGAGAATATGGAAAAATTGAAAACTAGTGTATATTGTTTATGGTACTAACCCATATGATGTATGCGATATTATTTTTTTGCATGTTTTGGTAGTCTCAGTTGAATGTATTTAAGGTTGGTTTGCGATTTAAAAACTTATAAATTATGTTATTGAACCAAAGTCTTTATCTTTGTTGCTTATACCATGGTTGATTATTTGAGTAAAAGAATTTCAAACTGTTATTGTTCATGACAAACACTGTTGTTGAACTTGTTGGTATGTAATGATGTATGATTTTTGAGGTGGTAGGAGTATAAGCTGTGAACAAGTCCCCTTTGACCAGCTTTTTTGCTCTTGTGATTGAATGTAAGGACTCTTGATATTCCATTTGCTTTGGGAGTTCTTTTTGGCTATAACATAGTAATTGTTCATCAACTGTTGTAATATAGTTTGCAGATTAAATGGAATAATAGAAGATGAGTAATTATTTTGAAGCTTGGTACAGTTATAGGTCCTCTTTTAGTTAAAAAAAATATTTTTATTTGATATTCATTTTTGTTGGCATAGGATTAAGTCTTGAAATTCCTATCCTTGATTAAACTGGTTATTGAATTGTTATGACTTTTTAATATTGAAGCTATCCATTAAGGGAGGGACTTAAGTTTGTTCAATTTAATAGGGTAGTGTTGACATCTATTCGTTTTATGTGCAGTTTGTTGTTATGATTTTGTTTTGTTGATTTATTTAGAATTTGATCATTGTATGTATAAGAAATTGTTAAAGTATATGCATTGATTTTCTATATCGTACTGTAGGCGTGGTGTGAACAGATTTACAATGGCTTCCCAATCGTTTTCATCTCCAAGTCGTGGTGCATGTAGGGAATGAAAGAAAAGAGTGAACAAACAAGCCATTGTCTTCTTGTAGTGAGTGAAAGTAGATAAAAGGTTGCTTGCCAATTGCGATGGATGGCTGTACTGTAGAAAAATGAAGCTATTACATAGTATTACATGACTCAGTATATTTAAGTTAGTACCAGAATTAGTTAGTTAGTTAGTAACAGAATTAGTTAGTTAGTAGTTAGTTAGTTGAGCTTAACAGGTTTTAGTTTTGTATGTATTTAAACTCAACACTACTCAAACTCTGTATCTGATCTTTCATATTTTCTTCATTCATTAAATTCTACTCCTAATATGGTATCAGAAGTAATTTCCTTCTCTGTTCTTCTCTAATTTGTTTTTCTCTTTTCCTTTCTATAAACCTTACATCTGTTCTTTCTTTTTTATACAACAATGGCTGCTACATTTGCCATTGAAGATCCTTACGATCCTTTCTTTTTTCATCGTTCTGATAATCCAAGCTTAATTCTGGTTTCTCAGCCTCTTACTGGTGACAATTATAACTCCTGGTGTCGCTCCATGAAAATGGCTCTTCAAGCTAAAAACAAATTTGGTTTTGTTGATGGTTCCATTCCTTGACCTCATGATGCTGCTCCTCAATTTTTGGCTGCTTGGGATCACAACAATAATATTGGTAGTTCTTGGCTCCTTAATTCTGTTTCTAGAGAGATTGTGGCTAGTATAATCTATTCCAATGCTGTTGCTGCGATTTGGAGCAATCTACAAGATCGGTTTCACCAGAAAAATGGACCAAGAATCTTTTAACTTAAGAAAGATCTAATGAATCTCACTCAGGGAACCTCAACAATAAGTCAGTACTTCACTAAACTCAAAGCCATTTAGGAGGAACTTTTTGATTTTTAGCCATTGAGTAGTTGCACTTGTGGAGGAGCTTAGTCCTTGATTGATCATGCTCACACTGAGTATGTCATGTGTTTTCTCATGGGTCTAAATAATTCTTTTTCTCATGCTCGTGGTCAGATCCTTCTCATGGATCTCATTCCCCTAATCAACAAAGTTTTCTCTCTGTTGGTGCAAGAAGAAAGGCAACTTGAGATCAGTGCTTCTCATTCTATGTCTCATGAGACTCAGCTAGCTTATGCAGTCAATTCTGCTTCTAAGCCTATTGTTGATGCAAAAGGCAAGTTTTTCAAGAAAGATAGGCCACTTTGTACACATTGTGGTTTACTTGGTTATACAAAGGACAAGTGCTACCGTTTGAATGGTTTTCCACCAAACTACAAAGGTGGTAAACACAAAACTTCTCAAAATCCAGTGGCCAATGTCAATCAAGTTTTTGATTAGGGTCAAGACTCCTCTTTCCAGCTTTCTGTAGCACAAAGTCAGCAATTGCTTTCCTTTCTGAATTCCTAGTTGTCACTGGCCTCTGTAGAATTTATTCCTTTTGTAAATGTTACAGGTATTGTGTTTTCTACAGTATCTTCTTCTATCATACATGATTGTCATTCTTGGATTTTGGATTTTGGTACCATATGTTATATTACATGTTCTCTGTCTTCTTTTCGTTCTTATCAATTGTGTATAACCATTTTGTCATTTTGTCTGATAAATCTAATATTCCAATTACAGCTATAGGAACAGTTTGCCTATCTCCTGATATTATTCTTCATAGTGTTCTTTATATTCTTAGTTTTCATATCAATTTGCTTTCAATTTTTTCTTTGTTGAAGCATGCTAATTTGGACATTTTTTTTTTTCTACTGGTTTTTCAATTCAGGACCTCAATCATTTGAAGATGATTGGCAAGGGTGATCTACTTGAAGGCCTATATGTCTTCAAAGCTTATCCTTCCACTTTCTTGATTAAGCCAACCAAAGTTACTGCATCAGATTCTTGTCACATTGTTGTTTCTTCTAATGTACTTTCTTCTTTTTCTATTCAAAATAGTGTTTCTGCCAATATTTGGCATACTAGATTAGGACATTTGTCCAATAGAACACTTCAACATTTGAGTAATAAAATTTCATTTTCTATTCCAACGTCTTATCTTCATCATGCATATCCTATTTGTCCATTAGTTAAACAAAAAAAGCTTATTTTTCATTCCAATAATCATTTGTCTGATAACCCTTTTGATTTACTACATTGTGACATATGGGGGCCTTTCAATACACCACCCTATACTGGAAAAAGGTATTTTGTTACCCTGGTTGATGATTACACTTAGTTCACCTGGACATCTTTGATTCAGTCCAAGTCCGAAGCACCTAGGGTCATTATACAATTTTTTGCCATGGTAAAAACACAGTTTGGGAAAGTAATCAAACAGTTCAGATCAGACAATGCCAAGGACCTGACCTTGACTAATTTTTTCACCACAAAAAGAACATTGCATTAGTTTTCCTATGTGGAGAGGCCACAACAGAACTCAGTGGTGGAAAGGAAACACCAACATCTTCTTAATGTGGCTAGATCTTTGTTTTTTCAATCCAAAGTACCATTGACTTTCTAGGAAGATTGTAAATCTAATGGTGCTTACCTTATTAATAGGGTACCATCTGTCTTACTCTCTTTTAAATCTCTTTTTAACTTGCTTTACAATTCTGAACCAGATTATTTGCAATTAAGAGTTTTTGATTGTCTTTGTTTTGGTTCAACTCTTTCTTCTACTAGACATAAATTTAGTCCACGAGCTGTTCCATCTATTTTTCTAGGATATCCACCCGGGTACAAGGGCTATAAGTTGTAAAATTTGTAGTCTAAGTCATGCTACATTTCAAGGGATGTAGTTTTTCATGAGGATATTTTTCCTTTCAAGTCTACTTTTGCTGCTTCTCCTACTGATGATCCTTTTCCTAATCTAGTTATACCTAAACCAATTACAGATTGTACATCTTCTGTTCCTGTCTTTCAACTTCCTTTTGTTGTTCCATAAGTGTCTTCACTTTCTTGTCCAATTATTAGAAGATCTTCTAGAACTAGGAACCCTCCTTCCTATCTTCAAGATTACAGTTGTAATTTTTCTTCCGCAGTTCTTTATCCTATTTCCAATCATGTTTCCTATGATAAACTTTCTCCTACATACTGGAACTATATTCTACAAACCTCTTCCATTTTTGAACCTTCCTTTTATCACAAAGCAGCTCTCATTCCTGAATGGCAGTAGGCCATGAAGGAAGAACTTGATGCCATTGAAACCAACAATACTTGGACAGTGGTTCCTCTTCCTCCAGGAAAACATGCAATTGGTTGTAGGTAGGTTTACAAAGTGAAATATAAACCAGATGACATTGTTAAAAGGTACAAAGTCTGGCTTGTAGCCAAAGGGTATACACAGTAGGCTAGCATAGACTTCATGGATACTTTTTCTCCTGTTACAAAGTTACCAACAATGAGACTTTTACTTTCTTTGGCAGCAATTAAGAAATGGACACTTCTCCAATTGGATATCAACAATGTTTTCCTTAATGGAACATTGTTTGAAGAAGTTTACATGGACTTACCTTTGGGATATCCAAGCAAGGGGGAGAACATGGTTTGCAAGTTAAATAAATCCATCTATGGGTTGAGACAGGCATAAAGATAGTGGTTTTACACTTTTTCTTCAGCATTGTTGTCTCATGGCTTCAAGCAATCAAAGTGTGACTATTCTTTATTTACAAGAGGTTTTGGCAGCACTTTTGTGGCACTTATTATTTATGTTGATGATATTATTGTAGCAAGTCAGGATCCAACAGCTGTCTTGTCTGTTAAAATCATTTTGCAGTCCTTGTTTAAATTGAAAGATTTGGGGAGTTTGAAGTACTTCTTGGGGTTAGAGATTGCTCAATCCAAAAAGGGTATTTTTTTTTACACAAAGGAAGTGCACTCTTTCTTTACTAGCAAAAAATGATTTTTTGGCCTGTAAACCAACTGTACTACCTATGGATCCTAATCTCAACCTTAGTATTTCTGATGGAGATCCACTTCCTGATTCCTCCCAATATCGCAGACTTATTGGAAGGTTATTATATTTGACCATATCAAGACCGGATATCTATTATGTAGTAAATAGGCTATGTCAGTTCATGTCTTGTCCTACTACTTCTCATCTAGATGTTGTCCATCATCTCTTGCGATATCTTAATAGATCTCCAGGTCAAGGTCTAATGTTCTCTGCTAATTCATCACTCAATATCAAGTCATATTCAGATGCTGATTGGGGTAGTTGCACAGATACCAGGCGGTCTACTACTGGTTTTTGTGTGTTTTTAGGTGATTCTCTATTGTCTTAAAAGTTAAAGAAGTAGCCTACAGTGTCTCGGTCATCAGCAGAAGTTGAGTATCGGGCTCTTACTTGTGCAACTAGTGAGGTTACTTGGCTTTTGAATCTTCTCAAGGATTTTGAAGTTGACATTGATTCAACTATGCTTTTCTGTGATAGCCAAGCTGCCATTCACATTGCTTCCAATCCAACTTTTCATGAGAGGTCCAAACATATAAATATTGATTGTCATTTTGTTAGAGAAAAAATTCTTGTTGAGTCTCTCAAACTTATTAATGTCCAATCCAAATATCAATTGACAGATATTCTCACTAAGCCACTTGCAGCTATATCTTTCCAGTTTTTATTATCCAAGGAGTGTTAGATCTCTATCTTTCATCTTGAGGGTGAGTATTACATCACTCAGTATATTTAAGTTAATAATAGAATTAGTTAGTTAGTTTATAACAGAATTAGTTAGTTAGTAGTTAATTAGTTGAGCTTAACAAGTTTTAGTTTTGTATGTATTTAAACTCAACACTACTTAAACTCTCTGTCTGATCTTTCATATTTTCTTGATTCAGTAAATTCTACTCCTAATACATAGTGCATAAGAAAGAAGGAAGCAAAAGCACGAGCGGCGCTGCTCAAGCGGTGGAGGAAAGAGAAAGAAAGTCTTAAATAAAGTCTTGGGCAGATGGCTTTTGTTTAATTTGGGCTTTCTTTTATAGCTAAATTTTAATCTTTTAAATATCGATTCATGCTTATTTAAAGTTGTAGCTCATTTAGAACTTGTTTAGAAAAGATTAATTCTTTTTTATTTAATTATTTTTTTAAATTTTTTTATAAAAAATTAGTTATATTTGAGTATCTAAATTAATTTATAAAAAAGTTTTTATTTTTATAAAAAAGTTATTTTAACACAAACTCATAGTATGAACTGTTTTCATAAAAAACTTTTATTTTTAGATGAATTTTTTTAATTATACTTTAATGAGAGAAGCATTTTTCATAATAATTCCAATGACTCTCCATCAAATATTATAAATAAAATAACTTTATATCTTTTTTCGTAATTTATTATATAAAAATAATTTTTTTCGTATCTATTCAAACGAAATAGATTATTTTAAAATTATTTTTCAACAAACATACTCAAACAAAAATAAATTCTAATTATAATCGATTTTTATAATAATCAATTATACATATAATTAATTATCAACTTAATCTATTTTTTTTAACTTTTTCAAACACACTCTTAACTAATAGACCAAAGAACATAATATGGTAAAATAAAAGAAATAGAATTTTATAGGATTGAACCCAACTTGTAAAAAAATGACAAATTGACAGATTAACTCAACGGATTGAACCCGTTTTGCCAGCTCTATCACGAACTCAAATAACATATCGACTAAGTATACTCCTTGTGAATCAAATAACTATGATATGAGCAAAATATCACTTATAATAACTTGAAAAATCCTCTTCTCTTAAACTAACTTTTAAAGTAAAATTATATTCAATTATTTTAATATGATATTAAAACTTACTCCAATTAAATCACCCACGTATGTCAAATCTTATAAATTTCACGCTTTAAATGTCCAGTTCTAAGCGTGACTTGTTAAGAGATTATAAGTTCATACATATAGGTACCATGAGAGAACTAATTTAGACAAAGTAACGTCCGAAATCCAGCAGTAAGAGAAGGAAATACTATCTTACTAGCATTAAAATCACAGCAAAATTCCAGAGGAACTCTCCTTTCATTTAAGTAATCTATATCCTTCAACACAGCATATGAGAAGTAACTACCAAGGCGATATCAAGGTTATCAACAACCACTTCTCTTCGTGTTCTTTATAACTCATTCAAGGTTCAGATATGATTCGATTATTCATACACAAACCTCTAATACATTAGTATAAAGAGCTACTCATTTAAATACACTATGGGCGTGTGAAAACTGCTGTCTTTGCAAGTTCTACTGCTAATTTGCGTCCAAACAGCTTCTCCACAATAGCTAAAGCAAACTCGATGGAGGTCCCTGGGCCTCTGCTGGTAATAAGGTTGCCATCAACTACAACTCTGTTTTCTGCTTCACTCTGATCTGATAACTTGTTGCACATGGCAGGAAAGGCAGTGGCCTTTTTACCCTGTATTGAAGAAAATATAAGCACATGTCTCAACTTAACACCATGATACAAAATAAAGTCATAAACAATGAAGAAGCAGAGCATGGAAATCAAGTGCAAAGAAATATTTAGGCCTAGACAGCACTTTATAACACCATAGAATAATTAGAATTACGACTTCACGGGGGATTTGACATCATAAGGCAACTAAAACATTGGGGATTCTGAATCCTGCTGAATTGCAGACCATGTAGGCTAGTCGATAACAGAAAACTACACCACATGAGCTTAAATCAGGTTGAGCAACTAAAAGAAATGCATGTGCACAATTTTCGTTTCATGAAGAGTTGTCTTTATAATGATAATAGATTGCCCAGAAAATATATACCTTTAGCAAGCCATGGGGCTCCAAGACTAAAGCTGGGGATGCACAAATTGCTCCATAATATCTGTTTGATTCTCTTTGCTTTTTCAGCAAACTCACCAAGGTTTCTGAGTTTGCAAAAGCTTGGGCGCCACCGAGTCCACCCTGCACACAATTGGATTAAATTTACCCAAACTAAATACTATATACTGATTACTTACTATGAAGAAAGCAAGAAGTCCACTTACCGGCAACACAATAAGGTCGTATGAAAGTTTGGCTGCCTCATCAAGGAGCACATCTGCCTCCAGTTTAACTTTACGCGATGCCACAATCTCTAGTTTGTCCTCAACAGAAGCAACCACAACATTTGCTTTTGCTCTTCGCAGAATATCAATGATAATCACAGCTTCCATTTCCTCTGTGCCATTAGCAATTGGTACAAGAATCTGAAAAGAGGGCAAATGCAAATACCATTACATATCATCAAAGTCATTAATTTAGAAACAAATTTTATCTTCTTGACACAATCATATCAAAGAAATTCAAATAAAGATAGTCCTCCATCCTTCCTTAGAAATTCTTGTCAATACACACATAATTTACTGAGACAAAGTCAAGACCCAAAAAATCACCTTCGGGGGATTGTCAAATGTCCATTGCACTGGGTTTAGCTCCTTAAAAGTACATTCATCACCATGATTAGAACGCATGACCTGAATGTTGAATTACAAGAAAACCCAATGAGAAAAAGTAAAGTAATAAACATCATAGTGGGAAAAAGCTATCACAAAGAGTACAAAATTACAAATATCTTAATAGCACTTGTAATTGTATGTCAAAATTCAGTAGCAGAAAGCTCAATACACGCATGTGCACCAAGTCCACTCGTACATTACCAATAACTTTATCCACTCAATTCTAATAAGTATGAATTAAAATAGCATTGTTTTTTCTGATTTGGTTCTACAAAGAAAGGATACCAACTGCTAACTTTTTTGTTTGGGAGGGGGTGGGGAGACGAGTAGTAAGGGTCTAAAAAAGAGGTGAACTCCCCATACCTCCTTAAAAACAAGTAACATCTTAATTATTTAGACTTCAATTACGAAGCATGAACATGTCTTGCAAGAAACTTGAAACTTTTCAGAGTGTCAATCACTCTAGTTCCCCCTCCCCTCTTTCTGTGTGTACACACGTATTCATGTTGAAATTGGTAGGGCAGAGCAAAGCCCATCTAGCTTCATTCAAGTATAAACACCCAATCTCATAGTTACCCATCTTTTGCAATTAACCATAAATAATTCAAAAGTTATGGTATTCATCATAAACTACAATAGCCCCTGATTTGAGTATATTTTTTCCAGCCTCTTTTCAGCAACAATTTTTTTGAGACCAGATTGACTGACAAAACGTCAATATGTTCTTCTGGAAAACCCATCTCCAAATCATTATCTTCAAGTACCAAAGCCTAGCACATAACCATGTGAAATTTCCAGATATCAAGGAACAAGTCAGAGAGGGCTTGCTGTAGAGATGTCAATATTATTTGACAATGCTTAAGCAATTGCTCACAAAGACCAAATTACCAATTACCAACCTTATTAATTCCCATATTATTCCAGGATGCAAACAGGTTAAACATACTATTAGCTACAAGTAGGCACCATTGTGAATGCTATTTTTTTTAACTGCATTTATTTTCTCTTTAAAAACAATTAGAATTATCATGAATGAAGTCCTCACCAGTGGACCGGCAACTTCATCAGCTTTCTCTTTTCCATATAGTTGCTCAACCAGAGCAACTGCAAACTCCATGGTTGTGCCCAGCCCACGACTCGTCACAACTCTTCCATCCAGCTGCACCCTTGACTCAACAGAAGTGGTGTAAGAGGCCAGTTTTTCCATCAATGACGGATGACAAGTTGCCTGTCCAACAATCACAATCACCCATCCATCATCAATATAACATGGCTCAGATTGTAAAATGACTAATATTAGCAACACCCCCCCCTCCCAAAAAAAAAAATAGTTAACTTTACCTTCAACCCCTTGAGCAAACCCCAAGGCCCAAGTACCACTGCAGGAGCAGCACACACTGCAGCATAAAGCCGTCCATCCTCAACATGCTTTTTCACCAACCCTTCCAGAACTCCAGAGTCTCTCAGATTTTCAACACCAGGAACACCTCCCTGCACACAAATTAAACCGAAAAAAAATCTAATTAAGAAAAATTAATTCCAAGAATGATTGATGATTAAGCAATTAATCATTCCTAAATTAAAAACATGTTTACCAATAAATTTATTGTCTTTGTAATTTTCCCGGAAAAGAACTCTACCAATTTGATCATTAATGCATGTTTGGTTTAGATTAATTTTGAGAGAAAAATCACTTCTTCTTTTTTTTTTTCATTAACTCTTTCAGCAAAATTTTAATTATAAGCTGTTTTGAATAAAGCTAATCGAAACAAACAAAGATGCAGTGATTCCTCATCAAATTTCAATCACAACACAAACAAACATCATTGAGAGAGAGAGAGAGAGAGATACAGGGAGAGCGATGAGGTCCAAGACGGTGTCGGCGACGTCAGAAACGACAGCATCGGCGACAATCTTGACGCCATGGAGAGCTTGGACTTGAAGCTGGTTCCCGGCAGAAGCAACGGTGACGTCAGCTCCGGATCGTCGCAGCACATCGATGGTGATGACGGCCTCTATAGGCTCGGTGCCATTAGCAATGGGAACCAAGACCTAGCAATTTGAGCGGTATAGTCAGTGACAGATGAAGGGAGAAAGGAGAATAAGAAGACTGAGAAGGGCTTTTACCTTTCGAGCATTGGAAGCCATTGTTGTTGTTGTAGCTGAAGAGAGGGAGAAGGAAAAGCGCTTCTTGGTAAGGGCGAGTTTGGGAGTGAAGTTTGTGAGAGGATGAGGGAGGACTCGCATGTGACGTAATGCCATTACTGCTTTGTGCTTTTTTTCTATTTTTTTGTTTTTTCTGTGTTGGAAATGAATCAATGTGTTGTCTACGTGTCTCCTTCATGTGCGTCGTCTGTAGTCTGGCATCTGATGCTGTTTTGCTACAACAAATGTCACTGACACCCTTACAAATATATTATCTTGTGATTCGGAGTACTTTGGAATTCATGTAAAACTATAGATTCCAAAAGTGACATGATTAAATTAAATAATAACATATGAATTAAGTTATTATTAATACTAAATTTGTGCACGATGAATTTATTATAATAAAAAGTAAATAAATTTTAATTGGTGATAATTTATAATACTTATATGAAATAAAAGATTAAAAAATAAAGAACAAACTAATTAAATAATTGATCATTAAATTGTGATTATAATTATAATTTTATGCTAATTAATGCAAATGAATAGAACCAGTATTTATCACATTGTTATTCGGATTTTCTTTTTTATGTATAAAAGAACTTGTATAAAAAAGTGTGCTTTGTCATTTCAACTAAAGACTAATTAATTTATTGTAATAAAAAAATCAAAGTCATAGTAAATAAGATTACTCTAACAAATTATAGAATTTTTTTTATTTTATATATCGATTGTCAATCTAAATAAAATTGAAAAGATAATGATAATTATCCTTTTAGTTGCTTTAAACATAGTCTTTTTTTAGCTCCTTTAATATATATATATATATATAGTTTTGATTTCTTTTAAAATTTGAGATATGTGAAATTAGTTTTTCACGTTATCTCATATCTGTTAAGTGATGAAGTGATAAATGATGCTCTACCTCAGCCTTGCCACATGTCCTTATCTCATTTCATCTATGAAGCACGGAAACGGACAGGGGACATGACATGGACATGAACACAGGAACACACCAAATTCAAAAATTTTAGGACACAGATACGGCATACACACACACACACACATATATATATATATAATTTTGATTATAAACATTTCAAACATAACTCCTCAATGACAACACAAGTATCTTCATTTATAATTAGAAAATAAATCAACAATAATTAAAAATTGAACCACCAGACCAGAGTGAAACTCACTTGAAACTTGAACCATTAACACACAGTGAACACAATGTATTGAGGAAGAATAGAATATTTTTTCTGAGGGTGGGTCGGGTGATATTGGGCTTGTGGGCTGTGATATTAGTACATTACCACACAATAATTTTTTTTTAAATTTTAATGGTTTGTGTCCAATATGTGTCTGCGGTGTGTCTTGGTCGTGTCCGTGGTGTGTCTTGGCCGTGTCCGCAGTGTGTCCTGGCCATGTCCGAGCAAAAAAAAGATTTGTTTAATTGGACACACTCGGACACGTGAGACACGCGTGTCGTGCGGGTGTCATCGTGTGTCCGTGTCGGACACGTGTCCGACACACGGACACGCCAGTAAAATGGCGTGTTCGTGCTTTCTAGCATTTCATTTATGTCTCGGGGATGACAAGTCATTCATCTAGGTCCCACATCACTTTCTTCTTCTTCCCCCCTTTTTTTCCAATGTGCAGCAAGCCTTAACTTGTAGAGACATTACCATTCTTCACATTCCCTCACCTGTACCTGCAATTCCAACCTTGATTCTTCCTCTCTCAGCTCATTTTTTTCTTTCCCAACATTTGCTTCCTCATTCGTAACCAAAAATATCATCAACCACTTGTATTTTGTTTTTTTTTTCAGAAGGAAGACTCATGTGGTTGGTTTGAATGATCCTCACTTGTATTTTTTTTTCTTTTTGTTTTCTTTTGCAGAAGGAAGACTCTTGTGCTTGGTTTGAATTGGCCAACTGAGTGAGGAGTTAGATATCTAGAAATCTCAAACTCAAAAATCTCATCACCACTTAACAGAGATGAGATAAGGATAGAACTAATTTCACCTATCTAGAATTTTACAGAGACCAAAACTATATCAAAACATTTTATAGGGACTAAAACCAAAACTCACAATATTTATAGGGATTGAAAACAAATTTTAAAAAATCAAAATATGCTTATATCAGCAAATGATTTGTGCTTACTCTCCAGTTTGAGTATGTCTAATATGCTTGCCTGGGATTCTTCACACTCTTTGAGGTGATGTACAACATTCCATATCCACAGCCACTAAGTCTCCTTCGTGATGACATGATGGGAGTATCCCAAGTTGATGATAAAGATCACGAAACCCTAGCCATGATAATGTCTTTGCAAGTAAGGGGTGAGAGACCAAAAATAGCAACAAATTGATCACGAATGAGAAAGCAAGTGTGGGGAAATAAGAAAATGGGTTGCAGGAAGAAGAATCAATGTTGGAATTATTGCTACAAGTGAGGGAGGGGACGAGAATGGTAATGTCTCTACAAGTTAGGATTTACTGCACTTTGGGGAAGAAAATAGGAGGAAGAAGAAGGTGACGTAGGACCTAGGTAAATGACTTGTCATCCATGTGACATAAATGAAATAAGATCAAGACATGTGGCAAGGTTGAGGTGGAGCATTATTTGTCACTTCATCACTTAACAGAGATAAGACAATTTCAGAGACTAATTTTCACCTGTCTCAAATTTTAAATGGACCAAAACTAGGAGAAAAAAATTAGATGGACCAAAACTAAAAATGACTATATTTAAAGGGACTAAAAAGATAATTAAACCTAAATTTTAATCAGGCAATCAATTTGAGATCATTAAGTTGTTGAATATTATGATAACTATTCTGGTATCCTGAATGACATGCTTTTTAGAGAAATTTTGAGTTAGATGTTTTCTTTCACAGCTTGGTTGTGACATTAACCCATCAAAATCATATTGAAAAGTTGAGTATAAATTATGTTGATCTCATGACAAATCTACACCATAGGAAATATATAGTTTTCCATTATCTTTATCTTTAATTAATTGAGATTAAGTTCGACAAAACTTATGGTAATTATTCCTTACCGTTAAATATATCAACCATTAGAACTCTGAAATTAGTAAACAGTCTGACCCTCTTTGAGCTACTTCCATTCTCTCTAGAAAGTAAGACATCACATAACATTTCTTGATTTGCAGATTTCTTTGAAGTTAAATCTCTACCTAAAATAGTAAGTAAAATTTTATTATAAAACATTCAAGAAGCATACAAAATTAGCAAAGTGTCAATCCATGTTTTACAAAAGTTCATACCAATATTTGAAAGTAACACAATGTTAGACCCAACTTCCAAGTAAGAATCATTTCATCAAAGTCCAATTCTTGACTCAATAAGAGCTTCCATACTCAATGAAAAATAAAAATAAATATTATTGAGGTGGAAAGTTACAAAAAAAGAGAGAAGAAAAAGAGAAATATGCTTTTAATGAAAAATCATTATTTAATATTTTTAAAAATAAATTCAAGATCTAAAAGGAAGAAACTGAAATTAACAAATGTGTTTTTAACAGGAATCATGATTTGATATTCTTAAAAAAATCAATTCAAGATTGAAAAGTAA
Organism: Ormosia semicastrata; assembly: GCA_029884595.1. Lineage (NCBI taxonomy): Eukaryota > Viridiplantae > Streptophyta > Magnoliopsida > Fabales > Fabaceae > Ormosia > Ormosia semicastrata. The sequence goes on along the minus strand of JAQQTO010000055.1, from coordinate 23,596,494 downwards.
AGAATTGAAATTGAGAGATTTTGATAGCTCAATCAAGGAAGAAAGTTCAAAAAATAGGAAATGTATTTTGAATAAGGGATTATGATTTAATTTTTTTAAAATAAATTCAAAATTAGATGGAAATAAATCGTTAGACAGGCTAATTTTGTTGAGATCTCATATGATCAATTATCATTTAATAAATTGCTCTTTGAGAATTAGAATTTTTAATAATTATCTATAAATTGCACACTTTTCCATTCTCAAGGACACACACAATAACACTATAGAGAGGCAAGGTTTTAAAACATGCAAGAAAAGGGGCAACCGCTATGGCATAGGAATACTAGAGTTTAAAAAAAAAATCGAGAAGACAATTGTCAAAGAAAAGGGAAAAGACAAGGCTACACACCTGGGATTTCTTTATCAACCTCAACTTTACTCGCACTGCATAAAGTTGTTGCTACCTTATTAAAACCTTCCTTTATCTATTTCACTGAGGCCAAGTGATGGGATGAAATTTCGATTAGCATGAAACAACGATTTATAGCCATATAGACTTTTTGGAACGATTGGATTGGGTTTTGTGAAATATCTAGTGTCGTCACACTTCTTTTTATTGATGTTTGAACTTTGAATTGCTTGTTTAATTGCTTACATTATTTATATATTTATTTATTGGTACAAATTGCTTACAATGCTTGAGTTGAAAATGTAATATGTACCTTCCTGGTTCATTTATATTGCTAACTTAGTAATCTCGTGTGTCATGCGCATGTTTTCATATTAGTTATTGTGTTCCGAAAAAATTCAAATTTATTTTAAAAAATAATAACAAATTACAAAGAGTCATTTGAATTGTAATTACATGATAACTCTTAGCTAACGTATTTAATGTGATACTGAGCTTCACTTTTCAAAATTAAAAGGATCGGTTGAATCATGATGGTTTGTTGATTCACATTTTTGAAATTAAAATTAAACTGATTTTTTTTCAAATAAAATAAACATCATTTTTTAAAATAATCAAAATCAAGTAACAGACAAGTATCTTTTAAAGAACTATATGGTTTTAAATTATCCATTACACGAGGGATACATTGGAGCGAAAGTCAAGCTAAATTTTTATTTTCTTAATTTAGTTTTTTAAAGGGTAAAATAAATATTTAAAGATTATTAATAATTCGCATAGTTAATTTAATGTAATCGTTTTAGGATGAATGTATCAGAGGTATAGTAGAGTTAAGTCTCTATTATTTTTTGTGCATAATTAGACTCACGAATCCGATTTTTGTAACATAAACCATTTTTTCTTAGATTTTTTTTAATTTTTTTCAATAAAAAATAAAAATGGTGATAACTCCTAATTTTCATATTTAGTTGCTATTTCATTGCGATTATAATTGTGACAAATAGTCTTGAAGTTGTGCCACTACTTATTGCTGTTATTATCTTAATAAAAACCACTTCAGATGTTGATCCTTCATTAGTTTCGACAGTGGTTGGTTAAGGTTCATTTGCAGAGTTTAAAGGGGCTAGTGCCCTCTTACTTGGAGGCAAGTGTCTTATTAAGTAGTAACTTGGTGGTCGCCTCTTTGCACATGGTGGAATGAGACCTAATGGTCTATATGGTGGGTCACACAGCCTCATTCCTCTAAGTGGTTGTCTAACAGGTAGAGGTGTGGGGACTCCTAGTGGTGGTGGTGGTCTAACTGTTTGTGAGGGAGGACTTTCACTTCTAGATTAAAAAAAGAAAACACATTATTATGTTGAGTAGAAGAACCACAAGTGACTTGCATAATAAGAATTCAACACAATAAGTACTCACAAGGTTAATTGGCTCTTCCTAAAGAGGTCCAATATTGACAAGTGACTTGCTTTTAGCTATTATGCTAAGGCTGAAAACAAATTATTAACTTAGTCATAACTCCTAAATAAACAAACTAAACTATAAACAATAAAACACAAAAGGGGCTGAATTGGTTCATTATTGAATGCTAGACCAAAAGGTGGTCCAAGGTTGATAGGGGGGAAGACTTATAGGTGTGGGGCTTTCACAACCTTCCTCAGGCTAAAAACAAATGACAGCAAATCAAAATTAGGTCAGTAATGACCAAACCAAAGAAACCAAAACAAACCAAATCAAAATTAAGTATAAAAACAATAAAAGTAATTAAAAAAAACATATGAAAGTGATCTAATGAGGAAAGAATTTGTCCATTATTCACTGATGGAGTTGCTAAATTTGTTGTAACTGAAACTGGTGCACTACCCTGTTAGGGCTGCAAAATACAGAAGAAATTAACTATCTGCAAAACACATCAAAATATTAACCATATTAGTTGGAGTGGTTACTTGTGATTGGTTTTCAAGTTGAGGATGTGACTATGTTAGAAGTATTTCTTCTTGATCTTGTGTCTGAGACTTAATGGCTTTCTTCTTCTTAAGCTTTGTTGGGTTCCTTAGCCAGGATGCTCCTTTACATGTTTTGTAGTAATAGCCAACTCCACCACACTTTGAGCACTTCACTTCATATGTCTTTTACAGTTTGTGGCCATTGGATGGTATTGCTTTATTAGCATCCTTCTTCCTATGCTTCTTTGGATGGCCAATAGGCCTTTTGATCTTTCGTAGGATAGGCTGAGGTTTATAAGTTGTGGCCTAGTACTGCTGGCTGTTGATTGACTAAATAAAGTGTTCATAAGTGGTAGTTAAGGCATCCATGGTAAGTCATTGGTGGACATAACTCTTAGGTATTTCATTCTTAAATGCAATTGTAGCAATTACACGTTCGCAAGGCAATCCTGTTAGCTACCAGTAGTTGCATATGCAGGTATGCTGGGTTATATTCACATCTAACTTGGTGCCATGTCTATGCACTTCAAATTTGTCATTGTTTAGATCACCATTCCATGTTGGAGTCCATCTATTGCTTTTAGCTTTTAACTTCTCAAGTTTTGTTTGTTGTACATGTGCTATACTTCTTTTATATAACCCAAAAATCCTTTTGCATGCGACCATCCTCCTCATTAGGTAACACCTTAGCTCCTCACACATGGACAGAATAGGTTTGGACCTATACTTCAAAATCTTGGCATTCCATACCTCATAGTTGTTGTTAGTGATGTTATCAAACTTTGGTCAATGACTGTAATAAGCTTTCACCTATGCTATAGGGTCCATCTTATTAAGGTAAGCCTAAGCCTTCTCATTAATCCCTTTAAACCTCTATATGCATGATTTGGGCACTGTTGTGCATCTGGCACATTCCCAAATAATATGCTTGATCTCATTGTCCTTCCATTACTTGATGAAGTTCTTCCATATATGCATCACACAGTTTCTATGGTTTGCACCAAGCATCACTTCATTTAGGACAAGCAATAAACCTTGCATAGGACAGACAATGATGTAAAAAATTCAATATATAAGAGCAAAAAAAAATAGTATAGATATCATGGTTTAGGATTTACCTTTTGCTGATCTGACACAAAATTCCAACCAAAGACAACATGGTCTCCCAAGTCTTCTTGTAGAAGGGTTGATGACTACACAGAATGTAGTTATTTGTGTCCTATCCTCTGTGCTAAAATGAATGCTATTTCCTTGTTTATAATGCATATTGGAGGGTTTTGTGTTTATATTGGTTATAGTTTGAATCTAAGCCGTTCTGATGTGTTATTATGCAAAACGGTGTTTAATTGTCATGAATTAAGTAGATTTATATATGTTATTGATTTGGTGTTTTCTCTATGATAGGAGGGTCTCCAAACAAGGTTAAATATGGAGCAATTGAGCTTAAAGAAGAAGAGAAGCCAAATCTGCCAATTCAGTAGGCAACGTCGCGGCGCAAGGCAGAGCACGCCGCGGCTTGAAGATGATTTTCAGCCTGGTCATACTTGGACCCGGGGCAAGAGCGCCGCGGCGTGAGGAAGGCAACGTTGCGGCGGTACTTAACCGACCCATCATAAGATATGTGGCCGCCGCGGCGTGGAGGCGGTGCAGTCTATAAATAGATTTTTATATGTTTTTCTCAAACTCTCTCTCGTTTTCTTTGTTCCAAGCATTTCTAGATTTTAGGTTTTTATAGTTTTTTAGTTAGTTTTAGGTTAGATAGCTTGGCTAGATCTTCATGGATGGTGGATTGGAGGCCAGGATCAAAGGATTGAAGGAGAATTCAAGCTTCAGAGACAAATCAATGAGCTTCTTTCTCTCTTTTCCCTTTCTCTCTTATCTTCCTTATCTTTTGTATAGCTAAGCTATGTTTTAGGAATATTTTGGATCCTTTGATATATATTAATGATGTGTTTTTCTCTAAGTTTGTGTGGATGTTTGATTACGGTTCAATCATTATCTGTGTTTAATGCTTGTTCTTGGTTGGCCTCAATTACATGATCATAATATTAGCAAATGAATTAGACATAGGGATTTGTTAATATGGATATGGTATGGTTGATACATGTTCGGCGAGTTCAATTGGCTTGGATGAGCTGATTCACTAACTGGATAGAAATATACCTTTTAGCCATGTATAGTGGGAGATTGAGAATAGATCGTTCATGAGTGGATGTTGTGTTAGCTCTCAAGGAAACTTAGTGAGTTGGGCAATTGAAACCAGGGTTGATTGACCTAGACATAGGCTTTTGACTAATGAAGATTCTCAAGCTAACCTAATCAATGCATTTATGTTTATGAGGGGAATTGCATGTTATTGATAGATTTAGGGGGTGAAGGAGGATTTCCTGAAACCTAACCGCTTTTAGGTTTATAGCTTTTGTAGGTTAGTTTAGTTTAGATTATTATTTTCCTATTTTCATGTCCTTGTCTAGAACTGATTAAGCTATTGGTTGGTATTTAGCTTTATAACAATATCCTCGTGGGAACGATCTTTTACTCTGTATCTGTATTACTTGTGCGACCCGTGCACTTGCGGTTAGTAAAAAGGGCAACACATTTGCACCCTCAACAAGGGTTAAGAATCACTTCTAATTGTCTTCCGTCTCACTATTAACCACAACATATAAAATAACATAAAATTGGTTGTTAACATCCTATCCCACAGTAGATAGGAGTTGACCTCCATAATAGCCCTTCAAGAAGTATCCATCTAGGCCAATCATAAGCTTGCATCTAGCTTTGAACCTTTTCTTCCAAGCATCAAAGACAAATATAAACCTTGTCAAATAGTGGTGGGGACTTAGGCTGGGTTATGGCATCTATCTTAGTAGTGCTCCTTGGGTTACTTCTCAGTAACTTTACAAAGTAGTCCCCACTTATTGTCGTATTGCTCCCTCTTAGAGCCTTCAACAACTTGTCTGGCTCTCTTCAGTGCCCTGTATATCTTCTTGTCATTCAGGTACACCATATAGTCCTCCTTCATGTGGTCAAATGCTTCTGAATATTTTATGGTTAGTTGAGTCATAAGCCTCTTCTCCAACTATATTGCAGCCTAACTCCTAGTGGCATGCTTATTTTGGAAAACTTTGCAGCAATAGTGTTTAGATTTATAGGTTTTCACTTGAAAGCTTTTAGATTTATTGTTCCACCAACAGTAAATCATTCACTCACATCCCTTATTGCTACATTGGGCCCTAGCCTTGAATTTGTCACTTTTCAGCCATGTGAATTACCTTCGAAGAGCTATGTTGTAGTCCTTCATAGCATGCTTAAACTGCTCCAAATTCACAAATAGGGATGGGAAAAGACCAGGTGACCTATCAGGGGCCTATGCTCTAACTTATTTTCTTCCTACATAAGTATGACCTATTTAGCCATACTTAGGCTTTTTGAGAGGCTTATTTAACTATGCAGGCTAAGGCTTAGGCTTTTGAAAAAGTCTATTTGACCTACCAGGCCAACTTATTTCTTTAATATTTATATATATCATTTATAATTTATAATACTTACATAATTTACTAATTATATATTATTATAATATTTTTTAATAAAATATAATAATTTTTGTCAAGGTTATACTTATTTAAAAATTAAAATGTTAAAGTTTCTTAGCTTATATGAAGACCTTCATGTATTGTAGACTTTTAAATTAGCTTTCGGGTCTGGTCAAACTTCTATGATTTCATAAACAGGCTAGGTTGAGGCCTAAAAAAAGCCTATGACAGGTAACAGGTCAAACTTAGGTTAATACATTACAAAATAGACCTAGGCTTATTTAAACAAAGCTTAGTCTAGCGTAGCCCATTTTCACCCTTATTCACAAACTCCACTCTAAGCTCCAAGTGAACTTGTCCATATTTTACTCACTCATTAAACTGTGGATATACAGGCTTAGAGGAATTAACTTCATCATCAGTTAATACAAGAGTGTACAGTTCTTCAGATACATGTTAATACCCTTGCTGTTTGAAACTTAATGACAACTCTCCAACCAAGCCTTCATCAAACTGATTTTTTCTTTGGTGCATGGCTTTTCTAGACTTTTTCTTTGTTGCAGGTTTTTTTTCTAACCTTCTTCTTTGGTGCTTTTTTTTCCCTATCTTCTTCTTCTTTTTAGGCTTAACATCTATCTTTATTAACTTCATGAGAGTTATATCATTTCCTTCCCCATTGCCCTCATGCACCTCGCTATTAGGTTTGTCATTTCCCTACTCATTGCCCTCATGAACCTCACAATCAGGTTTGTCATTTCCCTACCCACTACACTCATTTTTTCCTCCCTCACTAGTAGCTTTCTCATTTTCTAACTCACACATTGGCCCGTCATTGTCATAATCAATTTCTATAGCTTCAGGTTTCTATTATGAGATGCTCAAAGTAAATATGCATCTTTTTCACACACCTATTACTTAAAGCAGTCTCACACATTGCATTAATGTCACTACCCCCATTTATAACCATTAATCTTAATTCAAGGTCAAGGTGATTAGACACTACCCAAAACATAGTTTTATAGGCATAATATCTAAAATCATTAAATATATTTTGTAAGTCAAATAAATTCACCAAATCCATATCCATTTTAGACGTGTCTAAGCGTGTCCGAGACGTGTCAAAGCTAAAAAAATTAATCTTTTTAATCAGATATATTTGGATACGTAGGACACATGTGTCGTACATGCGTCCTTATGTGTCTGACACGGACACATGTCTGACATGCAGACACGCCTCAAAAATGACGTGTCTGTGCTTCATAGACAATAACAAAGCAAATCTAACAAAGGGACAAATGTGGTAAACAATAGTCATGTGACCTATGAAGCACAAACACGCCGTTTTTAAGGCATGTCTGCATGTCGGATACGTGTCCGTGTCAGACACATGGAGACGAGCGTACAACACATGTGTCCTATATATCCAAATGTATCTAATTAAAAAGATTATTTTTTCAACTCAGACACGTCTTAAACACGTCTCAAACACATTTGGACACGTCTCAAATACGCTTAGACAGTTCTAAGACACAGCTTGAACACCACCCATTAATATTCTTTTAAAAAAATAGTTTTCATGACTAACGTCCAATTAATAAGTCTGAAATTCACTCAAACCCCAATCACATGAATAACGTCACAAGTCACTATTTTTTCGTACCAGTATTTTAAGTTTTATCTTTTCATATACCATTATTAACTTTTAAGTTTTATCTTTTTATGTACTATTATTTTTATATGCTCCTTTTATCTCTGCTCATACTAAGTCATCCACTTCGTCATTACTAAAACTTATCTCACACTATTATTTCTTTTAGTTAATTTTTTTAGATGCACATATATTTGTATATGGTTAATTCTATTAAGAGAAGTTAATTTGTGAGATTTTTTTTAAAAATAACAATAAAAATTATACTTTATATTTTTTAAAATATTTATTATGTAATAAATATTAATATATATGATATATATTAAAATATTATAAACTTGTAAAAATGATATTAATAAATTATGATTTTTTTTTTCATCGACGTAGTCGTCGCACCCCATCAGGTGCGTGAGAGACCAGTAACTTTAAGTCCATACCAGAAAAGGGAGCTATATGCCAAACGTGCGGGGGTTCTCATATCTCTCTCTGGGACTCCCTAGTCCCTACATTACCGGCGAAGACTTAGTTTCAGAAAAGTCAGCTTCTTCTTCATTTTTTATTTTCAAAACTGTATTTTCTTTCTTAGCTTCTGTTTGTTTCCTGAGAAAATGTAGGAAGATTAAATGGAAATAAATTATGGGTTTTACTGTTGTTGTGATCATGGAGTCATGAAATCATTTTTCTTGTACTTGTACATATCACATGCATATTACTTCTGTTAACTTATTTCCTCCTCCTCCTCCATCATTTTCCCATTCTTTTATTAACTTTTTTGCTATGAAAGTTAAGTTATGAAGTTGAATTGTACTGTTTTTAAAAGCAAAGAGATAACGCAGGGTTGTACAAAAGCTTAGTCCAAACAAGTTTTAACTTTTTAGGAAAAAGAAACATAAAGCTTGACTTTGATTGGCGTATTGATTAGAGTAACAGTTGTTCAATATCATTAACTGGAGTAAATAATTAAAAAAAAAAAACTAGTAGTGGGCGTTCCTGCTGCAACTATTGCTGATGAATTGTGAAATTATTCAATTAGGGTTTTGCCTTCTGAAATGTGCTGTTTCTTTTAGTGATGTTTGGCCGTGGAATGGATATTCAAGCTGTTGAGTGCTCTCAGATGATTACAAGTTGAAGCACAATTATCTATTTTGCTGCACTGGGTTTGATCCATTTGAGCACCACAGTTACTCTGTGATGAATTGTTTCTCACTTCTTTTCCGAAAAAAGGGGTCTTCCTCAGCCACACAGTCAACAGAAGTTGATATAGGTACACATATAAATAATATGATTGTTTACTTTTTTTGGTAATAAGTTGTTGTACTTGCAAGCAGAATTCCATAGATGATCTGCTGCTTTATGAAATTATTCAAACAATTGTGTAACACGTGGACTTGGTCCATGCTGGTATTTCCATAAACAACTAGACTTAATCTAATATTCCCTGAAATTGGAATGTATGCAAGAATCTCCCACATGGACTCTTGCCATTTTGAACTAAGTTTGCCTTCTTTAACTTTTCGGGTATCTCCCCTCAGGCAAAAGTTTCTGAAATTATTACAGTTGTACTCAAATTGAGTGTATGGTCCATAAGTAACTAGACAAATTTCTCTAAGGTCGGAGTAATAGTAACTGTTTCTGCTTGTCCATGATGTACTGACAACATCAAAGTCATCAACCCCACTTTCATTTTGGGAGCATAATCTTTTATGAGTTTTTTTTTTTTTTTGGTGGGGGGTGTTGTGTGCAATGAAGACAGAAACTAATGACTAAGAGCAAAATGACTGATAAGAGCTAAAGAAAGCAATTTGAAGTCTGGTAGCTAACAAATGAAATAAAGCACCAGCTGGGCCTGGAATCTTCTTATAGGCATGTAGTACTACTGTTCAGTCCATTGAATTTATAAATGGAAAATGTATTAATTGTGTGCTGCATAATAATCTTTTGCTGATTAAATATCTTGAAACATGTTATAAAACAATAGGTCGCCCTTCCATCGAAATGCTGGTGATTTTTTGTTATTAATTGAACTTCACCTCTTCAGAAAAAGGTTTGGGTGAGGTTTTTTCACTAATCTAGGACAGCATGTTACATCCTCTGAAGCATGAGCCCAATTTTCATATACCATGTTTCTATTAGTAAATTTCCAAAATTTGATATGTTCCAAATGTTTCTATGTTTAAATCAAGTTAATATGTATATGCTGCAACAGATATTTCAGACATTCAAAATGTCAATCTTTACAGTTACAAGGAATTGAAAATTGCCACCGAAGGTTTTAGTCCAGCAAACAAGATTGGGGAGGGAGGTTTTGGATCAGTCTATAAGGTGATTGCATCACTTATTTATAAAGATGTGTTTATGCTTCTTTCTACGTTTCTTTTTCAGTGACTGATAACTTACTACATTGAACAGGGAAAGCTGAGAAATGGTACTCTGGCTGCTATAAAGGTTTTGTCAGCTGAATCAAGACAAGGAGTCAGGGAGTTCTTGACAGAAATCAAAGTGATCAGTAGTATAGAGCATGAGAATCTAGTTAAGTTGTATGGGTGCTGTGTGGAAGGAAACCACAGGATTTTGGTATATGGCTATCTTGAGAATAACAGCCTAGCACAAACACTTACTGGTAAGAAAATTTTTCACATTTGATATGAATGTATTAAAACTATCATAGTAATGAATTTGTTCTCATGACTTTATAGGTGGAGGACATAGTAGCATCCAATTCAGTTGGCATGTACGGCGGAACATTTGCATTGGTGTTGCCCGGGGCCTTGCATTCCTTCATTATGAAGTTCAGCCACATATTATTCATAGAGACATCAAAGCAAGCAATATATTACTTGACAAAGGCCTCCAACCCAAAATTTCAGATTTTGGCCTTGCAAAGCTTATTCCACCAAACCTGACCCATATTAGTACACTTGCTGCTGGTACACCGTAAGTTCATAATTCTGTCTTCAGTTGTTGGAGAATTTTTAATTTGTTTATACCTGGAAATTCTGCCAGAATATGTAATTACTTCTCTTCCTTGTATTTAGATTTTTTATATTTCAAAATTTATTAGCAATTTTTGCCATTTTCTTCTTACTATGTCCCTGTTTGGTTTTTATAGTGGCTATCTGGCGCCTGAATATGCAATACGAAATCAAGTGACAAGAAAATCAGATGTATATAGTTTTGGAGTTCTACTACTAGAAATTGTTAGTGGGAGGTGTAACACAAACAGACGTTTACCTGTCGAAGAACGGTATCTTCCTACAAGGGTAAGGACCTTTCTTTTTGCAAATATAGAATAAGTTAGAGCAATTAGATGTAGTTGAGAATTTAACCTGTATGTAATGTTAATGAAATATCCCTCGAGATTGACATGCATTGAAAGAGAATTTTATTCTTTGCGCTCCTTGTTTATTAAAGTTTCTTTTCTAATATACAATGTGCTTCAACACCACTTCACTCTCTTTTTCCCTATATTAGTTTATATTTTAAAATATCCCACTCCAACTACACGCAGTTCCCATCTTGACCATGTAATTTAACCTGTTGAAATTGGATATCAGTCTTCTGAAAGTTTATCATTAATTAAATATAATTTGCAAATGGGAGAGCCATATTTAGATCTTTTATTCAACTCATTCTTCATTTGATTTCCTCTTTTCTTCTGGTTGTCCTCTAAGCTTCATGTTAGCTATCTGTAACATTTCATATACATTAGGGACAGGGTAGTTTGAATTACAACTCAAAAGACTTGGGCTTATGGGTGGAACCTCTAGGTTTGGCCTAAAGCTTTTGTAATATCCTGGAAACAAGTTTGTTCAAATGACATGGATGGTTCTGTCTTTTTAGTTGCATTCTTAAATCTTTTCACTGTTACTAAGAAAGCAAACAGTAGTGTGACTATTGCCATGAAATTTATCACTATGCTTGTTACAAGACATGAAAGTAATCATTTGAGATGCAATGTAGTCTTGCTAAGATAATTAGCTCTTATAGTGTAAAATTTGTACAACATGAGGCATACTTAACCTGGGAAACACCGTCATTTTGATTGTCAAGGAGTGAACTCCTATTTCCTCACAAGTCACACCTGATGTCTCTCAAACTTTGGAATCTCTATATGGTCTCAAGGATTTGAAGCAAACTGCATAAAAAGCCCTGGTTACGCCAAAAGAATAACGCGGTAGTTGTAGCACAACTTTGGGGTGTCAATTCTACAGAGAGAAAAATTAAAAGAATAGCAAAAGGAACAAAGAAACTAAAGAAAAATATTAAATGATTAATAGTGAACAAAAATTAATTTTAAATGCAAATTAAAGTGAAACAAAGTAAACAAATTGAGTTTCTACCAGATGCAAGATGACTAAGGTTCAGAATCCACTAAGATTAATTTTAACATTAATTATGTCAAATTATTATCCCCAAATAATTTAACTCATGAATATCTAGCGACAAGCATGTGATCACGAAATATCTATCAATAAAGCACTAAAAATAATAATCAAGTGTATGATAACATTTCCCTAATTAATAATAAATTATCAAATCATCATATGTATTCTTAATCAAAAATCACAATTGATATCTAACAATTACTACCAACACTCAAATAACACAAATAAATTGTAAATAGCAAAGTATGAGAAAAACATGATTGAACTTATCTAAAAATTCATTCATATAATCTAATAAGAAAATAGAATCAATAAGCATTAAATCCTAAAATTAGGTAACAACAATTCAACATAGCGATGTCAAAAACAATCAGGGTTTCATCATCCCCTTAGTACAGAGAATTTAGTAAGACATGATAAAATCAGAACACAAAAAAATCATCTCACTAATATTCTCTATTGCAAAAGCTTCAAATTCTTCTCTGCAATTTTTCTCCACTCCTGTGCACTCACTCTGGTCTGTGTTTCTGTGTCGTTGCCCGTCTGCTAATTCTCAATTCTCCTTGTCTATTAATAAAAGATTTTACCTAATAGGAGTGTGTCTTACACAAAATCTCCTTAATTAGTTCCTAAATAATAAAAAGATATTGATTAGATTTAGGAAACTAAATTTAGGAAACTAAAACTCCCTCATTGGTCCCTAATTAATGAAAAGATCTAGATTGGATTTAGGAAATCAATTTTAGGAAACTTAATCTTCTGTTATTAAAGGCTTCCAGATTTTCGTTTTTTTCTCTCTTTATTTATGGTAGACCCAAGTCTTGATTTCTTCTTTCAATTAAACTTACTATCAAATTGCCATTATTTTGTTGTCCGAGATTTTCTTAACAAATTCCTTACAATTATCACAATAATTAAATTAATGATTTTTTAAATAAATAAATCAATAGTATTATAAAATCACTAAAATCAAATATAATAAGATATAATAATACCTATTTTTATAAGAAAAATAGATAAAAATTAGGTTATTATCAAGCCCTTTTTCATATGTATCTTGGATTTGAATTGCACATGAATTTAAGGGCTACTACTGCTAGGATATTAATGTCCATTACAGTTATGAGGATGGGAACTCCACTGTTGATAAATGAGTGACAAAATTATATGTCTTGTAGGCATGGAATTTGTATGAGAGGGGAGAGCTGGAGAGTTTGGTAGATGCCTTTCAAGATGGAGACTTCAATGTTGAGGAGGCAATAAGGTTTTGTAAGATTGGTCTTCTATGCACTCAGGATTCTCTTCTACTCCGGCCTTCTATGTCTACTGTGCTTGAGATGCTGATAGGTGAAACAGATGTGAATGAGGAGAAGTTGAAAAAACCAGGCTTAATATTTGAATTTGTGGAAGCCAATGGCCAAGGGAAACAGAAAGGCAAAGCTGAAGTGGAAAATACCTCTTTTTTGGATGGTTCAGGGAAGCAAGATGATTCATCTGTATCAGGAACCGTGAGCTCTTTTGCTACCATGACCTTCACTTCAATTTATGACCGAAGCAATTAAGTTGCCTATTGCTAGGAAACTGTGCATCCGTCATGAGTTTTTCCCTCCTCCCTCTATCTAAAGTTGTCTATCTTCACTGTCTTTTGGTGCTACAAACTACTGTGTAAATTTTTGTACTATATCTTCTTCTCATATTAGTCAATTAATCATAATTAATGTTTCAATTTTGGATACCTTCAGTTCAAGCTTTGTGCAAAATAGGATTGTAATTGATTTAGGCCATGTTAACATAGTATTTTGAATCAGGAGATTGTTTATTTTTGGTTTTGCTGTTTATGGTTCTTGAGCAGGCCTTAGTTTAATAATAATGCTATTTCCATAACTTTTACATCCGAGGGGGAAAAAAATTCACTGTTTCTGTCCGTGGAGGAGGGTCCACCCAAGAATCTTCATAAAAGTAGAGTTGCATTTTTATGACTTCTTTGTTCGGTAACAGAAAATCAGAAATCTAGAATTGCTCTAATCTCCCCACCAGGTGTGTTTGTGACTTTATTTTTGTGTCACTAGATTTTTCTCCCACTAATGATATGATTGGACATGATTGGACGTTGAATGTTCAACTCTGATGCGATTGCTATGTTCTGTGTATAAACTGTCTACAAGTACAGTTTCGCAATGCATCTGGTATTCTGTTATATTCCAGTTATTGGAAAGTGAACCCGTTTCTGTAATGCGAAAGGAAAAGAAACTGAATAATCATTTGCTTGTTTGAAAAATGCTACTAAGACGAAAGTGTCATACACATCTATCTCACTATCTGGTTGAGTGGTTGAATTAGAGTATAATTGTGTATAAAACGAGGTGGATCTAGTTATAATCGAACGATGAAAACTGTAAAAATATAATGTGATGTGAGTGAAAATGTATTAGAATAACATTACTCTTCAAGATTCTACCATTCTCGTTCTCGACTTGACAGTAGGTGTATACACAATTGTCTTAAGAATAAAAAACACAGTAAGCATTGCGTGTAAGTAGTTACACATGGTGAAGCCATGTAGGAGACCACATAGCAGTTACACATGAGAAGTTCAGAAGAATCAGAACAATATTGATAGTTTATTTTTGTTGGTACAAAAACAATATTATTATCATTTTTTTGGCGTGTAAACATGAACTATGCTCATCAATCATTGATGAAAAAATAAATGAAAATAAGTGGAAGGACTGTAACGAGTATCTAATGCTGTTGTAAACCTGATCTATTTTCTGGTTCTGTAACATCTGGACCAAAGAATAAAAAAGCAAAGCACTCTATACCCCGTCATGAAGCCCAACATTACAGCCAAATTGGTCCATTTTTGTGACTCTTTCAGACCCTGTTGTCTTAAGAACTCAATTCCATATAATATGCATTCTCCATTGCTAATTTCTATGCATCTCCCTTTCCCTTGCTCTCCTCCATACTCATTTATCATAAGACACTCAAATGGATACTTGAATAGGCTCAAATAGTTCATAAAAATCCAGTAACTGGGTATTTTTTCCTTTGATATGAAATACCCTGAAAATAGAAAGAAAGACCCCATTAGCCCAGCAATCACCGAGTTACCCAGGATGAAATTTGGCACTAGAGCACTGAAACAAGCCACAAGAGCATTGGACATGAGGAGGACCAACCAAACCACTAAAGAGAAGTAAAAGAACCCATCAATGTCTTTCCTTAATCCTACCAGCCAATAAACTGGACTAGTGTATAGAAGACCAACCATTAGGAGGAAAGGAAGAAACACAAGGGTATTTGCTAAAACATAGGAAGAAACTCTATAAGCTCCTCTTGAGGTCTCTCTCATGAAAGTTCTTCTCTCCTCCAAGAAAATAGGCAGGCCTTCTGTTGTTGATGATAACAAAAAGGTAAGGCTGAAAGCAAAAAAGCCACTTCGTGTTTGCAATGCTACTTGACCTTGTTGGCTGCCAACATTCAAAAATATGGTCCCTAGTACAAATCCAGCTACTAAGGCCTGTATGACTCGGGCAGCAAAGAGTTGCTTGGTTCTGAATATGTTGCAGCAAAATCTTTGTCCAAGGATTAAAATCTCCTCCATTGGAGAATTTGAGTACAAAAGAGCCTTTTCTTTGACAACCTTAGAGTACTGCATCCTCAACTTGTGATCTTGGTGCTCTTTGTCTATGAGAAGAAACTGGTTGTTCCCATATTCTGAAGTTATAACCAAGCTTTCCATCACATCAAGGGCAAATTCAAGGACATTGACATGGTGGGGAATGTGATGCCCAGCTAACTTGAGCCTAGCCTCAAGAAGATTCAATGAACCATTATGCATGACAAATCCATCAGAAAGCAAAATGAGGCCATCAAATAGCTCTAAGATTCGGAACCCAGGTTGGTGGATAGTTAAAACAATTGTCTTACCTTGATTAAATGCCATTAGTCTAAGCAATGAAACTACATTAAGAGCTGATGCTGAATCCAACCCTGAAGTTGGTTCATCAATCAAGATAACTGCAGGGTCATGAACTAAATCAACACCAATGGAAACTCTACGCCTTTCCCCACCTGATATCCCATGGTTTGATCCTCCACCAATTCTTGAATCTGCAATATGGTCCAACCCAAGTTCCTTCATCAATTCTGCAACTCTGGTAGCAGCCACTTTTCGCCCCTCGGGAAGCCTCAGCATAGCACTATACATGAGTGTCTCTCTAACAGTAAGAGATGGGAACAAAGCATCTTCTTGTGTGACATATCCAGATGTTCTTCTAAATCGGTTCACGTCCATAGGCCTATGATTGACAAGCACTTCGCCAGAAACTTTACATGGGGGTATTTTCCCAGCAAGAATTTCAAGCAGTGTGGTTTTTCCAGCTCCACTAGGACCAGCAATAGCAGTCAGTTCCCCTGGCCTTGCCTCACAATTTACATCCTTCAAAATGTACTTGGCACCTCTCTTTGGATTTGAACCAAAACAAAGACTTCTATATTCATCAAGTCGGCTGCACAATTTGTATGATAAGTTATTGGTTTCTAGTCTATATGGGGTTTTTCTGGTGCACGAAATTGGCTTGAATGGTGATCCCATTATGTGATTGTGTGCATGCAAGTGAGAGAAGAAAGGCATATAGTACCTGAGATATGTGAAGAAGTAGAGATAGAGAGGAAGAGAGGGAGGTGAGCTAACACACCAAATTGTGTGCCCGTTATTAAGCTAAAGAAGCCAACATAGATTTTGGAATGAAATGGGCTTTGACACTTTGGACAAGGGACTTGACTTGATCCACTTTGTATTTTCTATTTTATAATTCTGCTGGAAAGAGTTTGGCGAGTTGAAGTGCTTCAAGAAAACCAAAGAAAGAAGTATATGTAGGAAGTTTTTCTGGTGAGCTGAACATTGACTGTGCAGGGTTAGTGTTTGGTTGCCCCACCATCTTCCCCATGCATCACAGGCTGAGACAGCTCAGAGTTTGGT
The DNA here is from genome assembly GCA_029884595.1 of Ormosia semicastrata. Lineage (NCBI taxonomy): Eukaryota > Viridiplantae > Streptophyta > Magnoliopsida > Fabales > Fabaceae > Ormosia > Ormosia semicastrata. The sequence goes on along the minus strand of JAQQTO010000055.1, from coordinate 23,579,604 downwards.
TGGTAGAAGATAAAAATTATCAAATACAGTTTTACAAGTTAACTGTAATCCTTTTCAACTGTGATTAAGCATTATCTGTTCACATTTTATTCAACTATGAGCAACGTTGCTTATTTCTTAATAATAGATTGACAATTCTATCAGGTCATGAATGGGTAAACCCTCATAGAAATTTGTTTAATCGATGACTCAGATGAATGTATTGTCCTTTTAATAAACAAGTCTTGTACTCTTGTTTGCCCAAACCCTAAAATTCTAAAATCATTCAGTATGACCAACGTATTATTTTAAAATTAAAATCCTTCACTCTTAATAACAAAAGAAGTCATCAACAGGAATAAATGTCTATTATAAGCACAGCTCCAAAAAAAAATTGTCCATTTTAAGCAGAATTTGTTTATAATTAAGGTTTGCTTTAGGGAAACTCAGTCTCAGTTATATTATATGATTCATTGCTAGTTTCCGCCTTTATATAAGGGATCGTACTTATGAGTCAAGACTTAAGATTAAGACCTCGCCCGACATCCTCATGCCTGAGTTATTCTCAAGACTGCCTCAAGTTATGGTTTTTAAACAAAGGGAAAAAAAAAACACTAAGAAGCATAAAACAATGCATATTAAATTTATCCTTATTACAAAAAGTTAGGGAGTGTTTGGTTTGGTTCCATTTTTCATTTTTAGTTGATATGTGTTTATTTATAATTACAAAAACACTATCTTATTTTTATTTTATTTCATGTTTTCAAACATTTGTGTTTGTTTTCACAATTTCTTTCACAGAAGTATGAAAATAAGAAACGGTGTAAAAATCATGTGTCAATTTTATAATTATAAATGAAAATATATCAACTGAAAATGAAAATAAGAAACAAATCAAACACACCCCTTAGTGTTGTCTATTTTTTTTTTATCAATTATATGCTACAAAATTTGAAGTGATTCTACTTTCATGAGATTTTTTAGTGCCTTCATTTTAAATTTTAGACCTCCTTTATTATAAAATAAAAGTACTAATTTATACAAAAATAATGTAATTACCATATGAAAAGTTAAGGAGTATTTAAGGGTAGTTATAATAACAAAAAAATAACAAATATTTACAATTTTAATTTTATATCATTTAATTAAATGAGTCATCCTAGAGTTTTGAGCCTCTTAAGGTCAAGCCCAACAATAGTAAGAAGACAAACCCTGACCCAATGTAAGAGAATTGTCCCAACTAAACCAATGAGGCCTTGGCAAGTGTCCTAAAGCGGGCCTAAGTCTCTTTAAGGCACAAACTTCCTTGCACACCGGCAACGACTAGGGGGATTCCCATATAAATAACAACATTAAGGATGTTAGTAAGCATCTTTTCCCACTTCTAGCAAAACCTAGTACACCATACTAACTTGAAAGTTGGAGTGTCCGTGTAGGTACTTAACCCCCTCACTTCCAAGTCCTTCAAGCTCAAGGAACCCTCAACATGAAGCTGATTCTGGCCCAATAGCCAAAATGTATCAGGATAAAACATTGACGTCGTATGTGAGAATCCAGTAAACTATCATTCCTACCTTTCTACTATGGCTATGACGAGGAGGCGAACGGTGACGAACCAAGAGCAGAGGGGTGGTGTTGAAGCCTCCATCACTCTCAGCAAACTCGCCGCATCCCAACGGCTCTGTTCTGTCGTCTAAAGGGTGGAGCAACCCACCCAACAACGCCAAGCTTCTACTCCAGCTCAATAATCTCCCTCTCCAGCTTTGCAAGAGCAACGAGCGCCAAATCCACCTCCCACTAACCAATAGCTTGACGCCATGCTTAATAGACAGTAAGACCAGCTCAGAGATTTTGCAGGCCTTGAATGGAAACAAGGAGCGGGTGGCTAAAAATGATACTGAGGTAGGCATGGATCACGAAGCCAGGGTAGTGACACAACCACATGTTGTGGAGCAGCCTCACTCTTGCCATGAGCCGCAAAGAAGGCACGAGCCTTGCGCTGCCTCTAGTCTCGTTCTCCGATTTCATCATGGGGGTACAGCTGCCAAAAGTACTTGGATGGCTTTATGGCCTCTATGTTGCTCACGTGGGGAACCTATCCCATTCGATGTTGAGCTTTCCCGTGAACCCTAAAGAAAGTAGCTCAGAAGTGGTTCACCACCTTGCCAGCACAATCAATTAACAACTTTGATGAATCAGTGCATAGTTTCCTTACTCACTTTGCAATGAGTAAAACTCAACCACTAAAAGTTTATTTAATATTAGGTAAGGGAAGGATGAGACCCACTGTGATTATATGCATAAGTTCAATAAGGCATGCTTAGAGGTCAAGGATTGTCTTTTTGTTATTATTGTGTTTGACCTTAAGAGACTCAAAACTTTAGGATAGATAATTAAATAATAATAATTTATTTAAAAATAAAATTATGACTAAATAAGAAAATGCATAAATAATCTTTAAGTTAGAGTTCTTAATACTCAACTATTACGTATTTTTTATTTTATTTTTTGACAGTCAAAATTGACATTTTATTAACTAGAAAAAGCCATTACACGTCATCAAGGAAAGCAAGGTTGCGAATTAAAAGGGCGGCGTCCTTTATCCAAACCATGTTACTAACATTCCTGGTTAGTTTCGCTAAATTATGTGGGAATGTATTATGTATGTCAGTATACATATATTATATTTATATTATAAATTAATATGAAAGAGTTATTAAATTATTTTATATATAATTATAATATATAAAATAATTTTATAAATAAATTAAATAAAATAAGAATTATGCTTTTACCATCTCGATAAACATGAGAAAAACTGTAGCAGTAAAAGAGTTCTGGCATGATAAGACAGTCTAGAGTTACGAGGTCAAAGTATGTGTTCTGGGTTTTGCAATTGTAAGAGCGAGGACCAATTCTTGACTATTAGTTTAGCTTCAAGGTTCAAGAAACTTAGATCTGCCACAAAAGACAAGCCAAGTTTCATACCCATGGCTTTCGCCATTTTGCCTCCCACGTCTGGTGAATCCTCTAGGTAGTAGCTGCCATAATGTTACCTTCCCCGTCCCTCACTACTGCTCCAATTCCCCACTGATTATCGCCAATCTCAGCTGCATTAGTGTTGAGCTTGTACGCTTCATCGTTTGGGGGGCTCCCCATTTTCTTATCTTGAATGCGACAAAGCTCAGGAGAATAATCTACTATGAGTTCTGTTTGGAACGCTTCTTTATAACTTTTTAAAGCTGACAAAGCATTTGAGATGACCAGATCTTTAGGCAACTCCTTGCCTTCAAAGCACAGCTTATTCCTAGAAATCCAGGTTCCATGAGCCAACGTGACCATTAATTCAACTCCATAATCAGGCATATTTTGGCAACACTAGTGGAACCACACCTCTAGAAGGGAAGATTCAGATGGGGAGATGTAGAGTCCCAGAGGAGAATTAAACTAGCAGCTTTTTACCCAAATACAATCTTTGAAAGCATAGGATTGAGTCTCCTCGTGCAAACCACACCTTGGGCATATTATGTTAATATTCACACCCATTTGAATACCAATTTGAATTGTTTTTCATTAATCGAACGAAATAAAATAGGTGAAGATAAATTAAAAAAAAAAGAAAAAGATTAGAACATAGTTATTATTCTCTTTGTCTAAAAGTTTTATTAACGAAACGGAACAGAACTTCATTACTTATATGTTTCTTTTATTTTATATCAATTTTAAAAAAATAAAAGTTAAATATTTGAAGAAAAGATAAAAAAATAATTTTCATATATTTTTTTTTTTATATATTTTAAAATTTTTAAATAAAAAAATTATTTTTTTATTTTTTTTTATTTTTTTATCTATTATCTAAATATGGTGTTAGATTCCTAACTTTTTTTTATAGGTAGAGCTCCAGTTTATAATCTCCATAGAAAATAAAAGGATTTTGGGGAGATTTTTAACTTCCAAACTTTTAGTCAATCAACAACTGGGTTCTCAGTGGAGGAGTTGCTGGATGCCCTTTCATTTGTTTCACTTGATGAAATGATAGGCCGAGTTAACACGGTACTCCCCAATTCTAGTTTCACACAAATAAAGTAGACCACTTGACCCAATAAAATTTCCTTTCAATTGATTTAGTTTGTGTTTAGATTAAAATTAATAAATTTAAGTTTGGTTGAAAATATATTTATAAATTTAAATTTAATTAAAAGTGAGTTTATAATAATATAATTTATATTTAAAAATTTTTATCTCAAAATTAAATTAGAGATAACAACTTTAATACAAAAGTAAATTTTTTTTACCTTTCAACAAATGTACGTTTGGCTGTGAATCATGAAGCAAATGAAGATTGAAAATATCTAAACATAATTTTACGTCGTTTGAAAATTCCAAACGTCAATTTGCTGTGGGAAACGGGTTCCAAACATACACTTACTATGCCACCAGAAATTGCTAATCATGGACTTCACTTTATTACAAAGCTCAATGAGGAGTAGAAAACAACCCATAATATAGTTTGGGATGGCGAAGCAATTGATCTTATCAAGACTTCCTTGCCAGCTTTTGATAACACTTTCTCTTTCCAACCTTTAAACTTCTTCTACATTCTATCTTGTACAAAGTCAAATACTTGGTTCTTATATCTGCCCATGAATGTTGGTAGGTCCAAGTGTTTAGAGTAGCTCTTTACTACCTTAATATTCATCCACCCTTAGATATTATTTTTTCTTATCTATTGGTACATTTTGGCTAAAAGAAGGTTTATATTTGTTCAAATTAATAAGTTGGCCTAATGCTCTCTGTATAGATCAAGAATATCAACAAATATATCAATCTTCGGCTTAGTAGCTTGAGTGAAAAATGTTGTGAAATGTGTATTTTTAAAAGAATAAATCCCACATTGGTTAGAAGTAAGTCTTTTCAAGAGTTTATATTTTAATTTGTATTTTGGGTTTTGTAAGAAATAAATGAGGTGGTGGGTTCGCGTGCACAAGATTGGGCTGAAAAGTTCATAGCTAGTGCAAATCATCGATTTGTCTCTCTGCGCATGATATCACGAAACCTAGATCTTTTGTCAAATATTTAATTAATTTTTTGAACTTACAAGGAAAATGAGATTTTTGAAGAAGTCAAAACTGACTTGGTCGTATCTGACTTGGTCTTCTCAAACGGGCATATTTGTTTTAACATACTAATTAGTTTCATCAGACAAATCCATTTTTACAACAGTCATATTTCTAACATTATTCTTCCAACGTCATTAATTTAACAAACTTAACGTTACTTTCTATTTCTAAACAGCTCTTTATTGCCTTCTATAAATACTATTTTCTAACTGTGGTTTTTGATACACCATTTTCTTCTTCTCTCTTGTCTACTTCTACACTCTCTTCTCCTTCTACGTCTGGGTTACTTACTATTAAAATATCTTGTAGTTCTTGAATTCCTGTCAAACAGGAAGAGTTGCTGTACCCTGGGGGATTTTCGTTGATACCGAAATAATCTTTAAGGGTAGTGCTTAGCAGGCACATTATTTGGCTGTTTCATTTCAGGTACAAACAACAATCTCAAGGATTATGGAACCACAACACGCCGCTCTCTCAGCCAACAATGGCTCCGACAATGCTAACCCACAAAACCCACCTCTTGTTGTTACCGCAGTTACATACACCAAGCCATTCCCAGATGTTTCCAAAATCAAAATATTTGGAGGACAGAATTTCAAAAGATGGTAGGAGCGTGTCTACTCTGTTCTAGACATGCACGGCGTTGCTACTGCACTCATGGATCAAATGTCTGACACATCTGCTGATCAGAAAAAACTTGACGATTGGACTTATGCCAATAAGGTATGTAGGCACACAATTCTAACCACATTATCTAACGAATTGTTCGATGTCTACTGCTCATACAAGGAAAACAACAAAATTTGGGAGTCAATGATTCTGAAATACACTGCTGAGGACGTTGGCAAACAAAAGTTCGTCATTGGAAACTACTACCGATGGGAGATGACGGATGAAATTGATATCAAGACTCAAATCAACCAATACCACAAGCTATTAGAAGAATTGAAGGCTGAGAACATCACCTTACCTGATGAATTCTTAGCAGGATGACTCATTGAAAAACTACCGCAAACTTGGAAGGACTACAAACAACAACTCAAGCATAAAAACAAACAGTTGTCCCTTGCTAATCTAATCACCCACATAATCATTGAGGACACGAACAGAAACGAGATCAAGGCTGCAAGGGCAAAAGCATTGGCTTCAAGGACAAATATGGTACAAGTCAATAAGAAAAGGTGCGAACATAAACCCAACAAAATGACTGATTACAATAAACCAAACTACGTGCCAAGAGTGAATAATCTCACTTTCAAAAATAATGGAGGAAACTGTTATGTTTGTGGCAAGCCAGGTCATCGGGCGGCTCAATGCAAACATAGGAAGAGAAATGACAATCCTCCTAAGGCAAATTTGGTCGAAGGAGATGATATAATTGCTGCGGTCATTTCTCAAGCCTTATTAATGGCCAATGTGAACGATTGGGTGGTAGATTCTGGTGCTACCAGACATATCTGTGCAAACAGAAATATGTTTACCTCCTATAATTCTGTAGGGGATGGAGAAGAACAAGTTTATCTTGGTGATTCCCGAACTGCCGAAGTTCTTGGGAAAGGAAAAGTTCTTCTGAAACTCACATCTGGCAAGATCTTAGCTCTCAACGAAGTGTTTCATGTACCTAGCATAAGGGTGAATTTAATTTCTGTGGCCTTACTAGGAAAAGTTGAGGTTAAGGTATCTTTTGAGTCTGACAAAATAGTGATGACCAAAAATAATGTCCTTGTAGGGAAAGGTTATTGTAATCAAGGCCTGTTTGTACTCAATATTACCAAAATTAATGAAAATGCTACTTCTTCTGCATATATGATTGACTCTATTGATATGTGGCATGCTAGATTAGGACATGTTAGTGCTGTTTATATTAAGAAAATGTAATATCTTGGATTAATTTCTGGTTTTAGTGATACATGCTTAAATAAATGTGAAATATGTGCTGAATCAAAAATAACTAAAAAATCATGTTTATCTGTAGAAAGAAAAACTGAAGTTCTTGAATTAATTCGTTCTGATTTAAGAGTTTTAAAACAAACTATGACTAGAGGTGGTAAAAATTATTATGTAACTTTTATTGATGATTTTTTTAGGTACACTAAAGTATATTTACTTAGAAATAAAAATGAGGTTTTTGATATGTTTCTAGTATATAAAGCAGAAGTAGAGAATCAATTAAATAAAAGAATTAAAAGAGTTAGATCATATAAAGGTGGTGAATACACTTCATTTAATGACTTTTGTGAAAAAGAAAGAATAATTCATGAAATCACACCTCCTTACTCTCCTCAATCCAATGGTATAGTTGAAAGGAAAAATAGGACTTTAAAAGAAATGATGAATGCCCTTTTAATTAGTTCTAATGCACCCGATAACCTTTGAGGTGAAGCCTTATTAACTGCATGTCACTTACAAAATAGAATTCCCTATAAGAAAACAGGTAAAACACCATATGAGTTATGGAAGGATTATAAGCCTAACTTAAAATATTTAAAAGTGTGGGGATGTTTAGCTAAAGTGATGTTACCTGAACCTAAAAAGAGGAAAATAGGCTCTAAGACTTCTGATTGTATGTTTGTTGGGTATGCTGATCATAGTGCTGCATGTAGATTTTTGGTTTTAAAAAGTGATGTGCTTGATTGCAGGTCTATAATTAAGACAAAAAATGCTGAATTTTTTTAACATGTTTTTTCCTTAAAATTAGAAAATATTTCTGAAGCTCTAGTACAAAATTTATCTAATGATTTATATGAGGATTTGAGAAGAAGTAAAAGACAAAGAAAAAAAACTTCATTTGAAAATGATTTTTACACATATCTTGTTGATGATGACCCTTTAATGGTTTCTAAAACTTTTTCTTCACCTGTTGCACCTTTTTAGAAAGAAGCCATTAATTCTGAAATTAATTTAATTACAAAATGTAATACTTGGGTTTTAGTAGATTTACCTTCTGGAACAAAACCAATTGGTTGCAAATGGATTTTTAAAAGAAAATATAACTCTGACGGATCAATTAAAAAATATAAAGCTAGATTAGTAGCAAAATGTTTTACTCAAAAACAAAATGTTGACTTTTTTGATACCTTTGCTCCTGTAACTAGAATTTTTTCTATTCGAGTTTTGATTGCTTTAGCCTCTATATAATTTGGTTATTCACCAAATGGATGTTAAAATAGCCTTTTTAAATGGCGATTTAGAAGAAGAAATTTACATGGTACAACTTGAGGGGTGTGTAATTCCTAGACAAGAAAATAAAGTATGTAAGCTTCTCAAATTTTTATATGGTCTAAAACAAGCACCTAAATAGTGACATGAAAAGTTTGATCAAATTTTAATTTGTGATGGTTTTTCTTCTGTTGAAGTTGATAAATGTGTATATACAAAATTAGTAAATGATGAATGTGTGATTATTTGTCTATATGTGGATGACATGCTAATTTTTGGTACTAGCCATAACATAGTGCATCAAACAAAATGTTTTCTTGCATCTAAATTTGATATGAAAGACATGAGTGAAGTTAGTGTAATTCTGGGTGTTAAAGTCATAAGAAAGTGTGATAGTGTAATATTATCACAAGAACATTATGTTGAGAAACTTTTAAAGAAGTTTGGATATTTTGATGTCAAACCTGTGAGTACCCCTTATGAAGCTAACACTCAGTTAAAGAAAAACAGAGGTAATCTTGTTGCCCAGTCTCAGTATGCACAGATTATTGGGAGTCTGTTGCATTTGATGAATTTCACTCGACCTGACATAGCGTATGCTATATGCAGATTGAGTAGATATACATATAATCCTAATAATGATCACTGAGCCGCTTTGGCTAAACTAATGAAATATTTGAGAGGTACCATGAACTATGGTATTATTTATAGTAGATTTCCTGCTGTATTAGAAGGATACAGTAATGCTAATTGGATCTCAGATTTAGATGAGATTAAATCCACTAGTGGTTATGTGTTCACCTTTGGTGATGGTGCGGTGACTTGGAGATCATCCAAACAAACAATAATTACAAAATCCACCATGGAATCAGAGTTTATTACTCTGGAGAAAACCGGTAATGAGGCCGAGTGGTTGAGAAATTTCGTAGAAAATATTCCATTAGGAATAAAGCCAACCCCTTCTGTGTCTGTGCATTGTGATAACAAGGCGGCAATATCTATTGCAAGTAACAAAACTTTTAATGGTAAGAACAGACACATTAGGTTGAGATATGAAGTGATAAAGTAAATGCTGAAAGATGAAATTATATCCATTAATTATGTGAAGTCAGAAGTGAACTTGGCCGATCCTCTGACTAAGCCTTTGGGAAGGAACTTAATATATACCACATCGAGGGGAATGTGACTTAAGCCGATTTGAAACTAACAGTGATGGTAACCCGACTTTTATGAGTGGAGATCTCATGAAAAAGTTCATATGGGTAACAACAAGTCACTTGTTAGTACTGTTAGTACTGTGTTTGTCCCTTCCTATGGTGTGAGAAGCATGAGAAGTGTTAGACTGCATTTATTGTAAGAATAAACTAAATGCTCTTAATGAATTTCATATCCCTTATGGGTGGTGTATAAAGTGTAATATACACTTGATGAAATCACCTATATGAGTATGGAGTGGGGCCGCTCCTATGAGATAACGACATAGTCTCTAGAGCACTCATGAGCAACCAGGCATGCGCATGGCCGAAAAATACAAAACGGCGTTAACACAAGAGATAATTGAGGGTGTAAATATGATCAAATGAGATTCTAATTTACACGAAAAATGTTTTGGTTCATAGAAGTTTAAACTTCACTAATTACATTGTAAGTTAAAGTCCTATTTATCTAGGTCTGGTTCATAGTCCAGAAGACACCAGATTCGAAACGTTTGCACTGATGATGTAACCCAGATTCTGTTTTTATTTATTGTTTTAATATTCTTTTGAAATATGTGGGGATTGTTGTGAAATGTGTATTTTCAAAAGAATAAGTCCCACATCGGTTGGAAGTAAGTCTTTTCAAGAGTTTATATTTCAACTTGTATTTTGGGCTTTGTAAGAAATAAATAAGGTGGTGGACTCGCGCGCACAAGATTGGGCTGAAAAGCTCATGGCTAGTGCAAATCATCGATTTGCCCCTCCTGCGTGTGATATCATGAATCTAAGCCTAGATCTTTTTGTCAAATATTTAATTAATTTTTTGAACTTACCAGGAAAATGAGATTTTTGAAGAAGTCAAAACTGACTTGGTCGTATCTGACTTGGTCTTCTCAAACGGGCAGATTTGTTTTAACGTACTAATTAGTTTCAACAGACAAATCTATTTTTACAACAGTCATATTTCTAATGTTATTATTCCAACGTCATTAATTTAACAAACTTAACGTTGCTTTCTGTTTCTAAACGACTCTTTCTTGCCTTTTATAAATACTATTTTCTGACTGTAGTTTTTGATACACCGTTTTCTTCTTCTCTGATCTTCTCTGTTTCTACACTCTCTTCTCCTTCTACGTCTGAGTTACTTATTATTAAAATCTCTTGCAGTTCTTGAATCCCTATCAAATAGGAAGAGTCTGCTGTACCTTAGGAGATTTTCGTTTATATCAAAATAATCTTTGAAGACAGTGCTTAGCACGCACATTATTTGGCTGTTTCATTTCAGGTACAAACAACAAAAAATATACTATCATATACCAAAAAAGACAAGGGAGATTTCAAGAGCTACTCTAGCAATTTTATGCCATGCAATGCTTTTCTTTCCTAAGTTCGAATGACCAACCCAGACATCACCTTAGCACACAAAATAGATAGATAGGGAGACGATGGGTCCCCTTGTGTGAGGCCTTCACATAGACTACCATTTAATAATACTGAGAATGATATAATGTTTACACATCTCAAAGGGAAACCTAGTGATCTAAGGAAATTCCATGGCAGTTAAAACATTTTCTAGAAAAACTCACTCCATTCTATCATACGCTTTTTCCATGTCAAGTTTAACCTCCACAAAACTAGTTTTACCCCTATGTTTCTTCCTCATACAATGGTAAGTACTAAAAACAATGAGGACATTATCTGTAATCAGCTTAGCCGGTACAAACGCACTTTGAAAGTCTCCAATTAAATTTGGTAGAATTAGTTCGCATGTATTTTAATCTTATAATGAATTTAAAAAAAAAACACTTCTCAAATACTTTAAACTGTTTTTATAAGATTATTAAAATAAATAAAATCTAAAAATAATTACTTTTTATACTTTTTATAAGAAACTAGAATAAACTGCTTCTAAATAAAAAATAAAAAAATAGAAGAGAGAGAAAAAAAGTACTTTTTTTTGCTATCTTAAAATTATTATTTTTTAAGCCTATCCAAATGCATTTTCAATCTGTTTACAATTGCTTTTTGTAACAAGCTTTATGATGATATTGCACAAAGATAGTGTTCTGAAGTCTTTGTATGGGTGGGTTTTTCAACCTTTGCACTAAGACAAATGAATGTGTGGTTGAGAGCACCAGGATCACCTCCTTTTTTTGAAGATATTAAGCACGGCCTCTGTCACATCCTCGCCTAGTAATCTCTAAATTTTTTGAAATAAAACATTGCAGGTAGGACATATGGTCCTAGTGCCTTGGTTAAGTGCATTTGAGACAAAGCTTGATAGACTTCCTCTCTTGTAAAGTCATGTTCAATAATGCATTTTGAATCATTTGTTAAACGTCCCCAACGACTGAGATTGCTTCATCTATGTCCATCACCGTGCCCGCATAAAAAAGTTTCTGAAGAAAGAGGTAACTACACGTGCAATATCTTCTTCCTCTAAAAAGACAATGCTTGCATCATTCTTAATTTTTTATATTGAGTTCCTTTCTCGTCTTTATGAAGATTTTTTATAAAAAGAAGTGTGTTTCTATCCCTATTTTTTAACCAACTAGCTCTGGACCTGTGAGACCACCAAATTTCGTCCTATTCTAACATCTCATCAAAGCTCTTTTTGTACTTTTTTATACATATCAATTGCTTCAGGTTGATGTAATGTTACTTTTTTCCAACTTCCAACGGTCTCTTTTGTGATTTGTTAATATTTTTCTTTAAGTCATCAAACACCCTGTTGCCTCAATCATCAAGGCCTTCCAAGCAAGATGTTAATTTATCCATCACTTTTCATTTATGAACCAAAGTTTTTCAAACCAAAGTACACACGCCTTTTTCTGCTAATTACGACCAGTGTTGGTTTTCAATATCAAAAGTAGTAGGTTGTGATCAGAGCTAAAATGTGGCAAGTGCTGGATCGATGCAGATGGGAAAAGCTCACTCATGACATGCTTTCATACCTGTATCAAGCCTAGCCTAAATATTATCATACTCCTTTTGGTTATTAGACCAAGTGAAGCAATTTGTATTGTAACCCAAATCAAATAATTCACAACATTGCAATGTATCTCTAAACCCATTCACCTGAGAGAAGTTTGGAATGTTATCACCTATTTTGTCCTCTTAGAACACGATGTAGTTGAAATCCCCTATGCAAATCCAAGGAAGAGAGGAAAGCTGGCTGAGATCATTCAATAATTGCCATGTCAAGTGTTTCTTTTCTGCATCGGGATAGCCATAAATACTAGAGAACCTCCATTCATCCTCCCCATTATCACTTTTCACATGCAGATCTATATGATGTGGAGACACATTTCAGCTCAATATACAAACTATTTTTGCAGAGACAAGCTAATCCACCCCTTTTATCTCTCCCATCTCCTCTATAATCCACTGCCACTACATTATCAAAACCACTAAAGTGTCTCATGCTTTTTTTACCTAGTGGGTCTTCTTCCTTATTTCCATAAAGAACACAAGGTTGAGAGCTTTTTTAAGCAGGAGCTTATTAAGAACACGAACTGTAAGTGGGTTCCCAATCCCACGACAGTTCCATGAAATCATTGTTCCCGGCAGGCCTGCCAAGCAGGGCCCACCTTTTCAACAAGGTTTTCCACTCCTCTTATTTTCACCTCCACCATACATTTCTCCGCATCCATGTCTTCTACATTCAACCCTTTCTTTTTGTTAATGCTAGCATTTCTATCAATATTTTCCTTATTTTGATCAGCCCTTCTCTCCCCCCAAATCTATGCCACTTCTTTGGACCCTTAGCAATTTGATTTTGTGATACTATGTTTGAAATATCCCTCAAGGGAACAGAAGTGTGCTTGTCCAACACACTAGATAACTCGTTATTTTTCATCCTCCATTCTACTTGATACATCTTCAACCAGGGCCCTAAGATCTTGGACTGCCCCTCACCCACTGCTTCATCTTTTATTGCCTTACTACAAAAACTTTCTTTGTGCCCTACCTTATCGCAGTAATAACATATCTGAGGGAGTCTCACGTAATGGAAGTCCACCCAAAAAATCCTATTTTTTTTAACTCCCTGCATGAACTCCTTTTTTCAGAGACGAAAACACGGGCATTTCTACCAGAACCTTCACAACAAACCCTTGTCTTCATGGCATCTTAAAGAGATATGCTTCTATCATGTTCCCAATGGCACCTCCTATTTTATACCCCATTTGTTTTATCCTGTAATGTGTAGGAAGACCCCGTAACTAAACCCATAGCCGTACTTTTGAGAAATCAAGCTCACTTGAGGTTTGGTTGCGTTTCCATATTTGGAGAATGAGCCATGAGTTTCTGTGGACCCATGGCTACCCTTTAGGGCTTGTTTCAAGTCTACCTCATCTTCGAAGAAAAAATAGATACAGTTTGTCACCTATCTCCTCAACCTTAAAACCCTTTGGATTGATCCAAATGTTTGATAGAGCTATTTGCATACTACTCTTGTTGATAGATTTATCAGAGATCATATTTCCCATCAGACCACATGTGTAACGTTCTTTTTTTAGTATGTTAGACTACTTTATGATTACAAAAGTAATATAACACTTACTTGATATGTCTGCTTAATTTTGTAATAAGTTAAGTTAGTTTAGGTAGTTTGTTGTAACTCAAAATGTAAAAAATAGCTTAAAATGACTTAGATAGTAACATAAATTGTTAAGTTGAGGGAAATGAATCTAGAGAATTTGTTTCTAAATCACAAATAGGTGAAAGATGATGTAATTAAAATTTGAGGATAATCAAAATTAAGTTGGTATTTTTTAAGCATATTGAGAGTGTATTTTAATGTCAAATTAACTAGTCACAGATATAGAAAAATAAAGAAATGATAAAATCAGGATTTAGATGAATATTAAGATTTATTTTAGTACTTATGGAAGTTAGGAAACTTGATTTGATAAAATTTAAGTGTTTTTAACATATCAACAAGTTTCAGCAAAATAACACAAGTGTTTTAAGTCACCCACGCTCAGCCCCTTATGTTGACTTTTCCTTGAAATTTCTTCACTTATTTCCATATGTTTCTCACTCTCTCACCCGTGGAAGTACAGCAAAAACAACACCAGCGGAAGAAAGGAAGAGAAAACAAGCGAAAGAAGAGGAAACAAAGGAGGAAGAGGAGAGGAAGAAAAGGAAATCAAAACAGAAAGTCAAGCTTGATCATCCAACCACTTGAGGTAGGGGAGCTTCTTACTCATCTTATTCCTTTGGTTTCATCTTGTATGAAGCTAGGTTGTATGAGAAGAAAGAAATGAGTTTGAGAAGTAAATTTGTTTTCTTTGCTTGATTCTTAGTTTCAAGGATTGAGTTTGAGTATTTTCAGCTTGTTGGATGCATGGTTGCTAGTTTAGGCTTTGTAGGTATCCATGAACTCCTTTGAAAAGTAATTTAGGAAATGAGTATTTCTTGCCTTGAGTTGAGCTTAAATCCATGTTTTAATGAGTTAAATTTAGTATTTGATGATTCTAATATGATTAGAAATCATGTTTAGGATTAAAAATCACTTAGAATCCATGATTGACAAGTTGGAAATTGGTTAAAAACCAATAGCATAGTAGCACGTTTTTCTGCAGAATTTCTGGTGCAAGGTGGCACCTAGGAGCCATTTTCCACGCCTAGGCGCAAACTGATAAGTTTCAGTCCAAGAGTAGGCAGAGAGCATGATGTTTTCATGCCTAGGCGCTAGAGCTTGAGAAACAGGGCACCATCCACGCCTACGCGCCAACTTTAGGAATTTTCAAGATTTGTATTCTTGATGTTTTGGGGTTCCCTTCCAGTTAAGATCTTTAGCATATATTTTCTAAAGTGTGTTATGATACCTTTAAGGATATTTCACAAAGGAAATGACCACCTAGCATATATGTACAAGTTATAACTTTTAAGCATTCCAAGAGTTAGGAATTACATAAAAGAGGTGTCTAGGACCTTAAACACATTAGTGTGACTTAGAATACTACTTGTGGTGTGATTGTAAGGTAAGCTAGATACAAGTTTGATAAGAAAATTATATTTATTATAGAAGCATAATTTACTCTCTTATAGTTAAAATTGAGTTAAATTTGTAAGTTTTTAGATAAATATTCTATTATCTCATTAAGTTGGGTTGAAATGAAGTGTTAGCAAAGAGTGGGTCATTTACTTGTTAAAGTTGAACTATAACATAATTATCCTAACTAAGGGAGTGAGTTAAACTCCTTGACCTTACAAAGGAGTGAGTAAAGCTCTTTGTCAAGGATAAAGTTGTAAGGGTAAAGTTGTGAGTAAAGCACTTTACCAAAGTCAATAGTGTAGAAGGAGAAGCTCTTTACATAGGGCAAGTAAGTTAGACCAATTATTGCCAAAGTTAGTAGAGGAGTGAGGTAAACACTCTACCTAAGACAAAATTGTGAGTTAAGCTCTTTGTCAATTAACATGAGGAGTGAGATAAGCAGTTATGTAAGTGTAGTAAAGTGAGACAAACTTACTACCAAGAGCAATAGGATGAATTAAGTCCTAAGTTAGGCAAACAAGCGAGTTAAGTAATTTGCCAAGTATAGTTGATGTTATATAGTTGTATGGGCGATTGCGTAATATTAAGATAATTTAGATATATATACAATTTACATAGTTTAATGCCAAGAAATATATATATATATATATTATTGAGAATTTTCATGTTCTCACCCTATTCTGCATTTCTATGGTAAAAGCAGGTCAAGACCCTTCTAAAGGGAAAAAGAAAATGAAGAAAAAACAACAAGATTAGATAATTTTAGTTTATGTTTCATGAACAACTATTGTATATTTTTACTTTGAGTTGTAAAATGTTATATATATAACTCTTTGTCATTTGAGGTTTTTGATGTATATATTTATGACTTTCTTTTATTGTGGCTCTCCATATTTATTTGTTTGAATGATATGAAATTAGAATGTTAGTAAGAATAGTAGTAGCATGACTAATGCTTTATATCTTTATATATGTAAGATATATCGACATATCTATATTAAGGTGTTACAACATGCACAACTCCCAACTCCATCAGTTACATTATCATCATCATCATCATCATCATCAAAGAGTACTAGGATTTTGTCTTCTTCCTCCTTTCTATTCTTCTCACCTTCATCACCATCCCACTAGTTTCCTTCCATTTTCTTCATCGTGTTAGGAGTTATGCAAGGTACTACAGATTCACGATCTCTCACAGAAGAGGACTCTTTACGCGCCTCCTCATCAAAACCCTAGCAGAGCATGATAGGGTCATGAGGATGAACTTTTTAAAAAAATCTCACACTGAACCATTACGTGTTTATTTTGAAACCTAATGTTTATTTGACTCCTACATAACATAGAACAACAATTAAATGCTATATTACCTCGAGGTTAATTCGTTATCCTACCTAGGGGTGTCCGGCGAGTTAGGTCAACTTACGAATTTATGGATTTTAACCCAACTCAACACACAAAATAAGGGTTAGGTTAGGTTGTGTTGGAAATCACTTTAACCCACAATGTATGGGTCGAGTAACAAGTTTGAAAAGTGTTAATCCACAGAAACCCAACCAACCCAAGTAAGTTTTTTTTTTTCTTTTCATAAAAGTCATTTAGTCATGGTGGCCATTTTAGGTTACTTTTGCTTATGTCTTTTCTGTATGACCAATTAAGTTTACGTGTAAGCATTGCAGTTATATTGAGAATGTAACCAATAATATAAATATTAGAAACTCATGAAGCATCTAACAAATTATTACAATGAAAATCTAATGAATCGCTTGGATTATAAATAGTATATTGAGTTGAGAATGAAGTAAATAATTATGTCAATCTATATGTTATATGTGATGATATTGACTTCAATTAGCTAGTGTGAATTATTATTTATGACTTAAGACATTTTAGCTTGCTTTAGTTTAGTTTACACTTGTGTTAACGTAGTAAGACTTGTTAAGTTTATTTAGTTTGTGTAAACTTATTTTGTTTCATATAACTAGTTATATAACTTTTCAGTCTATTTGAAACATATACTATTTTTTTATTAATTAAAACATGTTATGTATAACAAATTTTTGATTTCGTATATCGATATTTATTATGATAGATTTTTTTTATACATGTCAAACAAAAAAAATTGACTTAACCTAATCTACCCTTGAACAAGTCGAGTTGAGTTGAAGGAAAAAAATTCATTCGACTCAACTCAACCCTACCTAACCTACTAGTTAAATGAACAAGTTGAGTCCGAAACCCCTAATCCTACTCTGCCAACTATACTTCATGATCTCTAGCTTAAAAATCCAAAGGCAAAATTTATGAATCTTAAAACGAAGTTGTAATTTGTAGTTTTATTACATATATACAGCCCCAAGTTCCCATGAACCTCCATATTACAATTTTTTTTATAGAACAAGAAGAAAATCAAATAATTACCAAACTTGTGTTAAAACTTAAAAATAACAATTGCTAGTCCCATTAAAAGGAACTTTTTTTTTTAGTGATAAGACGATCAAATCAAGCTGTGTTATAAATATTAAAAAAAAGTTATCAAGTCAAAGATTAATAAAAAAATAATAGAAAAAGTAAAAAAAAAAAAGGAGATAGATAAGATATTTTACTAAGAAAAATGTTACTTATACATATTTTTCTAATCACATCTCTTATACGTACTTATATCATAGTGTAAATATAAAAAAACAAAATAAATCTAATTATAATAAAATGATAAAAATTATAAAAATATAAAATAATTTGAATGTAAATTTATATGGCTAACATTTTTCATTCTATTAAAGCGGGGTCACGTAGATATTTTCCCCCATTTTGTTGAGAGTAGTATTTTGGACTCATCACTTTATATAAGAAAACCCTAAACCCTTTTCATTTCCAATTGCTCTCTTTATCTGTTGCTCATTTCTCAACCTAGTTCTTATTCTTCTTTCACTTCGCCACTATCCACAACGATGGCGACCCAGATCTTCTCTCGGGTCTTCCCCAAATCCCTAACCCTAACATCCATCTTCTCTCGCTCCATCTCCACCTCCGCCGCCCCTCCCTCCGCCCTCTCCTTCCTCCGCCGCCTCCGCCCCATCTACTCCGCCTCCCCCTCCCTCCGCCTCCGCCTCCTCCTTCCTCCCCCTTCCACGCTCCGCTTCTCCACCCGCGCCACCTCGTCCTCCCTCAACGACCCCAACCCCAACTGGTCCAACCGTCCCCCCAAAGAGACCATCCTCCTCGATGGCTGCGACTTCGAGCACTGGCTCATCGTTATGGAGAAGCCCGAAGGCGATCCCACCAGAGACGAGATCATCGACAGCTACATCAAAACACTGGCACAGGTAGTGGGCAGGTAATAATAAATTAATAATAGTAATTAGTCTTAATCTTAATTTTGATTGAGTTTTATCTATGATTCCAAATTAACTATATATTTTTATGTGTTTTCTTCAATTTGATGTGTTATTAGATGACTATTATTTGCTGTAATCGAAGTAATATCGTTGGTTTTGTATGATCAAAGACAATTTTTAAGTGTCATTTGTGCTTTATATTATAAAAGCTAGACTAATTACTCAAATTGGTCCCTCAAATGTTTTCGACATCAATTTGGTCAATCGCTTGATGTATATTTGGACATCAATTTGGTCTTTAAACTACGCTTATTTTACCAAATTGATGTCCAAAATCTTTGGAGGACCAATTTGATGTCTCGGAGATGCTGACTGTGAGGATGAATGCGGTGGTATAAATGGTTGCACATCTTGGCCTGATCATTTACTGTGCATTGTTTTCACTTTTTGTAGTGAAGAAGAAGCGAGAATGAAGATATATTCAGTTTCAACTAGACACTACTATGCATTTGGGGCACTTGTATCTGAAGAAGTTTCCTACAAAATTAAAGGTAAACATGGTTCCAAACCCTTTTTTGGCTTCTATTTATATCTTTTTTTAGCTAGTAAGGATTTCACAAGTTTATTTATTTATTTTCTTTTAAATTTCAGAATTGCCCAGAGTTCGGTGGGTCCTTCCTGATTCATATTTGAATGTTAAGGAAAAAGATTATGGAGGTAAGATCTCTTGTTCTGTTACCTGCCTTTTATATATTCAATATCTGAGCTATAAATCTTCCTTGGCTATGTGTGTGTCTTAAGCAGAATATTTTTTAGGAGAATTAACGGGAAGGACCATTAACAATACAAAATTAAAGGTGAAGGATCAATGTTCCTACAGGAATGATCTTTGGAATGGTTAATTGGTCCTTCTCGTTAATTTTGTATTGTTAGTAGTCCTTTGCATTAATTCTCCCATATATTTTTTTTAACTTAAACACATTCCTTCATGCACTTAAGTTTCGTCCTCTTAAATTCCATTCTCCCCCAACCAGAAAAACAGGTCTAAAAACTTGTTAGGTTTTGTTTAACAGGATTAGAATGTAATCTCTTGCCACATAGCATGTCAAATTCTTGCTGCATAAGTGCCATAACCTCATGCTTTGTGGACTTCTTTGTTTACCTCGCCAGGTGAGCCCTTTATAAATGGGCAAGCAGTTCCTTATGATCCCAAATATCATGAAGAGTGGGTTAGGAACAATGCTCGAGCAAATGAAAGGAACAGGCGCAATGACAGGCCTCGTAATGCTGACAGGTCACGAAACTTTGATAGGAGGAGGGAAAATATGGTGAACAGAGATATGCAGAGTAGGCCTCCTATGCCAAATCCTGGTCCTAATATGGCTGGTCCACCTCCAAGCAATGCAGGTGGATACTCTCCTCCCAGCGGGCCAGGTGGATATCCTCCGCACAATGCAGGTATCAACAATGCAGGTGGATACGCTCCTCCCAGCGGGCCAGGTGGATATCCTCCGCACAATGCAGGTGGATACGCTCCTCAAAATGCAGGCGGATATGCTCCTCCTCACAATGCAGCAGGTGGTTACCCTCCATCCAACATGGGCGGAACCCCTCCTGGTAACATGGGTGGAGCCCCTCATCCTAACATGGGAGGTGTCCCTCCTAACAGTGGTTATGGTCCCACGGGTGGTATACCACAGAATAACTACACTGGCAACATAGGAGGTGTGCCACCAAACCAGAACATGGGAGGGGTTCCACCTGATGCAAGATGGTCAAATACTGCTCCCAATAGAGATTACCAGCCACCAAACAGGGATATGGGAGGCCCAGCTGGTGGGAACCCATACACTGCCTGAGATGTGATCTGCAGAGATTCTTGTGGCCGATGTAGATAACGAAGAATTATGTTCAAGACAACGTAGGGTTTATGTCTTATTTCTGAAGGAATTAGAAGTTGTTAGTCTTACTTTTCTTGTTACTCTACCTCCTAATGCACCTGCATGTTGTGAAACTGAAGTACACAATTTTTGAAGGTTAGATACGATCATTTTGTTTGTGAACTTAACAATCTTATTTGTTATATGATTGAGATTGCCGTGCAGACCTATTTAATTGGTAATAATATATGTTAGTGTCTTAATTTGTTTATTAAAAATGTTTATTTCCTATACTTCAATCAACTATTCATCCGAGTCATCAGCTTTTCCATACTATTATTGATATGGCAAAATATAAATGACTGAAGCACTAGCTATTTACAACTTTTTAGTGACTATTTGTGAAAATTGTGAAAATTTGATTATTTGATAATTAATTATTATATAAAAGTTTGTTATAATTAATTATAATAGAATTAATTTTATGTTTGGATATGTTAGTTGAAAAATAATTTTAAATTAATTTGTTTTGATTAGATGATATAAAAAAGAATTATTTTTATATATTAAATTATTAAAATAAGTATAAAATAATTAAAAAAATTATTTGATTGAGGATAAAATTGTATTTACATATCAAAATATAAAGAATAATATATAATTTAGAATGTTGAAATTTCAACAATAACAACAACAACTAATTATTTTTCTACTAGGTAGGATCGGTTATATGGATCAAATAATATTATTATGTCTTATTATAAATCAAGTAATTAGAAATGTCATACAAATTTAAATATTTTTTAATCATTTCACTTATAATCTTTCTTAGTCTTCATCTACCTCTAGTTATTGGGCTATCTTTTACCTGATCTACTCTTCTTACAGGAGCTTCTAAGGGTCTTTTCCTTAGATGTCTAAATTACCTAAGGCGAGATTCTCTTATCTTTTTCCATAATAGGTTCTACCCCTACTTTTTCTCTAATGTATTCATTCTTAGTCCTGTCTCGTCTTGTATGGCCACACATCCAGCGAAATATCCTCGTTTCAGTGACACTGATTTTATGCTTTTGCTGACTTTTTACTGTCTAATATTTAGTACCATACAACTTCGCGGGTCTTATAGTTGTGCGATAAAATTTACTTAAACTTAAGAGGTACTTTTCTATCACAAATAATTCTTGAAACACTCATCCATTTCATCCATCTAGCTTAAATCCTATGATTTACATCTCCCTCTATCTCTCCATCATTTTGTATGATAGATCCAAGATACCTAAACCGTGTGACTTGTGGTATGGTATGGTCTTTAATTTTTACCGCTAAGCTAGTATTATCATGCTTCTTACTGAACTTATATTCCATATACTTCGTTTTACTTCTGCTTAGACGGAAGTCATGTTCTTCTAAAGCTCGTCTCCATAGTTCTAACTTCTCATTTGTGTTCTCTCTCGACTCTCCAACTAAGACTATATCATCTGTTAAAAGCATGCATTGTGGCATCGGCTCTTGGATATGCGCAGTAAGCATATCCATGACCAAGGTAAAAAGATAAGGACTCAAAGTTGACCCTTGGTGCAGCCGTATAGTTATAAGAAAAATCTTCTGTGACCTAACTTTGTGTTTTCACATTAGTTTTAACCCTATCATACATATCTTGGATTGTTCGAATATAAGCAATACAAACTCATTTATTCTCTAGAGCCTTCCACAGTACCTCTCTTGGTACCCTATCGTAGGCTTTTTCCATATCAATGAAAATCATGTGTAGGTCTTTTTGCTTCTTCTGATACTTCTCCATCAATTTTCATAGAAGATAGATTGCTTCCATGGTTGACCTCCTAGACATAAAACTAAATTGATTCTTTGATATATGAGTCTCTTGTTTTAATTTCCGTTCAATTACTATTTCTCATAACTTCATGACATGACTCATGAGCTTAATCCCTTTGTAATTTGCACAGTTTTGTATATCTCCCTTATTCTTATAAATAGGGATTAAAGTGCTTCTCTTCTATTCATTTGACATTTTCTTAGACCTCAATATCTCATTAAACAGCTTTGTGAGCCAACTTATACTTTTCTCTCCTAAGCACTTCCATACCTCAATAGGTATATTATCCGATCCGACCGCTTTTCCATTATCCATCATCTTCAAAGTTTCTTTTACTTCAAACTCTCGAATTTTACGATAAAAAGTTTTATTTTGGTCCTCTTCTCTAGTGTTTAGAATGTCCGAATCCCCTAATGTCACATGTCCCTCATTAAATAACTTGTGAAAATAACTCTTCTATCGATCATTGATGTCTTGTTCCGTAACCAAGACGTTACCCTCTTCATATTTAATGCATTTCACTTGATCCAAGTCTCTTGTCTTCATTTTCCTACTTTTAGCAAGCCTGTAAATATTTTTTTCTCCTTCTTTGGTGCCCAAAGATTGATATAACCTATTGAACGCTTTATCTTTCGCCTCGCTGGTCGTCTTATTAGCATCTTTTTTAGCTACCTTATATTTTTTTCTAATTTTCATCATTTTTTACACATGTGTCAAGCTTTACAACATTCTCTTTTAACCTTAATCTTATCTTGTACGCTTGCGTCCTACCACTAAGATTCTTTATCCTTGGGTCCAAAGCCTTTTGATTCACCGAGTATCTCTTTTGTTACATTTCTAATCCCTTTAGCTATCTCGTCTCACATATCATTAGCACTCCTTTGTACCTCCCAAATCTTTTCATCCCTAATCCTCCTCTAAAAAAGTATTTGTTTTCCTCCCTTTAGTTGCCACCATTTGATCCTTGGGACTCTATCTCGATAATTTCTTCTTACTCTCATCTTAACTCGTACATCCATAACCAAAACTCTGTGTTAGGTAGTCAAGCTCTCTCCAGGGATGACTTTGTAATCCATACAAAGCTTTCTGTCAGATTTTCTTATTAGAAAGAAATCAATTTGAGAGCAAGAACCCCCACTTCTATATGTGATAAGATGTTCTTCCTACTTCCTAAAACAAGTATTAGTTATTGTAAAATAAAAAACTACTGAAAAATCTAGAACCGTTTTGCCCTCTGTATTAGCTACTCCTAGGCCATACCCCCAAGCAAACCCTCATACCCCATAGATTCGCTCCCTACGTGACCATTTAGGTCACCTCATAGAAAAATCTTCTCACCTAATGGTATTCCCTGAACTAAACCTTTTAAATCCTCCTAAAATTTTATCTTATAGTACTCATCTAACCCTACTTGGGGTGTATATGCGCTGATAACATTCAAAGTTTCCTGTTCCACAACAAACTTCAAAGCTTTGATCCTATCTCCGAGCATTCTCACATTCACAATATTATTCTTCCAATTCTTATCTACTATTATGCTTATCCCATTTCTAGATTTTACCATGTTGGTGTACCAAAGCTTAAAAACTAAAAGGGCCAAGTTCCTTTGCCTTTTCTCCAACCCATTTAGTTTCTTGTAAGCACATAAAATTAATCCTCATCCTAATTATGATATCAACTATTTCCATTGATTTACCTGTAAGAGTGCATATATTCCAAGTTCTAAAACGCATTATACTCTTGTGAACTAACTTCTTTACCAAAATCCGTTCACGAAAATATGGAAACCCTTACTTATTTTTCACTACACCCAGGTGGCGATGTAGCGCCTCTTGCTCATTTGATGCTATACTTGAGTCATACAACGTGCTGCTTAGGGGTAACGACCTAGCATTAACACAATCACATCGTTTGTCCATGTCATAGAGATTCGACAACGTTTTACGTTGGCTGTCGACTGTCTAACACAACCCTCCTCTTTTATCTAGGCTTGGACTTGCTATGTAGGGATTTGCAACACGGCTCAACATAGACAGAGTTATAAGCTGAAATTTCAGTATTATGAAAAAAAAATTAAAATACATTAAATTTCGTGTAAAAGCTGAAACTGAATTTACCAAACATGTTAAGTTATTATTATAACAATTTTTTTAAAAGAAAAAAATTGTTAGAAAAAGAAATAATCTTTCCCAAACACGCTCTTAATAAAAAAGCTTGGTGGTAATCGCCTTTGGCTCCTCAGTCATTCCTCTTTGAATTGGGAAAAGTTTTCTTTGTTCATTTGAATGAATGTCTTTGAAAATATTTTTTATTTTTTATTTTTTTAAAATATTTTTTATTTGATAAATGAGATTAATTGTTTGAGATATATTGAGACATTTAAGTTACGTTCTACAATAATTTTGTTTGGATGCAGAAAATCCAAATAAACTTTTTTCATTTTTTGGGGTTAAATTTCACTTATTGCTTATGAAGCACAGAAATGGGACACGATACAGATACTGGATCTGAGACACACCAAATTCAAAAATTTTAGGACACGAATACGGTACGGACACGACATATATATATATATATATATATATATTTTGATTATAAATATTTCAAACACACACTCATTTTCAACTCTCACTTTCATCTAATGGTTGAGATTATTTCATTAAAGGTAACCATTAGATGAAAGTAGATCTAATGGTTAAAAATAAAAGTATCTTCATTTATATATATATAATATATATATATAATATATATAATTTTGATTATAAATATTCCAAACACAACATCTCATAATAATCTTCATTTATAACTAAAAAAAATTAACAATAATTAAAAATTGAACCATCTAGATCAGAGTAAAACTCACTTGAAACTTGAACCATTAGCACACAGTGAACACAATATATCGAGGAAGAATAAAAGATTTTTCTTGAGGGTGGGTCAGGTGATATTGAGCTTGTGGGCCGTAATATTAATACACTACCACACATCAAATTTTTTTTAAAAATTTTAATGAGCTTTGTCTAATATGTGTCATACGCATGTGTCTGGCGTAGTGTCATGATATGTCCCTACAGTGTCCGAGTCAAAAAGAATAATTTTTTTAATTTGATACACTTGGACACGTGAGACATACGTGTTATGTGGGTGTTATTGTGTATCCATATCGAATACGTGTCCGACACATAGACACGCCAATAAAATGACGTGTCCTTACTTTCTAGCTTATTGCGAGGGTGGTGTAAGCTTTTTTCTCTCTCCAATCCTTCACTCACTTTAGCTTTGACTCTTTCTTTGTCATGCGTGAAGTCAAACCCAACGAGAAGTTAGTGTGTGATTGTTTTGTAGTTTAGAGTTTAGACTATTAAATGTGTGTTTAGTATTTTTAAATGATGTGTTGTGATTGTTTGAGTTTTTTTTTATTGACCATGTTTTAACATATCATTGTCTTTAATTTGTGTTTATGTCAAAGTAAGAATTTTTGTTTTTAGATTATAATAAATTTAGTTAAATATTTTCTCTAACATTTATTTTAAAGAATTTATTTTTGAGACAAAAAATTTTAAACATAAATTATATTAATGAGTTATAGTATGTATATTGTGAATAAGATAAGACTGTTTGATTTTGTTTCTTTTTTTTTTTCAACCCCAAAGTTGTTTTTAATTTCAATGCCTTAGAATAAAAATATATTAATAGTTTTTTATTAAAATATAAGAAAATTTCACTTGATATTAAAGATAAAATAAATAGACAGAATATTAAACACAGTAAAAATAACAATGGAAAAACGGAATTGTAGGAGAGACATTTTGTTTTTGTCCTAGAATTCGATTCCTTGTATCAAAATAAAAATATTCTACAAAATATTAATAAAATAATATTTCTTGATTTCCTTTCACAAAGAATCCTATTCTATTCTTATCTTAGTTTCAATTTTTTTAAACTTAGAACTTTTATGGCATATAATATTTTATTTATTTATTAGATATAATAGGTTGTGAAATAGTGGACAAATAAAAAGAAAAGGAATTTGATTGACTCAATACAATTTCTTCAATTAACTTGTTTAGAAAAAAAATCAATCATGATTTAATAACAAATTTATTTTTAATTAAAATTAAATTTATAAAATTAGATTTAATCAAATTTGAATTTATTAATTATAATCTAAACACATGCTTAAAATATTTTTCCTTATAGAAGAAGAATAATATGACAAGTTCCGACTTCTCAACGGTGGTGGAACCAATCCCGAGTAACTTTCCATCTTCTATTTCTCTTCTTACTCCATTTTCTTTCTTTTTTTTCCCGTTTATTTTCTAAGTCTTGTTTGACTTATGAGAAAATTTGATTGTGTGAGAGATGTAGTGGGCAGAATTGCTGGAATTGGAAGTGACTTTGACGACTGGGTTGGTTCTAGAACTTCGACAATTGTTATTGGTGGATAACATTAATCAACAAGAAATCCAACTGGGTATATATGCAAAGCTGAAGCTAGACTGTGGTGAATAGCCATTGTAATTTAGTCCAAGACAAAATGCAAAGTGTTTGATGAAAGTTCCGTTAGAAGAGCTGAAGTTGTTGGTGTTTGGTGGCTAATATAATTATGTGTTGCCACAATATTTAATATGTTTGAAGTTGTTAACATAAACTCATTAAATTATGTAACATGATTGATTGGATGATAATTTTAAAAAGTTTATATTCATAATGCATTAAATTTAGATGGGATTTTTTTAGGGTGATTGTGGTGGTGGTTGCCATAGTCGGTGAGGAGTTACCTTTTTGGGATTTTTTGAGGTAACCAGTTAAGCAAGTTATCCTTTTTTAATATCTGCCGACGAGGATTTTATTAAGGTGAGAAGAATATTTAATATGGGGTACACAACTCGAATTATGAATCTGTCAACTCGATCGATTCGATCCGACTCAATCACATATATTCAGGTTGATTCGGATAATCAGGTCGGATCGAAAAAAATTTTATTAACTCGTTGAATATCGATTTGGGTAACGAATTTGGTGAACTAACCCGACAACCTGATCCGACGATCCAATAAAACAACGTCGTTTTGTCTATATTTAAGTTTTTTTTTATTTTTTTTTACAACTCGATCCGGTGACCCGACTAACCCGATTTACCCGATTATCTAACCCGAACCAACCCGATTAATCGAGTTGGTTCTCTTCAATTACTTCAATTTTTTTCTCCGATCCGACCCGACCCGAACTCACATGATTGGTTTGAATTTTTTTCTCCCCTAAACCCGACCCGACCGGACCCGTGTGCACCCCTAATTGTGAGAGGTGAAAGGAGTGAATCTTGATCATTAGATCTTTTATGAATGATCAAGATTAAAACATAAATATATATGACTTTTTTAAGTGATCACATGAATTTCAAATAACTTTTAATCTTAACTATCTATGTATAATTATCTGATCAAAATTTACTCCTCTTACATTTTCACTATAAAAACTTCTCTTAATATATATATCACATGCCGATGATATAATTTTTATGACATCCAATGGTTCTGTTTAGATGGTTTACAGCTATTCCATTGATAAGGTGATCCAGCGGCCAATAAATCATCCTCTCTACTTTGCTCAATCTGAGTTCACAACCCTCAATTTAGTGTTAGGGTTTAACCAAACTGCCAACTCCTAACTGTAACTGCTTCCATTCCATGGATCCCACCAAGAAGCGCAAGGTGGACGCAAACGGCGTCGTTTTGCCGGACTCCTCCGATCCCACCCTCCTCCTACCCTCCGACACCCGTAAAATCCTCCAACGCTTCAACGCTGACCAGCTTCTCGATATCCTCACAGACGCCGCCGTCCGCCACCCTGACGTCCTCGCCACCGTTCGCACCGTCGCCGACCCGGACCTCTCCCAGCGCAAGCTCTTCGTCCGCGGCCTCGGCTGGGACACCACCACCGACTCCCTCCGCTCCCTTTTCTCCTCCTACGGCGACATCGATGACGCCGTCGTCGTCGTCGACAAGGCCACCGGCAAGTCCAAGGGTTACGGCTTCGTCACCTTCCGCCACGTCGACGCCGCTCTCCTCGCCCTCAAGGAACCCTCCAAGCGCATCGACGGCCGCGTGGCCGTCGCCCAGCTCGCCATTGCCGGAAATTCCGGCTCCAACGCCGCCAACGCCAACGACGTCGCGCAAAGGAAGATTTACGTGGCGAACGTACCGCCGGATTTGCCGGCCGAGAAGCTCCTGGCGCAGTTCTCGCTCTACGGGGAGATCGAGGAGGGACCGGTAGGGTTTGACAAGCAGACCGGGAAGTCGAAAGGGTTTGCGCTGTTCGTGTACAAGACCGCGGAGGGGGCGCAGGCGGCGCTAGTGGATCCGGTGAAGAATGTGGAGGGAAGGCAGCTGAATTGTAAATTGGCGATTACCGATGGGAAGCGAAGTGGCGGTGCCGGTGCCTGGCCGGATGCGAATGGAATGGGGTTGGCGCCTCCGGCGGCTTCCGTGCCGGTGCCAGGGTCGATTGCCGGTCAATATGGTGGGCCCAGTGGTTTGGGTTCGTATGGAGGGTTTACAGGTGGGCAGCCACAGCTGGGTAGTCATCAGGTTCCACCTTCCGTTGGCGGCGGGTATGGTTCGGGGTTGGGTGGTCATTATGGTGGCTATGGTGGGCCTGGGTCGACGGGTTTTGGTGGTGGTGGTGGTGGACTTGGTGGTTCTGGTGATGGATTGGGTGGTGCTGGTTCTTTGTATAGATTGCCGACATCGGCTGCAATGCCTAGTGGTGGTGGCTATCCGGAGAGTGGCCACTATAGTTTACCGTCGTCAGGTGGGTACCAGAATCAGCATCACCAGGTTACTGGGGCGTCACCTGTACCTAGGGTTCCTCCTGGTGCAATGTACCCTAATATGCCCCCTTACTACTGAGGTATAACCTTTTTATATTCTACTAAGATATGATTCCTGTTATATTACCATAGCAGTTGTTGGTGATAATATCACTGGGGTTCTTGAGCATTCATTGCATTGCATATTTGTTTTTTCACTGAGATGTGTGAGGTGAAGGGCGGGAACAGATACTTGTCAATGGCAAATTGTTACAATTGTTTTTATCAGGGAGAGGGTAGAGTTGTGGCGTTGTCTTCGAATATAAATATGGGACTTAAATAGCTGGTGCTAGGAAGGGGGCTCAATGCTTTTCTGTTGTGAGCAGAAGAATGGTGGATAATACTTGGTCCACTTGGAACATATCTCTGTTGCCCCTTTAATCGTGTGCTCTACCTTTTTTAGATTGTTTTTCTTTTTCCTTGACTGCATTTTGTTTTGGTTACTTTCTCTGTCAACTCTCATTCATTACAGATTGCATGCCATGAGTCTACTCTCATTCATTACAGATTGCATGCCATGAAGGTAGAAGTTGTCTCTATTATATGTGGAAACTTGGAGTGAATTTTTGACTTGTGTATGTCTAGTGTTTTTTGAACATGTGTTCTCTGTCCATTTCATATTGTTTTATACCTTCATGCCACTTGACAGAGGACTCTGAGTTTTTGGCCATTATGTTCTCAGCTTGTTCATTGTTTCATGGTTTGTTCCGCCCCCCTCCTTACCTTTATATTTTGTGGTGGTTGTGTATGTTTTGTTTCTTTTCCCCTTGCTTGAAAGTATCTTGGAAATTGTAATGTGGGTTGTGTGTAATCTGTAGCCTGACTATTCATTAATGTGGCTCCCAAGAAGGGTTGAGCGATGGTTTGTTTTCTTGTTTTAAACCTTTGCTTTTGCAATTTAATTTGTTTTGCATGATGGTCGTGAAAATCATGGATTGAGCTTAATGGATGTTTGATTCAGGTGTATCATCGCTTATTGGCGCAGATGCTTTATGGGGTTCTGATGATTGCGTGATTGCAGACTATGTGCTCTGGTGTAATGAATGTATTAGCTTCATCTGCTCCTTTTTATAAGCTGTGATTTGTTTAACTGTTACTAGTCAAAGTCACTGAGTTAGAGTGTTAGCTGGATTTTTGGCTGGATTATATAGGCTGTTATAGCCTTATTTTTATTATAGTTCTGCTAATATTTATTAGCTGACTTATTTATTTACAGCTTCTTTTTGATATTCAATGCAAGTTTTTCGACATTGTGGTTTCTTCTTTTTTTAGTGTATCAATATTTTACGTTGCAGTGTTATGCCCAGGTGATTTAATACTGTGTGTATGTAATAATTTTCTTTGTACAAATGCATGCTGTGTTGTAACCATAATGGTGTCAAATCCCCTTTACTCATCCAATAAACATCTTAACTTGGGGGAATGAAGGGAAAGAAAGAGACTTTTAAATTCTTGTTTGGAAATATTTTTAAGTAGTTGGGGAAGGGGAATGAAGGGGAGCCAATCCCCCTCATTCTCTGCTTTGAGACTAAAATCTATGATCCTTTGAAATTTCTTGACAAATCTCAAATTCTCTTTATATTTTTTAAACAAATCCAAACCAAAGTGTAGTTAATTATTTACCTTTCTTTCCCTTCCCCTTTCTCAATAAACTCCCAATCAAAGCATAACAGTCACATACAACGTGTTTCTAAATTTGTTCTGCTTTCCCAGTAAGTATTTTTTGATATTGTCCGTTTTACTACCAAAAGTTATGCCTTGGATTAGCCTCCACATCCCACTTCCTTCGTTTCTCACTTACATGAGGCACTTTCATTGAGTTCTTGTGCCTTTAGGTAATTGTATAGCTTGTGTTGTTTGAATTTGTTATCAACACCTTGCTGGGTGGCAAGTTGGTTGCCCTAGATTGCTACTTACTGGTATTGGTTGTTGATACTCTTGAACTATTCTTAATTTTAGTTTGTAGTTATATTGCTCCTTGAGTGTCCTGCTGACTGCTGAGTTGTATTTCGATATCATCTATTCTGATCTGCACTGCCTTATTTAGTATTTGTTTGTCAAACCTTGTATGACTTTTACCCTCATGATAAAGATGCTGATGTAGAGTTGGTTTGAGAGAATATAGCTGTAAGATTATATTTGGCCAAAGCGTTGTTATTATTTCTCATCTGATAGGATTTCGTTTGTTTCGCTGCCTTATGATGAAGGCTTTTGTGTCTTTAGTTTATTGTTAAGAGATTGTTGATTACTAAACTGTTTGAGACACATACTGTGTGCTACGTAAGTATTGTCATTATTGGAGTAAGCTGGACTGTTTTTAGTGATACTGATCCAGAGTTCTCTACTCCCTGATGTTGATCACACAATTTCATTTACGTTTGAAAAGAGATAGCTTGTAGATAGATAATTGCCATGCATCCCTCTGCTTTTGCTTTTTTCTTTTCTTTCAATATTTCAGGTTAGGAAAATAATGCATTCTTAAACCTATGAGATGATCTTATTCCAAATTCTTTATTGGTTTGATCTTGGATGCGTGGGTTGGCCGGTCTTTGTTTTTGTTTTCTTTGAAACTAAGCCTGAACTGTCCCAGTGTGATTTTCTGCCTTCGTATACTTGCTTTCTCTTCCTCTATCCCATCTATAGCATAATTGCATGCCAACTCTTATGGAGTGTGTTAGATGCTTGTCCTCACACAAATTTCTTTTTTGGGGGGTGTATTCTAGTTGGAAGTTGCTTGTCTACATATGTCACACTTTATTATTTTATCCAATCTTCTTTTTGTGTAGGTTGTCCTTCTCTGAGATCGGTACTTTTATTTAGAAATCACCCTAACATATCAGAATTATAATGATGTTCAAAACAAAGGCATGAATTTCATGCTCTCTGCAGTTTTCTTTGCATTTGGTTCTTCTGCCCTTTCCACGTGGTCAAATTTCTGTCCAATAATCTAATCTTTTATGTTTCTTATGTAAGTTTAGCCAAACATTCCTTCAAAAGTTATAATGCTTAAATTTTTTGTGCTATGGGTGGATGGATATCCAGTTTTAATTTTAACAACATTCATGAGTGGTGGTTGAAGGTTTGATCAAGGATACTCTGATGTATGATTATTTGTGATACATGTCTTACAATCAGTGACCCTTAATGAATGGTGGCTCGTCAAATAATGTTTCTATAAATATCATGTTATCCTTCTTATCCCTTGCCTGCATTTTATTGTTTTGGACTAAATTACTGCCCTCTGCTCTGTTAGCTGCCCCTGTATTATCAGTGTTGCGTCTATGTCATATGTAATCGATTTCAGAATAACCTAGTGCTACTGCCCTAATTATTATTACGATAT
Source organism: Ormosia semicastrata (assembly GCA_029884595.1). Lineage (NCBI taxonomy): Eukaryota > Viridiplantae > Streptophyta > Magnoliopsida > Fabales > Fabaceae > Ormosia > Ormosia semicastrata. The sequence goes on along the minus strand of JAQQTO010000055.1, from coordinate 23,546,880 downwards.
GTCTCTGGTAAAATGCTCCTCCCGTCTTGGGTGCGAAAATATTCGGGGAAGGCCCCAACAGCTGGTTGAAGTTGAGCATATGATTTACATCATATACAAGATAAGCTGGAGCTGGACTAATATTTGAACCAGGAAGCAATAGGCAGAAGTGAGTCTACTAAAGTATTGAGAGATGATTACCATGGCAGAAGTGAGTAGTGAGGATTTGCATCTTTTTTTCTCTCAGCTTGGTAGAAATTTCCGATTAACCAGTATGTCTTTTAGAGGAAAACTTTGTTCCTGCAATTGGTGTTTGGCTGATGCTGTTCTGAACACACAGATGTCTGATAGCATGATACATGATTTACCTTATGTTTGGATTTTTTTCGTTAAAAGAACAGAACGGAATAGGTAAGAATGAAACGGAAAGAAAAGGAATGGAATGTAACATAATTTTCATTCTCTCTATTTGCAAGTTTCATTAACAGAACGGAATTATCTATGTGTTTTTCTCATTTCACTTCAATTTTGGGGGAACAAAAGTTAAGCATTTGAGGGAAAGAGGGGGGAAATGATTTCCTATGTGTTCCATTCCATTTCCATGTATTTTAAAACTCCCAAACAATGGTAGTCATTTTCGTTCTCTTCATTTCCTTTCCGTTCCCCTCATTACCTATCATTCAAACATAGTATTAGTGAAACTTTGTTCCGTGTTTCCAAGGATCTTGTGAAGCTTGTCTCAATGAATCAACTCGAAACAGTTCACTAACTGTTTTATCGATAATCTGCTTAATGAGAATGCTGGTGTTTTGTTGGATTGGTTTTCCTTTATGATTGCGAATTAATATGCTTATATTGATAATTTAGGCATAAAAGTTACTAGATAGTTTTGTATATCATAAAAAAGAATTTCCGAAATATAATTATCCAATATCTAAATTCTAAAGCCTGTTGGACATTCGTTATTTCAAATTTTTATTTTTTTTGGGTATTGGTTATTAGTAATATTTGAAGTTATAGTATATTATTTAAAGAGTTTAATTTTGATTTATTGTCACTGTTTTTATATTATTACTTAATCATGGATTGTTACATCACAAAAAGATTGACTTTTAAAATAGTTGTTAGAAGTGTGTGATAATAATATATAATTGAGTGATAGTTTTATACATGATTATTAAAATTGGTTCAACCCGGCCGATTAAACCGATGAACCAGGGTACTGGTTACCTGGCCGGTCTAAGCAGTCTTTCAGTGGTGGCGACTTTGAGAATGGCTTGTTGGATGGATTTTAAGTGGTAGAAGATTTGGTGGCTCAAGAAGAAGATGTTCTGCTATGCCTCAAAAGTTGGAACTAAAGAATGAAATCAACACTTTATCGGAGGAGGATGCTATTGCTAGCCACAAAGGATTTTGAGAAGATAAATTTTCACAGCTTTATATATAGGGTCAATTATTGTAACGCTAGAAGTGAAGATGAGAAATTAGGGCTTTTATGATTGTGAAGATTAAAAAAGATTATAAGTAAATTAATTAAAAAAATTTAAATTTATATGAAATTTTTAAAAATTTGATTTATGATATGATATAAAAGTGTTATTTAATTCATATAATTAATTTCATCTATTGAAAAAAAAATTTAATTATTATTGTTATTTTTGTTGGTATTGTTATATGCGGTGAAACAAACATTTAGGTTTTGAAGTTTTCAAAAATTAAGTTAATGGACAATCTATACTGCAGACTGTACTGGGTTGAGAAAGAGTTACTCCAATATGTCTTAAAACATGCGTACTTAAAGTTAAAGTCTACTTAATGAAAGTTAAAAGTCCATTTAATGAATGGAATGAATTTTGACCAAAAGGAAAATTATTGAAATGAATAAATGAATAATAATATAATTAACAACACAAAGACCAAAATAAATATTACTGTATTTATATTTACAGATAAAAAAACTCTTATATTTAAATCCATGACGTTATTCATGATTTTAGTTGTGCTATTGGTCATCTCATAACATCAAATTTTTAGATTTTGTTATAATGTAATTCATTGGTTGAACTTGTGACTCATTAATTTAGTGATTTAATCAGGTCATTTATTTGTCTAAGTTTAATAATTAATAATATATTAAAATTAAGTCTTTATTTAGCATGCCTGAAAAATGAATTATGATTAATTATTAATAATATGAAATGAGAAAATATTAATATTAAACAATAATAACAATCAAGCATTTTCTCATTAGGTGTAGTTAGTTATATGAATCAAATGATGTCATTGTATCCTATCATATACTAAATCTTCAGAAATGTCATTCAAATTTAAATCTTTTTTAATCGTTTCACCTATAGTCTTTCTTAGTCTTCCTCTACATCTAACTATTGGGTTATTATCCATTTGATCTACTCTTCTTACAGGAGCTTCTCCTTACATGTCCAAACCACCTAAGACGAGATTCTTCCATATTTTTCACAATAGGTGCTATCCTTATTTTTCTCTCTAATGCATTCATTTCTAATCCTATCTTATCTTGTATGGTCACACATTCAGCGCAACATCCTCATCTCCGTGACACTGATCTTATGCTCTTGTTGGCTTTTTACCGCCCAACATTCAGTACCATACAAAATCGCAGGCCTTATAGATGTGCGATAAAATTTACCATTAAGCTTGAGAGACACTTTTTTTTTATCACAAATAACTCTTGAAACAATCATTCATTTCATCCATCTAGTTTGAATTATATGGTTTACATCTCCCTCTATCTCTCCGTCATTTTGTATGATAGATCCAAGATACCTAAATTATGTGACTTGTGGTATGATATGATATCCAATTTTCACCGCTAAGCTAGCATTAACACGTTTTTTACTGAACTTACATTCTATATACTCTGTCTTACTCTTGCTTAGAAGAAAGTCATGTTCTTCCAATGCTCGTCTCCATAGTTCTAATTTCCCATTTGTTTCCTCTCTCGACTCTCCAACTAAGACTATATCATCTGCAAAAAACATGCATTGTGGCACTGGCTCTTGGATATGCATAGTAAGCATATCCAAGACCAAGGTAAAAAGATATGGACTCAAAATTGACCTTTGGTGTAATCCTATAGTTATAGAGAAATCTTCTGTGACCCCACATTCTGTTCTCACACTAGTTTTAGTCTCATCATATATATTGGATTACTTGAATATAGGCGATATGAACTCATTTCTTCTCCAAAATCTTCCGCTAGACCTCTTTCGGTACTTTATCGTAGGCTTTTCCAGATCAATGAAAATCATGTGTAGGTTTTTTTGCTTCCTCCAATATCTCTCCATCAATCTTCATAGAAGATATATTGCTTCCATGGTTGACTTCTCAGGCATAAAACTAAATTGATTCTCTGAAATATGAGTTTATTGTCTTAATCTCCTTTTAATTACTCTTTCCCATAACTTCATGGTATGACTCATGAGCTTAATCTCTCTATAAAGTGCTTCTCCTCATTAAAGTGCTTCTCCTCCATTCATTTGACATTTTCTTAGACCCCATTTTCTCGTTAAACAGCTTTGTGAGTCAATTTATACATTTCTCTCCTAGGCACTTCCATACCTTAATAGGCATATTATCCAGTCTGACCGCTTTTCCATTATTCATCCTCTTTAATGCTTCTTTTACCTCAAACTCCCGAATTCTATAATAAAAGATTATATTTTGATTCTCCTCTCTAGTGTTTAGAATGTCTAAGTCTCCTAATGTCCCATGTTTCTCATTAAATAACTTGTGAAAATAACATTTCCATCGATTATTGATGTCTTATTCTGTAACCAAGACTTTACCCTCTTCATCCTTAATTCATTTTACTTGATCTAAGTATCTTGTCTTCCTTTCCCTACTTTTAGCAAGCCTATAGATATTTCTTTCTTTGTCTTTGGTACCCAACGATTTATATAACCCGTTAAACGTTTTAGCTTTCGCCTCATTCACTGCATTTTTAATATCTTTTTTAGCTACATTATATTTTTCCCAATTTTCATCATTTTTACACACGTGCCAAGCTTTATAACATTCCATTTTAACCTTAATCTTATCTTGTACACTTGCGTCCCACCACCAAGATTCTTTATCCTTGGGTCCAAAGCCTCTTGATTCATCGAGTGTCTCTTTTGTTACATTTCTAATCCTTTTAACCATCTCGTTTCACATATCATTTAGCACTCCTTTGTACATCCTTAATCTCTTTCTCTATAATCCTCCTCTGAAAGATCATTTGTTTTCTGTCCTTTAGTTGCCACCATATGATCCTTGGCTCTCTATCTCGACAATTTCTCCTTACTCTCATCTTAACCCGTATATTCATAACAAAAACCCTATGTTGGGTAGTCAAACTCTCTCTAGAGATGACTTTGCAATCCATGCAAAACTTTCTATTAGATTTCCTTATTAAAAAGAAATCAATTAGAGAACAAGAACTCCTGCTTCTATATGTGATAAGATGTTCTTTTCGCTTCCGAAAACAAATGTTAGCTATTATAAAATCAAATGCTACCGAAAAATTTAGAATTATTTTACCCTCTGCATTAGCTATTCCTAAATCATAACCCTCATGCAAACCCTCATATCTCTTAGATTCACTCTCCACATGACTATTTAGGTCTCCTCCTAAAAAATCTTCTCTCCTAATGGCATTGCATGAATTAAACATTTTAAATCTTTCTAAAATTTTATTTTGTAATGCTCGTTTAACTTTACTTGAAGTGCAACTGATAAAAAAATATTAAAAGATTAATATACTTAAAAAATATTAATATTAAAATGCAAAAAAATGCTAACTCAATGTTTAATCTTTTAAACGTTGATACAAAAGGTAGATGACAGGATAATCATAATCATTGCTCTAGTAAGATTTGTTAATTTTTAATTAATATATGTAATATAATTGTATGTGATTTTTTTTTTAAAAAAAAGAAATATATGGCTCTTGAGGAAATGATAAATTGCATTAAAATTATTTTTTCACGAAACTGATAGTAATTTTACATTAAGTTTTTTGTGTTTTGTTTTACGAGAAGTTATTTGTATTGATTTCATTTACATATCTCTTTTAAAAAATTTCTTAATTTTTTTTATTTGACCTAGGCATTATAAATTTTCGAACAGCATGTATACGATCATATTTAAAATTAAAAAATATATATTTTACCAATAGTAATTTTTTTCATGACAATAACAAGAATACATAAATTTAAAAGTTTTACTTAGTCGATTTTCTTATTTAACGAATATTTGAATCCTTAGGTATGTGCACCCTTATGTTTTGATTGGGAGAAAAATAAAATAGGAAAAAAATAAAACTTAAAATTTGAAATTTTTCTTATTCAGTCTGAAAACAAAAAAGAAAAAGAAAAAAAAAACGCTGAAGTAACAGGATAAAAATATTAAATTTTCTCCTCAAGTATTTTTTATTTTAAATTTCAAAATTTCCTCTCTTTCTTCATTTTTTTTTCTCCTCGCCCAAACAAAGGGAAAAGAATTCCATTTTTTTTGGTAAGGATATTTTTTTTTCTTTTTCATGTTAAAAGATTAGAGAATTTTTCATGAAAAATTTGTAGCTAAAAAAATACTAAAAAAAAGTAGAAATATCTCCCTGTTATGTAATATTTATTTATTTATATCTTGGTTTGCAGTCTGAACTTTTGAGCACCTGTTCTTCAGTTCCTTCTCAACACTTAGAGCAGAACCGAACCAAAGATGATTAACAATGGAGTGTGCAGTCTACGCACGTGCCTGCGTCTCCCGGAGACACCGCTATTCCGAGCAGCTCCGCTCTCATTCACTTTCCGCCGCCGATATTTTGCCACTGCTTCCGCCGCCGTTCCCAAGAAAGAGAAGGTGATAGTAATTTCTGGACCCACCGGTTCTGGTAAGAGTCGCCTTGCGTTGGAGCTCGCAAAACGCCTCAATGGCGAAATCGTTAGTGCCGACTCTGTCCAGGTATGGAGAAGAAGAAACAAACATTTCCGTGCTTTATTGATTGGTTCTATTTGATAGGGAAATTGTAGTGGTTCTTGTTGTGTTGTTGCTTTGCGTATGAGGTGGTGCTCGTTCGTAGGGTTTTAGGATTTTGGGTTCCAAGCTTCACACTTCTAATGGAAAAATGCTGTTGAGCCAAATTATTGATACTCAAGTTTGTTTAGCTGCTGAGAAATTATTATTATTAGGAAAATGCTTGGTACACATTATTATGAGTCACATAGTTGGTAGAATCAAAAGTTTAGATGTACAGAAAATGAGGTGGGAGCGGACAAGTGGTGAAGTGGTGAAAACTGTATAGATGTGAGATAATGTGTATGTGTGCGTAAGTAGCATTCTTATTATTATTATGATTTCATGAGGAAAGATATTCTTATTTTAAATCATTGCAGGATAATATTTTTGTAAATGAGAAATCAGTTATGAGAATGATATAATACAAGGTTAATTTTTCAGGGAAATACTATGGAAAGGATACTTGTCCACGTGATTGGATGGGTTTATGTAATTAGATTTTGCTTAATTGACATTGCCTTCTCTTTGACTTATAACTTATAATAATGGAACAAGTCTTGATGTTTTCTTTAGACTGTGTTTATTCAAAATGTTTTCATTGGATTGTATCACAGGTATATCGGGGTCTTGATGTTGGATCAGCAAAGCCTTCCCCAAACGAGAGAAAGGTGTATAATTGTGACATCGTCTATTGCTTTACATGAGCTTCTGTTAGAAACATATGCACATTATTCCTATTTAAAAGTTTTCAGCTTTCCTATATTTCACTTGATTAATCACATTGCTTGGTGCAATTTGTTGATCAATTGAATTTGATGCATCATTTGAAAATGCACTAATACTTGAAATGAGTAGAGCCTGTTCCAGTTGTTCTTATACTCTCTGACAACACTTATTTTAGAATAATGGAACTTTGGTTTCAGTATTTCTTATCAAAATTTTGTGGGAAAGTTTGACGAGTTTACTTTTGCTGAGACTTTCTTTGGCTATTTTTTAAATATTTCAGCCATACTCTATCAGAATCAAAACTTCAACCCCTGTCAATAATTAAACTGCTTCAAACAGTGAAACAATGAAAAATGAAATTGACTGAATGAATTTTTTTTCATAGTTTGAAAATGTGCAATCTTCTGGGAATGTTTTCATTGTTTATCGATTTTATAAAAAGTATCATTATCATTCATGTTAGAAATTAACATGGATTAGTGAAATTTTATTTGCTATATGGTGCTAGCTCCCAATAACTGGATACCTTGTCAACCAGTTTTATTTAACTGCAAACGTATTGAAGATAATTTAAAACAATTGTTTCTAGTTTTTCACTTTTTGGTTTTGTTTGTTTTCTTGTCAGGAGGTACCGCATCATCTCGTTGACATACTACAGCCATCTGAAGGTGTGTTTTCTGTTGGACTGACTATATTTGTTTAAGCATAAATTCATCTCATCTTCATATACATATTGGTTTGCCTGTTGTTGGATCTTTGAAGAACTTTTATTTTCCCTAATTAAAACTAATTATTATTTATCAGACTATTCTGTTGGACAGTTTTTTGAGGATGCAAGGCAAGCTACAAGATGTATTCTTGAGAATGGCCGTGTTCCCATACTTGTCGGGGGCACTGGATTGTATTTAAGATGGTATGTCTTTTTCAACTACATGTTCTGACTTTCTTAGCTACTTATCCTTTCAAATGGAGCTCCTTAATTGTAGCACAGTAGTTGTGTCATGTGTTTGTAACAAGTTAATAAGAAGCATAAATATGGAATGAAATCCACTTTTCTTATTTTCATAACCTGCTGATGAAATAGTTCACTTCATTAGCAATCTCACAGCTATATATATACTTAACAAAAAAGAGAAAATAAAAAGGGGTGGAAGGAGCATGGTTGGACATTAATATAATTGGATAATAACAGGAAAAAGTAATGCAGACTTGGTTCTGATTGTTGCATAACTTACGTTCTTGAAGGATGTGGATATACTTGTAGGATATTATCGTCATTCACTAATATTTGTTAATGTTGATAAGCTGCTAAAGGTCCTATTAGTTTGGATTTTGTAGAATATCAATAAACTTCTGTCAAATGCTGCTGTATGGGCATCCACTACAGTGAATCATCACTGTTTAGTTTCACACCATTATTGAGTTTCTTCTCTGTAAGTAGTTATAAAGTTTATGTGGCACATGGATACTTATGAATTCTGTTGTTTGAACTTTAAAATATAAGGTTCATATATGGAAAGCCAGATGTGCCTAAAGCCTCTCCAGAGATTACATCTGAAGTATATCTAGAGTTAGCTGAACTACAGAGAAATGAAGACTGGGATACAGCTGTGCAGTTGGTGGTAAAAGCAGGTGATCCAAAGGCTCAACTTTTAGCAGTGAATGATTGGTATCGATTGCGGCGTAGACTAGAGATTATTAAGGTAAGCTTGCAAATTGCAATTTAAAAGTTACACATACGCAACTCTAAATTCTAGCCTTGCTACCAAACAGTCTTCAAACCTTTGCCAAAAGATTGAAGAAAACTCTCTTAACATTGACATTTTAATATCCTATCTTGGCTTGTCTTTCTATCTCTTTCTCATTTGTTGCATATGAGGTGCAAATATGAATACAAGCATAATTACATTACCAACCTAAACGAGAATGTCCAAAATTTAATTTTTCTCTATGTGATGCTATTATCTCTTTTAAAATGTGCTTAATTGTAACCATTGACTGGTTACTTATTAGTGAATTAACTGTACCTGTATTTTTCTGTAGATATATATGTGAAATGTAGGATTTCTGTGGATTACTAAGTTATGTGAAATATATTTATAAATTCACCATTTATCTATATTCTTTTGGAATGGCAGTCTAGTGGATCACCTCCTTCTGCTTTTCGGGTACCATATGATTCTTTCAGGGAACAGGGTGATTGTAGTACTGCTGACGGTTCTGAGTCGTCTGATGTGAACACTAATGGTGATACAATGGAAGAAACCAACTCTTCAGACTTAGACTACGAATTTATGTGTTTTTTCCTTTCTAGCCAAAGACGAGACCTCTATCAATCAATTGATTATCGGTGTGAAGATATGCTGTTAGGTATATCATGAACTAGAAATGCACATGATTTGTATATTAATCCCATACATTTTGTAGTACATTCTTCTCTTTGATACGTTAAACAGTCTTCTCCTTCTCCATTGATATGTATTTACTTTCTGTTGGGTACCGATGTTCCTTGCAAGCAACTGGTTATTAGCAGTCCAAGTGTATGCATATGCACATCTGTGTGTGTTTGCTGTTATAACAATACAAGTCATGTTCTTTGTCAATATGTGAATATTTGATTGCAATAATTTTCATGGTTCTCTTTGACTGCAGGAAGGGATGGGATTCTGTCTGAGGCTCAATGGCTTCTTGATATGGGTCTTCATCCAAACTGCAATTCTGCAACACGAGCAATTGGTTACAGACAAGTATACTCATTATGTTTTCTATATTTACACTTCACTGTTACTATTTTCAAATTTTAATTAATGAAATAGGTTTGGTTGAATGATCTACATATTGTGTATCACGGTTAAAAGTTCTTTTGCCTTTTTAAATATGTCTGGTTGAAAATTCTCCCATTTTTAATGTTCCAAGTATAACTTATGATTATAATTGAAATTTGGGTCTATATTTCTTATATTGATATTGGCAATGTAATATTGGTGATGACCCATAGAATATAATTATACAATTTATACTTTTCATCATTCATAGGGAGTTCCAGTCTGCTGGTGATATTCTTAATAATTTTCTCATTGATTTTTGCCCTTTTTTTTAAGATTTGATCATTGTATTTTCTATATAAATTGTTGGAATGATTTTACTTATATTTTATTAACATGATTCACTAATTTCAGGCCATGGAGTACTTACTAAGATGCAGACAGCAAGGAGGTCAGAGTTCAGTTGGAGAATTTTACAAATTCTTATCCGAATTTCAAAAAGCATCACGGTAATGCATTCTTCTTCTTCTTTTTAATAAATCAAAGGTTATGCATTTTTCTTCAGTTATTCAATTAAAATCTTCTGTATGCATCAACATTGTGATAGGATACCAAAGATAAAAACACTGTATTATTGATATTAACAAGAGACACCTTCTTTGCTACTGATATTTGATGGATATCAGTGCAGAATGAAGATAAAATGAAATGCACCCAGAACCAGGAAAAAGAACAAGAAATGAGTATAGAACCAGCGGAACTTCGGGGGTCTGCCTCCTCCCCAACGCTTTTCTTACTCACAACTAGCATGCTCCCTCCACTGATCCACTCTCAATTCCCCCTTTTAATCACCCCACTAACCGAATCCCCTTCCTCTCTCTCTGCCACATCAGCCATTCTGTTATTTTCCCTCTCCTACATCAAGCATATTCCCCACTATTCCCATATTATCCTTCTCACCCTCGTGGGTTACTCCAGCTCCTCTTTTCCTACCCCTCCTCTCTTAAACCTTAGTAATAGGAGGTCTATCAAATTGAATCCTTTTTTAATTTAATTTTTGATTGAGTAAAATTTTGTTGACTAAATGCTTCTACCGAGTAAAAGTCTATCAAATAAAGCAGCTGTTTCCTTTTTCTTCCTTATTTCCCCTTGCTGACTATTGTCCAGCATGGTTGGTTGGATTAGGATTTTGTTGTCTCAAAGCAGTTGAACAATCAGATTAAATGAGAAATCTAGAATACGAAGTATGTTCTTTCACTTAGTTTGAGAACTTTCTGAGTAAGAGAAGATGTTGCCTCATTTTTTTTGTTTGATATTGTTTCCAGTGGATTTTATATTTGTTTTGTCTTGTTTTTATTTAGATGCTTGTCACGTTCTGTTGGTATCAATCAGTGGTATAGCTGATTGGGTTACTTAGCAATGCTCTTACTTGATACTTTTCTGCAGGAATTTTGCAAAAAGACAGTTGACATGGTTTCGCAATGAACGCATATACCACTGGCTTGATGCTTCTAAACCTCTGGTATAACAATTGAACGTTTTTTTGCCACTGGCTGTTACTACATGTGCATATATAACCATTCTCTTGTCATTTCTTATTTATACTAGTACTAGTATATAGCCAACAATTCTCATGGTCTCTCACCTGATTTTAGAAATTAAAAAAAAAAAACTAAAATTATATTCCACATCTCCTCACTTCGTCCCATATTAACTACCTCTACCTGCTTTTTTACTTTTAAGAATGTTTCAAAACTATTTAATTGAAAAATACATTTTTTAAAGTCACATGGTTACACCCTGATTGCGGATAGGGGTTTTAAGAAACTGTTAATCAAATTCCTTTTATTTCTTTTAAACCTCTAAGTAGTGGTTTCCTTTTGTATATAGGTTTTTTATCTCTTTTAACGGAAACTGTCCATTGTTCTGTTGCTCAATCCATTTTTTTAACCTTCTGCTGATCTTGAGATGAACAACTCATGGCAGGAAACAGTTCTAAACTTCATTCATGATGCATACCATGATTGGAGTGGAGGTCTTGCTGTGCCTGAACACCTAAGAATGTCGAGAGATATTTCTAATCACCGAGAAGCTATTTTGCTCAAGTCTTACCATACCAAAAATAGGTACTTTTTTTTTTGGGTTCTGAAGATAGTTATATATTTATATAGATGCAACATTGATTATATTCCTTGCTGCAAAGAGATTAACTGTTGTTTTCTTATGAAGGCATTTTGTGAACAGAGAAGATTGTTCTCATATTCTGGACTGGATAAGGAAGACTCAAAGGTGAAGGAATGGAGATTTTCTTTTTGCATTCCCATGAACTGGCCTCAAATTTGAAATTATAAAGAAAGAGCATAACTACTAAGCTTTCAGGTTACACGGAAGGTTTTGATTTTGTTTCCCTTGCTTGATTACATCTTTTTGTCAGGTATGATGTAGTTTCTTATTGATAGAATATTGTAATGATAGCTGAACTTGTTAGTTAATTTCTTTCCCCCCTTTTACTTGCAAACCAGGAATTTTGTTGTTTTTATCAAGTTCAATGAATTGCTAAGCATTTATTGGACTCAATTTTTTATAGGAAGTATAATTTTTTATTTTTCCTTTCTTGCTTTACCTTCCCTTCATATTTGTTTATTGTGATTAAGCTATATTTAAAAATTCTTGCTTCTCCCTTTCTGGTTAGCATGTACGGCTACAAAATAAATTTTATGTAAGGGAAGAAAAAGAAAAGTAGAGGAAATGCAATATATTTTTGGTTTAAACTTCATTTTTACTCTCCTCCTCCTCCCTCGTTTTCTCTCATTGTTTTTAGTTATTTCCGGTGTTTGTTGCACTAATGTCATGGAATTGAGATTTGCAACACTTTGCTTATAGCAAACTTCAAAAAGAGAAGATAAGCTAGAAAAAATAGCGTATGGTTGGAACTGAGAATATTGAATATTCTACATGACATTGACATGCCTGGTATCAACCATATTGGGCAGCACTTTGGATCTGCCCCAATATTTCGCGTGTTGGTGTTTTAACAATCTTACTTTTATAACTCGCATGGCGACAATCATATGATTTTGAATTCCCAAGTTATGATATTGGATTAATTTACTGATAAAATTGCATATGGATAGAGGGAAAAAAAAAACTCTTAAAGCTTGGACAATGGCATTGCCCTTTTTCCCTGTCTTTTCTTTAGTCAATATGTAAATTCACACTAGTTCACTATGGAAACTCACATCCTGCGTAAAGCCAACGCTTGTGCCGATTTCATGGCAAATTTTGGCGTCCAACATGAAAATGAATGCAAGATCTGGTCGCATTCGCCTCCTGGTTTGGGAAGTCTTCTTGCAGACACCATACCATGGGTGTTATCTTTATTAGGAGTTAGTTTGTGTTAGTTTTCTGATGTACCCAAAAAAAAAATGCCACTTTGCTATTTTACGATTATATTTTATAAAAAAAATAGTTGAATTTATTCAAATTGCTATTGCTAAGAAAAAACATATTAAAAGACTGGATTTGACTTTGGATGTGACTATTGATGATACATAAAAGAGAACAAATAGTAGATGCATTTGAGATTCTACCTGATTCAATATAGCTAACCTAACATAATCTAAGCTGATATGACTTAGGATGTGTATTTTTTTCCAACAAGATAATAATATTATTATTTTCTTTCTACTTGTGTTTTGTAGTATTTTTGGCTCAACTTGAATATAGTATTGAAATTCAAATAAGAGCAATGATATTTGCATAATTTTATTTTCAATTTTTTATATACTCTCCTATAAGTTATTACATATTATGCACATTCTTCATATGGGATTACTTCAATATCCTTTTTTTTAATGGATACAACCTACGTGAGTTGACAAACATTTAATGAATGTCGATTATATTTAATGGGCTTCCAAATACTTATTAAAAAATTAATAGTTAATAAATATTTTTTTTTGGTCCAGAGGGTCTTATGATCCCCGTCTCTGTGTCCCGATAAAAATATAAGTTAAGAGTTGTTCAAAGATCGAACTCATGCAAAGTATGAATCATTATATAGCTAATAAATATTTAACAATTCATATTAGATATAATACCTGTATAAAAGTAAATTAGCAACTCTCACCTCCAATAATTTGTACAAGTACTATTTTCTTTCAAATAATCAAGACGAAATAATAGACTATGTCTCTTTAGTTACTATAATAATTGCCTTGAGAATATATAATGTTAGAATCTTGCATCCTAATGCTTTAAAGTTATGAAGCATGGATACGTCGTTGTTGAGGTGTGTCTGTATGTTAGACACGTATTCGTGTCAGATATAAGGAGACACATGTACGACACATGTATTTTGTGTGTTAGAATATGTTTAGAATATGTTCGATTAAAATGATTATTTTTTTCAGTTTGGACACATCTCGAACACGTCTCGGACACGCTTGGATACGTCTCGGACACTTTTAGACATGTCTAGGACATGACTTGAACATGATCCATTAATATTTTTTTTAAATAGTTTCCATGATTAACATTCAATTAGTGAGCCTGTAATTCATCTGAGCCCAATCACATAATTAATGTTCCAAGTCACTATTTTTACACATCAATATTCTAAGTTTTATCTTTTCATACATCACTATTAGACTTTTAAGTTTTATCTTTTCACACACCACTATTTTTATCTGCTCCTTTTACCTTTACTCATACCAAATCGTCCACTTCGTCGTTACTAAAGTTTGCTTCATACCAATATTTTCCCTAGTTAATTTTTTTATGCACATATACTCATTCATAATTAGTTTTAGTAAGAGAAGTTTGTTTAAGAGATTTTTTAGAATATATTAATAGAAATTATGCTCCATATATTTTTAGGAGGGGCTTATTAAGTAGCAAATATTAGTACATATGACATATATTAAGATATTGTAAATCTTCAAGTTTATAAAAATAATATTAATGAATTATGAATTTTTTTACTTAAATTTTGTAATTATATATATATATATATATATATGTCGTGTCCTAAAATTTTTGAATTTGGTATATCTCCATGTCCGTATCTGTATCGTGTCCCGTGTCTTTATCCGTGTCTCTGTGTTTTCATAGCTTTAAAGGTACCAGTAAAATTTTTTATATCATTAATCAATTATATATTATCATGTACGTGACTTTTAAAATAACTATTATAAAAATTAAATATTTTTAATAACTTGACAATACATAATTAATTAATGGTGTAAAAAATTTTATATTGACAATACATATAAATTAAATTATTTAATTTATTCTATTCATATTATTTTTATTTTTAATATTATCATGTATATTGTACAGGTACAAAATGCTACTATCTGCTAAAAGGAGTTGGTTCAAAGGTGCCAATTGAAAATCTTGGTTTAACTTCTGGAACCTCCTTGAAAAGGAAAATACACGTTTGAGTTATTGATTATTTAAGGATAAAAACTTAAAAATCTTATTCAGATTGGATAATTATAGTTAACCTAATTGAATTTGGCAAATAACTAACCCACCTCTTTTCCACAAAATACTGGATTTAGTAAATTACTTTTTTTTTTTTGCTGCTGGTAAGGCTGGAAATAGGTCAGGTTGTCCGTTAGAGACCTATGACCTTGGTAGGGATGGAAATAGGTCAGGTTATCCATTAGAAGCCTATGGCCTGGCCTGCCTGAGACCTGACCTAGTCTGGCTTATTTATTAAATAGGTTAGGTCAAAACTTTTTTAAAAGCTTGTTTAATTAAAAAGTTCAAGTCTCAGGTTATTTAATTGACCTTTTAAGCCTAATAAGTCAACTTGATCTGGTTAACTATATATTATATAATATATATTATTATAATAATTATAAATTATAATTATAATTATAATTATTAATATATTATAATATATTAATATATTTTTTAATTAAATTTTAATAAAAGTCACTAATTAAAACTTAAGTTATAATAAAAATCATATATTTATTAATATATTTAATGTAATATATTTATTAGAATGTAAATAATAAGTTAATACTAACTCCTTACTTTTATAGATACTCACTACTCTCTTACTCTAATCTTTAGTCGATGTGGGACTTCGAGATATATGTCTTTAATAATTTTGTAACTTGGTACATCTTCAAATTCTACATTGACCAAAGACTAGAGTAAGAAAGTGGTGAGTATCTATAAAATTAGAAGATGAGTGTTAAGTTATAACAAAAGTCTATTGACCTTAATTAAGTAGGCCTATTGGCTTATTTTAAGGCTTAAGTCTGTTAACTTATGTAAAGACATGTTGACCAATTTAAAAGTATGTATATTAGCTTATGTAAATGCATGTTGACCTATTTAAAGGTCTCATTACAAATTAAGCATTTAAATATACTTTCAGACGAGACTATACTTTTAAAAAGGTCATGTTATGTCTTAAAAATTAGTCTATTACTAGCTCACGGACCTGTTTCCAGATCTTATAATTGATATATAGACCAGACTTATTTAAGATAAAGTCTGACCTGTTTCCACCCTTAACTGCTGACCCACTAAGTATCAATGATATACCCATTAATAAAAAAATTAATTTTGATGCAATGTTATATCAGTGTAAAAAAATTGATGTATTATTATATCATTTAATGAATTAAAATTTATATGAATGTCAAACTCATTAAATAATGTGATAATATATAATTAAATTTCAGTTTAAATAATTATAGTTAACCTAACTGGATTTGGTAAATAAGTAAGGATAAAACTTAGATAAAATTTTTTAAGTACTTGTGGTATTGTCTCCAATAAAAACATGATATGTGTATATTTTTTATAATTCATTAATAAAAATTTTAAAAATAATAATTAAGTAACTAAAAAATAAAATACATATCATATTTCTATTGGAGATAAGCACTACAAATACCTATAAAACTTTACTTAATTTTTCTCCAATAACTAACCACATCTCTTTTCCACAAAATATTGGATTTGGCAAATCTCCTTTTCTTTTGCTGCTGGCTCACTATTAAGTGTCGGTGATAAACACTAATAAGATTTTATTTTTTATATTTTTTTTAGATAATCCCACATTGTCTTGGAGACTATAAAATAACTACCCACGCAGAACAAAAGTATCGAATTTTTTTTATTTTTAATCCCCACATCCTTTTAACGTGAGACTAATCTTACAAGGTAATGAGCAAAACAAAACGGTTAGGCATTCTTCAGGGACGTAACTACACCACAAACTTTTATCACCCCCAAAATGCCGAAGAATATACGTAGAAGCCGAAAAGGTATGTTGAAACACTTTATGCTTGAGAACTGTTAAGTTCTATAATCTACGAAGTTGTTATTAACTGATTTTGAAAGAGAAAGACTGTTTTCTTACTTTGGAATTAAAGACCATGTTTGAATCTCCATCCTGGGGATGAAGAATGATAGTGTGACACAATAACAAAATAAAATATAATTTTGATTTTATAGTAATTTAATACGTATAGATATAAACTCAGAGTTCAAGATTACCCTCCTCTAAATTTGTAGGGGAGAGTCTAGGAGAGATAAGTTAATTAGTTAAACAGCTCAATTAGAGCATCGCTGCATCAGTTTGTTATTCTATTATCTAACAGTTATTCCGTACATGTAAGACTCAACTTTATATACCTGAATACACTATAATCACATCATCAAGTGAATTCATTCTCTCTATCACTTTTTATAATTTCTCACTCTTCACATTCTCTCTCTTTCTCTCATTCATCTCACTATTTGAGCTCAAATACCTTTACCACCGAATAAGACCCAGACCACCTCATGCAAGTCCTTGCTCCACCAAGCACCACGCCCTAAAATTTAAAAAAAGGAATACGAATGGTCTTGGCCAGTATTAGGTGAAATGGCCTTGAAAGAAGAAAAATGAACGTGTTGTTATCTCAAAGGGCCATAATATTGTGAGTCGTCTCTCTCAAGCAACTATTGGCTATCATAAAATTTGAGGGCCCATGCAATCTTAAAAACTAATTTCAACTTGAATGAAACATGTTTATGCAAGAATTTTTTCTAATGGGAAATTCTTGTATAAACCGAAGGTATTCAAGTTGAGTATATTAAGCTAATTATAATATTAATTGATAAAGTTAATTATGATTATTTAGTAATTATTTATAATATTTTTTTAATATATTTATTTTTAATTATATTTTATTTTATATGTTCATTAATCCAATATAACATCTTTATCTTTGTAATTGAGTTTATACTCCTGTTGACTTTTTAACATTTAATAATTAGAACCACACAACATTGTAGTAGGTCTTATAATTATGCAGTAAAATTTTCTTTTAAACTTAAGAGATATTTTTCTATCATAAATAATATTTAAAACACTTTTTCATTTCTTCCACTCAACTTGAAACCTATGGTTTACATCTGCTTATATTTCTCTATCATTTTACATGATAGATTCAAGGTACCTAAGCTGTGTAGTATGATATGATCTCCAATTTTTATCTCTAAGCTAGTATTAACGCACTTCTTGATAACTTACATTCCATATACTCTGTTTTACTTTTGCTTAAATGGAAGGCATGTGTTTCCAAAGCTTGTATGCACAACTCTAACTTTCCATTTATTCCTCCTCTCGACTCTTCAACTAGCTAGGATTATATCATATACAAAAAGTATGCATTATTGTACCGACTCTTGATATGCTCAATAAGCATATCCAAGACCAATGTAAAAAGATAGGGATTCAAAGTTGACTCATGTAATCCTATAATTATAGGAAAATTTTCTATGACCCCATTATATGTTCTCATATTAGTTTTAACTCCATCATATATATATTTGATTGCTCAAATATAAACAATACGAACTCTTTTATTTTCTAAAACTTTCCACAAGATCTCTCTTGACATCTTATTGTAGGCCTTTTCCAAATCAATAAAAACACTAGGTAGATTTTTTTGCATCTTCCAATACTCTTCATCAATCTTCGTAGAAGGTATATTGCTTCCATAGTTGACCTCTCAAGCATAAAACTAAATTAGTTATTTGAAATATGAATTTTTATTTTAATCTTCATTTAATTACTTTTTTTTATAACTTCATAATATGATTCATGAGTTTAATTCCTCTGTTATTAGTACAATTTTATATATCTCTTATATTTAATTCCTCTGTTATTAGTATAATTTTGTATATCTCTTATATTCTTATAAATAGGAATTAAAATTTTTAACCTACATTCATCTAGCATTTTTGTAAACATCATTATCTCATTAAACATTTTTGTGAGTCAACTTATACCTTCCTTTTTTTATCTTGATTCATATCATTAATTTTATTATATATTACCTCAACAATAACTTTAAAAATATTTAAAATAAATAGTAACATCCAACCCAAAAAAAAAACGACAATAATTCAAAGAATTGAATGACACAAAATAAGAAAAATCACTTGCCTTTTTTATTTACAAAATCCCTTACTTTAAAAGCACTTAAAATCTCTCTCCCAATAACATGCATATTCATAGCCTTTATGCCTTGTTTTTGAAAAAAAAAAATACAATTCAAAGTATCAAACCCCTATGTCTCATACTTTCGATAATAGGGTACATATTCTCATGTGTGTTTTTTGCGTTATTCATTCATGTACAAAATATATGTTTTTTTTATCAAGTCCATCGAAATAATTTGCCTCTAATAAGTCTCAAACAACAATTTTTTATTTTATTTTTCGGTTCAAAAAAATTTTTTTATTGTAAAAAAATTATTTATTTTTATTTTTATTTTCATTTCCTAGGGACCCGAAGAAGCGAAGATCTTCCCGCTGCTGGTTCACACTCTGTATCACCAGTCACCACTCTCTTTGGAAACTCCCAACGGGTATCAAATGGATGGAATTGTTTAATTTTAGATCGGATTGTAATGGATAGATTCAAAATAAACTATTAATTCATTTAAGATTCATTATAAAATGTTTAATATTATCCAATTCATCCATGACCTAATTTTATGGATGGATATTCAATCCATCCATTAATCCATTTTAATAGATTGAATAGATGGATATTCAAACTACTCGTTTAAAAAAAAATATTTCTCTTTTTAAAAATATTTTATTCTTTCTCTAAAATATGTTTCTTTTTTTAAAAAAATATAAAATATATTGGATATCTTTTGATTGATTTTAATTAGATATCCATCATATCCAATACTGTTTTAGTTGGATTCTGTATTCAATTAAATTTAATCCATTAGATCACAATAAGATATATCATTTTAATTGAATGAACTGAATTAATTTTAATATAAATGAATTAGATGAATTAAAAATTAATGAATTTTATTGCCGCCGGTCCAACCTTTTCATTGCCTTCGACCTTTGCTCTCTCTGCTCGCTCTCTAGTTTTCTCGGAAAGTTCCGAGAGAAAAGAAAGTGATGATGAAGCCCTCCACGCTCAGATCCTTACACTCAGCCCTTGCTCGAGGTTCCTCCCACCTCTCCCGCCGCGGCTACCCCACCGACCCCGCTACCGACCGGAAGGTCGCCATCCTCGGAGCCGCCGGCGGGATTGGCCAGCCCCTCTCTCTTCTCATGAAGCTCAACCCCCTCGTTTCCAGTCTCTCCCTCTACGACATCGCCGGCACCCCCGGCGTCGCCGCCGATGTCAGCCACATCAACACCAGATCTCAGGTACCCTTTTGCAAGGGTTTTCCAAAGATGCAAGCTTTACTGTAGTTTCATGTTGTGTTCCAAATCAATTTAGCTTTTTTTTTTGTTTATTTTTATTTAATAATGTGTGCATTGGAATTGTAGGTTGTTGGGTACCAAGGTGAAGAGGAGCTTGGAAAGGCTTTGGAGGGATCAGATGTTGTTATCATCCCCGCTGGTGTGCCAAGAAAGCCTGGAATGACACGTGATGATCTTTTCAAAATCAATGCAGGCATTGTCAAATCACTCTGCATTGCTATTTCCAAGTACTGCCCCAACGTGAGTGACTGTTTTAGTGTTCTGTTTCCTTGGGCTGATTTTTTGATTTGTTCCTCTGTGGTTGTCAATCAATGTTGCATGATTCTGTCAATGTTGTTTTGCTTCGAATTTGACTGTGGAAAATATATGTGACTCATTTTTTATTGTGTTTTTTTATATATATATTTTTTAATTTCCTTAGATGACTTTGCTTGACTAACTCCACCTATAGTGAGAAAAGACTTAGTTACTGCTGTTGTTGTTGCCTTTGCTTGTGCATTTCAATGGGTAATGTAACAGGGTCATCTGTGTTATTGAAGATATTGAGTCGTGCTAATTGCAATTTGGGGTTTTGGTATGATGCAGTTTGATACACACGTTCCTAATTGGTTAAACAATGTTAGACTACTGTCACTTTGTTACCTGCTATAGCTTTTTTGTAACTGCAAATGCAATGACTGTGATATACTTTTAAGACTGGTTGGTTGGTTGGTTTTATCTTTCAAATCAAAATATTATGGGGATTTGAACTGAATTAAACACTTATTGGTTTTGATGGCCAATAGCAACGATGGAATGGTTGACATATTCAACCTTTTTTTCCCCATTCATTTGGTTACAAAATATAGATGAAATTGGAAATATGATATTGAGGTGCTTTTAGAAGTTTGGGACTTGAGATTATTTAGTTGGAAATTAGGAAACCATGTGGGAGCATTTAAAAAACAAAATGAGGAAATGTGTACATGCTCCGTTCTATGTTGTGTTTGATGGCCTTTTATAATCTTTTACATATATGTGTGTGCGTAATTTTTATTTCATACTGAATTTTGTTACATATGGAATCAGGCCCTTGTTAACATGATAAGCAATCCTGTGAACTCCACCGTTCCTATTGCTGCTGAAGTTTTCAAGAAGGCCGGGACATATGATGAAAAGAGGTTGTTTGGTGTTACAACCCTTGATGTTGTTAGGGCAAAAACTTTCTATACTGGGAAGGCCAAAGTCCCAGTTGCTGGTATGTGAAGTGTAAGGAACTTACAGTTACTCTAATGCCTTGCTTGGTGTGTTACTGTTGCTTATTTTGTGACACCAAGTTGGAGAAATGGCAAGAGGGTTAGGGTCAGATTTGAGTGGTGAGTTGTTTTGTGAAGAATGACCGACTCATTTCAAGAAGAAAATTCAAAGAGTGTCTTTTTTTTGGGGGGGAGGGGAGGGGAGGGTGGTTTAGGTTGAGGTTTTTTATTGCTGGATGAGAGCCATTTGTTTAATTGTGGTATGTAACATTTGATTTGGATTTGTGCATGTTTCTGCAGAGGTCAATGTACCTGTTATAGGTGGCCATGCAGGCATAACAATTCTGCCACTATTTTCTCAGGTACCTTCTTGCTCTTTAACTCAACATTTTGCCCCCTCTAACATCTGCTCTGGCTGCCTAGACTGATATGTACTTGCTAATTTGTTAATTATTTTTTGCTTTTGTAGGCAACACCTAAAGCCAATTTGAGCGATGATGTCATTAGTGCTCTTA
Source organism: Ormosia semicastrata (assembly GCA_029884595.1). Taxonomy (NCBI): domain Eukaryota; kingdom Viridiplantae; phylum Streptophyta; class Magnoliopsida; order Fabales; family Fabaceae; genus Ormosia; species Ormosia semicastrata. Next base: position 23,524,866 of record JAQQTO010000055.1, on the reverse strand, counting down.
CAAAGAGAACTCAAGATGGAGGAACAGAAGTTGTGGAAGCTAAGGCCGGAAAGGGTTCGGCAACTTTGTCAATGGCGTAAGTTTGAGTTTAATTATTTACATGTTTTATTGCATGTAAATGTCGACAGTATAGCTTATCTTGTTAGACACAAAGATACAAATAAACTAAGATAAAATTAGATCATTTGATTGAAATTATTAAAACTAATGTGATAATTATGGTTCAGTGGTGAGTCTTTGACATAATTGTGGTGAATCATAAGCATGCACTATTTGAGTATTTGGGTTTGTTTGGGAAAATTGAAAATTATAGATTATACTGATAATCAATTATTGTTATAATCGATTATAATCGATTCATTTTTATATTTAGATGCATTAGCTGTAAAGCGATTTTAAGCTAATATGATTCGTTTGGATGATATAAAAAAGAATCGCTTTTATGCATTAAATTATTAAAATAGGTATAGAATGATTAAACAAATTATTTGATTGAGGATAAAATAGTATTTACATATCAAAGTGTAAGAAATAATCTATAAGCTAAAATCATAAGTTTCAATCTTCAGTTTATGATTATTAGTTGTTAAAAGTTTTTTTTTGCATTGAATTTCGTGTAAAAGCTTTTTTAGAAAATAATCTTTTTACCCAAACATAATAATTATTTCACAAAACAACTTAATCCTCCAAAAACAGCTGAATAGGAAATAATCCATCTTTTCCAAACAAGCACTTTAAAGGACAAACTATGCTTGTTGTAGCCATAAGGATTTATTCTGGTGTTTCTAATTGTCTTATGGTCAAGATATACTTTAGGGTCCACAACTGATTGTCTTATATTTCTTGCAGTTATGCTGGAGCCATTTTTGCTGATGCTTGCCTCAAGGGCCTCAATGGGGTCCCAGATGTAGTGGAGTGCTCATTTGTTCAATCCAATGTTACTGAACTTCCTTTCTTTGCTTCCAAGGTCATTGAACTTCCACACCCTATTTAAATTTGTTTTTCTAATTATACGGCTCCCATGTTTAAGGTTCACGCTTTTGTTTGTCCATGCACATGGGCCTTTTTTTTAACCCCTTGTTTATGGAGATGGTGACCCTTGTTAGTCTGGTCTATTCTTGCTATTGATAAACATGCTGAAATGTTTGCAGGTGAGGCTTGGGAAGAATGGTGTGGAGGAGGTTCTGGGCTTGGGTCCGCTTTCAGATTATGAGAAACAAGGCCTTGAAAGCGTTAAGCCTGAACTCAAAGCATCTATTGAAAAGGGAATCAATTTTGTCAATCAGTAGTTAAACTTGTCATATACATACATGTCTGGCGGGATGCTAGATGTTCTACTAAAAATAAAATCATATTTTGCAATTTCAGAATCATTGTTGTATTGTTGCTGGTAGTGGCAGTGGCGGCTTTGTTGTTTTATTTAGAGTAGGTATAGGCCATGATTTAATAATGAAATGTGAGAGCAGTTTGTTACCGAAGGTATTGATCTTAAAAACTAGTTTAAATTGGCCTTTCATTATGGTTCTTATCACCTTCATTTATGTTTTCATATAATGAAAATGACAGGGTGTTCTACCCTTTTTCTCTCTTATTTCTTCAATTGTTCTTACCCTTTTATTGTGGAATGATGGTTTTACTAGCTTATTCAGAGCGTAGACAACTGAGTTAAAGTGAAATGGAAAGGAAAAGGGCCTTGATGAAAGTTGGCTATTCTTCTATACTACTATATGATGGTTTGTTATTTTCACTTTTCAACCAAAAACAAAAACAAAAGAAGAGTCGGGTCTTGGAGGGAAGACAATGTTTGTTGATGACATTTGATTCTTCTCAACGTGTAAGAAACATGTATTAACATAGTAATATTATGTTTTCTTATAAGTTCATCCTAATAATTTTATTAAGGATAAAATTTAAGTAAAGTTCTTTAAGTACAATAAAAATATAATATGTGTACATTTTTTATAATTTATTAATAAAAAAAAATGATGATTAAGTAGTTAAAAATTAATAACATTATATTTTTATTAGAGAAATGTACACATGTTATATTTTTATTAGAAAAAAATATTATAAATATTTAAAAATTTTACTTAAATTTTATCAATTTTTTAATATTAAATAAAAAAGTATTAAATAAAAAAATAAATGTATTTAATATCTTAAGAATATAAAAAGTATTTAATATTTTTTTATTTAATAATTAAAATTATTAGTATAAAAATTAAATAAGAGGATAAAATATTTCTCATTAACAATAGTGCTGGACCAGGTTTCGGTCAATGCCTACTAACCACCCTCAAAGAAATGTCCTCATGATACTGAATGGTGTTGATGACCCCAAATAGTGCATGATGCAGTATTGGTTATGCGATTTAGGAAAAATGTGTGGGGTCCCTGGTAATGTAAACCAGGCGATGGTAGTTGCAGGCAGGGTGGTTGGACAAAGGACACCCACTTCTGAATGAAGCCTTCTCAGTGATAGCCAAAAGCTTCCCTGGTGTGATTTTGCTTGTGACTGGTTCAGGTCTATGGGGACCAAGGTATGCATGCTAAATTAGGCTCAAATGTCAAAAAGGAGTCTTGGAGCTTTCTAAGCTGTCACTTGATGTGTTTGTGAACTTCACAATGAGACCTCAAGGACTTGTTCTCACATTGATTCAAGCAATGCATTGTGGGAAGCCAGTGTTTACCCCATATATTCTATCATTGTTGAAACTCTGGCTGCAAATGAAGACTGGCAGTTTCACCTAATCTAGAGTCTCTGATAGATAACTTGGAGCCAACAACTGGGGACAGGCCAAAAATGCGGCATAAGAATGGCATGGCTACCACGGAGCATGCAATTAATGGCATTGACTTATGAGTGATTCTTCCTCTGAATGAAATGAAAGACGCAAGATATTGTCACTACCTTCTTCCATCAGATTGTTAGAAGTAGTATTGAATTAAAAGATACTTCACTTTTGATAATAATAATAATAATAATAATAATAATAATAATAATAATTACTTCACTGTGTGAAAAGCTATAACAAATATAACAATAAAAAATTAAAATTTATTTTCATAATCAATCCTTTCGCCACGATTTACCTCTAATTTTGGGATAATTCTAATTAATTTCAATTTGAAATGAACAATCCAAATGAGTTCACAAGACACTAAATAGTTTAAATTAAGAGTTATGCTAGTTATACATAGGTTAAATTAAGAACTATGTTAGTTACACATCATGTGTAACTTACATAACTCGTATAAAGTGAGGTGATTATTTGATTTTGATGAAGAAAAAAAAGAAGAGAGAGAACAGAAGAAGAGAAGAGAAAGGAATAATATTGATTGATATTATATGAGTTATATGAAAAATATTCTGTGTAAGTAATATTTTTTCTACGGATCTTTGTACTCACATCCTGTTGATTGAAAATTATTGAAGGAAGGGCACAACTAAAAAATTTTAGGTGGGGGAATACACAGAAGAATTTAAAAAAAGGTTAGATTCAACCTTTATAATGGGCTTACATAAAGAATTACATATATTACACGCTAGGGATCTAGGGATCACCGCCCCCACTCCGACAACATAGTTCCGTCCAATTCTAATATTCTTATGTTGTTTTTTAATATTATTTTTTATATTTGATTAATAATGTATAAATTTATAATTAATTATGTATATTAATTAATTAATGAGTAAATTTAAGCTTTAATTTTAAATTCTAAATTTATTTATTAATTAATTAATACACATAATTAATTAAAAATTTACATCATTAATCAAGTATAAAAAATTATATTAAAAAGTAATATAAGAGAATTATTTCTCTAGTTCCGTCCAAGAATGAACGTTTTAAATAAATTCATAATTCAATATGACCTTGAAACTAATTCTTTGAACTTGTTCATTTATTTGACTGTGCCTCGTTATTTTATCTTGTGCATCTTGTACATTTTTTTCAACCTATTCAGCACAGAAGACAAGAGCAGCCAGGATGCACAGTACGTCAAATGATTGTGTATAATCTGATGGATTAGACCAGAATACTGCTAAGAGTTTGTATTTTACCTAGAGTACACAGTTGTGTTTTATTTTTTTATATCTGTGATCTTTGGGATAGTTAGTTTTGAATTTTTTCAATCTGGCTTCTATTGCAAGAAGATGGTAAGAAGTGCGATAAGAAAAAAGATATTAAATTTTATAGTTATGACTTAAAAAAGAAATTTCGATTTGAGTAAGATCAAAATATCATTATCATAGCCTTGATTAACGGATAAGATTGATGTAATTTGTCTATTTTATGTCTTTTTTTTCTCTTAATTTTTATTGTTAGGATTTTAGAGTTTTTAATATCTTTTTCTTTTAATTATGTACAAAGTACATATCTTACCAAACATATTAAAAGTGTTTTGAAAATAATTTTGTTAATTTATGTTTTTTGTTTTCTAAAACTTTATTTTCCTCTCATTTTAAATAATGATATTTTATCTATAGTTAAAAACAAAAAACTAGGTACACAAGTAAAGAACTAGTCGTTTACTTCGAAAAAACAAAAAAACCAAACCCTCCGTTGACTAGCTAGAAGTTTAGAAAAACAGTAATGCACATTTTCAAAAATACTATATGTTACATCATACTAGTCTTTTATTTAGGAGAAAATTTAAGTAAAGTTTTTTAAGTATTTATGGTGTTTGTTTTAATAGAAATATGATATGTATATATTTTTTTATAATTTATTAATGAAAATTTTGAAGATAATAATTAAGTAACTAAATAATAAAATACATGTCATATTTCTATTAAAGACAATCACCACAAACACTTATAGAACTTTATCTAAATTTTCTCCATTTATTTATTAGAAACCTCAAATCGGTCTTCCAATAATAATTAAACAATATCAGTTTCGTGACCAATTTGATGTTACTTTAATGATTAACCTGATGATAAAGATTAATATCGAAGAACTAATTTGATGTATTTATAAATAGAGGATCAACTTGATGGCCCGTATTGTTACGCACCCTCCCATCAATTTTTCTTTCTTTATTTTCATTCTTTTTATATTTTATTTCAATTATGAGTATTTTTTGATTCATTCTTTTAACTTTTTGAGATTCTATTTAAACTTTTAAATGTTAATTTATTTTCTCTTTCACTTAGATCTATTCTTGGGAATAATATTATTGGGTTAAGGATTACGATTTGAGAAAAGTAGTGGTTATCCACTCATTGAAATTCGTTCTTTAACTCTTAAAAATAAATCTATAATTCAAAAATTTAAGTAATTAATTTTGTAGGTACAATTTCATTGTGGGTAAGTTGAACAGTAAATTTAAGATTATATCAATTAAGATTTATTTAAGATCGATAAAAGTAAATTAGGCAAATTTTATGAGATTTAATTGATTTATGCATTGTTATTTCTGTGACTATAAAACAATATAGATAACTTTTAGTACAATTTTGCATATTTTTGAGAAAAGACCCAATTGGATATCAACACGTATTGTGAGTAATTTCTACTTACTATACGTTTATTTGAAACTTATCAATTTTAAATTAATTTTATTATTGGATTTTAAATGTAACATAGCCTTAGGGACTCTTAAAACAAGCAAAATTGTTTGAAAACTCATTATTGGCCTTGTGCACTGTTTTGAGTTGATAAATTTAGTTATCTTAAAGTGTTTTAATAATATTGGTTATAAACCAAAGATAAATATTACGTATAATATTTTTTTTTTGCCTATGATGGTAACCAATGATGATAATTGATATAGACAATTATTATATTCATTAAAAAGGAAATTTGAATTTATTTGAGTGAGTTTTCTATTATCAAAAAATGTTCTTCTTAAAATAAATTGATTTATTTGATTATATTGAGTTTTGATTGTTGTTCTCTTTAGGAAAAAGTTTATTTTTTTAAAAGCCATATTATTACAATTTAGGAAAAAGTTTATTTTCTTGAAAGCTATATTATTGCATTTGTTTTTAAATTATATTTTTGAGAGAAGACTTTGTTAGAACACTGTATCTAACAGCAGTGAATGTTAACCTTGGTGCACATAGGATTGGTTTAGGCCCTAACTAGTATGGTATACGTTGACTCTTTGTGTAGGTCAACATACATGAGTTGGTTATGGTTTTAAGCTAGATGCTCGTCAGTTCAAGTTTTGAGTTTGTCAGATGATTAGTTTACCCATGAGTTGTGTGCCCGTCCTATTTTAATTTTGCCTAGTGAATTCTCCCACATAGAATGCATTTTAAACAATTACACTTTATCTATTGAATGATTGAAAGTTGGTTCACCATTAACTTTTGTATTCTTGGTTTGAATTTATGAATATTTGACTTAAATTATTTATTTGAAAATTTCTTTTCTTTATATATAAATATATGATTTTTTTATTTATTTATAAAAGTTTCATGCCTTACTTGTCTTATTTCTATTGTAGTAAATAGAAATTGCTTACTGAATTCGTGACTCACCTAAATCGTAATTATGTTTTTCAAATAAAAGAAAAGAGATAGCTTCCAGTTTCACTCCTCCAATTTGATCAAGAGAGTTTTGTACAGTTACTGTTGGTGAGCTTAACACATTATTCGTGTGGCCATATTTGAAATTTTACTTATTTTATTTTTTTATTAATTTTGGTTTTAACACATTGTGGATTGCTGATTGGAAAGTTGCTCTATTATTTTTGCAATCAGGATTTCATATAAATATTTGAAAATTTTAATTGATATTTTGATAAATTACAATTATCGGATTTGGGTTAATTATGATTGTTTAAAATATGATATTTTGATATTGAACTATGTTCTGAGACCCTGTTATGACTGTTGTTATTGTTCTCTACTATATGCAAGAATTGCAAGATTGAAGACTTGTGTGACTTGAGCTAGCCTATGATTTGTTTTTGTTATACGTCAGTCATAGACCCCAAATTTAGATTGTGACTAGTAAGTATATCTTGCAAGGACTAAAACAGACATCTATTCTTTAAGGGGGGAAAAACTGGATACTTTATTCCTTCCTTACAAGGATAATTCCATATAAGAGGAATGCAAAAAAAACACACACACATCCTAAGTAACTAATCAATAATCTTCTTATTCTGAGATAAATATGAGATAAATTAAGGATAATATTCTTTTAAAATGAGCTTGTCTCTAAAATAAATAAATAAGAGTATCTACCATTAAATTTTAGTAAGTTAAAATTATGATATACTTTAGATTAAATTAAAGGTAAATATACTCTTATTTATTTATTCTAAAGACAAATTCATTGTAAAGAAGCTTTTTAGTAAAGATAAATATATAATGATTAGTCACTTTGGTCAAAGATAACCTCTAGCAAGCAACACTGATCCAGTAATCTCGTAGCACTAATGATGTTGAGGATCTGGCCCTGCAGGTGATACTCTGTCCAAACCCAACATTGACCTCTCCTGGTGATACTCGCTATTGCGTAAATTGTTGATTAAGTCACGTAAGAGAAGTTCACTGTTAATCTTTTTACTCATGGTTGAGAACTCAGGGAGAAGTCTTGCCTCTGAACTCACTACAAGCAATGGAAGCATAATTAGGAAGAGAACAAACACTCTTGACATCATTGAAGTAGCCATGGTAGTCTTACAAGAACTCAAATGGCAAGAAAACAAGTAGCTCAAATGCATATATTATTAGTATTTCCTTGAGTGAAGTAGCTCAAAGGATAGCAAGGGCAGCCTATTTATACACATCCAAGCTTGAATGGAACTTTAGTAGTTCCATTAATTACTAAGAGTTCTATTGGAAGTTCGTGTAAGCACATAACTATGATCCAAGCAACACTTGTCTTATCCCTCTTTTGGATTCCTTCTGTCTTCTGCATCATTGCATCATGTTCAGTTTGTTGCTACAAATCACAATATGTTATATGTACAATGTTTTTACTTTTTATCCTTATTGGATAATGCTAAGTTGGTTGGTTTTTCCTCTCATTAAACATTAATGAATTTCTACGCCAACCAAACGCATTCATCTTACATTGTCCTGTTCACCCTAAACACAAGAGAATAATTCTAAATCTTCCTACACATTCTCTTACTAATTTTCTTAATTTTAAATAAAGAAAATATTAAATACTTTTTATATTTTTAAGACATTAAATATATTTATTTTTTTATTAAATACTTTTTTATCTAATATTAAAAGAATTATTAAGAAAAATTTTTAAGAAGATATAACAAAACTCAACACAATATTATTTACACGATTGAGTAAAGAAAGAAGTAAAGACAAAAATCTCTAGTCCACCAGAAACCTTTTGCATCATATCAATGTCGATATGCCATGGAAGCATTTATGCTTTGTCCACAATCACATGGCCACGCCAGAAATGGCTCCGACCAACAAACTGTTTATTTGGCTTAAATGTCGTCTTTGTCTTTTGGAATACAAATGTCGTTTGATTCATTTCACAGGACTTCTTTAAGAAATAATCCACCCATCATTTGGTGTATAAAAGCATAGCCCATAAAAAAATTTAAGAAAAAACATCCGTTGTTTGGTTCCTAGCATTCGTCCCTTGCGTTTTTTTTTATTAGTGGACAATGGGTGCGGCCCAATAATAAAGCTTGAAAATTAACCACTCAAGATGTCCCAAGTCAGCTTTCAACAAAGACAATCCATATAGTAAAAAAAACATATACAACAATCCATGAAGGTCATAGAATAATTCCTTTAATTCTTTTTATTATTATTTTTTTTTATTTTTAATTTTTTTTATCTTTGACTTACTTGCAGTCTCCATTCCAACGGTTTGTGTTAACAAGTTCTTTGTTTCAGTTCTTTTTAGCCTTATCACCACACTCAACTTCCTGCCTGCATGTTCTTTTTGTTTTGCTGTTCCTCTTGTCCTGTCCAATTATTTTACACCGTAGTTTTAGTGATCTTTTCAATAATCAAATTTGTCTCGAGGTATATTTGCCAGAAAGGATTTTGAAAATGAGATAAGGTTGAATAAAAAGAGAGATTAGAATATTTGAATTCAAGAAATAAATAGAAATGGGATAAAACCCAGAAAATACAATTTGACAGTCATTATAAAATAAAAATCAAGTTATAAAAACTGAAAGTCATTGGTCTAACTTAATTTTGTACTATGATTGTCATTCATTAGAGCATTCATGGTGGGTGTTATTATGCACCTTGTTAAGATTAAGTATACCACACACTCTGCATTTTACTTGTAATAGTAAGTGTTATTTTTCTACAAGTTGCTTTTTTTTTTATAGATGGTTTTTTTTTTAGACCAACATTACCAATCGCTGTCGCCAATCGTCGTCATTGCAGTCACCACTGACGACGACCACCTCGATTAATTACTTGTTTATTTTTTAAAATTATACAATTTGTATAAATAATACAAGTTAAAATTATATCAATTTTTATATTTTTTTCATAAATAATCGTAATATCTTGAAAATTTTATATATTTTTTTAATTAATAATGTTATCATATTTTAACCGGTATAAAAAATATTATCAATGTTCAAATTTGGTAATATTTATACAAGATAATATACATAAATAATACATAGTTATACAACCTAAAAAAATTGGAGGTAACCGTTTTTCTTAAAACTATAATTGTATTTGTTGAAAATTTTTATAAATTTTAACTGATAATATTTATACAATTATATAATTTTAAAAAATTGAAGGTGATCGATGGTGGCCGGCAAGCAACGTACAACGGCCTGCTAACCGAGGATAGTAGTGGTAATAGTATGTAAAAAAAATATAAAACTAAAAAAAATTAAAAAACTTAAAAAATTATAATTAATCTAAGTCATTGATTTATTTTATGATTAAATCAATAACTTAAATTTGATAATATACCATATACCCTCTTTTAAAGGATGTATTAGACACCACCCGCATTCATATCTTATACTATGATTGTTACCTTTAGCCCTCTTGCATACACAAGTTAATAGTAGTTGATAATAATGAAAGTAAATTGTAATTTTAGGTGAACTTTATTTATAATATTAAATGTTTGAATCTTAAAATTATTATTTCAAGAAGTAATTTACCTAATTATCACTTTCAACTCCAGAATTTTAACTATCATCTACGGCCTAAAATTGTGTGAGCAACTAAATGTATAAAAGAAAAATTATATACCTAATAATGATTAGTCATAGTAAAAGTTAACTACAACTCTCGACAAATTTTACAAACACTGTGAGTTTGAATTATGTATCAAAAAATTATGCTAAAATTGTTTCCTGTTATTACTCTTTTCGTTAGATGCTTGCCACATGCCCCTAATTCTACCCTTGATTGTCATCCTTACGTAACAAGTAAGCAAATACAAAGGAAGATAGATCTTTATAATTGGAGTGTCCAAGGCTAAACATGTCTTATTAACCTATCTCAGCCCAAAATTAATTAAGATGAGTTTGGGTTTTAAAAATTAAATCATGTGTGTTTTCGAATCGAGTTCAGCTGATATTTCAAGTCGTTTCAACTTGACCTAGTATTATATATTATTTTAAAACTTTTTTTTTTTCATAATTAGTTATAAATAATAAAATTTCTTAACTTAAATTAATAATTTTAGTATAACATGATAATGTATTTATATTAATATTATTTGTTTTAAAATATATATTATAAAATATACTTTAATTTTAGTTTCTCACTTTAATAATTTTATTATTTAGTTATGTATAATGTTCAATTTTATGTATTACGTCTACATATTGAGTTGGCTCAATTTTAGCTCTATTATTTTGGGTCATAACTAGGTCGGGTTCGGATCTAGATCAAGCCAAACCCATCCAAACCTGTCTCATAAACACCTATAATTAGAGTTATTAAATAACTAACCTTAATAAATAAACAAAATTATTACTATTAAAAAAAATCAGCACTACCAAACTAAGGACCAAGTCCTAAAAAAATAACCACTTCAGGATGTGAGCTGCATACAAAAAGGAAAAGGAGCACGAGCATAATACTCAATGCATTTATCATGAGAATAATATTTCAATTTATTAGCAATCTAGCTATTACTAAACTTTCTTTTCTTTTCTTTTTTACTGACTGGAGCAATCCATTACTAAACTTACTATGATACTAAGAGAATCTTACAAATTTTTTGTTAAATTTGCTTTATTAATTAACATGTAATCAGCCAAATTACTTAGTTCACTCCTTGTATCTATATATAGATTGAAATTTGTCACTATACTTTTTACAACTATATCTAATTCTTATGTGTTTCTTGTGATTATGGGTGGTGAATAATGGACATAGCGAAGTAGGGATGGCAACGGGGCAGGGCGGGGACGGGTAGTAGTCTCCCGCCCCCTACCCCCGCGAATAATATTCTCTCCTGCTCCCGCCTCCATATCCGTACGGGTACCCGTTTATCATTCTCCCACGGGTAAACGAGTACTCACGAATATTCACCGGTACCTAATAAATTGTAAAAAAAAAATCAATAAAATTAAAAAAATAAAATGGAAAAATGAAAAAAAATATAATACCATAATTTCTCAAAACTTGTCCAACACAACTTAATCCAAAAATAATGACAAACACCTAAAATACTTTTGATTTATATAATTCTACCATATTTTAATTTATATAATTAAATTTTTTAGTAATTTTATATAAAATATTTGTGTAATTTTTTTGCGAGTACCCATGCAGTACGGAAACCACCTCTGCTCCCACCCCGTTTATTAAATGGGGATACACAAAATGAGTATTTTTACCAGCGGGAGAAATTAGAAGGGTATTACCCGCTCCCGTCACGGGTATTATCCGCAGGTACCAGCGGGGATGGGTAAAATTGCCATCCCTATAGCGAAGGATCGAGGGGTGCCAGCACTATGTAAATTTTTGTGGTTGTCATATGAAATTATACAACCTTAATAATTTCAGATTGTTCATTTTTTTCTCTTGGATCACGTCCTAGAGTATCTCTATAGACATTACTACTCTTGAGACTAAATCCTCAAATACTGTCATAATTAGGAGGCTATTTCAATAATTAAAAATACACTTTATAAACTTTTTATATGTATATAGTTGAATGTGCAAAATAATGAAATTAAAAATTATGTAAATAATTATATTTGTTGTAAATAGAGAATAGAAATATAGAAAGATCAAGGTAAAAAAATATAGACTCAAAATATTATTCTGTATATAAGATGAGATACATATCTTTGAAATCTAAAAGAGTATTTATAAGAGTGTTTTAAGGTTTATGTAATGCAATTATTTAAGATTAGTATCCGTTAGGGATTGTGATATCTTTTAAATAATTTTCTTGTTTATATGAGATAATTGGTGTGCATATTATAACCACCAATCCTTTGAAATCAAATTAAAATAGTCATCTACCACATGCTAAATGTGCATGTTTTACAATACTTCTTCTTAGATGACTATACACTATGAATATGCCTCGTTGCTAAGAAAAACTCAGTGAGATAAAAACTTAGCGAAAGAAAAAAAGTACAATATTCATAGGCAACTTTCCCTTAAAATATAACTAATTATAAAAGGTCCCTAAGTTGACACATTACAATATTATGCACATACATCTTGAAAATTGAAGTTGATAATGTTTTTGTGAATATATCAGCTGAGTTGTCACTTGAGCAAATTTTGCAACTATTAACATCACCTTTCTTCAGGAGTTCATGAGTGTAAAAATTTTTTTTGGTGAAATATGTTTAATTCTATCACCCTTTATGTAGCCTCTTTTGATTTGGGTAATACATGATGCATTATCCTCATGTAATATTGTTGGCTCATCATTTTCCTTCAATAATCTATATGCTTCTTTAATGTGTTAGATCATAGTTCTCAACCATATACACTCACGACTTGTTTCATGAATGACCAATATTTCTGAATGGTTTGATGAGGTAGTAGTAATTGTTTGCTTTACAGACCGCCATGATATAACAGTATTTCCACATGTGAACACATAGCTTGTTTGTGACCAAGTTTTATATGGATCAGAAAGATAACAAGCATCAATATATCCTACCAATTTTAACTTTTCTCTCTTTGGGTAAAACAAACTCATATCAGATGTGCCACGAAGATAACGAAGAACATGTTTTACTTCATTCCAATGTCTTCGAGAACTAAACATTGCTAGCAAATTAACTACAAAAGCTATATCTGGTCTAATGCTATTTGTGAGATACAGTACTCCTATTGCACTAAGATATGGTACTTCAGGACCAAGAATTTTCTCATCATCTTCCCGTGGATGAAAATGATCTCTTTTTACATTAAGTGAACGAATAACCATTGGGGAGCTTAATGAATAAGATTTATCCATATAAAATTGTTTCAAGATTTTTTTCTATATAAGATGATTGCTGCACAAAAATTTCACTTGCCAAATGTTCAACTTGAAACCCAAGACAAAACTTTGTCTTTCCAAGATCTTTCATTTCAAATTCCTTCTTTAGGTAGTCTGTAGTCTTAGAGATCTCTTCTGGAGTTCCTACTATGTTTAAATCATCAACATAAACTAACACTATAGCAAATTTAGAATTTATTTTCTTAATGAAAACACAATGACAAACATGATTTTTTTTATATCTATTTTTCAATAAATATTCACTTAAACGATTATAACATATGCGTCTAGATTGCTTTAACCCATGCAAGGATCTTTGAAGTTTAACAGAGTACATGTGCCGAGGTTTTGAATTATATGATTCAGGCATCTTGAATCCTTCAGGGATTTTCATATATATATATATATATATATATGTTATTATCTAATGATTCGTATAAATAAGTTGTCACAACGTCCATTAGACGTATGTCAAGTCCTTCAAAGACTGTCAAACAAATAAAAAATTTGAAAGTAATTGCATCCATAACAGGGGAGTAAGTTTCTTCATAATCTATATTAGGCCTTTGTGAGAAACCATGTACTGCAAGTCATGTCTTGTATTTTACAATTTCATTTAACTCATTTATTTTCCTTACAAAGATCCATTTACACCTAACAAGTTTGACATCTTCAGGTGTCTGAATTACTGGTCCAAATATATTACATTTAGCTAAAGAATCTAACTCAGCTTGTATTATTTTTTTTCCATTTTGGTCAATCACTTCGATGTCAACATTATTCTACATTTTGAGGCTCAAGCTTATTATCATTAATAATTTTAAAAGCAATTACATATGCAAAAACGTTATCAACAATAACTTCATCTTTTTCCCTCACATTTTCAGATTTTAATGAGATCTCATAATTTGCTAGTACCAAAATTGTTTCTGGGATTACTTCCCTAGAAATATAAAGTTGTTGATCTATATTACTTTTGACCTCTTCAGGAGTGTCAATGACCTCTTCTAGAGTGTCATTTTGAAGTTTTTTCATTTCCTTCTTTTTTTTAGGAACAATGTCCTTTGCACCAATAAGTCTACCACGCTTTTGGCGTGGTTTAGATTCATTGGTTGTCATACCCACATGATGTCTTGTAGGGACAACTAATCGTTCAGGAATATTTGCAACCGGCATATGTGCTTTAGTGACCTTTTGGGTGTCAACAAATATATATATGGCAATTGATTTGTGCATTCTGCAAAAGAATTATTCTTTGAACTTCAAGTTCACATTGATTTGAGCGTGCATCAAGATTGGACAATGTTGGTGTGTTCCAACAAATTTCTTGTTCTTTGAACCCTTTACCTTTTTCTTCCCCTAATGACGGGAAAGTTGATTTATCAAATTAACAATCTAATAATCTTACGCTAAAAAGATCATCATTTAAATGTTCAAGATATCTAATGATAGATGAGGAGTCAAAACCAACATAAATACCAAGGCGATATTGGGGGCTCATCTTAGTTCGTTGAGGGGGTGCAATAGGAACATAAATAGTACAACCAAAAAATCTAAGATGAAATATATAGAAAGATCAAGGTAAGAAAATATGGACTCAAAATCTTATTATGTATATTAGATTAAATATATTAGGTTATTGATCTAACACAAGTTGTAAAGATGAGAACTTGTGATATGCAGATAGTCGGATGCAAACTAAAGATGCAGCATGAATTATAGCATGTCTCCAAGCAGATGCAAGAAGTTTTGATTTCATAAGTATAGGTTTAGCAATAAATTGCAAACGTTTAATAAAAGATCCAGCTAATCTATTTTGAGTATGAACATGTGCAATGGGATGCTCAACACTAATTCCTATTGACATGCAATAATCAAAAAAGACTTTTGAAGTAAACTCACCTACATTATCTAAACGAACTGACTTGATAAGATGATAAAGAAAACTTGATCTTAACTTTATAATTTGGACAAGAAATTTAGTAAAAGCAATATTACGAGTTAAAAACAAACACACATGTGACCATCAAGTAGAATTATCAATTAAAATCATGAAATACCAAAATGGTCCACAAGATGGATAGATTGGGTCACAAATGTCATCTTGTATTCTTTGTAGAAAATCAGGAGACTCCAAAGATAATTTAGATGGGGAAGGTCTAACAATTAATTTACCTTGAGCACAAGAAATACAAAAAAAAATGATTAGGCAAAAGAATTTTTTGATCCTTTAAAGGATGTCCATATGTATTTTCAATAATACGTCACATCATAGTTGAACTTGGATGACAAAGACAATCATGGCAGAGCATAAAAGTTTTAGGATCTGAGCACTTTTGGTGCATATAATTTGACTCAACCACTCTTATTTTTGTAAAATATAATCTAGATGAGAAACGTGGAAGTTTCTCTAATATGAACTTCTGGTTCAAAATTATAGAGGTAATATATAGATATTCTATATGTCTCTCATTTTTTGTTTCAACATGATACCCATTGTGACGTATATCTTTGAAACTAAGTAGATTTTTTCGTGATCTACTAGAATACAATGCATCATCAATAAACAATTTTGCCTGATTTGGGAACATAATTTGGACTCTTTCAGAGCCTTCAATTACATTTGCAGAACCAAATATGATATTAGCATTAATTTCAACTAATGTCAATTATAAGAAATATTTTTTATCACGAAGAATTGTATGAGTTGTGTAACTGTCCACTAAACATATGTCATCCTTCATTATATCAAGTTTATTTTGCACTATCTAGTAACACAAAAATATATTTGTAAGAATTGATATTCATGTTATAAATAAACTTTAATGAAAAATTACAAATGATAAACTTTAAAATAACATAAACATAAACTTAACATAAACATAAACATATTTTAATAGTAGACATTTTTATCCCCAATCAAATGATCAATTTTGTCACTATTGTCTTCAAAAAAATCAGAAACATCAAAATCAATATTCATAGGAGACTCATCATCATGAGTAGGACCAACAGGTTCAGAAAAGTTCACTTCAACATTTTTTCCTTTTCTTTTAGTGATGCTTTGTAAAGTTCAACTAGGTGTTTTGGAATGCGACATATGTGAGACCGATGACTTTTTGTGCCATATATATAACAAATATTGTCATTATTTTGCTCTTTTCCAAGATTTCCCTCATTTTGACCTATTTCTTTCGGTTCCTTTCAACACCTTTGCTTTCAAAACTTTGAGGAGAATTAGCACTGGTCCAATAATTTTTCCTACCACGACCCCTTTTACTATCACGACCTCGTCCACGTCCTTGAGAAAATGTCACATTCACTTCAGGGAACGGTGCTAAGCCAATTGGACAAAATTGATGGTTTTTCATCAAAAGCTCATTGGTTTGTTCAGCCATAAGTAAACTAGAAGTTAGCTTAGAATATTTTGTAAGTCTACGCTCTCGATACTGCTACTGCAGAAGCACATTCAAGGCATGAAAAGTAGAATATGTTTTTTCTAATATATCTTCATCAGTAATTTTTTCTCCACATAATTTTAATTGAGAGCTTATCTTGAACAATGATGAATTATATTCGCTTACGACTTTAAAATCTTGCAAACATAAGTGGATCCAATCATAGCGAGCTTTTAGAAGAATTACCGTTTTTGGGTGTTCATATCTCTCCTTCAAATTATTCCAAAAGGCTAATGAGTCCTTAATAGTAAGGTACCCCGTTTCAATTCTTCGTGCAAATGATGTCAAAGGAAAATCATTATTTTTGCGCGATCTTGTAGGGATGCTTGGTTTCCTTCTTTTATAGTATCCCCAAGATTCATAGCATTAAGATGAATCTCACCATCAAGTATCCGTGATAAATAATTTCTTCTAGAAATATCAACGGCAACGAATTCAAGTTTCGTGAGATTTGACATTCTAAAGACACTTAAAAAAAGTAAAAATTATATGGATGACTAAGAATTTAAACAATAAAAATACTTTGATCATTCAAAAAAGAATATATGTATAACACATGTTAAAGAAAACAAATTCTTACCTTGATATACAAAAAAAAACTTGGAGGATTTAGCTACACCGTAGAGACTTGATCGTGCTAATAACGTATTGTAAATTGAGAAGAGAAATATAGAATGATCAATGCAAAAAAATATGGACTCAAAATATTATTTTGTATATTAGATGAGATACGTATCTTTGAGATCTGACAGAGTGTTTATAATAGCATTTTAGGGTTTATGCAATGTAATTATTTAGGATTAGTATCTGTTAAAGATTGTGATCTATTTTAAATAAATTTTCTGTTTATGTGAGATAATTAATGTGCATATTATAACCATCAATATTTTAAAATCAAATTAAAGTAGTTATCCATCATATGCTAAATGTGCATGTTTTACAATAATCATGAAGATAAAATACGATTGTATAGATACCAAACATGTCAACTACATTGAAAATACGATTTTATATATATATATATATATACACACACACTAAATGATTTATAATTAATAATTTTGAACATAACTTATCTTTCCAGTAAAAAAAAATTGAACATAATTTTAATACAAAATAAAATAATGATTAGTCCTTAAAATGTAAAAATTATGTAATAAATCTTCTTAAACATCAAAAAGAAATCATTTTAGATTTTTTTCATTTTTTTTAATGAAGAGGCTTCAAACTTAATACAAATAAATATTGCGCACATACATATATTGACATGTAATAAGAAAAGCTATGGATTTCCCATTGCAAAACAATGATAATCCTTACGAACATGTGGATGAATTAGGAAGGTTGGAACACCATTATGTCCACAAAAGCGGAAAGGCACCGTTGCGTTACCCTGATCTGATATCTGCAATTGCCAATTTGAGTAAAAAGGAAAAGAGCCCTAATTATGCATATCTCTTGTAATTTTCAAACAAATCCTCTCTTTAATAAATGATCAAGGTTCATGTGTTATATGAATCGAAGATTATGGGTAGCTTCAATATGCATGCCTAACTTTGGTCACATTTTTCTCATGTTCGTAGACAAACAAAAGATGAAAGGAAACTGAAATAAGCTAACCATTCGATATTTAGGCATTGTTTTCCATGATTAAAAATAGGGTGATTTAACATGCAGAGTGAGATTCAATCTTTACAAATACTTTTCACCCTAATTTTTCTTCTTCTATCCTTTATCTCTTCTTCAGACTCTATTAGAAGATTATTTAGGGGCCTCACTAAGAGTCCCTCGATCATTTAGGGGCCTCACTAAGAGTCCCTCGGCTAAGTCCACAGGAAGAGTTATAGGCGTTATCGAAAAAAAAAGGATGAGATATAAATGTATGGTTTATGTGAAATTTTTTTTATGTAAAAACCTTATTAGATTTGGGAAGAAAACCTTGAAAAGATTATATTTCTCAAAAGAAAAGTAGAGGAGTGTATAGCATTGTTGCACTCAAAAAATGTTAATTATATAACTCTCTCACAGTTGCTTATGTGATAAAATCAAAATATAAATATACAAAAAATGAAATATATAGATTAGTTATGGAAAATGTTATGGAAACCCAAGCACAAGTTTAAGATCCAAAACTTTTGTATACGTGAACCAATTAAAAATAACTATATGGAATAATAGTGATGGCATGTAAAGGCGTTTTTATCATGATATAGATTTTATTTATTTATTTATCGTTTTAGGGTACCTTTTAGATTATATATTAAAATAGGTTTGTTTTATAACATATTCAGAAATCGTCATAAGTGATGACGGCTTTTGACTCGTATAATTTTTTTTTAGTAAGTAGCTCAAAAATCACCATAGGTGATGACGACTTTTGACTTATGTATTTATTTATATTTTTTGTTAAGTATAGCTTGGAAGTCGTCACTGATAACAGTTTTCAAACATTATATTTTTTAAAAAAATTATATTTTATTCACAAAAGTCGTCATCCATGAAGGCAACTTTTTATGCATGTAATAAATAAATATAAAATGCTC
Organism: Ormosia semicastrata; assembly: GCA_029884595.1. Taxonomy (NCBI): domain Eukaryota; kingdom Viridiplantae; phylum Streptophyta; class Magnoliopsida; order Fabales; family Fabaceae; genus Ormosia; species Ormosia semicastrata. Next base: position 23,505,468 of record JAQQTO010000055.1, on the reverse strand, counting down.
ATAGAAATCATCATTGTTCATGACGATTTTGTTGAAGATAAAATTAAAAGAAGAAGAATTTACCTTATAGCATGCTTCTGAAGACATTTCGCTATGTGTTGCATGACTTGATTGACTACTATTGCATTACATGCATTTGCACAATGTTCATTATGAGATTCTTTGAATTATTATATGCATGATGTAATATCTTCTCTAACTTATTAGCTTTAATGATGGTTATAATAGCTTATTAACCTTTGTGTGAGTCATATGTTAATTTGTATGATTTTTTGAATTAGTTTGAACATAATGCTCTAACAGAAGACATGAAAAATAATTCAGAAATTAGCATAAAATGTTTAAATAATGAAAATAAATATAAAAAATTTATTTTTAGGATATAAATAATTAGAATGAATTATGATAATTTTTGACAATTAAATACATTATTTTGGTATTTTTAATAAATAAACTAAGTGTTTAAAGGCCAAAATTAAATAAGAGAGTGATTTGGAAAATTATAAAAATTTGTGAACCTGTTAAATAGAGGATGAACTTTATTTTAAAAATAATTACGGGTTAACGCATATACCTATAAACAAATACGAGTTAGATCAAATACATATTAGTTACTTTTTTAAAGTTATATTAACCTTAGGAAAAGTAATAAAGGTTAAATGATAATTAATAGTGTATAGAAAATTATGGAATGATGAGTATAAGGATTAAATGAAGTCTTAGAATTTTCTATCATACTCATGAAAGTTAAAAAATTAGTTAATGAAAGATCAAAGTATCCCTAATAGATACAATACTTTTTATTTATTTATTACATGCATAAAAATTATCCTCATGGATGGCGACTTTTGTTAACAAAATTATTATTTTTTAAATATAATATTTGAAAACCGCTATCAGTCATAACGACTTTTAAGCTACTTAACAAAAAATATAAATAAATACATAAGTCATAAATCATCATCACTTATGGTTACTTCTGAATTACTTACTAATTTTTTTTCACAAGTCAAAAATCGTCATCACCCATAATAATTTCTGAACATGTTATAAAATAAACCTAGCTATTTTGATACATAATCTAAAAGATATTCTAAAATGATAAATAAATAAAAAAAGCTATATTATGATAAAAATGACATGTAAAGTGTCATTCTTTCAATAATCAATTTGCAAAATAATCCCGAAAGAGATATAATTTACATTTCATCAACCTAGTCTCTATGCAACTTTTTTTTTTTTTTTGGTTTTTTTTCACGTTATTATTATTATTATTATTATTTTATTAAATCGAAATGAATTTCAGATCAAGGTGTGCCATCGACTCCACCACTAGTCCAACACACCAGTCCACTTGTCCACTAGACTGGCATTGACTCCACCATTACTCCAACATTTGTGATTGACGAAAATAGCCTGCCATTAGTCTGGCAAACTGCAAATATTGTGCTTCTCCTCATTTAACAATGGAAAGCAGTATCATTGTTACAAATTTGAGTTATTGTTTGGGTGTAATTTTATTGGCACTTCAATCCCAATTTTTTTTGCAAGAGATGGAATTTTCAAATGGGTCTTAAGTTTTTAATCAAATATACCATTTGAAATTTGTTGATTGCGGTGGGACGCGTAAGCTTCAGTTTTTCTTTGCCAGAGACGACGGTAGCGACTACCCCAACCATATCGACTACCACGACGTAGCAGCGACTAAACTATGAATGTGAAAAGAATCCTCCAAGTCCCAGGCTGTACACGATCTTCTCTCTTATGTTTTCGTTTTAGAGATGCATTTAGTTATAATCTGTTAGTGTAAAAATTAAAATAAAAGGTACTACTATATATTTTTATTTTTATAAAGAGTTTAGCTTTAATTAGATTTATAAAATTCCTATTTAGAACAACTTAGTCCATATGACATTATTTAATTTGGCCATGTCAGCATGAGTTTTGGAACCCATGATTTTTCATGAATATTATAGCAACCCCATTAGTTATAATTTAATTATAAAAATTATACAAATATAAATAATATTATATGTATATAAATCGTAATTTTCAAAGTCGGATTGGACAGGCTGGTCAGACCTGAAAAACTAAGAATCGGTCCAATCAATCTTCAAAAACCAGAATTTTAAACACTGGTAAAAAAATTGAAAACTGGTCATGAACCATTTAACTCGTTTGAACCGGTTATGGTTGAATCAGTGCTTTATTTATTTTTGGATAAAACCCAATATTTTTTAAAATATTTAAAAACAATTGAGACATATTTTATTTTGTTCCTAATTTATAACCAAAAGCATTTCTTCCCTTAATTTATCTAATGTGAGAACAAATAGAAATTTGTAATGTAATAAGAGTTTAACTTTAATTTATAATAAAAAACTTTTTTCTTACTCTTTTATTTTTTAATGTGAGATTAGTATAAGTTAAAAAATTATGCTAGTATTAATATAAAACTTTTAATTTAATATTATTTACGTGATAATAAATTTAATAATGTTAGAAATATATTTTAATATTTTTTAATATTATTTATACAATTAACATATACATATTTTTTTCACATATTATTATATATTTATATAATATATATGTATATATTCGATCCTGATTCAATCCCAATTGAACCTCAAAAGTTTAAATCTTACTTTATTGGTTCATTAACAAGTCTGATTTTAAAATTGCTATTATAAATGTGTGTATAATATTATTATTAGAATAATTCTAAATTCTGTTAATTAATTATATTATTAATTCTCTTAATTATTAAATAAATAAAATATTAAATAATTTTTATGTTTTTAATATATTAAATATATTTATTTTTTAATTTAATTATTTTTTTATTAAATATTAATAAAATTATTAAAAAATTATTTTAAAAATATAGAGTAAATTACAATTCCCTTCAAAGCGAGTTTGATGATATTACATTCATTTTTTCTTTTCTAAAAATACACTCACTTTCATTAATTGATCAAGTTACATAATTGTGTAAATATTATCAGTTAAAATCTATAGATTTTCAAAGATTCACGATTATTTATAAAAAATATTTTTTTAAAAAAATATCAACCCCATTCTTTTTCAAAAATGACACTCACCCCTTAATTAATTAATCAAGTTACATAATTGTGTAAATATTATCAGTTAAAATTTATAGAATTTTCAGCATTCACAGTTATTTATGAAAAATTGTGTATCTAAAAATAGTTGTGAATACTGAAAACCTTACAGATTTTAATTAGTAATATTTATATATAATAAAATTTTTTATAAAAAAAATTTACAATTTTTTGTGTTGGGTATATAAGGAGTTTTTGGAAAATATATATATATTTTTTAATTAATAATGTTATCAAATTTTAATATAAAAAATATTATCGATTTTAACTAATATTTATACATAATAATATTTTTTAAAAAATATTTTTTTATAAATAACGTAAATACTAAAAATCTTATAAATTTTAATAATATTTATATAATTATATAACTTGATCAATTAATAAAATTAAATGTTATTTTAAAAAATAAAATTAATGTAATATTATCAAACTTAAAAAAGATAAGTGTAATTTATTCAAAAATATATAACAAAAACTCTTATGGTTTTCATTGCATCACACAATCATGAGGCTGGCATAGATAGAGGGATGGCGGCAGCCTCACAGCTAGCCAACAACTATTCTGAAGATGATGGCGAAATAATTAAATTACAAGATAATTGACAACTTCGACAAAGACGGTGCAAGATTCTAAGGAATGTTGACATTTCTTAGAATATAAACCTTCGGTTTTTGATAAGACGTATCTTAATGGAATTAAAAATATATATATAAATATAAAGTATAAATATTTAATATTTTGAAATTTTAAAAAATAATTCATGTTTAAAAAATATATTTTAGATGAATAATAAATATTATTTTAACTTTTTAACATGTTTTAGAAACATATGTTAACAAAACTCAAACTTTTACAGGTGAAGAAAACTCATGGTTACATATTAAATACATATTTGGTAACACATTTTTTAATTTCAAAATTTCTCTAAACAGTTTTTAATTATAAATTATTTTAAATATAAAATAAGTTACTTCAAATATACCCTAAATTTATGATCCCCATAAGTACAACCATTGTTATTATTTTAAACCGCCATGGGCTAGAAAATACTTTCTTGTTCTTTCAACAAAAAAATGGATAATAGTTTTATATATATATATATATATGAAATGGATAATAGTTGAACCTTTTTTGTTGAATTGGATAATAGTTGAACTTTGAAGCTTGATGTATATTGCATAGTTATATAAAAGGTAATTTATATTTTGATTAGGATCCTCTACAATTATAAGAAAATTACAGAGAAGTGTAGTTCTTAATCTTAATCTTAAAAATTATTATATTATATTTATTTTTAATATTTTATTATATAAAATTTTAATTTCAATAATTCAGATCTTCTACAATTATTTTTTAATTACAGAAGATTGTAATCCATATTCTATAGGGTACAGAACCCCAAGCAAAGTTAGTTTGGAGCACTATTCATAGGAGGGTTTTTTTTTTTTTTAATATGACAGAAAAGAAAAAAGTGCCCATCATGTGATAACAGAAAGTTTTCTGATAACCGACCCACAATTGTGCCACTCATCCTTTGACTTCCAAAATAATATGAACTCTCTAAATTATTAGCTCACCAAGTCAGCCTACTATTAGATTAGGCATAGATATATATATATATATAATGTATTGATAGTTTCAAGTACTATATATGACATGAAATATGATTAATTAAGTTGAATAAATAAATAATTTTCATAAAATTGATAATAAGTATTTATTTGTAATTATAATTTTGATATTTTTATCATAAATAATATATATATATTTTTTATATTTTATTTAATATTATTTATTATATTTATTTTTTTATTATTTTTTTTAATCACATACTTTTAAAAATATATATATAATACTTACACTTTTAAAAAGACGTAGAATCATCTTTTACCTTGTAATTAACAACATGTAACAGTGATTAATTCAGTTTGTTTACCATATTTTTGAGAGTGTCGTAGTGTTCACTGTACTCACTTCAAAGATAGACGTACCGAGAATGAGAATTAAAACAAGCAGTTCTATTATTTATGTAGAAAATTCCGCTCACAAGTTTATAGGCTTTACATCACACTTATTTATTTATTTATTTTTTTTTTCTCACTTTCCCTTTTCCCCTTGTTTTTGTCATTATTTATGCTTTCTTTCATTTCGTGTGAAGTCTGTATTGACTTTGATTTGTGTAACAATCATTTCTCCACGAAAAGCTTCCTCCATTACCCTTTGTCTTGATTAGAAGAGAAAATGAGAGAAAAGAAAATAAGAAGAAAAAAAAATAAAAGAAGAGAAAATAAATAGAAATATAAGAGAAAAAATTGATTGTTTGGATGAAAAAAAAATGAGAAGAAAGAAAATATGAAAAATATTAAAAAAATATTTGTAAGGTGAAAAAGAACATAAATACAGTGGACCCAGATAGAAACAGTATAGGTGAGAATTTTCTCACCAATTTCCTCCTCAACTTAGCCAAAAAAATAATTTGATGGATCCCATGGTTATTTTTTTTTTTCCCTCCTGTTTTCTACTCATATCCAAACGGGAGAAAATCCCTTTTTCTACTCATTTTCTCTTCCCCCATTTTCTCTCCTCCCATTTTCTCTTAAAACAAACAAAGGGTTAATGTGATTAGTGTTATTATTCATTTAATTAAAATATATTAAATTTTATTTAATTTATTTATAAAATTATTTTATATATTATAAAAATATTATAATTATATATACAATAATTTAATATTTTTTTCATATTAACATACAATATAAATATAATTCATATATTTTAATATACATAAAATATTTCTATACTTATATGGACAGTGTTACGGAGCGTTCAAGCACTGTAGTGCTCGAGGCCATAGCCACACGATTAATATGATCAGATGGAGCCGATGTGCTTCTGTTTTCCTGCACATTCATATGCATGTTACAGTACTCGGAAAGTATATATTATGTTTCAATATTTTATATTCATATTAAATTAAAATAACATACCATTTATTTTATTTTAAAACATTAGATTTTTATTGAATTAAAAAATTTATAAATATTTAAACTATTTTAAATCTACTTAAATAGATAGTTGAAGTGGTAAGTATCCTAAACGAGAATTAAGCTTACAGTTAAATAGTTTAAGAAAACCTTGTAAGACAACAAGGTTACATACATATAAAGTAATTAAAAGTTATTCAACAGTTGTAGATTTTTTTTTTTAGTTTTTAACCAGAGTATCACCATATACATTGTTAATTATGAGACTAACTCTTTAAATATTATCATAATTAAGAAACTTTTTTAATAATTTTTTTTTAAATTTGAACTTTGATTCTTATTTTAAAAAGAATGCGTTCAACCCTAATTAATATTAAAATCTTTTAAGATACCACTTAATTTCAGAACTTAGTAATAAAAAATTAATGACATAAAAATAATTTTATTCTTAAGAGAAATATTAATTTTAAAATGGGTTAAACATTGTGCTACTTTAATATAATATACATACGCTACATGTATAGAAAAACTTAACGTGCAGATGGATGAATGTTGATAATAATTATGGGGTAGCTGTCCTAACTATAAACACAATTAACCTCCACCTGAAAATAAATAATTTTGTATTCTCATATTAAACAGTGTATATATTTTTTTATATTTTATTTAATATTATTTATTATATATATTTTTTATTTTTTTTTCACTTTATATCTCTTAAAAAGAATATAAATAATATTTATATCTTTTTTAAAAAGTATAAGATGATTATTTTTTAAAAACAAAATATGAAAAAAAGTATGTTGACCTTCAGAAGAATTAATTAAAGATGACTATTGACTAATTTGGACATAAAGTTGAATATATCCAGAATAACAATACTATTCATAGACGATAACACTTATATCACTCTATATTTTTATAATTTTTATTATCAGATCATATTTAAGTTCATCTCATTTTTTATTTATACTCTAATTTTATCATATAAATAAATATGAGTGAGACATCTCTAACATTTTTCTATCCAGTATACCACGAATGTAGACGGTAGTGTAAACAATTTATAAATTAATAAACAATGTCAATCTCATTCTTTCTACCCAACTTTTATCGATTGTTAACAGCATCGTCTGCGTTTCAGACCCCACCAGGCACTCATTCATCCAAATTTATTGTGAGGGAAATGGCGCATAAAAGAAATCATTGTTAAAGTTCTCTGACTTAGACACAGGGACGATGCTATCATGGATCGAATCAGTTTGGATTTATAAATTTTTTTGTATTTATAATTATTCGTAAAAAAATATATAATGTAACTAAATTTTTATATAAATTTAAATATTATTAATTAAAATTTATAAAAATTTAATTTTTTAATGTAAGCTATTGATTTATTTAATAATAAAGCCAAAACATCATTGATCCATCTATCCACCCAAAAAAATTAGGTCCATATTAAACTTTCCCTAGAAACATATGTATTAGAGGATTTCAACTAAGAGAGAAAAGGAGATCAATGGCAAAGAATTACCTTAGTAATTTTTGTTTTATAAAATTGTTAAATAATTTACTTTAATAGGATCGATAGGTCCAGTCCATTGTCCAACTAGTCTCGGGTGTTAGGAGATTTCTCTAGGAAATAATAATTACCCAGGGAGACTACTCCTTAAAAAAGATTCGAACCAATGTACATGAGAAATGCACAATGACATATGAAAAGGAAGTTATTTTCATGGGAAGAATTACCTGAAATGGTTAAGAGAAAGTTTGAAACGCTGAACTCTACCCTGTCATGAAAATTTCTCTAAGTGGAGCACATGGGCAGCACAAGCATATAGTTAGTAAAGTCCTTGCCTGGACTTCTAAAATTTTAAGCCTCAAGATTTAATAAAATTAGGTTTAAATATATTTTTAATCTCTTTAAATATATTAATTTTTTTATTTTATTCTCTTAAATTTTTTATAATAATTTGTGTCCTTATAATTTTAGAAGTGAGTAAAATTAGTTTTTGTTTTCATTTTAAAAATAAGTAAAATTGATTCAATTCAACTTCTTCGTATTAAATTTTTCTTAACTATTGAAATGAGGAAAGATTAATATAAAGAGATTGAATTGAGACAATTTCATTCACTTTTAAAATTACAAAAACATAAACCGTAACAAAAAATCTTAAGAGACCAAAATTAAAATTAAAATATTTAGAGCGATCAAAAACATATTTAAGCCATAAAACTATTATATATCATTATATAATTATTATATTTATTCATAATAAATTTTGACCCTTAATTTATTATTTCTCTACCATTAACTACAATAACCTAATTACTTTTCACCATTCTTATTTTTTTCTCTATCCCTTTTTTTATATGAACCTCTAATTTTATTAACTCTGCATTTCAGAAAACAACAATGAAGAAATACAATTCGGAGGATTCTCGAGCCAAATTTGTCACTCAACATCTCTAGCAAGATTAGCCAAAGAGTCAGCTACATTATTACATAAGCATGGAACGCAGCTGCTACTAAATCTTTCAAACCATGAAGCATACATGAACACATCAAGAAGAATTGTGCCTTTGCGAGATAGATCATTTGCCAGCCCTTCAATATGCACTGGAACTCTCCTTGTACATCTCCCTCTAAGTGAACACGCCTGGACCCTATTTCTCTATATCTTTATTTATAAATTCTTACATTTTTAACATAAGTTAATAATATTCAAATTTTGTTCGTTATATTTCAAAATATTAAGAAAAAAATTTAAATAAAAGTTTTATATTAATTTAATTAAATAAGTCAAAGGCCTAATATTAAAACTTTACTTTAGGCCACCAACACCCCACCCCTAGTAGAGCAGCACTAATTGGGATCCAAATCGGTGTTAAACTAATAAAAGATGCTCCCCACACCCACATGCCATGTCCAAAGCAATTATAGGACTTCAATAATTTCAGAATTTGTAGCAAATGAAGCTAAACATCCTATTACTCATCAAAATGAAGATATTTTTATATGCATATGAATGTAATATGTCATCTTTACATATAAAAGACAAAAAGTTAAAAAAAAAAGATCTTATTAAATTTACTCATCACAAAAAATTATTATATCTCTCTTTCTAACTTTTTATAAGTGTGTATAAAGATGACGTGTTATATTTGTGTGCAGCCAATAATTTTTCATCAAAATGTTAGTGTCTTGGAGATAAAACTCAATATTCTTTACCAAAAACCGAATAAAAAAAACTCATGCACTTAACAATTTTGAGATATTTGAATCATTCAAATGAAACAAATGATCAAGTTTCATTCGAAAATGCACCTGTAGAGAAGAAGAAAATAGTACATATAACGGATAAGGTTGAAAGGAAAGAGAAGAAGAAATGAGAGAGTGGACGGGGGAGGAATAGAGATGAACATGAGAAAAATAAATGTAAAGTATTTTAATTCTAAATTTTTCTTTTCCACTCTCCAACTCAACTAAACACACATAGTACATATCTAAAATTTAGTACATAACAATTCCTAAAAAAAAAAACACTTTAACAACCAAGTAATCTATTATTTAAGGAACCCCCCTCCCCCAAATATTATAATTTATTACCCAAATTACAGTATATGAGCCCAATATTGTTCTCTGTCCCAATGACCCATATCCTTACCATCACTAATCTCCCACTCGCACATGAAATTTTAAAAAGGCAACTACAGAGAATCTAGGATCACTTAACATTGGCCTTGTTGTGGTTCATCTAATCATCTCCCAACTTATATAAAATTGGTACATCCACCATTCAACACAAAAAATAGGGATTTGTGTGGAATTACTGATCCTAATGCTAAAAGAATGCCTCTCTCGGTATAGGTAGCATAATCTATGAATTTCAGTTTTCTTTTTCCTGTTTTCGCATTTTCATATTTTCATGTGAGAATAGGAGATTATTAGTGATGGTGAGGATCTGGGCCACCAGGACTGAGTCGATTAATCTTGTATTGTGTTCCCAGCAACTGCTTCCTTCTTGTGATTTCCTTCAATACTTGTTTGGCACTCTCCATAAATGCATGATTTTCATTATTGCATGAGAGTGGGGAAGGAAGAGGACGGGCTTCTTGGCAGATCAAAATTGATGTGAAGATAAGGACAAAGCATAACATCCTCCAGCTTGCCATAGGAACCGCTTTTAAGTTATCAAAACCAGCCAAAATGGTGAGGAGACTCTAAGCAGAGATGGTTATATATATATACATATAGAGAGGCACATGAGTTGTTATGTGTCCACTGACGTGTAGAGAAAATAATATATAGTAAAATATTATTCATTGTGATTCAACATTCCTTAAACCCTATTTTTGCTTATATAAGAATATTACTAAACACACATTTAGATACATATCGTTTTATATATTTATACAATTTTTATCATTTAATTATAATTAATTTAATTATATATATATATATATAGGTGATGTGAGATTAGGGGACGTTCAAGCAATTCCTTTTTATAACCAATGTCTCAAGAGCATGCATTCTTCTCAATAAGGAAAACAAGAAAAGGGCCGTCTCCCTCTGTATAGATATATCCATTTATCATATTTTCTGCCGCCATCGTTTGATTTTAATAGCAAAGTCTCACCCGGCCACCATTGTATCAATAAAGAAGGGATCCCTTGAATGTGAAGAAAAGAATTATTCACTATTTGTATCCCATCCTTCCCATTAGTCCTGAAGTCTGCCTCATAGTACCTAGTTCGCATTACTCATATGCAATATAGCTAATTTTATTACATGTTATATTTGTACAATTTTTATCATTTAATTATAATTAATTTCACTTTATTTTTTATATATTTATATTCCGATTCAATCATTTTACATATATTTGAGGTGATATGAGGCTAAAAGGCATTCAAGCAATTCTTTTTTATAACCAATGTCTTAACAACATGCATTCTTCTCTATAAGGAAAACAAGAAAAGGGCCGTCTCCCTCTGTATAGATATATCCATTTATCTTATATTCTGCCGCCATAGTTTGATTTCAGTAGCAAAGTCTCACCCGGCCACTCATTGTATCAATAAAGCAAGGGATCCCTTGAATATGAAGAAAAGAATTATTCACTGTTTGTATCCCATGCTTGCCATTAGTCCTGAAGTCTGCCTTATAGTACCTGGTGTGCATTACTCGTATGCAATTCTAGTACGGATACGCGGATTGTCATATTTCTTATCATACAATTACTAAACTTTTTCTATACTACAAGGTATTATGAATTGGCATGCGATTAGTACGGAGGCGTATTTATGGTTCGCCTTGGCATTATTTTTGTATTTTTTTTTAACAAGGGATGTCATGTCCTTATTCAGGGACTTTGTGACCTTTTGCATTCGGAAATACTAGTTATACAAAATATTTTTTGTATTATTACACAAATAATTTCTTTGCCGTAGATGGAAGAGAAAAAGTAAGTGAGAGAAAAAAAGACAGGAAAAATGGACGGTGATAGATGGAATTTTGTGAGGTGAGGATAAGTTATGTTTAAATATTAGTGCTTTTTTGAATACTTGATCTTGAGAACAATAATAATATTTTTATCAAATTTTTTTTACATTATTTTTTATACTTTATATCATTAATTATATTAATTTTTTCTTATTATTTTTTTTCGCTTAATTACAATTATAAAAGAATAATAAAAATAACAATAAAAGAAAAAATATAATGAAATAAACATTTTCTTATTGAGAAATGTTATGTGCAAACTTCTCTTTGAAACTTTAGTTTAGTGGGAAGGAATGGGCTATCATAAGGGGTTTTGAATGAGTTAAGTAATTTATGAACTATTATAACTCGATTTATTAAATGTTTAATTAGATTTTTTATCTAATTAAATAAATAAGTTTAAACTTAAATTTAAATTTAATTATATAAATAAATTAAGTTTAAGCTTTATAAATTTAACATTAAAAGCTCATAAATAAATTGTATGTGTGTATATATTATTTATTCATTCTCAGTATAAATAATAAAAATTAAATTATAAAAAATTATAATTTTAAATAAAAAATATAGATAATAATAATTTATTTTTTATTATTACTAATTAAAAGCTTTTATAAGAAGGTTATGAATTTTTGTATGTAATGGATTATGAATAAAAATAGCTTTATTTTTATTTTTTATTCTTTTTACTCTATCTTCTAGTATAAAGATGTTTATTAAATATTGAATTAATAAACTTAAATATTTTAAAGAGAGATTTGATAAAAAAAATTATAAACAAGTTAAACAAGTCAAATCTAATCTTTATATTTTTTAAACAAATAATATCCAAAATTTAAATTTGACTTACTTAAATAAATGAATAAAGTTTGAATACTTTCTTTTTTCTTTATAAACAAGCCTAAACTTTAATTACATATTTTGACTCGACTCATTTATACTAATAGTCATCACCACTCACCTTTGAAAAGGGTAATGGAGAATCCCAAAATCTCTTTAATAGATAAGTTGATCGGGGCTTGGCGGCTTGTTAACCTCTTTTGTAGAATTCCATTCCAAATTGGCCTCCGGAATCCACTGTTTCAGCTAAAGCTACACTTTGTAGCAACAACGTTTGAGCATATCATTATCCTTCACTCTGTGTGTTAGGTTACTGGAGGGGGTTGGGGGGGAGTTGTATACGTGCATTTCCTCTTCTATCCTGCACCACTCCTGAGAGTCCTTCGCTTCAAATGGATTTAAAGAAGAATTACAATAGTAGACTAATACCAAATTTTAATCTAAAACCTAAAAACAATAAGTTTATGAATTTAAACACTTATAAAATTCATATTTTATCCACTCTTTTTCAAGGTGAAATTTTTTTAACTTGCATATCCACTTGAAACTCATACTTAAATTCCCAATGAATTTTGCTCTCAAATTTGAAGGGGCTAATCTCGATCAATGGGAGAACATGATCATATATCATGTATGCTTTTCAAATATCAATAAAATTCAAAATAAATGCTTCTAATTATGGTTCTAAATTGTTGACCAAATCACCTTATGCGACCACAATATTATGCCTATAGGCACTGCAACAACAACATCACACCTCAATTGCGATGTGATTAAAAATCACATAAAATCACCGCATCATAACGGCATTTGGGCTGCAACGCAATGCTATTTCGATTGCATCGGGCCGCAACACTAATTCCCATCTTTCATATCAATCATCATCTACCACCGCGCTTGTGCACACAAATCGCACCTCAAACTTGCAAATCGGGACCATTGGGCTGCTCAAGTGAGTTAGGTTCTCTCCTTTGTTCTGTTCTTGTGCATGTAGTTTAGGTTGATTTTGTTGTTGTTATGGCTTGTAGGTGAGGTGGTTGAACCGAGGGAGAAGGGAAAGAGATGGGGAAGAGGCTCATGCGGCCTCTACGCGGCAGAACGGGAGAGATCCGCATCAGATTCTTCGTGAGCTGTTGTGTTTGGTTTGGTCTCCACTCTAATAACCTGTGAGTCGTGAGATTTGAATTTGGGGAAGAGGGAAACCGAAGATTATTTGGGGAAAGAGGAAACATTGAAAAAAATTGGGGGAAGAGTGAAAATTTTGGGAAAGAGTGAAAATTTTGTCACAATAATTATGTTATTTTTGTTATAGATTTAGTTTGAATTATTCATTATTATGATAAAAAGTTTTAATAAATGAGTATAAATTTATAAAAAATTATAAATAAAGATATATTAAGAGTTATAATAATTATAAGATTTTTTAAAACATTTTGTATAATAATCTATAATCTATAATTTATCTATAATTAATATATATAAGTTGTTCCACTACCTTCGCCATGTGGTAGATTATCCGTTGATGTTGTCCTTGTTGGCAACTCTTTTCATGTGACAGCTTTATTGTAGTTACTTGATTTCATGTTGGTAAATCTATTATCACTTTATTTCATTTTATGAAAGCTGTATTTATTTTATTTAATGAAAGGTATTTTTTTGCCTTTCAACTTCATAAGCCTATGAAAGATGTCTTTTTGTCTTTCAACTTTTTAAACTTATAACCAAAATTTGTACTAACTTTGCTATACATATAATTTATTTCAGCCATTTAAAAGTTATTTGCTAGAAAGTTTGTGCGTTTGTCACCTATGCATTTCTTCTTTTACTGTATGTTTTCACATTATAGGTAACTGAAAAAATTGAAAGCAGTTGCTAAAGACATAGTCAACTATATAAAGTGTATCATACTAAGACATGATAGTGCTTACTAACTATAAATACATCTTTATAAGTATTTAACAAAATCTCTAGATACTTTACTTAATAATTTTTTATTTCTTTTTCCTTATATTTCTTTCTATTATAGTAAGGAATCAGCATTTAAAATATAAATGTTAAATATATTTCTCTGTTATACATATATATATTTGATTTTGTTTATATATCAAGTTGCTCTTTGCTTACACTTTTAATTTTATGCCAAAACTTCTATTGAGCAAGAAAAATTTCTTATTATAAAATTTAAAAGGATTTCATCGAAGGACTTAAAAATAAAACTCTCACTTTAGTTCTCAAAACCAACTTTAACATCTGTACAAAAAAACTAACTTTAACATCTATACAAAAAAATTAACTTTAACATGCATTTGTTTTAAACAGCTGAGAAGGCAAAAAATAATAATTCTATTTATCATTTATATTTATGTAACAGATAAATAAATATACAGAAATATACTCAATAAAAATATTAAAATATCTTTAAAGAGTTTAAATCTTTAAGCCTTCCTCAATCATTATTACAAGCAAGCATCATATACATTTTTGTTTAGTATATAAATGCCTCACAGGCTTTTTTATTTGACATCTAAAAGAAAATTCTGTATTTGAGAGAAATTTGAAATCATGTTTTTAAAGTTCAATTTCATCCGAGAAATTTTTACTTTAAGACAAAAAATGGACTGAAAATTCTTATTTGTGACAAGGAAGAAGAATGATCTAATACTACAATCAATGTTGTATATAAAGAGGTTTATAAATATGAACCAATTGTCATAATTTTCTAATGTAATATGCAAGAAAAAATTACAAAAATTTAAAATAAATAATATTTCAAATATTATTGTGTGATAAAATTTATGAAATAAAAATCATATATATGTTGAAAAAGGTACTCATTTTAAAAAACATTAGATCATATTTTTAATATACAATATTAACGTGCGTAGCATGGATAGAAAATTAGTAAAAAAAATTCTTATTGCAACAGCTGCAATATACATTGCAGTTAATGCAATGCCTCCAATCAGTCGTAATCATGATCGCAATCACAATCTAAAATCATGAAAATGTTTGTTCCATATTTCTTACTTTATTATGATGAAGTTCCTAGTCAATATATAAACATTAAGCCACTGAAACAAATTAGGTTGCAATTGATAAGTTGATATAACTCAGCAGTCTCATAAAAAAAAGTCGTCTGGCCTTTCTTCATAATCCAACTCTTGGGTTTTGTTTGGGAACAAAGTTAGAACAGGAACAGAGGAGCAGACTATCTTTCTGTTTACATGAATTATTGATACTTTTGATTCACATTCTAGTTAGATAAAGTGTTCTGTTAATGTACCGAAAAAGATCAAAGTGCTTCTGTAAAGTTTGCTGTGCTGTAACAATATAATTAATTAGCAGCCTTATTTGAAATTTCATCCATCCATATTCCATACTTGTAAAGCTAGAAAGACACGAAAAAGATCAAAGTGCTTCTGTAAAGTTTGCTGTGCTGTAATAACAATATAAATAGCAGCCTTATTTGAAATTTCATCCATCCATATTCCATACTTGTAAAGCTAGAAAGACACAACATTTTTCCATTTGCGATTTAGAAGAGTAAAACATCAGAAAATGAGAAACACAAATGAACTGAGAGTTAGATGGTTGTTCAGTAACTTTTATGTAAACTTCAACTTTTGTCTTTGTATGTGAGAAAATCAATCATGTGTGATTGAAATTAATTGGGTGTGGAACACCAACTGATAATTAAATTATAAAAATCATCTACACTTTCCATTGAATGCGTAAGTGGTGACGCCAGAAAGAAGTTAGAAGGGAAAAGACAGAATAGATTATATATATAAACTTTATAAAGGAAGAAAGCGTGCTATCTTTACAGTTTAAAACCTACTAAACACCTTTTCCTGATCATATAACACAAAATACCAAACCTAAGCACATGTAGGATAATAAGGGCTAAATAAAAAAGGCATATGTAGGACAAAACTATGAATTGTCACAAAAAATTGTCCCCTTTTTTCTTTGTTTTTTCTTGCTTTCAATCGCTGGATAAATAGTATAAATCTAGCATGGCTCCATTCGCATTGTATTTTTGCTATTGTAAATTTTGAATTCATTCAGTTGGATCTTCATGAGATTGAATGGAGAACATCACTAACATTATATTATGTTCCAACTTGCAACTTGGTGATTAAGAGCGTTGTCAACTCTATCTCCCCTTTTCTCTAGAATGAGACAATGAGAATGATGTCCAAAGCATCCTTTTTTGTTGATCCCCAGTAATAAGAAATGTGAAGGAACAAAACAAATTTGATTCAAGGGTGTAATTCAAGCAGTGAGGACATCTCTAATGGTGCCAAACCTAGGTGAACGGACTTTATCCTAACTCTTGATGCATCCATGGGTACAAATGTACTCAGAGGAAGATGCATCAATAATTTGCCGATCATGGCCCCCCCATTGCGCCATTCCAAATTCCCAATTCAGTATATTCTGCAGCATCCATCTCCAGATAACATAAGATGTTACATATATAGAAACTATTGTTAAGAAATAGCATTTTTGAAATTTTTGCCTTTCTTATATGGACTCACTTAAGATTCTCTTTTTAATTAGAAAGTTATCAATGTCTAAATGTAACAATTACAGTAATATTAAATGCTATTCACCCTGTTGCTATGAACATCAATCAGACTTTTAGAAGAGAAGAAACTTGCTTCAACTTCTCCTGTGTTTTATTAAAACGACATACAAATAAAAAGAGAATCATTTACCAAAAACCAAAAATTAAAAAAGAAAGAAAGAGAAGCCCCTTAAGTTGGTATACTCATTGCCTCATTGGTAACTGCAGGTGGTAGCGGGCTATTTTTGTACGAGAGATATGCATAAGAAACGGAGGACTCAATTAACAGCCCCATGTAAATTTAGCAGCCTAAATTCCTGTTTTAAGTGATTCTAACTCGAAATTATTTCAAGAAAAAGATATGAAACAATAGACTTAAAAGAAATATTAAAGTACACTTACGTTATGTCTCAATAAAAAATTTTAAAACATTAAATTTATGAATTTAATTACTTATAAAATATTCATTTTGTTTATTTTTTTAATAATATAAGACTTCTTTTACTCTACATATACTTCTGGAATTCATATTTGAATTCTCAACTCGACGTTTATCACCATGGTCCATTGTCACTTGATACAACATTAGATTCGTGTATTTAATTTAGGTGTATTAAGTTAGTAAAATAATGATACAACATTAATTTTTATTTAACGAATATTATATTCATTAATGTATTAATAATGTGTGAATGTTTTACGGAACTTGGATTTGGATAAAAACATTCTGCTTTTTATATAATTAATATTCTTTAATCCGCCACCCCAACTTTAAAGTTGCAACGTATATCACCTCTCCCCTCCACAAATGAACTTCCATGAGTGCATGACTGACTCATCATTTGGGATGACATGTCATCACAGGACGTTAGACGTGTCATCCTTTAGCTGAGTCTGCTGCACACTACTGCGTTTCTTTCCTCTTGTTTTTATCTTGTTGCTAAATCTGACACTCACTTCATATAACTATTTGACCATGGTCCAGACTTTAATTCGTAAAGGTTTTTAGTTTTGACTTTAACGTAGTTATATAGTATATAATAGTTCAGTGCTTCAGAATCAGGATAAGCACCTTCACACTCTAAGAAAGGCTTGTCATGTGCTTGAGGGGCCCCATACGATGCCATTATATATTACCTACGTTCTTAATTTTGGTGCTACGCACTGTTTTTATTTTTTTCCCCCTTAAATAAGGTTAAATTAATGAGATCTATCCCTAACCCTACTCTAACCAGATTGAGCCGAGAATATTATTTACTTACATAAATAAACTCGGCACATTTCTTAAAAAAATTTATATTTGTAATTCAATTTTAATTTTTTTTCTTTGAGTTTTACACAATTTTCTCACATAATTTTACAAAATACTCATGTATCATTCACTCCATTTATTTGTATTTTTCCCTCTTGAAATGGTGAGATGGATGGGACAAAATAAGATTTTTTTTTCATTTTATCAAGGTTTCAATAAGATTCATTTCATGAATATTACAAAGTTTTTTTTTATGTAATGTTACGAATAGTTTGAGAATAAGTAAGTTGATGAAAGATCAAACTTTGGACATCATGATTTTATTCAAATTTTAAAGACTTTGACATGATACGATTGCTCATCCTTTTTACTCGTATCAAACATCTCCGAGCATCTGATTTAAGAGATTGGTTAATCGCCTTTTGTTCATTTTTTTTACCGCTGACTACCGTACCTCGTTGGTTAAGTTCAGGCAAGAGTAGCTATCGAACTACGATCACAAGCTGGGCCGACCCTCCTTTATTCTAGCCCAGTTGGAGAGGGAAAGTGACATCCGATCCAAAAGTCCCACATAAATAGAAGGCTTAAATTCCAAAAACTATAGAGACATAATCTAAAAATGGATATAATTATCTTTTTTGTATATTCTCTCCGCTTCTGTTGCTACCACGCACTTTACACAATATATATATAAACTCATTTACATTCGTATATGTTAAGTAAAATATTTGTTATGCATCATAGTTTTTATCTAATCAGAGTTGAAGTGTGTAAGAATTTTGGTGGAATTAGCTACAATTAAATATTAAAATTATTAAAATATAAGATAATATGTATATAAATTTGTGTAAATAGCATTACTCATAAATTAGTATTGTCAATTATTTTTCCCTACTTAGGCCTGCCGTCCTTGGACGTGTAGGCTCCTTCAAATCAAGGCATGCCAACTATTATCTATGTGAAAAGAAACTGGTAGCTAGTGAAGGATTAATGGACATGAATCTCGTTGCATTAACTCCCTGAAATCATGATAAACTTTGAATCCATGTCTTTTGTTTTTGGTCAACCAACTACACATACAGGAGTGAGGTTTATCTCTAGGCCACACAATTTGTCTGCGCACTCGGCAGTCCTTTAGTTTAGTGGATGAATGAGTTTTGATCGATTTGTTACTTGTTATTAGTCAGTCGGCATTAGCTCGAGTGCTCTGCAAGGTACAGCACTTTCTAATATATAACACTCAAGCCAACGAACTATATGTCTATTTCTATTATTTATTAGTTTTCTTAGTTTTTACCTAAACTATAAAACAGTCCACATAGAAAGAAAATAAATCGTACCCATAATTTGCAATAAACAAATAAAAAGTGCTATCAAGATAAGTATTTGCAAAATAATATATAGAATCCCAATTGATAGGTGCACATTGCACAATGTCACCATCTCCCTGTACATATCCTTCTTCCCTAACTAATAAAAAATGTTTTCTAAAAATTTTATATGATGTTCTGAATAATTTCAAAGGATGTAGGCCATATCATTCTACCTTTAACGTAAGTCGTAAAAGAAATTGACTAAGCTCTGTCCATTTTGCCTAAAAAATTTAAAAAGGGGTGATTGACTTCATTCGAGTTTCATCGAGTTGAAAAAAGAAAAGTCTGATACTTGAACTAATTGAGGTTGAGTTAGTTTAAGTTGAACTAATATCAACCTAATTATCTAACCCAACTTATATTTTATGAATTAGTTTGACTTGGGGTAGTTAGGTTATCAAGTCAAATCAGATCCATAATCACTTCTAAACATAGGTAAAAGAATTTATTTAGAGTGGCTAAATGAGAAAAACACTTTGATTGAGGCCAAATTAATCTAAACTTTATTGTATTTAATTTTTTTTTGTCCATAGTATATTTTCTTTATATATACATTGAAATAATGAAAAAAAATTGAATCTATAAAAATTATATTTACTTACTTACACCACATAATTGAGTCATAATATGTGTTTTAAATTGTATAAATTTTAAATAAAAAATATATTAAACCAAACACAATTCATTATGATTTCATTCCCATTTAGAAAGAAACACAGTGTGAGTTTGACGGGAATAATTCTTCTCACATTTCTTCCCTTTCTTATATTTTAAACTTTCATTTCCTATCATTTTTTCTTCTCATTCCCTCGTAATCTCTTATCTAATAAACATTTTGGTTGGATAATTTAGTAGCCTAGCACCATTTTTAATTAACTCAAAGTATAACTCTAAATATATCTTTGATTCACAGAAAAGTATTATCCAAGAAGAGGTAAATGATAAAATTATTTACAACAACAACGAATAAAACATTTTTTAACACTAGGTGGGGTAGGCTGTATATATTAGACAACATCATTGTATTTTATCATAAATTATATCTTTAGAAAATTCATTTAGTTTGAAGTCTTTTTTAATTGTTTCCTTTATTATTATTTTTATTGTTTCTTTCAACCTTTAACTATTAAACTATCCTCTATTTCATCTGATCTTCTTTTTGATGTTTCTAATAGTCTTCTCCTCATATGAACAAATCACTTAAAATAAGATTCTACCATCTTTACGTTAATAGATTCTATCATACTTTCTCTCTAATACATTCATTCATTCTTAAACATTCATTTATATCTATTATTCTAACGCAACATTTTCCTTTCTACAAAATTATTTATTTTTTTAATTAAATAGTATGAAAACACTACTTAAAGAATATCAATGACATCTATTGAACTCAAGTATATATATGGATTGATTACTCAAAAAAAAAAAGCATTTATTTAAGTCAATTTTGTTATATGTTTAGATAAATAAATATATAGATACGGAAAAGGAAAGTTCCGTTTAAGTGCTATATATACTCACTTAATAATGTCAAATTGTTAGTTAATAGAAAAAGTTACAAAAATTTTTTTATAAATCTGAAGCATCTAAGTTAAATGTATTAAACTAATCATATAATTAATTATAATAAATTATAATAATTAATTATTAATTAATAATATTAATTATTTATTAATTAATGATATAATTTATCTAATACACTCAACTTAAATATTCTAAATTTATGAAATTTTTTCTCAAAAGTTACAATCCTCGAATAGAAGTGTTTGAATTCTGCTCGAGTAGAAATAGAGATGTAGGACCCTCTCTATTGAGTTTCACCGTTAGCCTTTTTTTACACTATTCAGGCTCAACCCGAGTTACAGAGCTCCGGGGCTATGTAGCATTGGTCTTAATTAATTAGGGTTTATTTCAATTCGCCCCACTGGGGTATGGGGCAAACTTGTCCTCATGTGGTTTTATTTTTTGTATTTTACCTTATGTGGTTTATACCGTTAGGAACTCAACTCCCCTTTGCTTTTAATTAGTTAAATTTAATGGTAAAAGACTTAAAATCATATGAGACACCTAGTTTGGGTTGGAAGACTTTCTCCTTTTGGACTCTAGAACATTGTCACAATGTATTTGATTGTCGCAACTGCGCACCGCTAAGTAGTGCTAGCACTGCCTAACTGCTGCTAAAGCATCATTCATTTGCTGGTGAGTGACCCATGTTCTCTCTCTCTCCCTCCTTTGTTCTTTCTCTTTCTCAATTTCTGTTTTGACCATCTGCCTCCTTCCTCGCCCACTGCAATGCTTACAATACTAAGGTGTTGACGTATTGTTATTGGGTATTGATATACTGTTGCAAAACTTCTATAAGTTAATTATTGGCAATTGTAGGGTATTGACTTATATTAATTGAGAAATTAAGCTTGTTGAAATTATCCTATTTCTCTTTTTTTAAAGTCATTTTTTTTCTTTCTATTTGTTTTTAAAAAAATCTGGTGGGCAAAATGCTAATAAATTGAAACCACAAGGGAGACGCAATTGGATGAAACCACAACGAGCGAAGTGACAAAATTTGAAGCCACATAAGGGCAATGCAATAGTGCCAATACCATAGAGGGCAAAGAGCTAACAGAATTAAAGCATACGGTGGTAAGTTGTTAGCTGTATAATCAAATGGGTAAAGTCAGAAAATAAAACTATAGAGGGACAAATTAAAATTAACCCTTAATTTTATTTGGCAGTGATTACAAGCGAATGTGTTGGATTAGCAACTTACTATGATATCACTATTGGTCGTTAAGGACATACGTTAAGAAATTAAAGTAAAATTTATTAAATAAAAAATAAAAACATTTAATATTTTAAAAATTTAAAAAGTATTTAATATTTTATTTTTTAAATAACTAAAATAAATTAATAAAAATAATAAATGTTTCTTAATGTGTGCCCTTACAAAAACTTATAGTTAATGTGAAGTACGAAAGATCACCAATTTAATCACATTTACTTGTGCATGTTAAGCATCAGAATAACAAATTCTTATCATAAACCTAATTCTAAGTTATCACTTTGCTTTTACTTTTTATACTATACTAGTTATGTTTTCTTATGTTTTGTATTAATTTTACTAAAAAAGTTTAATTCTTAATGTAACTTTTTCAAAAAACTTGTCATAGTAATTTTATTATATTCTATTACTATTACTTGATTAAATTTTTTTCTTACCAGTATTATTTTCTACAATTGTTGTCATTTTTCAAAATATTAAATTTTACTATATGTCTTCATTACTATTTGATTTTTTTTTATCAACACACACCCTGGTATTGTTTTCTTTTTATTTTATTATTTCATTATTTTCTTTTAAAATTTAACATAATTTTTATTTAATATTTTGTAATTTTATTGGAAATAAATTTTCAATTTTTTAATGTAATTATTTTATATATTGTCATCACTGTTACTTGATTAATTCTTTTCAGTAACACGTACATAGTAATATTGTTGTCTTTTTTATTTCATTATTCTATTATTTTCTTTTAAAAGTTAACTTAATCATTATTTATTATTTATATTATATTAAAAATAAATTTAATTCTCCATGTAATTTTCTAATATGCTATCATTATTACATGATTAATTTTTATCTTATTTATACTTTGTCTTTTTTAAGTTTTATATTCATTATCTTCTTTCAAAATTCATATATAGTTAATGATATTATTTAATTCTTCTCGAGGCAGTTTAACTATAACAAAATATATATTAATTGTAGTAATAAATAATACGAAAAATAAAATACTAAAAATTATTGATAATTTTGTTGCTTGGCAAAAGCTTAAAAATTTGATGAAAATTTAACATATCATATACTAAGCAAGATCTATGTTTACTATATTATCTTATATATATTTACTATTTATAAAAATTTAGACACATATCTTATGCTAATATTATTAGTACAAATAAAAGAATTATATTATGAATAAAATATATACAGCAATTAAATAAAGTTATAAATATTATTCAAACATTCTTATAATCAGAACTTGAATGATTAAAATTAAAAGGTAATAGATTTTATAAATATGAAAAAGAATAATATTTAAAGGGCATTTTACTAATGTATATTTTTATTTTTCTCTATTTAAGATTAATATATGTAATGAAGTATGTATTTTTTCTAATTTATTAAAAATTAAAGGTTGAAAAAAGTGAAAAATCATGAAAGATATGAAAGGAAGGAATTAAAAGTAAAAAAAAAAAAAACAAAGTGAAATCAATTATCATTATTATAATTAAAAAAAATAAAAAATAAAGAAAAATACCATGTGACAATATCATATAAAAAGTTATTTTGTAGAGAGACTATATAATACTCATACTTTAACAGTTAAATAAAAAATAGAGCCAAGAGAACTCAAATGGGTTGAATATATAAAAATACCTTGTAGTCTAATTTTTTTATATATATGTACTTATAGATATATTTATATATATATATATATATTATATATATATATATATTCTTTTATGAAACAAATTAACGCTAGATTACTCTTATATGGTTTCATGATGAGTTAGTACGTACATATATAGTCTTAAGCAAACCAGGAGAAGCGTTTGAATTAGGTTGTGAGATGAGTTTTGTATGGGGGCGGACTTTACCCATAGTGTGAAGGCTAGAAATTTACTTGAAAGCATTTTGCGACAAGATCCAAGCCAACCCATGAGTGAGAATTTCCTTCACTCGAAGAATAAGGAGATACATTGGCTTAAGCCCGCTTCAAGTTGTTTCTAATATGCTATTTGTCTTTTATTGAAATTATTAGAAACATAATACTAGGATATATTGACAATGAGATACAGTGACTTCACTGGGGACCAAAGTAAAAGTTGATGAAACCAGTACGATGTAAGCGCTAATCTAGTATCAACCAATATCATAATTAATGAATTTCAGTACGAATGTGGTATCAATCAATATCATAATTAATGAACCTCAGTACGAGGTCAGTGCAGGGCGTGCATGACTGTACGACCCAATCTTTAACTCTCTTTAAACTTTTGCAAATTGGTGTATAGTTCGCCTTGCTTTATGGCATTTACTAAAGTACTCTTATTTAAGTAAAAAAAAAAGTAATAATAAGTATTCTTATTTTAATGGTTATTATAAGTGATGATTATAAATAAAATAGTTTTGTTATTTATTTAATTTTTATATATTTAATTTTTTAATTTACTTATAAATTTATTTTGTATCTTATAAAAATATAAAAATATTATAGTCATATATAAAATAATTTAATATTTTTTATATTAATATATAATTAAATATAATATGCCTATAAAAATTAAATACAAAATATTTTTAACAAAAAATGATTCTTATATTTCACATCTCTAGTACGTGATTAGATGATAAATTAAATAATAAAAATTATATAAATATAATATAATATATATATAAAATTTGTAAAAGTAATATTACTCCAACTCTAAACATTCCATCGTGCAGATTGTACAGTATACATATAGAAATTTAGATTTGTGCAGAACAAATATTCTCTGCTTTTTAAAAAGATATCTAACTACATGTAATGAGAAAGGGATTTGGTTTATGCACACACACAAAAAAAAGATTTGATTTAGGAATTTGATTAGTTCAGCAAGTGCACTCCTATTAATTATTCCATGTCTGGTGTTCACCTCAGGTTTTTGATTTTGAAACCTCCACATGCCATGCATGTTATATTGTGCAGATGCTATTTCGATTCAAATGTGACTCTGATTAGTTCGAAAAATGAAATAGAATTAATTTAATTATGTTAAGTATGCATTTCCTTTTTTTTTTAGAGTTATATAGTATAGTTCACTCTTTAACTAAGCATGTGGTCAATGGATGGTAAACAGATAATAAATCATCATATTACCATATTTTTTAGGTGTGTAAGTTTTCTTTTTTAGTGTATATATATTAAATCAAGAACGCCAAATTCATGATAAATCACAGTTTAGGCATGCATGCATAAAAATGCCATCAATCCATTCAATAATTTGATCAGCATTCTATACTGTCCATAAGGTTAATTCAACTGTTGTTAGTTTGTCAGCACGTACATGTATGTGTGTGTGCGCATGCCAAAGGAAGAGCCTTTTTCTCCATCTCATCCTTGTGATAGCTATACGTTTTAATGCTTCACCTTTGGTTTATCATCAAATCTAGTGTGGTGAGAGCCAATATCGAGGTCAGCTTAGCTCGTATAGTATTAAAAACTGCATCGGAATGGTCTTTGATTTGATTTTTGTTGATGTAATTCCTTTATTGATAGGTTATAAGTACCAATGTATATAAGCCTTAGTTAAACCTTGTGACATAGCTTGACCTTAGAATGTGCAATTTCCCCTCCTCTTAAGCTTTTTAAAAACCAGAAAAAAAAAATCTAGTGTGGTGAGATTGTATTATGGAATATTGTGTAGTTATAAAAAAGGGACCCCTCATAAATAAAACGAACGTGGAAAGAAATCTCTTATCAGCATTCAGTATATATTTTTGCCCTTACAATTTACAACAGACTCGATTATAATGTCGTAGCTGTTCGCGTTTAGAACAAGTGAAATTCGAATTAAGTTTTGAGCAAAACGAAAGATCAATATACTGTTCAACTAATTAAAACTCTTGGAACGACTTCTTGGGGCGGTTTGTAGTGAGTCTAGTGACTGAAAATTCATGTTAATGGGTTTGGAGATAACACAAACTGATAAGAAAAAAAGCTTACCCAGCATTTACAGAATGCCCACCAACCCAACCCTGTCAGCCCAAAATGTTCAATGTAAGCCCAATTTACACATGTGTTTGTGTAGGTCAAAGGCATAAATGTTAAAAAAAAAAATAAAGTTGTTTTGTTGTGGATTTTGGAGACCTTTTGTTTTTTTGTTTTTTTTATCTGGTGGATTTTGGAGACTTATTAACCATAAAGTGCAAATAACGTATTTATTTTTAAAAACAGGTTGTCACTTGTCAATAATATTAGATGTTTTGGGAAAATGATAAGTTCTCTATGCAGAATGCTAAATTAATTTTCATTGACTCCATAATATAGAACTTGGGCATAAGAGTTTTAGGTATGGAATGTACATACATATTTTTTCTAAATTTCTTGAATTTATTAATCTTAAAATTTATGACAAATCAAAATATATAATGAATTTTAAGATTATCTTAAAAAAGTGTCGAAGAGAACGCAATAGTTGAAACCTTTAAAACTAATCTCGATGAGGGGAAGATATTATTCTTATCTCACAGTAGTCGCTCATGCGCTAGTATTAATGGGGTAACTGAATCACACTAGAGTAGCTAAGAATATGAGTATTTTCCTATATATAGGGCACGTTGGACACGACGTATAAGGCTTAATAGGATAAGTTTATACAAAATATTATGACTTTATCAGTTGTTTGGTGCAACCATAGTATTGTATAAGCTTATCCAGCATATTCCTCTTATACATTAAAAAAACGTATAACATAATCAGGTCTTGGGGGTGGGATTAGGCCTGATTAAGTTTTGATGGATAAGCTCATCTGAAAATATTTTCTTTACAAGCCCTATCACTTGAACATCAAGCCCCCACAACACCTGTGATGCCCTCACTGCCGAACCACTACCGTTACCCTTGGCCATCCCAAAACCGTTGCACATCGTCGCCTATCTCACCCAAATCACAACTGCTCCCAACCGCACAACCTCCGGCACCCAAGCCTCCCCTACACAGCCACTGGGCCATGGCACCGTACGGCCACACCTCCAGCAAGTCGCGCCACTCTATGCCGCCGTTCACAGTCTCCGTTGAACTTAACGCTACCATCGTAGAACCTAGTCAAGGGTCTCCTATGTTGTTTCCCCATGCTCAGATGATGCAAACTAACCCTCTTCCCCATTCTCTGTTATTTGTCTCTTTATTTTATTAACATGGTTTACCCTTTTTTTTGTTGATGTTTATTTCAATTTAGGCCAACCATCTTTGGGTTAAAGGGTATTTTTATCAAAAGTGATAATTTTTTTTATCATATCCAGTATTATACAGTACATCAGTAAACACATGATAATATTATATTATACAACACAATATCTTATACAATGTCACGTCAAACACTGAAAAGTATTAAATTTTTATCAAGCCTTATACTATCAAGTCTTATACTATCGGACCTAATACAATCAGACATTATCCTATCCTGTGTACCAAACGAGCCCATATAAAATAGCTAAAATAAGTTAAACCTACCCATTATGACAAACATATATACAAGACTTATAAACAAAACTCACATATGAGTAGTGCTTTAGAATGACAGACCCAATAACAATACTGATCACAATTTGGGTTAAACAAAATGCTCTAATAATTTTCACATCTAATTAATTTGAGTTTTATAAAATTATAATATGATTTATGCTACTTCATAAAAAATTCTAACATTCTCCACTTGGATGACATAAGTCATATTATATTATTTCAATAAGAAAATAATTTTTTAAATTAATCAAACAATATGTGGGCACAACATGATGTCAAAATCGAGCCCGCTTTCTCAACGATTGGTCCAAAATGAGACTACAAACATCTCAATAATGTAGAAAATTATGCTCAAATGAGTACTTTTATCATACATGTAAGATACTTATATTCTGATAACCCAACAAAGTGTGATATATGGGTAATGAGAAAGCACATCAAAATTGTATGCCAATATGTGATCAAGGTGCATTTCCCAACAAAATGGCTCAAGCATCCGCTCAAGAAGTTTTCTAAGATTTAAAAAACATCTTAGCATAATAACAAATGAGAATGAGTTCAAAATGTCTCCATAATATACCATAAAACAAACAAACAAAACTGCGCAGATAATAATAATAACAATAACAATATTATATGGCAGTGATAATAATAATAGCAATAAAATTGTTTAAGGTCTCAAGACATAATAATAAAATGAGGTCACAACAAAATTTTAAAACAAACTCCCACTAACCCAAAATATCAAAACACCTCAATATACCCATATGAGTTACATGATCAAAAAAAACTTTAACTGCTAAACCTTTAGTTAGAAGGTCTACAACCATAAGTTTTGTAGGGATATGCTCGACACATGTTTGAAACTCTAGAATCTTCTCTCTAACAAACATGTATTTTGTGTCAAAATACTTCAAATGCTTAGAGTTTTTATTGATTTGAGAGAAGCACGCTATGATAAAGTTATCACAATAGATAGTAAGAGGTTTAGAAATACTCTCCACTACACGAAATTCAGTAATCAAATTTTTCAACCATATCGCTTGACGTATAGCCTCATAACAAGCTATATACTCTGCCTCCATAGTAGAAGTAGCTGTAAGTGTCTGTTTAACATTTTTTCAAGAAACAACTCCTCTTGCCAACATAAAGATATACCCTGATGTGAACTTGTGGTCATCTGGACACCTACCATAATCAGAATTAGAGTAGCCTATCACCTTAAGGTGATTGGATAAGTTCATATTTTGTAGTCTCAAACTGAATGAATTATGATGATTTGCTTGTATTTATTGATAAATTTTAGATAGATCCTTATCAATGTCTTCATTTTTGCATATTGAATAGGATTTATCATATTTGGAGTGAAAGCAAGCAAAGACACTGCGTTTTTAGAGCAAAAGAAGATTATTTTAGATTAGATAGGGCCCTGTGTCAACTCAGAAGTGATTCCTGAGTTAAACACAGTACTGTCTAACTTGAAGAAGGCTTCTAACTAGGAGACACGGTCGTGTCTCTGGGTCACACGACCATGTTTCCCTGACGTTGAAGTTACGCTAATTTATTGCTCACACAACCATATCCTGCTTAGACACAATTGTATGAGGTCTTCTGTGCCTAAAAACGGAAGTTTTGCTCCTCACTATTATAAATAGAAGTGAATCCCTAAACTTAAAAACAACTTTTGCAATAATAGACTTTTAGGAGAAAAATCACAAGAGAGCATTGCCACAAATCTTTGGAAGACGGTCACGAAGAGAGGACACAATTCTTGAAAACTTGAAGATCACAATTTCCATAAAATAGGTTTTGATTTCTCTTCCTTCTAGTTTTCCCATTTCTGTAAGTTTTTCTTTCCATGGATTTGTATTATAATTTGAGTTTGTTATTGAACATGAGTAGCTAATCTCATTGCTAGGGCTATGGGGAATCTTGTTTTCTGATTAATTGTTTTTGAATTCGTATTTGATTGAGGTAATTTCATTAGTTTATTATATTGCTTGAATTCTTGTCAAGACTTGATTAATTTTGACATGCTTTAATTCATTATTTGAACAGTGGCCATCCACAATTAATGAGTGGACTCATATAATGAACCAAGGATTAGATTAGTGAATAATCAAACATCAATTTATTCTACCAATTGAATTCACAATTAGGTTAATTCATATCTTGAATTGAGACTTAATGCATTCATAATTAATTCAACTAAATGACTAAATGAATGATTAATTGGGAATAGAATATTGTTTATTTATAACCAATGGGACTTAATAGTAATTAAGAGCTTTTGGCAAGAGAATTACTTTACATTATAAATGAGTGAAATTTCAGTTAATTGAATTCAAGTGAACCTTGTGCCCTAGTTTCCTTCTAAGTGATTATCTCTACATTGATTAATATTCCATCTTTCTTCTTTATTTGTTATTTGATTTTATTTTGAATTTTTCTTTATACTTACGATTGTTTAAATAATAAATAGTTTAATGAATCTAATAATTACCTCTTATTCCAAGTGGGATCGATAACTGAGAATCAAGTCCTATATTACTATATGATAGAGTGCACTTACTCTTAGTGTATTTTACGCGTATCATGATCTAATCTCTTATAGATAAGCATATAATCTTTGGTACCCTGTAGATACCTCATAACTCGTTTTGTAGCCTACCAATGAGCCACACCAGGTTTGCTCAAGTATCTCTCAAGTACACTAACAACAAAAGCAATATCAGGACGTGTACAAACTTGAACATACATAAGGCTGCCAACTGCAGAAACATAAGAGACCTTCTCCATTTTAGCAATATCTTTATCATTTTGAGGACACCGAGTATTAGAAAGTCTTTCACCCTTTTGCCCTTTTGAATAGGTGCAACACAAGGATTACAAAATTTCATACTAAATCTATTCAGAATTTTTTTAATATAAGTTTTTCGAGACAAGCCAAGAATACCACGAGATCTATCACGGTGAATCTCAAAGCCCAATACAAAAGAGACATCATCAAGATCTTTCATATTAAAGTATGTTGTAAACATCTACTTAGTCTCATTCAGAAAATCAATATCATTACTGGCCAACAATATATCATCAATATATAAAATAATAATGATAAATCTACTCCCACTAAACTTTACCCTATGTTTGGCTGTTTTTTCATTAAAGGAACGGAACGGAATAGGTGGGAATGGAACGGAAAGGAAAGAAATGGAATGGAACATAATTTTCAATCTCTTTGTTTACAAGTTTCATTAACGGAACATAATTACCCATGTGTTCCTCCTATTCCACCTCAATTTTGGGGGGAACAAAAGTTAGGCATTTGAGAGGAAGAGGGGAAAAATGATTCCCCATGTGTTCCGTTCCGTTCCTATGCATTTTAAAACTCTCAAATAAGGGAAGTCATTTCCGTTCCCCTTATTTCCTTTCCGTTTCCCTCATTACCTATCATCCCAACATAGTGTTAGATAAATGCATTGGTTAACATTATTTTCTTTAAAGCCAACAGAGCAATCAATATAATCAAATTTCAAGTACTATTGCCTAAAAGCCTATTTCAATCCATAAAGGATCTTCTCAATTTACATAC
This sequence comes from Ormosia semicastrata, assembly GCA_029884595.1. NCBI lineage: Eukaryota > Viridiplantae > Streptophyta > Magnoliopsida > Fabales > Fabaceae > Ormosia > Ormosia semicastrata. Next base: position 23,473,928 of record JAQQTO010000055.1, on the reverse strand, counting down.
CATGTGATATTTACCATCTTCAATAAAATAATCAGGTTGATCCATATACGCATCCTCATACAAATCATCATTTAGGAATACAATCTTAACATCTATTTGATGAAACTCCAAATCAAAATGAGTAACTATGACCATCACAACACGAAAAGAGTCTTTAGTGAAGATCGATTAGAAAGTCTCCTTATAATCAATGTCTTCCCTCTAGTTATATCCCTTAGCAATAAGTCTGGCCTTATACCTTTTAATTTCACCTCTAATATCACATTTGGTTTTAAAGACCCATTTGCAGCTAACAGTTTTACAACCAACAGACAACTCTACCAATTCTCAAATATTATTCTTTCTCATAGAAGCCAACTTATCCTCCATAGCCACTAACAATTGTGCACTATCAGGACTAACAATGGCCTCTTGAAAGGAAATAGAATCAGAATCCTCATCTGAATTAAACTAATGCTTTTGCAAGTACACAACATAATCCTTGATTCTAGTAAACTCAGTGGATATGGGAACTTGCTCAGATCTTCTCAGAGGAGTTACAACAACATATGAATTATGTACATTATTTTCAACTTATTGAGGGACATCAACATTATCAACAGGATTAACAAAATCATCATTATGGATCAAAGGAGATGATACTATCCATGGAAAGGATACAACAAGAATAGGAATGACAACATGCTCTTCTCTAAAATCAACAATACGTGACTCTTGAGTTCCACCATGCTCTAAGTTCCCCTCAAAATAGACAGTCTGATCGAATTCAATAACTCTAGTAGTATGAGAAGGACAATAAAACCTAGAATCACTTGAGCCAATACAATAACCAATGAAGAAATCATTAATGATTTTGAAATTATGATTCTTTAAATGTGGGTAATAAGGCCTTACATCCACTTTACAACCCCAAACATGGAAATGCCTTAAGGTAGGCCGTTTGCCTGACACAAGCTCATATGGAGTCTTTAACACAGGTTTACTTGGCACATGATTCAATATATAAGCAACAGTCTTCAAGGCATCTTCCCACAAGAATTCTAGAAGAATAAATGACTAAGCATACATCTCACCATATTCATAAGAGTACGATTTTGCTTTCCTGTAACTCCGCTTTGTTGCAGAGTGTTAGACATGGTGTATTGTGCCTCACTATCATAGTCTTATAAGAACCTAGCAAAATATCTAAGATTTCTACCAGTTTCATCATACTTGCCATAGTACTCACCACCCCTATCAGATGTGTCCCTAAAGATGTGTCCTAAACATTTGTGTCACTACATAGAAAAGTCTTCAGTAACTCTACCACACTTGTTCTCAATAACATTATTGATATTTGAATGTCATTGATTAACATAATGGGAATCAACATCCAACAAGTATAGATCATTAGACAAAACTCTAGAACTAATAAGAGCAAAATCATAATATAAAAAAACCTTTTCATTACTAAAATGGAAGGAGTAGTCATAACTATCCAAAACAGAAACTGAAACCAAATTCTTTCTCATAGAAGACACATAAACTGTATCTTTCAAAACTAAAACATATTAAGTACACAACTTTAGAGAAAACACTCCTATATGTTCTACTTTGACTCTAGCTTCATTCTCTACTGTAATCATCAACTCCCCTATACTTAGTCTCCTCCTGCTTCTGAATTCCTGCAATGAGTTTGTAACATGAATAGTTACACCAGTATCTAACTACCAGGTATTTGAAGGAACATCAACCAGATTTGATTCAAAGCACACTAGAGTCAAGAGGTTACCTTTCTTTTTCTTAAGCCAGGTCTTAAACTTCAAACAATCAGACTGTTTATGGCCATCTGTATCACAGAACTTATAATTTCCATTTAATCGATATTTTGACTTAACACTAGAAAACTTACCAGGACCAGAAGGTGGCCTAGAAAGATATCCAGACTTATCATTCCAATTTTTCTTAAATTTGGGCTTACTATTCTTTCCTTTAACAAATTTTTTCTTCTTGTCACCATCCTTATGGGAAGCAAACTGAACATTATGAGCTTTGCCTTTATTCATGGTCTTCTCCTCTTGAGTAAGAATAGATATAAGTTCATCAATAGTCCGCTCCTCCTTTTGAGCGTTGTAAGTGATCTTTAGAACATCAAAACTAGTTGGAAGAGACTCAAACACCTGCCAAACCTGAGAGTCCTCTCCCAACTCCATTTTCATGGGCCTCTACTTGTTGTACCAATTCACAAGCTTCAAGAAGTGTTCACGAACACCACTCACACCATCATATGTAGTCTTTGTCAACAAAGATATGTAGTAGGCATTTTCAGTTTTATCAAACTTCTTGAATTTCTTACCAATAGACTTGAGAAACTCCTTAGCATTATTTGTTTCAAGAATACTGTCTTTAATGGTCTTATCCATGCTATACTTCATGGACATCAAACAGACTTTATTGGATTAAACCCACTTTTTATGCTTCTTCCTATCTGCAATGGAAGATGCATTTGTGGGTCTTTGAGGTTCATCTTCAGTGAGAACAGTATAAACATTAGAGACATCAAGGAATAATTTCAGAGAATCCACTCAATCCTCATAATTAGTCTCATTCAATTTCGTTAAAGCATTCATTTGCTTTAATAAAGCTGAAAGAACAATACATTGAAGGGAGATTTTGTCAAACATATCAACATGTATAATATTTGAACAAATAATTATAATGAAACTTTCCCATGTAATTGTAATCCTGCCTAAGGATCCCGAATTATAACACATAAGTAGACACCCACGGACATCAAAATCACATCCCTAAAACTAGTACCGAGAGGATACTAAGAACTTTAAGGGCACAACCTTGATGCCTTTAACAAATTATCAGGAAACATGTTAATAAAAACAAACTGATATGATAAGTGTATTATCAACATGATCTCCAATACAACATTATTGACAAAATTATCAACAAAATGATATCTCAACATAATTGGTCTCGTGAAAGCGAGCTTACAATCATGCAAAGTGCCCCAAAAAATAGTACCAAAATACTTTAAACAACAACTCTCAGAATCAAATTACACAAATAACAACAAAATAAATAGTTTTCAAAACATTACATATTAGTTTATGCACAAAAAAGGCATCAGAATTATTTCAGTGACCAAACAATATTAACTCTGAGAGTGCATAATATATATCATGCCCAATAGCTTCACAATAATACAGACAAATTTTCAGAGGCAAATAGGAGAGTACCATATATTTTTAATAATTTTAATCTCTAAATTTTTTTGGAATAAATAATAAATAGGCATGAAAAAATAAATAAAATCCACAAAAAAATAATTGTACAGAAAAAAATTAAAAAATAAATTTTTTAGGGCTTGACGTGCCCCCACGTGCCTGGGGCACGACTAGGCGTGGGGGGAAGAATTCATCTTCCTCACTCGTTTTCCTGTTAAACAGGTCGCTCGACCCGATTCATGGTAGAACGGGTCGCGCACAATTTCTCTCTCGTTTCTTGTTCGTTTTACGCTATTCCTGTGCCAATAGATTTAGGAATTTATTCTTTACAAGACCCCTATACTAATTTCCAAAATAGTTCCATAAGTTGTGGGTAGTTCGAACCCAATTCGTTGGGGGTTTCGCAGCGTTCTATTCAAAATTCTCATTATTTTCTCCACCATGTGACACAATTCTTGTGTCTATCGATTTAGAAAATTCTAATCTACAATAACCCTATACTAAGTTGTAGAATTGATTAATAGAATTTTTAAATTGCAAAATTAGGTTTCGTTGCAGTTTTTCGTGAAATTCTCCTTAGTTTCTAATCTGTTCAATATAATCTATATGTCGCTAGACTCAAGAAATCTCGATCTACAAAAGCCCTAACTTGATTTTTGAAATTGATCTATTTTTTTTAATTGAACATCATATACGTTAGGGTTTCGGGTTTCTTCAATTTTAAACCTTATGATTTTTAGGTAAACCATAAAATTGATAACTATAACTAGGATTAAAACTGCTCTAATACAAATTGCTAAATTTCTCAGATTTATTATTCTCAAATTTATTACATATCAAAATATATAATGAGTTTTAGGGTTACCTTGAAAGGTATCAAGGAGGACGCCATAGTTGAATCATCTAAAATCAATCTCAATGAGGGAAAGACATTATTTTTATCCCACAAGAATGCTCACGCTGTTAAGTATTAATGGTATTAACCAGATGACTAAAGTATTAGGAATAGAGATCTCTCCCTATATATATAGAATAACTAAAATGAGTTAAATTTACATACTATGACAAACTCATATACAGGACCCATAAACAAAACTCACATATGAACAGTACTTTAACAACATCAGGCCTAATAACAATATTGATCACAATTTGAACTAAACAAAATACTCTAATAATTTTAACATCTAATTAATTTGAATTTTATAAAATTATAATATAATTTATTCTATTCCATAAAAAATTCTAACATATTTTCTTTAGAACGTGTTAATTATCTAATAATCTTAAGCATCATACATTTTCATATTTTTCACAAGAATCAGTTGTTCAAGAATATGAATATGAATATGAATACCACAAGAAAATTCTCGGGAAAAAAAAAATCTATGTAAACGTCCAAAGTTAACATCACCTATGACTCATAGGTTATATGTATATAATATTTGGGTTTTTTAAAGAGTGTTTTAAAGACACTTATTAAGGCTTTAAAATAATTTTTTTAATAAAAATTAGAATATTCAATATATTAAAAATTAAAAAAAATATTTTTCATATAAAATTTCTTATATTGGATTCTTTAAAAAAAACCCATAATATTTTTGGACTTTTGGCAAAGAAGCAAAAGACTAAAACGACATGAAGTCGAAAGATCAGAAACTCAGACTTTTTGGAGTCTTGTTTTGTTAAAATTCCATACAGGAATCAATTCGGTTCTACTCCTACTATTATTTTTCTTCACATGACATCATCAATCCATTTCTAATTAGTTTTGGTACATCTCAACCTATCTTCATAAAGAAAATTCTCATCCAAAATAAAAGGGAAAGGAACAATTAATGCGTAGCTGTGTTTGCGATCGAAGAAAGTGATCTGTGTGAGGTTCTTTGTCAAAAACATTTTTTTATCACTATGAACACACTTGGACAGTGACTTCAAAAACGAGAGACAGCAAGATATGTTTGTTATTATATATTACACACTTTAACGTCAAAGACACGGTGAGAATGGAATATATATACTTGACTTTTTTTCCTATTTTGTGGGAAAAAGGTAGGCTAGAAAGCAATGTAGACAATTTGAGTAAAGCATGAATTCATATATTGTCATATTTTCATTTTCCTTTATTTTTAAAGCTGGTGGGGTTATGACTTACCTCATTTTAGTATAATCAATTAAAGAAAATTCAATGATACTTTAGTGTAGGATACTTATGCCCAATTAATAATATCATGAATTGATAAAATCACATGACAACTGAATGAGTCTAAATATTATTAGTATAAAAATAACACTTTTCGATTCATGACAATTTTGAGGGGATGTTGTAAAGCTTTAGTACAAATGAAATTCACTAAGTCATGAATGTACACATATTCTAATTTTATTAGAATTAAAATTATAGTAAAGATGATACTAAGGATGTAAGGTTGTCGAAATAATAATTTCGACTTAGCAAAGATGTAAAGATGATACTAATTATAATCGTTATTACATCTTTACTAATATTTTTAGTAAAGATGTAAGGTTGTCGAAATAATAATTTCGATTTAGCATCAGAAAAGTGATTTTGATCTCACATCAGATCTGATACTTTGAGTTAGTCTCAAAAATTAGGATTTGAAGAATAGATACACTTGGAAATTTTTTAAAACAAAAGCAAGGGGTCTTGACTAGAAGTCAGATAATGTTTGAAGGTTCAAATTTGAAATCAAAAGAAAGGGTTTGAATTTGAAATAGAAGTTAATAGCAGTTGTAAGTGTAAGATCAAGACTATAAAATGATTGTTGACAGAGATTGAATAGTTACTTGTAGCATGAGTATTGCTGACAAAGATCTAACAGTTATTTCACAAAGATCACTGATAATCATTAGACAGTTTTCTTTGTTTTAGACATATGTTAAGATCTTGTAGAAATAATAGTTACTTAAAATGTCTATAAATACTAAAATGACAAAAACATTTAAGAGTTGAAAATTCATTACTTATGAACACTTTTACTCATGCTCTCATATCACTTTGCCATCTCGAGCAAAAGCACACAAGTCTAGTTAAATATGTTTCTATCTAATTTTATTTTTATATCATTTACAAATTCAATGGAAGTTTAAATTTAGTTCCATTTACATTCTCAAATTACTTTCTTGCAATATTTCTTTTACTCTTAATCAAGTGACTTTTTTGATATCATTTGAGATCTTTTAATTACTTTTCTTTATTTGCTTTCTTTACTTTTCTACAAATTTACTTTTTTGTTCATTTACATATCTGCAACTTTACTTTTGTTGTCTTTACATTGCTTTCTTTCAGTTCATGTTCTTTATATTTTTACACTTTACATTGCATGACAAGTTTACTTCATTGTACTTTATTGCTTTTCTCTTTACCTTTCAAGTCATTTAATTGTTTTTTTTTTACTGTTTTCTCAAAATTTAAAAGCAAAATTTAATTTTCAAAACAATTTCGTTCAATCATCTTTTCATTGCCCTCTTAATTTTTTCATAATTTTACTAAGTTACTTCTCACGTAATAATATTTCGATTTCAATTTACTTGGTCTTGTGTTTAATTTGAAATTACTCTTGACATTCTTGCTTAAAGATCAGTTTAGGAATTATAAAATCTCAAAAGAAAGTAATTTCCTTCTTTGAATCGAGATTTAAAATTGAATTTATTTTTTAACAAAAGTTTACCATAAACAGATATATACAACTAAAATTTAACAGTCGATTAATGATGCAAGGCTATAAAAAATAATAAATAAATAAACACCACAAAAATATATCAAATAACTTGGAGAACTGTAAAATGTAAACGTAACTTCTTGAACTGATCGATGTAAGAACTCTCAAAAACATAAATGCATGTGGAATATGGACTCCAGCACATGACAACGAAGGACCAAGCACCTTTGGTTTTGGAATGACCCGCATGCCCTTTATGAATAAGTCCTTGTATCATGTCCAAGAAAAGTTGCATTTGCAATGCTCTTTAGGAATCACCACCACCACACAAACCCATCCCACCCAAACCCCACTAAGAACTAAGATTGGATCCTAATTTGAATCAAATATGGGACCCCATTTGGTTCAGTACTTCCATACCACGCACATCAACCTGATGCTGATGCCTTATATTGTTTCAAATACCATCACCACAAGGCACAACTTGATGTTGATCTCACTTATTCGACGATTAATTAAGGGTGTTTTTCAATCTCAGACAGAGTTTGTCAAAATTGAGTTATCAGTTGAGACATAAATTCTTCTCCGTACTCAGTACTCTCGATGAAATGAAATTTAGAGTTACAAGGTAACGGTGAACTTAAATTAGGGTATACATATACTCGTTTTTCAACATTGACGTGTATTTTGGGGGACAATGAATTAATTTAGAAATTGCTATGTAACGGTTGAGCGTTCATATGCTCCAAATATTTAGCCTTTGGAATGATAAAAGATTTTTGAGATCTATGAAGTTTTGAGTTAACAAATTTTAACAAAAAAATAACAGTGTTCATAGCTCGAGCATTGGCGTTCTCTAGCATATTTCAATTAATTTTCTCGCTACTAGTATAAGCAATTATACAAAGAAAAATATTTTTTAAACACGCAAAATACGATATCTGTCTGAGATAACATATCATATATAAATATAATTTATTATTTTCGTATACCATATGTTAAACTAAAATAAATATATCGTATATAAATATGATTAAAGGTTATCTAAATGTCTTAGTATAGATATTTAAATAAATAGAACTAAAAAAGTAGCGTAACTTAGGGGCGAAAAGGATTGCATTAAATGCTCCATCAACATCATGTTTCAACGCGTGAGTGTTGTGGTTTGGCCAGTATGCAACCGTAAACAGTGGCCTACCAATGAGAAAAAACTGAAAGAGATATAAAGGAATAGATAGATTTATAGATTCATTACCGTTTGTAAAAATGTAGATGAAAAAGAAACCAAAGTAAATCCGTTTTTGGATCATTATGGCTTCATTTGGTGCATTGAAGTTAGCCTTGGAAATGGACAAAATTGCACACTTCGTGTGTTAACTTGATTTGATGACCTTGATATTAATTTATAGTCCATCAAAAAGTTTTAGCTAGAATATTTTACGAAGTGAGTTAACATGCTTTTGGATTCTTATATATATCATTAATTTATATCACTTTATTTCATCTAACAAGAGTCGGTTAAATTTCAAATTAATTTTTTTTAATTATGTATCATTATTCTTTATCATTTCGTCCTCTTCTTATGAGTGACTTTAGGGAGCTGTATTTGAGTCAGGAGTTTTTTTTTACATTTTTAGAAATTTTAAGGCAGAAATGTTTTACTCTCATTTGGTAAGAGACAAAAAAAATATTCTCATCCATGCCTTATTATGAAGAATATTTATCGACTATTACTCTCACCAAATCATTTTTAAAAGGAGAATTGGGTTGTGATGATTCTCATATAGTAAGAATAATTATAGAATTATAAAATAACACTATTACCCACCTTCTACCTTTATTCTCAAATTCTCAAACATGATCAAAGTTAACTAAACATAAGTTTGATTGATTTCTAAGAATTTCATTCTTTAAAATGTCATTCCCAAAAGTCCTATTCTTAAAAATGGAAAACCAATTCACGAACCAAACTCCCTAAAAGTTGCGACATGTTGCAATGTATTTCGTTTGATTAATTTTAATTACGATAAATTGCTAAAAAAATTAAAACTGAATAACAATTAGTACTTTTATAATAGAATAGTTAAAATGATACAATTCATTTCTAATCGACCATTGTGCCTATATATGGCTTTAACGAGCTTACTAATAAATAGTTTTAGGATGAACATTGTCTCGGTACACATTTGAGGAAGTTAACAAGAAAACAGATAGTTAGAAATTAAGGAAATCGGTTCATAAACTTGTGAGGTGTGTGTGTGAATGGATTGAGACACTCCGATCCTTGTGGTTTAGTACAAAACTAGTAAAACATCCATGACTTCATGTGAGAGGATGAGATGAGAAAGTCACATGAAACTTCATGTGAGAGGATGAGATGAAAAAGTCACATGAAACTTAGGACGCTGAGCACACGATCTCAGGATTTATGTTTCTCTCTTTATATGTATCTCCGCTCATAACCATGCAGCAAAATATATAGAGGATCCAAGTCATCATGGGACAAAAGCCATTAATTGTTAGGATTATGACTTGGCTGCTTTCTGGGGATAAGATAGTCCTAGGTTCATAAATATTAAGGTTGTAGGGTGGTAAGTCTTTAGCTATTTTAAGGAGTAGCAGAACATTAAGGTATATTGGTTTAAGGGAATCTAGGTGCTATTTAGGTGTTAGTTAATCAAAGAATATGATAGGTTAAGTTGACGAGAGCATCCTACGCATCATTGTCCACGCGTCGCCTATCTAACGATTACCATAGAAGCTCCAAATCTTAAGGCCTGAGACGCTTCTGGAATTTTCCTTCACCCAAAGTCTTCCAAGCCACATATTAGGTCCGAGTTTCCAATCCCCAAAGCTCTTATGTCTAGCTAGGATGTCTTCCTTTATGCTCTGATTATAGCTCATGACAATTGTTTTCCTTGATTTCAATTTTACCCTTTTGATTAATTTTATTTTAACCATCTAGTTCAAAGGGAACTAGGTCCGAAACAAACATTATTGCGACAACATCACTAATTATATATCACAGTAAGTTAGTGTCTAACTGTAACCATTCAACATTGTGTTCATTATTAGAATAATTGAATTTAACTCTAGGCCAAAAGCTAAGTAAGAGGGGAGAGTTGATCAAGTCAATATAATGAGTACTTTGCTCATATATTCATTTGATATGGGAGTTAACACACCTCCCTCACTAGACATTTGGAGCTTAAATTTTGTAAGACTGGACATATGCGAGTGGCCCAACATCACAACTAAGTTAGGCTCTGATATATATTAGAATATTTAGTCTTAACTCTATCCTAAAAACTAATTCAATGAAAAGAAATGTTCAAATCATTATAAATGATATTTTAGCCATATATCTATCCGACATTAACCTTAAACATTCATGAACACAAACAGACTAGCACAATTATTGGTGTGGCAACTTTTTCTTCCAGTCCTACAATTGGTCAACAAGAAAAATTAAAATAATTAACCTAGTTGTTGTTGTTTCTTTCTTTCTTTCATTTTTTTTTGTCAGATTAACCTACTTATGTGAGATGTTAGAAAAGTCTTGATAAAGGTGAAAATATATATTATATGGGAAAAATTAATTAATATATCACTTTCATTCTCTCTAATGAGATCATTTATGAGTTATGTATAAAAAAAGAAACCCATTGTGCCGAGAGACAAAAGGCTACAGCTCTTGGTTTTTAATTTTGAAATTTTGCAAGGCGTATCAATTTTGGAATTATATCAATTTTCCTGGGATCACACAGCAACTTGCTTAATGTAATGTACGGATATTTGGTGTTGTCCCAAATGGACAGTTTTGTGGGGGTTTGAATTGATTTTATATCTCATTTCGAAAAGAAAGAAATCAATAAACAAATCAATATCTAACTACAACAAAATTGAAAATGCATATATGAGAATATATATAAGAATATTCTAGTTGCCTATACAAATAGAAAAATAAACAACTAAGGTGGCTTTGGCTCTATCATCTAAAAAACAAAATAAGATGATGATAATACATATACATAAACGTTGGCGTTTATTATGAACTAAACTATATCCAATATCATGTTGAAAATAATTTTCAAATTTGTAACCTGTGAGATTCTAACTTAAAATCAATTGACATTAAGTAGAGTGACTTAACAAATATATAAATCGCACATAAAAAATTGAGGTAAGCGATGTGAGACTTATAACACCCCCAACAAATGTCTGGATGGAACCTTTGAGTGAGCTCACCTTAGCCACCAATCTAGTCTTGAAACAATCTAGCCTCTGAAACCTTTCTTAGTCTTGTACATCCATTTACATCCAATAAGTTTACACCCATTACGAAGTTCAACAAGCTCCCGCACTCCATTTTTTTTAATCATGGATTGTATCTCTTCCTTCATTGTGCTATTCATAAATCCAATTTGGATCAAGTTACAGCTTCAACACATGTCACAAAATCAATGACATGTCGTACATCATAAAACATGCTCTCCTAGAAATTTTGGCTCATAACATTCAAGAATAGTTGCCTTCTCTCTCATTGACCTTCTTAAAGGCCCTTGTGCAAGAGGCACAACTGGTTGAGAAACTCTAATAGGAGTAGCAGGCTCTGCATTAGGATGCTAACATGAGGCTCAATAACTGTCTGATTATGATTAGTGTCGCAGGTCCCAAACTCCCAGACGTAGGCAAAAGTATGGGGACACCTATCTGACTATCTTGTAATTTGTCTATTCTCACCATCGGCAATATCAAACTTAAGAAATTTCGCAATCATGGATTCTACAATATTGGTACCTCTCTCAAGGCTATAGAACCTACACCCTTTTAGCATGGTTTGCATACCTAATGAAGTAACACCTAACAAATCTAGGATCAGTCTTCTTCTCCAAGGATTATATATCCTCACCTCAGTCTAAAAATCTCAAACTCTGAAATGGTTCAAAACTACCTAGCATAGAGTATTAGGAACAATCCCACAATCCTTTAGATACTTTACAAACTGCTCCATGCATTGCCAAGACTTGTCATGTCTGCCATGATATTTACCACCCTAGTCAGATCTCACAATCTTGATAACATTTTTCCTATTACTTTTCAACTTCAATTTAAAACTAAAATTTTAAGGGATTCTGATATTTCCTTTATCAGATAAAGGTAGCCATACAGACAAAAGTCATCAATGAATATGATAAAGAACTTTGCACCACAAAATTTGCAGGAGAATAAAGGCCACTAATGTCTATGTGCACGATCTCTAGTAAGTTAGAGTTACGGGTTGAACCATTCTTCTTAGTCTTGGTTAACATTCCCATTTTATAATCCATGCAAGTTCCCATGTCATTTAAAACTAAGGAATGAAGAATTTCATCTTTAACTATTTCCCTAGAAATATATCCCAAACATTTGTGCTATAGCATTGAAGATTTTTCATTGATTCTAGACTACTATGATACTCCACATTCAACATTCAAAGATATTCTTAACTTTTAACTTATATATCTCTCTTACTTGGTGTAATGGTCTTTTAACATTGATAATTCTCTATTATATGTTATGGGGAGCTTAAAACATCGATGTGATACTCTTTCATAGGCTTAACTAGAAAACATACTAAGGGTCTCGATTTGATCTTGACCCAAACTTTTAGGGTATAAGACTTATGGATCTTTCTATTTGTATAGTTTCAACTTAGTGCATTTACTATCAATTCTGGACTTCTATACTCACACTTGAAATTCCAAGCACTCTCCCCCTCAAGTGTTAACCCTTACGCATCTATCGTTTCCCCTTAAGTGGATGTCTTCTAAATATTTTTCATTGTTACATCTAGAGCACATTCTACCATGAATTTATTAGGACATTGACAAAAGGATTCAAAACAACAAATAGGTGCTAAAGACTTTGAATCTATGGCAATTCATTTTCTTGTGACTCTTCTGCTTACAAAAAATATATTCCACATCTTTCAGATACGATATTTTAGCCTATCTTACATTTTGAGTCTGACCAGTAAACTTGTTACCATCATGCTTCTTGATGTTCGAAGTCTTTTTAGGAGCATAAGAACTAGCCTTATCAAGCATACCAATGAATATAAATCATTTAAATAATGAAATCTTGATCCTTTCGATAATATCGTACTTCATGTTTGTGAGTCTGCTCATCATATATCCAGCCACAACATTGTCAAACACTTGGTACCTATCCCCCAATGAGTTTGATTTTCTACTTCAACCTCTTAGTTTGTGGCAAACTACTAAACATATGCCTAGAAATTATTTTATTGATAGCTAAAAATTCCAAGTTTGTTAGACCTCTCCTAATTAGCATAAAAATCCTATTGCTCTGAACTATTCTTAACAGTTGTCTTACCTGTCTCATTCTCTCGCAATGTCATGTCAAGATTAGCTATCCCCAAGCAAAACGAAATGTCTTACTTTCATCTCTTATGGTTTTAAACTAGTCAACTCCTCAACAATGGCAGTGTTGTTGTTCAAACTAAAACCAATTGATACCAAAGAATAGAATGTAATATGTAAAGAAAGAAAAAACAAGGAAATTACAAATAGCTCTCGACATCCTTCGCTATTATCTGGAATTCCAAAATATATCACCACCCCTCCCCTTTGGGCAGAATATGTAGAACATGCAAGGTATACGTAGTGCATGAAGCCTTTTAAGAATGCCTTAGCCTCAGAAGCCATCCCCTTTGGGCAGATAAACTTCCTTGAATAAAACATTCCCTAATCCGTATATGCATTCATGCCATTCCAAATTAATACATGCAATAACCCCTTTTGAGTAGGCGATTGCATGCAATAATTTGAAACTATTCTGAAAATAAATCTTATAGACCAGTATAAATAATAACATTTTAGTGAATATGTAATCATACTAATCTATAAAACTCATAAACAGAACCTTTAAGATAATATAAATAATAAAATATTCTCCAATTAGATAAGATAATGAACCTATATGTGCTCACAAGCACCAATTTAGCCCCGAAAATAGTCAGATACTTACAATCAATTATCCACATTTTAAAAGAATGTAAAAGTAGAAAGCACCACAAGGTAATAATTAAATGATGGCTATGTGGTACTGTATCACGTCTTGCATTTACGGGTATCAGGTTTGATACCCCGTGACCATAAAACCTTCGTTTTATTCCACCATTCATTTTTAAAAAAAAAAAATTTCAGACTCAAGTCGTGTCTTCTCCACCAAGACGGGTCAGGTTTGATACCCCGTGACCATAAAACTTTCGTTTTATTCCACCGTTCATTTAAAAAAAAATTCAGACCCAAGTCACGTCAGGTTCGATACCCCGTGACCATAAAACCTTCGTTTTATTCCATCATTCAAATTTATTTTTTTTCAAAATTTCATACCCAAGTTGGGTCTTCTCCACCAAGACAGGTCAGGTTCGATACCTCGTGACCATAAAACCTTTGTTTTATTCCACCGTTCAAAATTTTTTTTTAAAAAAAAATTTCAGATCCAAGTCGGGTCTTCTCCACCAAGACAGGTTAGCCTATTTTTTCACAGGTTTCCGCCATTAGAGCTCAAATTGTGCTCTATTTCTTGTGTTTTGCAGCGTTTTTAGGCGCGACTTCAACAAATACATAGATCCCATGAGAGATCGAACAAGACTCAACATAAAACACATGGATTCATGCATTTGATCAAGAATAATACTGGAACCGGGTCTGTGCTTTTTCCTTCGAATTGCAGCGCGGAAGCATGTGTTTTTTTGTTCGATTAATAGGTGGGAATTACTTCATATGCATTTAAAACATCATACAATTGATTCAAGCATCGAAACAGGACAAGAAGCACTGATTTATAAATTAGGGATTTTGAAAACCCTAAGTTAAGAACAACAAGTTCAAATGCGAAAATCTTTCATTGTAGGGTATGATTCGATGTAATTTTGGTATAAAAGTGAGATCTACAAGAGCCCCAAGATAATTCATCCTAATTTTAAAGATTCAAAAAACATTCAAATTTCATATGAAATAAAATTTGAAATTTAGCCACACTACGCAATTAAATAATATAAACTATGTAAATCACGTACCTTGTTTGGGTATAATTAGGTTAGATGATTATCTTGAAAGCTAGATCTTCTTTAAGACTAGGTCTTCTCCTATATTCTCCAAGTCGTCATGCGGCTTTTAATGGGAAAAGCTTCGCGATTAGGATTGGAGGGAGAATCTAATTTGTATTTATAATTATTTCAACTCTAATTAGCCCTCTCATCACGGATCACTAAGGAAATGTGAAAATCTTTCATTATAAGGTATGATTCGATGCGATTTTGGTGTTAATAAATTCATAAAAGTGAGATCTACAAAACCCCCAAGATAATTCATACCAATTTTAAAGATTAAAAAAAACCTAAATTTTATATGAAATAAAATTTTGAAATTTAGCCACAATTCGCAATTAAATAATATAAACTATCTAAATCGCATACCTTGCTTGTATGATTAGGTTAGATGGTTGCTTTGAAAGTTAGATCTTCTTTAGGACTAGGTCTTCCCCTCTATTCTCCAAGTCGTCATGCGGCTCTCAATAGGAAAAAATTTGCGATTAGGATTGGAGGGAGAACCTAACTGGTATTTATAATTATGTCAATTCTTATTAGCCCTCCCATCATGGGCTACTAAGAAAATACGAAAATCTTTCATTGTAGGGTATGATTCGATGCGATTTTGGTGTTAATAAATTCATAAAAATGAGAACTACAAAAGCTCCAAGATAATTCATCCTAATTTTAAAGATTCAAAAAACACCCAAATTTCATATAAAATAAAATTTTGAGATTCAACCACAATACGCAATTAAATAATATAAACTATGTAAATCACATACCTTGCTTGACTATGATTAGGTTAGATGATTGCTTTGAAAGCTATATCTTCTTTAGGACTAGGTCTTTCCCTCTATTCTCTAAGTCTTCATGCAACTCTCAATGGGAAAAGCTTCGTGGTTAGAAATGGAGGGAGAACCAAACCTGTATTTGTAATTATGTCAACTCTAGTTAGTTTTTCCATTATAGACCATTAAAGAACTAGCCTACACTAATTGTCACCAGACACTTAAGCTCAATAAGGTGTAATTGACTTAAAAGAAATAAATCACCATAGACTTATTTCTTCTTCTATATGAATCGACCATTAACCCGTTTTAATGAAACCAAAATATCAAATAGTGGTAACTCATTAAAAATATTCTAACAATGAATATATAGATAATACTTTTCAGGATTTGTTAATTTTGGTGGGAATATATTGTTGTCAAAAGTTCCTTTATTTTTCTTTATACGCAAAATGAGAGACAAAAGAAGAGTAAATAAGAGCATATAGGTCAAGGTTCAAGTCCACGGAAATGGATTTGCATTTTTTATAATGAAAATAGATTCAATATTAACAATGGCGAGCACTTTTAAACACATGGGACCCGCATTTTACTTATAAGTTTTCCTGTTAGTAGCTGAAAACATAAAGTTATAATTCCTCTCTCATAAACTATATTTGCTCGTTCATAGGAGAAAATAAATCCAAGTTGTCATATTTCATATTATAGTCTTAATAGCAAATTGAAAATTTAATGAAAAATTATCCTATCTTGATCATTTACGAAAAAGCATACATAAATATAGTTGAAAATACTTTTTTTTCGTAATAGTAGAAAATACTATTTTAGAAGCATAAAATGATACCAAGAAATTTGTCTAATTTCATGCGGATTGTATTTTGATCCATATAATGACTTACATTTTTTATTTTTAAAATATTAGAATAAAAAAATACATACAACCATTGAACATATATATACTTCAAAACTAATCAAAATGAAATATGAATTTTCTTCTTTCCCCAATAAAAGATTCATATCTTGTGAAACATGATGTCGTTTTGAAATTTGTGACACATCTTGCTAGCTAATTAAAAGCTGTTCTCTGTTAAGAGAGTTTCACTTTTACCCACCACGCCATTCAAACAGATTACATATTTGTCAACACCAGATCCAGATGAAAAGGAACTTACCCTTCAGATTTCTTCGTCAGCTTGTCATCCTTAAATCATGTTATATATTCATCCAAGTTGTAATTATAAAGTGATATATACATACTTTGTGGGAATTATAAAGAGGCTAGAGCTATAAAGATCAAAGATAAATCAACTGACCAATTTGCTTCTTCGTAAGTTTCTCATGTCTCTTCATAAGTTTCTCAGAGTCAAAGGTTTGCCTTATTTGCTTACTCACATGCACACTAAATGCCTCCAATACTTATTCTCTATATTTTTAAAATTGGACTGATTATTGAATTGATGAAAATACTGGTTCACGATTCATTAGTTAAATTGATAATAATTAAATATTTTTTAATATTATATAATATATTAAGTAATAAATTAACATACTAATATTTTATATTATGTTACTTAATACTTCAAAGTTCTTTATTATATAACGAGTGGAATATCTAAGTATACAACATATATAAAAATTAAGAAGAGATCATACTTATAAGTCTTATATATAAAATAATGAGTGACACATCTAAACATACAATCTACATATAAGTCAAGACAGGGAAAAGTTTTCTTATGCCTTTCTTGAACCTTATATATAAGTTTTTGCAACTTGACATTGAGTTTTTATTTAGCTCAAAAATTGTTTTTGAATAATGAGTTAAAAATTTATTAACAAGAAAATTGTTTGTTTTTTTTTATATAAAAAAATCGGTTTAAATTGATTTACTTCTAGTTTTATCGATTTTTGATCGATTCTGACTGATTTTCTAATAAGCAAGTTAAATGAACTGGACATATAATTGATTCATCGATTTTCTGATTGAACCAACCAGTTCAATCTAGTTTTTTCAACATTGGTCCAAGTGAACCATTACATCACACCGATCTCCTTTTTAGTTCCTTTTTTTTTTCTCATATACCTACATTCTGCTTGGTGACTATAGATTTTCAAGTGCCTGCATCATCCTCTTATACTAATTTTTATTAATTTGTTTTCGAAAACTAAAGAGAAGTGGTTTATTTCCTAGGGGAAAAAGATATCAACTAGTGCAACAAATCATATACATGATAACATAACAGTTCCATAATAGGGTAGACTACTAAGATTCAAGTTCCAATAGAGTCTAAAGCTTTTGTTTCTTTGTTCCACTTTTGCAATCAAGGTTCCATATTAAGTAGATGTTTTGATTAATTATTTAGTTCTCGTGGTCCTTTATTTCTATGAGTTGCACAAAAAAAACGAAAGGTAAAATTAATTCTCAAGTTTCTCTCAAGTCATCAAAATGGCGGTATAGATTATCCCCAAGCCAAGATGGTCCTTAATAGAACAGCATGCAGGAGATTAACTAAACCAATAGGACTTATTTGTGCATATGAGTGTACATCAAAGATGTTTGACAGCCTAACCTGTTTGTGCGCCATGAGTGCATTACAAAGCTCTTCATGTCCCTCCGCAACATATTATAGACGCGAGATTATGCGTTGTTATTATAAGGGAAATAAAGTTACGACTAGATTAAAAGTTATAACTTTTGACTTAGTAGTAAGCATTTGATCCAACATATGATATCAGAGCGAGATTACAGGTTCGAGTCCCTCAGGTGTCGCTGGAAAGGGGAGAGATTGTTAGATTTATAAAAGTTTATGAATCACCCTAAGACTTGTATGTGCCATTAAATGTGCTTGACAGTCTAGCTTGTCAGTGTGTTATGTGTACACTGTGAAAGTCCTCTCATGCATCATGTGTGCACTGCAAAACCTTTCATGCTGGCTCACAGTATATATTGCATACTGTAGTTTGCACCAAGCTTCAAGGCAGTGGAATGCCAAACTTACAGGCTCTCTTCTTTCTCTAATTATAGTTTATTTGTCAAGCATGCCTTCTTCCTCCATCACTATGATCTTGGTCTACGTTGATGATTTAATTTTAGCTGGTACTGATGCTTCTAAAATTCAGCGTGTGGATTAGTTTTTGGTTGCCACATCTAAGATAAAAGACCTTAGCACACTCAAGTTCTTCCTAGACCTTGAAGTGTCTCAATCCAAGCTGATATTTTTGTTTCTCAGCGTAAATATGCGCTTGAAATATTGTTAGATGCCGGTTGTTGGCCTCTAAGCTTGTTCGCACGCCATACAGGTACCTCACATCCTATCTATGCACGTTAGAGTTTGCTACATCACAAGAATTGAACCCATTTTTTTTTCAACTCCACCTTGATTAAGCGGGATTTATTCATTTTTTTTTTTTTTTTAAATGATAACTAATCATATAAATAAAATTTTTTTTGATGTTATATAATTTAGTGGTTGTATTTAAAAATTAACTCACCCGTGATTTATAATTTTTTATCATTATTATTTATTATTTTGTATAGTATTTATTGATTTTTTGTATAATTTTTTTTTTTTATTTTTTAGGCTCATCCTATGCAGAACATTACATTTTTTTCGCAATTTTATACGAGTGTTGGGTTATCACTAACCCGCTTTAAACAATCCCTTGGCGGGGTTTGTTTTATCCCGCCTCGAATGATTACACTACCGCAATGCAAGTGTTGTCTATATTCGAAACTGCACGATTAATACTTTGGCTGC
Source organism: Ormosia semicastrata (assembly GCA_029884595.1). Lineage (NCBI taxonomy): Eukaryota > Viridiplantae > Streptophyta > Magnoliopsida > Fabales > Fabaceae > Ormosia > Ormosia semicastrata. Next base: position 23,454,377 of record JAQQTO010000055.1, on the reverse strand, counting down.
TCTATGCAATGCCCAAGGCTTTCATCCTCGCTGATTGATCTTCAACTAGGCTTTCACTTGTCTACTTGTCCGGATACAAGGAGATATGTCACGGGGTTTTGTATTTTCATTGGTTCTGTTCTTATCTCCCAGAAGGTGAAGAAGCATAATCCAGTTTTGTGTTTCTCTTTCGTAGAGATGGGAACAAGTGATCATCATCCTTCGTAGAGATGGTAAAACGAGTCGAATCAAATGGGTTGGCCTATTTCACCAATAAAAAATGATAAGTTGAATAGCATTTTGCAACCCATTTTCTTAAATGGGTTATTTTAACCTACTTGCATAATCCACAGGTTGAGACGAGTGAGTTGATCTGTCGAGTCATTTTTTTGTTAATTTTTTTTAGAGTAAGTTAGGCAAGTCAACTTGATTCACTTAACTTGTCACTTTTATTCATTATTTAATAAGTTGATTCGTCTAATCTATCAACTCACCATAAACATTCCCAACCCATATTCCAAAAATGGATTAACTTGTCCTGCCTTGTTTTTTTGCTAACTCGTGACAGGGTTAGTAAACTCGCTTTGCCACCTCTACTTCTTCAGAACCAATATATAGGGCCTTAGCCATCGTCACCTGTGAGCTTTAGTGGCTCCTCTACTCTACTGTGATACTCAATCCGCCATCTACATAGTCAATAATCCCACCTTCCACGACCACACTAAACACGTTGACTTAAATTGTCATCTTGTGCAGGAAAAATTGTTTGCTAGTGTCATTCATTTGCACTCTGCCCATTCCATCGGCCTCCCAGTTAGTTGATGTCTTCACTAAGCCTTTGGACACTGGCCAGTTTGAGCGCCTCACTTCCAAGCTGGGCTTGGTTGATCTCCATTCTCTAGCTTAAGGTGGGGTGTTAGCTGGATCCACTAGATCCTAGCATTGCATCAGCTCATGTACATGAATGAATCTCAATGCATAAAGAGTTTGCTCGTAGATGGTTGGAGAACAGTTATCTCAGCTAGCGGTAGTTATATCAGTTAAAGGTGTACAATCATATTCTCACACTTGTACCATCACACCCACACTTTGTATATAAACTACATCGTACATGCATGAGAATCAGAATATCAATTTCACCATTTCAAGAGTTCTAACAGCAAATAAAAATCCGTCCACATAAAATTTTGTTTGCCAATTGAGCTAGACCTCGTACTTATCACCATTGTATGTCTTTGTTGATTACTAAATGTGTGTTTAAATTAGAGTTGATAAATTTAAATTTAGTATAAACTTAAATTTAGTTGAAAGTGTGTTTGTAATAACTTAATTTATGTTTAAAAATTTTTGTCTCAAAAGTTAGTTGAGATAATAATTTCAACATAAAAACAATATTTTCTTACTTTGAAATCAACGTACGCAAACAAAAATTAAAATTGGCCAAATATGATTTCACGCCCGTCAAGAACTCTTAACGTGTGTTTGGATTGGCCAACTACAATCCAAACATGCACTAACTCTTTACCATAAATGGCATTTGTAATTGCGTTGAATTGGATGCACATTGATTGAAATGGATAAAGAATCATCCAACCTGCCTGCAGTCAACTTGTTATTATATGAGGCTGCTTGTGGATAATAAAATAGTTAGCTAGAATAATAAAAACCCAAAAAAAAAAATCCTGATAGTTACAACAGTGCAATTTTAAATCTTAGATAATTTTAAGAAATGGCATATATATGTGTCTCTTCTCCAACTAATTATTAAGTTAAGATTTAAGAAGTTTTAATAAACTAAGCATACATAATACATTAATTTGTTTTTACTTATTAAACTACAAGGACACAATCAGAAACTTGCATTTGCTTAAAGTTATAGGTGCAAATAATGTTCAATTAATAGTGACAATTTATACAATACAATACAATCAATTATAAATCTTAGAAGGAAAAATAAATATAACTCCCAAAAATTATAATATTGGGTTGTATTAGTTTTATGTACTTCAATTATAAGCCAATATTTGAACTTTTGAGTTCGTTTGAATGACTGAATCAGAATTACAATTCAAAATTCTAATTTTATTTTTAATTCTATCATAATTAAAATTGATTAAAAATTTTAAATTTTATATTTGGTACAAATAAAGAATTGAGGTATAAAATTACTATTCTAAATTAAATTTCAATTATTTTGTTTGAAAATTTTATCAAGATCAATATTTTAATCATAATTAAATTTAAATTAATAAATAATACGAGTTTAAATTATTATAAATATAATTTTCAAAAGAACTTGCATTGTTGGATCATGTCTGTCTCCAGTGATTATAGGAATACGTTATGAACGGTAATGGATGACAAAAAATGTTGCCGACAACATGGCCAGAGCGTGATGACGGCAATAGGCGATCAGAGAATACTGACAACGATGGTGATTGGAGGATGCCTCTGCCGCTGGCAGGGTTCGGAGAATGCCTCCACTATGGTTGCGGTAATCGGAGGATGCCACTGCCAGTGACGTGGCTGACACCAACAATGATGGTTGTAGCAATGGTTGCTGTAATATGCATATGACAAAGATAATGAACTTGTTAGAGTATGCATATAACAAAGATAATGAACAATAAATATAAAATGTTATTTTTAACTTTGATGCTTAGAATTATAATTCTTAAAACTTAAGTTAAAAATCAGAAATTGTGTAAAATAATTATTTTTTAATTTCATGAAATTAGAATCAGATTTAAAATTCTAATTATAAAATATACACTAAATAAGATAATTAAAATTGAGATTTCAAATTATAATTTTAAGGCTAAATTCCAAGACAAATTCCGTACACTAAATACACACTTATTAAAAATAGTTCTAAATATTAAAAGCAGGAATTTGACCAATTAAATAATTACCCACGGTCTTGAATTTAATTAAAGGAAAAACACTTGACAAAGAGGATTTTTTTATTTATCAAAATGAGTTTAAATTATTAATGACTCTTAAATAAATAAATAATCACCATTTTAAATTATGTTACAACTTATTTTATGAGCTTTAGTTTCCTAGTGCTCAGAATGCTCTCTAGCTTCGGTCTGGTATTACTTTGGAGCTTTGTCATGCTTATGCTTGACTCTTTCTTCTTCTCCAGCGGTGGTAATGGCCTTTAAATTTTCAACTTCGGGTTCATTGGCTTCAAGTTCTTTGCTGTGAACTCCACTCTGACTTATCAGACTCTTCATAAGCTAAGTTCATATTGTAATGGTATAACTCAATTAACTCATACATAAGCTAAGTTCATGTTGCAGCTTGAGTGATAAACAAGTTTTAGTTAAGTAGTTAAGACATTTTTATAATGACAAGATTTGAGCTCACAAATAACGCACCGTTATGATGGATGGCTTCATTTCTTTAAACTAGATTAGTCTCACTCTCAAATAATATAAAGATACTTGAAAATTTAAAAGAAATTAATTTCAATGGATGTTTAGTAAAATGTGAGCAAAGTATAACAATCTTTTCTCAAAAATGATAAAACTCTTTTTTTATGTGAAACATGTTTTTTTATTAGTCATTAACATTTTTGTTAATATTGTTACATAACTAGAAGTGTTTTTTGATTAAATTGAATCAATTTTGAAAGAAAAAGTCAATCAATTCAATTCAATTGATTTTTTCATGTTATTATCTAATTAGTTTGGTTCAAAATCTAAAACTGATCAAACCAATTATTTTAGTTTTTGTTAGTTTAAAAAAAAATACAAATTCATTAAAATTCATCAAAATACGTAAATTTAATTTCATAAAAATACAATATATATATATATATGTCCTAAATAATTCATCAAAATATAAATATAAATTTCAAATATAAGTTCAAACTAATTATTTTTCATATATGAAGTTCAGAATAATTTTTAGTCCAATATATAACTATATAACTATGAAACTAGAGAGAAATTAGTTTGGCTTGGCATAAGTATGGCTAACATAATAAATTATTAAATAAAATATTATTATAAAAATTAATTTTTTTTGTTTAATTTGCATTCCATCGTCAAAATGAAAACCAAAAAAATGATTCAATTCAATTATTTTTATTTAATTTTTCATTTTTTCTAGTTTTTTAGCTTTTCGATTTTCAATTTCTTAATTTGATTTTTTATACAATATTAGTTGTATATATATATATAATGTATTTTCACAATTATTTTTTACATAATTACATCTATGTAATGTAATATAACATTTTGGTTTGCATAAATTTATATATAATTTAGTAGTTCTACACGTTGATTTATAATCCCTGCGATACTGAGTTAGTATCTCTAGACTATGGTCTTGAAAATAGAAATGGAGTACACGTTTTACAAGGACAAACGATAGGAAAAGCTACAATCCAATTGTTTTTCCTTTTAAAAAGGTTCTAAAATTCTTATGCACTTGAATCTTCTTGTTTTATGTTAGGGTCATTTTAGAGAATACATTCCCTAAAAATATATCAATAGAATATTTATATTTTATAATATTTACTAAATAAATTATAAGTTGTTATAACTATTTTTCTCCTGACCATTTTTTTTATGTTAATTCCTCTCTTTTTATTTTGCAATTTTTGTGTACAAAGTACATTACTTTATTTTTTATAAGAAGTAAATTACATTTTCATCTGTAAAGTTTCAAAATTTACATAATTTATTTTGTTATTTTAGAAAACTTTCAATAATTTATATTAAGTCATAAATATTATTTTTTTAACAAAAATAAAAATGATCAAACAATATACAATTTTTTTCATATGTTAATGTGAAAAAAATTTGTATTATTTTAAAATGAATTTTCAAAAATTTTAAATTAATGTTTTATTCTTGTTTTTATTAATTTTTTTATATTTTTTAAATGTAAGACTGATTCTTATTCAAAATATTGAGATTGCCTTTTCTCATCAATGTGTTTATGCAAACTCAGAACTTTAATAATGCATAAATTTCTTAAATTGTTAAACCTTTGCTGGAGTAAATATTTTTTATTGATACTTATAAATAATTTTATTGTTTTTGATATATATAAATAGTATTAAATTTAAAAAGAAAATAAATGTTCTTTGGCTATAGAAGTAATTTGGGTTCATTCTGAAAAGGACAACCATGGAAAAACGCAGACACACAATGTTGTTCCAGAAGGAAAGAAAAAGGAGGCCCTTGAGATGCCAACTACGGTAATCTCCCAACCCATAATAAAAGGGGAATGGATCCAGTAACAGAAGAGGTGCTGGTCGATTATAAAATGATAATCTGTAATATTTTTTATAAATATTACATGTGATATATATTAAAAATACATATATTTTTAATTAATAAGATTTTTTTTATTTTATAAGAATAGAAAAGAATCTTGATCTAAGTAAAAGTGATTTGAGAGAAGTAAATTTATTCTTTCATGATATAGATGAGGATTATTTGTTTTTATTTTTTATTTAAATTTAGAAAAATATAAAATAAATTAAGTAAAAAAGAAACATAAAATTAAATTTAAAATATTAATCAAAATTTAAATAAAAAAAAAAAAAAAAAGAGTACAAGATGATATTTTGTTATTTCTTTTAAGTTAAGCAATAAAGAGAGAGAAAAACCAGAAAGCTGTCCCTTTCAAGGGGTGCGGCAGTGTTTTAAGAGTTGAATCTGACATTTATTCGTCAAAGTTTCTGGTCATGATTTGATTTATTAAATTTGTAGTTAAATTATAATTAAATTATGATTAAATTAAAAAATACTCAAATAAAAAATATAGGTCCAACAAACCCATTGGGTCCTCTTTTTAAAACATTGGTGCGGATTGTGGTGGTGGTGGCATGTAAAGGATCTATCTATCTTAGGGCATCCAAACATTGGCTAGAGACATAACCAACGGTTCTAACTTCTAACTAGCAAATAAAAATATATATAAAAGAAAATCCATGACCAAAATGAGAAAGAGGGAGAGATAGAGAAAGGGTGAATGGGTGAAGTGAAACCGAAAGTTGAAAGAGGTAGGAAGAGCCAAGTTTTGCTGATTGAATGAGTTTTGGACGGGTGAGTGGTATTATGTATGTGTAGCGTAAGTAGTACAAGAACAGCAGCAGAAGCGCAGTGATGAAATCAGAGATCTTTAACCTCCCTTCTGACCAGACACTGCCACCCTTACCACTGGCATCATCAAGGGCTCCTCTTATAGGGCCAGAATGAATTCCTCTTCCCTATAGAGCCTTAATTTACTGTTCTTTCTCTTTCTCTAAACCCTCTTGTATCTGCTGTCTGTGTTGTGTTAGTTTAGACTTGAGATGAAAAATTTGCTGGAGATATTGCAAGAGGACACCTCATCCAGTTGGGTGGTTCCCTAAACTAAAGATTGTTTATTTGGGCAAGTGGGTTTTAACCAACCCAACCTAAATTGTATTTCCATTCTCCGGTTTTGTATGGAACATGGAAAATTGAATGGCAGGAACTCTTGGGAGCAACATCAACAACAGCAGAAGCAGAACAAGTCTCAGTGGGGTGGCAGTTGCACAAGCAACAACAAAACCAAAGCTACAAGTGCAAAGAATCCACAACCCACAAATAAAAAAAAGTGTGCTGCTTCATTAAAAACTGGAAGAGTTAAAAAAGCAAAACAGCAACAGCAAGGGTCTGAGTCTGGATCCTCAAAGTCAAAGGTATCAACTTGTTTATTTTCATCATCAGCAACAACAGCAGCAACAACAACAACAAGAAGACCCAGTTGTAACAGATACCCCACCACCATCAGATAATCACCAAGACTCAACCTTTCTCCAATATCTCCACCACCCACAAATCCATCAATCTTATGGAGCTTTATTGAATACAGAGGTGGACCCCATTCCCCAGCAACCTACAAAAAAACGCTCTTGTTCTTCATCTTCCACAGAACATGCAGCAGCAACGACGTCGTGGAGAGCGGGGATGAGAGGAGGAGCAGGAGGGGAGATAGTACAGGTTGAAGGGGGCCACATTGTACGGTCCACGGGGAGGAAGGACCGGCACAGCAAAGTCTGCACCGCCAAGGGACCAAGAGACCGCCGTGTCCGCCTCTCAGCCAACACCGCCATCCAATTCTACGACGTCCAAGACCGCCTCGGCTACGACCGACCCAGCAAGGCCGTCGACTGGCTCATCAAGAAGGCCAAGACCGCCATCGATGAGCTCGCCAAGCTCCCACCATGGAACCCCATCGCCACCACCACCACCAACAACAACAACAATAACAACAACCCAAATGCCCATCACAACGAAGAAGAAGAAGAAGAAACCGAGAATCCCATCCGCCGCCGTGTTATGATGGCGGATGGTGGTTCTCCTTCTAGGCCAACAGTGGGAAACGGCGACGGAGTTAATGTGGACCACGAAGGTGGTGGAGGTGGAGGTGGAGGTGGAGGTGGGGGCTCTGGTTTTTTTTCGCCGTCGTTGGAGGTTGACATCGCCGACACGATCAGTTCTTTCTTTCCGACGAAAACGACGTCGTCGTTGCCGCTTAGGTTTCAGAGTTACACGCCGGATTTGCTTTCGAGAACGAGCAACAACAACAACAACAACCAGGATCTAAGGCTCTCGCTTCAGTCCTTGCAGGACCCGATTCTGCTTCACCAGCACCAAGCTCAGAATCACCACCACCATCATCATCATCAGAATCAGAATGAGCATGTGCTTTTCCCTGGAACCACCGCGCTTGGGTTTGATGGGATGGTAGCTTGGAATGCTGGTACCGATACTGGTGGCCACGTCAGCGGTGACGCTGGCGGTGGCTGCGGTGGAGGATTTGTATTTAATACCCCTTCACCGTCGCCGTCGCCGGTAACGCAGCCGGCGCTTTTGTTCGGCCAAAGTCAGTATCTTTCTCAGAGGGGACCCCTTCAGTCCAGTAACAACCCTTCGATTCGTGCTTGGATTGACGCACCGTCAATCACCGCAGCAACGGCAACAACCGTCGCCGATCATCATCATCATCATGTTCTTCATCACTATCTTTCGCCGGCGATGATGCATCAGTCTGTGCCGGGAATCGGATTCGCTTCTGGTGGCTTCTCCGGTTTCCGCGTGCCAGCACGAATTCAGGGTGAAGTTGAGGAACACGACGGCGTTTCTGACAAGCCGTCCTCTGCTTCCTCTGATTCTCGCCATTGAACACCAACCTTAAAATTCCCAAATTTTCCTTCTCCTTCAGGTGCTTGCCTTCGAAACCCCACTTCTTGAATTCAATTGGGTATATGATCTGCTTCTGCGCTGTTGTTTTGTCCCTTCAGGAATGCATCTGGAAGATGATTGATTGAGAACGAGGGTAAGGAGTTGGATTTGGATTTGGATTTCGAATGTTTTGGCTCAGTGGCATATGTGTGGGGAATGAAGAAAATCTGGGGTTGAATTTCCAGGTTTTCCAATCCCCCCCAGTTTGTTTTATTAATTTCTGTTCTACCTATGTTTTCATGTTTGACTAGAAAGACTTTTAAGCTACGATGTTCGTCTTTTTTTTTTTTTTCATCTTTGTTGGATTGCTAATGCTAAGTTTAATGTTCACTTTGTTACAATTTGTAGTGGCTACCTCCTTTGTACTTGGATTTCTAGCTTTTGTTTTGGTCTGAAAACATGCATACAAATAACACAAGCTGGTTTGCTCGCTTTATCATATATTTCCAACTTAGTGCAGAACCTGATGTAGAGTGAGTCCTTCTCTCCATTGCAAAACATGGCAAATCCCAAATAAGCCAACATATGAATTAGTGTATGCTAAAGGTTCAAGTTGGTTGCTCTTGTTACTGTCTTGTTTCAAATGAGGGAAAGAGATGGGCATTTTCTTCCCGTTTGGAAAATCCACAATTGATCACTACGGTATCAAAGAGATGAAAAGAGGGTTCTCTTTGTAAAAGAAATGATTGTTTTGTTACTTTTTACTGCTTTCTAGTGCAACCGTCCATCCCTCTATGGCTTCCTCATCCTGCTAATAGAATTGAAAGATAAAATAAACAACTGTTTTATTATATCTATCTCTTTCGTGCTTGAATTTTGGGAGCATTTGGATGAGAAGTCATTGTCTATGAACAGTAGAAACTATTTTACAATAGGAAGGAGTTGCGTGAGAATTGATCTTGATTCCGAGCTTGTTAAAAGGGAAATTTCCTAATTTCAGTATGGTTTTCTGCTTTACCTTTCCCGTGTCATACTTGTAATTCCTCTTTAGCCTGTTAAGTATGTGATGATTCATGATAGTGACTGAAGGGTTGATTACTGATTAGGAATGCAAAGTAACATGATAAAGGAAGGGAAGCATCCCATGCCATCTTGATGACGGCTTACCTAGCTCAGTTAATCCAAAGAGTATAGTTCAAAGGAAAGCTTCAGCTTCTAGCAGAGTGGTTTCTACCATTGGTTTGGAACCACATCTTCCCTTTTGGAACCAAAATGTCAGGTATTTTTCACTTAAGCTCTCAACCTTACAGCAGTAAGATGAGGTTCTGAGTAGTGGGGGAATCTGTAGGTCGCAGTCCATAACCAATGAATTAGGTAGATAAATCCTAGTTGGTAGAACAAGTGGGGAAAGTGGAAGATATCTATCTGCAGGGGGGGAACCATGAATCGGAAGGGGATGAGCACAACGAAGCTCAATTATGGAAGAATTCACACTCATGGATGCCACCAAACTGTGGTTCTTGTTAACCTGTCAATGGTCCCCTACCCTGTCAATCTCAGTGCCTTATAAAATGTTAATTGTAATGTCCAGCTGGAAATGCTCTTGTTCAAGGGAATAATGAAAATTAAAAGAAAGAAAATCTCAAAAGCACTTGACCTTTATTGAGATGGAAGCAATTGTTTTTTGGCTGTTGGTGCTGCTAGTCGGTTGATAAATAACATTTTACTCCAAAAAGTTCAATTGGTCATCATACAATACACAATGCTGGGTTACCATATGTGTAAAATGTGGCAATAATTAATGGTGGTGTTACCATAAAGAGGCCGACCACCCTTTGTCTTTATCTTTATCTATATGAAACCTTGCACAAACTGGAGAGATAGTTAATTGCAAAAGAATCTGAATTATGTACTCCATCGCTGCAGATTTCGTCATTGGAAGGGAAGAGATTTTTTTTATTGATTCTTAAAAAATTGGGGGGGGGGGTTGGGGGTAATGATGGTGAATAAAATATGGCTGGTGTGCTTTGTTTTAGTTTCCGTGCTTCTTTGCTGTTCTTTAGCTTCCTTGCTTGCTGTTGTAATGAAGTTATATATGATCTCTTGCAGTCACACATGAATGGTACAGAGCAAAAAACTTTTTTACTCCAAGACTTTTTTACTCTAAGGGTCTGTTTAGATAACGAAATTAGAATTGAAACATGAAATTTTAATTTCAATTCTAATTCTTTTAAAATTAGAATTAGTTTAGAATCTTAAATTTTATATTTGGCGTTGTCAAATAATTAAGATAAGAATTTTTTATACAATAATATTTTTATAATATAATAGTTATTTTTTTCATAAAAAATTTTCATGAATTTTTTTATAAAAAAATAAATAACTATTATAATAATTTTTATATAAATATAAAAATAATTTTTATATAAATATAGAATCTCAATAAATATGATTGTTCATAAATAAATGTAGAGAGAGAGTTTAATTTTTAAACTATAGAATTGGTAATTCTTAAAGTATAAGCTAAGAATTGAGAAAGGCTTAACTTAATTATTTTTCAATTCCATGGAATTGGTTTATGGAATTACAATTTTAATTCTAAATGGTATTTTAAATATAAAAATTAGAATTAAGAGGTTTAATTCTAATTTTAAATTCTAATTTCATACTCAATTTTAGGAACCAAACGGACACTAAGAGTATTTAACAATTTCTAGACATACATAAGCATAAAAATGTGTTATGATATGAAGATTTGAATCACTGCTCTTGAAATTAGGGGTGTTCATTGAAAGGGAATTAGGGGTGTTCATTGAAAGGGTTGGGACGGGTTTATTATGACCCAAACTTGATTCGATATTTTGATCGGATTAATTCTTTGGACCATGACTCGGCTTGATTATGGTCTGACAAATGATCTGGTCAAGATCGGGTTGACCCAATAATGAAATGAATTGTAAAAATATAAATATTTGTGTAATTAAGTCATAAGATTTTAAAAATAAGAAATTAAAAGTATGTGATGTTTTACAATATATACTTTAAAATAGTTCATAATCAATACAAATATTATAGTGTTATAAAAAAGTATTAATTTAAGTTAGAAAGTTTTATTATTTATCACTAATTGTCAAAAAAATATATAAATTTTAAAATATTATGTAACACTAAGTCGGGTTGAGACAATCTTAAGTATGACCCAAACCCGACTTGAAAATACATTAAGTCCAATTCCTAGAATCCGAATCTTTCAAAATTAACTTAGAGTTACGATGAGTCATTAGGATGGGTCAGATTTTGAACACACTACCTGAAATGAAAGGGATAATTGACCATTCTCAAGTTTCAACCATGAAATACTAGGGAATACATAATTATACATGATCAAGCAAAAACAGATGACAAGTCTCCTAATGTAATATGCACACCAAATGGTAGATTCTCACCAAGCCAAATATGGAAAAAAAAAAAAACCCAAAAGGAGGGAGGAAAAAAGAATAGGATCCTGCCTTACAACAAACGCTTCATGTCATTGATTTGTAAAGCCATGAACCATCCAATTGTCTGCCTCAGCGTTATCCAAAGATGCTACTGATGATAGCATAGACTATTTGGGTAGATTGTTCTTTGACAGCCCTGAAGTGCTGTTTTCCTTTCCTTTCCCAGTCTCCTTCCCGTTTGAAAGGGCAGGTTTAGCCAAGGCCACTTTGCTTTCATTGTGGTTTATCTTATCTAATTTGGTTTTTTGCTGCTGGCCATTGAGTTTCTTTGTTTTGGGGATCTGAACACGAACCCGGACTTCCCAAGGACGTGCTGCAACCCAACGCTCCACCCAGCTCCAACCCCAGCTTTCTTTGCCAAGACTATAAGAAGCCTGACCAAAATATTGACTACAGTTTGGCCTCCACTGCAAAATCATATTCACAGAAGTGGTCAAATTTTTATTTTGATAAAGGAAGATGAACAAAAACTTTAAATGAAATCCTTAAAAAGGAATTGGATTTAAATGACCTCTCTAAAGACTTGGTTTTGAATATTTGATCAAACATGATCTGATTCATGTAGCTCACCTCGCTTAGTGAGAAAAGGCTTTTGTTGTTGTTGTAAAGCAAGTAGAGCAAGTTTTGTACCTGATGAGAGAAGGCATATGCCATTGCTCGTTCTCGTTTAACTGCTGCTTCTTCTCGCTGATGTAACCTTGAAAGTATCTCTTCCATTGTTTCAGAACCACTGCACCATTCCACCTGACATACATTTAACAAAAGGCATGTTTTGTTGATATTGAAAGGATTGCCAGAAAATGACTGCTCTAATGGTGATAACACTTGAAATTAAGGTTGAAATCAAGTCATCACAGACATGCAGATGATAGTAACAATACCTCGAGCTCATGAATCTTGGCCTCAAGTTTTAACTGGTTTTCCAATTTCTTTTGCTTAATCCCGGCTTCTGTAATCATACAGAGTCTGCGAGCTTTAATTTGATCTTGTATTCTACTCCATGAATGTATATAGCAAAGTGTAGTTGCTGTTTGCTCTCTGGCCAAATGATCTTGAATTAAAGCTTCGAATTTCACTGCTCCCCTTAGATGGTGTAATGTTCTCCTTGCCTGCATAGGGAAGGGGGCAGGGGGGAGTTCACACATGTCACTATGTCAGTGTGATAAATTGAAGATGATGCGAATAGTTGATTCATTGAAAGTGAATTGCTTTCCAACTGTTGTTAATAAAGAGTAAGAACTGCATAAATAGCAGATAATGTCACTATATCCCTTGGAGATAGCTCCCCTTCCACGGTCAGAGCAGGGTTTGAGCTATATTGCTCAAATTTGATTCTTTACGATAAGAAAATTTAAAAGCCGAAGTAATATCTGTTCCAAACTCATAACCAAAACAAATGAATAGAAAATTGTCTGACATCCAACAGAAATATAAAATATCCAATATCATATCATTGAGTATAAATTTGATTTACTACAAAACTACACAGTCAGTGAACAAGGAAGTGCAAATTAAGATTTTTTACTTTCAGAATAAAATAAAATAAAAAGACATCATATATTTCATTGATAATGTAAAACTTTTTTATATTATTAGTGCATCAAAATTAAATCTCATGTCATTTTGGTAAGATGAGAAAAAGAATAATTAATTGTTGACTGTAGCAGTAGCGCATGGAAAAAATGTGGCAAAAGCTCCTAATCTTGCAAATATATAATCATCATCATGATGAAGATTAAGAATAAGCCAGATTCTAAGATTGAAATGTCTAAACACATGGCATACAGTGAGATAGATTATGAACTTTTGACTTTTGCTTCCAGTTACCTGCTTGCTTTCTGTAACAAATTACTAAAATCCTTATGTTTACTCCATATTAAATGCAACATCAAATGCAGCATTACATTCATAAATACTATGACAATTGTGACAAACACGTAATTGAATAAATGGCGTCCAGCACCACACAGATGTTGTACCATAAATGAACGAAATGCATTTTGAATCCGAGTAGCAGCAATATCGTCAACCATCCTCGAGGGAACAGTCCGGTCCATCATCAACCCTTCATTCGGAATACTACTAGACTCTTCATGAGTGCTTTGATTCCAATTGGAGGATTCATTTGATGTTTCAGTAGTAGATTGTACCTAATCAAGGAGTGCTGGTGAGAGAACATACAGCAACAGTGGATGTGCCAAGTCATGTTAAACTTATGTGGCTTGTAATGAGGTTGCATATCAAATTATCAACTGTTTATTTTTCCTGAACTTTTAACATTTACTTAAAATATTTAGTTGTTAACAAAAGGCAAATGAAATAGCAAAAGTCAAGAGAACAAAAAAAAACAAGTAAATTTCACAAAGATTCAACTCCTCCTTTGTCAACTAACTATTCCTGAAAGAATATACAGACAAGAAGCAGACAAATCCATTCCAAACTCTCATCATATTTGCAAACTTCAAAATGCAAGGACTGAAAAGAGAAAGAAAAGAAATAACCTTTTCTTGTTTGGATATATCTTCCTTCGGTTTCTTCAGTTTGACTATTATCTTAAACCACTTCTTTGGACCCATTCCTATTTCTCAAGAAGGTAAGAACAGGAAACAGCCAACAACAAACCTGCACAGCAATATTCAAACAATTTATAGTAAATCTCATGCATAAATCCATGTTATATAGGAGGAGAATGCATAGAAGACCATAGACTCCCTTAAGTGTTTATCATGTAAACTTGTAAAATGGACAGACCGGTCAAATTTCTTAGAAAGGCAAAAGCAAACAGGACAATTTCTCATTGTTGTAACATTAGGTAATATTCTTTCATATCAAACTAGTGGAACAAATAAGCGAAAAAATCATGAACATTGTTAACATAATTGCTAAATCAAGCTCCATTACCCTTCAATAATCTGAAGTAAATTATCCAAATTCTCTAAAGCTTGAGAATTGTGGCTATCATCATCTATACAACCATACAAAGGGAATTCCTTCACTTGGTGTCCACTTTTGTTAAAAACTCAAAAATTGACTTCTACTTTTATGAACTTTATTTTTGAAATTATTTAGATATATTACACTTAAGTTAGTTTTCATGCAAAATTCAAATGTAAATGAGAAAAAACTATTATACCATCATATAATTCCTGCATAGCAGGTGCCTCTTCTAATATTATAATTGTCAAGCCATGACATATTTTTTTATTTCTTTCAATTTCAAACCCAGAACTTATTGAAATCACGCCTAAAACTAACATAGTACCAGTAACAAACATGAGTCCTATGCTTCCCTTACAATATAACAAATGCTTCTACCCCAAATTAACTATGCACACACATCATTATGCATTTGACTGAAAGCAAGTGGCACAACAAATCATCACAACCATGAATGCCAACGCAGCAGAGCATCAAAATCCAATGAAGATCAAGTTTTCATCTGCAATATCAAGAACCAGAAAGGATGATGCAAAAGAATGGAAATGGTATGGGGCACATACCAGGCACAGAGAAGAAAAAAACTGGCACACAGGAGTTTGCTTGGAGAGGATGATGAATGGTGGGCAATAGCAATATTAAGACGTGGTACATTGCAAGACAACACATAAAAAGAGAGAGAAAAAGAGAGAGTTGCATAATAGTGGAATGACAAGCCAACCACACTGAAGCAGATGTTTGATCTCTTGGAAGTTTAGGAGTCTAGAGGAAGGTGAGGAAAGGTAGTAGTCATATCCAGTTGTGTTTCTGAAAATGAAATACTATAATTAAATCACTGAAACAAAATTGAATAACACATAGTAGAAACATGTTTGGTCCCGGCGAGGCTCGAACTCGCGACCTTCGGCTCATAAGACCAACGCTCTAACCAACTGAGCTACGGGACCAAATTGATGCCGAAAATGCTTAATGATTTATTTTTAAGGGATCAAATTAGGTTAAATCCAAGATTAAATTAGTTAAACCATTAAATCATCTAAAGGCTAGCTAAATTTTAAATTTAAGGAGATATATTGTTGTAATGTTCTTGCAACAAAAAAATATTTTTGTTTGAAGTTTGTTAATAACAAAGAAAGAATCATGATGTTAAATGCACATATACACCCATTTACATAAACAAAATAGATATCACATCATCACCTTTCAAAATTTTTTTTCCTTTCTTTCTCTCTCTATATATCCATAATAAACTGTTGTTTATACTTTTGTATAGAATAAGTATTAATATATATATATATATATATATATATATATATATCAACTTACACTAATGTAAGTATTTTTTCTCTTACATTCATTTTTAACTGTTAGTTTCACTTTCATCTAATGGTTGAAATTATTTTATTAAAGGTAACTATCAGATGAAAGTGAAACTAATGATTGAAAATGAGTGTAAAAAAAAATTTACACTAATATAAGTTGATCCTCCCTCTATATATATATCGTTATCCATAAAGAAAATATAAGCATTTGCTTAGGGATTTTTTAACCTAACTTCTTTCTATCTAAGCATCTTTATTTGAATTTCCTATTTACTCTTATCTGCTTATAGGTTTTCTAACAACTTGTGTACTTTATATCGTTTCTGTCTATCAACCTTTTAATATAACTTGTGGTAGGTCATGGAGAATACTTGGTTTGCCATTTGTGCTTACATAAAATATTTTTACTTTTCTATCCTATCTTATATTTACAACTGAGTGCAAGAGTGTAAATATCTATGCTTGTGTATATATTGCATCAATTATCTAGTTCTAATAAGGTGCAATATATGGTAGGTGCAAAATTCAACCAAACATGGCCCTTGAATGTGGAAATTAAGGTAACATAGAATCTTATCATAGATGGCTTGATGAATACCCATATATATTGTGTATCTAACAAAATCTTAAGCTCCTTACATGAAAGACAAATTGGTGGTGTCATACTCATATATGGTGGCGATCTCCACTTTCTTCACTCCTCATCTTCAGGCCTAAAGGACGGTGGTGGGTGTCTATTTATTGATGACAAAATCGCTTCTACAATCTTACACCGGTTTTAAGTAACAGATAGCCACATATCTTTGATGCTATGATATTTATATTTTTCCTTTTAATTATTTTGGCCCTCCTCTAGAAATTGATGTGCAGTTTGTTGTGCCTGAATCTGAGCATAAGTGGGTCCGCAAGAGAAAGGTCGAGATAGCTTTCCTCATCGGCATGACATAGAGATATAAGCAGATTTTGAAGCTACCATATTATGTATATATACAATTATATTGACCTCTCACCTCTCAACATGTTTTCTGCATAACTTTCGCTTTCTTCCCTATCTGCATGGGATCTAGAGTTTTCTAAAATTAAGAAATTAAGACAGCTGATTGGTTCCCATTTATCTAAAGTAAAGTATAGCAGGGGCACCCATTTGAATGACCCGAGTAACCAATTTTCTTTTCTTTGTCCTCATAATTTATATGGGATTCAATTCATTGCTATTAGTTACTTTAAGAGGCGCAGCATATAGCTTTTTTTTTTTAATAATCTAAAGTTTAAGGAGAGGAGGGACTCTTCCAATTTCAAAGTTAAGATAAATTACTAATCTTAACAACAATTTATAATAAGATTATAGATTACCTATCAACAGAGATTTCAGAATTCAAGCATATAACTTATTTTCATTTATATAAATTAATGAACATTTGATAAAAGTTTTACGGTCAATTATCAAACCAAGAATATTTGGCCATGCCATATTCTTCATAAATTAATGACTCAAACATAGCAAAAGAAAACTTGAAGCCAACAGTTTGATATTGGAATTGCATGTGAAGTGTGAAAGCAAAACAAATGCCTGTGAACCATCGAGAATTGCTTTGTTTTAATTTTAAGTAATACAGTGGTATCCTCGCTTATAGTCATTTTCTTCAAGATTAGCCCGAAAGCATAAATTGATGAGACTCAACTTGCACATGCCTTACGTGTGTTTCACCAAATTAAGAATCCTGTTGATCTCATCCCACCATAAAATCTAAGGTGGCATATAAATGACTCCACCAAATGCTTTTTTTCCCCTGAAAATTTGCTTCTAAAAATGTACATTGAGTGCAAAATTCCAATCTGCTTTAAGAATATATATATAATTGTTAACCTCTACATTTTTTTTTGGATAAAAATATCAAAACTTTTTTTATGAAATAATTTAAACTTAAGGGCATTTTAATAACTTAGGATTACGAAATTTAATGAAGAATGATAATACAAACAGATCTTCATGATGAGAGATAATTTGACTCTTATTATTAAATATTAAAAAGAAAAGGATAAAAACAACAAATTTAATTATTTATAAAATTAAGTATTCAAAAAATATTTATAATATAATTTTTACACACATATTTAAATATAGTTTAATAAATTAAAAACAATTTATAATCTATTCATTTGATATATAATATATAAAAGTAATAAAAGTCAATTATGTCTGACGTTATACATAATTGAACACGATAGACATATATAACGTAATTTATTGAACACTAAATTATAAACAATTTATAATTATTTAATTAATATATAAATATAATAAAAAATAAAATTATATCTAAGGTTATACGTAATTGAACACGTTAGACATAAAACATAATTATTGAGCATGTTAGACATAATTGATTTTTATTATATTTATATATTATTCAAAAAACTATAAATCTATCTTATAATATACATTATCAAGAAATTATCTTACAAATTTTTAATGAATACGTAAATCTTATTATTTATAAAAGAATCAAATTTGTTATTTTTATCTTTATCTTTTTATATTTAATGAAAAAGTCAAATTCTCTCTTATTATTAAAATTTATGTTTATATTCTTTTTTCATTAAATTTCACAATTCTAAGTTACTAAAATACCCTTAAATCTAAATTATTTCATAGAGAAAGGTTTTGGTCTTTTAATTCAAAACAAAATGTTGAGATTGGTAACCTACAAACCCACTAAGTGCTAATTAGTTTGAAATTCTCTTTAATAAATATTGTTAATAAATACAAAATCAACCAGTAAGGCCTAATCTTTAGAATTTAGAAAATAAAAGTAAATTAATTAAAATAAAACAAGAGTTTAACTTTGATGCGTTATCAATGCAAAAAATTTTATATCATTAATTAATCATATATTATTATATGTATGCCTTTTGAGTTAGTTGTGGAGAAAGTCAAATATTTGTTTTGACATAACAATTTATAATTAAATGATAATTACAAAAAATTTACATCGTCAATATATCAATATATATATATATATATATAATATAATATAAAATACAGTCTATACAAGTTCAAACAATGACACGTGTTAGTCATTGGTGAATTCCTTTCTTTCAATTATTACATTATTCTTATTGAATTTTATATATTATATTTAAATTATCTTTAATTTAATTTAAATAATATCTACTAAGATGTTTTAAACCAACTTTCAATTACCGATTTTTATCTCTTTCAATATCACTTATCAAATCAAATCATTCATTTTAATTCTCAACTAACTTTGTTTATTGATTAGGGATGCATGAATATACATGATTTAGATTTGTTACATTCATCTATTTATCACATGATTCAATCAAACTTGAATGCAAAACTTGTACCAATAAATATGAAAAAAATAATTATAATAAATGCAAAACTCTATATAAATATGTATATATTTTTTATAATTTTAAATATATTTTTTTAATTTTATTTTTTAGATTTTATTTTAAAAAATTAATTATATATATATTCTTTATAATTTTAAATATTTTTTCTTTTGATCTATATTTATTTAAATTATATCTGAATTTAAAAAGAAATTGTGCAATGCACGGACTTGCTAGTTAAATCCATAAAACAAAAGGGGAAGAGAAGGAGTGATTAAATACTAAATTTCATACTCCTTTATTTGGGTACTTATAAAATCTTAAATTGAATTTCGCAAATAAAAAAATGAAAATTTTAAAATATTTATAAAAATAAATAAGAACGTTTTGAAGGATTACTAGATAATTTATCATTTTCTCTTTATTTTAAAATATTTTTAAATAAAGGCCATATTTTACTTAAAGTTTTCCACTCTCCTTTTTTTCTCCATTAAAGCATTAAAGCTCTTTGGCCTATATCATCAATGCTCATGTCGTGCATGCACCTGTTTCCTGGGTTAGTCGAATAAATCATTTCATTATAGAAGTGGCTAAGTAAGTGAACATAATCTCATCAAAAAAGAAAGAAAAAATTTGTAACATAAATATGCCTCTTGTCTGTCCATCTGTTCATTTTTGTCCATTTCTTCCACAAAAATTAAACTGAAGGCAATCATATCTGGCAGTGAGTGAACTGAATCCGAAACCCATGCATGTGTTGTGGTGGGTCACCATAAGTGGGGTTTCTCATCAAAATTTTTTTAAAAATAAATAAATAAAAATGGGGTGTTACCATAAGTGGGGCCCAACCAAAAGCCAAGCAAGGTCCACTCCCTGAAATGAAATGAAACAAACAACCTAAGTTGACGCTGTCTACCAAAACTGTCCCTTAGCTCCATTTAGAACTCAAAAAATGATTTAGAGAGAGAAACAGCATCTACAACTACAACTAGGATTGATTGAGAGAGAGAGAGAGAGAAAGTTCATGAGAGTCGATCTAGGAAGAAAATGAGGAGGGTTGAGCGAGAATTTGGGCGATAAATGAGTTAATATATTATCATTCATAGTTACTTTAGATTCGCATGGTTTGAATTTTGAAAAGATATAGGCTTTTATTTTTTTTTTCCAGCTATTTTGTATATCTATTTGCATCTCAGACAAGCAACTGGAATTGAGAAAGATCCGAAATCTTTCAGATGCTTTTTTTTTTCCTTTTCTCTCTCTTCATATTCAATCTTTGCTCAATAGCTGGCTTTTCTTTTGGGTTTGTTCCACAAATTCCTTAACCAGCGAGATTTTTGGGTAATCTCCAAGTTACCCTTTTAGATTTTGCTCTCAGATTATGGTTCCGAATTGTGGGGGGCTTGAGATATCAAACATTTGACTCTCTCTCAATCTTGGGGTATCTGTGTTTTGCTTAAAAATTTGGTCTTGAAAAGGATTTGATTTAGAAAACCACACACCCTGTGAGACTGTAGCATAGCAATGCAAGCAGTGAGCCCAAAGTTGGGTGACACAGTGTTTTTGAATTATCTTTAGATGGAACATGAAACAACAATGGCTCAAGATGATCAAACACAAAACTGTAGCAATAGTGGTAGTGGTGGTGGTAGCATTGGAGGTATAGGTAGATCTTCCAAAAAGCCAAAGCAGAAAAAGGTGCCACAGAGAGGACTTGGTGTGGCACAGCTTGAAAAAATAAGACTAGAAGAACAGCAAAAGAAACATGCAGCTGCAATTTTAACACCTCCATGTTCTGTATCATCTACCAAACCCTCTTATCTATCTCTCCCAATTCAGAATTTTCATCACTCCAACCAACCCTCTTCACCAATCCCTTTACCTTCTGGATCACCAGCTGATTTTATGACCCCTTTGTCACTGCAACACATGGATGCTAAAGTTTTAAGCACTGTTCCATTGGCAAACAGGGGTGGTGGTGGCTTTGAGGCTGGCTGGCCTGCTGTTTCAGTTCTTCCTGGGCATGGGAATGTGCCCAAGTTGTGGAGCTCCCATGAGTTTGATTTTGAGAAGGAGAGCTTTCGGGTGGACCCAGGATTGCCGTTTCTACCAAGTTTGCCTTTTGAGTCCAACCCCATTTGGCCTCTGCCCAATCTGGTGCAAAGAACACCACAATATCATCAACCTTCTTCATCAATGGTAACAAGATATATATTTTTTATGTGTGATCTTTCTCTGTTCAGTTTGTATGATGGGGTTATCATTTGGCAATTGCCATCTTTCATCACATTCTCTTCCCATGGAATAAGAAAGGTTTGGTTTCTGGAACATGTAGGTGAATGTCTCATCAGGAACTTCATCAACACCTGTGCCTCATTTCTCGATAGAGCCCCCTTCAAACCAAAATTACAGTGGCAGTGGTGTGCCTATGAGACCGGTGGAGAAGGTATTTGTAAATTGTGCTCTTAAAGTAGTTCATCTGCATATTTTAGTTTAGTCTATATATCATAATTCAGTTGTTTAATTTAAAGATAGTTTTGTATAATACAAGTACTAATTTCCTCTTCTATATGGCTAAAATTCTCTGCTTATTTTGTTGAATAGTCACATCTTAAATTAATTATGCATTATCTCAACGAATTCAGTAGAATTTTGAACTGATACATTTTGATAGTAGAAGATATTTTCCTTGGAATTTAAGTTTATGAAATTTAATATAGATGTTTGAAGCATAGTGCAGATGTTTGGCATGAAAAGACCATACCCCTTCTCCCTGGATTTTCCACCTGCTCCTGCTTTCAATTATAAAGTGCCTACCTTTGCTGAAATGAGAACAAATGCAACAACTTCGTGTGGGAGTGGAAGTGGATTCAATTTTGATGTTGGAAATTCAACTTTCAGGTTGTTTCAGTTTAATATTTTGACACTTATGTTGTCTTTGCAAATCTTGTTTGCTCACTCCATACTTTTCTGCACCATCTGCAGAGAAGTCCCATCCTGTTCAGCATCAAACTCAGAGCCAAACTCAAAAAAAAGCAATAAAGAGAATGATAATTTCAATGGAGATTTTCTCACGTTGGCTCCTCCCACTCCTGCTTCATGTCCACCTTCAAAGTTCAAGTCTTCTTCAACTCTCCTAGCATTTCGCAACCAGGAGTATCCTGAATTTGAATCTGTATCTTGCCAGGTTTGGACAAACTCATTAGCCTCTTTTTTTTCCTTTTTTTCATTTTGCTAATTTTATTATTCATTCTTAACTTCTATTTCATTTTCTAAAGGGAATTATAGAAGATCATCAAATCCCTCTCCCACTAGGGTACAGCCGATTCAATCAACAAAAGCAACCTTTGTACAGCTTCTTCCCTCCAGCAGCAAAGGAGGCACAAATTGGACCAACAACAGCCAGAATTCAGAATTGTAATGAAGTGGGAGAAAGTGTTGATCTTAATTTGAAGCTATGAACATATCTTCTGCCCAATTCTTGTATTATCAGTTTGTCACTTTTAGGCCAGTTGTTTCTCACTATGAAACTTGCATAGTCATCTTTGATTTAATTTCACAAGTGGGTAGATATTTCTAAATTTGCACATGTAAGGTTGAGTCTGAAAAGGACTAGAGATCTTGGCCATGTGAGAAGTAGGAATGGAGAAGGAAAGGAGAGATGTTGATTTGTTTGTTCGAGTTGCTAATGCCTATGTTGCTTTGATGAGGCCAAATTCTGTTTCCTTTCTTGGTTATTGTAGCTCTGGTCAGTGCCTGGTGGATGAGTCAGGAACTGGAGTGGTAACAAACTTTTGCATGTGGGTTGTGGAGGCATCTGATTGTGCTTTGTCTTCTCTTTGTTTCCGTGGGGTCCCCAAATCTGACCTCCATTAAATGACAGAAGAATAGTAGGGCCCTCACCATCTAATAGCACGAGTGTCAATTATGACTTTTTGTGTTGTATTTTATGACTCTTATCTTTAGAAATGATACATAATAATCTTATAAGAAGATTTTCTAATAAATATGAGAAGTGAATTAAGACAAGAAGATTACAATTTACCCCTTGTGAAACATGTTTTACAAAAAGATTTTAAATAATTTTCCCTAACTCTAAACTATTAATGTTTGTATTTAACTGAAAATTAATGTTTTTAGTAAAATTTAAAGAAGTAATGTTAACCACACACTTATATTCATAGTATTTTATATTTACACAATTTTTACTATCTGATTATATTTGGTTTCATTTCGTTTTCTATACAATTTTACTAGGATTCTACTACATAAGTGTGAGAGGAAATGTCTTATTATAGATGTGTAACAAGCATTTTCTAATCTAACGAGAGTTAGTACACGTGTACGGGAAGATTTCACAATTCATTGTCTCCTCTCCTGTTACTGCTGCACCATGGATACCATGCTGACTGCTGGGTACTGGTATGGCTTAATGGCATATATACTCTGTATTATGGCTGTGTTATCTGAATGAAATATTGGTGTTTTTAGAAACCTTGGCTCAATTACTAAAGGAAGTTAATGAAGATGAGTACCAGGGGATATGGCTACTGTATGAACAGGGCTACTTAATATACGTGTGGATATATATTAAGGGGATCCATTTTGGATGATGCTTAATATCTTGTATAATACTAATCTTAAGGGGCTTTGCTCGTGGTTGATTAGTGGATGCAATCGGGTTTTTGGATGATGCTTTGGTGCTTAGAGATCTCCTAACTACCATTACTCGGAATATACTAGTTACAACAATGATTATTTAAGGGGCTTCAACTTGATGCTTCTGGGCTTCTAAATAGATTAAAGTAATTTTTCAGCTCCTACTTTTTCTTCCTGCTTGTTGAGTATATCAGCTAATGGGGTATGTTTGGGAACTGGAACTTTTGGGGAGAGCCTAAGTAGGGTGCTTAATTGTGTTTTGGGCAATCCAGTTTGCCTTGAGGGAGTGCCTACACCTATCTACACCTATCTACACCTATTCCTACTTGACCAAAAGGGAAAAAAAAATATTCTTATACATGTTTTTTATTGTCTTCTACTCGGATTTCAATATCCTAATCCTTCATGCTGAATTGTGCCAGAAAGTTCAATAGATATGACTTGATGAACTAATCAGTTGTGCGCTTGTGCTTCAGCAATTCTTGGTTCAAGTGTTGTCACCTAGCAGGAGTGGCGATGATTACTGCATTTACACATTGAAATATCATAAGACTGGATGAAAGTATACACCTGTGTGTGATAGTAAAGTGGGAAAGTCTTACATTGGATAAATTAGAAGGAGAAGTCTGGTTTATAAGCTTGGATTGGGCATAAACCAAGACACTAGCTTTTGGATCAACTTGATTCCAAGCTCAAGTGTAAGTCCACACTTCATCCATGCCAACACTCTCTTCAAAACCCAACTCCTCCGAAGCTCAATGTGAAATGTCATGCCATGCCAAAAATGCCAGTAATTGGCTGCCATTTGGAGAACCAATCATGGAAAAGATTTAACTCCAGCTAAGTTGAGGAGTGAGGACATATGGAGGATTCAATTGCAGAAAGGAAAAAGTTTTTTTAAAGTTAATCAATAAAGATATATTCACTATTAATTTTTAATGAGTTAAAATCACTTTAGAGACAAACTCATTAGGACATATGGAGAATCTAATTGCAAAAAGAAAAAAAATTCATTTAAAGTGAATAAATAAAGATGTATTCACAAGTAATTTTTAATGGATTAAGATTAATTTAGAGAAAAAATCACAAAAATCACATATCAGATAAAATAGAAGAACTGTGGTTTATAGGCTTAGATGAGCCAAAACTTAGGAACTAGCTTTTAGGTAAGTTAGTTCCAAGCCCAAATATGACTCCACCCTTCATCCATGCCAACACTCTATTCAAAGCCTAACTCCTTCAAAGCCCAATGCCAAATGTCATGCCATTCCAAAAATCCAACAATGAACACACTCCTATCCTTTTAAGATAAGGTGCACGTTAGCTTTGGTTCATGGAGCTACAATACTAATTGCATATGCTGTTTAAAAATGTTATGTCACAAGGGGGCTGGATTTAGAATTTAACTTTACCTTAAGGATGATGAGTTCTCCAGTTTTAACATCACCAAACTGTGTTATACTAGTAATTGGTTTTAGTTACTTTAATTAGTTTTGCTCCATGTGGCTCTTTTTATTCAAGATCAGTGTTGGGTTATGCATACACTTCAAGTCCCTATTTTTCAGAGATCAAAAACTCTGAAAGAAAGTTTGCAAGTGTACTAACTCTCGTTAGATTTAACTGAAAACCAGTGTAATGTGTCTTTGTATTTTGTATCAATTTCAAGTCATTAAGATTATGCTAGTGATGAAACGTTTAGGTAAGATCATTTAAAAATAAATAAATCAATCCTAACAAATTTCACCCTCAGATTTTCCTAATATTTGACTGTTGCAAAATAAGGATGAATTTAATGGCGTAAATTAGTTGTTCGATCATATCAATAGAAAGATATTTGATGGGATATTTTGGCTGTATGTTGTTGTTACTATTGATATTATTATCTTACACATCGTGTATGCAATGTGTCCAAAGTTATATGCTTGTTAAAAAATGTAGGGATCAATAAATTACAAGGCCTCTCTCATTTTCTCGTACTGTTTTTTTTCTGCTCCTCAAATCCTTATTAATTGTATGCGTTGCTTATAGTTACGTTATGGACTAAAAACCCTTTTGCTTTTTCGGCCTTGTTACGGATTAGAAAATTAGGAATTTAGGCTTTTTTTTGTGTTTCTTTTGACAACTTATTTCAAAAAAAAAATGGTACACAGGACTTGTTTTTTTAATTTTTTTCAGTAAGGCCCCACAGTTTTTAGTGTTGGAAAAAGATACTCTTACACTCCTAAAAATGAGTGTATTGCTGTTTATACTATTTTTTATGGATGTAATTGAGTGAGAGAAAATGATAGAAAAAAATATGTATGATAAATGATATTAGATGATATGTGAAAAAAGATGTATGCACTGTAAGAATATAAGAGTTGTTTAGTGTTTATCTCTTCATTCTATGAAAATTATTTTACATGACATGACATAACTCGCTTAAAATGGAGAGATTCTCAGAATATATTACAATTTCTCCTTGTCTAGGCATGGAGAGAAAGAAGAAAAACAGGCAAGTATAAGGAATGTAAAAGGGCCCATAGTTACAAGAACATTCTATGGGTACTCTACTCAAGGCAGTTGACTCTTTAGATAAGATAAATCATGAAGCACACATCCTCCAATGCATTATACAATATTGCAGTATCAGAAATCCATAATTCATTTTTTTATGAGAACACACAATATTCACTCAGATTCAGCGAACATTAATCCTTATTGGACCGCAAAAGCCTGAAAATTATACGACCTTCCCATAGAAATTACTTCCCCAGAATTTGCTCCGCATAATTTTTATTTTATTCTGAACTGAGTATTTAATTTTGAGCAGAGTTTAAGAGTTATGTGTTCAAATCATTTTAATGGAAATGACAAAAATGGAACTACATGTTTCTGAATGATGAAATTCAATACATACAATCACATACAGAGAAAAAAATGGAATTACATGTTTCTGAATGATGAAGTTCAATACATACAATCACACTGGCTAACTACTAACTTTGCAACATAATTTTTAAATAGTAATTTATTTTGTTTAATTGCTCTCATAATGGGCTGATTGAGTCAAAACTGTACCCACTCAACCATTTTAAATCAATAATCAAGAGGGCACAGGAAAATTCTCAATGGATGTCAATCCCAACATAAGTGGGAGTCCCCAACACCATACAGTATCTCGCAAAGAACTATAATAACCATACACCCCCAAGAGGAGTAAGCCATACAAGGCAATATAGAAAACATTATACTAGTATGGTCTATGACCAACCAAATACATAATCAAGAACATACACCAGTGCCAGAGAGAAGGGGTAGAGTAGGATAGCCACTATAGATGTCCATAGAGGGAAGACGGTCCGGAAACTGGCGAAGACACCCATGACAACGCAAACAACGAGAATAACCAATACTTCGGAAGAGAAGTCCCATGTCAATCCCCTCACATAAACAAGGGCCAAGAAGACTGATAGGCAAAGCACATTATTCATTGTCGCTGCACCATATAACTGCAAAAACAATGGAAATTAATTTTACATGCCTTCTTTGTTACATTTAAGAAAATCAAAGTAACTGACAAGGTTTATACAATATTTCTTTCTATCAGCCTGTCTCATTCACCTCCATGTGTTGCACAACAATGTGATGTTAATGATGAAAAAAACAAAAAGTAGGACCAGAAAAACAGAAAGAAGATAATGTTAATATTAATAAGATTTAATAAGATGATGTCAATGATTAAAAAGATTTTCCTTCCTAAGATATACCAAAATAACAGGACTTGTCAAATATGTCAAAAAGCTTAAATGCTTGGATGGATTCAGTCACCCAAGAAATCCCAAGACCACCTCAAGTTTAGAACTCCAACCACTGACTTGACAAAAACTGCTAGTCTGCCACTTATGCCACCAGAACTACAGCGACAATCATCACTACTACTGTAATCATACAGATTCATACTATCAATTCCCAGACAGATACTAATAATTTGAAATCCCAGAGCAAGCGGCCATTATTAAATTAATTGGGTAAGAAATATACAATGTAGTAATCATGAACAAATAAAGATGATGCCAACAACTAGAACTACCCTTATCATTATCAATCTAGCTGTAACCACATTAGGCATTCAAAAAGCCAATAGGGAGCTTTGACAACCATGGCTTGGGATATTCCAATCTTCCCTTCACCAAAATTTCATCAATATCCATTGGTAAAAAGGAGAATTTGAAGCACCTACGGGAAGGTGCAATTTCAGATGCACTCCCCATGGCACTTTAACACAATATTTTCACTTTTACTTACTATTTTCCTCTCTCCATTACCCCCTAAAAATTATTAAAAAAATATATATCTTTGTTTGGGGGAACATGATAGGGACCAGTCCAGTATTATAGTTATCCAAAAGGACCTAATTGGGTACTAACAGAGTTATTTGAATAACCAGATCATAATAAATTACTTATAATGTTAACTGAATCATCAACCGTAAATATCATCCTGAATAAGTCCTAGTCAGTAAGTCTAATTTGAGTGAAAGACCTGATTCCAAATTCTTTATACTAAATTCATGCATACTGATGCCTAAAGAGACAGTGTGAAACCAAAAAACAAACCTCAGAAAATGTTAATGAGGCAGTTTTCCTCTTATCACGACTAGCAAAAATTATCGCTGACACTGCTTCACTTGAATTGGTAGCAAAAGGCAGAGCAATGAAGGAAATGAAAAATGCAGGAATACTTGTAGCATCAGAAAAGTTATTGACTGCGTCAACCAGAGGATCAGCAAATGCAGCGGCAATAACAGCTCCCAGCAGCAGCAGCAGCACTGCTTTGCCGGAAGTCCATCCAGCATTCTCAACACCCTCCTCAACGACTTCATCACTCTGATCCCCCACAAAGAGAAGATCATGTTCCCTCTTTGTTTCCTGTGCACAAAATCACAGTCAGTCATAAGCTCCTAATTTCCTTCATGAAGTTCAGCATCTTACAACTTACTATGTGAAAATCACTTAAAAACTTCATTGTACGTGCACCAGCATCACCAGATGCAACTCGAGAACCCTTAGCCTTTTGTAGCCATCTACAGGTGCCACCAACAAATTCATTTTTATCAATAAGATTATTACGAGAAGTATCAAAGTCCTCCATTATTTTAATCACAGCATCATCATGATCCAGGTCAATCTCCTCAAACTGAATTCCAACAACCAGTGCTCTCAATTCACCATGAGAAAGTTCACCATCCTTATTTTCATCAATTGTTGCGAACAACCTGTATATTCCATTGGGAAGTCAGAGACAACGAAAAGGATGAACATACGAAAAGAACACAACAAAATGCTTTAAAAGTGACATGTCTGAAGTCAAAGCAGAAAGGAGAGATAACCTTACTTTTCTATAATTTCCACGTCAGGTTCACCATCATCTCTCAGCAGCCTTCCCAATGCATGTTTCTTCAGATGTTTCAAAAGTCCTAAGATAACATGCTTGCGTTTAACATATGCAAGTTTTCTCCTCTGTATCCAGGGCTGGAAAATCTGCACCATTTTTTCTTTTTCTCAATTTCTATAAGAAGCAAAAACATTGGCCAGATGTTCAAAACAGTAGAGAATAAACATTCATCCGAATACAGTTACTGAATGTGCTAACCATAACATCCATGGAAAAATAAATTTATATGTGTACTATCATCTGAGTTAAACACAACGGTGCTGGACTGCTGGTCGATATCAATCAATTCATTTTTAATTTCATTAAATCACAAAATAAAATCAAAGAAACCAAATTATTAAAAAAAAAAAACAGTATACTATCCATTTCTTATTGGTGAAATGTTCATATATAGATACTAAACATTACCAACAAAATAATAGAAGTGTTTGGATGAAGAAAGTGGTACCTATTGTAATGCAGAGGAAAAAGAAGTACAAAACAACAACAACAACAACTAAGCCTTTTCCCACTAGGTGGGGTCGGCTACATATATCAAATGACGCTATTGTGTCCTTATCATAAACCAAGTCTTCAGGAAAAAGAAGTACACAATAAAAAGAAAATTACCTGGTACAGGCAATAAGTAATCAATAAACAGAGAGAGACAATAAGAGCAATCAAAACAGCCAAGTGCCTTCCCGAAGTTGACTTGAGCATTTGTGGTAACTGAACAATCAGAAATGGAAGGACAGATATAACCATAATTCTTGCAGCATAACTTGTCCAAATATCAGTACTAACACCAGAACCTGCAGATGGAGATTTTAGTAGACTAACGATCCAAATACATTCCAGACTGGTTAACAGTACAGCACACATGCACATGTACAGACATCATGATTTCGAAAAAAATAAATAAGAAAATGGTGAATCACAATACAGCTTCAACCAGCACCCTTCTCTCAAAGTCCCAAACTAATTTAATCTAGAATTAAGACAGCAGTAATCAACTAATTAATATTCAGCATAAATACAGTGATACATAATAAAACATGAACCTTTTTTTGAAGAAATTCCATAAGAAAGTTAATTGCTTGGATGACCACAATGAGGAGGAAACACTCTATGCTTAATGCTTTGGGCAAGGATTACTTTACTGCACCAATTCTCAAAATTTTAAAAATTAAACAATGAAGAGCAATATCAAATGACATACCAGTTAAACTAAATCCCCTAGTATCTTGTGAATCTATTGCAATTGAACCCTCAAGGTCACACTTGCCAACAATTACGCAGGTCCCCCATATTATAGTCAGAAGCAGAACTGTTGACCCAGCTAGCAGGCCTATTCCAACAGAGACCTGACTTTGAGCAGTTTCTTTACTACCTGAAAGCCCAGATACTAGAGAAAACAAGAAAGACAGATTAGAAACCCCCAAAATGAAAAAAAAGATAGCAAATAACAGTACTACCTGAGCATAAGTCCTAAGAGATGAGATACACAAAGAAGTTCAAACTATAGAAGTTCCACTATTTTTAACGGTTGAATCGACATAATGAAGTAACTACCCAAACCATCATTCATAATCCAAATTGTGTTTAGCTCTTCAAACTTTCC
This sequence comes from Ormosia semicastrata, assembly GCA_029884595.1. Taxonomy (NCBI): domain Eukaryota; kingdom Viridiplantae; phylum Streptophyta; class Magnoliopsida; order Fabales; family Fabaceae; genus Ormosia; species Ormosia semicastrata. The sequence continues at coordinate 23,423,410 of JAQQTO010000055.1, read as the reverse complement.
CAATGGCGATATTAGAAACCACTTGACATTCTCTTCAAGAAATGCGTCAAGAGGTTATTTTGAAATATCCCTTAGTCATAGATGTTCACTAGGTCCATAGAAGGAACACAACGTAAAATAAAACTTAGACTAAGAAAAATGGAAAACTAAAGCATTTAAGCACAAGTACAATGTATATTTGGACCTCAAGCAACACATCAAGGGAGTAGATTTTCAAGCCTTGGGAACCCTGCGATTCATTTCCTTATCTTCTAATCCTCCACTATAAGTCCATAGTGTATATTTTAAGCCTTCAAATGCGTAACATTCATGAATGTGATGCCATTTTGTTAAACAAAACAAAATCATTATATTTTGCCCATTCTGAATCTAAAAAGAAAAAAGTAAACAGTAAATCTACGGGGGTATTTTGTTTGTTTTCTGTTTTTATTTTCAGTTGAAATGTTTTTATTGTTAATTAAAAAAATGCCACATTGTTCCTATTTTCACCATTTTTTCACAAAACTTTAAAACCAAGAATAGTGGCATTTTTGTAATTTAAAGTGAAAACACATCAACTAAAATTGAAAATGAATATCAGACCATACACCACCTAAAATTTCCAGAATAACCTGTCTCCGACCAAAAAAAAGAAAATGCAAAATCGTGTTGGGGGTGGAAAAAAGAAAGCGGCAGCTAAGACAGAAGCTTTGGGAATGGGTTATGGCATCTTGTGGGGTTCACAGTAGCCGTATGCTCCATGAAAGTGAAGCAACAAAAGCAGTAGACAAGGCAGGCAAAAAAGAGGATGGGGAGAAAATTCAATATAACAAAAAGAATATAAAATGAAAATAACACAGACCAAAGGCCAAAGAATCATAGGAAGGAGGGAAAGTAGCTGGCTGAATCCACACTCCACATCAATCACTTTACTAACAAAGCTGATAATTCAGGAAAACACTAACTGAAAATCAAAATTTTAAGCCACTGCACAAGTGCATATAAAAATTATTTAAGATAATATAAAAAATTAATTTTTTTTAGAAATTTTTAAGAAAGGCAAAAATTATTGTGTCTGGATATAATTACAAAAAAATATTTTTTACTTTTACTCTTCATCTCTCCTAAAATTGATTTTTTTTAAAAAAAAAAATGTTTGGTTGCTATTCATTTCTAAAATTGATTTTTTTTAAAGCAAAAAATTTAAAAGCAAAAAAAATTTTTTTAATTCTGATTTTTTTTCAAAATTTTATCCAAAAAGTTGTGCAAATATGAGAAGTAATTTTTTAAATTAAAAAAATACTTATTTTTAAATTATACACAAACAAACGCACTCTAAATCTCAAACAATTTATTGAAATTTTTTCCCAACATCATAAGATCAAAACTTAGAGTAAATTAGCAAAATAGTACTTTGAGTTATTGTCCACTTAACTGGTACAAAAAATTAAATCTAAGGAATAAACAGCAAGTGGAAGAATAATTTCAAGGATTAAATTGTTAATTTACTCTCAAAACTTATAACACTCAATTATCAAAATATTTTTATAAAAATTAAAGTTTTATTCTTATGCCAGCATATTGGTGAGATCAGGGCAAGTTGAACAAAAAGATCAAAAGAAATCAAATTCCAGTGAAATGTTCTTTTCCGAGTTAACCAAACAGATGAAGGAAAATCCTTGTTACCGAGAATGAGCATGGCATCGGGAAGAGCACCGAGGATTGGAAGAAACAAGCCACCAACGATGCCGGGGCCTAAGATCTCGAGCAAGAGTTCGCTGCCACCGGACAAGTAGGTAGCAGACTTGTACATGAGGAAGCCATAGACGATTATGAGGAACAAGTTTCCGAGCACGGTGGTGGTGCACGGTAAGAAGCCGTAGGTCTGGTCGCACGTGGACTCGGACCGGAACCACGACAACCCAGTTGGGAGTCGGAGCAGGCCATTCCGGGGCTCCGAGGAACCGTTGCGGACCCCATCGGAAACCGGATCGTAGGTATAGAAGCGACCGTGGGCGTGGCCGCAGAGGATCAGGAGGGAAAGGAAGAGGAAGAGGGAATGGTGGGAAGACATGAGGTGTTGGAAAAATTGAGATTTGGTTATGGGTATGGGTATGGGGCTAATGGGTAAGAGACATGTGCGTGTGAGTGATGAGTATAAATGGAGGGTGAGATTTTTTGGAAAAGAAAGGAAGGTTAAATGGGTGTTTGGTGTGGGGACCAAGTGATGGGGTGTGAGAGAGTGAGTGAGCGTCTGAACCGTGTGGTCACTGCAGAGGCAGTTGATGGAGGAAGAAGGTGGAAGATCAAGTGGAACACGCGGTAATCGTATTGTACCGTTTTTTTTTTTTTCCTTCTGTTTTTGGTATCAATGATATTGTTGTACTTTTCCTTCGAGGGATATATATTGAGAAATTTCTTGGATAGTCTCCATCTATCATATTATTTAAATATTTAAATTATTATTTAATATATATAAAAATATTATAAAAAATTAATATAATTTTATAATAATTTTTATTATTTTATATATATTAAATAATAATTTAAATATTTATGATAAACTGTAATTAACTAAGAATTAATCAAGATATATATATTGATTATTAAAGTTGAAATGTTGTGATTATTATCGAAATTTCGTTGTGGAAGTTGACGTGGCAGGTAGATTCAGATTAATTGTTCATTTGTTGTTGAAATTTTAATCGACGGCATTTCTTAGGATATTTATTATTAAGATTGTAAAAACATTTAATACTTATCTCTTTTAATAATTAAAATCATTTAATAAGAAATATTAAATATTTTTTAATCAGAAATCTTAAAGCACTCATTAATAAAATATATATATATATAATAAATAAAATAAATATATTTCTCAAAACGCGCTCTCTTATACCTGAAACGTTTCTCTTATATTAGTACAAATGAGCAATTTGTCAAATATGGTAGTGAGGAATGAGGATTTCTTTTTAAATGCCTTGGTCAAAATTTGGATAAGTGAAGGAAAAAAGGAAATATTGTAAAGTTTCTATATAATATTTCTTCGAATTTAGAAGGTGTTAGCTGAGTCAGATTACAGATTTAAAATACAATAATATAAAGAATCAGCATTTTCGTGTATATTTTAAATGTCTTTTGATGATTATATGAAATGTGAATAATCTTAATTTATGTATCAGATATTTGATACTAAGGTTCCTTCTTTGAGTTTCTACATGAAAATTGGAGGTTAAAATATGTTTTTTATTCTTATATGTAACAATCGTTAAACAAAAATTTTAATTTAGTTGTTATAAGTATAATTATTTTCAATTTGGTTACTGTTAATTAAATTATTGTAAAATATAGAGATTAAATTAAAAATGAGTGTAATGTATAAAGACTAAAAATATATTTTAACTTATATTTTTTGTCTTTACACTTGACATCATTATTAATTTTTAAATGCTTTAAATTTTTTAAGAAACTATTTTAATTGATTTGATACTTTCTAAGTTTAAAATACTCTCAATTTAGGAGAAAAATAAATCTTAGGACAATTTCAATATTCATATTTTATATATATATATAATATATATATATATATATATATATATATATATATATTGAAAAAAACTTTTATGTTTTGTGTATTATTCTTGTCTCATTGCTTAAAATTATTAGGCCAACCACTAAATACCAAATACTCTATTAATGGAAAGGTTCTTATATATTTTAGGAGTATTATAATACTACATTAAAAATATAACGCATGGCACTGCGTATTATATTTATTATCGAATTAATAAAAAAATTATTAAATCAGAATTGAACCTTGTCTCATTGCATAAAATTATTTGGCCAACAACTAAATACCGAACACTCCATCAATGGAGAGGTTCTTATATATTTTAGGAGAATTACAAAACTTCATTAAAAATATGACACTTGGTACTGCATATTATACATATTGTCGAATTAAATATAAAATATTATTAAATGAGAATTGAGCAATTACAAAATTGCTTACGATATTACATCTTTTTAATATTTGATTTGACTTATTTATAAAAATATAAAAATTTGTCCTGATTTAAAAATTTATTTAAAGATTTATATTACATAAAAATTTTAGTATAAATTAAGAAATTTAAATTTTTTAATTTTAAAATAAGTATAACATTTAACAAAATTATTATATTTTATATAAAATAAATATATTATATTAATATATATAACTAGTAAATTATGTAAGTATTATAAATTCATAATTATATATATGAATATTAAATAAATAGACCAATCTTGTAGACTAAATAATATTTTTTTTAAAGCTCAAGTCACAGCATGTATAGTTAAATAGGCCTTACAAAAAACATAAACTAGACATATTTGCTAAATAAGTCAGGTTTATATAAGCTAAAAAAAGATTAGACTGTAGGCCCGTAATGGGCCACTTGGCCTATTTTATAACACACTAAATAAACATGTTAGACTTGTAAATAGTTACAGAGGTAGTCTAATGTTTACTTAACATGTCTGTTGAATTTTGTAACTTTCTGAGCATGCTTAGTCATTTTGCTGTCACACTATGTATGAGAAATAACTATTATTAGCCTCGGAATTAACTTAAACTACTTAGTTAATAGAAATAAATGTGAAGAATTTATTTTTAGGTCACAAATGTGCAAACTATGTTACAGTTAAAATTTGAGGATAATCAGAATTAGTTTGATATTTATAAGCATACTGATTGTGTGTTTTAATGTCGGATTGACTAGTAGTTGATATGGAAAAATAGAGAAATGATGAAATAATAATTTAGATGAATATTAGGATTTATTATAAAGTTGTTAAAAGTTAGGAAACTTGATTTGGAGAAATCTAAGTGTTCTTAACTGATCAGGAGTTATAGTTTGGTCACCTAAGTGACCAAGTCTCTCACGTTTTCTCTCTTTGGTTTCTACCCCTTACTCTCTTGTTTATATGAGATATTTATCTCATTTTCTATTCACTTCTCACGACTAAAGGCGGCAACAGAAGAGAAAAAGAAGGAGAAGGAAGGGAAGGAGAAAGGAAGAAAGGGGAAGACAAGTGAGAATCTTCCATAGCAAAGCCAAGGCTTCATCATCTACAAGGTTTTGAGGTCGAGATTCTTGTCTCTCATCTCCAAACTCCATCTTTCTTCTCTTCATGTTGTTTGATGCATGTTGAATGATAGAAAATTAGGTTTTTGGCATTTTCTATGGTTTGAGATGCTAGATCTGGTTGAGAACTTGGTTGATGTCTCAAACTGAGTTAGAATGTATTGGTTGGTTGTTTGAAACTTGGTTGCACCCTTGGAATCTTATATCCATGAGTTGAGAAAATGGATGTTGTGATTGGTTGATTGAACTATTTGCTTTGAGGTGATGAGTGATAGATTGTATGATAGTTTCTTTCAGCTTGATGACCTATAATGGTGTAGAAGGACTCTTAGAACCTGATTCTAGGTGTTGAATTTGGGTTTAGAAACCAATGGAATAATGGGTGAAGTTCCAGGCGCTGGGTGCTTAGTCGCCCAGTTTTGGTCGCTTAATCGGTGAAGGCTAGAGAGCTCTTACGTATAGAGCGCCTAATCGCCCAAGGCTAGAAAGCTCTGGAGGTCACCTATTAGTCGCTCAAGTTTTGGGCACTTAAGCGCTCAATGATAGATGACACAGGGAAATTTTTCTGCTATATAGTGCTTTATTGCTGAGAAAATAGGTGCCTAATTGCCTAAGCACAGAGACTTCTAGAGTGTTCATCTTGAGAAATTGGAGTTCTCTACCAGTTAGGATATCTCATATACGTCTTTTAAAGTGTGTTGAGGTACTAATGGATGTATTTCATGGAGGAAAATTACAACATTATATGTGTGAGAAGTTGGAAAACTTATAGGCACTCAAGTGAGGGGATTTGCCTTAGGATTAGGTTGGAAAATCTTTAGGTATCCAAAGTGTGGGAAATGCCTTAGGATATAATTAAAAGACTCTAGACACCCAAAATGAGGTAGAGTGTCAAGGGGTAGTGTGTTGGAAAATCTTAGACTTCTATTGTGTGGTGGAATGTCATATGGTAATCTTGAAAACCTTGAGCATTCAAGCGCGATGGAATGCATTAAGATAGTGTTTAGAACCTTATTCAACATGAGGTTGACTTTAAAATCACTTGTGAAGTGATAATGTGTGATTTTAGATATAATAGTATTAGTGTTGAGACACAATTAGTGGTATTTCTTGGAGAGAATAACTACCTAGTTTACGTGAGGGTTTTGAGAAACCTTAGGCATCCTTTGAGATATAGAATGTCATAGGTAAATACATAGAACCTTGAGCAACATGAGGTTTCATTGAGAATCACTTGTGAAGTGATGAAGTAAGGTACTAGGTGTTGTATGCTAAGTTTACTTCGCTAGTTGTATTTGTTATCATGCATAGGTTACTCTTTTGTGTAGAAAGTAGAGCTGGAGATACATGGATGACATTTACTACTTTGTGAGATAAAGTAGAAATATAGGAAGTACTAGAAACGTGATTTTACTCCTTATGCAATTAGTGAGCTTAGTTAGTAGGTTTGCTAGTTTTCCTTTGTCACTTGGTTGGGAAGGACTTAGTGATGAGTGAGAGTATTTGTAAAATACATTGCATGTTTTTTTTTTCAAACTTGTTATTTGCTATTTCCTATGTATTGTAACTTTAGATGGTGTGTACAGCTACATGACCTAAGAATGAGGTATTGGATCTAAATTCTCCTAACATTTATGTTATTATGGTCAGGGTTACCAATATGGGGATGGTAGTAGTACTCTTACGTTTGTGGGGGGAAGGTATTCATGTATTACCAAGTGGTGTATAGGCACTCAGGCCTATCTTGCTTAGCATATACAAGGAAACAGAGGTTCTTGGGAAATAAGTAAGTAGCATGTGTTTTGCTAAAACTAAAACCTACATTTGCATTGCATTACCCATAATATTATGACATTGTGTGAGCATGACCATACATCATATCATAAAACATTGCATTTATTGGTAATTGTATGAGCGATTGTCTTGCTTGTTGCTTGCTTGTTGATGATATTTTATGATTGTATGGGTAGTTATTTGATATCATTGGTTGTCGTATATGTGTGAGTTAGGATTATAGCTTATCTTGTGAATGTTACATAGAGTTGTATGCATATTCTGATAGTGTTGAGCAGTGGCTTATTTATCTACTGCAAGCATAGTCTTATGTTATAGTGTGATTTATTCATTGTGAATGTTTAAACTCTGGTATTAGTTACTTATACTGAAAAATTGTGATTTCTCACCCCGTGTGTTGCCATGTAAATCCAGGTAAAAACAAAGGAATGCAAAAGAAGCAGAAGAACTAATATAGTTTATTTTGTTTCTTTTAAAGAATATGTTGTATATTCTTTTTATGCTGCTTTGAGGCTGTATAAAGTTATGTATTACAATTTGCCTTTGTGAAGCTAATGAAGTATGTATATAACTTTTTGTTGTTCAGACTTTCTATATTTATTTGTGTAAATGAATGACATGAGTGTAGTTTGTTGTTTTAAGTTAGAAGTAGCATAGTTAATACTGTGCGCCTTATATATGGAAGATATATCAGGTTCTCAGTATTAGGATGTTACATTTTAACTTCTACCGACACATAACATGTTATCGTATGAAAAATGAATCACGTTTCTCATCTCAATAAGAGCATGTTTGGGAACGATTAAATTCGTTCCCAATAGCTTTTTTTTTGGAAAAAAAAAGTTGTTCTAACAGTATTATCACTTGTTTGACAAAATTAGTTTTAACTTTTATACGAATTTCAATATATTATAAAAGTTTTTTTCATATTGCTGAAGATTATTAAATACTTATGATTCTCAATTATAAATTATTCTTTACACGTTGAGATGTAAATATCATTTTATCCTCAATCAAATAACTTTTGTAATCATTCTATACTTATTTTAGTAATTTAATGCATAAAAATAATTCTTTTTTATTCCATCCAAACAAAACAGATTAGCTTAAAATTATTTTTCAGCTAACATATTTAAACATAAAATTGATGCTATTATAATTGATTATAACAAAAAAAAAATTATACACAATAATTAATTATTAAAATAATCAAATTTTCACAGCTATCTCAAACACACATTAAATTTAAAGATCTTACAACTACATAAGCATGAAACTAATGTAAGAAAAATTAAGCTAAAGTTTTCAAATACGAGAAAAATCCACAAATTAGTATGTAATCATTAGTGATTCTTAATATTAAATTTGTTATGATTTACTAAAGTTTGTCCGTATAATGTTATACTAGTTGATTTATTTTTCAAAGTTCAGCATGTATATGAATGACAAAAATATTAAAAAGAAAAAGGAAAAAAAAAACCTCTTATCACTTACCTGTTAAATCCTCAAATATCACATTTTATAAGATACTTCTGGATAGCTTAGTAATTTTACTTTATGACTGTACCCATCTTATATTATATGTTTTTTTTTTTTAAAAAACTTATCTGTTGAGGAATCAGCTACGTATGTATATGCTAAAGTTAAAGTCATAAAATTAATGATGATAACGCAGAACCATAGGAAAAAAGGATACTGTACTTATCAGGTTGACGAGGTAGATAGTTTTCCCTTTTTACATTTTTTTTTCTGTTTTATTTTTATTTTTTTATTTTATTTTATTTTTATTTTGCATCTAAGGGTATAACTAAATAACATAGTAGTTTTTAAATTTACAATAGAGGATCAGATGATGAGATTATTGTTTAATGAAATGTTTATTTTATTATAGAGAGTAGTTGTCATGTTGTGTATAAATAATTTTAATAATATGTACGACAGAATAATCAAATTATTTAATCAATAATTATTAACAATGTATATTTTTCCTTTTGAAAATATCGAAGCTAAAATTGTCCCGAATGAAATAATATAATTTTCTTTTAAAAGAAGAGTGAATGAATAAATGAATGAAAAAATGAAAGAATAAATCAAAAGATTGGCAGTTTTCACATATAAGAAGGCTAATTTTGTAGTGTACCCAGCTTACTTATGGAGCATGCGTACATTATTTAAAACATCATTTATGACATGCTATTAGAAGTTGTCCCATTGTTGGAGTGTGTTTGTTTTCTTTGCACTTTATGGTTTGATGTCATGCGTACATTTTTTTGAAATTCACATCATTTATGACATGCTATTTTTTGCTTTTGGGTTAGAGAGTTGTCCCTGATTGTTAATCGGTAGGATCGCTGGTAGAACTGGTGCCAGAAACGAAATTGACCAATCATGACTCAGATCCGTGTCGGACCAGAATCAGTGCCATGCCAGAGAACGTCAACACCAACCACTACTGCGCTAAGCGCTCTGAGCCGCCGTCAACTGCACCCACTAGAATTGGCGATCCACCACACCTAACCACTATGCAGTTAAGGTCCTTGTCGCCTCCACCGTCGCAGCTATGGGTGGTTACAAGTTGATGGGCTCGGTGTTGGTATTGTTCGAGGTTGGGTTCAACAAGGGAAAATATGGTTTGCTGGTACAGGTAGTTGCGGTTGGGTATCACAACGGCGACATCCGCCTGCTGAGTTTCGACATCATTAGGTTCATCTGAGAGGCGGAGCTTTTGTCGGAAGAGCGGCAACCGGAGGAGGAGCCGGTGTAGGTTACGACAAGGGCGAGGACGATCGAGTTCTGGTCGGAGCTGACAGATGCGACGGAAGAAGGTGTTGGTGGGGTGGGATGGGTATTTTTTATATGTTTTTTATTTTTCTCTTATTTTATTGGATCCACAGGTTGCCAATTATTTACAGCAGCCATTGATGTAATTCTGTTCACATGGAAGGAGTATCTATGCTCCCCAATGACCAAAGAGCATGTTAGACAGAACCACATGATAACTCTATGAAATGTATTTATTTGTGTCTTATCTTTGTATTATAAAAAATATCTAGTCCTTGTTTGTTGTACATATATGAAAGTTTTAGGTTTATATTTGTCAAATTCTAATTTAGATATTTTCTTATATATTTTTGAGCAAATTATGTATATTTTGTAAGTAATTAAGTGGATTTGCAATTATGATTGACTTTGTGATTTTTCTATTTTAGGAAAGACTCCAATCAAGATAAAATTTGGAGGATTTGGAAAAAAAGTGGAAGAGAATGTCAAATGTAAAGTTCAGCAGCACACGTCGTGGCACAGGCATGTTAATGTCGCAGCGTGGTGCATCCCCTGCATCAATACAGAGGACCCCAGGCTTGAGCGCTGCGACGCAAAGGAACGTATGTCACGGCGTGGTGACCTAAATTGAATATGTGCCATGGCGTGATATTTGTCACACTGCGGCGTGACTCTGTTTTCTGAGCCTATAAATACCGTTTTATTAGTTTTATTAGAGAGAGACTTTTAGATTTAGAGAAGCTGCGTCTGGTTTTCACGTTTGGGGTTGAGAAGAAGTTAAGGGATCTAAGGTTGGAGGTCATCTTCTTCATGGAGGAGGATTCAAGCATCAAAGATCACATCCATGAGCTTCATTCTCTTTTCCCTCTTCTTCCTTCTCTCCCTTGTATCATAAACATGGTTTTTTATGTATATTTTCCTATTCAATGAGTAGTTCAGCTGTATTAGGGACTACTTTGGATCCTTTTATGAATATTGTTGATTTTGTACTACTTTGAGTTGATATAGATGTTTGGTTTTATTCAATCATATTGTTCTTAATTCTCTTAATTGTCTGATCAACTTTTAAGTAATTTGTTAAAATCTAATGAACCTAGACATAAGAAAATTGATTTGAGATCATAGGTATAGTTGATGCATGTTTGATTTCATTCTCATGAAGGGGATAAATTGATTCGCTAATGGGATAGAAATATACCTCTTAGCTATGCATAACAAGTGTTTGAGAATAGACCTTAATGAGTAGATTTTGTTTTAGCTTTCATGGAAACATAATGAGTTGGGCAATTAAAGCATGATTGATTGACCTAGACATAGGTTTTTAATTAAATTAAATTATCAAGCTAGCTAAACAATTCATTTATGTTGATTTGGAGGGTTGCATATTAGCAATTGAAGTAAATGGTGAAGAAGGATTCCTTAATCTTTATCCATTATGTTTATTTTCAATTTTTTGTTTGTTTTTAGTTTATATGCTTTTCTTTATTTTTATATTCTTGAATAGAATTGGTTGATATTTAACTTTGGAAGTATCCTTATCCTTGTGAGAACGATATTCGACTCTTAACTATATTACAAGTGTGTGGTGACCTAAATTGAACATGCGTCGCGGCGTGATATTTGTGGCGTCGCGATGTGACTTTGTTTTCTGAGCCTATAAATACTGTTTTATTAGTTTTTGTAGAGAGAGACTTTTAAGTTTAGAGAAGCTGCGCTTGATTTTCACGTTTGGGGCTAAGAGGAAGTTAGGGGAGTTAAGGTTGGAGACCATCTTCCTCATGGAAGAGGATTCAAGCCTCAAAGATCACATCCATGAGCTTCCTTCTCTTTTCCTTCTTCTTCCTTCTCTCCCTTGTATCATGAACATGGTTTTTTATGTATATTTTGGTGTTCAATGAGTAGTTCAACTGTATTAAGGATTACTTTATATCATTTTATGCATATTATTAATTTTGTACTACTTTGAGTTGATATAGATGTTTGATTTTGTTCAATCATATTGTTCTTAATGCTCTTAATTGTCTGATCAATTTTTAAGTGATTTGTTGAAATATGATGAACTTAGACATAAGAATTTGGATTGGAGATCATAGATATGGTTGATACATGTTTGATTTCATTCTCATGAAGGGGATAAATTAATTCACTAATGGGATAGAAATATATCTTTTAGTCATGCATAACAGGTGTTTGAGAATAGACATTAATGAGTGGATTTTGTGTTAGCTCTCATGGAAATATAGTGAGTTGGGTAATTGAAGCATAGTTGATTGACTTAGACATAGGCTTTTAACTAAATTAGATTCTCAAACTAACTAAACAATTCATTTATGTTGATTTGGAGGGTTGCATACTAGCAATTGAAGTAAAGGGTGAAGAATGATTCTTTAATCTCTATCCATTATGTTTATTTTCAATTTATTACTTTTTAGTCTTTAGTTTATATATTTTTATTTATTTTTATGTTCTTGAAAAGAATTACTTAAGCTATTGGTTGATATTTAACTTTGAAAGTATCCTTATCCTCGTAGGAACGATATCCGACTCTTGACTATATTACAAGTGCGTGGTGACCTAAATTGAACATGCGTCGTGGCATGATATTTGTGGCGTCGCAGCGTGACTCTGTTTTCTGAGCCTATAAATACTATTTTATTAGTTTTGGTAAAGAGAAACTTTTAGGTTTAGAGAAGCTGCGTCTAGTTTTCACGTTTGGGGCTAAGAGGAAGCTAGGAGAGCTAAGGTTGGAAGTTATTTTCCTCATGGAGGAGGATTCAGACATCAAAGATCATATCCATGAGCGTCTGTGAACACCCAATTTTGACCGGGTTAAAAAAAAAGTAAAAAACAAAAAAAAAAAACAAAAAAAATAAAAAAATATAGAAAACAAAACAAAATAGTCACACTCACTCTTTTTTTTTCTCACCTGCACACACTCAGGTTGCTCACCTGCACACACTCTGCACGCTTCACTGACTTCACGCTTCACCCTCTGCACACACTTTCACTCCCCTCACACGCAACCCCTGCACACACGACTTTTTAAATTTTGGATCTCACGTAATGAAGAAAAGGGGGGCAGCAGCAAGATAGGGGGGACTCTCTTCACCCATTCAACCGGGGGGGAGCAAGCAGCAAGCAGAGGAGCCTGCACCCATCTTCAACTTCATTCTCAACATCATCCCTCCATAACTCCTCTGCCATCACTTCTTCCACCATTCCACCCTTCATCTCCACCATCAACCCAAACAAGCACCTTCAACCTCCAAACCACAACAACCATCAACCCAAACAACATCTTCAACCTCCAAACCACAGCAACCATCAACCCAAACCATGAAACCATCATTTTCCCCCACAAATCACTAACTGTGAATGACTCTAACCATCTTCATCACTATCCCCCACTTCACTACCACCACTAATCACCAACTTCATAATCAAGTTCATCTCCACTCCGTCACACCCAACGTCCACGACCCAACATTCACTTCACCAATACTCACTTCTCCCAACCGTGAACCACCCCTCATCACCTACATACCAAAGAACCACCATCTTCATCACACCCCCAAGCCGATCTCTCTCCACACCAACCGTCGGACCACCAACACCAGATCCTCTCCATACCGACCGTCGGACCTCCAACACCAGAGCCCTCTCCGCACCGACCGTCGGACCACCAACACCAGATCTCTCTCCGCACCGACCGTCGGACCTCCAACACCAGATCCCTCTCCGCACCGACCGTCGGACCTTCAACACCAGACCCCTCTCCGCACCGACCGTCGGACCTCAGAACCGACCATTGGATCTCAGAAACACCCACCGACCGTCGGACCTCAAAACCGACCGTCGGACCTCAGAAACCAGCACCGACCGTTAGACCTCAGAAACCCGCACCGACCGTCGGACCTCAGAAACCAGATCCCCCTCATTCGAGTCACTGGTGTTGTGTGGAATACGATTAAAAATTAATATTAAAAATAGTTGCCAAGTTCCACCAAAAAATACAAAAACCTTGCAACTAGTTGTAGTAAGCAAGGGTCGATCCACAGAGAACCAATTCAATTAACACTATTAATCTAATTCCTAAATTAAATTCTGATAGAAAATAAATAGTAAAATTAAAAGGGGAGTTTTGTTAATTAAAACTAACAAAAGAAATTAAACTTAAATCAAAGTAATAAACATAAATTGAATTATCAAGTTAAAGATATTGGTTAAGAGATGAAATCCACCACTAGATTTATATGATTATGCCAACTTACATACCCTTTATACTAACATGATCAATTATGTTCTTATGTGATTGTGAGAAAATCCCGTGTCTTCCTTAAGTTTCGCTTAATTCAGCAACTGCTCAAATCAAACCATAACCATTAGTTATTTGTAAAGCAACTGCTCTTACACCTACCTAATGATTGCATTAAGAATTAGAAAACCAATCACACTAAGGTCTAATCACACACCGGGATTAAATTACTTAGATCATATGTCTCACTAGTCATACCACCGAACCGCATAAAAAGTTTTACCACTCTCGAAATTTGGCAAGAATATAAAAACCTTTATATTGATTTAAGAATAGAAACATATGAATAAAAACATAATTGTATTGAAATAAAGAGGTATGCAAGATTCACATAATCAAAACTAGAGTTTCATCATCCCTTAACCAATCAAGAAGTTTAGCCACACATGGCAAATTCAAAAACAGAAGAAGAATTAAAAGAAAACATTGTTCAGAACAAAAGAAGAAAAGAAAAACTAAAGATCAAACTAGTTTCCAAGGCTTGAGAGTGATTGATCTTTGATCGCTCGAATCCGAGTCTCCAATCCTCAATCGAATCCTTCTCCTTCTTGGTCTTTGTGTTTCTCTCAGTTTCCTTGACTACTCTCTCTGTCCAGACCTCCTTTAGGGACTCTAAGCAACCCTATTTATAGGTTTGGGAACCTAATTTAGCATTAAAACACGAAATTAAACTTCTGAGTCGATGACACGGGCGTGTCATATTACACGGCCCAACCCGTGTTCAATTCTGATGACAGATTCTCAGCTATTCCAAAGTCAGAGAAGAACACGGCCCACCCCGTGTCACTTGACACGGGCCGTGTTCTCGGTCAAGGCTTGAAATTGACTCTTCCTCGTGAAGTCAGAGAAGTACACGGCCTACCCTGTGTCATTTGACATGGGCCGTGTTCTTCAAAACCTTCCAGTTTTCAAAGTCAGAATAATACACGGCCTACCCCGTGTCATTTGACACGGGCCGTGTTCTTCACATTCTTCAAATCCAGCATTGATTCTTCATGAACATTCTTCTTCCTTTGCTTCTAGGGGTTGATACTGATTCCCTTAAGTCTCTTAACTCTCTTCTCAATAGTTCAATACCAATAGACTCCATCACTCGTAGATCTCCTGAAAATCATAATACGTTTATGAGTGTTTATAACCACATTTAAGCAAAGTTTCACAATAAACATTCAAAGACAACTCTAAATTAGAAACTTAGCTAAATGTCAACAATTAAGCACATTTGAAATCCAATTAGATCAAACAAAGAACATTCAAGAGCTGAAATTATTAGCAGATCAGTCACCTCTTGCACTACCAGAGGTTTGAGCCCTACTTTTTCTCTTATTCGTTTGTTCCTTTGTGTCTCGTGTAGTGGGACTGCTGTTTGTGGGGCTGTAAAAAGTTTGTTGGCTGCTGTTTGTTTTTATCTTGGTCCATTTTTTTACCTTTTATGTATTGTTTGGGTTTGAGATGCTAGTTTTAATAAATGAAAAATGGGATTTTGGAAATCGTAACTGGGCCCTTAGAGGTGAAAAGAAAAAAATCTAAAAAAAGGGAAAAATACAAAAATAATTGGATTTTTATTGTATTCACTTAGCTCATGATATGACAATGTGTTGTTTATGTGATTATTTATTTGTCTCTGTACATGCTTTAAAAATAAAAATAAAAATAAAAAATCTTTTAATCAATGCGATGACCAATGATATTGATTGAATAACGGATATTATCTTCAATGTCGTTTGGATCATAAGGGTTTATTGAGTAGCCTTGTGCTAACTTGAACCTTGTGTAATAATGAATTTGTTTTCAAATAAACTCCTTCATTTTTTAATTAAAAACAATTAACCCAAACTTGTTTTCTAGAGAACTACGTGACTTTGAGTTCCTCATTGCATCAGAGGATACGTAGGAGCAGAATTTCATTTCTGTCAAGCCAAAATTAAATTTTCATAATTTTGTGGTTTCCTTTTTATAAATAGTTACAATGTTTTGCAAAAAGGGGTAAAATAAATATTTCCAAGGATTATTAAGAATTTACACAATTAACTTAAGGTACCGTTTTAGAATAGGTGTGTTAAGGGTGCTGTGGGATTAAGTTTCCGCCCTTCCCTATCTATAACCGACTCCCAAATCCAATCTGGTTCCAAAGATCATTTTCAAAGAAAGGTTTTCCAATTTTTCCTAAGTTAAAATAAAATTAGTGGCGACTCCATTTTCCATTTCCATTTTCTAAAATCTCATGAGTTGTTATTTTTCACCGCAATCACGGTCGCGACAGCGTCCTTCTCTTTTCCCTCTTCTTCCTTCTCTCTCTTGTATCATAAACATGATTTTTTATGTATATTTTCGTGTTCAATGAGTAGTTCAGCTGTATTAGGGATTATTTTGGATCCTTTTATGAATATTATTGATTTTGCACTACTTTGAGTTGATATAGATGATTGATTTTGTTCAATCATATTGTTCTTAATGCTCTTGATTGTCTGATCAACTTTTAAGTGATTTGTTAAAATTTGATGAACTTAGACATGAGAATTTGAATTTGAGATCATATGTATGGTTGATGCATGTTTGATTTCATTATCATGAAGGGGATAAGTTGATTCGCTAATGGAATATAAATATATCTCTTAATCATGCATAGCAAGTGTTTGAGAATAAACTTTAATGAGTGGATTTTGTATTAGCTCTTATAGAAACATAGTGAGTTCGGCAATTGAAGCATAATTGATTAACCTAAACATAAGTTTTTAACTAAATTAGATTATCAAGCTAACTAAACAATTCATTTATATTGATTTGGAGGGTTGCATATTAGCAATTGAAGTAAATGGTGAAGAAGAATTCCCTAATCTCTATCTATTATGTTTATTTTCAATTTATTACTTTTTAGTCTTTAATATATATTTTTCTTTATTTTTATGTTTTTGAATAAAATTACTTAAGTTATTTGTTGATATTTAGTTTTGAAAATATCTTTATTCTCGTGAGAACGATATTTGACTCTTGACTATATTATAAGTGTGACTCGTACATTTGCGATAAACAAAAGAGTGAACACCACATAACATAGATACACAACATGCTTGAGTATGCATGCACATGTCGATGAAAATTACATGAAACGTATTATTTTAAATTCATCGCCCTTTTATGTTGTCTTTTAACATGAAAGCATTAGGGAATTTTTCTATATATTTGTCCAAATAATATCTAAAAGTGATCAAGTAAATGGTGCATTTTAAAAAATGAAATATGAAATTTTAATTATTAATAAAAAAAATTAAGACAATGAATTATGAAGTAGAAGATGAATTAATAAATAAGATTTTTTTTTTTGGAAAAAGTTAATAATGATTATGCTTTGTGGGTCTTGATGACCAATTGATTAAGCATGTATTATATGCCATCATGTATTGTATTCGATGTGAACACATATACTTTTTATCGTTATTCCGATCAATACAGTCATCTATGATTACTTTTAGATGATGAATTAGCATAGTCTTTGTGAAATTAAATTTTTTAAAAGTTTAAGTTATTAAGTGAAAGTATAGAAATAATTTTTATATCTTTAATAATCATGAATTATGAAATATTTACATTTTTAGAAAGAATTTATGTTCATGTCAGACATGTATTAATCATTTTTTTTTAACAATCGGTATTTGCTTATTGTTAGCTCAGTTGGTGGGCATATGGTCAGGGGTGAAGCTAAACAATTTTCTCAAGGAGGGCAAAGAAGAGAAATTCATAGAGTTTGGGGAGGCCCTCAAGCAACAAGAGTCTCTACGCTTGAATATGGTGTTCTTATGTGTTCAGTGACTCCTCCTCTTGCTCTTATGCGTATCTATCTATATGGGTTGACTTTGTTGGACTAACCCACATAACTCTATTAAATGAATGGGATATGCTGAAAAAAAGTTTAAGCAAAATTACATTTTAGTTTAACTTGGTTGGATTTGACTTGGCCATACCTAATTTAGCTTGATCCAACGCGGAGTGATATATTTTGAATAGAATAATTTTATATTATCAAAATAAAATTATCTTAATAATATTTTTAATTATTTAAAGTAAAAAATATTATATTTTTTGAATTCTTACAATATTAGTAACATTAATATTTTAAAGTATTAATATTATCTTAAAATTATCATAAAATTTTTAGTATTTTTATTTTATTTTTCGAAGGGAGCCTCTTCTTTTAAATTATCCTAAGTGATTCTATTTTATATTAATAGAATCACTTGAGTAGTCTGTTCTCAAAATTATCTGAATGTTGTGTAATGTTGATCTATTAAAAATTTGAAGTGTTATGATTATAATTATTTAAATAAATTGATGCAGTCATATAATATTAATTATATTTTTTAATAGGATATATTGATAGAAATAAATTTTTTAGAAGAAAAATATTTTTTATGACTAATACCAAAATTCCTTTTAATTAAAGTAATAATAAAAGATTTTATTTATTTAATCTATTACAATAGTTAATTATTATTATTATTATTATTATTATTATTATTATATACGTTATGATTAGTGTTCTCTCTAGCCCCTCAGCTACTGTTAACTAGTACCCTTAGCAAAATTCAAGAAAAATAATGGGTAAATAATAATATTAATGAATCAATTAGAAGTCTGCGTCATACTAATTATGTTAGTCTGAATAGAATGTATTTGGATACTTTAAATATGTGGTTCTATGTTTAATTTTATGATTTATGATTATAAAAAATATTATTAATTTTCACATAATGTATATTTGGATTACAATTTGTAAACTTAACTTTAAATTAACTTGATTTTGTAAATATGATTCTGATCAAAATGAAATTTATAGTAATATAATTTATGTTTACAAACTTTTATCTCAAACATAATTTTGATAAAATGAATATTATTTAGATGACATTAATTAAAATCACTTTTAAATATGTAATTATTAAAAATGATATGAATTTTATATTACAACATTAATATTATCCTTTTATTTCATTTCAACATGTTGTTTGGATGATAAGAAAGTTTTGGAAAAATAAGATCATGCATATATGCGTAGTTTACACTTTGTTTTTGGTTTTTCTTAATTTTAGAGTTTTTCTTGTTGATTTACACATGATGATTTTTTTTGTACTCTTTGTTCATTTGATTATCTAATTATTGTGTTTCTTAGATAAAGATTAAGGAAAAATTAGTTATTATTTAACATAAAATTTGTGAGTAGAAATGGATTACAAGAGAATTCTAGTCATCTCTTAGGTTGTGTTTGAATAGAGTATTTTAAAATTTAAGAGAATTTAAAATGCTAAGAAATTTAATTGCTTCATTTAAATTCTCTTTATTTGTAAAATTTTTAGTTTGGATGAAATAATTAAATTTCTTAACATTTTAAATTTTTTGTTTGGGCAAAATAATTAGGATTTTTGATCAGGAATGAAGGTGAAGTTTGTTTTAATTTTTTCATCATTGTCTTGGAACTTTTATCAAATATCTGGTATGCAACTCCAGCTTAAACCTCTGCAACAATGGAGTAACCGAGTAAAAAAAATGCAATAAATGAAGAAATCCAAAAATAAAAAAGATCTAAGAGAACAAAACAGAACATTTGAAAAAGGCTAAATGTACCTATGTCAATAAGAACAAGCACAATAGATTGTTCAAAATGTAGATGGAAGAGACAAATCTGAGAACCTCGACGCGATGATGGCAGGGCTGCGGTGGCCGTCAATCGCCAATGTTGTCGTTGGTGACTTACATGAAGCCCAATTATTATTCATCTGCGATAATCATCGAGCGTAAACCATGTGCTCGAAGATGCTTTTGAATGGTGTTCATCGTCGGTGATGGTAGAGAGAGAGAGATCGGGGCAAAGGATGCCCGAGAAAGACAGATACCTGTAATGGATTTTAAAAATTCCACCTCTTTAGATGAGAATTGAAACAATTGAAATACCCTCTTGAAATACTTGAAATTTTTAAAATGATTCTGTAAAACATCCAAACAAGTTATTTTATCACAAATCATTTTAAATCTTCTATAAAAATACATTCTCTCCATAAAATACTCTATCCAAACACACTATTAGAGTTTTGAAATGTTCTGCCCATTTAATATATATTTAGATTAGAATTTGTAAACTTGATTTTGAATGAACTTAATTACGATAATTATAATAATTTTTAATAATTATTAAGTTATATGATATAATTATTTTAATATTATTAAAATAATATTTAATATTTATACACATATAAATAAATTTTTTCTCAATATAAAAATAATAAAATGTTAATTTTTGAACTAAACTTAAGTTTGCATTCAAACTTAATTTTAAAGAAAAATTGCTAAATATATTAAGACAATATAATACAAACGTAATTATGAGATTATAAATGATAATTTAAACACATAATTATATATTTTATTATATTTTAAAAAATTAATCTCTTCTTTATTATATTAAAAATATACTTAAAAAATAATAGAAGTCGGCAACCAAGGATATGTGCCAATCCAATCATGTGTCGGCAATCCAGTGTTCCGAAACGTGTCGCGACCGTGGCCATTTTCAGTTAGAATTCTGAATTATATTCAATGCTCATGTTGCGCCACGCCACGCCACGCCACGCCACATGTGAAGCGGCGATGTGTCAGTGACCTCAGCTTTGACCATTTGTCGTTTTGTAATAAAACCTTAGTAAAAGAGAAAGAAAAAATGCTTGTGCGTACGAGAAATAAGTGCTTCACTTCACATTAATGTAAACTGTGAAAAGAAGCGAAAAAATTAGAGTATAAATATATAAAAAATAAAATAAAATAAAATAAAATAAAATATTTTTAATTGATAAAAATTATATAAAATAAAATATATAAATATAAGTATATATAAATATTATTATATTATTATTTATGATTGTTGTTGTTTTTATTTTCTAGACATCTATGATTGTTGTTTAATGCTAACTTTTACACTAACTTTCATTGGCTCACCTTTGCAAATGGAAACACATTTTTATTTAAACTAATCCCGCTAATTTTAAAAAAGCTAAAAGTGAAAAGGTCCACTCAAATCTTCTCTTTTTAAAAAAAAAAAGAAAATCTGTCGCTATAATCAAATCTTCTCAACTAAGAAAAAAATAGAGTAAAGTGATGAACCCATCTTCTCAACTACGAAAATAATAGTAGTAAAAGAGAGAGAGGTGTAGAGTTTTTATAGTTGGAGGAAGAGAGAGCAGATAGTTTAAAGGGGATTCTAACTTACTCCTAGGAGTAATTCTATGTTATATGAAGTGATTAAATTAATTAGATAAATGGTTAATTTCATTATTTTTTGTAAGTGGTTACATGAGTTGATTAAATAGTTAATTAGTTTGTGATTAACTGTCTGTGTGGTTAAGTAGATTAATCAATTTGACAATTAGTTAAAAATGCATGCACATGTATGTGTGTAGGATAATCCAACCCTAAGCTAAATCTTAACAACTTCATAACCATCTAATTAACTTTCTTATCATTCACTCTACCACATAGTTGATAATTTGATTTGGTAACAACTGTTAGAATTATTTAATAATTCTTGTAGATTACAATTAATTCTGGCTTTTAGTTTTATTGAAAAATAGGCTAATTCATTATCCATATGGGATGTATTTATAACTCACTTATTAATTTAAGTGATCTATTTAGTATGAGCTAGACATCTATAAGTTTGATTAGTGTGAGTTACAATGTAACTATGTAAGCCTTAGTCTATAAGCTCATGATGGGAAGGCATTAGGGTTAGTTTATTTAGGATAGGTCCCCACTGCATTTATAGTGATATATTGAAACTCCACAACTTGTCCTATTGAAAGTTGTGACAGAGAGTGTGAATTGTAAAGGGAGTTCTAGCCTTTCTACAGATTTTTTATACGACATTAGATCAATGTGTCAATTCTTAAACATCAAGAAATCATGTCTTCACAAGTAAACATTTTATTGATGTTCTAATTTCATGTAATCTTCACATATTTTTTGCTTACATTTGATATCAACCCCTAGATTATATGATTTAAGAACCGATAATATTTAATTAGACATGATAATATATTTTGAGTTAGAATTTCTTTCTATTTTGGTGTGCATATTCTTAAATTTTCAATTGTATGAATTCTGAGAAATTAGAACCCGATTCATTAGCGCTTTTGTAAAGCATAATTTTTTAAGTTTATTGACACTTGAATTGTTTTATTTTTTCATGCAATAGAAAGAGAGAAGTTAAAACTCAAAGTTGTGGTTAAGGTTCTAAACCCAAGTTTCGATTTTGTCCTTTTTTGTGTAAATTGATGTGTGATTCTCATGTATTGTTTTTGTGTTCATCATATATATGAAAAACCCTCACTCAATTGCATCAAATCATGGTGTTTTAATGGTGATTTTCTGAAAGGACCCATTCTGTTGACATGGTCTGTATACGAATTCATAACATCTAATAAAACTTTATATAATTTGGGGGTTTTGGCCTCAATCAATTCGAATTGAAATTTTGCATGAGAGGCTAGTGAAAATCGCGTGGGACAACGCAGAAAAAGGCAATGACAAAGAGCTTAACCCGAGCTCTAATGGAGGACCCGTTTTTAGCCCGCGGGTCGACCTGCTCAAGGTTAAGATGAGCTGCCCAGCATATGCCTACTCATGGCCTAGAGAGAGTGAGAGAGAATGTGATATGTATAGATTGAATTTTTCAATTCTATTTATTACATTGTGTTACACTCCTTAAATCTAATTTTTTGGTATATGTTTTGTGTTTTTTCGGTTGCTGTGAATATTTTTCATGAAAATATTAGATTATATTGAATTTTTAATTATTTCTTTAGCTAATATTTATCAAAATAATATACTGAAAAATTATTTATCATGTTTTGAATCTTTTCATCATGCTCATTCTCCCTATTTTCTGTTATAAAATTATACACACTAAGTAGAGCCAGCAAAATGAGTTCAACTCGTTGGGTTAACCTGCCAACCCGTCATTTTTTAGTAGGTTAAGTTTAAGAATTGAACTCATTTTTATTTTTTAACCCGTATAACCTGCCCGCGGGTCGAGGTTGGGTTGACCTGTTGGGTTGTTGTCTTTTTTCATGTTTTATGGTTCATTGGTTATGGACTTTGTGTTAATGGAATTAGAAATGGGCCAAATGGAACTATTTGTGTTTGTGGTATTTTTATGAGTATGATACTAATTTTAACTTTTTTATTTTTTTATAGTCTCTTCAAATTGTAGTTTTTCTATTTTTTTAATTTTTATGGTATTTTTTGTTTTTATACATTTTTTTAACAAAATTTTAGGTGAGTTGTCTCTCATTTTCTCCTTTAGGCGAGTCAACCCGCCAACCTATCATAAAACGAGGTGGGTTGGCTCTTCCAGCCCATTTCTCAAAACGGGTTAACCCATCTTGCCTCATATTTTAGCTAGTTGAAGGTGGGGCGAGGTAGGGCAGGTTGGCCCGTTTTGCCACCTCTAACACTAAGCCTTATTGTATGCTTAAAAATGCTTATTTGTCGAGTTGTATGCTTTTGTTTGAATTGTTTAAGTGCAAAATTTTTGGGAATGTTGTTAAATTAAATTCATGAACAATAAGGGTGTTGTCTATAATTATACCTTATTTTGGACTGTGTCATGATTTTTTGGGCAAGAGAAAATTGATTTCTATGCAAGAATTTTCATGAATTAATATGGGTGATTACCATCAAAATGGGATTACTTGTATTGGTTTGTGGAAGTTATTTGTAATTTGAGAAATGTTTCTGGTTATTATATGCAATTACCTGTCCAAAAGGGGTTCTTATGTGTTGTAATTGAAAGCTGGTATGAGGATGAAGTTATTGGGGAATGTATTGGTCTAGGAGATCTATTTGCCCAAAGGGGATAGATTTCGAACTCAGTGCAATCTCATTGATTCACTAATCGTGAGATTTGTGGATGAAGTTATTGAAGGTCCATTAGTCTAGAGGGTTTGTCTGCCCAGAGGGGATGGATTCTTAAACCTAGTGTATGCTTACTAATTAACTCATCTAAGGTTTTGACCTTGGTTCCACATTCTTCCCAAAGGGGAATATGTGATATTATACTAGCCTCATAATGATAGCTTGGTTTAAGTTTGAGCTATATCTTGCCCTAATTGTTTATTCTAATGCATTATTGTTTTGTCTTAACAGTTATATTTTCTATGAACAATTGTTATGCTTCAATAGAAATTTTGATTGGATCAAACTATAACAAATGGAAGTAAGATTTGGACTTCTCTTTAAGAATTGCTGACCTTGACTTGGCACTACGTAAAGATAAGCCTAATGTTCTTAGTGAGGGAAGTACAACTGAGCAAAGAGAACTCTTAGCTAAGTGGGAGAGATTTAATCATCTTAGTTTAATTGCCATTAAGAGGATTATCTCTGAACATCTACTGAGTGGATTTCCAAAAACCTCAAATGCTAAAGGATTTCTCATTAAGCTGGGAAAGAGATACCAAGCGTCCAATAATATTGAGTCTGGATATCTAATGACAACATTGGGGATGTAAGGAAATTTATTCTGAAGATGATTCACATCCAAACTAAATTGAAAGCCCATGAAATAGACCTGAATGAAAAATTCCTTGTCCCACATGCCTTAAATTGTCTGCTGCTGAATTTACACAAATTAAAACTGCCTATAACACCTTTAGTGAAAAAATAGACCATTAATAACCATATTACTAAGTATATGGTTGAGGAAGAGAAACTCAAGAAAGAAAAGAGTGATCTAGCTCTCTAGACTTTTCGTGGTAAGCCCTATTCTAGCAAGGATAATTAGAAACACAAGAAGGATTCATCTAGTACTCCTAATAAAAATCAAGACTCAAGGAAATCAAGTAGCAGTCAACACCATAATGTAGGAGGTCCTAAGCTAGCTACCTTTAATAAAAGTGTCTGGTGCTTCTAGTGTAAGGGCAAAAGGCATAAGAAGAATGATTGTGGTAGATTCAAGGCTTAGTTAGAAAACAAGTAGAAATATGGAGGTAATCATTTAGTTTTTGTTTAATTTGAGTCTAACTTAGTTGATATCTCTATTGATTCTTAGTGGCTTGATAGTGGTTCTAAACCCATATTGTTGTGTCTTTACAGGGTTAAGAAACTTGAGGAAACCAAGTTTAAGAGAAAGCAACTTGAGGGTAGGTTATGATCTTGAATTCGTGGTGGAATCAATGGGAGATGTTAGCTTAGTTTTAGCAACAAGATATGAACTTGTTTAAAAGTATAATTTCTATTACCTTTTTTTAGGAGGAATTTGATTTCAGTTTATTGTTTGGATAAATTTGGATTTAATTTTACTTTTGGTGATGGAAAAAAAATTTGATGTTGAACTCCTAAATTGTTAGTTATGGTTCTTTGATGGATGGTTTCTATAAATTGTCTTTGACTTCTGATAATGTTTCTTTATCTTTAAATGTTGAGAATGTTGTTGCTAAAAGGCCTAAAATTATGGAAAAACCCTCTTTATTGTGGTACAAACGCTTAGGTCATATTTCTAGAGAATGAGTTGAAGGTTAATTAAAGATAATATTTTACCTTCCTTAGACTTTGATGATTTGTGGACTTGTGTGGTTTGTATTAGAGGAAAACTCACAAAGACCTAAAAGAAAAGTGCAATCAGAAGTTCAACTCTTTTAGAAATCATTCTTACAGATATTAGTGGACCTATTTCTCCTACTATTTGTGGTAGCAGGATTTTTTTTATCACTTTCATTAATGATTTTTCCCTATTTGGTTATCTTTATTTAACTAAATAAAAATCTTATGCACTTGATAAATTCAAGATTTTTAAAACTGAAGTGGAAAAGCAATTAGGAAAGGTCATCAAGATAATGAGATCTGATCGTGCAAGAGAATATTCTGGTAGATATGATGCCACAAGGCTGCATATAGGACCATTTGCAAAATACTTACAATATTGTGGAATTATTCCACAATACACCATGCTTGGTAGTCCTGAACAAAATGGTGTAGCCGAAAGACGTAACTGCACACTAAAAGATATGATGAGTAGGTGTAACTTGCTAGAATTTCTATGGGGTGAAGCCTTAAAAATAGCCATTTACAATCTTAATAGAATTCCTAGTAAATCAGTCCCAAAAAAACCTTTAAAGCTTTAGACAGGTAGAAAACCCAATTTAAACCATTTACGTATTTGGGGTTGCCCGGCAGAAGTTAAGATTTATAATCCCAAACAGAAAAAGGTAGATCCCAAAACTAGTTGTTGCTTTTTCATTGGATATCTGGATCATGCGAAAGGATACATGTTCTATTGTCTTGGCAGGGGTACTAGAATTGTGGAGTCTTTACATGCTAAGTTTTTTGGAACTTGATGTGGCAGACCTGATTGTTTCATCTGATAATATTAGTGTTGATTTGCATGAGCCTGTTTCTTTGCTTTTGCCTATTTTTTATAATAGCATCTCATATGCTACTCTTATTGGAGTTGAGTTTACAATTGAAAAAGTAGTTAATCATTCTTCTATAGATAATGTGATTGATCCTCCTGCTACAGTTGAGGTTTCGCCACCTATGGATCCAGTTGAGCAAATTCATATAAGGAGGTCGATCAGACAGAGGCGATCTGTCATTTCTGATAACTTTATGGTCTATCTGAGTGAGGATGCTTATGATATTAGGAATGTCATTGACCCCAAGAATTATCAGGAAACTGTTTCTTGTCCTTAGTCTAATATGTGGATAGATGCTATGAATGAAGAAATACAATCGATGGCTAACAATAAGGTATAGAAGCTTGTTGAATTACTTGAAAATTATAGGCTAATTGGTTACAAGTGGGTCTTTAAAACAAAGAAAGATTCAAAGGATAAGATTGAAAGATTTAAAGTTAGACTTGTGGCAAAGGGCTTTACTAAAAAAGAGAGCATTGACTTTAATGAGATCTTTTCACCTATGTCAACTAAATATTTCTTTAGAATTGTTATGGCACTTGTAGCTCACTTTGATTTAGAGTTGTACTAGATGGATGTCAAGACAATGTACATGCAACAACTTGAGAGTTTTTAAGCAAATGGTAATAAGCATTTGATTTGTAAATTGAAGAAGTCTATTTATAGTTTGAAACAGGCTTCTAGATAATGGTACTTAAAATTTGATGAGGTAGTGACTTCTATGGGTTTTGAAGAAAATAAGGTTGATCAGTGCATATACTTTAAGGTCAGTGAGAACAAATTCATTTTTCTTGTATTATATGTGGATGACATATTGCTTGCTAGCAATGACCTTGGTTTGCTTCATGAGACCAAGAATATGTTGACAAGGTTCTTGGACATGAAAGATCTTGGTGAAGCATCTTTTGTGTTAGGAATCGGGATTCAAAGAGATAGATCTTGATGTGTGCTTGGGTTATCTCAAATGACTTACATTGATCAAGTCCTTGAGAGATTTAATATACAGAGTTGTAAACCCCAGGATGTTCCAGTTATCAAAGGTAACAAATATAACAAAGATCAGTGTCGAAAAATGAGTTTGAGAGAGCAGAGATAAAGGATAAACTTTTTGACAGTGCATTGGGGAGTTTGATGTATGCTTAGATGTGCACTAGGCTTGACATTGCTTTCATAGTTGGAGTTTTGGGAAGATACCAGTCTAATTTTGGGAATGATTATTGGATTGTTGGCAGGAAAGTAATGAGGTACTTGCAGAAAACTAAGGATTATAGGCTTGTATATAGGAGAGTTGATAACTTGGAGATAATAGGATATATTGATTCAGATCTTGTTGGGTGCCTTGATGATAAGAAGTCGACTTCTGGCTATGTTTTCATGTTAGTTGGGGGTGCAATATCCTAAAAAAAGTAAGAAACAAACTCTAATTGCCTCTTCTACTATGCAAGTGTAATTTATTGCTTATTATGCTATTGTTACTCACATTGTTTGGCTTAGAAATTTGGTGACGAGACTTCATATTGTGGATTCTATTGCTAGGCCATTGAGGATTTATTGTGATAACAATGCTGCAATGTTTTACATTAAAAAAAATAAAACTATTAGTGGTTCTAAGCACTGGAATTGAAGTATTTGATTGGAAAGAATCTCGTGAAAAACAAAGATATAATAGTGGAGCATATTAACACAGATTCCATGATAGATGATCCCTTAACCAAAGGACTTAGGCCTGTGGTATTTAAAAAGCATGTTGTAAACATGAACATTGTGAGTTCTTTTGATGTACTTGGTTAGTGGGAATTTGAGATTTATGTTATTTTCATCTTATCATGTTGAACCTTTATTTTTGACACTTTTTTTTGTTAGTGTTTAGTTGACATGTATTGTTTATTTTGAACAGTTGATAATATATTGTTTTTATTATTATATCTCTTTATATATATATATATATATATATATATGTATCATATATATATTTGTGTGTATCAATTGCAAAATTTTGAAGGTCGGTGTCATTAGGACCACTATGCTTATGGTTGATGCCAAGATGGAGCCGAGGCATGATGGTTCTTGATGAACCGTACAACTTCTCTAGCTTTAAGAAGATTTTGAGAGAAATTTTGAGGACTGACAAAGAAAGTAGCAGTATGGCTATTGGATCACATCAGCATGTTATTTGTGTGCTACATTCCACATCAATGACTAGTAGACGGAGTCGGTGATGTTTGTAACCATAGATTAGTCCAACGTCAATAAAGGATGTATCGATCGCCATGATTTGATATTACTTGATTTTAGTTGGATGTAGTCATATTCAAATATTGCATCTTAGATCGTGTGTTTTCTTAAAATGTGGCTATATTAAAAAATTATGTCATTAGCTTGAGAGTTATTTTCAAACAAATGTTTTTCAAATTAAAGTTACACAAGATAATTATGTCTTGTGGGCTACAATCAATTGTGACTTTTAGTTTTGCTAAAAACAAGCTAATCCATAATTCATATGGAAATGTATTTGTAGCTCACTTATTAATTTAAGTGATTTGTTTAGTATGGGCTTAACATTTCAAGTTTGATTAGTGTGAGTTACAGTGTATGCCTTAGCCCATATGTCCATGATGGGAGAGCACTAAGGTTAGCTTAGTTAAGCTAGGTCCTCTTTACATTCATAATGACACACTGAAACTCTATAGCTTGCCCCATTAAAAATTGTGGCAGGAAATGTGAATTGCAGAGGAAGTTCTAGCCTTTTCACAGATTTTTTGCGGGATCAATATGTAAATTCCTAAGCATTAAGAAATCATGTCTTCAACAAGTAAGCATTTTATCGATGTTCTAATTTCATGATTTTCACATATTTTTTGCTTACACCAACTACTCATATAGTTAACTTACATAATCATTTTTGTCATTGATCGGGGTTTTCCTACTGGCATTTCAGTGGACTAATCCCACAAGTTGATTACTAGCCAGGAGGTTTTTCCCACAAATGCCTACTCCACGGTAACTTGCATAATCCTTTCTTTAAAATATTTAATTTTGATTGATAGTTAATATAAAATGAAATCTTTTTCACATAATCATTTAATTATACATTATCATATCATTAAAAAAAATGTCTGCTAAAAGTGAACTAAAATTAACCTCTTATTTCTTTCAGTAGCCACAACACAACTCCAAAGGGTGTTTAAGTATAATTGAGAACATGGTCGAGTACAAAAACCAGAACCAAGGACATTGGGTATAAGAGGTATGCACAAAAGGATGACCATAGAGGGAAAATGGACTGAAAACTTGCAGTAAGGCCCACTATTGCACAAACAATTGCAACGACCAGCAATTCAGCAGAAAATTGCCAAGTGACTTCTCGCACATAGATCAGAACTGAGATTGCAAAGAAGCCAAGGATGTTATTCATGAACACCCCTCCATAAATCTGCAATGGCCCAAATCTTTTTTGTTAATTCTTGAGAAAACAGTTTATTTTGGTTGAGTTTGTGAAATGAAATTCGTGAAGAAACATGCTAGAAAATCAAAAACATTTTTGCCAAAATTGTTGACAGAATGATTTGACATACTTGTTTACTCTTAGATAGATGAGTGATCCTTATCACTTTATTCTATCCAACAATCATTTTGGCAAAATTCTGGCTATTTTATTTTGGCTATGTAGCATTGACTGACCTCAGAAATGGCAAGAGAAGTAGTTCTTGAATTCTTATGTCTTGCTTCTTTAATTGCTGAAGTTGCTTCTCTAGCATTTGTGGCCAGAGGGACTAAAATAAACGAGATGAAGAATGGATGGACTCCTGCACTGTTTGAGAAATTTTTGACACTTTCTATCAGGGGCTCAGCCAAAATGGACAGCATAGCAATTCCTAGCACCACATACATTATAGCCTTGAACCATGCCCATACTGATTTATCAACTACTGCTTTGCTTTGCTTCTCTTCCACCACCACGTTAGCCTCTTCCCAGGTCTTATGCACAATGAAAGAGTGCGAGTGTAAGTAGACAATGCTCACTTTTTTTTACCCATAAAAGATGAAGCAGAACAATTAAAAGTTGGGAGAATTTTAGAATACCCCTAAGATGTAACCTTACCCTAAGTGATGTGACATAAAATATGATTAACTCAGTCACTTAATGGTTATTGTAAGTATAAACATTATGTAACTGAGTTAACTATACTTTATGTCACATCACTTGAGATATGGGCAACACTTAGGAGCACATTAGTGTTATCCTAAAAGTTGATGGTATTTTTTGGACAAAGGGAATTGTGCATATACTTACTTGATATATATCTTCCTGAGACTCAGAATTTGACAAAGGAGCAGGACTCGAAGTTGAGCTAAGCCATTTCTCAAACCCAGCAACAAATTCCTCCTCATCAATTATATGGTCTCTGTTAAGGTCAAGTTCTTCAATGACTAAAGCAACTGCTTCCTCCACTTCCATTGATGCTTTAACAAACTTGATGTTCATGATTAGTTCTTTCAACTCAGACTGGGAAATGCAGTTATCTCTATTGCGATCAATTTTCTCAAACAACCTGTTGATCACAGTGGCCATGAGAACTAGCAAAAGTATGGAAGAATTTTCATGGATTTATTATGCTCTTAATTAGACAAGTAAACTATATAGTCACTGCAATCATTTCATTCAGGATATTCATGAGGTTAGAATATTTCAATATGATTAATGGCTAGCTATAGTTGATGTCATATTTACAGTTTCAACTAGTAAATGCTTTTGACATGGATTTCACATATAATTAAGGATCATTGTACTTGCACCTAGGTAATAGAGAAACAATTCAACATACTGACCCTCTGATAGCAAGTTCATCAGGTTTGCCATCTGCTGTGAGAAGGCTGCCAACCATATCACTCTGAACATGCCTTAAGATTTCAGTTATAAGTAGTTTCTTCCCTTCACGTTCTTTTCTTTTGTTTTCTATCCATGGTCCAAAAACCTGTCAATGTTTTCAATTGTTTGTCAGAATGAAATTCTTGCCAGGTATGTTCTTAAATTTTCTGTTATCAAATCCATCTATCACTTTCTTCACAATTTCATCAAATATTGTGAATACTTGTTTAGTAGAGGTGAAAATAAAGGGAGGGAGGGCAAGGAGTGAAAATTCTCTTTCTATTCCTCCCGGACTTATTATTACCGAAAAAATTTATAAGGAAAAAAGAGTTGAAAGTAAGATTCAAATATAGAATATATAAAAAAAAATAAAAGACTGAATTTACTCAAAAAGTAGATTGAAATAAAACAA
Source organism: Ormosia semicastrata (assembly GCA_029884595.1). Taxonomy (NCBI): domain Eukaryota; kingdom Viridiplantae; phylum Streptophyta; class Magnoliopsida; order Fabales; family Fabaceae; genus Ormosia; species Ormosia semicastrata. The sequence continues at coordinate 23,391,675 of JAQQTO010000055.1, read as the reverse complement.
GGAAATTATAACACTCCCCCCCCCCCTAAAAAAAAAAAAAATACAAGGAAATTATTATGTATAATGTATGGAATTCAAGACACAGGGTGTATTATGTACCTGATATATTCCCTTCATTGATTTCCTTGAAAAATACTGTTTATCTAAAGCATACTTTGTTTGATCAAGCCATTTTGTGAAGCCACTCACAAATTCGTCCATAGTTATTATTTGGTCATTATTCCGGTCAAAAATTTTTAACACCTCTTCTACTTCTTTCTCCTCATTGATATTTGTTTCATTTACTTTGTTTTTAAGCAGCAGCTCTTTTAGTTCAGAAGCTGATATACCACTGCTCCCATCTTGATCTATTTCCCTATATAGCCTGCAAAATGTAGTGCCTATAATTAGCTAAACAATACCCTTGTGGACAGGTCACAGGCCAAATTAGTATATGTTACTCTTTGAGAGCTGTTTGATGAAATCTCACCTTCTTATGGCACTCAGATTTGGAGTCCCATTCTTGGTGAGGATCCTTTGCAGGGTGTTCTTTTGAACATCATGTAATATTCTTAATATTAAATGATCATGTTTCACATATGCTAGTCTTCTTTTCTGTACCCAAGGTTCAAAAATCTGCAGGTTAAATAGCCAAGTGGAAGACAATCACTAAGCGGAATTGTAAGCATTATTACAAAAGTCTTTAATAGCGAATAGGATGACACACGTTATGATAGTGGACAACATTAGTTATGCTTAGACACGTATAATGAAATTTTGTTAGGCTTGATTGCAGAAATGTGACAAGATAATAGTTACATTTCGAAAAGCAGAGAAGGTTTATAACTTGAAGGTTCATTGATTCTGCAAAACACATGAGCATATATATTTTTTCTATCAGAAATATTGTTTTATATGTCCAGTGCCTTCTCTTTCCATCTAGGTAAAAACTATTATTTTATTTTCCCTTCTGCAATTTATATGAGGATTTCAAGTGACCAATAGCCAATTGTTTCCCCAATACTTTATGTGTATTGCCAGCTTATAAGTTATAACATTTAACTAAACATTGTTTTAATTAAAAATAAAGAAACTAAACATTGTTTAACGGTTAGATAAAGTGATTCCAATAGTTGGCTTTCATAATAATAGAAAATGACAGTTGACAAACCTGGTAAATGAAGTACAATAACAGAAAAATGGTAGTAATGATGATAGCAATTACTAAGGTCACACTTCTTGCCCCAGAAGAGAATTGGAATAAAGTTGGGATTTGCATGATTGTAAGTGGTATGACTGATAAAACCATGATTCTAGCTGTGTAACTGGTCTCCAAATCCGTAGTAATGCCACAACCTAGACATCCGCCAAAAGATGAAGAAAAAGAAATTGATAGAAATGTAGAGAAAACTTGGCCTAGGTAGCAACGAACATTTTGAAACACAAAAAACAAGTATTGAACAATACTTGTTATGTTTGATATGTAGGGAGTCATCAGTAGTTTCTATTAAGAAGAGTGCATGAAAAATTCCATTTTTTAAATGACTAGTGCTATGAGTAAGCATTATTTATTAGTAATTACGATTTTGAAATCTTAAAATAGTTGGACAATGATCTGCGGGTATAAAATAAATGTACAAACAATTTTTAGTAACCACATTATGGCATGATGTCCTTCACAAAAATATAACACAATATGCAGTTTTATTTCAAACATGAATAGAATATAAGATCACTCAAACAAAGTGAGATGGAGCAGACCAGTCAATAACGCTTTGAGACTTTTATGTGCTGAGTTAAAAGCGCCAGAGATTCCAGACCCTGAATCATGCTTAAATTCTTGGCTGCCAGCAATAACACAGCTTCCCCAAACTACTGTCAGAAGCAAGATGGATGATCCAGCCAATAAGCCAACTCCAGTGACAGCATAATCTTGTGCTATCTCCCCATTGCTGAGAAGTCCAGAAACTGATAAAAAAAATTGATAAAAAAAATAATAAAGGAAAAGGTATGTAGACCAAATACACACACACACCCAAGACCAAGACTATTTCAAACAATAAGGGAAGCGGGATTTATGATATGAAAATATACAGAATTCAAATGACTATTACACATAATTTAATCAATTGAAGCCTATTCTTTTTGTATTAAAAAAAAAGCCTATTCTTCAAAAAGTGCTAACCATTTATTTCAATGATATACATTATACACGTCAAATGGGTTTATAATTTTAATTAAGGCTGAATTAATAGTTGATAATAATATTAATTTATGTGGAACAATTCAAAGATGGAGATTAGTTCAATTCATGGTATTATTTTACTAATGTCAAATTGTTAGAGATAGTTCCGTGTGTGTAGGATTTTTAAGTTTAACATGTTGAATCATAAAATATTTAGCTCAGAAGAACGTTCTTCATCCTAGTTATTACTTTGATCACAAGGTAGCAGTAACACCAACTATTGCTCCAATAATATGTACAAACGCTCACGTATTGTATAAAAGTCAGCAACCTTAGCAGATAATTAGAAAGAATAGAAAATATGCAGCCAACAATATTAGTGGTTCACGAGTCACAACTCACATGTCATAAGTGCTGTTCTTATCACGCAAACTGATATACGAGTTGGTCATCGGATGTCATAAAAGTCTAGACATACGTATACACGCAAACTTGACATAAGCTTAAGAATTCTGATATTTGCACGCCTATAATACGATACTTAGATGACACTTTATTCATATTTGTATATGATATATCTATTTTAACTTTACATACGATATACGACAATATTCAACCTTACTCACATAAAGTGTCTCAGGAGGTGTCAAATTAGGATATACAAAAGATATTATTGGAAACTTATATTCATATAAAGAGTTCGGATATCACAAGAAAACATTTTATATAGTATGTCTCATAATTCTTAACAGTGCTGCATTTCATTTGTTACAAAAGGAGGACAACTTCATGCTGTTTTATACCACTTTCCAGATTTGTGAGTTACATGTGATATGAAACAATATATATACAACAATAGCAAAAAAAAAAATAAAAAATGGGGGAACTTAGTAGGTTATAATTCAAATGGACATTAATTATCAAGTGTTGCTATATCTATGTTCATGGGACCTAGCATCTGCAAAATGCATCAGCAGGAACAACATGGGGACCCAAATTAGTTTACATTCTCAGACAGATAATTTAAGGGAAGGAAAAGAGAGAGCATACCAAGAAGAATTAAGGACTCTGGAAGGGCACCAAGGATATGAAAAGCACTAGCACCAAAGATACCAGGGCCAAGAATCTTGAAGATCTGCTCACCTCCATTAGCCAAATATGATTCTCCATGGAACAGCAAATACTCATACACCAAAATAAGAAAGAGATGGCCAAAAATGTTATTTGTACATGGCAAGAAGCCATACATTTGCTTGCAGTGTTCCTCATAGGATTCATCAATTCCTTTGAGAAGTAAATAATTAGAAGTTTTGTTGGGTTGAACATCATGAACTCCATCTGAAACTAATTCAGAAGCGTGGTCTGGCAGATGCCGACCTTGAACCTTAACTGTTACTAATAAAAGAAGAAAGATAAAGTATGGTGTTTTGGAAGTGTTTCTCATTTGTGCTAAAATGAGAAAAGAATGAGGAGCATAGAGAGAGGCCTTAAAGGGATTAATTTCATGATTTTAAGGCTATAAGGATAAGTTAGGTCAACGATTTAACATAAATTTTGGTAATGTGGAGCTGAATTCAACTTCTGAAAATAAAACTATAATTAAATGATGGTGGCACAAATTAGGATGTACAAGTAATTGAAAGTAATGTAATGGGTTACTTGCTTCTTAGTTTATCACCGAAAAATCTGTCATACATAATCCAACACTAATAATACGTCTACGAATGATGAATATTCTTCCATGTCCAAATTTTGGTATTGTATCTATTTATGTCATTTTGTTTTTCTGTGAATTATTTATGTATTTTCTTTACCACAACCGTGTATTTTGAAACTCAAATTTTCATATAGGTGTAGATCAAAACTTAATTTTCAAAGTGGGATAAGTAGAACAATGAAGTATATGAGTCGTAAATAAGAAGAACGACTTATTTACATATCTTTTTTTTTTATTATATTTTGTAAAAGTCATGCACAACTTATCTCTTATTTTTTTTTAAAATTTATGTAAGTCATACTTTACAAGTATGACTTATCTTTTTTTAAAATATTATATAAAGTCGTGATTGACACTTACGACTTGCATTAAGTACTCTTGGTATATGCTTATAAATTTCACCTTCTTCTTTCGGTGTTGCTTCATATTTTAGTATTTTTTAAATTTTTTTTACCATTATTACTTTGTATCAAACTCGACTTATTCTCGTTTAATGCTTTCTACTGCAGGTATTTATTAAGAATGTTAATTATATTTTTTATTGTTACATTTTTTTACGTTGATTGATACAAATTATTTTTTTCTTTTTTTTTTACTTAAATTGATAGATGTCATCATATGACTTTTTTCGTAATTCATTTGTTGCTAATGTTGATTATATTTATGAATATAATAATCCTTATATAACTCTAAGTTCTATTATCGCTAACCCTATGTTATTAGGGTAAATATTCATTCAACAATATTATATGATCCAGACAATGTAACTCTAACTATAAGAAATAACTTCAACTTCTAAGTCTTAATACAAGCCATGAATTCACTTGTTTTTTTTTTAAGGGTAAGTCATGGTTCTCATCCACGACTTATCCAAAATTTAATCAAAATTTTTTTTATAAGGGTAAGTTATGGATGGAATGCACGACTTACCTAAATATAATAAAAAAATTATGTATTTCTAAGTCACGACTTATTATTAAAATATAATACAAAAAATATTTAAGTATAAATCATGTTTTACATATACGACTTATTATATTTTATTGTTCACTTTACATTATTTTGAGAATTAACTTTTGACGTACACCATTATCAGAAAATTGATTTTCAAACTCCATTATTTATGTTAAAAAGTCATTATTTATGTCATTTCAATTTCTGTATATAGGCTGGGTTTTTTTTTCTCAGATAAGACCAACATATCCCTGATCAAAACAAGGTCCTAGGTTGCTCAAGACCTAACACAGGCAGATAACTTGGCTCAACTTTAGGTTAATTAGTGTTTTGTAATTGTATAATATACGAGATAAATTAAAAAATATTAAAATAAATAATAAAAAATATATTTAGTATAAAAAGATATAATATCTCGAATAGTTTAGATGAATTTAATTAAATTATAATTAGTTAAATTTATAGCGAGAGCCATTCAAAATTATGCTTTTTATTTTTATTAATCAACTCTTTTCATATTATGATAATCGAGTTATGTAACTCTTCTAAATAAATATTTTTTGTATATGACCTCCCAATAAATAATTAATTTATATAATTTCAGATAATTTTAATTTTTGATTCTATAATTTTTTTTCTTAGTTTTCTTATAATAAATTATATTTAATTAATTTTATTATATTTTTGTGTAAAATTTTTACTCTTGTGTGATGTATATATTAAAGTTTTCTAAATAATATAGCATAAATATATATGAATAAATATAGTAATATGAAAATATAATTAATTAACTTAAGGTGATAACATATATATAGCAAAGATGATATCATACACCTACGAAAATTTTGGGATTTTAAGATTAATCACCAATGAAAATAATTAATAATGTGGTCAAATAAAGATATGTGAGAATTTTTTTGAATATGAATATGAATTAATATGCAAATGTATATATGTCAAGATAATTAGTACGTGATTATAAATTTCTATATTTGTATGTGTAGACGATAAATTTAATTTAGACTTTGTGATACATGTACACCTTACATTTAAATTGTAATATGAAATACTGCATGATAATTATTGAGATCATATATTTATCATATATTAAATTTTTAAATATATTATTACATGTTAGAGTGACATATATTAAAATATAAAGACATATATCTTTTTTATATTATATTTTTATATTATATATGATTATATGATGATTTGATTGGATTTGAGTCTTGAAAATTGAACTTACTCTATTTTTAAATCAAATTTGGATAGTACTTTGGGTTAGCACGATTCGATTTAATGTTACATAATATTTTAAAAATTAATTAATTTCTAAAATTAAGAATAATTTATAAAATTATTTAATTTAAATTAATACTTTATACATAACATAACAATATTTTTATATTAATATAATTTGATTATAAATATATATTATAAAATATCTCTTAATTTTAATTTTTAATTTTTAAAATTTTATAACTTAAGTATATATAATATGTCTAAATTTATATATTTTATTTAAATATCAAGTTAACAATATCTCAATCTGATCATTAATTAGACCATAACTAAATCTAAAATTTTATCCTAATCAAAATATTAAGTTAGAATTGAGTTAGATTAAACTCGATTTAACTCGATGCATAAACAGTCTTACAAGATCCAATATACCTATTTGAAAAAATGGTGTGAAAATCCCTTTTCACAAAAAGTGTAATAAATTTTGCTGTGCAAACACGTTATCCTATAATTCGAAACTAAAATTAAGATATATTGTATATATTTTTTTAAAAATTAAGCTTTGAAAAATCTCATCATAAGTCAGTTTTTTGTAATATATATTTTTTTGGGTTTGGTCCAGCTAACTTTTCAACATTATTGGTTTTTTTTTTACAACAGTATTGAGGTGTCGGTTTGAACTAACGGTTTTTTTTTCACTAAAAATTTGTTTTTCTGTAATTTCGCCCAAACTAATTTGTCAATACATAAGTAAATAATGTGCGAAGTGGTATAAAAATAAAAAACAAATCAACATGACTGATTTAAAAAAAGCATCATAAGTCATCAATCATTTTGAAGCCTTTTGTTTCTTTGTACACATTATCTTACATTTATCTAATTTTAATTATGTAATTCATATAAAAAAAAACATTCACCAGTTAGTCTTACTTCGTTATATGCATATTTATTTTCTGAAAGAGATGTAAGAGATTTAGTACTACGTAGTAAACATTTTCTTTCCTAAAATTAGCCACAAAAACGGCACAATATGAAAGTTGTTTACACTAACCAAATTTATTTTAAAGTATGTTATTAAATATTAATTATTTATTGATTGAGATCCTCGTAATAAATAAAATATGAAACATTTATTCTATACTTTAAATCTTAAACCTTAAGTAATGTTTATTATTTAAGCTTTATTATGTCTTCTTAAAATATCTTTTTAATAATTTTTTTATTATTTAATAAAAAATATTAAATAAAAAATTAAATATAACTAATATTTTAAGAATATAAAAAATATTTAATATTTATTTTATTTAATAATTAAAAAATTAATTAGAAGAATTAATCATTTTTCTTAGTTAATTGACTAACAACATTATACATTAGTAACCAATAATTAAGTATAACCCAAGTGTAAACTTTTAGATTTAGGAAAATGAACCGGATATTCTGGAGTTTGAAAATCAATTGCAGTTGATACAGGTATAATCTAAAGGTTGATATTCATCAAATCAGCCTTTTTAATATTTTTATTATAAAATAATTATTTTCAACGGTGAAGATCAGTTGAAAAAAAAACCGCAGAGGGAATTCTGATTCATAGAACAACAGAGTTGATAGAAAATATATATTAATATATTAATTACTTGCCTACCTTCCATGAGTAATCATTCCGTTAGTTGGCCCACAGCCATAAAAAGAAGAGGCGTAACCGCAGCATTTGCAGCAGCAGTTAATGGCACAAGAAAACCAACCATGCTCATATAATGGTAATTAAGGCACATAATCAATTAGAAATTACTGTCACAAACAGACGCTAACACACCTACGAGAAATATATCTTGCTTATCTAGATGTGTGAATTAAATTAATTAATATTTAATAATTTTTATAAATTTTTATATTATATAAATGTTTTATATTAAAAATAATAATATATTACTTGTTGGTTAATTTAATTTGTACAATTTGTGCAGATAAAATCTATACAAGTTTTTCTCCAAACCCAACCTAAAAATCTTGGTGGTAATTAATTAATAATTAATAGCTGCCATTGTCAGTCCAGCTGCATCAATCAAATTCATGCTGAAAATCCAATATACAGCAGACCCTTTAGGGCAGAAACGGCTTTGTTCATTCCCAGCTACATATCTTTCCATTGCAACAACTAATTGGCAGTTTCAAATCCGTCTCCAATCACCCAAAACATTGATAGATAGACAGATGCAGAGAGACCATAAGCAAGTTAGGATGTGATAAAGTTGTGGGTTAATATATATATGGGTATGCGTTTCCATCCATGCATCCTTCTTCATATGTGAATGTCCATAACCCTAGAAATTAAACTCAGAAGTAGGGTACTTGTCCATCGCTTTTCTTTCTGTCTCTACCATAGTGCCTTAGAGTCTTTGTAGCCAGAGAGCGTGCTTATAATTTGCATGTGCCTCGAGGCTTCTTGCACGCAAAGAACAAGCCTATGTATATATATATATATATCTGGTGAGGTTTATTTATTTATTGACCAAGGGCATTGCATATCATAATTACAAAAGAGAAACAAGCAACAGGTCACTTACAAATTTGAAATTTCCATGAAAAGAAAAGTACCATTGAATAAGCCTATCATATATTCAATCGAGCTAGGGTCAAATAAGGTTATTATAGTTACATAGAAAAATGTATTTACATACCACATATTCATCATTTTTTTATTATTTATCTCTCTCACTTTTTCTCTCACCTATCAAGGGTCTTCCCTTCTTGTCGTTCCCTGCTTGTACTGCTTTTTAAAGAAATACACCTAAAAGTATTAAAAAAAAAATCTCATTTATGAGATTCTTGGATTACTTACTTTTGTGGAAGTAACACTGCTCGTCAAATAATTAAGTAGAAAATTTTGGTTCAAATTAAAGTGGTGCAAAAAAAGTCAAACGAAACCTACATTGTGAACTTCGGTGTGGTGGGAGATATTTCCATTTGAACTATATATCATGGAAAGGGATTGAGCTTTCCTTCTATCGTAACCCGTGGTAGGGGTCAACCAATATTTCTTGTTGCATGTTAATCACTCCGTGACCCTCTATGCATGGAAAGCAATCACACATATCTCCTTCCATGATGACCAAGTAATTGAATTGATCCTTATTCTAAAGCAAGATATAATGGAAAGTTGGAAACCAAGAACATGCTAATGCTTGTACTGTAAGTGATGGTAAATCATCTATTGATGAAGCAATATTCCATTCTTAATTCCATGCTTGCCACAAAGGGAGAGAATTGAGATAGGCTTCAACAATAGCTTCCTTATAATCATGCTAGCAGAGATACATATAGGTTGTCCTTTTTACATCAATATATATCGTCAGTGTGCATGCATGTTACCATTGCCCTTGCCATCTCAAGCCTAAAACACAGGCTCACGTACAAGTGACACAAACCTTTTTTTTTTTTCATTTACGCCCTTTTTTTGTTGTACTCCTTAAATTAATTATATACTCTGAGCTGACATTTAAAGTAAAATCGGCCTATGTTAAAAAAAAAAAAAAAAAAAAAAGAAAGAAAGAAAGACCTACAAAGATTGAAGAAACTAAATTCAAAGGCTATTAATTGTTCACAGAATTCAAACACATGAAGCACAATCACAGCCGCAGCGAAAGGGTTTTGCTATGAAACTGTTGAGCGTTTCAACGCCGCCGGATATTTGTATTTTTTTAGGTCAATAAATTTTTTCTTTAATTTTAAAGTTTGTAAATTTTCAACCTATGAAACCTCAATGCTCAAGCGTTACATAGCTAAGTCCGCGGAGAATTCTGTTTATGTTTTACACTAAATTATTAAAAGAAAAATATTATTTAGACATTTCTAAAAAATACATCACCTTACATTTAGGATATATGACAGAATCATATTATAAATGAGCAAAAAATGAGATAACCTAATTATAATTAAGTAATAAAATTTCTGTATATAAATGTGTATGAATAGTTATATTTTTATCAAAATTCATGACCTACACTCGCGTTGCCGAACAATATTCAAACGTTTAATTGCCGGATATGACAGGCGTGCCGTGCTGAAATATATAACATCAAAATTTTGTTCAAATTCAAGTGGTACAAAAAAGTCAAAGGAAACCTCCGTAGTGAACTTTGGTGTGGTGGGAGATATTTCCTTTTGATCTATATGTCATGGACAGGGATTGAGCTTTCCATAATTCCTTCTATCGTAACCTGTGTTAGGGGTCAACCTATATTTCTTGTTGCATCTTATTAATTAGCCCGTGACCCTCTATGCATGGAAATCAATCACACATATTTCCTTCCATGAAGACCAAGTAATTGAATTAATTGATCCTTATTCTGAAACAAGATAAAATGGAAAGTTGGAAACCAAGAGCATGCTAATGCTTGTACTGTAAGTGATGGTAACTCACCTATTGTCGAAGCAATATTCCTTTCTTCCATGCTTACCACAAAGGAAGAGAATTGAGATTGGTTTCCACGTTCGCTTCCTTATAATCATGCAAGAAGAGATACGTATAGGCTGTAGGTTGTCCTTTTTACGTTAATATATCGTCAGTGTGCATGCATGTTACCCTTGACCTAGCCATCTCATGCCGAAAAATACAAGAAGCACACGCACAAGTGACACAAACCATTTATTTATTTATTTTTTCATTTTCACCCTTTTTTCGTTGAACTCTCTAAATTAATAATATACTGTGAGCTGACATTTTTAAAGTAAAATCAACCTATATATATATATATATATATATATATATATAAAACTACCTACAGAGGTTGATGAAACTAAATTTTAAGGTCCCAGTAAAAAATATAAAATAAAATTAAGGCTAATAATTGTGCATGGAATTCAAATGCATGAAGGACAATCACAACCGCAGCGAAAGGATTTTGCTATGAAACTATTGAACTCTTCGATTTTGCTATAAAACTGTCTACCGTTAAAACGCTGCTGAATATTTGTATTTTTTTGAGATCAATAACTTTTTTTTTCAAATTTAGTTTTTAAATTTTCAAACTATGAAACCTCAACGCTCAAGCGTTACATAGCACAGCCTGCAAAATCTGTTTATGTTTCTCACTAAATTATCAAAAGAAAAATGTTATTTACTCGAAACACATCATGCAGATAAATGTCTTAAAATGAATGTAGATAAGTAAAAAATAAAATAAGACTAAGAGCATGTTGCGGAGGCATTTTTTCGTTTTCAACATGTTATTTGGTAAAAAAAAAAAATTTATTGTAACAATAATTGTGTATCTTAGATAATTTTAATTTTAATTTTTACACAAAATTTAATATATTTTAATTTATTTTTTTCATAATGTTAAAATTTTAAGTTATGATTTTAAATAATTATTTACACTGAGATATAAATATTATTTTGTTATTAATTAAATAATTTTTTTAATCAATCAAATAATTTTTTTAATCATTTTATATTTATTTTAATAATTTAATACATACAAATAAATTTTTTATACCATTTAAATAAAATAAATTTACTTAAAATTACTTTATAGATAACATTTTCAAACATAAAATTAACTTTAAAAATATCCCATTATAACAAAAAAATTTATACAATAATTAATTATTAAAATAATCAAATTTTTATAACTATTCTATATATACACTAATTATATTCATATGATAAAAATCATACAAATATGTCGAGCATGTTGTGGTGTACTCCCTTAAAATGAACTTCGAGAGTAAATAAAATATATTTAATCTTAAATTATTAATATATTAAAATTACAATATACTTTTAAATTTAATAATAAATCAATACATTTTAACTTATTCACTTTACAAATACATTCATTTTAGAGGAACATCAAAATCTTTCCATCCAGAAGCTCTCATTTCTTGCCATGGTAAACAAAAATACAATAATAATAGCAGATTCGACAACAAAATTTGATGCACAGTAGCTGATGAGTGACGAGCAAAAGCAAACAGGAACCGAAATTTTAGAAAACTGAGAATTTCTTTTTACTCCAGTATTCAAGGTTTGATGTTATCACAGACATGAACACTTAAACCGGAGTTAACTCTTTCTGGACAGAAAAGGGAAACAGATCAATGTCATAAATCTAACACGAATACATACATAACCTGAGTCAAAATACATAAAATGTTTATAGCCTCTGGTAGAAGCTGTACAACACACACACAACAGCTACCACATAGGCAACCAAATTCAGCAAGAGTCGCGCTTCCCAAGGCAGGTTAAATCTGCGGACGGTCATCTCTTCCGCCGCTTGGGCTCCACCTGCAAATTCATGACTTTGTTCATAAAATTTGTAATAGTAAATGATAAGTGAAAGAGCCAATGTGAAATACGATGCAAGCAATGAGACAGCCATCTATGGAGGATCCAAATTATATATACGACGCTCAAATGATACTCCACTCACATTTACATACGATACATCCATTCTATCTTTGCATACGGTATACTCACATTTACATACGATACATCCATTCTATCTTTGCATATGGTATATGATAGTATTCAACTGTGTCCACCTAGGTGTCGTATCCTAGGTGTACAAATTTCATTTTCCTATTCACGATATAAGATTTTCCAGTTCCTTGTCATAATCATCACTTACAAAGCACAATTCTAAAGTGTCCACAAAGGCCCCCACTAACAAGTAATGTCACTGACTAAACAGACAACAGCATTGAGACAAACTCCTTCCAAAAGATCTCTTCACTATTCGCTAATATGCGGATGACACCTACAATATGACCCCTTGAAGAATACATCAACTAGAATGACAATCCAGATCAAATCACGTTCTAACACTAACCAAATTGGACATCTCCAGAAATTTTCAAAAGCCTCTACTGTTTAAAAAAAAAGAAGAGAAAAACCCAAATGCAAAATCACCATTTTTTTTATAAAAAAAGAAATTTTATTAGAAGAGAAAAAAAGGGATAAAATTATTTTAAAGTGAGTTTGTCTCCAAAGTAAACAAGTAAAGATATATTCACCGTTGATATGATAAAGTGCATAGAAATCTGAACCCACTAAATAATTTAAGGGTGAATCCACCCCTATTTGCTTATTTTATAGATAAACTCACTTTAAAAGAAATTTTTTCCCAAAAAAAAGAGTACAAAGAAAGAGGATAAGGCATCCTAAAAAATGAACCCAAAAAAGAAAAAAACTAGAACTAAGAAACTTAGCCATGCAACAAAGCATGCCAATCTCTCTGCAAGTCTAACAAAGATACACCAGTAAAGAGACCCTCAAAAAACACCATTGGTAAGTAGAGGTTATTTCCTTAAGGAACAAAAGGCTTTACTATAAGCTCTTGCATGATTCAATTATTTCCCCAAAATGAACGGTCCTAGACGCAGAAGATGCACCAAAGGAAGAAGGAAGGATTGAAATTTGTAGATCAAGTTTATGACTTTTACCAGAAAATGCAGACATCTATTACAGCAAGTACAACTATATTTTTTTTTATACACAGACACACAGAAAGAGATACAGACAGATAATAAACTTTTATATGTACACTCCTCATTTTATTTTATAAAAACCTCGAAACACAGCTTGAAATAATTGAATCCAAATTTGAAATTAGATATATATCTTTGTAAAGCCATTCAAATCAAGAACCACTCTTAATGGTACTAGAAAAGATCAATCGGTTATTAACTGATTAATCATGAGTCATGACTTCAAATATCTCATGTTTACTTCTTTCATATGTTCTTCGAGAGGCTAGTTGAACCATACAAACAGGTTATCAATAATCAATAATCAGCAACAAACCCAAATGAATATAAAGATCTGAGGCTAAAAAAATAAAAAGAATATATGAAGATCAGCAGGCTAATCATCAATCTTAACCTTAAATTCAGCGTACTATAAAACAAGTATGGTGCATGGGACAAAAAAAACCTACATCTATATCCCCTCCTCCCCACCACAAAAACATATCAAAAGCAGAATGGCCCACCAGTATAATTAATTAAGTTAAGAAAATAGTGACCAGGTCACAATTCAGTCAAAATCATATTTCAAGAGGCACGTGGGAACAAAATTTAGTATTAAACCATATATATAAATTTATCAAAAAATGCAAAAAAGTAATGTTTCTTTGTAGGATACATTAGAGGCAACTGATATCCAAATTAGAAGAAGGGAAAGGATCGACCATAAGGGAATTGCTGTACCAGAGTTTTATAGAGTTCTCACTTTAGGAATGGGCATATAAGAAATTTAGATAATGGAAAACAACAGAATAAAAATACACAGATTAACTTAGTGATAGAACCACTTGAACAAAGTTAACAAGTATATTAAACACAAGAAATATCAAGGTAAAAAGTCCATAAGACTAATAACCTAGGAACAATAATATCTAATGCATGTGCTGCGAAAATAAAATTAATAGGAACAAAAGTAAAAGTACATCTAAATTTATTCGGGACTGGATGCAGGCAGTCTCACCTTCCCATCAGATCCTGGTGATACAGGAAATGTAGCCTGGGGTTTCTTCAAGTCGTCGTCAGATGAACATTCAGAACATACAAAATGGTCCAATTTCTTTGCTTCTTCAATAGTCATGCCCACACAAGCAGGATGGTACCTACAAGAAACCTACAAAGATTGAAATGCGTTTCTTTCATAAAATCTATAGGGACATAAACAGTTACAAAACAATGCTAGCATGACTTCTCGGATACTCCTTAAATTTAACAATCTTTTGCTATGAATGAAAGTGTGATGCCAAATAAGGTCAGAGTTGATGAAACTTCAAAAGGAATAAGCCCCTGCATCATTCAATTTATATAGGTTGACATATATATTGAAGAAAAGAAACAACAGAACCCAGAGTCAAGATTTTTGAGGCTTAACAAAAGGCTGATATAGACACATCAGGAGTTTCAACCCAATACAAAATTCATCTGCCATTGAATTTTTAATTTTTTTAGCATGAGTAGCTCATCTGTAAATGGAAAATCATTTATATTTTCTCTATTTCCTGCATTGTTTTTTATTAACTAAACAAGCAGAAGGCTTAGTCAAGAGTAACGCGCAAAATGCGTGTGTAGGCCAAGACAGAGTTTTAATAACAAAAACTTAATGAGCGTATTAAAACTATTGGACCTAGGAAAACATCTTTCTAAGGCTTCTTGAAGTCTTTTTGTTGTCTTAATCATTCTTCTTTTTTGTTTAGGGTCAACATCCTATAGGCTGTCTCTGCAGGAGCCGGAATATCCACAATTCCTTCATCCAAGCAAATAACACATCTAATGCTCAAATCAGACACCTGAATAACTAAAAATCACACGAGACATAACAATAGTAAACAAAGTAAAGCAGAATACACTGATTTTACCAATCCTTGCACCCCTCACACTGCACCATGAGGTCATCCGGGTTATAAGGCATCTCACATTTGCAATACCTTCAAAACACAAAACCAAATCAACACAAAAAACCCACAATTACAAATACTCAAAACACCATTATTCCATTAAAAAAACCAAAAAAAAAAAAAAACTCACACAGCAACACGGTCAGGTGTGAAAGCCCCAGTAGCAGCCTTGTACTCAAACCTACAATAATAATCCTCAGAACCTACATTCTCAAGCTTAGTATAGTTCTTGAAGGAGTGCACAACACACTTCCCTTCAATGGTGTGAGCACTCTGAACATCATAATGGTCAGACAAAAACAGCTCCTTTGCTCCATGGAACTGCCTGCGTCCCCCAATGGACTCTTCTGGCCTATAATACCACCTCACACGGACCTTCACGTTGCCCCTACTATCCTGCTCGATCTTCTCCACGCGCGCTACGTAGGGTGGCTTGCTGGTATCTGAAGGGCGCATCAACACACAGTCCCCAGCTGCAAAAAAAAAAAAAAACACCTTTCAGAAATCAACACAACACCCACATGGTTTTGAACCATTCCCTTTGGTTTTTTACACAAAAAGAACAATTTTGAAGTGGTTAACGCAACTGGGTAGGTGCGGGGAGAAAAGGATTTCGGCACCTTTCAGCAATCCGCGCAACACCCACATGGTTTCAAACCATTCCCTTTGGTTTTCTCCGCAAAAGAAACGATTTTGAAGTGGTTAACGCAACTGGGTAGGTGCAAGGAGTAAAGGGTTTCGGCGATTACCTCTTACGATCTTGTTGGTGCCTCTGATGGTGTAGGAGTCCAAGTCTCTTTTGCCTGGTCTCGTTTTCGCCATTCAGTGGAGGGTTTCTATGCTCTGTTTTCTGAGAAAGGGTTGTGGTGAAAAATGGGGATTGGAAATGCGAGGGGTTGGAGCTTCGGCAATGACGAGAAGTGGTTGAATTTTTCTGAGCCCTAAAGATTTTTTTTTTGGGGGGTCGGGGAAGAAGAACAGGGGAACCCTAAGGTTTCACTCCTTTGAGAGAAGGGAGTGTGAGGAACGCTTCATTTGCCTGTCAGTTACAGTGATTTTTATGGTATGCCAACACGGTCTTAGTTCATTATTAATTGTTGGTAATAGTCATTAGATTTGGTTTTAAGCATTTTGCTTGTTGATGTGTTACTTCTAACCTATACATGTATATTGCATTTGCCCCCATTGGCATATCACATTCACACCTATTGGCTTTGACTTGACCATTTTCACCTTTTTTTTTAATTTTTTAATCCTTTTTTTGCGGTAATCTAGGTCATTGTTTTGTCCTGTAGCAGCATCTGTTTCCACAGAAAAAACCAAAGATAAAGGCCTTCTCATTTATTCCAAAACAAAAACGGTTGTCTTCCTTGATTAGAGTTAGTGAAACTGTAAAAGAGAAATTAAAGGTAATTTAATTGCCTAGCTCCATAGATATGCCATTTTAATTAAGAAAATAGTACAAATTAATTAGGGCTATTAATTTCATGGTTTTCTTTTCGTTCTTTTTTCATAAATTAGTTCAAAGTCTTGCCCTTTCCTTTATTGGAATCGCCATAATAATGTAGGTATTGCTTGTTACTGCGGGTAAATAGTATAAAAGAAGCCCAATTAGAGCGTTTAGGTGATTGCAAATGTATAAGGAATGATGGGGTGCTGCACCCGCAGGCTTGGAACCTGTTGCCCTTCAGAGTGCAAAGAGAAAAGAAAAGCACCTAAAACTTGATCCAGAGTGATGTATCCTGAGATTTAGCATCTTTGTCTGACCATACTTGGTGCCGAGTGCCCACACGTCTGTTCAATCATTGAAAGCCAAAGACAAATTATATTGGCCAAATGGTCAGATCATGAACAAGGTGCGGGAATGACATGCAGTGCAGGCTAATCAGATCCAATGTTTTTGGAAGAACTGTAAATCCAGATTCAGAGCCAAGATGCTGCTACCATTAGAAACCATGATGATAAACCAATCCCCTTATACTACCATTAACAACCCTCAATACATAGCAAAAATGGCATTAACTTCCCCAGCTTTTGAAATTTTAACTGAAATGACATATAAAACATATTCTTCTTGGATCTCTTAATGTCAGATATAATTCTTAATTCGGAGTAAATGAAGGAGAGCACCAAAAATAGGTACTGCCTCAACGCTTTATTGGGGTGTGCATATGCTAAAGAATTCTGTTCACAGCATCTCAGGGACATCACTCGTGTCATGCAGCAAAATGCTGTAGACATTCAAACCCTGAAAAAACATGTCAAACATATAAGCAAAGGCAACTTCCATAGTAGCTGGTTTACCCAGAGCATCTTGTCCCTCATAAAATTTTAAACAGTCAAAATGTAGTGACTCTTGAAAGCATATGTATGGCTTTTAATGATAACTTTCATCCAAAATTTGATTGAAGCAACAAGGACAAAACTGCAACTTACAATGGAGGGAAGAATATTAATGTCGATCTGGTGTAGCCAACTTCAATTTTTCAATTATGATCACCATCTACAAGCAGAGTTTCTTGGTTTCCTTCATTTGTTTGACATAATTCACAGTATTCTTGGGTTTATGCTTGATTGTGGGGGAACCTCCAAATCCTAAAACAAAAAAAGCTGTATAAACCCAATTCTTCATAAATAAAACCCTTACTTTTAACACATTGCTAGAAAAATGCTAAAAGAAATATTACGAACAGTATAAAAAAATAAATTACGGGATGAAAGTAATCAAAGAACACCGAATGTACAACATAACTACAAGAATATACAATGTGACACATACCTTAACAGATGAGAACATTTATAACACATCTTAGCATTATAAACTATGGAAAATAGTATCAGGACAGAGATAAATGCCCAAAAGAACAGTGCATCATGCAGTAACATCAAATATACTTTTATAGCCAAAAGGGAAAAAACAGTAACATGTTGATCAGAGGATTTTGTTACTGATGGAGAGATACCACAAGTTACATGGTTTACGTATCTTGGATCTATCATACAAAATGACAGAGAGATAGAAGGAAATGTAAATCATAGGATTCAAGTTGGATGGATGAAATGGAGGAGTGCTTCAAGAGTTATTTGTGATAGAAAAGTGCCTCTCAAATTTAAGGGTAAATTTTACCGCATAACTATAAGGCCCGCAATGTTATATGGTACCGAATGTTGGCAGTAAAAAGTTAGTAAGAGCATAAGATCAGTGTCGCTAAGATGAGAATGTTGTGCTAGATATGTGGCCAGATAAGACAAGATAGGATTAGGAATGAATGCATTAGAGAGAAAGTAGGGGTAGCACCTATTGTAGAAAAGATGAGAGAATCTCGCCTTAGGTAGTTTGGACATGTAAAGAGAAGAACTTTAGAAGCCCCTGTAAGAAAAGTAGATCAGGTGGAGGATAGCCCAATAGTTAGAGGTGGAGGGAGATCAAGAAAGACTATAGGTGAAACGATTAAAAAAGATTTAGATTTGAATGACATTTTTTAAGACTTAGTTTATGATAGGGCACAATGGCATCGTTTGATCAATGTATCCGACCCCATCTAGTGGAAAAAGGCTTGATTGTTGTTGTTGTATGGTGATCAGAGGGCTAAGGCTGACTAAGAACATTTATATGAAATATTAAATGACAAGCACTTATTCAGTGGGCTTCACTGAATGGTCTTGAACTTTGATAATAATTGCAACATCAATAACAAGAAGCTCCTAATAGAATCAGAATTCACTATTCAGGACATTGGGTAGCTTGCCAATTAGGCTGCTAAACCATTAAACGATACAATTCTAAATGCTAAAACTGAAAACTTACTTCCAGAAGAGAATATGATGCAGGATCGAGCACAATGACATATTGGAATCCATGTAGTTAACCCCACTTAGTGGGTTTATGGCTTGGTTGCTATTGTTGTGTTGAGTATAAGCAAGGAACTTAAACTCACATGGCACACACAGGAGCACTTGAGCATAAAAGCATGGCTTTATGAAGGGCCATGCATAGTGGCACCACCTCTAAACTGTTGTCCATTTTAAATTTCAACTAACAAGAATGTAACAACATGCACACACACACACAAAAGTGAAGACAGGGAAACAAAGATAGACTGACAAATAATGAGCAAAATGCTACATTATGAGAGGCCCAACCAAGCAATGTACCATGCTTTGCTCTACCAGATCACTTTTGTTGCCAAAGCTTTCTGCCAGTCCCACTGATGTCACTGATTGTTTTTGTTGAGTCATGAGTGTATTCCCTGTTAGCCAACTCAAATAGCAAACACATAATATCGACATTCAAGGCTACCACAGGAAACAAGTATCATCCATATAACTAGATGAATTATATATCCAACTGATATCTAGGTACAAGAAGATATCAATTTATTAAGACATTTCAACCAATAGGTGACAAAACGTGAATGTAAACATTTCATCCATAAACTTTTGGAAAAACATCCCATAGTTGATGTCTGAAACCGAATGCCAATGCATTACTAAAATCACAAGAAAATAATGGTTGAGTATTTCCAGTACTTCATTACAGAACAACTTCTATTTATAGTTCAGCCAACATAGAAACATAATCACAATCTATTTGCATGATTTGATATTCCCCCGGCAAGCCATCTATTGAATCATCCCGCTGCAAAAAAAGAAGCAATACTTGATATACAAATGCAAAGATATATCCGAATAAAGGATGAGAACCACAAAATTATAAAGGGAGAAAGAGGCCATGAAAAAGAGATGAACAAGCTACTACCCATTCAAAAGGAATCAGCCACCCACCAGAATATGACAGAAAATAACAAGCATGATTATATCATAAGTACGAGAATGCTATTTTGTTCCATCAAGCTTGAGTGATGAGCATCACTCTGACAGACAAAAGACGCCTTGTTAAAATTAGCCTCATTATTAATAATACACTGGCAAACATGTAGATCAGGTACATCTGCATCTCTACTCAGGTTTTCGATAGGTGGCTCCCGATTCATGTCTTTTATTGCAATGTCAGACATATGCAATGCATCATGTAGAGGATCCTTGACCAATGTTTGTAACTCACAAAACAAGCTTTGTTTAATAGCACCTGTTGATCATAGTTGACTTTTTTTTTTCCTATCTTTAATGTCCCCAATAGAAATTCAGAAGGACAATCAGCGGCTTAAAGGCAAATGTACTACTACCAGTGCTGATGAAGTGGATCCATCAACAACTTGTAGCAAAATTGACTCTGTGCCAAGTCATGAAGCCCAAAATGTTCAAGAATCTCTTAAAGTAGTTCTTTGGAGTTGCAAACTTTGGTCAAGGATCCTCTACCAGAGCACTTTTGTTGCCAAGGCTTTTTGCCAATCACACTGATGTCACTAAGAGTTTTTGCTGAGTATTCCTCGTTGGCCAACTCAAATAGCAAACACCTAAAGTGATATTTGGTTTGTTTTCTGTTTTCATTTTCAGTTGATATGTTTTCACTGATAATTACAAAAATGTTGCTTTGTTTTCATTTTGTTTCCTATTTTTTGGATTTTGTGAAGGACATGGTGAAAACAAGATTTGATTGTTTTCACCATTTTCTTTACAAAATCACGAAAACAAGAAACAAAATGAAAATAAAGTGGCATTTTTGTAATTATAAGTGAAAATATATCAACTGAAAATAAAAATAGAAAACAAACCAAACACCCTCTAATATCGTCATCCAAAGTTACCATAGGTAACAAGTAGCATCCATATAACTAGATGAATTATATATCCAATTTAGTGTTTATTAAGACATTTCAACCAATGGGAGACAAAACATGAATATAAATATTTCATCAATAAACTTCTGGACAAACATCCCAAACCATAGTTATTGTCCAAAACCGAAATGCATGCCCCCACTTCCCTATGCAACCCCCTCTCCCCGATCAATTGCCAATGCATTACTAAAATCACAAGAAAAGAATGGTTGATTATTTCCAGTACTTCATGACAGAACAAATTCTATGTATTGTTCAACCAATGTAGAAACATAATTACCAGTGTAGACTCTAGACTAAGTTAAAAATACAGCATTTCCTCTAGACTACATGTGTGCAATGAGAAACGGGCTTCAGATTTCATAACATTGTGACAGTCACTACATGTTGACTTTTTGCAGATTGCCACTTAACAACACCACGAACAATATCATATCTTATATGCACATCCAAAACATCATCAGCTAAAACCATAAAGTTCCTGTTTTCATTATGAAAGTTGGTTACTGGAATTAAAGATCCTAATATATCCCTACACGTGTGTGATTCTGTTTGTTACTGGATCAAAAGAGAAAACTAGAGAGAAGTGTAAGAACTAAGAAGAGTTTACACAACGCATGTGTGTGATTAAATGTTAGGTGAATAAATATGTTCTTAGAGAAAGTATAACTTCGCATATAATTGCATTCTGTCAGTTGCATATGATATCTAGAGAGAATTATGCATCTTCAACCTTTGTTAAAGACTACAGAAAAAAGAAAAACAATAATTTTTTGTGATTTGCACTGTCAAGTGCTTTTCCAACGAGTTGAACGAAATGGGGCTTGTTCAAATTCTGTGATGGATGCCAAAAATGATTAAAAGGGAAACCTTTATGGAAAGGCTAGAAAACGGTGAGAGCCACAGAGGAGAGAGGCAGAGCTAGTTCAACACAAAGCATGAAATACACGGATCGAATGGGAAAAGAATAAACAGAAAGAATCCATTTGTGAAGGATAGAATCATAGAAAGAGGTGAGAGCAATTATTTGGAATGCGAGTGGCAATGGAGGAAGATAGAGCCTCACCCATACACCGTGTTGGATTTACAAAGTGGGAGTCTCCCACTGGGAGAGAGGCGATCAGAAAATGATGTTAAGATTTCTATTTTAAGACCTGCTTGTGATTTGGGTTGGAGCTAGAATAGCTTGGGCTGTATATGACCATGGGCTTTTCTGCTCCAACCATAAGCACGAACCCTCTCTTTGGGCCCATAAAGAACGGGTCGTGAATACATGTGGATAAAAGCTCTTTTAAAGTGATCTTGTGTGTTTGACCAAAAAAAAAAAGGGATCTTCTGTTTTATACCAAAAAAAAAAGTTTGTATGTAAAGTAAACAAATAAGGGATATTCATCTTTGATTTGATCTAAAGTGTATTAAAATTTTAATCCACTAATAATTCAAAGGTAGATACAAGGTTACTTGTTCACTTTATACCTAAACTCACTTTAGATAATCTTGTCTATACATAATAC
Source organism: Ormosia semicastrata (assembly GCA_029884595.1). Lineage (NCBI taxonomy): Eukaryota > Viridiplantae > Streptophyta > Magnoliopsida > Fabales > Fabaceae > Ormosia > Ormosia semicastrata. The sequence continues at coordinate 23,368,918 of JAQQTO010000055.1, read as the reverse complement.
ATTTGATGTGAACCTGTGAAAAGATTAGGAAAAAAAAAAGAACGTGCAAAAAATACAAAAAACGTACAATGAATTCTTAGGCTATGTTTGAGAGTTTTAAAGAGGATAGAAGAGAGTAGCTCATAATGGAATGAAATGGAAAGACAGAGAATGGAATGGAAGAGAACATGTCACTCCATTATTTGGTAGTTTAATAAGTTAACGAGGGAGAAGAGTGAAATATTCAAGTCATTTCTTCCTTGACTTCTTAAACTGGGAGGACAAAATTTGAAGGCCTTGAGTGACAAGGGAGAGACTCCTTAACCCTCATTTGTCATTTCACTCAATCTTTTTAAATAACTCTTAAATACATTATCATTAAATCTTGTCTTGTCATTCCTTGTTACACCCTCTCTTGCTATCCTCTCAGGATGGTGTCAAATGACAAAGAAAAAAAGAGTAAGAACCTGGGCGGGTGCTATGGTGCACCCTGTTGAGTTTGGGTGTATCATACACCTTGAAATTTACCAGCTATTGCAGTTTTTTTTTTACAATTTTTTTTTATATTTTTTAGCATTGTTGGCCAGTACTATTTATTGGTATTGTTCACTGTGCGGGGGAGTACTATTCATGGCAGTACTGTTCACTGATATTGTTTATCGGTACTGTTCATGGCAGTACTATTCACTGTCAGGTACTGTTCACAGCTGCTGGCACTATTCATCGGTGTTGGCACTGTTCACCGACAACCGGAAACTGCCAGCCACCTCCGGCTGATACTGTTCACTTTTTAAAATTACACAATTGTATAAATAATACTAGTTAAAATTATATCTGTCTTTATATTTTTTCATAAATAACTGTGCATACTGAATTTTTTTTTCTATAACTATAATTGTTGAAAAATTTATAAATTTCAAGTGATAATATTTATACAGTTATACAACATAAAAAAATTGGAGTTAGCCAGTTTTCCTAAAACTATAACTGTATTTGTTGAAAAATCTTATAAATTTAACTGATAATATTTATACAGTTATACAACTTTAAAAAAATTAGAGGTAGCCGATAAGCAGCGTACAGTGGCCTACCAATCAACGACAGTGGTAGTAGTAGTATGTAAAAAAATATATAAAACTTAAAAAAACCTAAAAAAAAAAGAAAATCGACTTGATCCAAGCCATTGATTTATTTTATGAATAAATCAATGACTTGAATTGGGTGGTGTACCATATACCCTCTTTTAAAGGGTGTATATTAGACTCACTCAAGAACCTAATAAGCATAGTCATACAACTCGGATCGAAAATCGACTTGGTTAAAAAGTTGGTTCATCAAGTCAGCAATCCAATTGCGAGTCAAGCAATAGAACCAAAAAATCTGAACAAAAAAGAAAAAGATGCTATAAGATATGAAACAGCTACAAATATTCATCAATAAGGTAGCTATCAATTTGAAATCATCTTCTAAAAACATGTATGAAACAGTTATAAATATTGATGCATACCTCTAACCGAAAGCCACCTACCAATACATAAGTGTGAAATTGATGTAAGTAATATATGATTAGATTTTCTCCATTTTAATAGCACCAACAACTACTAATATACGCATTTAATTGATTTCATTTCTCAATTATTTCTAAAAATTTAGAAAATCATTAAAGGAGTAATGCAGGGATTTCATTTCTTTGCCAAGGGGAATTATATCCAAAAGATATCATCCTAAGATTATGAGCAATTTAAATCAAACTAAATGCAGACTAATCATATAGCATAACACAGCTTCGTATTATATCAGATTTTTATTTTCAATAAAAAGTATAATTAAATTGGAAGCTAAGCACAAGCAGATTTGATCAAATTATTACATATTGCAATTCCCATTTGCAAGTCTGTAAATTCGGCCAGCTACCCAAATTTCCTCAAACCTCTCCTCCCCTTCTATATTCTATATAATGGGCAATACCTGTTAACCAGCAACCTTTATTTTCCATTAATGTCTTTGCATATTGGATCAACACCTCTTCATAATGAGTAGAAACTCTAGAGGACCAAAACCTCACCAGTCGCCAGAGCATAGCATCCCCGGCAATGGTTGTCCACTTCGACGGAGCAAAGTGTCCTCTCGCAATCATATACTCATAATCGTAGTTGGAGCAAGTGTCTTCGCTTCTGCGTCACAAATGAACATAAGCCTAGGGTAATATGAGTAAAGATACTCTCCTGTTAACTAAAAATAAGAGAGAATCTTATCGGTGAAAAATACATACTTAAATTTATATATCGCATGTGGTATATATAATTTTTTTTATAACATATTGCATATGGTATTATAATTTTTTTTTTGACTTAGCAACAGGACCTCTCCGAAGATCCTAATCCTATTGCCCAATAAAAAAACGACTATGTTTTTGAGGAAGGATAATTTTTTTTTAATATAAATTAGGTCAGACATAGAACCGAGCGGGTTAACAAGTCAAACTAGGAGAAGAGGGTTTGACTGGTTAGATGTGAAAAAAGTCCATATCTTGAACCAGATCAACACAAGGGCTAGTTGACAATTTTTGGCTTTTTGCAGTCGAAACAGCCGGTCCATACAACATTGCTGCTAATAGAGATGACATATTTATAATATCGAACTGTGACTTGAAACTTATACACCGGGGTTAGAATATGGTAACTTCCCATTTTCTTAAACTTTAATTTACAAAATAAAAAAGTTAAAAAGACAAGGCAAAGGTGCATTATGAACAGTTCTTGCGAAGCCTCACACACACACAAAGTGTGCCTTTGTTGGATTAGTTTTTTTGTTCATTCAATTGTTATATCTTTCTTCTCCAAAGATACATCTTTTTGTTTTAAAGCAGCGTTGTTAAACCATATTAGACTTGACCATCAAACCGGTCTAATCGTCAACCAAACACTTAATTGTTATGATTTGATAGCATGTTTGGATACACGTTTTTTACTGTTAAATAATATTATAACATATTTGATAAAATTAGTTTTAATTTGTATACAAAATTTAATGTATTATAAAAGTTTTTTTAAATCAATTTTTATAATATTAAAAATTAAAACTTATGATTTTAGTTTGTAGATTTTTTCTTATACTTTGATATATAAATATCATTTTATTTTAATTAAATAATTTTTTAATTATTATATACTTATTTTAATAATTTAATATATAAAAATAAATTTTTTTATATTATTCAAATGAATCAAATTAGTTTAAAATCACTTTTCAAATTAATGTCCAAACATAAAAATAAATCGATTATAATCGATTATAATAAAAAAACTTTTATACAATAATTAATTATTAAAATAATCAAATTTTTATAATTTTCTTAATCACACACTCAATCTCATAATTGAACTAACAGATTAGATGGCTTTAGACCAATCAAAATTTGGTTGAACCAATTATTTATTTGGTTGAACTTGTCAATTTATACAATTAGTGTATGTTTAGAAAAATTACAAAAATTTGATTATGTTTAGTAATTGATTATTGTATAATTTTTTTCATTATAATTGATTATAATCAAATCATTTTTATGTTTGGATACATTAAATTTAAAAGTGATTTTAAGTTAATTTGATTCATTTAAATAGTATAAAAAATCACTTTTATGCATTAAATTATTAAAATAGATATAGAAAGATTAAAAAAGTTATTTGATTGAGAACAAAATGATATTTACATATAAAAGTGTAAGGAATAATCAATAAGATGAAATCATAAGTTTCAATCTTCAACATTATGAAAATTAATTTTAAAAAATTTTATTTTATATTAAATTTTATACAAAAATTAAAGTTGATTTTGTCAAATATATTATAATACTATGCAAATAATTTTTTATAAAAAAAATTATTTATACAGTAAAAAAATTTTTTTACCAAACATGCACTTAAACCAATTGATCATTAATATGTTTTAGTATTTTCTTTCTTTTTTTAAGTGAAGCAACTGCAAAGTTATTGTTTTGTTTTTTAAATAACAACAACAGTGATTTTTTAAAAATGAATTTTGTTTATAGTTATTCAAATAGTGTATTATGGTTATTAATTGGAGTGTTAAACAACCTAACCTTTAGGCCCGACTTATTCAACGAGTAAGACGGGCCAGGCTAGATATACCCAATTTTAAATGAGTTGATAAAATATTAATCTGGCTCCTTTAACATTAACCTACAAACTTGAAATGAGTTGGCTCGTTTAAATGATAATTAAAAAGAATCACCTATTTTTTTTTTTTATTATACTCAAATATCAAAGTCAATAATTTTGTTAAGTAGTTCAAAAATAAATGTATGTATTTCAATGTCAATTATTCATATTCAAAATTACATAAAATATATATAAAAAATTAAATTAAAGTTTTGATCCTATAATTTATATTTATTTTTAATTTAGTCACTATTTTTTTAAATCAGTCTTTATATTTAAAAATATTTTCTATCATTAATTTTTGTTTTAATATTATTAATTTAATTTTTACTAAACATCTTATAAAAAAAAAGAGTATTTAAAACAACACTTATTAAACAAAAGAGAGTTTATTGAGAACAATGTAGTTCATGCTCTGGCAACTATGTCCTTTACTGAGCAAAATAATTGTTGGGTAGAAGATGCACCAAATGTTGCCAGCAACTTGGCACTACTGATGTTCTAGCTTTATCTTTAGTTGAATAAAGTTTTTCACTTCGATGTAAAAAAATATATATATTTTGGCATTTTATAAAAAAAAATATCTAAAGAAATATTTATTTTATTAATTAAAATATTTACTTTATTAATCAATTGATGATATTTTAAAGGAGTTATAACAAAAATTAATGGTAAAAATTATTTTAATTTATTTTATAAATATGAAGATTGATTTAAAAAAATTATAAAAATTAAATTAAAAATAATAATAAACTATAAAAAAATATAATTTTAATTTAGCTAATATAAAAATTAGGCAATACTTATTCCAAATGATAAAGGTCTCAAACACATGTGGGTTAAGTGAACTAACATTACTTGTTTAACTCATGAGTTAGGTAAGTCTAACAAAAAGTAATTTTGATATTTTTATTATTAATAATATATATTATTTTATATTTTCTCAATACTATTTATTATATTTATTTTTTTTCATTAAATTTGATATCTTTAAAAAAGTATCAATAGTGTATATACTTCTAAAAGAGATATATGATAATTTTTTTTTTTAAAAATATATTAACTTTTAAAGGAGTCACTAATGTAGAAGTTAGTAGTGTCACCTAATTTATACAATTAAACAAATTAACCTGACTTGTTTTGAGAATTCTAATATTATTAAAAGAATTGACAAGTTTATAATAACACATAATTAAGTAATAATTAAAAACTTTAAGCAAATCAAATTTAAACTCTTTAAATTGTGTGGAACAGGGGATGAGATCTAATCCAAACGATGATAAAATAAAGGAAAATGTTATATACTCGTATAACATTTCTTACATATTTCACATATTAATTGTAACTATCTGTTTTTTTTTCTTTTTATTTTCATTCACCGCACCATTAATGTTGATTGAGGGATATGAAAATGATAAAATTTAAGTTTGTTTCATTATGTTTATTACATTTATTTTATTAATTAAGTTATGATATGTGTTTATTAATGTTTTATCTCTTACTTTATTTTTAAAAAAATATATACATATATTATAATTTAATTGATAAAATAAATATAATAGATATAAAGAAATATATCTAAGTTTTGTCCTATATTATATGCCTAAGCTGAATTTTGCGAAACTAACAACATAGTGTAAATGCTGACCGTATTAAAACATCATATAATGTGTGTGATTGAGAGAGAGATTTATTTTTGTTATTATTATGAGTATTGATACAGAGCCCGGGTAAAAAAGTATGATAATACCTAACTCTGTCTAACAAGCAATGTTTTTACATTTGAAATAGAATAAAAAACTTTTAAAAAAAAGTTACAAGTAATTAAAGGTAAAAATAGGTCATGATACCTTATGAGACCTATAACTTAACTTATTTAAAGTCTAATCTAATCTAACTTATTACATAATATATAAAGAGAAGCAAGAACAAATGTAAAGGGGGCGAACATGAGTTTTGGTCTCTCCTTTTTCATTGATATATTTTTATGTACTAATAATTTAATTTAATTTATTAAAAGATAAAAGAATAATTATATTTATCTTTTATAAAACTAGTACTTATTATATTGATATTTTTATTTAAAAATTACAATCACATTCTTGATTTTATATATTATATTACACTTTAACATTTTTATTTGTTTACGAAATTACATATATCTCTCTTATTTTTATGTACAAACATTATATAAATTCCCATTAAAAATACAAAGTAAGAGAAGTATGAGTAATTTTTCAAATAAAAAAGATGTCAATATTATAAGTACTAACCTCGAGAGAGGTCAAGATAATTATACTAAAGATAAAATAGTGAAATTAAAAGAGTTTATACTTGATATGTATTTGATATGTGATTCGTGATTATTTTATATACATTAATATTACAATTTTAACTCATCCTTCTATTAATTTTTAATTTTTATATAATAAACTTACTAGCTCCTCTCACTTTTAACTTCACTCTCTTCCCTTTTTTAAAATCTATATATATAAAAACTTTATTTTGCCTAGGAATCATGATGTAAAAGATAAGTACTATTGTAATACATTTAATATCTAATATAAATATTTTCTTTTACTTTTTTCACTTTATTCATAAACTTTTCGATATAATGAAAGAAAAATACTCTTTTAAAATAAACAAATAAGAGTACATTTACTATTAATTTAAAATAATTTATTTGATTTTAACCCACTGAATAATTTAAGGGTGAATACATTTTTATTTGCTAACTTTAATTTTTTTTTATATTAATAATATGATTCATGATTTTTTACTCCTTCACTGAATATTTTCTGCATCCGCCCCTGAAGAGAAAGTTCATGTATTCATATTCTAATATGTGTCATCTTAACAAGGAACAATATGTTTAAAAATCTACTATGTAGTAAATACATGATCCTAATAACTGACATGTAACATCTCATATTATAATTTAAAAGGAATGTGCACATGTACCGCTAGGTCTAAATTAAATTTATTGATCACGCTTACAAATATAACAATTTATAATCACATATTAATTATCTTGACATATATACTTCTGCATATTAATTTATATTGAAAAAAATTTCACCTATCTTTATTTGACCAATTTATTAATTATTTTTATTAGTAATTATTCTTAAAATTCTAAAATTTTAGTAGTTGTCTAATATCATATCTGTTTTATATGTATTGTTACCTAAATTAATTAATTATATTTTTAAATTATTATATTTATTCATATATAATTATTTTATATTATTTATAAAACTTCAATATATACATTATACAAGAGTAGAGATTTTGCATAAAAATATATTAAAATTAATTAAATGTAATTTATTATAAAAAACTAAGAATTTATTAAGTATTTTTTAAACTATGAAAGTATAGTAAATTTTTTTGATATAATCTTAATAATAAGTTGATAAAACATCCTAATAAATAAACACATAAAAATTAATATTAAAATAAATAAACTATAGAATCAAAATTTAAAATTATCTAAAATTATATAAACTAATTATTTATTGAAATGTCATATAAAAGATATATTTATTAAGATGAGTTAAATAGGCTAGTTATCACAGTATGGGAAGAGGTGGTTAATGAAAACAAAAAATAATTTTGAGTATATTCTACTATAAATTTTACTAATTATAACTTAATTAAATTCATTTAAATCATCTAATATGTCATATACCTAGATTAAGTATATTTTTTCTTATTTATTGTAATATTTTTTAATTTATCACATATATTATACGAGTACAAAACACTAGTTTAACAAAAAGGTAAGGTCAAAGTTTTTAAAAAATATATATTTTGTTAAATAACCTTAATATTATTATCATTAATAATGCATATATTTTTTTTTCACACTCCTCTTAACATCATTTATTATACTTATTTATTTTTATCACTTTCTCTCACTTAATCAATATCCTTAAAAAAGGGTGTCAACAGTCCTACACCCCTAAAAAGGGTGTAGGATGATCTTTATTTTTTGTTAAACTCATCATGCTTCAAATTTTTGAAAAGCTTTTTAAGTCTAACGAATTGACTTATTTAATTAATATATTATTATTTTATATATTATAATATTTTAATATTTATATAATATAATTAAATTTATAAATAATATAATATTTTTAATGTCTAAGTCCACTAACTTATATAAAGATTTACATACATTAACTTAATTAAAAATAGATCTATTAACATATTTAAAGATTTTATTATAAAATAAATTTTTAAATATATTTACAAGTCTGATTAAATCAGACTTTTAAAAAGATAATATTATTACTTTAGTCAAAAAAAAAAAAAAAAGATAATATTATAAATAAATATTAAGACGGGGCCGTTTCCAACCCTACAAGTAAGGGATGTTGCTATCAAAAAGTTATAACTAATATTTTATTATTATTATTGATATTTAATCAATTTTATTTTCTTGTGAATTGTGATTGATTCTTCACCTTTCGCCATCCGCTTCCGGCCGTATGAGACAATAAAATAATTAACTTGACTTATATTCATTTACTCTAAATTCTTATTTTCTTTTTTCAAATATACAGCGTCATTATTTTAGGTTTTTTTTTTTAAGAATTGTTATTAACTTAGTCTATCAATTATATAAAATTTCATTAAAATGGTCTTTTTTGCTAGACTAAGAAATGAGCATAAAGCCATGTAAAAAAATGAGAGAGAGAGAGAGTTTGAACTCGTTTAGATATTTTTTTATTATAAAAAAGTATATATTTTTAAAAAGGTACTTTAATATATTTTTAAGTGTGTTTATATGTTAGTTTAAAAAAAGTAAAAGTAGGAAAAAAAGTACTAAAACCACTTTATTCTGAAACTAACAATTTTCTGCTTTTAAAAAAAGTGAAAGGAAAAGTGATTTTTAAATATAATTTTATGAAAACACTATTAAAATAAACACTTCTTAATTATTGTATTCAAATGCAAAGTAACTTTAAAAAAAAACCTACTAAAATAAGAGGTACAAAAAAGCGCTTTTCATATAAGTATATTCAAATGAGGATAAAAATTACTTGTCCTCATTCTCTGTTTCTTTTTCTGTCTCTCTATTTAAATTCTGACAAGTGTAAAATAAATTAAGTAAAAATGAGACATATAATTAAATTTAAAACACTTATTAAAATTTAAGTGGAGAGACAGAAAATGAGACAGGAATGGAGACAGGTGATCCTCATCCTCCAAATGAACCCTAATGTAAACACTAATTTGATGATATTTTGTATTATTAAGTGATTAAATTAATGACACTTTATAAATTTCAAAAACTAAATTAACCTTTATATTATAAATAAGAATACTTTCTCTTGAGAGTGAAATATTATTTTATTGTATTATCTTCCTCTTTGAGAATATATATATTTTTATAATATTTTCTTTCTTCTTATGTTCAATGTCTTTTCTTCTATAATAATTCTCCTATTATGTCAATTTTCTCTATTTACTCTCACTTTTTCTATTTGTTCTCCATATCAGTTACAAATTAAATCTATTTAATCACTTTCCAAAATTATTTAATCAAATTTATATACTTAATTAAATCTCAAATTTCTATTGATGAGATTCATTAAATATTGGCTGTAGCAAACGTTTGATATTTGACAGCAATTTTATCAAATTTTAAGCTGCAAAACAATAAACGATCATAATGTTCACACCAATCTAAAGAATTGTCGTTATTTTGTAGCATCCATTTTTATTTAAAAAAAAAATCTCATCTTAATGAAAAGAGGGAAATGGACAAGGACTTAAAGGTGCGTGGGAAGCCAAGGTCTCTTTTCATCTTCAATATAATACATACATATATATATATATATATATATATATAGAGATAAGTTACATCCATTTAACTAAAAGTCACTTTTATAGTATTAAATAATTTTTTATTGAATAATTCTTTTACTAAATTTATTAAATTGAAAATTTTATCATATATATTATATCTATAAAAACTTATATTAATATAAAGTTATTTAGTACTTTATTTATATACATAAAGATTAACGTAATATATTTTTTTGAAATATATGAAAATAAGAATTATTTGATTATATTTGTTGAATTTCATGGTTTCAGAGTAGAGGGAGAAGAGAGGATGAGAGAAAATGAAAAATTTGTATATTGATAGAATGAAGAAGCTGAAAAATACAATAGGTAAACTTGGCTTATATAGCCAACTAATCCAAATAAACTAACTAATCATTAAAACTAATTCTAACAAACTCTAACTAATTCTAACTATTTTAACAGCCCCCCGCAAGCTGGAAGGTGTACATTACACTTCCAGCTTGGGATGAGCAATACAAATGCATATCCAAAGCTCTAAATGCTTAACCACCATACAAGGCAGAAGCTCCAAATGCTTAACCACCATACAAGGCAGAAGCTCCAAATGCTTAACCACCATACAAGGCAGAAGCTAAAATCATCAAAGCCAACAAAGGGCAAAAGCTTAACCATTAAGCAGAAGCCACAACTCAAGGCTTAACCACTTAACAGAAGCAAGAACATCCATCAATGCTTAACCACCACCATGGGCAGAAGCTTACAACAAAAGAAAATCAATGCTTAACCATCCATGACAAAAGCTTACAACAAAAGAAAATCAATGCTTAACCATTCATGACAAAAGCTTACATTAACACTTAACCATCATGAACAGAAGCTTACAAATAAAAAAAAAATCAAAGAAGCAAATCACCAAACAGTTGGTGTACACAGAACTTAAAAATAATTGGAAATACATCTTCATCAAAACAAAGATCCATGCTCACGAAGATGAAGATGGAGCCCCTGGCCCAATCTCTAAGTCGTGTCAGGGGTGAGCAGCAATAGTTCTTCTTGACATTGAAGAAAGTATTCTTTCATTGAGCTTAGTGTGAGGCAAACCCGAATTCCTTGCACTGGATTCTTCATGGTTAGCCATATTGGCTTTCCCAGATAATACAGAAATACAGAGAGGCACTGAAACAGAGTCACTGAGTCAGAGGTGAGTGAACATGGGCACAAGAATCAGCGTCAGAGGCTTCAACAGCGGCGATCGGCGGCCGAAAATCGCCTCCCACGGCAGAACACGGTGGCCCTCGCGGAGGAGGTTGAGGACCTCTGATGTGCGCTTCATTGTGAGAATGAACAGGACAACCCAACAGCAGAGAAGTATGGGCCAGAAAACAGGGACATCAAGCACAGATATGAAAGTCATCAGGAAGGCAACACAGAAAGCCTTTGTGATGGAATACCAGAACTTAAACTCTGGAAGGCGACGAACAAAAGGTTTAAATTCAGCGGGCAAAGAAGCCCCATCCTCCAAGATTTCAAGCTGGGGATCAACTTTGGGAGAAAGGAAACCCAAAATCAAGCCAAGCACGGTGAACCCAGCATGAAAACAGTAAACAGCGAACCAGAACCTCCACCATCGGCCAGAAAACATTCACCACCGGCCAGATCTACAAGCCATAATCGAGAACAGCAAACAACATTCCTGGCCTCGAAGAACGGTAGGTGGAAGATCCAGTGGAATCAAAACAGAGCGAGAAAAATCAGAGAAGAAAAATAGAGCACCATAGATCCACGGAGAGGACGAGAGCTATAGATCACCATAGATCGTGATCTGTCGATTATTTTCATACTTTAAATGCCTTATGATTGATTTAAATGGACTCCATATGTGCTCAATTGTTGACATTTAGCTGAGTTTCTGATTTAGAGTTGTCTTTGGATGTTTATTGTGAAACTATGCTAAATGCGGTTATAAACACTCATAAATGAATTATGTTTTTCAGGATATCTTTGAGTGTTTGAGTCCATTAGCATCAAACCAAGCTTGATGGCCATTTGAGGAGAGTGATGAATACTTAAGAAGATCGGTTTACCCTCGAAGCAAAGGAAGAAGGGCATTCATGAAGAATCAAGGCTGGATTAGAAGAAAATGATCAACACGGCCGTGTCAAATGACACGGGGTAGGCCGTATCATTCTGAGTTTGAAGACTAGAAGATTTTGAAGAACACGGCCGTGTCCAATGACACGGGGTAGGCGTGTACTTCTCTCGACTTCACAAGGGAATTCGATTTTTAGCCTTGACCAATAACACGGCCCGTGTGATATGACACGGGGTGGGTCATGTTCTTCTCTGACTTTGGAATAGTGGAGATTTGACATCAGAATCAGACACGGGTTGGGCCGTGTAACATGACACGGCCCGTGTCGTCGCATCAGAAATTTAAATTCGAGTTTTAATGCTAAATTAGGTTTAAAAACCTATAAATAGGGTTGCTTAGAGCCCTTAAATGAGGTCTGGGCTGGGAGCAGTCAAGGTACTGAGGGAAACACGAAGACCAAGAAAGAAGAAGATTTGATCAAAGATTGGAGTCTCGGGTTCGAGCAATCGGAGATCGATCATCCCCAACCTTTGGAAACTAGTTTGATCTTCAGTTTTCTTTTGCACTTTCGTTCTGAACTATGTTTTTCTTCTGTTTTTCTTCTGTTTTTGAATTTACCATGTGTGGCTAGTTTTCTTATTTGGTTAAGGGAAGATGAAACCCTAGTTTTGATTATGTGAATCTTGCATATTTCTTTATATCAATACAGTTATATTTTTATTCATATATTTCTGAATCTATTGTTGGTATGAAGGTTTTTATACTTGTTCCCACTTTCAAAGTGGTAGATCTAGGTTTATTATGCGCGGTTGCAGTAGTAAATCTAGCGGAATGTATGATGTTCATGTGGGTATAATTATCTTTGTGCTATTTGCCAGTTATAAAAGTGGTAGATCTGGATATATTATGCGCGGTTGCGGTAATAGATCTAGTGAAATATATGTTCTAAGTAATTTAATCCCGGTGTGTGATTAGATCTTATCGTGATTGGTTTTCTAACTCTTAATGCAATCATTAGGTAGGTGTAAGAGCGGTTGCTTTACAAATAACTAATGGTTAGGGTTTGATTTGAGCGGTTGCTGAATTAAGCGAAACTTAAGGAAAACAAGGGATTTATCTCACAATCACATAAGAACATAATTGATCACGTTGGTATAAAGAGTATGTAAGTTAGCATAATCATATAAATCTAGTGGTGGATTCCATCTCTTAACCAATATCTTTAATTTCGTAATTCAATTTGTGTTTACTGTTTTGGTTTAAGTTTAATTTTTCTTTTTAGTTTTAATCAACAAAACCCCCTTTTACTTTTACTGTTTATTTTTCATTAGAGTTTAATTTAGGAATTGGATTAATAGTGTTAATTGAATTGGTTCTCTGTGGATCGACCCTTGCTTACTACAACTGGTTGCAAGGTTTTTATATTTTTGGTGGAACTTGACAATTATTTTTAATATTTATTTTTAATTACATTCCACATCACACCAAATTTTGGCGCCGTTGCCGGGGAACCAATTTTTCAATTGCGCTATTAATTTGTTTCCTATTTTTACTCTGTTTTTGTTTTTTTATTTTAATTTTTGATTCTTTCTTTCTGAGTGTTTGTAGGTGTTGATGTCCATTGATCATGGATGCTTGTGAGATTTGTTTATCATTTGGACATCCCACTGATTTGTGTCTCCACTTTCCTAGTAGACACAAATGAGGAGGTAGAGGCAGTATGGGGATATTCTGAACCGTCCGACAACTACAACCCCTACTCCAATACATATTATCCAAGGTGGTGGGATCCTCCTAACTTGAGTCATGGGCAGCAACAAGTTCAACCTCCTAGGCAACCTGAACCTTCACTGGAGGAGCTAATAAGACAAATGGCCACTAATAACATTCAGTTTCAACAAGAAACACAGGCCATGTGTAATGACCTGCAAAACTCTTTGGATCAGTTAGCCACAGATCTTAGCAAGTTCCAGAGCCAAATTTCTGAAGAACTTCCCTCACAATCAGAAGAGAATGTGAAGGAAGATGCTAGTGCTGTCACACTACGAAGTGGGAAGATGCTAGATGAACCCACCTCTCCTTCACAAACCATTGAAAAGAAAGAAACAGAGCCTGAAGAGGTAAGTGAGGAGGGGGAAAACTCTGAGGCCCCTAAGGTAAGTATTCTTGAACCCCTTCCTAAGGTAGTGGAGAGACAGTATGATGAGTTGTGTGATGAATTTCCTGATTTTATTAGTTTCAATAATTATACTCATTGCAACTCATGTACTGATTGTGATGGTGACATGATATGTGTTGTTTGTGCTGAAATTTTTGCATTCTTGAGAGTTGATGATTCTGTTTGTGCAGAAGCTAATGTTGTTGAAGGATCTATCAACAATACTTTTGATGCAGTTGCAGGATCTAAGATACAAGGAAAGATAGAATTGCAGGCCTCTGAAGAGTTTTCAGTGAAGGGAGAAGAGCACCAGATGACAGACACTACTGAAGTGGATTTTGTTTTTGGGCCATGGTCCAATAGAAACAATGCATATGAAGTTGATGAAGTGCACATATTACTTTTCAGTGGTGAAGTCAAGGCAATTAAGGAAGGCCAATGGGACCCTGGTGGAAGCCCTCATGCTGTTTCAACCATAACTTGGTCATTACGTTTTAGCCAATGGGACCCCGGTGGAAGCTTTCATGTTATTTCAAGCATAAATTGGTTATTATGCTTTCGCCAATGGGATCCTGGTGGAAATCTCTTCATCTTCCTCTGTTACTTCAATTGATAAGGATGTTTCTTTCCTCTCTTTTATCTTACTTGTCCTAGATTTATTAATGATTATTTATTGTTGAGGTTTACATTGAGGATAATGTAGAATTTAAGTGTGGGAGAAGAATTAACATTTTGTTTTCTATCTTATTTCTATTTTTATTTTAATTTTTGTTTTCTATTTTTGGAAAAAAAATTATGTTTTTATTTAATTTCTAATGATGTTTTGAGATTTGTGAAGTCTATGAGTTTGAAGCAATTGAAATTCAAAGTTATGATTTATAAATTTCTTCTTTCATCTTGAATTTGACATGCTTAGTTTTGGATGTTTGATTAATGAATTGAGTTTGATAGATGCATACCTGGTGAGATTTTGAGCCTTTTGATGGATGGATTTAACATTTATACAATTCTTTTCTTTCTTGTGTGATTTTCACTCATGTCATATTGATCACTCTAGAACTTGCTTTAATTCTTTTTTAGGCTACATTTTTACTTGTATACATGAACATGATTGAGGCATTCTTTTGTGATTAACTACTTTGGTTAAATAGCCAACCTTGCATTATTTCCCTTTGATTAACCCCTTGAGCCTATTTGCCTATTCTTTGTCTTATCTCATTATATGCTCTATGTGAAAAATCATGATTTTACCTTACCTTAGAGAATGGGAGAGCATTGGTTCATTTTCATTGGAGGAGCTCTTTTGCTTGCAAGTGTTTAATAGGACAAGTGTGGGGGTTGCGTAAGTTGATGTGTAATATGCAAGATGTTGAAAAAAAATTATGCAAAGAAAAAGAAAAAGAAATTCAAGAAAGATTGTAAAAGAAAAGAAAGAAAAAGGAAAGGAAGATGTAAAGAGAATGTGCATTATATAGATTTGAGGGGATAAAATTTCATATTTGTCAATTGAGTTTCTCCTCAATGTTCTTTTATTCTCTTGGGTGCTCATCTTACCATATCCATATTATTTCCTTCCCTTACCTTGGCCCAATTACAACCTTAAATAAAGTCCTCTTGATTTGTGTGTGCATGTGTTTGAGTAGTGGAGAAGTAGAAGATAAGCAAGCTTATGGTAGTGCATTTTTCATGGGTTGAATTGAGTGAAATACTTACCTGATAAACACTTGAGAGATTGATAGTGTATCTTGTGAGGATCTATCATTCTTAATTCATGCTTTTCAATTTGAAGATACTTTGCATGTTGGTTTGAGATGTGAAGAATTGTTATCTCTTGAATATTATGATCCCTTGAATCTTTTCTTGCTCTTTTTGCCTCTCTTGAATATCATTAGAAATTGAGTTCTTTAAATTTTTAGGTTTTGTTTTGTTTTGTTTTCCCTGTTCCTTGGTTTGGTCTTATGTTTTGTCCAGGAGTGTAAAAAAGGCTAAAAGTGGGAGTATTTGATCTGTCGATTATTTCCATACTTTAAATGCCTTATGATTGATTTAATTGGACTCCATATGTGCTCAATTGTTGACATTTAGCTAAGTTTCTGATTTAGAGTTGTCTTTGGATGTTTATTGTGAAACTATGCTAAATGTGGTTATAAACACTCATAAATGAATTATGCTTTTCAGGATATCTTTGAGTGTTTGAGTCCATTAGCATCAAACCAAGCTTGATGGCCATTTGAGGAGAGAGATGAATACTTAAAAAGATCAGTTTTACCATCAGAAGCAAAGGAAGAAGGGCATTCATGAAGAATCAAGGCTGGATTAGAAGAAAATGATCAACACGGCCCGTGTCAAATGACACGGGGTAGGCCATGTATTATTCTGAGTTTGAAGACTAGAAGATTTTGAAGAACACGGCCCGTGTCCAATGACACGGGGTAGGCCGTGTACTTCTCTGACTTCACAAGGGAATTCAGTTTTTAGCTTTGACCGATAACACGGCCCGTGTGATATGACACGGGGTGGGTCGTGTTCTTCTCTGACTTTGGAATAGCTGGAGATTTGACATCAGAATCAGACACGGGTTGGGCCGTGTAACATGACACGGCCCGTGTCGTCGCATCAGAAATTTAAATTCAAGTTTTAATGCTAAATTAGGTTTAAAAACCTATAAATAGGGTTGCTTAGAGCCCTTAAAGGAGGTCTGGGCTGGGAGCAGTCAAGGAACTGAGGGAAACACGAAGACCAAGAAAGAGGAAGATTCGATCAAAGATTGGAGTCTCGGGTTCGAGCAATCGGAGATCGATCATCCCCAACCTTTGGAAACTAGTTTGATCTTCAGTTTTCTTTTGCACTTTCGTTCTGAACTATGTTTTTCTTCTGTTTTTGAATTTGCCATGTGTGGCTAGTTTTCTTATTTGGTTAAGGGAAGATGAAACCCTAGTTTTGATTATGTGAATCTTGCATATTTCTTTATATCAATACAATTATATTTTTATTCATATATTTCTGAATCTATTGTTGGTATGAAGGTTTTTATACTTGTTCCCACTTTCAAAGTGGTAGATCTAGGTTTATTATGCCCGGTTGCGGTAGTAAATCTAGCGGAATGTATGATGTTCATGTGGGTATAATTATCTTTGTGCTATTTGTCAGTTATAAAAGTGGTAGATCTGGATATATTATGCGCGGTTGCAGTAATAGATCTAGTGAAATATATGTTCTAAGTAATTTAATCTCGGTGTGTGATTAGATCTTAGTATGATTGGTTTTCTAACTCTTAATGCAATCATTAGGTAGGTGTAAGAGCGGTTGCTTTACAAATAACTAATGGTTAGAGTTTGATTTGAGCGGTTGCTGAATTAAGCGAAACTTAAGAAAAACAAGGGATTTATCTCACAATCACGTAAGAACATAATTGATCACGTTGGTATAAAGAGTATGTAAGTTAGCATAATCATATAAATCTAGTGGTGAATTCCATCTCTTAACCAATATCTTTAACTTCGTAATTCAATTTGTGTTTACTGTTTTGGTTTAAGTTTAATTTCTCTTTTTAGTTTTAATCAACAAAACCCCCTTTTACTTTTACTGTTTATTTTTCATCAGAGTTTAATTTAGGAATTGGATTGATAGTGTTAATTAAATTAATTCTCTGTGGATCGACCCTTACTTACTACAACTGGTTACAAGGTTTTTATATTTTTGGTGGAACTTGGCAACTATTTTTAATATTTATTTTTAATCACATTCCATACCACACCAGATCGACAAATCAAACAAATCGGAAACACAAATCAAACCCAAATCAAAGCAAACTCAAATCGGAACGTGATGAGGACCCGAAAACCCTAGATCTGCAGCAGATCTGATTTCGAAACGGAGAAGAAGACTCAACGAGGAAAGATTGAAGAATAAAGAAAGGGCTACGGGAAAGTGTAAAAGAGAAGAAAATAAACTAAGAAAGGGAAAAAGAAAAGAAAATGCAGCAGAAGAGTATTCAAGGTGGGTGAAAAGTCTCTGATACCATGTTGAATTTCATGGTTTCAGAGTAGAGGGAGAAGAGAGGATGAGAGAAATTGAAAAATTTGTATATTGATAAAATGAAGAAGCTGAAAAATATAATAGGTAAACTTGGCTTATATAGCCAACTAATCCAAATAAACTAACTAATCATTAAAACTAATTCTAACAAACTCTAACTAATTCTAACTATTTTAACAATATTCTCATTGATGTTTAATTTTTTAAGATTTCACACAAATGATCAATCTATTAGATAGTTATAATTTAACGGTTGGATCGATAAAATTCACATTTTATAAAAAATTATTGGATAATGTAAGTATATAAAATCTTACACAAATATAACTTGATCTCTCTCCATATATATATATATATAATAAGATATTTATATAATTAAAAATATTATTTTAATATAAAAATACCTACAATCCCCACGAGTCAACAAAATTATTTTAAATGACTCCAAATTAAATAAAAAAAATTCATATATCTCTCTAAAAATAATATAGTCTATAGTTTAATGTTTGTTGAAGAAATGTAGAAAATATATTATAGTTGAATGACATGATTATTTTTAAGACCACAAGTCATCCCTAAGAGTGTAAATGAGTCGAGTTAAGACGAACACTTAAAACTCATGCTTGGCTTATAAAAGAAAGAAGTTACTTAAATTTGACTTGTTTAAAAAATATAAAGTTTAAGCTTAGTTTATTTAGCTCATTTATAACTTGATTATTTATTTTTTCTTTTATCAAATGTCTCCTTAAATATTTAAGTTTATTAGTTTAGTATTTAATAAGCATCTTCATGCTAGAAAACAGAATAAAAATAAAAAATATAAATAAATAAAACTCTACTTTATTCATAATTCATTAGATAAAAAATTCATAACTTTCTATAGAAGCTTTTAGTTAGTAATAATAACAAATAAATTAATATTATCTATATTTTTCTTATTTAAAATTAATTTTTTGTGATTTAATTTAATGAATAAGTAATAAATATATATATATATATATATATATATATATATATACACACACACATATACACAAACTATTTATAAGTTTTTAATGTTAAATTTATAAAGTTTGAATTTGACTCATTTATGTAATCGAATCTAAATTAAAAAGTTGAGCTTGTTTGTTTAGTTAAATAAACGAGTTTGATGAAAAATTTAATGAGTCAAGTTTGAATAATTCATAAATAACTCAACTTATTTACACTCCTATACATCCCCACACTTGCAAATACTTTATTGGGAAAAGTCTAGAAAAAACTTCCCTTTAACTTTACCTTACGTCCACTTTACTCTTACAACTTTCAAAATATGCAATTTGGTATTGCAACTCTCACAATTATGCACTTGAGTCCTAAGTTATGACGGGATCGTCAATTTATAGACGAAAATCATCACAATTTATACACAATTTTGAGAGTTATAGAATTAAAGCGTACAACATTTTAGAGTTACATGAATAAAATGCACAATTTTTTAGAATTACAAGACTAAATTGCATATCAGGCAAAGTTAAAGGGATTATCTTGTCCATAAATTAATGGTCGTCACAATTTGGACTCAAGTGCACAATTATAAAAGTTGCAGGATCATATCACACATTTTGAAAATTGCAGAACTAAAGCACACATTAGGCAAAATTGAAAGAGATTTTTTTTTATACTTTTCCCTACTTTTTTTAGTTGAAAGATTTATTTGATATTATCGGGTATTGGGTAATATATCTCATGTTCATTATAAAATAAATTCTTTTCATTTTATTATCTCTGTGTTACAAGATAATTACGATTTTTCATACTTAAAAATGTAAAAATAAAAAAGGAATATTTTTAAAAAGATTATACTAAAAAAATAAAACACATCGATCATTCTTTTTATGAATCGTACTTTGCATGTCTTTATTCAAAAAAAAAAAAAATACATGTTTTTATTAATTTATTGATAAATATAAAACTGGGTCAAACCTGCAGGTAAAAAAACCTTCTTTATTCGAAAGTCACCAAAAAATGACCTCCCATTATTGTAAATTCTCACCTGTTCTTAACCCCCCCCCCCCCCCCCCCCAAAAAAAAAGAATTCGCCTGTAAAAATTTTCAAATAAATTTAAATTAAATGTATATATATTATAAATGTAACTGTGATTATATAAAATGTATAAATTATCATAACCAAGTCTTTTTGTTCTTGTCTTATTCCAATTAGAAGTGGACAAAGACGTGAATACGAAGTGAAATTAATGAATAGGGCATTACTCTTTTGACAAAACTGCATTGCGCCAAAGACATGAATAGGACGTTGATTTTAGGGAGATCCTACGAGGATTGCTCTCCGGATAACGTAGGAGAGGCTCTTATTCTTTGTACATATATACGATTTTGATATATCAGATTTATATATATATATATATATATATATATATATATATATATATATATATGTATGTATGTATGGTATATATCAGAATTTTATAATACATAATGGTTTAAGTGATAACTAAGTTACGATTACACTCCAAAGGCGTTGACTTAATAATAAACGAACATATGGTGTATGAATAAGAATATGGTTATAAGTTCGAATTTTACTTATGCCAATTTCTTAAAATTAAGTCAAAAGAATTATCTTTGTGAAAGTATGAATGACTTATCTTTAATCAAACCGAGGAGATAAATTAGTCAAGGTGTGTGTAAGTTAACTCGGAGACCACCTTATCACAATTCTTAAAAAAAAAAGTAAGTAAGGATTACTCTCACACTAATAGTTTGTTTGAAATGTGGCAATTTTTTTTTCCATAAAATCAATATTTAAGAATATAATATGTATAATATGTTTTTTTAAAGGATTTAATTGTAATGTACTGTTAATTTAAAAGTTTTTTTACACTATTAATTAATCATGTATTATCACATTATTATAAATATTTAACTCTCATAATAATTATTTTAAAAATCACACATATAATATTATATGATTAATTGATAGTATAAAAAATTTTACACTGAAAGTGCATCATAATTAAACTATTTTTAAAAATATACGTAATGTTAACAATTAGATTAGATACTTACAAATGTTTAATTGATCTCAAAATTTAGTTTTCATGATCATTAAGATATCGCATAATTTAACGATTGAATTCATGAAACTTAATGTTTATAAAAAGTTAATGAACGGTGTAAATATTCCAATACTTACACTAGGTAATGCACGTGCATGTGTTTATATATTATCCCTAATTCCCTATCAGTACAACTGCCTAGGAATGTTATATACTTATATGTATGTTCTATACTTCTATATGCACATCGAGCCTCTTGCATTGAAGTGGTTTGTTTGATATTGATTATTGAATGATGAATCGCACCATGCATAACAAACATTTTCTAAATTAATAATTTGTACATACTTCAATTTCACAATTAAAATAAAATCACTGGATACTCGTACGAATGTCAATACTCAAATCCACATGTGGCCTACTACTACAAACTACAAATAGACCATGAATCCTTTTGAGGCATTTCTCCAACTTTATTTTCTCTGGTTCAGTACTCGGCACTAGTTAAATGAGAAGCATTACAAAAGCAGCATGCTTCACTTTTGTTCTTTTTGTAGTATTACTTCATGTTGAAGGCCGTTATCTTCACACCAGTGCTTCTGAGTTGTTGGTTTCTGATGGAGTTGATGACGTTCAACCAGAAAACTCTTACCTACATCTCAAAGACCAAGGGGTTGAATCTTCAGCAGGGAAGTACTGTAAGCAAATGTATGGCTTCTTGCCATGTTCCAATAACATAGTTGGTCATCTCTTCCTAATTTTGGTTTATGAGTACTTGTTATTCCATGGAGAATCATATTTGGCTTCTGGAGGTGAGCAGATCTTCATGATTCTTGGCCCTGGTGTTTTTGGTGCTAGTGCCTTTGATATTCTTGGTGCCCTTCCCGAGTCCTTAATTCTTGTTGGTATGCTACTACTTTTTTTTTTAAAAAAAAAGTCTCTTTTCCTTTCCTTGATGTTTCTTCCTACCTTCAAAGCATTTTTAAAACTGGTCAGAAGAATTTGCTGTATTTGGTTAAATTACTTGAGATAGTTATTTGGGTTCTGTTATCTTCATAGCACTTACTATATACATACTCTATCCTAATCATAAGTCTTAACCTTTTATTTAAAAAAAAATAAAAATAGTTTGCTAAGTTGATAACTGGTCTGTAAATAAACTTTTCCTAATCATTTATATGGTTCATGTTTGTCATCACTTGTCAGTTACTGGACTTTCCAGCGATAAGGAGAGCGCACAAGAGTATGCTTCCACTGGAGTTGGTTTGTTGGCTGGATCATCCATCTTGCTTCTGACAGTAGTGTGGGGAACCTGTGTTATCATTGGCAAGCAAAAGTTGAAAAATGACTTTGAGTACTCTGATGGCTCAAATTCATCCAGTGGAAGAATAAAAGAATCGTTGACTGGTCTGCTCTTGGTCCCTTAATTATTTTTTAATTAAAAAGCACATGGCTTCTGAACCATTCGATACTAACAGCATTATTCAATTGAAATGTTTCTAACAAAAACTAATGATGATTCCCTCAATTTTAATCATTATGAGAAACTTTGCAGTTGATACTTGTTTTTTGGTTTCAAATTCTTCATTCGCATTACCTTGACTCCTTTATAGTTGTTTGATGTTTAATGTGTAGCTCATTCCCTTTCATTTTCCGTCTGTTTTTGATGGATTTATAGGTTATGGCATTACTATGGATGTAGAGACTAGGAAGATGGCAAGAATCATGGTGTTCTCAGTTATACCACTTATCATAATGCAGATATCCAATTTATTCCAGCCCTCTTCTACACCACGCAATGTGACCTTGATGGTTTCTCTTATCGTTGCTGTCATTTTTCTCATTTCATACTTCATTTACCAGGTTTCTCATCCTACACGTTCTATTAACATTTAAGTTGATCCTTAAAATCACTTTGTCTAATTGTTAAATAAGAAAGCAATATACAGTTATACACTATGGTAATTTGGATTTTACTGCATTATTGGGCTAACTGAGTCCAAATTGAAAAACTAAAGAGAGAATTTGAGAAATGACTACGGTAGTTCTAGTTAAAGTGAAATTTACTGGATATTCAAGAGTACTTGAAAGAGTGAAAATGGGAGGTTGTAGACTTTTTGTCTTCTCTTGTTTGATTATTTTTTAATGCCAAATTGACTTCTCTTATTTTTTATAACGAATCTGCAGATCTTTAAACCTCAGATAGAGAAAACAAGACTAGAATATATAAAACATGATGATTTAATATTAAGAATTTTTCAACATGTTGAAAAGCAAACTCTGCAAAAGATCCTGGCTGAGGATGGGACTCCCAATGTAACTGCCATAAGTGGGTGAGTGAGATTTCCTGAAACATTTCTCAAAACATTAAATGGCCATTTTGCATAGTTTTCTAAACAGGTATTCTGCACTTAACGATAATACTTCGTCATGCAGGCTATATAATGAGATCAGTCAACACGGGGGCAAGGATTTATCAGCTTCTGAAGTAAAAGAGTTGCTGCTTAAGAACAAATTAACTGACACAAATATAAGGGAGGAACAAATAGCAGACATGTTAAAAATTTTTGACCGAAATGGTGACCAAATTATAACCAAGGAAGAATTTGTCACTGGCTTAACAGAATATATTAACCAAACAAGGCATGCTCTGGATAGACAGTACCTCCCAAAAGAATCACTGAACAAAATGTATCAGGTACGTAATGCACCATGTGACATGATTTCCACACATTATATCAATGAGAATTTCCTTGTACAAATGTACTACTACTTAAGAAAATGCGGGATTGTTGTCCTTTTGACTTTCTTTGCAATTGGATTTTTGTCCTTTCCTTATATCCGTGTATTTTTCACCTTGCTAACCAAGCAGATCTTTATTGTATCCTGAACAGACTTTTATCAAGCCATGGATTGAACACATGAGAAAAGAACGCGAATTGAAGGGACATCTTATATCTGAAGTGTTAAGGCATGCTCAGAATGATATGGTTGGCGGGCTGATCAAAGATGATGGCACAGCTGATAAAACTGCTATCAGAAGGTCAGCATCTTGGACTGTTTGTCATATTTACTAGTAAACAGTACACCATAGATAATTAGATGTTCACTGACTTCAACTATGTAACAAGAACCAAATATCAAAGTTATAGATATATTTTTCTCTCTAATAATTATAGATATTTTGAAAGGCCTTCTAGTCGCAACAGTGCTCAAAGGGTTAGTTTAATAAGGATATCCTGGCCAAAGACAAAAAAAATATTAAAAAAATCCAAAGTTGATGAGATTTGGTTGTCTATAAATGACACAGCAAATCCTAAATGTTTTTATTTTTTCCCCGTTCTCATAGCCAATGTGCTGCAACAGGTTGTTTGAGGAAATTGATAGCAATGGGGATAACCACGTTTCGAGATCTGAGTTAGAAAAAATAGTCAAGGACATCCACTTTGGTAAGGTTGTCGATGCAGAGGAGGCAGTTTCAAAACTCATTCAAGAGCTTGATATCAACAGAGACAATGAAATTAGTGAGAAGGAATTTGTTGAAGGCTTTACAAAATGGATAAACTCAAATTCCAGTCAAGCTGCTCACTCAAAATCTACATCAGAGGGACTTCATCAAGTATTTACACTATTCCCTTATTTAAACAACTTACCATTTTCAATTTTTCTTCTTCTTTTTTAACTGGTCAAACATTTGATCAATAATATAAATTTACACATGCACTCTGAAATGATTGTTTATTAGACCTGG
Organism: Ormosia semicastrata; assembly: GCA_029884595.1. NCBI lineage: Eukaryota > Viridiplantae > Streptophyta > Magnoliopsida > Fabales > Fabaceae > Ormosia > Ormosia semicastrata. The sequence continues at coordinate 23,343,840 of JAQQTO010000055.1, read as the reverse complement.
GAAGATGTTGAAAAGGTCATGGAAGAGAATCAAACCAAAGGAGTATCTGCATGGCTGAATGCTTTAGCATATGTGGCGTTGGGAATTACTATATTGTCACTCCTTGCTGAGCCCCTAATAGCAAGTGTCCAGAATTTCTCTGAAGATGCAGGAATTTCATCTTTTTTCATCTCATTTGTTTTAGTCCCTTTGGCTACAAATTTTAGAGAAGCAACCTCAGCAATCAAAGAAGCTAGCCATAAGAAGAGTAGTAATACTTCTCAAACAATGTATGAGGTTAGTCATCTTCTTGTGCCAGTTTCATTTCACTATTCTAACTCGTAGTTACCAGATTCTCATAGCAAGTAGCAACCCTACAAACCATGTACCAATTCTTGTGTACTGGCTACTACATAGGCACATACCAATTCATGGTACTTCACAATTAAATAAAGTCTTGTATTTATATGACAAGAAGTGACAAGTTGCGTACCGGTATCTGTACTGCATACCAAAGAATATTGCGAACCTCATAAATATGTTCTAATTAGATACTTATATGAAGATTTGGGTCAATGCAGATTTATGGAGCAGTGTTCATGAACAATATTCTTGGCTTTGTGGTAATCTCTATTCTTATATATGTGCGAGATATCACTTGGGAATTCTCAGCTGATGTACTGGTTGTGGCAATTGTTTGTGCTGTAATGGGCCTCACTGCAAGTTTTCGCCCCACTTTCCCTCTTTGGACATCCATCCCTGCATATCTCTTGTACCTATTATCATTGCTTTTGGTTTTTGTTCTCAAAGATGTTCTCAATTATGATTAGTGACTCATTGGGAGCAAGACCAGATGAAATAACAAACTATGGATTATTAGCAAATATTATAATGTGGTCCTGCATAGTGCAGAATGTATTATGAATTCTAATGGTGTCTTTGATGGAAAATGAATTGAGATAAATACTGAAGGGAAGGAAAAATCAATAGTGCATCAAACAATAATAGACCCATTTGTTCGAGGCATTGAAGCAGTTGTCCATGCTTGTACACCAAGTTGAAAAGGATGTCACAGAACGTCATAGTAGACATTTTTTTCCAATCTAGCATGTAAGGGTGTGTCTACGACATAACTTATTTTCAACCTACTTTGACCAAGCCTATTTAGTAAATAAATTGGGTTTAAACATTTTAAAAGATCTACTTAATTAAAAAAAGTAAGGCCTAGGCCTTTAAAAAAAACTTATTTAGCTTATTAAACTAGTCTATTTAGTTATTATTTATATGTATAATTAAAAATTATGATAGATATAATTATTTAATTATATATATTAAGATAATTATTTATTTTTACTAAAGTATGTAACTTATTTTGAAAGTAAAAAAGTCTAATCAAGTCACACTTTTATATTTTTACAAATAAATTAGATCGAGCCTCAAAAAATCTATAATAAGTAGCAAGTTAAACTCAGTCAGTGTTTTACAAAATAAGTCTGTGTTTTACAAAATAAGCTTAAGTCTATTTAGATAAAGTCTAATCTAATATAATCTATTTTCACTTGACGTGGCATGTTTTCTATACGTTTGGTGGTCAGATTGAATGTGTTAGATATGTACTCATATATCCTCAAGCGGAGCTTTGTTTACATTTTGAAGCAGGAGAAAACCCTTTGGAAATTCTTACGTAAATAAGACAACAATATAATATAACACAATTCTAGTTGAAGGACTAGAGATAAAGTTGGAGTGTTAAAGTAATTGAAGCAGTACAAACGCAAATCCTTCAATTTTGTCGTAGGTTCAGCTTGAGCAACTCCTCCCTTTTCGGCCTCAGAACCTGAAGAAAGGCAGTTACTATTTGTTTCATTTGAAGGCATTGGCAAGCAAATTTGTTTGAATGGTTATGGTAGAGAGACTTAGAGCTGGTAAACTAACTGGCGGAGGTCCATAAGCCTGCCTGTTTAACCTGCAACTCGTGCGGTGAGGACCAAATATTTTGTAGGGCTGTTTAATTGAGTTTACGAGTTCGAACTGTTTATTCCTCGAATTAAATGGGTTGTAGCCTGCTAAATTGCAGACTAACATTTAGCAGACTAACCTACCAACCCGCAAATCATTTATTTTTTTAAAAACAATATTACTTTTTTAGTAAAGAAAAAAAAAACTAATTCTCTTGCTCAATAATTAAAAACAAAAATTATTTCTCAAGCTTAAATAATTCCAATGGTCCAAATGTCTAAATATGATCCATAACTCTAAATAATTATAAAAGAAAAGGAAAAGAACTTTTTAAAAAAAATTAAGTAATCGGCTTACAGGCCTAGGGATGGCACCCATGTAGTACTGGTGTGAGGAGTGCATCCTCGTTCCCTATCCCTACTCTCCAATTTCTCCTAGTCCCCAATCCTAATTCCTGTATCGAGGGAAATATTCTCTGTCCTCGTTCACAACGAGGATCCCAAAATTATTTTAAAAAATAAGAAAAATAAAAAATATATAAAAAATTGTAAATGTTTTTAATTTAATTTTACAATATCAACAAATTGAAACAACAAGTTACTATTTAGTGTTATTTTTTTTTTTTTTTAAATTTTAAATTAATATAAAAATAATATAGATGAAAATTATTAAAAGGAATAAAGTATATATATATATATATATATATATATATATATATATATATATATATATAGACATATCTAGTGAGAAGAGTAAATATTAACTATACAATAATATATAAATGATCAAGATTAAAAGTCACTTAAAAGTTATATAATTACTTAAAAAAATCATATATTTATATTCTAATTTTGATTATTCATATACAATATAATAGTTAAAATTCATTTCTCTCATTTTAATTAACAATTAGATTGATCACTGATGCACAAAAACAAAAATCTCTTCAAAGTAACTAAATCCAAACATAGAAACTAAAAATTCATTCGCTGCTCAACCCAAGCCAAGTCAAAACCAAAACCAAATTCACAGCAAATTCATTCCATAAATTCAATATTCACAAATTTCACGCATGACACTAAAAACCCATCCACCAGAAGTTCCATCACTCAACAGCAACAACCCAAATTCCAAATTAAAACTTGCACCACCCTCAACCTTCAAAATAGAACAAAGACAACTCTGAACCACACCACCAGAAGCAAGCCTGCCACCGCCACAGCCGTTCTTCACGCCACCCACGCCTTGCTCCGGCGTCAAAACTCACTTGACCACCACCCATCAAATTAACTCCACCGACCCAGATACGCCTTCCTCCGCCGCACGAACACCATCACGAACTCTGCCCAATCTGGAATCCACGAGCCACCTCTGCTCACCGGACTCGCGACCCTATCCTCGCATCATATTTTCATTCAATATCTAAACAAAACAGGCTCTGCAATGAGACAAACATTTTGTTGTTGCAACGCTTGATGTCGCTGTCGCAACCGTGATCGCAGCGAAAAAAAAACAACTCATCAGTGCAATTGTGATCACCATTTGTTGCGACCGGAGATCGCGGTGAAATAGCAACTCACAGGATTTTAGAAAATAGAAAATGGAGTCACTACCAATTTTATTTAAGTTAAGAAAAATTGAAAAACCTTTCTTTAAAAATAGTATTTGAAAATCTAGATTCTAGAGTTAGTTATGGATAGGGAATGATGTAAATTTAATCCCACAACAACCCTAATACACCCGTCCTAAAACGGCACATTAAGTCAATTGTGCAAAAACTTGATAATTTCAAATATATTTATTTTACTCCTCTCTTTAAAAAAAAAGGCAATGTAACTATCTTTTTTAAATAAAGGGAAAAAAAATAAAAAAATAACTAAATTGTGAAAATTTAAATTTTGGTTTGACAGAATAAAAGTTTCGTTCCTATGTATCCCCGAGTGCTATGCGGAATTCAAAATTACGTAGTTCTCTAAAAAATAAGTGTGGTTTGATTGATTTTAATTAAGAAAAAGATTTTTGAAAAAAAGAAGCTTTGTTTGAAAACAAAATCATTTTTACACGGGATTCAAGTTAATACCAGACTACTCAATAAATCCTTATAATTCAAAGGACATTGAAGACAGTATCCATTATTCAATCATCATCATTGGTCATTACATTGATTAAAATTTTTTTTTTCATTTTTTTAAGAAATGCACAAGGACAAACAAGTAAATATAATTTTCCACGAGCCAAGCAAATACAAAAAAAAAAAAATTAGATATAAGCATCACAAATCGAATAACTCATAATAATTTTATTTTTATTTTTAACAAACTTCAAATTTTTCTCTAATTTTTAATTTAATTTTATTTTGTTTTTAAATTTTTCTTCATTTTTTTTTTACTTTTTTGGCTTTCTATTAGTCACAAACACAACATAAAACATACTATTAAATAAAGTAAACACTATCAAACAAGAATTTATCTTAAAAAAAAAACTAAACTCAATATTTTGTTTTTTTATTTCATTTTTCATTTTTTTACCATTTTCGTATTTTTTCTCTTTTTTATATATTTTCAAATTTTTTTGTTTTACCTTAAAGGGCCCAATTACCATTTTTAAAATCTATTTTTTAGAAAAACTAGTATTTCAAGCCCAAACAACATATAAAAAAAAGGTTAGCCCAATTAAGAAACAGCAGCCCAAACAACATTAAACTCAAATGCAAAATAAAGTTTTTTTTAAAAAAATAACTATCTTAGCCCAAAAAGAAAAGAAAAAGGAAAAAGAAAAAACTAGAAACTAACCCTTATGGAGCCAACCCAACCGAGATTACACAAATTAAGACTTAAGAAAACCCCAAATTGAAGACATTTTTAATTACCTCAACAGACAAGGCTTCTCATCTTCGTACAAAGGGGAACAACTGCAACAATGGAGGCCAGCGGTGAAGTGATGGTGCGCGACGGAGAGGACGGTGGTGCGTGGACGGCCGGGACGTGATGCGTGGCGGACGACGCGAGCAGCAGCGCTGTGGGTCGCGACAGCTCGGGGACTGGGTTGGCGCATCAAATCTTAAGCACATGGATACTTTTCTTCCCAATTAGAGATCACAGTAAGAAAAAAATGTTCATCCCAATTTTGATTAATTCAAGATGTTAAAATGATAGAGAAATTGGAAACCAAACAAAAAGTCAGTAACATAAGAACTGAAAAAATATTATAAGTTTCAAAGTTAATGCTTCATATAAAGGTATTTTATATTACAACGTTGAAAATTAAAATAAGAACTTAGAAGTTCAATATTACAGTTTGACCATCTACTTGAGCACTACGTTTTACATAATTTGAATGACTCAAGGCAAAGGCTTAACATTCTTTTCAAAGATGCTTGGCCTGTAGGTTGACATGAAGACGTCAACAAGTAATGGAAATTGTAACCAAATGTACAGAATAACTGGAACACATGCGAGCAGAATCACAAGAATGGCAATCCATGTTTCGTTTTGAAGCAAAAGTAGAAGTGTTGCAGAAAAAGTTGCCGTCATGGTTGCTAAAGAGATAAACATAGTTGAAAGCCGTATGATTAGCTTGGTAGGTAATGATATAAGAATATCATCCTCTGCGTAACGGGAGGTGAGAAGTCCCAGAAACATGAGCAATGATGTTGTGGAAGAGAAAAGTAATATTGCATCTGATATAATAAAGAGCTTAAATAACTTCTTATATGAAAAGATTGGGTAACCTTTGTCTCGGTCATTGCCACCTGGAACTGTAAAAGCAGCTACGAAGGTGATGGTAGCTACAAGGGCTGCTACAACGGTACAAGAGCTGGCTATTCCTTTCGTCCATTTCTCACCTTATGGTAGCAATTGTTTTACAGAAGTTCATTCAAATTTTTTGAGTTGTTTAGCAGCTTTATTACTTTATCTTGTTAATATTAAAGTCTCACATTATTAAATAAAAGTATTTTGTTATCTTACTTAGTTATTTTTCTTTATTAATATTAAAGTCTTACATCGATTACTTTACAGATGAAAAGTAAATATTTGGCCTATAAATAAATTAATTGAAATTGATGTCTTTCAATATTATAATATACTTTTTAATGATAATGTAAATTATATGTATTTTTAGATGTCATTTCTTAAAAGATCTACGTGTAATGAGTTAAATACCTTATACATGTAACGTGACATTTTTTTTATTTTTTTCTTCCACGTGAAAAATGCCAACATGGTTCTCACATGGATATACCAACACACATGTCATTTTCTACGTGTAAATGCCATCACATGTGGCCTTACCACATGGAAAACGTCATGCTTGTTGGCGTATCCACGGTTGTCGTATCCTAGTTGACAGCGCTATCAATTATGGCATAATCTACGTGAAACCAAAAATAATAATAATATTTAAAATGATAAAAATAGTGATAATTTGATAAATAATTTAAAAAAATAATAAAATTAATAAATAACTTTACTAATAATGATAGTTTGATAAAAAAAGCCTATGAAGTTGTGGTGAGTGAGTGGATAGATTGTGTATTGCAGTGAGTGAATGTGGCATAAAACAACAAACAAGTTGTAAAACAATTTTTTTTTTTTTTTTTTAATATATTTTTTTAAAAATAAAATAGACAAAATAAAAAATAAATGAGTTAAAATATGACTAAAAGATTTTGTTAAAAAATGGACAATTCTTAATTTTTTCATCTTTTTTTTTTTTTATTTTTTTAAGATCCCAACAAAATTAGGTGTTTATGGTTGCTGCCATGAATCCTGTGGCCGTCGTTCCTCCAATCGCCGGGGACATTCTTTCAATATGAGAGCAAACGAGTAGATGTAGGTGTCAGCGATTGGTTTGTCAAGAGTGACACCAGCAAAGAGAAGCTCACTGATTACATGGCTATGGTGGATGCAAAGAAGGCCATAGCAGACTAAAGTTCTTTGTAAAGTTCAAAACCTTCTCGCTCTCTACTTGTTAACGAGGAAAGCTTCATTGAAATTTTGAATTTGTGAAATTCCACTGACAAAGTGTTATTTTAAATCCCCAATTTTCATATGTGAAATTCCCACAAAAAATACCACAGCATTTAAAAAATTCTATAATTAGTTATCCAAACATGATATTTTAAATTGCAGTAATTTGATTCCTTCCAAAAATTAAACGATGTAATTGCTTTATTCAAACACAACTTAAAGGTTATTTGGAGAGATAAAGAATCAAGCAAAAAGAGAAAAGGAAAAGTGAAGAGCAATAACTTTATTAAATTTTTTAACATTTTAAATTCTCTTAAATTTTAAAATGTTCCATCTAAATGCAACCTTAAGTTCTTGCCCTTCACTTTTTCCTTTATCTTTTGGTTCATACCTTTAGCTCTTCAACTAACCTTTTTTATTCTTTTCTTTTTTTAAAATACCATTTATTAAATAATTGAGTCAAATTAGTGATCTATTACCACTCTTATGCCTATCCAAATTGTAATTAACAATTATAATAATTAATTTTAAATATAAAATCACTTTTGCTTTTTCTAAATTCCTAATTACCCAACTTATTTTATTTTGTTAATTATTTTGTGTACGTACTGTTATTTCTTGAAACCGCTAAGTAAATCTAATGAAGCCTTCGAAAGAAACGGTGGGTGTGATCATTGAATGCCTTCTTGGAAGAGGCATATTGGTTGAATTCTGGTCATTTGCGGAAGGCAGAGGAGTTACTTGTCTTCGTAAACATAACAGTTAGCTCTTTCCTATGAATTGCCAACAATTTACAAACTGCCTACCATATACTGATCAAGCATTATTACCAAATTAATTATAACTAGCGAGACTTAACAAAGATTAAAAGAATTAATTTTTCTGGTAATTAAATATTTTAAGATAGTGATGTTATCTTATTTTTCATATATTATAAGCTTGTGAAGTACATAAATGGAGATCAAATGTCCAAATGTAATAGGTTAGCCTTCTACCTCTGCTGAACTGACTTGTTCTAAGAACCATAAATATTTCTATATCTTAAATGGTGCGATCAGCAAGTGTAATCATGACAATAGAAAGTAGGATTTTGAATAATTCTCCTGTGCGATTTCCAGGTTCTGTTATTCTATTGTTTTTTTTTTTACTCACAAAATCTTTTCACGGGAAAGTCCTGTGACTTTCTTGAAACTAGCGAGACTTAACAAAGATTAAAAGAATTAATTTTTCTGATAATTAAATATTTTAAGATAGTGATGGTATCTTATTTTTCATATATTATAAGCTTGTGAAGTTCATAAATGTAGATCAAATGTCCAAATGTAATAGGTTAGCCTTCTACCTATGCTGAACTGACTTGTTCTAAGAACCATAAATATTTCTATATCTTAAATGGTGCGATCAGCAAGTGTAATCATGACAATAGAAAGTAGGATTTTGAATAATTCTCCTGTGCGATTTCCAGGTTCTGTTATTCTATTGTTTTTTTTTTTACTCACAAAATCTTTTCACGGGAAAGTCCTGTGACTTTCTTGAAACTTGAAAATCTTCTCTCTACATGCATATAGAAATTTTCCAACCACTTTGGTACTTATTACTAAACAAATTAGTCAAGTAATCTGGTTTTTGCTTGGGGTAGGATTGATTTGGGAATTAATAAATGGATTAAGCATTGGCGAAAATATAACAATATGTGATTCCAGTAGGTGTCACTTAAGATTATCAATTGTAACTCACTGAAGGAATTTTGTTTTAAACAAATTAACAATATGTCAAAATTTTTAAATCTATTTAACTTCAAATTATGATATGTATCAAATATAATATACAAAATATTGAGTTATAGAATCACCTAAAAATGACAAATATGAGCGCAGTCATGCCAAATCTTTAAAGAGAAATCACGAACGGTGCGTGTGTGTAGAGGAGAGAAACTATCTTCATTTTCTATATGCGCAGAAAAAACTCTTGTGGCTTCAATGGGATAACCATAATACATATAGGATGAGAATAGGAGTCTCTCCTTGTGTTTACAATATAGGTTAACCTACCCATCATAGAAAATCCATACACAAGGTCCACAAACCCAAAATAATATTATTCACATGGGTTTAAGTATTTATAAGAGCACAATAACAAAATTGATCACAAATGGGCTAAACCAATAGATGCTCAACAACATTTGACATTCAATTAATCTGGATTTTAAAAAATTGGTGACTATACTAGTCCACACATATTAAAAAATCTATCAATCTCCCACTAGGACAACATAGATATTTAGCTTTAAACAAAATAACTCTCCAGATTAACGTGGCCACAAGAATGTCAACTATGAGCAAGCACTTCCAACCATCGGTCCAAAATGGAATTACAAGCATCTCAACAATGTAGAAAATCATACTCGATAAGAGTACTGATATCATACATGCAAGATACTTATAACCCGATGACTTAACAAAATGTGGTATGTGGGTCAAAGGGAAAGCACAACAAAATTGCATACCAAAAGTGTGATCAATGTGCAATTCCCTACAAAATGGCCCCGACATCTACCAATGATGCCTACTGAGATTCAACAAAATTTCTCAAAGAAAATATCTCAGTATAACAAAATGAGACCAAGTACTAAAGTCTCCAACAATACGTCATATCATCACAAAATTGTGCACAACAACAACATATGGCAATAACAATTTTAATGAGTCTCGAGATAATATAATAATTATAATTATAATGTACATTCTCCCACTAATCCAACATATCAAAATAAAACAACAATAACAAGTCCATTAGAGTCCAAAAGTTTCAAAATACTCTAATGGTAACATCATCATTAGTGGGACTATCAACTCTGTGGTAAAGTACCCAATGTGAGTCTGAAACTCACCATCTCTCTTTAACGACACAAATACCAAAATAGAGAGAAACACAATATTACAGAGTTATCCAAAATGTGGTCATAACAATAGAAACATTATTAAGCTAATCTATACAAAATTTATCAACCACAGAATCTCATAAAATTACTTCATTATCAACCACAAACTCTGTATTTATAATTGAGGAGATTACAAGTGTCCATATGAGACTTTACAACAAATCAACTCCTCTTTGTCATCGCAAATACAAAACCACAAAAGAATTTTCACAAATAAGGTAATCTATACTTCACAAATCATAATGACCACTTAAAATACTTGACCACATACGAGTGAGTTTAAAATCTCAAATGTTTTACACATATTATGGGATCACTTGCAAGTTTTCAACAACTCACTCAAAACCCAAGTGTCACAATGACAAAAAATAATAATAATAAGCACATGCACTACACTTGAGCACAATATTAGATTACCAGCAGCGGAAGCACATGAGACCTATACTTAACCATTATTGAGCGCATAACCAAAAGACAGTCTCCAACTCTCACTATAGTAAACATTAATGTGCAATAAGAACACAAACATATTTTAAAATTTATAACAATATGTGCCTTGTGAGACAATTCGTCAATATATTATGATTTAAAAGGTCTTTATGCCTTAGAGATAAAATGACATCACCAAAATTTTTCACATGATAGAAACAATTTAATATAAAATATTGTCTCCTATTTAACAATAATAGAAATATTGGCCATCAATATACAACTAGCACAAAACACATTAATAACAAATTTACTCTCACTTACTTATGGCAACACCCATTAGTGTAAACAACATCAAAATCAATATTAAATAATAATACTTGATAGCCCGTATCAGGTCAATTTAACTTGCACTTAGGCATTTAATTGCTTTAATATTAGGCTTCATACATAGCAGACTTCAAAATTTTCAACACGTATTTCAAAAAAAAAATTACAAAATCGCTTTCTTCTTATAATAAACGAAGAGTTTTAATTCGTATTGATTGTGAGGTAATTTACAAAATCAAAATATAAATACATAAGAATTAAATATACACATTATTTTACTTCAATCCAAAAGAACGAAATTTTTTCAAAGTGAATGCCATAAGTACAATAGGTTTAACTCAATGTACTCATCATAAATTTTGTATCATCGATAAAAGAATTTTTTTTAATTATTTTTTTATTGTAAAGTTGAACTAATCAACACAATAAATTGGGCTTAAAAAAAATCCTCACAAAATGATTAAACCATAATTGGAAGAACACTTTCTTCACAACAATACTTGAATAATTTTAATCCCAATATTTTTTTTGAGAAAATTAGCAAAATTAAAAAAAAATCATTTGAGGATTTTGACATTTGAATAATATAAAAGGAAATATTTAAATTTATCATTTCAAGATACTAAGCGAAAATAATTATCACTATCATATCGACAAAATAATATTTTTCAAATTACTACGACAATACTTATAACAAAATAAATTCAATAGGCTAGTGATTTAATACAGCACAAATAATGGTACAAAATAGAAAAATTATTTATGCTTTCAACATGTCTTATTAAGATTAAAGCATATCAACACAACATGATAACTATAAGGAGTTCACTATATTACAACATACTTTAGGAGACTCAACAATGTCCTCAATAGATCCCAACAAGTAACAAAGCGATGACAAATACAAAAGTTAAAAAAAATCATGCATTAAAACATTTATTATACTTAAGTAACCATAATTGTATTGATTTTTCTTTGTTCAATTAGTTGGACAATTAATTGAACTAGAGCCCTTGCATCATTGCAATCCCGCCTAAGGGTCCCAGATTACAATATATAAGTCTCTCCCACTTACTAGAGTAAAATAGTTGAACCAATATTTTCATAGTTTATGCACAAGTAATATTTTTCAAGATTTTCAAAATAAAATTTAAACTATTTTCTCTATCACACAAATGATTATGCCAAATAATGACACACGGAAGGGTATGTCCATTACTTACACAACTCAACATTAATTGCAATCCATTCAACATTATTAATTTTTTTTCATTTGATAAAATTACATATCCAAATAAAAAAAAAATAGTTTGCTACAGAATGCCCAATTTTCTCATTCGTCAAGTTTCACAAAATAATACAAATATTCAAGGTTGCTTAATTCAATTCGATAAAACACTTGACAATGAGTAACATAATATATATGTCACAACAATTTGAGCTGCTATGTCATTATAATCCGGCCTAAGGGTCCCAGATTATAATGAACAAGTAAACTCTCATAAACCATTAAATATCATGTCCCTAAAGCTAGTATCGAGAGCATACTGAAAACTGTAAGGGTATAATCATTTAATGCATTCAATAAAACATCAAAAATCAAATTAATAAAGACAAACCGATAGGGTAAGTGCATTATTAATATAATTTTCAATGAAAAAAGTGCATTATTAATATAATTTTCAATGAAAACACAACAACATTATTAACAATATAACACTTTGTCATAATTGGTCCCGTGAAAGTGAGCTCACAACTATACAAAATATTCAAAACATATAAATATTCTGAATTGAACTCTTAAAGATAAGATCTCACAAGATTTACAAAATACAATACTGATTTTACAATAGGTGAACATGTGACAATAAGAAACTGCAATAATCAATGACAAAATTACTCATAGAGTTCTAAAATTTTCATGCCACATCAATCAGATAATTTTCACACTCTCATACATAATTGCATATTCAAAAAAATAGGCATGAAAAGGGAGAAGAAGACCTTAAAAACAAATTTCTCCACTTATTCAATTATACAATATGCCAATAACCATATAAGTTTTATAACTAACCTTAGATAGAGATAGTATGTTGCTCATCTTTGTGTGTAGAGTCAACAAAAGTGGATACTAACTTAATAGGATTCAAAACACCAGAACTTTATATAACTTTCACAAATGGCTCACAAAATAAACTTATGAGATATATAAAACTTAACTATAATAATGATTTAATATAAACTTGTCATCGCCTTAAATATTTCTCAATAATTAAAATTATTTTAAATAATATTCTCATAATGACCACATTGAAAGTAATTTATTTAAATTTGCAATGACACAATATATAATAAAATTAATCACATATAATTGTACTTTAATTCTTAATAATATATATCAAAACACTTTAATATTGTCAATGCACAAACGTCTAATACTAAAACAATTATATGCAATACATGATACATTATCATGCTCTTATAACGAAAAAATTATTTCAAGAATAACTCTCAATATTAGATTGCACAATTTACGGAGTTCAACAAGCTCAACTAATAAAATTGGCATCAACAATTAAAGAGGAGTAAAATATGTATAAATAAATAAATTTTAATATGCCCAAACTTATTTAAATAAGTCTTCCATAAAAAAAATTTCTCAATAGCAATAAAGGGCATACAATCAACATGAATTTCTTGGCATCAAAATAATATATTTATCGATATTAATGCTCTTTATCATACAAAATAAAATATCAAAATTATCAATTTAATTATAATTCTCACTTGTCTATTATATGTAGTGAAAATAATCTCAATAATTACCAAATATCATAAAAAATTATATTCAATATCAAAATATCCATAACTATGTGAGAATTAATTACAAAATTTTATTCTATGATTTTGATGAGACATCACGCTAGAACATAAGGAGTTATTCCTTTATTTATTTAGATATTTATCTACGATTTAAATAATAGGTAAGAATAAAATTGGTCAAAACAACTCTAAATATACTAAATGAACTCCCAAATTTTAATTTGCACAATAGTTTATAAAAGCGCAGCAATTTCAACATATATACAATATTATACACTTAAAACAATCCCAAAAAAAATTATTTTGGTAATTATTTAAATAAACTCTCACAAATTTAAATTGTATAACAATTTAAAGAGTACAATAATTTCAATATAGCATAAAACAACTAAAAAAAATTTATTTGAGCACTCAAAGAATATCACATGTGAGAGTATAAAAATTATAATATGCCCAATTTTACAAAAAAAAAATTTAAAAAGCGAGTTCTGAGATTATCTAATTTTATATATATAATTCAAGTCGAAGAAAAAACAGTTGTAACATATTTTTTTAACATCGCGCAGCAGCTATTCTCATGAAACTTTGAAACCATTTAAAATTCGTCAAAATTATCAAAATTAATTATTGCGCACATGGAGCACATTCCAAAATTAGAATTGAGAATAATAATAATAATAATAATAATAATAATAATAATAATAATAATAATAATAATAATAATAATAATAATAATAATGCCTAAGGAAAACTAAAATCATAAACGATGTTCTTGTATGGTTAAAAAATTAATACACGTAAATTACACATTCAAAAATTGACAAAACTTCAAACAACGGGAATCAAAATCAATTTTGGGTTTTGATTAATTTTTCAAAAAGAAAAAAAAAGTTCTTGAATTGACCAAAATTCTCATTCTCAACAAGAAGAAATTTACAACCATAATTAGGATTAAATTGGCTCTGATACCAATTGAAGGAATTTTGTTTTAAACTAATTAACAATATGTCAAATTTCCTAAATACATTTAACCTCAAATTATGGCATGTATCAAATATAATATACAAGAAATCGAATTATAGAATCACCTGAAAATGACAAATATGAGTGCGATCATACCCAATCTTTAAAGAGAAATCACGAACAGTGTGTGTGTGTAGAGGAGAGAAACTATCCTCATTCCCTATATAAGCAGAAAAAACCCTTGTGGCCTCAATAGGACAACCACAATACATATAGGATGAGAATAATGGTCTCTCCTTGTGTTTACAAAATATGAGTTAACCGACCCATCATAGAAAACTTATACACAAGACCCACAAACCCAAAATAATATTATTCACATGAGTTTAAGTGCTTATAAGAACACAATAACAAAATTGATTACAAATAAACTAAATTAATAGATGCTCAATAATATTTGACATTCAATTAATCTAAATTTTAAAAATTAGTGGCTACGTTAGTTCACACATATTAAAAAATCTATCACCCACCTGACCAAATATGGAATTATTGAGATCTTTATGCTAAAAAACAACCTTGGTTAGATTGTCCCAAAAAAAAAACCTTATTTAATTTGGGTATAGATATTGATAACTTCGTTTCAATTTAGTTTTAATACTAATTCAGAGATAGCCCATTAGAGCTTAATGAACACAGAGTTGTCAGACTACGAATTTTGGTCTTATAAGTTCTTTTTATACCATTTGTTTGTGTATAAGACTAATTTTCGTTTGGGTAATAAGAATGCTTTTTATAAGTGTTTTCCTGCAGGCTCAACTTTTGACATTATAAAGACTCTTTAACCGTTTAATTCAAACATGCTTACCGCTTAGCCACCCTTGAAAAGGAGAGGAATTGAAAAAGGAGAAAATAATATATATGTATTTTATTAGATAATCTACACCTAGTAAAGAAAATAAATTCTTAAAAAAAGCATAAAATTAACATCTGTTGCGTAATATGAGAGAGGGATAGAAACTACTTGGATCAAAACTGAATTAATTATAAATTATTTGAACAATAAGTTTTCAGAGGTGCTTCAGTCTTTGTTTAATATATTAAGACTTCTTTTGTAAAAGTAAAAATAACCTTTTTTTAATAGGAAACTAAAGTAATTAACTAGGGAGATTCATCCAGTCCAAAAAAAACTAGGGAGATACAATATATGTATCTAATATATTTCTGATAAATGATAGTATTCACTATGCATAACTACCCTTAATAATTGTTTTATTTGAAATGGCCATGAGTATGGCATATGAGCTGACTTTAATACCAATACAAATTTCTTGGCACGTAAGTATATCCTTCTAATAAATAACAATACACAAAATATATTTTCCTGTAAATATGAAGTGAATCTCAGAATTTCATTACACACAAAATCCAGCATGCATAGGGTATGTTTGGAAGGAAGAATTTGGAGGGAAAGGAATGAAAAGGTTATTTTTCATTCTTAAATAGAGAACAACAAAATATTCATAAAAATGAATAAAAGATAATTGAAAGATTAAGTTAGATATAAAGTCATTTATAAGTTTTCACCTAACAATGTAAGCTCTTATGAGAGTAAGTACTTCAAAAGGTATGTTAGTATAAAGCTGTTTATGAGCCTTTATAATAATAGCTTAAACCTATGAAAAAGTTGAACACTTAAACAAGTTACCTAATAACCTCTCTTTTTACAAAATTCTTATATACAAGATTGTTTATTTAAAATGAAAAAAATTAACCTTCTCATGTCTTTCTCTCCGAACATACCATAAAGGTCCAACATGAAAGTAGGACATCCTAACATTGTTTAGTTTTAATGTTAATGTTACGGTTTTTATCTTTCTCTGTCACACAACACAACAGTTAGAAAAGAGGAAAACGGTTGTACCACAGAAGAAAAAGGAATATTCCCAAAGTTGCAAATCTTTGGTCAGTGATGCAAGAAAACTACTCTCAAATTTATATATTAATTTTTGTAACAAATCATATGTTAATTTCGACGAAATTCAAACATACAAAACTTCTACTATGATAAATCATTTTTTTTTCTCTTCACGTCAGAAACCCTTATTTTTAAAAATATAAATTAGTTATTCAAATCTAGCTAACTATTAAGCTATGAAGAATAAAAAAGATGTTGAAAAGGAGCAGTTAAATATTTAGTACTTATTAAATTATTATTGTGTTGTGTCCTATATTTTTTTGGATATTTTTTGCATCGCTATTTACGTGTCATGTTCGGTATCTTATGTAGAGGGAACATATTATGTTTTTTTAGTGCTCTCTATGGAGCCACTTCATTGCATTAATGTTTTCTCTGTTTTTTCGGAAAATGTTTTCAAAGTTTGAAAAATTACTCTCAAATTTATATGTAAAAAAGCATTAATCTTTGGTCTGATGCAAGAAAACTACTCTCAAATTTATATGTTAATTTTTGTAACAAAACATATGTTAATTTCGACGAAATTCAAGCATACAGAACTTCTACTATGATAAATCATTTTTTTTTTGCCTCTTTACGTCAGAAACCCTTATTTTCAAAAATATAAATCAGTTATACAAATCTAGCTAACTATTAAGCTATGAAGAATCAAAATGGTGTTGAAAAGGAGCAGTTAAATATTTAGTACTTTATTATTGTGTTGTGCCCTATATTTTTTGGATTTTTTTTGCATCGCTATTTACGTGTCACGTTCGGTATCTTATGTCATTGTTATTTGTAGAGGGAACATATCATGTTTTTTTAGTGCTATCTACAGAGCCACTTCATTGCATTAATGTTTTCTGTGTCTTTTCGCAAAATGTTTTCAAAGTTTGAAAAATTAAAAACGACTCAGGACCTTTCAATCACTTCCTGTTTCTTATTGTACTATTACTCTATTACAATGCAGCAGCAGACTGCAATTAATGAAGAATATTGGAAAGCTGCTGGTTATATAATATTCAAATTTAAAGAATTTTATGGTAACTATTATATCATCTCTCTATTTGTTGACACTTGATGATATTAATGATTTTTAAATTATTATTACATCAATCTCGACACAAAATTTAATAGTTAAAGAAAATGAAGTTATCATACATTAGGAATACCTTAAAAGGCCTCCACTCATTACCTGAAAACTTCTTTCAGTCTAGACGTTTGGAATTTGACTCCAGATCAGTAGAGGGAAAAGGAATTCCTGTTGACTAGAAATTGTTTGTTAGCATTCTTGTGCCTACAAAGAGGGTATGGATTAGGAGCAACTAGTCAGGTAATTTGCTATCATGGAAAACATGCATAAACTTGTTCTTCTCCTTTGTTTTATGACCATGCTTAAAATTGTATTTGGAAATGCATCAGCTCATCCTGAGGGCGCTGCTGGCATGCATGTCATGGGCAAAATAGGAGCTATTGCAGACAACAATTCCCGCAATGGTAAAGAGGTGATAGTGGCTATTAAGATGGCATTGGAGGATTTCTATCATTACAGCAATCAAAGGTTTGTTCTACAGATAAGAAACTCTCAAGGGGATCCCCTTCAGGCTGCTCTTGCAGGTTTTTATTTCTCAACCTTCATCTCTCCTCATTGTTGAACATTACTGTATCTTTAATCACCGGACCTTGATATAATTTTCACATCACTTTAATTATATATGTCTTATACCATTCCCATTAACCATCCTCACATATAACAGTTTATCTATAGAAAAATAATGTAAACAGGCATTTAGTACAAATGCAAAAGGGTTAAAATAAGTCCTATAAATAGTTGTCTTGGGATTTATTCCCCTCCTAAGATAATTAAATCTTTTTTTTTTACCTAAAGAGAAATAAATATTTAAATGTCCAGACATAATTTCGACCATTATTCTTTATATCTGTAAAGAAAGAATGAGGTACAAATTCATCTAATTCTAATCCATTGTTTTGCAGCTAGAGATCTTATTGATAAACAGTACGTGCAAGCAATCATAGGACCACAAACATGGGAAGAGACAAATTTAGTGACTGAGGTTTGCAGCAAAAATATGACTCCAGTTCTATCTCTAGCTGATGCAAGTCCAAACTGGGCAACTTTGAAGTGGCCCTTCCTGGTGCAAACCTCACCTAGTCACTTCAAACAGATGAAAGCAGTAGCTGCTATTGTTCAGTCCTGGGACTGGTACAGTGTTAACATAATATATGAAGATAGGGATGCTTCATCCACAGGAGTTCTATCTCATCTTTATAAAGCCCTCCGTAAAGCAGGTGTGCAAATGAGCAATATTTTAGCCATCCCTCCTTTTGTTTCCGCTTCATTGTCCCAAGACCTTGAGAAGCTTAGAGAAGGACAATGTAGAGTCTTCGTTGTTATTAATTTGTCCCACCCTTTGGCCATAAACCTATTTGAAACTGCAAATAAAATGAACATGATGGAGAAAGACTATGTTTGGATCATAACTGATCCTTTCACTAGTCTTGTCCATGACTTGAATGCATCCACTATGTCCTCAATGCAAGGGATCATTGGAGTCAAGAGCCACTTCCCAGAAATAGGGCACCAATATGAGGACTTCTACCTTAAATTTCGCCAACATTTTAGCTCAGAGAACCCTCAGGAATTCAACAATGAGCCTGGGATATTTGCAGCCCATGCCTACGATGCTGCATGGACAGTGGCTCAAGCCATGAGCCAAACCAACAGTAAAGGGGGCCAAGTTTTGCTAGATAAGATTTTGCTTAATAATTTTACTGGCTTAAGTGGTAAAATTCAGTTCACTGACCAAAAGTTAGCTGCTTCACATACTTTTCAGATCATCAATATGATAGGGCAGGGCTACAAGGAAATTGGGTTCTGGTCAGATGGACTAGGTTTCTCAATCAATATTGGCCAAGATGCTACTTACAATCCTTCAATGAAGGAGTTGGGACAAGTTTTGTGGCCAGGAAGACCTTGGGACACTCCAAAAGGATGGGCCCTGCCAACAGTTGATGAACCACTAAAAGTTGGGGTCCCCACTTTGGCCACATTGAAACAATACATAAATGTAACTCAAGATCAATCTGAAAATACTACCTCCTTCCAGGGATTTACTATCGATCTTTTTAGAGAAACTGTGGGGTTGTTGCCCTACCATTTGCCATACAAGTTCTATGCTTTCAATGACACCTATGATAATTTGGTGAAGCAAATTTATTTGAAGGTAAGAAATATCAATTATATTATTCTTGCAAGCATTTATTAGTTACAAATTATCTTGTCTCTGGCAGCTATGTAAATTTAAATTTCATCTGTCACCATACCTTTTCTTTCACTGTAGAAACTGTAATCCATGTCAAATTTGCATCCAAATTATTTGGTTTGTCTGATATGCAACGCTATATGTTCTCACCCAAGTTGTTTAACTTCTGTAGTCTTACTCGTTAGCATGTATCGAGCTTTTCTTAATTGACTGGCTAATGACACTTGTTTTTCACATCTACACTTGCTTATGCATGAGGCAGAATTTCGATGCAGTAATTGATGTAACAATAATTTCATACCGATATCAGTACGCTGAATTCACTCAGCCCTACACTGATCCAGGAGTGGTGATGGTAGTCCCCCTTAAATCAAAAGCAGGAAATAGAGCTTGGTTATTCGTGAAGCCTTTCACAAAGACCATGTGGATTCTAATAGTGGTCATGATTATCTACAATGGCTTTGTTCTATGGATGTTAGAAAGACACCACTTCCCTGAACTTAAGGACTCCATGCTGAATCAAACTGGGACCATGGCTTGGTTGGCATTGACCCCTCTCATCAACTTGAATGGTAATTTGAGATTTTATACACTAATTTGCTGTCATTTCATTTGTAGATTACTTAGCTAATACTGATTTGGTTTACTTGACTGAACATAGACACAGGGGACAAGTTACACAGCAAATTATCAAGGATAGCAATGATGGTCTGGCTGTTTGTCGCACTTATCATAACATAGACTTACACAGCTAACCTTACCAGCATGCTAACTGTTGAACGGCTTGAACCCACAGTAGATGATGTTGATCAGCTCCGGAATAGCAATGCTATGGTTGGATACAATAGAGGATCCTTCTTGAAAAATTATCTGCAGGAAGTGTTACACTTCCACCCCGCAAACATCAGGCAATTTAGCTCGCTTGAAGAGTATGCTGAAGCTTTCAGAAGGAAAGAAATAGCAGCTGCCTTTCTTGAAGTTCCTGGGGCAAAAATTTTCCTTGCAAAGTACTGTAAAGAGTTTATTCAAGCCGGGCCTATGTATAAAATTGGAGGATTTGGTTTTGTATGCTTCCAACACTTCAACTTTCTATTTCATACATTTCTGTTCCCTCAGTTAATTGTTTAATTTTCGTTGTGCTGCCTTGTGTTTGAGCTTTGTAGGCATTTCCAAGGGCATCCCCATTTCTTCCAAGTGTAAACAAAGCACTGCTAGATTTATTTGAAACCGGCAAGCTACGTGAATTAGAGAACAGAATGCTTGCATCAGAGAAATGTGAAGACACAAAACCAGATGGAGAAACTGCAAGTCTTAGCCCCAACAGCTTTTCGGTCCTCTTCACATTGACAGCGGGCACATCAACAATTGTTCTCTTGGTATATGTTATTGGTATGAATTATTCAAACCCTGAACAAAAATCAATTTGGAGACTAATGATGGTGATGATTCAACGATGGAGACAAGCAAAGAGACGAATCTCAAGAAGAGTTAGTGATGTTGCAGAAAGTCCTACAAACTCTCCAAACGCACATGCTATGCCAAGTCAAGTTTAAACATATCAGCTCACTTTGGTTGAGGAGTGGAAAAGTGACATTGTACAGATAGGGACACAATGTGCTAGCAAGAGTGCTTGACCCCCTTACTGCTAAATAACTTTGATTGCTCTGCTAGGCAAATGAACTTGCTAGTATGCCATGGCAAGGAAGGGTGGGGTAAGGGTAAAGCTTAGGTTGATCACTCATGTAAACCAAGAATGTTGTAAATATGTGTCTAAGAGTTCTCAAATTAAAAAACAAAAGTTTAAGATATGCTTTCCTACAACTAAAGTACTGGTTCAATATGATTGCTTAGCATCCCAAGGCCCTGCATAACTCTACTACTACTACTACTACAAATAATAATGATGATGATGATTATGATGATGATGATGATGATAAATAAAATAGACAAAGTCAATCCAGCAGCGTGTTTCCTGCTGGAATCCACAGCAAGCTTGTTCATGATCAATTATTAGCAATATAATTAAATGTGTGTTCAGTTCTTAAACTTTCCAAAACTCTAAAATTAGATTAAGTCATGAGTCATGATTATTGTTCTGCTTTATTTCTCAAGTCCAATAATCATTATCTTTCATTAATGAAGTGATTCTTGGCTGGCTGCAAAAGTTCAAACCAATTATGACTCTAACTTCTGTCATTAAAAAAAAAAAAAGATTATAAACCTGCAACTGATAAGAATAAAAAAGATGGAATGACCAAATCTAGAGAACCTAGTTCTCTAGCCAATTCAAAAACAAACTTGTCCTCAAGGTTGATGTAAAACAAAGTATTTAAAAACATTAATTGTGAAGTAAGAACAAATTTGCATGTTGCAGCCCCCTAATGAAATTCACCACATAATATCACCTACACATCTTAAGCACACTACATAGCCACGCTACCTTTTGAGCCAAAGGGGAAGACTAGTGGCCAGCAGCATAAGCCATCTTCCTTGTAAAAGGACTCTTCCTTGGGCAGCAACTCCACGTTCAAAGCTCTGAATCACATAATTATCATGGCCATCTTTCAACATCCATCCTATCAACAAGGGAATCTTGGCCAAGATGGGATCCTTTTTCCTTGCTTGTTTCTCCTCAGACTGACAATGCAAGATCTTCTCAGGCTCAGCCTTCTGTTGTGCGCCGGTTTTTGTGAACCTTGCATTGCTTCCATCACATTCCCTATGACCTTGACTTCAATATGGGCCAGAGATTTTGTGTAGCCAGAGAGGCCAGCAGGGTCAGTAAATGCAGAGGTGCCACAATAGCCCTTAAATGCTTTCCCTAAGCTAGCTATCAACACTACTTAGCTTTGCTAATTAAACTCTTGTCCCCATCTCAGAAGGAATATTTGATATCAGCAGCATCCCAAAACCAATCACCACTTAAAAATCAACTTGGCCAGGCTGCACAACGAATCCATAGTTACCAGAAACATGGTACGTGAGGATACGTGGTACGGGTACAGGTACATGATTTATCACTTGTTGTGATTATATTGCTTGACTTTCTTTATGACAAATCCAGTACACAGTACATGGTACGGCAAATCCAGTATAGGGTAATTGAGCGAATCCAGTAACTATGAACGAATCAACAATGGCTTTTTTCTTTATTGGAAAGAAGTGAATACCTCGCAACCAGCAATCAAGTATAACTTAGCCTACACAATCTCAGTGTATAATGCAGTATTAACAATACCCCAGTAAGCTCCTAGGACTTGGGAATGGTGCTCTGGGAGGGACTAGCCCTTTAGCTAATTATATTACAGTTACACAAATGGCAATCCTCCATTGTGCAGGTTCCATAGCAATGGCATTGCTCTCTCAAATCTTTTTTTTTTTTTTTTATATCTGCAACAATTTCTTCTGGAAATGTCCTAGAATTCTTTAAGCGTTTACCCAAAATCCATTCTTTTAGAAACTTACCCACCAACCCCATCATTGATCACTCTTTACCTTGTTTTCTGACTCAGCCAACTACACCGGTTACCTGGGCGAATAAGTGGACCATCAGTGTCTGAAACCACAACTTTTCTTGAGTCTCTTCCTTTTTATGTTTTTCACCAAACAACTCAGGATTTCCCTCTGGTTTTGTGAACCCTCATCTTGGAAGGGAGGCTTCTATTTCTTAGGTTTTGGTCTCCCTGATCCGGTTGCTTTTCGCCATCTGAGAAGGGTTAGGTGATACGTACTGTAGTATAGCTCAATTGATACTTAATGAGACTTGATGTATACTAGTAAAGTAATAATCGGTGTAATTATTGGTAAAATTTTTATATGTATAATTTTTTTAACTCATTTATGGATTGATTTTGGAAAAATAATGGGTGTAAGTATTTTTTACATTATTTTCAAGAGATATGATTAAGTAAAAAAAATAAAAAAAAAAATATGTATAATGAATGATATTAAATGTGGTATAAAAAAATATATGTATTATTTAATGTAAAATATAAATGTTATTAATTTTGTATCTTGAAAAAATATTATAATTATAAATAAAATAATTTAATATTTTTCTCACATTAATATATAATATAAATACAATATACCTATAAAAATTGGATACAAAACATTTCTCAATAATAATGTTGCAATATAGTTGAATGTGAATAAGATTGAAGGGTTTTTCTACCACTTTACTCGAAGAGAGAAATTAAGTAGGGATGTTAAATAAAGAGCTAACAATAGGCACCTTGCTGCATTTGTGTTTCTCCTTGAACCAGCACTTTGTATTGAGACTAGCGGTTTTTTACCTGTGTGGAATAATTTAAATAAAAAAAGTTAAAATAAATAATTTATTTAGATTCAGATCATTTTAATTTCTGATTTTATAATTTTTTAATATCAATTTTATGTATTTATTCATTTAAATATTTTATTACCTTATTATAAAGAGTCTGTCAAGCTAATTTTTAATGTCAAATTATATTAACAAAATAAATTTATATTAATAAATATTGTAATGACAAATAAAAAGAAAACATATTAAAAATTGAAATAGTCAATAGTAATATAATCAAATGATATTTAATACATTCAAATATATTAACATTTTGTAATTTATAAATTTAGTTTCACAATTTAAGTAGACTAAATAAAATAACATATTAATTAAATCAATCAATTGACATATGATTTATTGAATTCTTTAATTTTGTTTATATTTCATAATGTCAATATATTACACAATTATAGATTGTACATTACATCTACTTCATCAATGCCCTGGTTGAATTCAATTTTTTTCCTTACTTGTCCACAAATTCTATAAACAATTTCATTCAAAATATCAATAAAATCTTGATGTTACATGATACAGGTTTTGCTTAGTTGCATTTAAGCAATCTTACTAAACAAACGTTATTATAAATCTAAACTTTTCGATTGATTTTTTCATGTCTTCTTATAAAGTTGTTATTTCATATATGTAAATATTAATATATTTTCATATAAAGTTTTTAATCCCTTGAAATATAAATATAAAATATTTAAATATTATATATTATGAATATAATATAATTAATTAATTTAGTTTTCTGATAATAAATTTTATTTGAATTAATTTTACTATGATTTCTTATAAAATACTCAAAGTCATGTCAATATTAATATATTCTTATGTGAAGCTATTAATTTAGTGTGATGTGTAATTGACGCTAATAAAAAATATTTAAATACAAAATAATAACATTACTTTTAATGAGGAGTTCTATTTTATTTATTTAATATAAGAAACAGTTATCACCATGAAACATGCACTCATTAACTTGAAGTTTTGAACAATATGAAAAGATTAAATTCCTAACAATATATGACTCTTTATATTCCTATGCTTTATTTAATGTCAAAATAATTTAAAATTTTTAACACAATGTCTAGATAATTTAAAAAATTTCACATAATGTCAAAAGAATCAAAATTTATTTAGAAGATAATTAAGACAAAGAATTCACAAACTTGTATTACTTCAAAGTAATAATACAAAAGATATCTAACCAAAATTATTGTGAATTTATATTGGAAATGCTAAGATAATAACATTGTTTTCATCAAGTATATTGAAGGGTTTATAGTAGTATAACAACAACAACAACAACAACAACAACAACAACAACAACAACAATAATAATAATAATAATAATAATAATAACAACAACAATTCTTTTTATACAAGTAGTGTATCAGCAACGTCACTCACAAGATAACAACAACAACAACAACAACAATAATAATAATAACAACTCTTTCTGTGCAAGTAGTGTATCAGCAACGTCATCCTCAAGATAAAATAGCCCAGAAACTTTCTCTGTATCAATGTTCTTTGCACACAAAAATACTGTTAAAAATAATAATAATAATAATAACAACAACAACAATAACAACTCTTTCTGTGCAAGTAGTGTATCAGTAACGTCACTCCCAGGATAACAACAACAACAACAACAATAACAATAACAATAACAACAAGAATAATAATAATAATAATAATAATAACAACTCTTTTTGTGCAAGTAGTGTATCAGCAACGTTACCCCTAGGATAAAACAGTCCAGAAACTCTCTCTGTATCAATGTTCTTTGCACACAAAAATATTGTTCGAATTTGCAGTGTAAAAGAAAATTAAAGGTTGATGGTTTCGTAGAAAAATACAAAGTTAGACTTGTAGCTAGAAGCTTTAAGCAAAGAGAAAATATAGATTTTTTCTATACCTATTCTCTTATCACTAGAATATCTTCGATCCATGTTCTATTTGCTATTGCTATTGTGCATAACTTGATTGTACATCATATGGACATTAAGACAACATTTTTGAATGGTGACTTGGATGAGAAAATTTATATGGACTAGCCTGAAGGATTTATTATTCCTGGACAAGAACATAAGGTATGTAAATTAGAAAAATCATCATATGATCTTAAGCAAGCACCTGAGCAATGACATGATAAATTTGACTCTCTTGTTATTAGTCATGGTTTCAGAATAAATCAAAGTGATGAGTGTATTTATTACAAGCTTGTTAGTAATGTGTGCACTTTGATTTGCTTGTATGTGGATGATCTATTAATATTTGGTACAAATATTAATGTTGTTAATGAAGTGAAAATTATGCTTAGCAATAATTTTGATATAAAAGATCTTGGAGAGACTAATGTTATTCTTGGAATTAAAATAACAAGGACAAGTAATGGCATTTCGTTGGATCAATCTCATTACATTGAAAATATGTTATGTAGATATAACTATTTTGATTGCAAACCTGTTTGTTCTCCTTATTATCCTGGTGTTAAGTTATTTAAGAACATTGGTGAAAGCATGAGGCAATATGAGTATGCTAGCATTTTTGGGAGTCTTCGTTATGTCACTAATTGTACCTGACCTTATATTGCATATATTGTTGGAGTTCTTTGCAGATTTACCTAATTCTCCTAATGAAGAACATTGGTTTGGTGTTGGAAGGCTCATGCATTACTTGAAAAGAACTATGAACCTAGACTTACACTATCAGAAGTTTCCCATGGTCCTTAAAGGATTCAACGATGTCGATTGAAATACCTTTTCGAATGATTCAAAAGCAACTAGTGGATACTTTTTTAGTATCTCTGGTAGAGCTGTTTCTTGGAAGTCAAAGAAACAAACTGATAATTCTTAGAAATAAGAGTTATTACTATCTTTTTAACTTAATCATTTTCTCTGGTTTGATCAATTTAGGAGAAGAATTTCAAGTATTAATTGATCAAGCAAATACTTGTGTGTGATTTGATTAATTTTAAAAAAAGATAGCTGTAAATTCTGATGAAGGTTTGATTTAATTATTGAGCAGGTTTTAAAGGTGTAAATTCTTTGAAAGTAAGTGCTACTGGATGTTTTGGAATCTTTGACTTTGGGGAAAAAGAGTCATTATAAGGCAAAATCAATTCCTCATCTTTTGACCACTAGAAGACAAGATACCACCATTTGTCTTGTGCTTAAAAGGAAGAGAGAGAATATGATCACTATCAAGTGTACTCGAAAGTTGGGCCAAGACATTTTTTAATATTTGACCTTGAAAAGGCCCAGAGTGTGAAGGAGGAGAGAGGGTGAAAAACCCTATTTGTGGGGGGCTAGTACGAGAGCAACAGGACTTTTAGATGCAGGGGATTTGAAAAAGGAGCCGTCATTTCTTGTTCTTGGGATAATTTCATTTTTTTTTAGGAAGGATGCCTTTAATTTTCATTTTGTCTGCTTATTTTGTTTCTATGCTCATTATGAGCTAAATTCCTTTAGTTAGGATTCTATGAATTTGTAATTGTATTGAAGGGTAATCCAATGTGATGGATGTTATGCATTTTCTTCTTTTACGTGTTAATGCTTAATTTCATTTTAGTCTGATCATCTAATCAATTACAAACTGATTGCGTTTGGAAAAACTAAGTTGGTGGACTTGATTAGAGGATAAAGATAAAGCAATTAATTGGAAAATTAATTGTGTTGAATGAGCTAGGGACGACCTTCAAGTCTTTAATGGTGGACGTGCTTTTATGATTCTTGAGGAAATTAATTCAAACTTAGGAATAAGAAGTTATTAATGAACTCGGTGTTTCTTCTTTGGAAAGCAAAAATTTATTAGTAAGCCAAATCTTTGTAACATCCTGAAGCATATTTTACCCTGAAGTTAAGATTACGAAGAATTAGAATCCTAAGCTGTTTCCATTTCTGAATTTAAATATTTCATTTAATGCTTTCATTAATTTCTTGTATTTATTATTTCTTTGCTTTGATATCTCGTTACTTCATTATTTTATATGTTCAACATTTTCTCTTTAATTTTTGTGTTAAACGAGAAAAAGTTAACTTCGAGTTAGTATTTAATGCAATTTAAATCCTCGTGGGAACGATCTTGACTCACACTTGTATTACTTGTTGATTTGTGTACACTTGCACATCGTAAAATTAGACCAACAAGTTTTGGCGCCATTCTTGGGATTGACAATGGTGTTGAATATTTAAATTCTTTTGTTAGCTTAATTTATTTTGTTACTTCTAATCGTTTTGTGTTACGTGTTCGAAAGGCAACACTGTCTGTATGCACTGAGAAAGGGTGAACCAAATTTCAAATTGATTTGGAGATAGAGAAAACACTAAGAGTTTAAGGAAGAGAACCAAAGAACAACGTGCTTTGGCGAGAACATCTCGAGTTAGGCTTCATGGCTAATCTTCTCGTAATGAGGAGAGCACTAATATGATTGACATGGCAAATGACAAAGAGAGGTCCATCGGGGAATATGCGTTTTGATCCCCAAATGATGAATCTTGGGATAGTGAGGCCAAGAATAACTACTCGGCGGTTTGAATTTAAGCCAATGATGTTTCAAATGCTTCAAACTGTTGGGCAGTTTGGTGGTGCCCTCTTGAAGATCCTCACCGCATTTGAGGCAATTTCTGGAAGTGGCTAGCAATTTCAAGACCCATGGGGTAAGTGATGATGCATTCAAATTGAGACTCTTTCCTTATTCATTGAGGGATAGAGCAAAGACTTGGTTGAATTCTTTGGAACCCAATTCAATTACTACTTGGAATGGATTGGCTGAAAGGTTCCTGACAAAATATTTTCCTCCCACTAAAAATGCCAGAATGAGGAAGATATTTGAATCATTGTATGAAGCTTGGGAGAGGTTTAAAGATTTGTTAAGAAGGTGCCCTCATCATGGCATTCTGTGTGCATTCAAATGGAAACATTTTACAATGGATTAATACCACTTTCA
Organism: Ormosia semicastrata; assembly: GCA_029884595.1. Classification (NCBI taxonomy): domain Eukaryota; kingdom Viridiplantae; phylum Streptophyta; class Magnoliopsida; order Fabales; family Fabaceae; genus Ormosia; species Ormosia semicastrata. The sequence continues at coordinate 23,314,921 of JAQQTO010000055.1, read as the reverse complement.
AGGCGATGTTGGATGCCTCTTACGGAGGAGCTCTTTTGAACAAGTCTTATAATGAAGCTTATGAACTCATTGAGGGCATAGCTTCCAATAGTTATCAGTGGCCAACCAGCAGAGCAAATTCTTCTAAAGGTGGGTGGTGTTCATGAAGTAAAGGAGATGATCTATATGCGCTCGACTTCTTTGCCATTACCAACATCTTTGAAAAACTTAACTGCGGTTAACACCGAAGGAACTGTCATGGTTGAATCTGCTCCAGTAAATTCAATAGCTTGTGTTTTATGTGAAGGGAGGCATCTTTTTGAAGAATGCCCTGACAACCCAATGTCAGTGAATTATGTGGGAAATAGAGGGAACAATTCTTTTTCCAATACTTATAATCCTGGTTGGAAGCAACATCCTAATTTCAGCTACAGTAATCATTACAACACTCTGAATCCTCCTTGGTTATGCTTCTCCGCATTACCAACAACAACAACGAACATTCAGGAACAGAACCATGCTCCTGCAAAGGAGCCATCATTGGAAGCTATGTTGAAAGCTTTCATGGTTTGAAACTAAAGCTCAAATTCGAGAATCAAGGAGTTCTTTGTAAGGAACTTGGAGAACCAAGTAGGTCAATTGGCCCTTTGCATTAGCTAGTAGACCTGTTTGGTACCTTGCACCGCTTCTACGAGTCTCCATCATCTTCCAATGATAAAGGTAAGGAACACGTTAAAGTCAGTAACCACGAGGAGTGGTAAAGTGTTACAAGATGCTCTGACATTTAACCACGAGGAACAAAGGCAAGCCCGAACCAGTGAAACCGAGGAACCTAAGCACGAATCGGTTCAAGGTCCGGAGATCTGAGCAAGTCATTTCTAAGCGGATGAACCCAAGATGGTTCCGGAGAGACCACCTCCTCCATTTCCACAGTTTGAAGAAGGCACTCAAGAGAAGCAATTTAACAAGTTTCTCGATATTTTGAAGCAGTGCGTATTAATATCCCTCTAGTTGAAGCTCTACAACATGCCCAACTACACCAAATTTATGAAGGATGTTCTTACTAAGAGGAAGAGATTAGGAGAATTTGAAACATGGCAATGACAAAGGAGAGCGACCGGTACATTCTGAGAACAAAGTTCCTCGAGAAAATGAAGGACCCGAGGCCTTCACTATCCCTTGTTCCATAGGAAATACTTATTGTGGAAAAGCTTTATGTGATCTTGGAGCAAGTATTAATCGATGCCTATGTCCATTTTCAAGCAAGCGAACATTGGTGAAGCCGGGCCCATTCTTTGTAACTTTGCAACTTCTTGATAGGTCTATTGCTTATCCGAAGGAAAGATTGAGGATGTTCTAATTAAAGTGGATAGATTTGTATTTCCGAAGTGGATTTCATTATTCTAGATTTTGAAGTGACAAGGAAATTCCAATTATCCTTGGAAGACCACTTTTTGGCAACAGGGAAGAACATTGATAGATGTGCGAGAAGGAGAACTTACTATGAGGGTGAATGATCAATAAGTGACTTTCAATGTTTTTAATGCATTACAATATCTGATGAAGATATGGAAAGTTGTTACATCATTACGATATTGATTCTCAGTGCAAGAGCAATTAATAGCATCGGGCCCAGATTTAGAGCACGAGTCTGAAATGAACCAAGAAACTGATTATGCAAATGAACAGTTAAAGCAACTAGAGGAAGGAAATTTGGCACACAGATATTGGATTAGAAAATATGAATCCTTAGATGTATCTGCAGACACCTACACCGAGAATGTACCTCTCTGTTGAAAGACCTCCCATACTTGAATTGAAGCAATTACCTTCTCATTTGAAATATGCTTATCTTGGAGAAAAGGAAACTCTTCCTATCATCATCTCTTCCTTCTTAACTTTTGAGCAAGAAAGCAGTCTTATTTCACTTCGAGGAAGCACAAAAAGGCTATTGGATGGAAAATGGCGGACATTAAAGGTATCAGTCCTAGTCTTTGTATGCACGAATTACATTAGAAAAAGATGCCAAGAACAGTGTTGAAGGCCGAGAAGGTTGAACCCAATTATGAAAGAGGTGGTAAAAGGAGATCATTAAATGGCTCGATGCGGGAATCATCTACCCTATTTCGGACGGTGTGTGGGTAAGTCCGGTGCGGTGCGTTCCAAAAAAGGAGGAGTTACTGTAGTGAAAAATGAGAAGAATGAGTGATTCCCACAAGAACAGTTACAGGGTGGAGGATATGCATGGATTATAGAAAGTTGAACAAAGCCACAAGGAAGGACCATTTTCCACTACCTTTCCTTGATCAAATGCTTGATAGGTTGTCGGAAGAGAGTTTTATTGTTTTCTAGATGGCTATTAAGTTACAATCGGATAGCGTAGCCCCGAAGATCGGCGAAAGACTACGTTCACTTGTCCTTATGGTACATTTGCTTTCGACGAATGCCTTTTGGGCTCTGTAACGCTCCACAGACTTTCCAAAGGTGCATGATGGCCATCTTTTCGATTCTATTGAGAAAACTATGGAAATCTTCATGGATGATTTCTCAGTTTTGGAGATTCATTCATAGGATGCTTGGATAACTTAGAAAAGGTCTTGGTTAGATGTGAGGAAACCAATTTAGTTCTAAATTGGGAGAAGTGCCATTTCATGGTCAAGGAAGGCATTGTTCTAGGTCATAAGGTGTCAAGAAAAGGCTTAGAGGTGGACAAAGCTAAGGTTGAGGTGATTGAAAAACTCCCTCCACCTAATTCATTAAAGGCATCAGAAGCTTTCTAGGACACGCTGGGTTTTATAGAAGGTTCATCAAAGACTTCTCTAAAATATCCAAGCCACTTTGCAAACTGTTAGAGCATAATAGTACATTTCATTTTACAGACGAATGTTTATCGGCTTTTGAAACTACGAAGAAGGCTCGATCTACTGCCCCGTGATAGTAGCTCCAGTTGGGAGAAGCCATTTGAACCGATGTGTGACGCAAGTGAATTTGCGATGGGAGGCTGTGCTAGGTCGAGGCATAATAAGATATTCCATACTATCTATTATGCTAGCAAGACTCTCATTGATGCTCGGATCAACTACACCACTACTGAAAAAAGAATTGTTAGCGATTGTATTTGCATTTGATAAGTTCCGATCATATCGGTGGGAGCTAAAGTAGTGGTATACACCGATCATGCACCATCAAGTATCTAATTGACAAGAAGGATGCAAAGCCAAGACTTATCGGATGGGTGCTTTTGCTTCAAGAATTTGATTTGGAAATCGAGAGATAAAAGGGAGTTGAAAATCGGTGGTGATCATCTTTCCCGAATTGTTGAGCAAGGAGAATCCCAGTTGAAGAAGAAATTAAAGAAAATTTTCTGATGAACACCTACTACTCTTGATTGAAAATCTTTGCGGCACCTTGAGTACGCTTGAGATATAGTGAATTTCTGGTCGGTGGGATAGTTCCGGTGGATATGAACCCTCAACGAAAAGGAGGTTCATGCATCAAGTTAAACACTTTTCTTGGGATGAACCTTTTTGTATAAAAGATGCCAAGACCAGATCATGAGAAGATGTCTTCTTGAGGAAGAAATGCAAGCTATCCTCAATGATTGCCATCTTGCTCCTTATGGTGGTCACTTTGGAGGAAAGAGGACAGCTGCAAAAGGTATTACAATCAGGATATTTTTGGCCCACTTTGTTCAAAGATGCTCATGAGTTTGCCAAGCTTTGTGATAGGTGCCAGAGGATAGGGAGCATTTCCAATAGACAAGAACTACCACTCAACACCATTTTGGAGATTGAGTTGTTTGATGTTTGGGGAATAGATTTTATGGGACCATTCCCTATATCTTATGGAAATGCCTACATCTTAGTTGCAGTCGACTATGTCTCTAAATGGGTAGAAGCATGGCATTGCCTTCCAATGATGCCAGGGTAGTTACCAAATTTTTGCACAAGAACATATTTACCAGATTTGGCACTCCTCGGGCTATAATCAGTGATGAAGGGACACATTTCTGCAACAAGCTGTTTGCTAACTTGCTTGCCAAATATGGAGTGAAACATAAAGTGGCTACTGCCTACCATCCTCAAACTAGTGGACAAGCTGAAGTGTCCAACAGAGAGATCAAGAGAATTCTTGAAAAAATGGTGAATCCTTCTAGGAAGGATTGGTCTATCCACTTAGATGATGCTCTCTGGGCCTACAGAAAAGCATTTAAGACTCCCATTGGCATGTCTCCTTACAGATTGGTTTATGGCAAGGCTTGTCATTTACCAATAGAACTGAAACACAAGGCATTCGGGCTATTAAGAAGTTGAATTTTGATGCACAAGCAACTGGTGAAGCACGATTATTACAATGAATGAACTCGAAGAGTTCAGGTTCTTTGCTTATGAAAATGCTTGAAATTTATAAGAGCAAGATCAAGGCATGGCATGATCGGAAAAAATTCAGCCCGAGGAATTAGTGGAAGGAATGCAAGTGCTCTTGTTTAATTCTAGATTAAAATTGTTCCTGGGAAGTTGAAATCGAGGTGGTCGGACCATTTAAATTGGTCAAAGTATATCCTCATGGAGTGGAGTTCTTTGGAGGAAAATTACGGAAGAAAGTTCAAGGTGAATGGGCAAAGAGTGAAACAATATTGGGGTGAGCCGTGGACAAGAATGAAGGTCACCACTCATTTTTCGGACACAACCACTAGTGTGAAGTCGGTGAAGACTTAAAACCAAGCGCTCTTGGGAGGCGGACCCGGCTTTATATCCTTGCCCTTATATTTTAAAATTATAGTGTAAATAATTATAGATCAAAAAATATATATATATATATACAAAAAAAAAAAAAAAGTGTTGACTAGTGTTTGTTACAATGTGGACCATCCTAAGCCCGAGGGATCATGAAAAGGTGCTGTGTGGTCACATCTGACCCAGTTAACTGTGCAATAGTGGTGACAGTGAGTAAGCCCAAGAACCGCGTGCAAGAGTATTCAATTGTCTCAGTGTTCTAAGCTATGTAGCTAGCGTGGGACGGTACATCTCTCCACTATGCACTTAATGTCACCTACCTATCCCTTCCTCTTTATCTAAGTCCTTGTTTTCTCGTAGCCCCACACGCAATCCCAATCTCACCTTCGGGCTCATCTATCTCTTTCTGTCACTATCAACCTAATTCCTTTTCTTCCCATTCCAAACACCATGGTTAAAGTTTCCGCTCAGTCTTCCAAACATCTCGTTGCTGCTGGTCCACCATCCTCTGATGAGGAAATCAATTTGCGGTTTGTGGATGAGGAAGGGAGATTGAAATTTGAGAGGGAAGTCAAGAAGAGGAACTTTCATTTGGAGAAGGGTTTCTTCATTATGGACTCACCCCATTATGATCTCACTGAAGATATTGTCGAGCTCATAGAAACGGCCATAACTGGAAGCAGTTCGTATCTCACCCACGAGAACCCATTGTCCCTTTTGTACGCGAGTTTTATGCTAACTTGACTTTGAGCAAAAATATGTTATCGTGAGGGGTTCAAAGGTGTCATTTTCTGCAGCAACGTTGAACCGGAGGTGGGGTGTGAAGGATGTTGCAGATGAATATTTGACTCTGTTGAAGAATCTTTGAGAAACGAGGATGACATGATGCGGGAAGTTACAGTGGAAGGGCCACCTGGATTCCGTCGGATGAAAATTGGAAAATAGCCAGGCCTGATCTCACACCCTTGGCTAAAGTTTGGTATCATATAATCAGAACCAAGATTCTTCCCACAGCACACTTGGAAACAGTCAACAAGGATAGGTTAGTTTTGTTGTATTGTATTTTGACTAAGAAGAAGGTAGATGTAGGACACTTGATTGAGAGGGAATTGTTGCTTGTGCATTCAAAAAGAAAGGGTTGTTGTTTTTCCTTCTTTAATCACTTCCTTATGTTTAAGATGTGGAATCAAGGCTTTATCTGAGGATGAAATTATGGATAACAAGGGGGCCATAGACTTGACAGCTATCAAACGTTTTGGGGCATCAGCATCCAAGGTGCCAAGTTCAGTTCCTACCTCTAAACCGAAGGAACAACCTGATGACACAAAAGCAGATCAATGCTATCAAATCTTTGCGAAAGACATAGTTCTGACGACGGCCGATTCTTTTGGGAATTTGCTAAGGAGCGGCGATCTGTGGATACAACGGACCCTTGGAATCAACAAGTCTGCGGCAAGGTAGTTATCCTCCCTTGTTTCTGAAGAAATACTTCAACCATTCCAAGATTCTCCCCTCATGAACCCAAGACACATAGCCACCCACAAAGGATTACTGCACCAGGTTGACCTCTTGCACCACAAGAAGAACGACATCCGCTTCTATTCAAATTCCGATCGCTAGTGAGCACTCCATCAATAACAATGATGTTACTTCTGACTGGACACCACCACCTCCACCTAGAGAACCACCACCTCCTATCCAACCAATAGGATCCAAGAAAGGAAAGGCAAAGATGATTGATGAAACATCACAAGCTCCCCTTCCATCACAGAAAAGCAAATTCAAGCACCGAGCTCCTCCAATGATTCGAAAGAAAAAGCAAAAATTGAAGTACTGCTAAGGAGCTTCCTCTAACCAATGAGGATTCTGAGGATGTCATGCCTATTATAGGCGAGAATTGAGAAACTCAAGCTGTCATAGCCTCTAAAGTTCAACCACGAGTGGGGAGAGAAAGGAGGAGATTGAAGTGCAAAGGAAAGAAGCGGCCGACACAGCAATTACCAAGGAAATTCCAGCTACAAGCAAGCACACAATGAAGCAAATAGCCGATCGGCAACGAAGGACCAGGCCGCAGTTGGCTCGGCCTTGAGAAAGCGAGAATGCCCAAGATCTTTGCAGTCATCTTTGTCAAGCATCAAATGATCGAGGAGTTCCACTAATCTTCCTTAGTTTATTTTCGGTTGTTTTCGTTTGTCTCCATTCTATTTTTCAATTATAAGTTTATGCCTTTTATTTGAATATAATAGGCTTAATGATCGGTGGGGGGCCCCATTTATATTTTGTTTTGGATGAACCTTGACTGCCTGATTAATGAATGAATGATGTTGTTGTCCATGTGCATCTGATGACGAAATTTTTTGTTCTTTTCTCATTGCATGTGACATACATTCATACCTTGACTTAATCCTCTCTCTACACTCAATCCCTAGCTCCCATTGGATATTACAGAAGGACTTCTTTCGAAGTCACCAATCAATTTGGAGAATTGGGTTGCACAAACCCTCGTCTAAGGAAAAGAGGGTGAGATCTAAATCAGATTTCAACCTAAGTTTGAAGGTGAGTGAGTATGAATGTGGTATTGTAGCACTCTACAGTATCAATCTTGTGAGTTTTTAGACTTCCAACAGATTCTGTTCAGGATGCCTTCCATTCATGTATTTTCTCTGCAGAACTTGACTTACTTCTGTGATTGATTGCATATTTCACTGTTGTACACAATTTGACTTGAGGCCTTGTTTTGTTAACTACTGAGACTTAAATGGCTAACCCATAAGTATTATCCTTTGTTCACCCCTTTGAGCTTAAGACTTTCTTGATTGATGATTAACCCCATTTCAAGCTCCAATTCCTTGCAAAACAAATGTACTACCAGTTAGTTGGAGTTTCAGATTTTGTCAAAAATGTTTTCTCATGATAGGTTGTAACCACATTGGTTGTGGACAACCAACAGTTTAAGTTTGGGGGTAATGGGGTTGCTTATGTAATAAAAAGGGAGGAAAGAGCAAATGTATCAATGAAACAAAACAAGTTATGCATTTAAAAAAAAACAAAAAAAAAAAAAAAAACAAAAAAAAAAAAAAAACTTTCCCCCTTGTCATCAGAAAGATGGGTAAAAATTAAGAAGGAATGTTTGAATTTGGGAATGGAAAAATTTTTTGACAAAAATTTTGAACTCCACCTAAATACCTACTTTCCCAAAAATTCCACACCTGAACCTTAGCCTCATTATAACCCATTAAAGTCCTCTTGCTGTGTATAATGTGTGTATATGCTCTTGATTGTTAGAAATTTGTCAAGCATATGATAGAGTTGCATGAAATGGATGATTGAGTGAAACATTGACACAGAGCATAAATGGAGTGAATTCTGCAATATGACAATTTCAATAATGTGTTAAGTTCCTGATCTTAGGAAGATTAACTGGTGAGACTTCATCCTTTCATCCGAAGGATTTTGGGAAAATGCACCTAAGACTCGGTTGAATGGTGGTTTTGATTGGAGTTCCTGGATAAAACTAAGTTGAGAGTTTAGGGAAGTCACCCACACACATCATGGAAAGTGATTAAGAAAATGGTATGGTGTGTTGAGCATAATTTTGAAAATTACATCTGAGGATTGGCATGGACTTTGCTTTTACTATTTTGATTTTGCCCTGTTATTGATTGTTGGATGTCATTACTTGAGGACAAGCAATGGTTCAAGTTTGGGGTGTGATAATTCTTAGAAATAAGAGTTATTACTATCTTTTTAACTTAATCATTTTCTCTGGTTTGATCAATTTAGGAGAAGAATTTCAAGTATTAATTGATCAAGCAAATACTTGTGTGTGATTTGATTAATTTTAAAAAAGATAGTTGTAAATTCTGATGAAGGTTTGATTTAATTATTGAAAGCGAGGTTTAAAGGTGTAAATTCTTTGAAGGTAAGTATACTTGGGATGTTTTGGAATCTTTGCAGCTTTGGGGAAAAAGAGTCATTATAAGGCAAAATCAATTCCACTCATCTTTTGACCACTAAAAGACAAGATACCAGGTATCTTGTGCTTAAAAGGAAGAGAGAGAATATGATGCACTATCAAGTGTACTCGAAAGTTGGGCCAAGACATTTTTTTAATATTTGACCTTGAAAAGGCCCAGTGTGAAGGAGGAGAGAGGGTGAAAAACCCTATTTGTGGGGGGCTAGTACGAGAGCACCAGGACTTTTGGGTACTGAGGGGGACTGAAAAAGGAGCCGTCAGCTGCTGTTCTTGGGATAATTTCATTTTTTTAGGAAGGATGCCTTTAATTTTCATTTTGTCTCCGCTTATTTTGTTTCTATGCTCATTATGAGCTAAATTCCTTTAGTTAGGATTCTATGAATTTGTAATTGTCTTGAAGGGTAATCCAATGTGATGGATGTTATGCATTTTCTTCTTTTACGTGTTAATGCTTAATTTCATTTTAGTCTGATCATCTAATCAATTACAAACTGATTGCGTTTGGAAAAACTAAGTTGGTGGACTTGATTAGAGGATAAAGATAAAGCAATTAATTGGAAAATTAATTGTGTTGAATGAGCTAGGGACAGCCTTCAAGTCTTTAATGGCTGGACGTGCTTTTATGATTACTGAGGGAAATTAATTCAAACTTAGGAATAAGAAGTTATTAATGAACTCAGTGTTTACTGCTGGAAAGCAAAAATTTATTCCGTAAGCCAAATGCTGTAACATCCTGAAGCATATTTTACCCTGAAGTTAAGATTACGAAGAATTAGAATCCTAACTATTTCCATTTCAATTTAAATATTTCATTTAGCGCTTTCATTAATTTCTTGTATTTATTATTTGTTGCTTTGATATCTCGTTACTTCAATTATTTTATATGTTCAACATTTTCTCTTTAATTTTTGTGTTAAACAGAAAAAGTTAACTTCAGAGTTAGTATTTAATGCAATTTAAATCCTCGTGGGAACGATCTTGACTCACACTGTATTACTTGTTGACTGTGTACACTTGCACATCGTAAAATTAGACCAACACAAACTATTTTAACTCAATCCACTATGGAGTTAGAACTTATCACTCTAGCTACCGCTAGTGAGGAAACTAGTTGGTTGAGGAATTTGCTAGCAAATACTCCTTTATGCGAAAGACCTATGCCAGTTGTTTTAATCCACTGTGATAACACACAACTATCTCAATTGTTCAAAACTGTTATTACAACAGCAAAAGTTGACATATACTTTGAAAACACAGCACTATAAAAGAATATCTTTCTACAAGTGTTGTGATAGTGGATTATGTTCAATCTTGTGAGAATATTGTCAATCCTTTGATGAAAGGATTAGCATGTGAAAAAGTATGGAATACTTCAAAAGAAATGGGACTAAAGCCTATGGATAAATGAGTCACTAATGATGGTAACCCGACCTATTAGGTGGAGATCCCACGAAAAAGTTCAATGAGAAAAACAAATCATTAGTGATATACATGGAATCATGCAAGTTTACATGGGGTTTTATACTCCAAGTCCATTCCTATAGCATGATATTCTCTAGAAATGGAAAAGGCTAAGTTTATTAAAACTCTTAATGAGGACTATAGAAAAAGTAGGGTGCTTTGCTACAGAAGCACTCTTGATAGCTTCACATATGTATATGTGAACGTGAGACCGCATTCAATAAGAATTTGGCAAATTCTTTAGAGCGTATATTAGAACTGGGATAAAAGCACATGGTCGAAAAGTGTCGACTTTAGAATTGGTGTTAACAGGATTGTGTGTGATATTTATTCTTTATATATCCTAGGATGATAGTTCAATGTTAATTCACTATCTATTCTTATACATTGATAGGACTATTACTAGGTAAAGGTTCAAGTTGAAAGAACACCTTTACTGATGCACAAGTCTTGACTATTTTTCTCAAAGTTTTATTTTCGTTCTTTTAAATATAAGTGGGGGATTGTTAGTGTTTTTTTATATATATTTAAAAGAATATTAACTTGATTATATTTATTTATTGTTTACGTTGAATTTGGTCAATAACAAACTGTTTACCAAGTTGGTCAATAACAGAATTTGTTCCTTGAATTTGGTCATTGTTTTGGTCATATCAGAAAGTAACTCTACTACTTTCTCCACCAATATAGGTAATATCTCTTTTTTTTTTTTAAAAATCAATGTTCCTTTTGTATTTTTTTATATTATAAAATCATAGGAAGTTCTCTTTGAGAGATTATTTATTTTTTTAAAGAAAGACATGGAATATACTACAAATTTGAATAGTATTCTTGTGTGTAAAGAACACTAATATAAGAGTTTTTGGGTTACTTTGTCTTATGAATGATATTGTTGATACACTACTGATACAGACCAAAGGGATATTGGGCTTCCAGCAATGTCCATTAGGCCCAAAAGAGCTATGAAAATGCCAACACACTTGAAGAATTTTGAGTGGCCCATGTTATTTTGATTACCTTAGTTACCTGCAAAAGGAAATATGAGATAAAATAGTCAATTACAAGTTTAGTTTTTTTTTAAAAAAAATTAATTGTAAATGGGTAAGATGACATTTGTCCTCTGATCCTATCTATCAGGAATTAGTTACAATTGTAGTGCTTTATTATGCTGTGATGCAATGAGAAAAGGAAGCAGAAAATTCAGGAAAATATTCTCTCTCTCTCTCCCCCTAATTCCCTCTCCTTCTCTCTTGATCATCTCCTTCTATTTACCTAATACAGTAACATAAACTAACAATACTGTATCACTGGTGCTTTCATCTGCAACTATGCCTCCTAAAAACCAAACCACTGCTTCCACCACTGATGCCCTCACCCTCCGGCAGCTACAAGAGTCTATTCTAGCCCTTACCTCTACCCTCACCGAATTCAAAATGGCCCAGGATGAACGTTAAATCGTCCAGGACCAACGCCATGATGAATATCAAATGCAATTCCAGACCCTGCAACAAGAAATTCTTGTCACACCCCTCCTATCCAACCCTCCACCATTCCTAGATCATCAACCAAAACCTCCTAAACTTCACTTGCAAACCTTTGATGGATCCAACCCATTAGAGTGGATCTTTCAGGATGACCAATTTTTCACCTACTATTCCATTCCTCCACACCAACGCCTTGGCCACATAGCACTATATATGACTGATGATGCTCTTGGTTGGTTTCAGTGGATGCACAAAAACGGAGCTTTATCCACTTGGGTTGATTTCACCCGAGCCCTGGAGCTGCGTTTTGGCCCTTCCATATTTGAGAACCACTAACAAACCCTCTTCAAGCTCTGCCAAACAGCTTCAGTCACCACATATCAGTGGGACTTTGAAAGGATTTGCAATCGGGTAGTTGGTTTACCCCCCACTGCTATCTTAGATTGTTTCCTTTCGGGGTTGAAACCCGAAATTCAACATGAACTTGCCATTTTTAAACCCAATTCTATTTCTGATGCTATTGGTTTTGCCAAGTTAGTGGAATCTAAGCTCCAAGCCAGCCGAACCCACTACTTCCCCAAAACCCTACCTAGATATTCCTCCCACACACCTACACAACCATCCTCTCCACTACTGTCAGCCCCATCTCCTAGGCTAGCCTTACCCGCCCAACCTAACACCCAAACTGCCTTACCCATTCGACGTTTATCACCATCGGAACAAGATGCTCGTCGTGCCCAGGGGCTTTGTTTCAATTGTGATGAACAATTCCATACAGGACATCGTTGTAAATCTCGGTAATTCCTCTTGTTACTCACTGATGAGGAATCACCAACCCCTGATGAACCCCCGGATGACTTATACTTGCTGGCCGGACCCATCCCACCCTTACCCACTACCTTACTTCCTAACCTAACCCCTGCCGAGACACCCTACATCGAGTCCCAGGAACCCGAAATTTCTACCTTTCCATGGCTGCCTTGACTGGACAAGCCTCACCATCACCACGCACCCTGCGTTTTCAGGCCCATATTCACGGCCACCCAATCACTATTCTGGTGGATACGGGCAGTTCCCATAACATTTTACAGCCTCGGGTGGCTGCTTTCCTTGGCCTCGTTATTCAGCCCTTGGAGACATTCTTCGTGATGGTTGGAAATGGAGCCCATATCCAATGTTCTGGGTGTTGTAATGTTGTCCCAGTTTTGGTTTCCCTTGTTACACTCCATATTCCATTTTACTTACTCCCAATTCAAGGTGCTGATGCGATCTTAGGTGTCCAATGGCTGCAAACTCTAGGCCCTTTTGTTTCAGATTTTACGGCGCCTTCCATGCAATTCTATTTTGAAGGCTCCCTGGTCACTCTCAAAGGTACTAGTTCCCCTATGCTTACTCATGCCTCCTTCCACCAAATTATTCGCATGTGCACACTGATTCCATAGCTACTTGCCATGCTATCTCTATGCTGCCAACAAACCCCACCACTACCCTTAAACCCGAGGATCAAGAGTCCTTAAACTCAGTCCCACCCGACCTACGCCACATCCTTATACAACATTCCATCATTTTCTCCACACCCCACGGCCTTCCCCCAAATAGACCACATGACCACCACATACACTTACTTCCCAACTCCCCACCCATCAACACTAAACCATACCGCTACTCCCATTTTCAAAAGGAGTCTATGACGAAACTAATCACTGATATATTGGCAGAAGGCCTTATCCGGCCTAGTACTAGTCCTTATTCGTCCCTTGTTCTCTTAGTCAAGAAGAAGGATGAAACTTGGAGATTTTGTGTAGACTACTGGGTCTTGAACGCTATTACTATTCGGGATCGCTTCCTTATACCTACTATTGATGAATTGTAGGATGAACTTCATGGTGCTTCCTATTTTTCTAAAATTAACTTAAGGTTCGGTTACCACCAAATCCGCTTAGCCCAAGAGGACATTCCCAAAACAGGTTTTAGAACCTTTAATGGACACTATGAATTTTTGGTAATGCCCTTCGGCCTTACAAATGCACCCTCTACTTTTCAAGCCACGATGAATGACCTATTAAGGCCCTATTTATACAAGTTCATTTTGGTATTTTTTGAAGATATTTTGGTCTTTAGTCCTACTTGGGCAACCCATTTGGAACATGTACAGCAGATTCTCTAACTATTAGTAACCCACAAATTCTATGCCAAAATTTCTAAATGCCAATTTGGAGTGCGTTCTGTTGATTATTTGGGACATATAATTACTGGCCAGGGTGTCCAAGCTAATAGCCATTTGAGAGTGGCCTCCACCTAAGTCCCTAACTGATCTAAGGGCATTTCTAGGCCTCACGGGTTTTTATAGGTGCTTTGTGCGCAACTATGCCTCTATCGTAAGTCCCTTAACCGAGTCACTGAAGTCTAGCACTTGGGTATGGACACCTGCGGCCTCAGCAGCTTTTGAAACACTCAAGACCGCCATGCTGTAATTACCCACTCTCACTTTACCCGATTTTCTCCTACCTTTTGAGGTCAGGACTGATGCCTCAACCGTGGCTATCGGGGCTGTTTTGTCCTAAAACCACCAGCCCATCTCTTTTTTCAGCAAGAAGTTGGGCCCGAGGCTCAGCTCCTCTTCTGCTTATGTTCGTGAGGTATATGCTGTGATAGAAGCTGTTAAAAAATGGCGACAGTACTTATTAGGTACGACATTTAAAATTTTTACTGACCACAAGAGCTTAAAAAGTCTCCTTACCCAAACTATTTAGACACCAGAATAGCAAAAATGGCTCACAAAATTGGTTGGCTATCATTATGAGATTCATTATAAACCAGGGAAGGAAAATGTGATGGCGAATGCTCTTTCTTGTATGCCAGACCTCGAATCTGAGGTAACTTTAGCTACTATCAGTTTTCCTACTGTTACTATGTTATCTACCTTAAAGGAATTTTTTTCCACTCAACCTGAGGGTATTAAACTAATCTCTAAGTTACAGTCTGACCCCTTGATGCAACAACAATTTTCCTATAAGGCAGGACTCCTGTATTTCAAGGATAAATTGTTCATTCCTAAGGAATCTGGGCTTATTCCTTCACTGTTAGAGGAGTTTCATGCCTCTCCCTTGGGAGGCCACTCAGGCATTAAGGCTACCTTAGCAAGACTCTCAGCTAATTTCTACTGGCCGGGTATGCATGCTGATGTAAAATAATATGTGAAGGAATGCTCTGTATTTCAGCACAACAAATACATCACACACAGCCCTTATGGTTTGTTACAGCCACTACATGTTCCAAGCAAAGTATGGGAAGAAATTTCAATGGATTTCATTACTAACCTTCCCAGTTCCACCAACAAAACTGTCATTTAGGTTGTGGTTGATCGACTGACCAAATTTGCTCACTTTGTAGCCTTGCCAACATCCTTCACAGCTGCTTCACTGGCTTCTACCTTCCTCACTGAAATTTATCGCTTGCACGGAGCACCGAAAACGATTATTAGTGATCGTGACAAAATTTTTCTCAGTCGGTTTTGGAAGGAACTTTTTAAGACCTTGGGGACTACTCTTACCTTCAGTAGCTCGTACCATCCACAAACCTATGGCCAAACCAAAGTCCTGAACCGCTGCTTGGAGACTTATCTGCGTTGCTTCATCAGTGACGGACCTAAACACTGGTCTCAGTTCTTAGCTTTGGCTAAATTTTGGTATAACTCCTCTTTCCACTCTCCCATTGGGACGACACCATTTGAAGCCCTTTATGGCCGTGCTCCGCCATCGATCAAAGATTACACCCCTGGCGCCTCCAAGATCGGGTCTTTGAATGAAATCCTAACTCAAAGAACAGAAATTTTGAAACTTTTAAAGGCCAATCTACTCCGAGCAAGGTAGCGAATGATTCAACAAGCAAACTCCAAAAGAACTAAGAAGGAATTTGAAGAAGGTGAATGGGTATACCTGAAGCTGCAGCCTTATCGACAAATCTGAGTGGCGAATCGTGCCTCCCAGAAGCTTTCCAAATGCTTCTATGGCCCTTTTCGCATCCTCCGCCGTCTCGGCCCGATCGCGTACGAGCTCGAGTTACCTTCCACAGCGCGCATCCATCCGGTCTTCCATGTATCTCTGTTGAAGTCGTGTCATGGTAACCCCACAATGCAGATCTTGCCGCTACCAACCGCATCCACGACCTCCTCTACCGATGGCCGCCCTCTTCAGGTTCTCCCCCGCTGTTTGGTTACTTCGACCAAGGGTCCTCAAGAAGAAATTCTTGTTTAGTGGGAGGGACAAGACACACATGAGGCCACGTGGGAACTAGCTTCTGTTTTCAGACAAACTTATCCCACTTTTGATCTTGAGGACAAGATCATTTTGAGAGACCAAGGTAATGATACAGACCAAAGGGATATTGGGCTTCCAACAGTGTCCATTAGGCCCAAAAGAGCTATGAAAAGGCCAACACACTTGAAGGATTTTGAGTGACCCATGTTATTTTGATTACCTTAACTACCTGCAAAAGGAAATATGAGATAAAATAGTCAGTTACAAGTTTAGTTTTTTTTTTTTAAACTAATTGTAAATGGGTAAGATGACACTTGTCCTCTGATCCTATCTATCAGGAATTAGTTACAATTGTAGTGCTTTATTATGCTGTGATGCAATGAGAAAAGGAAGCAGAAAATTCAGGAAAATATTCTCTCTCTCTCCCTAATTCCCTCTCCTTCTTTCTCGATCATTTCCTTCTATTTCTCTAATACAGTAACATAAACTAACAATATTGTATCAACTACTTGTATAAAAAGAGACAGAATTACGAATTGTCTTAAAAAAAACGACCTAGTTTATGACTCAATCCACAATTGTCAAATTGGTTGTTTAATATATTTTTTCCTATTCAGATTTTGAGGTAATATCTCCTACAATTTATAATAAACTCTTCAAGCATTACATTTAATGCTTCTAACTTCTAATCTCCACTGAATGCCTCAGAAGACAAAAAAAAGTCTTTTATTCATTTTTGACAAATGTAAGTCACCACCACCGAGTACCACAATATTCGTCTCTATCTGAGCAATATTTCATAGGTAAATACTAAAGGAGGAGGAAAAATCAAATTAGTCAATAGTATATCAAACAATAATGGACCCATTTGTTCGAGCTATTCAAGGAGTTGTCCTATGGTATACCAGGTTGATCTAAATAGCTAATTCTTAATCCTCAATACAATTCAGGTTAGGTTCAAGTTCACGTCAATTTTTTAAATGCTAATTTTTATCCTCTAAAATTATAATATTCACATCACTATTATGCTCCGAGGGTAAATTATTCTTTGAATGACGACTAATGCCATAATTTCGTCCAAACGTGACAATCCACATTACTGAGCTGTCGTATGTAACGCGTTTTCTTCCTATAGGGCTTCGTTTACAAATTGCAATTGAAGCAATAATAGGGAAACCTTTGGAATTGCCTATGAAAACAAGGGCAACAAAATAAAGTCTTTGAACGTAGTACAAATCCAAATCCTCCTTTGAAGGGCATCGACATATATATTCTTCTGGCAAGCAAAGTGTTTGATGTAATTTCCAGGTTAGATCTGTAAGACTTTCTACAAATATCTTTTCAAGGGGTGAAGGACCCACAGCTGCTCAATGCGGTCTGTAAGGAAGGATTTAGTTTGCTTAGATAAAAAAACTGATTAAATCAAACTAAATCAAATTGATTAAATTTAGTTTGGTTTGATTCTTTAAATAGAAGCAAATTAATTACCTATCAATTTCTAATGTAGAAAAATCGATTGGTCATGATTTGAAACTTTAAATGACTTATTCTTTTAGAATTGAACAAAACTAAACCACCAAAGTTGTCAAAGAGGCCACTTGTCTTCTGAAAAACTGAGATATTTTCAGAATAAGAAAATTTTTATAATTTGCCAACAATTTACAAACTAACTACCATATATTGATCAAGCATCATTACCAAATTAATTATAATTAGCAAAAGTTGACAAAGAAAAAAAGAAAATTAAGTCTTATGTTAGTTAAAAACTTTTAGGATTTTTAAAGATACTTGTTAGAAAATGAAAATAAAAAATATTAAATGAAGAGTAATTTTTTTTTAAAATTCTTAATGTATTACATATATTTTATTTTTATTTAATATTTTTAGTTTTACTTTTCTCCTGTTATTCGCTTAATTCAAATACGTCTACCTTGTCCAACTCAAGTATAAAATTATTCTGTATGTCATAAGAATATTACAGTTGCATATAGAATGATTTGATATTTTAAATTAACTTGACATATAATAGATGTATGGTGAATATATTTGGTTGGATGAAAAAATATTTCTTTTTACTTTTTAAGGACACTCATTGCACGAACCTAAATTTTTAAGATCGTGATGTTATCTTACTTTTCATATATAGTACGCTTGTGAAGTACGTAGGTGAAGATCAAATAATGTCCAAATTTAATAGGTAAATCATCTATCTATGCTGAACTGACTTGATATATTCTTAACGTGTCCTCTAAAAACATATGTTAAGAACTAAAAATAATATTTATTATTTATTAATATGTTTAAAAAATATTAAATATTTTTTATATTTTTAAAATCATAAATAATTATATTTTTTAATTTCTTAACATGTGTGAATAAGTACATGTTAAATATTTCCATATCTTAAATGGTCGGTCAGCATACGAGTAGAAAGTAGAATTTTGAGTTCTCCTGTGCGATTTCCAGGTTATTGTATTTAATGTATTTTTCTTTCCTCTCGCATAGTCTATGCGTGGGAGAGTCTTCTGACTTTCTTGAAACTTGAGAATTTTCTCTACAGGCATATAGAAATTTCCAACCTCTTTGGAGCTAATTATTAAACAAATTAGTCAAGTAAATTTGTTTTTGCTTGGGGAAGGAAGGATTTGGGAGTTGATAAATTGATTAAACATTGGTGGAATATGTGATTCCTGTATTATTGAGATCTCTATGCTACAAAAATACCCTTGTTTAATTTGGGGGTAGAGATTGATAACTTTGTTCCCAATTTAGCTTTGATACGAATTCAAAGACAGCCAATATAGCTAGCTTAATGAACAGAGAGTTAAAGAGTACTTGTCCACCAAGGAGAGGAGGAATTGCAAAAGCCAAAAAAAAAATGGTTTTTGTTATTAAATCTAAACCTAGCAATGAAAATAAATTCTTAGAAAAAGCATAAAATATTTATTGCGTAATTTTAACTGATCATAAAATAAATGTTATATGTGTTCATTATTTTGATTAAAAAGTAGTTAAACTTAATTGTTTTGTTTACTTACATTACTATAACAAGTGATGTTAAGGTGTTATTAAAACAAATATAAACATGGGTCAAAATTGATTTGTTTAAAAAAAAGACTTGAACAAAAGTTTTCAGAGGTACTTCAGTCTTTGATAAATATATTAAGACGTCTTTTGTAAAAGAATAAAAATAAATTTTATATATAAAACTGAAGAATTAACTAGGGAGATATATTATATGTATTTAATATATTTATGATAAATAGTAGTATTTTACAATACACAACCGTCCTTAATTTGTAGAAAATGTTAGAAACATATTCTTTATCACACTTATTTTAGTACATTCTTTTTATTAAGTTATGTCACATATTAAAATATACATTTAAATTTAATTACATATTAATTGAATTAATTATATATTAATTAAATTAATTATATATTAATTAAAATTAAGTATATATTTTATTGTATAACGTGATTTAATAAAAAATATATTAAAAATGTGATGAAAAATACATTTCTAAAATTCTCCTAATTTGTTTTATTTGAAAGGGTCATTATCACATTTAAATTTGATTGCATGTTAATCAAATTAATTATATATTAATTAAATTAATTATATGTTAATTAAAATTAAATATATATTTTATTATGTAATATGACCTAATAAAAAAGTATGTTAAAAAAATATGATGAAGAATATATTCCTAAAATTCTCCCAATTTGTTTTATTTGAAAGGGTCATTATCACATTTGAGGCGACTTTAATACCAATTCAAATTTCTTGGTACCTAGAATATCCCTTGAATAAGTGACATCACACAAAATATCTTTTTCTGTCAATTTGAAACTCGGAATTTCTTTACGCAGAAAATTCAGCATGAATACTAAGGTACGACATGAAAGGACGGGAGCCTAAATTTTTTTAGTCTTGGTTTTGATGTCACGATTAAATAAACTCTAAACAAGTTCTTAGTAAGACATCACACCACATAACAGCTGGAAAGGACGAAAACGCTAAACGCTTGTACCACAAAAGAAGAAAAAGGAATATTCACAAAGTATAGCGTAATAGCGCGAATCATTGGTCAGTGATGCATGAAGGGGGCAGACTACTTACGCACAGGTTACAGCGATATTCACGAATTGGACTAGAAGATTTTGAAGAAAACAATCAATCGATTTAATTTTATAATTTTTTTATGTTGTTATATGATCGATTTTCTTTAAAATGTAAATTTTGTTTAATTTAAATCAGTATAGAATAAATTGATTTTTATTTTTTATTATAAATTAACTCATCAAATAACAATAAATATTAGTTCTAACTAATTCATCAAAATATAAATTCAAATCTATTATATAAGTCCAAATTAATTGAAAATCTTCCTATATATATATATATATAAATCTAAAAGAATAAATTAAGTTTAAGTTGAGATATAATAAAAAATTTCTTAATTAAGTATAAATAACATAAGAATTTTTAGGTAAAATATTATTTTAAAATATAATACAACAACAATAATCAAGCATTTTTTCATTAAGTGGGGCCAGTTACATGGATCAAACGATGTCATTGTACCATATTATAAACTAAATCTTCAGAAATGTCATTCAAATCTAAAGTTTTTTTAATCGTTTCACCTATAGTCTTTCTTGGTTTTCCCCTACTTCTAGCTATTGAACCATTCTCCACCCGATCTACTTTTCTTACAGAGACTTCTCCTTACATGTCCAAACCACCTAATGCGAGATTCTCTAATCTTTTCCATAATAGGTGTTACTCCTACTTTTTCTCTAATGCATTCATTCCTAATCTTATCTTGTCTTGTATAGTTACACATCCAGCGCAATATCCTAATCTCCGCCACACTGATCTTATGCTCTTGTTGGCTTTTTACTGCCTAACATTCAGTACCATACAACAACGCGGACCTTATAGTTGTGCGATAAAATTTACCCTTAAATTTGAGAGGCACTTTTCTATCACAAATAACTCTTGGAACACTCCTCCATTTCATCCATCTAGCTTGAATCCTATGGTTTACATCTCCCTTTATCTCTCCGTCATTTTGTATGATAGATCCAAGATACCTAAACTGTGTGATTTGTAGTATGGTATGATCTCTAATTTTCACCGCTAAGCTAGCATCAACACGCCTCTTACTGAACTTATATTCTACATACTCCATCTTACTCATGCTTAGACGAAAGTCATGTTCTTCCAAAGTTCGTCTTCATAGCTCTAGCTTCCCATTTGTTTCCTCTCTCGACTTTTCAACTAAGACTATATCATCTGCAAAAAGCATGTATTGTGGCACCATCTATTGGATATGAGTAATAAGCACATCCAAGACCAAGGTAAAAAGATATGGACTCAAAGTTGACTCGTAGTGCAGTCCTATAGTTATAGGGAAATCTTCTATGACCTCACATTGTATTATCACACTAGTTTTAACCTCGTCATACATATCTTGGATTACTCGAATATAGGCGATACGAACTTCTTTCTTCTCCAAAGCCTTCCACGAGATCTCTCTCGGTACCCTATCTTAGGCTTTTTCTAGATCAATGAAAATCATGTGTAAGTCTTTTTCTCTATTAATTTTCGTAGAAGATAGATTGCTTCCATGGTTGACCTCCCAAGCATAAAACCAAATTGATTCTCTGAAATATGAGTCTCTTGTCTTAATCTCCGTTTAATTACTATTTCTCATAACTTCATGGTATGACTCATGAGCTTAATCCCTCTGTAATTTGCATAGTTTTGTATATCCCCCTTGTTCTTATAAATAGGGATTAAAGTGCTTCTCCTCCATTCATTTAGCATTTTCTTAAACCTCATTATCTTTGTGATCTTTGTGAGTCAACTTTTACCTTTCTCTCCTAAGCACTTCCATACCTCAATAGGTATATTATCTGATTCGACCGCTTTTCCATTATCCATCCTCTTCAATACTTCTTTTACCTCAAACTCCCGAATTCTACAATAAAAAAGTTTTATTTTAGTCTTCCTCTCTAGTATTTAGAATATCTGAGTCCCCTCATGTCCCATGTTTCTCATTAAATAACTTGTGAAAATAACTCTTCCATCGATCCTTGATGTCTTGTTCCGTAACCAAGACTTTGCCCTCTTCATCCTTAATGCATTTCACTTTATCCAAGTTTCTCGTCTTCCTTTCCCTACTTTTAGCAAGCCTATAGATATTTCTTTCTCCGTCTTTGGTGTCCAACGATTGATATAACCCCTTGAACGCTTTAGCTTTCGCCTCGCTCATCGCCTTCTTAGTATCTTTTTTAGCTGCATTATATTTTTCCTAATTTTCATCATTCTTCCACACGTGCCAAGTTTTATAACATTCCTTTTTAACCTTAACCTTATTTTGTACACTTGCGTCCCACCACCAAGATTCTTTATCCTTGGGTCCAAAGCCTCTTGATTCACCGAGTGTCTCTTTTGCTACTTTCTTAATCCCTTTAGCCATTTCGTCCCACATATCATTAGCACTCTCTTGTACCTCCCAAATCTCTTCCTCCATAATCATCCTCTAAAAGAGCATTTGTTTTTCTCCTTTTAGTTGCCACCATTTAATCCTTGGCTCTCTGTCTCGACAATTTCTCTTTATTCTCATCTTAACTCGTACGTCCATAACCAAAACCCTGTGTTGGGTAGTCAAGCTTTCTCCAGGGATGACTTTGCAATCCATGCAAAGTTTTCTATCTGATTTTCTTATTAGAAAGAAATCAATTTAAGAGTAAGAACCCCCGCTTCTATATGTGATAAGATGCTCTTTCCGCTTCCTAAAACAAGTGTTAGCTATTGTAAAATCAAAAGCTACCAAAAAATCTAGAATCGCTTTGCCCTCTGTATTAACTACTCCTAGACCATAACCCCCATGCAAATCCTCATACCCCTTAAATTCGTTCCCCACATGACCATTTAGGTCCCTTCCTAGAAAAATCTTCTCTCCTAATGGTATTCCCTAAACTAAATCTTCTAAATCCTCTTAAAATTTTATCTTGTAGTGCTCGTCTAACCCTACTCAGGGTGCATACGCACTGATAACATTAAAAGTCTCCTATTCCACAACAAACTTCAAAGCTATGATCCTATCTTCGAGCCTTCTCACATCCATAACATTATTCTTCCAATTCTTATATGCTATTATGCTTACCCCATTTTTAGATTTTACCTTACTTGTATACCAAAGCTTAAAACCCAAAGTGTCGAGTTCCTTTACCTTTTCTCCAACCCACTTAATTTCTTGTAGGCACATAAAATTAATCCTCCTCCTAATCATTGTGTAAACTATTTCCATTGATTTACCTGTAAGTGTACCTATATTCTAAGTTCCGAAATGCATCCTACTCTTGTGAACTAGTTTCTTTACCCACACCTGTTCATGAAAATGTGAGAACCTTTACTTATTTTTCACTACACCCAAGCGGCGATGCAGCGATTCTTACTCATTTGACACTGTACTCGAGCCATACAACGCGTTACTTAGGGGCAACGACCTAGCATTAACACAATCATTTCGTTAATCCATGTCATATAGATTCGACAAAGTTTTACGTTAGTTGTCGACTGCCTAACACAACAAAAAATTATATATGTATATTTTAAAATAATAAAATATTATTTTAAAACATACATATATAATTTTTGGTTCGTTTTGGATTGGATCGATTTTTTAATTTAGAATTAAAATCTGATCTAATTCAATTAATTTCTTTTTGTTTTCAGGTTGTTCAATTTTTTTTATTTTTCAATTTAATTTTTTCAATTTTGATTAGATTTTTTATTTTTGAACACCCTTACTTCGTGATGCATGTTAATTAATACTAAATTCAAGCATACATAATTTCTATGATAAATATTTTTTTTTTCTCTTGATGTGAAAAACACTTGATTTCAAAATTATAAATCAGTTATACAAATTTACAAATCTAGTTCTTTTTTACCATAAACTTAATCCATTCAAACAATATCTCAACAGCACTTTCAATTTTAGTAAAAACAATAGATCTATTAAAAAATTGATAAAATCTTCACTCGAAACTAACTCATAATATGTAATTTTACTCCTAATCCATAAATTATAAATAACAACACATCTTTTACTATAGAAATTGACATATAACGTATTGTTAATCTGAGGTCTTATTAATCTATAAGGTCAAATTAAGTATGAGATAGACTTGAAAAAATTAAAACTAAAAATTTTATATCTATCATAATATGAAGCATATATAAGAAATTCAAAATCAAACTCTTCATATCTATCCCAAATGTGCCTGACAATAACTCTTAAGATTAATCTCTCTTACTTATCAGGTGAGGATACTTTAAGAAACTAAAAAAAGTTGAATAATTTTATTTAGAAAACACTAAAAAAAAAAAGAAATCAAAGAGCATTGCTAGCAAAGGATAAGTGCAGTAGCCCCATTAGAGAAATATCCACAAAAAAAGAGACCAAAGCATAAAAAAAAAATAGAACACCACAGGTCCTGGGGAGAAAAAAATTAGGGCCGGATCTTGTAAATACAAATCTAGCTAATTATTTAATTAGCTATAATGCACCAAAATTGTGTTGAAAAGGAGCTGCGTTTATATTTATTACTTATTATTGTATTGCGTTTACATGTTATGTTTGATATTTTTTTATGAAAAAGAAATTTCATTACGAGTGAAGTTTAACGGTATTTATAAATTGAAAAAGATATTTCAAATTTATAAAAAAATATAATTTATTATCTAAACTAATTAATAATATGTAGTTTTACTTTTTATTTGAATATTATATATGTCTAAACATCTTACAACATGAAAATGCAATAACTTGAAGAATGTATTATGCTTCCTCTTAAAATATATTTGAAACTATTTTTTACTTATAACTCTTTCTGACTTATAGGACTATTAGGATAAAGATAACTACGAGAGATTGAAAAAATATATATTAAAATAAAAAATCAAAATACCTATAGAAATGATAACAAAGTCACAAGATCTACAGTGAGAGAAACATATTTAAACAATAGAGCTTTAAGATATAATAGATATGAAAATCATACCAAAAACACATACAAAAAAATGATAGACAGTAAAGTTGCAATCAGAAAAAAAAAAACGAAGAAAAAAAGACAACAAGCACTCATATATATACTTTTAGAAAAGGAGGCTCAAAAACAAGAAAGAGATGGGTGTAAGGATAACACATTCACTATCTTATTCTATAGTCATTGTTATTGTCGAGGGACCATATTATTTTTTTCTCGAATCTCTCTTCGGTGCCATATGCATTGCATTTAAAATTTAACAGACTTAGGGTCATCACCTCCTGTTTCTTTCTCTCTCTCTCTCGTTCCGAAGTTACTTTCCGTGAGAGTGCAAGAATAAGGGGTTGTTGTCCTCCTTCTCTTATGGTAACCCCACCATTTTCTTTTCTTTTATTTTTTGTGTGACTTTCATATTTATTAAATTTTAAGATTGGTTGTCTACTTGTCTAGACGTTCTTCTCACAATGGCAAATCCTGTGAACTTGAGAGAGAGAGAGAGAGAGGCAAGGGGTAATTAACACTTTCAGTACTTATTCTTTTGTCATTGTCTATTAAGCATAAACATGCACACGAATACACATGACACAACACACACACAAATACAAAGACACATTAAAATTAAAAAAATTATATGATATAGACATGACATATATATATTAATATTAAAATAAATTAAAAAACTTGATTTATATATATATAATTATAAAATTTAAAAAAAAATTCATAATTCATTAATATCATTTCTAAGTTTGAAGATTTATAATAATTTAATATATATCATATGTTTTAATATTTGTTACCTAGTAAGTCTCACAAAAAATATGGAGCATAATTTCTATTGATATTTTTTTAAAAATCTCCTAAACCAATTTTTTCTAATAGAACTAGTCATATACAAGTACATGTGCATCTAAAAAAATTAACTAAAAGGAATAGTGATGTGAGACAAGTTTCGGTGACGACGAAGTGGACGACTTGATACGAGTAAAGGTAGAATGAACAGATGAACATAGTGGTATGTGAAAAGATAAAACTTAAAAGTCTAATAGTAACATGTAAAAAGATAAAACTTAAAATACTGGTATGTGAAAATAGTGGTTTGGGACACTAGTCATGTGATTAGGCTTTGGTGAGTTACGGACTTACTAATTGGACGTTAGTCATGAAAACTAATATTTAAAACAAAAAAAAATGAGTCGTGTCTTAGATATGTCCAAACGTGTCTGAACCATGTCCTAAACGTGTCCAAGCGTATCTGAGTCGTGTTTAAGTTGAAAAAAATAATCATTTTAATCAGACACATTCAAACAAGCAAAACACGTGTGTCGTACGCGCGTCCTCATGTATCTGACACGGACACATGTTCGACACGCAGACGCGCTTCAAAAATGGTGTGTCTGTGCTTCATAGGTCATTGTTAATGTAGATGGACCACATTATGTTTTTTTAGTGTCTCTCTTTAGGATGATGATCACCTATCTCATTTTGTATCACATTTTCTATCTCTTCACTTAAATTTTACTAAGTATTCGAAACTTAATTATATGTCTCTTTCCTTTTCTTTTTTATTTTAATTTATTTTTTATTTGACAGAATTTAACTGAGAAAATAAGAAGAAGGACAAAAAATAAGGACAAATGATCTTCTTCCCTCTCTTAAGTGCCACTTGCATTGCATTAATGTTTTCAAAGTTCGAAAAATTAAACACGACTTAGGGTCTTCCCATCATTTCCTGTTTCTTAGGGCGCGTTTGGCACAATGGATTAGACCTGATAGGATAAGCTTATACAATACATTATGACTTTATCAGTTGTTTAGTGAAATTATAGTATTGTATAAGCTTATCCAGTAAATTTTTCTTATACATTAAAATGATGTATAATTTAATCAAGCCTTGGGATAGGATTAGGCATGATTAGGATTTGATGTATAAGCATTATTACAAAATTTCCCATTCCAACCCAATGAACCTGATATCTCTCATCTGCCTTCTCAATACCAACCTTTACCTTCCTCTCGTGACCAGCTCTTCTCTGGTAGTTGCTGCGGGTGGTAGCTACAATCAGAAGGCAAGGCTCCATCTCACTGTCACTCTCTCCCATTGCAAGGTTAGCTCTCAATCTCCCCTCCTCTCGTTGCTTTCTTTATACTTTGTTGTTACTTCAAATTATTTCATAGAATTCGTGAATTTGTAGTTGCTCACTAATTTTGTTACACCCATTTTCTGGTACTCTGTTTTAATTACCATCAAGTCATCAACTATGCAAGTTGGTGCTCTGCGAACTCTCTGTTTGAGTCTCATTTTTTCTGTTTTTGAATTGATATATGTATAACTGATTCTTACTTGTGTGGATGGTAATCTAAAACTGCAATTTACAAATAAGTCATGAAATGTTTCTTGCATACGACGTTCAGATGCTAGGGAATTTCTTTGGTTATCAACTATTCCTTGTATGAATTTCAGCTTTTATTGGTTGCTGATAAACTATTTGATAAAATGTTTCAATGAAAATTATCGACAAAGATGATAAATCCTTAGCCTACTCAATGACTGCTAGTATGAGATCATATTTTTCTGTGATTGTGATAAGTAGTTTATCTACTACTTTTTTGTCAGTTACACTTTCTCCATACAATTTCATCTGATTAAGTACTTATTTGATTCTAGCATAATATTCTGTTATGGTCTCATAATCTTTCATTTTCAAAATTTCAAATTCTCTTCTTGAATATTGAAGCTTGATGGAGCATACCTTGTCAGTCTCGTGAAATTCTCCTCCTCTGGAATATCCTATGCCTTTTTTGTTATATCATGATTTGTAATTCTTGCAAAAATTGTGTCTGCCACAACTTGCTGGATGACAAATAGTGCTTGTGCATCCTTCTATTGTTTGTCTTCTAAAATTTTACGTTCTCTCTCAAGCAAAGTTGAAATATCTATTAGGATAATTATCCCATTTTGACAATATCTCACAGATAAAATATTTCTTTAATGTCAAGCTCCAAAAATCATAGTTCTCTTTAATAAAAATTGTTAGAGGGACTACTGAGAAGTTAACTGTAGATGTGGTCATGGGTTTAGAATGAAGATATGAATATGTGGTAGTTGAAAAATAGAATTTGGTGAATGAACCTCACGCTCATGCCCAAAATATATATGACCGAACGGAACTTTGATACCACTGCTGGTTTTGTGGGAGAAGTTGTGATTAGTTGGTAGTTATAGACAAGGAGGCTGGATTTGGTTGTATGGAAAGAACTTCTTTTATTAGATGTGATATTATTACATTATATGGTGGCTTATTACTATGCCACTTCGTTGGACTCTTGGTGGATGGCCTGTATATGGCTACCTGATGACTTAGCTTCAACTTACAAGGCTATAACCTAATTTATAGGCTTAGTTCCACCCCCTAACAATGGCAGTGAATGTATTTTATACAATATTTTATCTCTAGTCTTTTCTACATACTTCTTGTAGATAGCCTTTTATTCAATTTATAATTTTTACTTTTATAGTTTATTTGGTGTATATGAATCTTTTAATGAGTAGTTTTAAATTTTTAGGTGATATGGATCCAAATAAAAGACTTGACCCAAATCAATGGCTAAATGACCCAAATGGATGGCTTAATGATATAAGTGAGCTCATTAATGTCATGTTAATGTGCTTGATTATGGAACAAGCTTTTTTGGAGATGATGATTGTATGTGTTATGTCATACCTACATGTATGTCGTGTAGCCCAAAGACAACACGAGAGATTATCATTAAGGCGACGGGTAATACCAAGGGTAAGGGAAGAATCAAGGGTAGCATTCATAAGGAGACTAATAAATGATGATGTTGCATGTGTGGAACAACTTCGAATGGATACTTATACATTTCAAGTATTGTGTTATCTTCTACGTGTTGAGGGTAGGCTAAAGGAAGATGAGTTAGTACCAATAGAAGAACAAGTTGCTATGTTTTTACACATATTGGCTCACCATGCAAAAAATCATGTCATCAAGTTTAAATTCCAACGTTCGGGGGAAACTGTTAGTAGATACTTCAATTTAGTGTTGAACTCTATGTTGAGGTTGCAAGGAAATTTACTTAGGGCACCGGATCTAGTAGCTGAGGATTGCACTGATGATAGGTGGAAATGGTTTAAGGTATGAACTATATTAGTGATATCAAATGTTCCTTTTAAACTTTTGCATTGCTTATTGCACCGGATCCAGTACCTGAGCATTGCTTATTGCACAATTTGATTAGAAGGGAGATGTTGGTAGATCCATTAGAAATAGAGTTTGGTAACATGTCAATTAACGAAGAAGAGGAGGTGGAATTACATGATAACATAGAAACCATTGAAACAAGTGAAACGTGGACTGCGTGGAGAGAAACATTGGCAAATGAAATGTATGATGATTGGGTTGCTCATTCAGGCTAAATGAAGGCTTCTTGTTCTTGTCTTTGAAGTTATGATGTACTTTTATATTTTGGTTGCTTAAAGTTATAATGTACTTTTATATTTTGGTTGCTTAAAATTTGCTAATTCACTTGTAGAAGTTGTTGGAAAATCTGCTGATAGGATGAGTGCCATGGTAGAAAGTGTCAAGATAATATCTAAAGGTATGAAGGTTGTGAAAGACTTCTATGATGATTCAAGGGCTATTGCTGATGAATTGATGAAATTAGAAGACCTCACACCTAGAGAACGCAACAAGACTAGTCGTTTGCTTATGCAAAACCTTCCCTTTGTGCATTTGTTTTGGGGGTTTCAAGGTGAACACAAAGTTCAATTTGTGAAAGATTTACTTGATGATAACTAATGGTGTTAGTGTTTCAAAGTTAGAAATAAAATATGTAATAGACTACATTTGGTAGTACTTGTAAGGATTTGATGGTACTTGCTATTAAAACTTGATGTTATTTTTAATTTGATGGTGTTTTATGGTACTTGCTATTAGAACTTGATGGTTACTATTTATGAAATTATGTATGCACCTAAATTATTTTTCATATTATATTTTGCATTTAGAAACCAAATAGTCATATAAATTCTTGTGAATTTTTACTATTAAGATGGACTTTACCAAAATAAAGACAAAAATGACTACTCGATGTAGACATTTTTTAGATTTTTGCTAACTTTTGTTGTGAAGGCATGAGTTGTTTTTTATTTAATATACATAGCGGTCATGATTTTTTTATAGGTTTTTTAGACTTTTATTTCTCCAAAAATTAGTATAACATGATAAATTTAGATGAATTTAGTATATTTTTTATTAAAGGGTATTTTCGTCAAAAAGTGTTAATATTTTACCATATCCAACATTATACAGTGCATCAACAAACACATGATAGTATTATCTTATACAACACAGTATCTTATACAATACCGCACCAAACACTGGATAGTATTAAAATTTTATCAGGTCTTATACTATCAAGTCTAATACAATCAGGTCTTATCCTATCTTTCATACCAAACGGACCCTTATTGTACTATTATTATAGCAGCTGCAGACTGCAGTGAAGAACATTGGAAAGCTGCTGGTTATATAATATTCAAATTTAAAGAATTTTATGGTAACACTATTATATCAACTCTCTATTTAATTGATACTTGATAATACTAATGATTTTTAAATGATTACTATATAAATCTCAATACAAAATTTAATGGCTTAAGAATATGAAAGATAATCAAGATATCACACATAAGAGTACCTTAAACGGCTCACTCATTACCTGAAAACTTCTTTCAGTCAAGAAGTCTGGAATTTGACTCGAGACCAATAGAGGGAAAAGGCATTACTGTTGAGTTGAAAATTGTTTGTTAGCATTCTTGTGCATATAAAGGAACATGAATGATGAGCAACTAGTGAGGTAATTTGCTATTATGGAAAGCACGCATAAGTTTGTCACTCTCCTTTGTTTTATGACCATGCCTAAAATTGCATTAGGAAATGAGGGTGCTGCTGGCATGCATGTCATGGGCATAATAGGAGCTATTACAGATAAAATTTCTCGCAGTGGTAAAGAGGAGATAGTAGCTAATGGTTATATAATATTCAAATTTAAAGAATTTTATGGTAACACTATTATGTCAACTCTCTATTTAATTGATACTTGATAATACTAATGATTTTTAAATTATTATTATATAAATCTCAATACAAAATTTAATGGTTAAAGAATATGAAAGATAATCAAGATATCACACATAAGAGTACCTTAAACGGCTCACTCATTACCTGAAAACTTCTTTCAGTCAAGAAGTTTGGAATTTGACTCGAGACTAATAGAGGGAAAAGGCATTCCTGTTGACTTGAAAATTGTTTGTTAGCATTCTTTGTGCCTATAAAGGAACATGAATGATGAGCAACTAGTGAGGTAATTTGCTATTATGGAAAGCATGCATAAGTTTGTCCATCTCCTTTGCTTTATGACCATGCTTAAAATTGCATTAGGAAATGAGGGTGCGGCTGCCATGCATGTCAGGGGCATAATAGGAGCTATTACAGATAACAATTCTCGCAGTGGTAAAGAGGAGATAGTGGCTATTAAGATGGCATTGGAGGATTTCTATCATTACAGTAACCAAAGGTTTGATCTACAGATAAGGAACTCTCAACGGGATCCCCTTCAGGCTGCTCTTGCAGGTTTATATTTCTCAGTCTTCATCTCTTCTCATTGTTAAACACTACTGTATCTTTAACCACCGGACCTTGATATAATTTGCACATCACACTTTCAATTCTATAATTGTAGCATCATTCTAATTCATATACAAGAGACTCCCATAAACCTTAATTCTGTGTAGAAAAATAATGTAAATTAAAGTTGACTTTTAGTTCAAATGCAAGAGGCTTAAAATAAATCCTATAAACAGTTGTCTTGGGATTTATTCTCCTCCTGAGATAATTAAATCTTTTTTTTTCACCAAAAAAGAAATAAATATTTAATTTTCCAGACATATATAATTTTAACCTTTATTCTTTTTCTCTCTAAAGAAAGAATAATAAGGTAAAAATTCACCTAATTCTTTCTAATCCTTTGTTTTTTGCAGCTAAAGAACTTATTGATAAACAGTACGTCCAAGCAATCATAGGACCACAAACATGGGAAGAGACAAGTTTAGTGGCTGAAGTTTGCAGCCAAAATATGATCCCAGTCCTATCTCTAGCTTATGAAATTCCTAATTGGGCAACTGTGAAGTGGCCCTTCCTGGTGCAAACCTCACCTAGTCAATTTAAACAGATGAAAGCAGTAGCTGCTATTGTTCAGTCCTGGGAATGGTACAGTGTTAACATAATATATGAAGATAGGGATGCTTCATCCGCAAGAGTTTTATCTCATCTCTATAGTGCCCTTAGTGAAGCAGGTGTAGAAATAAGCAAACTTATAGCCATCCCTCCTTTTGCTTTCTCTTCATTGTCCCAAGAACTTGAGAAGCTTAGAGAAGGGCAGTGTAGAGTGTTTGTTGTTTGTTTGTCCCTACCTTTGGCCATTAACCTGTTTGAAACTGCAAAGAAAATGAATATGATGAAGAAAGATTATGTGTGGATCATTACTGATCCCTTTACAAGTCTTGTCCATTCCTTGAATGCATCCACTATCACCTCAATGCAAGGGGTCATTGGAGTCAAGAGCTACTTCCCAGAAAAAGGGATGCAATATAAGGACTTCTACCTTAAATTTCGCCAAAATTTTAGCTCAGAGAACCCTGGGGAATTCAACAATGAGCCTGGGATATTTGCAGCCCATGCATATGATGCTACATGGACTGTGGCTCTAGCCATGAGCCAAACCAACAACAAAGTGGGTCAAGTTTTGCTAGATAAGATTTTATTTGGTAATTTTACTGGCTTAAGTGGAAAAATTCAGTTCACTGACCATAACTTAGCTCCTGTAAATACTTTTCAGATCATCAATGTGATAGGGAAGGGTTACAAGGAAATTGGGTTCTGGTCAGATGGACTTGGTTTCTCAAAAGATATTGGTGAAAATGCTACTTACAATTCTTCAATGAAGGAACTGGGACAAGTTTTGTGGCCTGGAAGACCTTGGGACACTCCAAGAGGATGGGCCCTGCCAACAAGTGATAAACCACTAAGAATTGGGGTCCCAGCTTTGGCCACATTGAAACAATTTATAAATATAATTCAAGATCCATCTGAAAATACTACCACCTTCCAGGGCTTTACTATTGAAGTTTTTCTAGAAACTCTGCAGTTGTTGCCCTACCATTTGCCATACAAATTCTATGCTTTTAATGACACATATGACAATTTGGTGAAGCAAATTTATTTGAAGGTAACAAAATATTAATTATATTATTTTTGCATGCATTATCTCACTTTACTAATTACAAGTTTACAACTGATCGTTTCTCTGACAATTATGTAAATTTAAATTTCATGTGTCATCATATATTTTCTTTCACTATAAAATTAGAAACTGTAATCCATCTCAATCTTGCATCAAAATTATTTGGTTTATGTTTATGCAACGATATATACACTTCTTACCCAAGTTGTTTAACGTCTGTAGTCCTTCTTTATTAGCATGTATCGACCTTTTCTTAAAACACTGGCTAATGACACTTGTTTTTCACATCTGCACTTGCCTATGCATGAAGCAGAATTTTGATGCAGTAATTGAAGTAACAATAATTTCATATCGATATCAGTATGCTGAATTCACTCAGCCCTACACTGATCCAGGAGTGGTGATGGTAGTCCCCCTTAAATCAAAAGCAGGAAATAGAGCTTGGTTATTCGTGAAGCCTTTCACAAAGACCATGTGGATTCTAATAGTGGTCATGATTATCTACAATGGCTTTGTTCTATGGATTTTGGAAAGACACCATTGCCCTGAACTTAAGGGTTCCATGCTGAAACAAACTGGGACCGTAGCTTGGTTGGCGTTGGCTCCTCTCATCAACTTGGATGGTAATTAGAGATTTTATTTGCTATAAAAGCTCATGAATTATTTTAATATCTAACATCCCCCTTCAGGCAAGAGCTCTCTGGGTTTGAAGTGTGGATATTGCGTAGACCCACCTATCTTGGGTTAAAATTCAACTTTTTATTATAGAATAAAAGGGGTGGAAAGGATCAAACTTTGGACCACTTGGTCTTAGAGGCTCTCATAATATATCATGATCCAACTCTTCCAAAATCTTAAAGCTGTTATTTAAAGGCTCATTAATCGTTTTTTATATTTAACAACCTCTCTCTTCAACTTGAATGGTAATTTGAGATTTATTTGCTATCATTTCATTTTCAGATTACTTAGCCAATACTGATTTGGTTTATTTGACTGAACATAGGTGACAAGTTACACAACAATTTATCAAGGATGGCTTTGGTGGTGTGGTTGTTTGTGGCACTTATCATTACACAGACCTACACAGCTAACCTTGCCAGTCTGCTAACTGTTGAACAGGTTGAACCCACAATAGAAGATGTTGATCAGCTAAGGAATAGCAACACTATGGTTGGATACGGTACTGGATCCTTCTTGAAAAATTATCTGCAGGAAGTGTTATACTTCCACCCTTTAAACATCAGGCAATTTAGCTCCCTTGAAGACTATGCTGTAGCTTTCAGAAGGAAAGAAATAGGAGCTGCCTTTCTTGAAGTTCATGCGGCCAAAATTTTCCTTGCCATGTATTGTAAAGAGTTTATTCAAGCCGGGCCTTTGTATAAAATTGGAGGACTTGGATTTGTATGCTTCAACACTTCTTTGGACTTTCTATTTGATTTTATTCCCTTAGTTAGAACTTTGTTTAACTTTTGTTGTGTTGCCTTGTGTTTGAGCTTTGTAGGCATTTCCAAGGGGATCTCCATTTCTTCCAAGTGTAAACAATGCACTGCTAGATTTGGTTGAAATGGGCAAGCTACGTGAATTAGAGAACAGAATGCTTGCATCAGAGGAATGTGTAGACAAAGAATCAGATGTACAAACTGCAAGTCTTAGCCCCAACAGCTTCTGGGCCCTCTTCACATTGACAGCAGGCACATCAACAATTGCTCTCTTGGTTTTCGTTATTCATATGATTTATTCAAACCGTGAGCACGAATCAATCTGGAGACTAATGATGATGATCATTCAACAATGGGGTCATGCAAAGAAAAGAAACCCAAGGAGAGTTAGTGATGTTGCCGAAAGTCCTATAGACTCTCTAAACACACATGCTATGCCAACTCAAGTTTAAACATAACAGGTTACATAGTTGAGGAATGGCAAGTCATATTGTACAGAACTACAGATAGGGACACAAAATGAGCACTCGAAAGTGCTTGACCACCTTCCTGCTAAATAACTTTGCTTGCTTTGGTAGGCAAATGAACTTGCTAGTATGCCATAGTAAGGAAGGGTGGAATAAGGGTAAGGCTCCTAGGTTGAACTCTCATGTAAACCAGAGTGTTGTAAATATGTGCCTAAAAGTTCTCAAATTTAAAATTTGAAAAACAGAAGTTTAAGATATGCTTTCCTACAACTAAAGGATTAATATGATTTCCTTAAGTCCTGCATAACTCAGACAGTTTTGCTTCGAATTTTAATTTTCTTAAACAGTCAATGCAAAAAAATGTCAAATCCAGCTGTGTTTCCTGCTCGAATCCACAAGAAGCTTGTTTATGACCAATTATTAGTAATATAATTAAGTGTTAGTTCAGTTCTTAAACTTTCCAAAACTCTAAAATTAGGTTAAGTCATAATGAATGTTCTGCTTTATTCCTGAGAAATTATACCATATTTTTGGAGTAACAATAAATGCATGTTTCAGACAAATATTAATTATTAATTTTAAATACATTCACATAATTTTTAAAGAAAACAACTAAAATTAATAATAAAGATCATCTTAAAACATGCATTTATTAATGTTTTAAGATCATGTAATAATTTCTCGTCGCATAATCATAGTGATTATGATTCTTGGGTGGCTGCAAAAGTTAAAACCAATTATGACTCTCACTTCTGTCATTGAAAAAACTCAATAAGATTATAAACCTGCAACTCCCTGAGCAATTCAACTATTAAAATGCGAATTATCCAATTCAAGTACTTGAAAATTATTATATTCTAGGGATAGGTGCTTGCTGCATTTGTGTTTTTCCGTGAATCATCACTCAATAATGTGATAGCATCATCTCATAATTGAAGAAAAACAATGGTGGTCAGAACTAGAAGGAAACTGTATTTGACTAGAAAAGTCAACTGTATTTTCTTTAAGATAAAGAAACACATTAGCGGCAGTTAACTGCTCTTAGAAATCGTCGTCTCTATGTATATAAAAAAAGAAGAAATCATTGTCTCTACTTTTAATTGGATTGAATGTGTATTTAACCAAAACCAGCCTATAAGGATTGGGTATTGGGCATTTTGGCCCCAAGAAAATCATGGAAAGTTCTGGGCATTAACCTGGCTGAAAATATACTGCCAGCTACTCTGAAACCCATTCATGTATGCTTCAACATGATCAGTGAGATCCAGAAATTTGATGACACAATACATATAACTTCAAGTTCCATATGTAGAAGTAAGAATCTCAGTTAGAGCATAATCAATATTTTGTACAATTTTTCCAAAAAAAAGAGATAAAAAGAAGAAATATGAAATAGCAGATAAATAGGTCCAAGGGAAGAAAAACAAGAAAAATATAGCAATCAGACACCCTCCCTCCAAAAAAATTAAAAAAGCAGAAAAATAATTCGCTGACAGCTCACATGCATATTCTAATGAAAAATATCAGCAACATATTTTTTTGGACACTTCTTTTAACACTTGATTTATTATTGATTTACCTTATACACTTAAAAGAATTATTAGAAGATGAATGTTACCAACACTGTTAGAAAATCAGAGTTTGATACACCCCAAGTGTCTTGAACACTTTATGAATGTGAGCGGAAGCGTATTCAGATCCGAGAAGAAGAACTGATAAATTTGTAAAGCATGTGAATAGTACTTTGTGGTGGGGCCCACGTGAATAGTACTTTTATAGTGGGACCCACTATTAGTACTATTTACACCAGAAAAATAGATCAATAATTGCATACCAGATTTAACGTGAAAAACTCCCTTGTACACTGAGGGAAAAAACCACGAGACAAACTCCGAAAAATATTTCACTATATCAAGAATAATTACAATATCTTATCTATACTCTCTCACACAAGAGGTACAAAATATAGTGCATCCCAATGAGACCCTCTTCTACTACAATTTATAGTATTACAGAGACTAGAGAATAAACCCAAAATTCTCAGTATATGCTTACACGCTACACTCTTGAAATTTCCTCACACTCTCTATTTTTCTCTCACTCTCAGAAGCTCACAAACTCGTTTTGTTTTTCTGCTTCTGCTTGTTGTGCTTTCAGATGAAAGCTCAAATCTCTATTTATAGAGATTTTAGAATTGCATTTGATGCAATTCCTCTAATTACTCCACTGAAAGCATTCCTCCAATCACTCCACCGAAAGCACACTCCAATCACTCCATTTTGCATGACTTTCTTCCAACCTTTGTTGAAAATTAAGGCCTCCTGCTTTTGACTTTTGTGATACAAGCCAATTAACAATTCTCCACCTTAACTTGCATCTCAAGAGTCTTCAACTTCTGCAGATATTGACCAAGTCCAAGCAATGCTTGAACTTATTAATCAGTAATGATTTTGTCATCATGTTTGTAGGATTCTCAGCTGTGCTATCTTCTGAACTGCAACTGTACCATTATTGATACTTTCTCTGACAAAGTGAAGTCTAATATCAATGTGCTTTGTCCTTTCATGGTAAACTGGATTTTTTGCCAAATGAATAGCACTTTGACTATCACAATGTATGATTGATTCTTTTTCATCCAATCCAAAACTACCCAAAAGACCTTACACCCATATGCTCTCTTTCACAGCCTCAATCAATGTCATATACTCAGCTTCAGTAGTTGACAATGCAACTGTGGATTGCAATGTCGCATTCCAACTAATAGTACATCTAAAAACTGTAAAGATATAGCCTGTTAATGACCTCATTTTGTCCAAATCTCCTGCATAATCAGAATCGACATAGCCTACGACCCCACGAGTCTGTTGACCATCAAACACCAAACAGACATCTGTGGAACCTCTCAAGTACTGCATGATCCATTTCACAGCTTCCCAGTGTACCTTTCCCGGTTTGCTCATAAATCTACTCACCACACTTACTGCATGTGAAAGATTCGGTCTTGTGCACATTATGGCATACATGAGACTGCCAACTACACTGGAATAAGGTATATGAGTCATATGCTCCACCTCTTCCTCAGTTTTCGAACATTCCTTTGAAGATAGCTTAAAATGCGCAGCTAAAGGAGTATCGACTGATTTAGACTGATCCATATTGAAGCGTTGTAGCACTTTCATAATGTAATTTTGCTGTGACAAACACAATTTGCCACAATGCCTCTCCCTATGAATCTCCCTACTAAGAATCTTCTTTGCTGCACCCAAGTCTTTCATCTTAAATTCTTTTCCCAACTAAGTTTTCAATATACTAATTTCAGCCTTGTTGCAAGCTGTAATTAGCATGTCATCTATATGCAACAATAGATAAATGTGAGAACCATCTGAAAGCCTTTTAGAGTATATGCAATTATCATATTGGTTTCTATTGTATCCATTACCAATCATAAATGTATCAAACCTTGTGTACCCTTGCCTTGGGGACTACTTCAAGCCGTACTAAGACTTTTTTAATAGGCAAACATGATTATTCTTTTCAGGAACTACGAACCCCTCCGGTTGACTCATGTAGATTTGCTCCTCTAGCTCACCATGTAAGAACGTCGTCTTCACATCAAGCTATTCAAGCTCCAAGTCAAACGTACTTACAATAGCTAATAGGATCCGAATAGAGTTATGCTTCACCACAGGAGAGAATACTTCATGGAAGTCAATGCCCTCCTTTTGAGTATATTCCTTTGCTACCAGTCTTACCTTGAACCTTGGAGGTTCAATGCCATGGATTCCCTCTTTTCTTTTGAAGACCCATTTGTAGCCAACTATTCTTTTCCCCTTTGGAAGTTGTACCAGCTCCCACGTTTGATTTTTCTGAAGAGATTCAATCTCCTCATTCATTGCTATTAGCCATTCCTTTGACTCCTTACTATCTATTGCATCACGGTAGGTATATGGTTCATCTCCTACTGCTCCATCCGCCATAGCCAATGCAAAGGCTATAGGATCTGCATCTGACGAGTCAAGTGCACAAGCAACAGAATTCAGATATCTCTGGGGTTTCTGAATTTGTCGCCTTTCTCTACCAGTAGCAATATTGTATGGCTCTGCTCCTCTGATTTCTTCACCAGCACCCTTGTCTCCAAATTCATCTTGTTGTTCTACTTTAGGTTGAGCAATACCTGAAGTACTTGGTTGACTTATGTCCTCTTCCTGCATCATCTTCACAGTGCCAATCTCTTGCTCCACCTGTTTTTCAGCACCATGATCTGTCTCTGCCTGATCTACTTCAGACTCCCGCTTCTGATTCACCATTGTCGCCTCGTCAAATGTGACATCTCTGCTAACAATGATCTTGGGTGAACTTGCCTTTTCTGTACACCATAGTTTGTAGCCCTTCACCCCTCGTGCATACCCTAGAAATATACACCTTCTTACCTTTGCCTCAAGTTTACCATCACTCACATGGGCATACGCAGGACAACTAAATATTTTCAAATCAGAACAGTTTACAGGTCGACCGAACCATACCTCTTGTGGAATCTTTAGATCAATTGTAGTTTATAGAGATCTGTTTACCAAGTATACAACTGTATTGACCGCCTCAGCCCAAAATGATTTGGGAAGTTTAGCATTAATCTGTATGCATCGTGCACGCTCCAGAAGTGTTCTATTCATCCATTCTGCAACTTCATTTTGCTGTGATGTTCCAAGTACAGTATGGTGCCTCACTATACCCGCATTCCTACAAAACTCTTCAAATCCATTGTCGATTCTCAGCCGCTTGACTGATTGCCCGATTTACTTTTCGACCATGGTCTTCCACTGCTTGAATTTTCCAAACACCTCATCATTTTGCTTCAAGAAATAAATACAGACTTTCCTGGAATAGTCATCTATCAGAGTAAGAAAATAACGAGCACCACCCAATGAGTTAACAGGGGCTGGACCCCAAACATCCAAGTGGACATACTCTAGAATGCCCTTGCTTGTGTGTTTTGCAGAACTGAACTTCTCTCATTTCTGCTTTCCAAATACACAAATTTCACAAAAATCGAGTTTACAATTCTTTACGCCTTTTAGCAGTCCTTTGTCAGCAAGTATTGGCATTCCCTTCTCACTCATATGACCAAGCTGCATGTGTCACAATCGTGTAACATTATCATTAGATCTTTCAGAGGATAGAATAGTAGCAATGCCACTAACTGTGCTCCCCAGCAATAGATAGATCCTGCCCTATAGTTTTCCTTTCATCATCACCATCGAGCCTTTGGTCACCTTCAAAAAACCACCCTCTCCAGAGAACTTGTACCCTTGGTTGTCTAGGGCACTCAAAAAGATCAAGATCTTGCCCAACTCTGGTACATGTCATGCTTGAAATGTCCTTGCAGTACCATCATATAATCTGATTCGTACATCTCCTCCACCTACAACAACAATTACCATGTTGTCTCCTAATCAGACTTTTCCTTCCTGTTTTTAATACGAAGAGAAAAAGTTTCTATTAGGTGTCATGTGAAAAGATGCGCCAGAATCCAGGATCCACTCGTTGCCTGAGTCACTAGTGGAAACTATTAGGACAAATTCAGCATCACTATCATCAGAACTTGCAACTATTATGTTAGTAGCATTTCCTTGTTTCTCCTTTCTCTCAGGGCAATTTTTTCGGATATGCCCTGGTTAGTGACAATGAAAACACTTTAAAGACTTGTGGTTTTTAGATTTTGATCTTCCATTGCTTTTGCTTCTCGATCTTCTTTCTTGACTACGCCCTCTCGTCACGAACAATTCATCTGCAGTATTATCAACACTGGATCCTGATGCCAATTTCTAATGCTCATTTGTCATCAACGCCTCCTTGACAGTTCTAACGGAGATGGTGGACCTACCATACATTATGGTATCACAGAAATTATCATAGGATGGAGGTAGTGAAGTCAATAAGATCATAACTTGATCAATATCTTCGACTATAATTCGAATACATCAGTGATCATCAGATTGAAGTCATCAATATGATCTCGAATTGATTTTTCTCCTGAAAGTTTGAATGTGTACAATCACTTCCTCTAGTAAAGTTGGTTTGACAAAGTCTTTACAGAGTACTTTTCTTCCAAAGCTTTCCAGAGTCCATCTACAGTCTTTTCGTTCATAACCTCTCGCAGCACATTATCTGCCAGACTCAACTGTATTGTGCTACATGATTTAGCCATTATCTCTTCTTTTTTATCAGAAGACAATATTTTTGGCAACTTACTCTCGCTTTCCAATGCCTTTGACAGGCCTTACTGATCTAGCAATGCTTGCAGCTTCAATTTCCATAAACTAAAGTCGTTGGATCCATCGAACTTCTCCACATCAAATTTTGGCACCGACATCTTCAATCTGAAACTTGATCAAGTGGCTCTGATACCACTTGTTAGGAAATCAAAGTTGGATACACCCTAAGTGTTTTAAACACTTTATGGATGTGAGCGGAAGCGTATTCAGTCCGTGAAGAAGAACTGATAAATTTGTAAAGCATGTGAATAGTACTTTTGTGGTGGGCCTATGCGAATAGTATTTTTATAGTGGGGCCCACTATTAGTACTATTTACACCAGAAAAATAAATCAATAATTGTACACCAGATTTAACGTGAAAAACTCCCCTGTACACTAAGGGAAAAAATCATGAGACAAACTCCAAAAAAATATTTCACTATATCAAGAATAATTATAATATCTTATCTACACTCTCTCACACAAGAGGTACAAAATATAGTGTATCCCAATGAGACCCTCTCCTACTACAATTTGTAGTATTACAGAGACTAGAGAATAAACCCAAAATTCCCAGTATATGCTTACACACTACACTCTTGAAATTTTCTCACACTCTCTATTTTTCTCTCACTCTCAGAAGCTCACAAACTCACTTTGTTTTTCTGCTTCTGCTTGTTGTACTTTCGGATGAAAGCTCAAATCTCTATTTATAGAGATTTCAGAATCGCATTTGATACAATTCGTCCAATTACTCCACCGAAAGCATTCCTCAAATCACTCCGCCAAAAGCACACGCTAATCACTCCAATTTACAAGACTTTCTTCCAACCTTTGTTGAAAATTAAGGCCTCTTACTTTTGACTTTTGTGATACAAACCAATTAACACATTACACACTCT
Organism: Ormosia semicastrata; assembly: GCA_029884595.1. NCBI lineage: Eukaryota > Viridiplantae > Streptophyta > Magnoliopsida > Fabales > Fabaceae > Ormosia > Ormosia semicastrata. The sequence goes on along the minus strand of JAQQTO010000055.1, from coordinate 23,272,572 downwards.
TTTGGACATTCTTTTCAATACTTACTTTATTATTAGGTCAAAAGTAAGCGTTGGTAGCATTCATTTCCTAATAATCTTTTCAAGTGTATAAAATGAACAACCACTAACAACAACAACTAAGTATTTTCCTACTAGATGAGGTCGGCTACATGGATCAAACGACGTCATTGTGCCCTATCATAAACCAAGTCTTCTGATATATCATTCAAATCTAAATCTTTTTTAATCGTTTCACCTATAGACTTTCTTGGTCTCCCTCTACCTCTAACTATTGGGCTATCCTCCACCTGATCTACTCTCCTTACAGGGGCATCTAAGGGTCTTCTCCTTACATGTCTAAACCATCTAAGGCAAGATTCTCCCATCTTTTTTACAATATGTGCTACCCCTACTTTCTGTCTAATACATTCATTCCTAATCCTATCTTGTCTTGTATGGTGACACATCCATCACAACATCCTCATTTTTGTGACACTAATTTTATGCTCTTACTGATTTTTTACCGCCCAACATTCAGTACCACACAACATTGAGGGTCTTATAGCTATGCGATAAAATTTATTCTTAAGTTTGAGAGACACTTTTCTATCACAAAAAACTTATGAAGCACTCCTCCATTTTATCTATCCAACTTGAATCCTATGGTTTACATCTCCCCATATCACTTCGTCGTTTTGTATGATAAATCTAAGATACATAAACCGTTAACTTGTAGTATGGTATGGTCTCCAATTTTCACCACTAAGCTAGCATTAGCACGCTTCTTACTGAACTTACGTTCCATATACTCCGTCTTACTCCTACTTAGGCGGAAGTCATGTTCTTCCAAAGCTCATCTCCATAGTTCTAGCTTCCCATGTGTTTCCTCTCTCGACTCTCTAACTAAGAATATATCATATGCAAAAAGTATACATTGTGGCATAGGCTCTTGGATATGCACAGTAAACACATCTAATCCCAATGTAAAAAGATATGGACTCAAAGTTGACCCTTGGTGCAGTCCTATAGTTGTAGAAAAATCTTCTGTGACTCCACCCTGTGTTCTCACACTAGTTTTAGGTCCATCATACATATCTTAGATTGCTCGAATATAAGCGATACGAACTTTTTTATTCTCTAGAGCCTTCCACAAGACCTCTCTTGATACCTTATCATAGGCTTTTTTCATATCAATAAAAATTATGTGTAGGTCTTTTTGCTTCCTCTGATACCTCTCCATCAATCTTCGTAGAAGATAGATTGCTTCCATGGTTGACCTCCCAGGCATAAAACTAAATTGATTCCCTGAAATATGAGTCTCTTGTCTTAATCTCCGTTCAATTACTCTTTTCCATAACTTCATGGTATGACTCATGAATTTAATCCCTCTGTAATTTGCACAGTGTTGTATATCTCATTTGTTCTTATAAATAAAGATTAAAGTGCTTCTCCTCCATTCATTTGACATTTTTTTAGACCTCATTATCTCGTTAAATAGCTTTAAGAGTTAACTTATACATTTCTTTCCTAGGCACTTCCATATACCTCAATAGGTATATTATCCGGTTTGACCATTTTTTCATTATCCATAATCTTCAATGCTTTTTTTTACCTCAAACTCCTAAATTTTATAATAAAAAAGTTTTATTTTGGTCCTCTTCTCTAGTATTTAGAATGTCTAAGTCTCCTAAAGTCTCATGTCTCTCATTATATAACTTGTGAAAATAAATCTTCCAATTGATCCATGATGTTTTATTCCATAACAAAGACTTTACCCTCTTCATGCGTAATACATTTCACTTGATCCAAGTCTCTTGTCTTTCTTTCCTTACTTTTAGCAAGCTTGTAAATATTTCTTTCTTTGTCGTTGGTGCCAAAAGATTGATATAACCCGTCGAACACTTTAGCTTTCGCCTCGCTCACCGCCTTCTTAGTATTTTTTTTGCTGCTTTATATTTTTTCTCAATTTTCATCATTTTTACACATGTGCCAAGCTTTATAATATTTCCTTTTAACCTTAACCTTATCTTGTACACTTATGTCCCACCACCAAGATTCTTTATCCTTAGGTCCAAAGTCTCTTGATTCAACGAGTGTTTCTTTTACTACATTCCTAATCTTTTTGGCCATCTCGTCTCACATATCATTAGCACTCTCTTGTACCTCCCAAATCTCTTCCTCCATAATCCTCCTCTGAAAGAACATTTGTTTTCCTCCCTTTAGTTGCCACCATTTGATCCTTAGGATTCTGTCTCAATAATTTCTCCTTACTTTCATCTTAACCCATACATCCATAACCAAAATCCTGTGTTAGGTAGTCAAGCTCTCTCCTGAAATGACTTTGTAATCCATGCAAAGTTTTCTATCAGATTTTCTTATTAGGAAAAAATCAATTCGAGAACAAGAACCCCTGCTTCTGTATGTGATAAGATGCTCTTCCCGCTTCCTAAAACAAGTGTTAGCTATTATAAAATTAAACACTACCGAAAAATCTAGAATCGCTTTACCTCCTGCATTAGCTATTCCTAGACCATAACCATTGTACAAACCTTCATCCCCCCTAGATTCGCTCCTCATATGACCATTTAGGTCTCCTCCTAGAAAAATCTTCTCTCCTAATAGTATTCCCTGAACTAAACCTTCTAAATCCTCCCAAAATTTTATCTTGTAGTGCTCGTCTAACCCTACTTGGGTGCATATGCACTGATAACATTAAAAGTCTCTTATTCCACAACAAACTTCAATGTTATGATCATATCTTCGACCATTCTCACATCCATAACATTATTCTTCCAATTCTTATCTACTATTATGCCTACCCCATTTCTAAATTTTACCTTACTTATGTACCAAAGCTTAAAACTCGAAGTGTCGAGTTCCTTTGTCTTTTCTCCAACCCACTTAGTTTCTTGTAGACACATAAAATTAATCCTTCTCCTAATCATGGTGTCAACTATTTCCATTGATTTACCTATAAGTGTGCCTATATTTTAAGTTTCAAAATGCATCTTACTCTTATGAACTAGCTTCTAGAATGTGGGAACCCTTGCTTATTTTTCACTACACCCAGGCAGTGATGCAGGGGCTCTTTGTAATACCCTAAAATGACATGTTAGACATGTTTATGTGTTCAAAAGATAACATATGATTTGCTTAGCATGCATGTTAATTTTTGTGACAATCTGAGTTAGTTTAGGCACTTAGTTGCAACTCAGAGTGTGAAAAGTAATTTAAAATGACTCAGATAATAGCATAAACTGCTAAGACGAGGGAAATAAATATAGATAATTTATTTCTAAGTCACAAATATATGAAATAAGTTATAGTTAAAGTTTCAAGGTAAACTGAGGTAGTTTGACATTTTTAGGCATACTGGTTGTCTATTTATAGCTAGATTGACCACTAACAGATATTGAAATATCAAATATTAGCAAAACAAATTTTTGTATGAATCCTAGTATTTATTTTAAAGTTGTTAGAAGCTGAAAAACTTGAATTAGCTAAATCTTAGTGTTTTTAGCATATCAGGATTTATCAGTTTTGACCTAAGGGTCATATGAGTCTTTAGTTCCCTCTTTATAAGCATTGCTCACGGTTCATTTTCTGCACCAAAACAGAAATAGAAAAGTGAGAGAAGAGAGGAAAGAAGAGGAACTAAAGACCAAGGAATAGGAAGAAAGAAAGAGGAAAGCCAAGGGCAAAGCCAAGGCTTGAGATCCAACTAAGCTTGAATCTTCTTCACAGCTGCCAAAGGTAGGGGTTTATGTTCATACTCATCTCTTTTCACTCATTTTCATTATAGTTGTACTTTTGGTGCATAATAGACCAAAATGAGTTCTACCGATGTTTGATGTGTTTTGCTTGCATGATTGAGTTTCTTTAGTCATTTATGACTTGTTCATAGTATAAGTTAGAGTTAGAAACTTAGAACATCTCATTTAGACCTTTGATTCACAAAAATGGGGTTTTAGGTCAAGTATGTGATTTTGATGCTTGAATCCAAATTAAGATGTTTAAGTTTGTGATTAATGGTTTCTATGTATTTAAGAACTGATTAGGGACTTAGAATCACTTAAAAATTGATTTGGAATGGTCAAAATTCAAGAAAAGAACCAATAAAATAGTATCACAATTCTACAGAATTCTACAAAATCTAGTTTCTGCTATGAACATCATGGCATGAGGACGCCATGCCGCGGCGTACCTACACCGTGGCGTGGCGTGGCATGTAAGGCTCGGGTTCTCAGTTTTCAACAAGCAGAGGCTAGGGCACCGCGGCGTGCCCAGTCTTGTGTCACGGCGTGATGCCCTGGAACTTTAAAAATGTCATTTTGATGTTTTCAACTTCTTAGTTAGATAAGATCATTTATATATGTTTCCTAAAATGTGTTAAGGCACAAATAGAGATATTTTCAAGGTAGAAATTATTGCCTACCATAGATGAGAAAATCTAAGCTTTGGTTATCTAAGAATAATGGGTGGTCTTAAGATATGATTAAGATACTACTAGAGGTAAATCAATGAGAGGATGGTCCTTTGATATGTATAAGATATATATGAGCTTTAAGCAACCAAAAGTAAGGGTTTGCTATAGATAAGTGTCTATCACCTATGGTAACTTATTGTTACTTAGTTTCACTATAGATGTGATGATGAGGGGTGTTAGATATAAGTAAACTAGGATAAGTTGACACTGTTTACCTTTTAATGTGACTTATATGACGTGAGGTCATTTAGTCAAGAAGGAAAAGAGTCAAGAAGTTCCTAAGGGGACAAGTATTCCAAACTAAGTGCTAGAGTAGTATGTAGTGTCAAAATTTCAGTTTTCCTATCTATAAGGGGGTAAACATGAGAAGTCAACACTCATAGTGAAACATGCCTAGATCTGAAACTAGCTAGGTATGTAAAAATGAATATATGTATGTTAACTTGGTTTATCTAGATGCTAGAGTTAGACCTTGTAAATGCTTTGAACATATCTTTTTAGCATGTGTTAAGATTATGTTTATTATGTTATGTATGCTGGTTTTATAGTTCATATTGAGAAATGTTGTTTCTCACCCCGCTGTGTACCATGTAATTCCAGGTGAAAATTCTTCAAAGAATAAGAAGAAGAAGAAAACTAAAGAGTAGTTTAGCCTTATAGATTATGATACAAATGTAGTATCTTGTTGTACTTCTTTTGTAAAGTAAATAGTTATGTATTACTTCATGCCCCGTGGGAGGCTAATAATGTATATGTATATGGATGCATTTTGTTATAAATGTTGTATTTTTCGCATTTCATAAGGCTCTTTGTAATGTTTTCAACGAATATTATGGATATATGTATGAGATTAGTATGTAAGTAGTGACGTTGTAATGCTAGGTATCTCCTTGTATGCTATATATATAAAGATACTAGTATTAGGACCTCACACTATTACTCATTTGACATTGTATTCGATAATAAATAAATCAAGTGTTATAAGAAATGTCCAAATGAGTGTTAGCATTCCTTTATTCTAATACTACTAACCCACAATGCTTTGTCCCTTTATTGGTTAAGTCAAAGCAATACATGTCATCCTCGGAAGTTAAGTTGGCCTACTTGTTGGGTGGCGTGGCAGTGTTTCTACTTTTCAAATTTTTTTTTCAAGTTTCATTTCCATGTTTATGGCATCCTCAAATTTGAAACATTGACATGAGTTTTAAGGTCTAGATTTGTTTTTTTTTTTTAGGTTTCTTAATTTGAAATTCTATTGTACAAATTTCTTGTTAAAATGTTGAATTAATAAGTATGAGTGAAAGAGGATTTTTTTTTTGTCTTTTTAAGATGAGATGATTATCTCAGGAAGCGTAAACTCCTTCACATTTGATAGTTTGTAAAGTAAAAGGCCAAAATTAAGTATTGTGTTGATCCTATTCTTTGCATTTAGTTAGTCATATGTGAGTTGAGTGATTCAAAAGTATATTGATTTATCTTTCTAATTTTCAGTGTTGTTGTTGAATAGAGTTGCCACACTTTCCATCATCGACATAGGGGAGGACCAGAAGTTGTCCTTTTTGATGTCACCAACTTGCAAACTCATGTCGCAGCCAACAAACAGTGCTTGGTCAGCTAACTTTTTCTGATCGAAGCCCAATGCAGGCAGAGGTGGTCGCGTGGGTGGCTAAGATGGTGGAGGTAGATTTGGGTTAGGTTTGGAGTTTTCTTTATTCTTAGGGTTTATTTGGTACACTAAATGGGAAAGGAAAGGAAAAGAAAATAAGGTTAGTTAAATATCATCCCTTGCTTGGTATGTTATTGATGGTGGAAGAAAAGGGATTTGGATGGATAAAAAATTTGTGAGTCTTGCAAATTTTAATCCCTCTTTTTTTGGGAAGATTGGGAAGGAAAGAAAAAAGTGAGTGAGTTGAATAAACCTTTTTCTTATTTTTTGTGTAAAGATCGTACAATGAGGATGATATTGATGCAAGGTCTAAGTAGCGGTGTTCTTTACTCCATTCAACCCACCATAAGAAATTCTCAGCTAAGTCCACCTAAAGCTCTCACTACCACATACACGTCTCCTCTTCTATGGCATACACGTCTCGGCCATCTTTCCTCATCCACTTTTCACCAAATTCTCAAACTCGCAGTACCTATACCTTAGTCCAAGACATCATCTCATTATTCATCTTGTCATTTAAACAAGAGTCATAAATTGTTGTTTCATGAGTCGTCCGTAATTAAAAGTTCTCTTTTAGAACTTCTTTATTTTGATGTGTAGGGACCTTTTCTAATTATCTCAATAAATGGATTTTGTTACTGTGTTATATTTGTTGATCATTTCACTTGTTATGCTTGGATTTATCCATTAAAATTCAAAATTAATGTTAATATCATAGACCGTCAGGGCCTAATTAATATTCAACCATAAGCTAGACCTATTTCTGCAAGGTTCGACCGGCCTATACCCGAATGGGTAATGACTCGACAAACATGTGCTTAATACGACTCACTGACAGACATAACAACCTTGCGCCATAATGACTAGACATAACGGCTTTACGCCATAATGACCAGACATAATGCTCAAAATCCTAAATAGCTTAAATGGAAGGTATTCGGAGAGTCAATCCTCTGGATCTCTATATAAATCGACCTAGCAGCCTAGGCCAGACATGTTCACTTTTCTCTACTTATGCCTTCACGGTCTTGACTTTAAGACTGATCGGTCGGAGTGTCTCTGCATGCATTCCACCTCGTCTTCCTCGGGTAACTGTCGAACAATCGACTTGGGGTTCTCCGGTGACCTCCCCTTGGGCATAGGACGGAACATCTGACACCGTCTGTGAGAAATCGGTAAAACGATTCCCATTCCACAACCAAAAGCTACTATTTCTATTTTGCTGTTGTCAAGCATCGCCTTGTCTCATTCATGTCTGACATCCTCCAACTCAAATCCGACAACTTCCTCTCTGGTGTCCTCGAGCTCGAAACTTCAGATCCAAGATTTTTTTTCGGTGAATTAATGCTGGTCTTGAAACCTCAAATCGGATTCAATGTGTCTTTGCCTTTTTTGACCGAGGCTGCTAATGTGGATAGTTGGATTGAAATGAACCTTGTAAAGGATTTGAGTTCTTGTATAACCATGACCAATTTGCCTTTTCTTGCACTATGTAGAGCTAGAGAAATTGAAGAGGGAATTGGATCAAACGTAATAATGATGAATCTCGGAGCTTACTATTGGGTGTATTGTGGGGATGTGAATGTACTCTTCGACCTGATTGTTCGAGACTTAGAATTGAAGTTGCGAATTCTACAATAACTGACGGTCAAGGTGAGATTGGACTTGCCACCTATTTCTTCTTTTTATCTTATATTTTCCTTGGTTATCATTGTTTAATTTGCAAGGTCTGTCCATAAATGGCCAATGTTATTGATTCATACATTTTTTAACATTGTCAAATGTCTTGAACTTTGAAATGAAACCTTCCTCTACTAAACTTTTGTAACATTTGTTCATAAAAAAATTATATCAAATTATTAAAAAAAATTATATATTTGCACATCAAATAGAATTTTCTCACAGCAAAAGCAATGGACTTTCGCTTCTGCGTTTGGGAACCAAAAAACCTCTTCAAACTCTGACCCAAAAAAAAAACAAAAAAACAAAAATAAAGATAAAAATAAAAAAACTCTGAACTAAACATGCACTTAGACGCTGTAAAATGGCAAATCAATCTAGTCGTTATATGCTCACAAAATATTATCATCTTGTTACTGACATTAGTAGAGAAATTTGATTAGCATATTTGATCATTATCAAATATGGCTTTATTGCATATTATAATTGCCTTATTGCTTGCTATATTCATGGCATAATATTGTTGCTGTATTGCTTGCTCATTGACTAAATTCCGTCTTTATTGCAAATATATGAAATTGTTTAATTGGTTCACTTTCATCATGTGCAAAATTTGGAGTCAAATAGAATAACTATCATAACAATAAAATTTATTAATTCTTGTAATTTATACTTATTTAATAATACGTAATTATTTGTTAGTTACTTATTCAAATATTACTTATAATAGCATGTTATAGACAAGACATTTAAGGTAATTTATTCTCTAATAAATTTTATTATATTGATGGCCATTATTTTATATTTTTTATTACTAGTTAGGAGCATATATGACATGATAGTAAATACCATTGATGTGCATTATTGTCATGAAATTAATTAGCTTTTTATTGGTCATAATTATTGTTATTTCATGATATCGCGGATTAACTGGCTATTAATTGATTGCTCGGCATGTTATTAGTGAAACATTAATTCAATATTAATTGTCATAATTACATAACATTAAGTTGATTATATTATCATATTACTTTAATTGTCATAACATATTGCTTTAATTCATATTTATTGTCATAATTACATAATATTAAACTTGATTATAATATCATATTACTTTACTTGCTTTAATTCATATTTATTGTCATAATTACATAACATTAGAATTGATTAAAATATTATATTACTTTAATTGCTTTAATTCTTATTCATTGTCATTAATTTATTAATAATTACATAACATTAATATCATATTGACTTCGTGTGAGAATATTTTTATAGTTATCATTAAGAACGACATTCATGGCTAGTTGATTATTAGCATTTACATCTACATATGATAATTTATGTAATGAATACTTGTATTCATCTTAATTTATTGTTGTTTATTTGTATATTATTAAATTCTATAGTTTTATATATTCATTATTTTAATTTGAACATTTTAAGCTATAAGCATATGAATTTTATTTGCATGGATTTAATACAATCAACCTTATCGAGGTATGCAAATTTAGTTATGTTTATTTCAATTGTTTAAAAATCTAGTTATATTTATTTAAATTGCATATTATTATCAGAATTACTCACATGACAGGATGAAGACAATCTCCAACAAAATCTTGGAAAATTCCATATGGAGGTCCCTAAAACTCGGGTCAAACCAGTGAAAACTGATGAAAGTAACCGACTTTCAGCTGATGCCAGCAAAAGTTGATGGAAGAAACTGGCTTTCAACTGATGCCAGCAAAAACTTATGAAAGAAACCGGCTTTCAGCCGATGCTAACTTTCAGCCGAAGCCAGCAAAAGCTGATGGAAGAAACCGGCTCTCAGCCGATGCCAGCAAAATATGATGGAAGAAACCAGCTTTCAGCCGATGCTAGCAAAAGGCTGATGAAAGTAACCGGCTTTCAGCCGATGCCAACAAAAGCTGATGAAAGTAAATCGGCTTTCAGTCGATGCCAGTAAACAGTTGATGAAAGTAACTGGCTTTCAGCCAATGCCAGCAAAAGCTGATGAAAATAATCGACTCTTGGCTAATGCGCTGGCCAATACCAGCACAAAGCTGATGAAAGTAACCGACTCCCGACTGATGCTAGCCCTGAGCTAGTAACCGGTCCCGAGCCGATGCTGACCTAAAGTAGATGTTAACCTCAAATTGATTGCAAATGCCGATGTCATGTTTGGTTCAGTCTGATTCAATTGACCAAGCTTGAGGAAAAACCTTGATCAAGATTAAATCGAGATGCTGATTGAAAAGGTCATATGTATAAAGTCAGTCAAGCTCGGAAAAAGTTTTGAGGTCAAAATCTTCCTTGAAAAGTGAAGAACATGCAAAGTTATCCAAGGTCATAGTCAAACCATGATATCAACCTTTGAAGACTGGCTTAAATCGAGGAAACTCCAGATCAGGTCGGGAAAATACATGCACAAAAGACCTTACCAGTCACTTAGGAAGGTTGCCCAGGGACGAAACTTAAAAATTACGAAGAGCTCAAAAAAGCTCGGTCATTCACTTTGAGATTTGCCCAAACTGAGGGGCTATGGATCGTCCAGATTCATAAGCTTGGATAAAGAATAAACATTAATACAAGCTCAGTCTACATCACTAATTACCCAAGCTGGGAGGTTGTAGATCGTCCTGGCCCAATTAAACATCTGATTACTCATAAGCTCGGTCCATCTTCACAAATGACCAAGCTGGGGGGCTGTGGACCGTCCTAGCCCAATTAATATCCGACCATAAGCTAGACTCATTTCTGCAAGGTCCAACCGGCCAATACTCGAATGGGTAATGACTCGACAAACACGTGCTTAATACGACTCACCGACAAACATAATAGTCTTGCGCCATAATGACCAGACATAACGACATTGTGTCATAATGACTAGCCATAACGGCTTTACGCCATAATGACCAGACATAATGTTCAAAAACCTAAATGGCCTAAACGGAAGGTATCCAGAGAGCCAGTCATCTGAATCTCTATATAAATCGACCTGGCTACCTAGGCCAAGCATATTCACTTTTCTCTACCTATGCCTTCACAGTCTTGACTCCAAGACTGATTAGTCAAAGTGTCTCTGCAAGCATTTCACCCCATCTTCCTCAGATAACTGTCGGACGACTGACTCCGGCGACCTCCCCCGGGCATAGGACGGAATATATCCTTTTTCCAAAATTTCAAGTGCAAATTGAAAATTTTTTGTTCACAAAATTCAATCTCTTTACATTGATGGGGATATCAAATTCATGAAACTTAAAGCGTGTTTGATTTAGCTTTTTTTACTGAACCAACAGCTTTTTTAGTCTCTAACAACTTCTTTTGCCTTTTGCATCATGTTTGGCTCTTGAGATTAAAAGCTGTTGATTAAATTTTTTTACCATCAACAACTTTTTTCCAAAAGCTATAGGTTGAGCATTTTGATTAAAAGTTATAGATTATTTCTTACACTTTTAGATATAAATATCATTTTATTCTCAATCAAATAATTTTTTTAATTATTTTATATCTATTTTAATAATTTAATACATAAAAATGATTCTTTTTTATATCATCCAAATGAAACAGATTAGCTTAAAATCATTTTTTAACTAACATATCAAAACATAAAACTAATTTTATTATAATCGATTATAACAAAAAACTTTTATATAATTATCAATTATTAAAATAATTTAATTTTGCTATCTCAAACACACACTAAATCTCACTTTGAGACTCATGGGCATCTCTCATTTCTTTGTCCTCCCTAAATTCCTAAACACATTGGCCTAATCGAGCGTCAACACTGCCATATAGTCAAAACTGCACTTGCCTTACACCATGCCTCCATGCCACCTAAATCCTAGTGCTATGCCTTCCAAATCGCTATCTATCTCATTAATCATAAGCTAACTCTAGTCTTGAACAAGCAAACACCCTTCCACCGTTTGTTTCTAAAAACCTTAACCTATTCAAATTTAAAAGTTTTTGGTTGCCTCTATTATCCTTGGTTAAGACCATATGCTTCTCACAAATTAGATAACTGAAGTGCTTCGTGCATCTTTTTAGGATATTCAGATCAAAATCATGCTTACAAATGTTTTAACCCCTCTAGAAAAAAACTTTACCTTTACAGACATGTCATTTTTATTCAAACAATTTTTCCTTTATCTCAAAATCTCAAATCGCTCCCCTCATCCTTTAAATATCTGTCTCCACCAAAATCGTGAGTCTTTATCCAATCCAAATCCTCAGATTTTTCTTATTATCTCTCCTCAATTTGCCTCCACCTTTAATTTTTGTTTGTCAACCCCCTGGTTTTGTCAACTCTGAACATCCTGATTATGTTTGTCATTTACGCTCTGTTTGTTTTAAGAGAAAATGAGTGGAAAGAAAATGGGAGGAGAGAAAATGAGTGGATTATTCCATTTTCTCCGGTTTGGATGTGCAAAGAAAATAGGCAAGAAAGAAAAAAATATTGTGGGACCCACGTGAAAAGTTTTCTCCCCTCCGGTGCGAACAAAATGGGGGAGATTGAGAGATTGACCCTTATACCCCCACCATCTTCTTCCATCGCGTCCCTGCCGTCACGCCGTTACTCCGCCGCTCATCGCTGACACAGTTCGCAGCTCCGTCGCACCGCTCGCGGTCTGACTGTCTGAGCCGCAACAGATCCGCTCCTGCATGGCACTGCGCCGTTCCACGCGGCCCGCTTCTCACCTCCTTGCACCGCTCCGTCGTCGTACAGCGCCGCACAGCTAGCCACCGCTCAGCAGCGTCGTATCACGACCCACCACTGCAAATCCTAGATCCGATCTCCACTGTTCTGAACTCCACTATAACCCCCCTTTTCTTTGTTTTCGTTTTGCTTGTTGCAGAGACTTGAAGTGGTTGCTGGTTGGTGGGGGAGGTAGTAGCAAGGTGGGTGGTGGAGGGAGTGCGTGGAGTGGTTGGTTTTGGGGGAGAGGGCGCTGGTTGATGGGTGGGGGAATGAATATGAGGGGGGAGAGATGAGGAGGAAGAAAGAAATGAGGAGGGGGAGAGATGAGGATGAAGAAAGAAAGGGGAGGGGGAGCGTCTGGAGGGTTGGTGGGGTAGGTGGGGGAATGAATGAGGGGGAGAGATGAAGATGAAGAAAGAAAGAAGGAGGGGAAACGCTGGAGAGTGGGTCGGTGGGTGGGGGGGAAATGTATAGGAAAAATGAGGAAAAAAATTGGGAAAATGAATTTTTTAATAAAAAATTATTCTATATTTAATTTATAATTTAAATTTAATAATTATTTTTTAAATTAATATTTTTTATAAAATGTATTTATTTACTTAATATAATTTTAAAAATATTTAATTTAAAAATATAAAATAATATATTTATATTCAATTATATATTCAATAAAGATAAATATGTCATTTCATATAATTATATATTATATTCTTTTTTTTATTTAACTCTCATTTTCTTTCTCTCTTTTTTCTCTTCATCTAAACGATAAGAGAGAAAATATATTTTTCTCTTTATTTTCTCTTCTCTCTATTTTTTCTCTTTCCATTTTCTTATCGCATCCAAACAAAGGGTTAAGGAAATCAATTTATGGGCTCAAGCATGCTCCGCGGGCCTGGTTCCAAACATTGTGGGGGCGTGTAAGGCATGAGATCAAGTCCACTTTTGCCACATAGTCAACTCCTATCCTTTACCTTCTAGTGTCAGTTGTGATTATTTAATCAAATTCAAATGTTGTATTCAAACGCAGCATCATAGCTATTGTAACTTAATGTATATATTCTACTCTTCAATACGTTGAATAATATATTCGATCTTCATCACTCCCTGTGCAATATTTCATAGATAAATACTGAAGGAGTAGGAGGAGGAAAAATCAAATTAATCAATAGTGTATCAAACAATAATGGACCCATTTGTTCGAGCTATTCAAGGAGTTGTCCAATTATATTCACATCACATTAATGCTCCGAGAGTAAATTATTCGTTGAATGACCTTTAATGCCATAATTTCGTCCAAACGTGACAATCCACATTATTGAGCTGTCGTATGTAACGCGTTTTCTTCTTATAGGGTTTCGTTTCAAATTACAATTGAAGCAATAATAGGGAACCCTTTGGAATTGCCTATGAAAAAACAAGGGCAACAAAATAAAGTCTTTGAACGTAGTACAAATCCAAATCCTCCTTTGAAGGGCATCGACATATATATTCTTCTGGCAAGCAAAAGTGTTTGATGTAATTTCCAGGTTAGATCTGTAAGACTTCCTACAAATATCTTTTCAAGGGGTGAAGGATCCACAGCTGCTCAATGCTGTCTGTAAGGAAGAATTTAGTTTGGTTTGGTTCTCTAAATAGAAGCAAATTAATTACGTATCAATTTCTAATATGGAAAAATCGATTGGTCAGGATTTGAAACTTTAAATGACTTTTTCTTTTAAAATTGAACAAAACTAAACCACCAAAATTGTCAAAGAGGCCACTTGTCTTCTGAAAAATTCTTAGATACTTTCATAGTAAGAAAATTTTTATAATTTGCCACAATTTACAAACTAACTACCATATATTGATCAAGCATCATTACCAAATTAATTATAATTAGCAAAAGTTGACAAAGATAAAAAAAAAGAAAAATAAAATTATGTCTTATGTTAGTTAAAAACTTTTAGGATTTTTCAAGATACTTGTTAAAAAATAAAAAATATTAAATATTAAATGAAAAGTAAAAAAAATTTAAATTCTTAGTGTATTATAAATGTTCTATTTTTATTTAATACTTTTAGTTTTACTTTTTAAGGACACTCGTTGCACAAACCTAAATTTTTAAGATCGTGATGTTATCTTATTGTGAAGTACGTAGGTGAAGATCAAATAATGTCCAAATCTAATAGGTAAATCTTTTATCTATGCCAAACTGATTTGTTATATTACTAACACATGTGTTCTGACATATATTAAGGATTAAGAATAATATTTATTATTTATTAATATTTTTAAGAAAAAATATTAAATAAAGTTTAATATTTTTAAGATAATAAATAATTGTATATATATATATTATTTTTAAGTCTTTAATATGTGCAAATAAGTACATGTTAACAAACACCTAAATATTTTCATATCTTAAATGGTCGATCAGCAATACGAGTAGAAAGTAGAATTTTGAGTTCTCCTGTGCGCTTTCCAGGTTCTTGTATTTAATGTATTTTTCTTTCCTCTCGCAAAGTCTATGCGTGGGAAAGTCTTCTGACTTTCTTGAAACTTGAAAATTTTCTCTACAGGCATATAGAAATTTCCAACCTCTTTGGAGCTAATTATTAAACAAATTAGTCAAGTAAATTTGTTTTTGCTTGGGGAAGGAAGGATTTGGGAGTTGATAAATTGATTAAGCATTGGTGGAATATGTGATTCCTGTATTATTGAGTTCTCTACGCTGCAAAAATACCCTTGTTTAATTTGGGTGTAGATATTGATAACTTTATTCCCAATTTAGCTTTGATACGAATTCAAAGACAGCCAATATAGCTAGCTTAAAGGACACAGAGTTATAGATCGAGTACTTGTCCACCAAGGAGAGAAGGAATTGTAAAAGCCAAAAAAAAAAAGCTTTGTTATTAAATCTAAACCTAGCAATGAAAATAAATTATTAGAAAAAGCAAAAAATAATTTATTGCGTAATTTTAACTGATCATAAAATAAATGTTATATGTGTTCATTATTTTGATTAAAAAGTAGTTAAACGTAATTGTTTTGTTTACTTACATTACTAATAACAAGTGATGTTAAGGTGTTATTAAAACAAATATAAACATGGGTCAAAATTGAATTATTCAAAAAAAGACTTGAACAAAAGTTTTCAGAGGTACTTCAGTCTTTGATGAATATATTAAGACGTCTTTTGTAAAAGAATAAAAATAAATTTTATATATAAAACTGAAGAATTAACTAGGGAGATATATTATATGTATTTAATATATTCATGACAAATGGTAGTATTTTACCCTACATAACCGCCCTTAATTTGTTTTATTTGAAAGGGTCATTATCGCATTTGAGGTGGCTTTAAAACCAATTCAAATTGAAAAAATTTTGACTTTAATTTTTTGTTTCAATTTTTAATTTTAATTTTATTTAATTTTTTATGTGTTTATTAATTCAATTAAATAAAATAAAAAATAAAAAATAAAAAAATAAAATTAAATTAAAAGTTAAAGTTAAAATCAAATATTAGAGTTAAGTTTTATTTTCAAATTTCTTGATAGCTAGTATATTCCTTTAATAAGTGACATCACTCATCACACAAAGTATCTTTTTCGGTCAATTTGAGTCAGAATTTATTTACACAGAAAATTCAGCGTAAAATTCAATAGAAATATGCGTATTTATTATTTTCAAAATTTTTATTAATGAGTTATGAAAAATATACTATATTTCTATTGGAGGACTATTTAACTTTACCTAAGTTTTGTCCAATACTAAGGTACAACATGAAAGGACGGGACCCTAAAATTGTTTAGTTTTGATATTGATGCCACGATTAAATAAACTCTAAACAAGGAATATTCACAAAGTATAGCGCGAATCTTTGGTCAGTGATGCATGAAGAGCGAAGACTACTTACTTTCGGAGATACTTCGCGAATTGGATTAGAACGATCTTTAAAAAAAAAATCAATTGATTTAATTTTATATTTTTTTATGTTGTAATATGATTAGTTTTATTTAAAATACAAATTTGATTTAATTTAATTTAATATAAATTGATTTAAATTAGATCAATTTTTTTATTTTTATAATAATATTTAATACATAAATTCATTAAATTATATCAAATATAAGTATAAATTAACTCATCAAATAACAATAAATATTAGTTTCAACTATTTCATCAAAATACAAATCTAAATCCAATATATAAGTCCAAATTAATTGAAATTTTTTTATACATGTCAAAATCTAAAAGAATAAATTAAATTTGGATTGAAATATAATAGAAAAGTTTTTAAATAAGTATAAATAACATAAGAATTTTTAGGTAAAATATTATTTTAAAATATACATATATAATTTTTAGTTCGCTTTAGATTGGACTGATTTTCAAATTTAGATCCGAAATCCTATTAAATTCAATTAATTTTTTTGGTTTTCAGTTTGTTCAATTTTTTATTTTTCAGATCCCTTTTTTTTATTTTGATTGAATTTTTCAGTTTTAAACACCCATACTTACTGATGCATGTTAATTAATACAAAATTCAAGCATACAAAATTTCTATGATAAATCATTTATTTTCTCTTGATGTGAAAAACACTTGATTTCAAAATTATAAATCAGTTATACAAATTTACAAATCTAGCATTTTTTTTTTACCATAAACTAAATTCATTCAAACAAAAACTCAACAGCACTTTCAATTTTAGTAAAAACAATAGATTTATTTTTAAAAAAATAAATAAAATTTCCACTCAAAACTAACTCATGATATTTTACTCCTGATTCATAAATTATTGATAATGACATATCTTTTACCGTAGAAATTGACATATAACATATTGTGGTGTGAAGAGAGCATTGTGTCTCTCATCTCACTAGATGAGAGGTATTACTAATCTATAAGGTCAAATTAAACATGAGACAGACTTGAGAAAATAAAATTAAAAAGTTTATATCTATTGTGATGTAAAACAAATTTAAGTAAATCAAAATCAAACTCTTCATGTCAATCCCAAAGGTACCTAATAGTAATTTAGGAAATTAAACTTTTTCACTTATCAGATGATAATACTCTAAAAAACAAAACAAAAATTATTAGATAAAACACTAAAAAATAAGAAAAATAAAAAAAAATCAAAGAGGACTGTCACCAAAAATAAGTGTGGTAGTCTCTATTAGAGAAATACCCCAAAAAAGATACCAAAACATTACAAAAAGAAAAAAGAACACCACAGGGCCAGGGGAGAAAAAAATTAGGGCCGGATCTTGTAAATATAAATCTAGCTAATTATTTAATTAGCTGCAATGCACCAAAATTGTGTTGAAAAGGAGCTGTGTTTATATTTATTACTTATTATTGTGTTGCGTTTACATGTTATGTTCGATGCTTTTTTATGAAAAAAATAATTATACGAGTAAAGTTTAATGGTAATTACAAATTAGAAGTTATACTTCAATCTAAAAAGAAAAAGAAAACCAATAATATGTAGTTTTATTCTTTGCTTGAATATTATATGTCTAAGCATCTTATAACATGAAAAGTACAGTAATTTAAAAAGTGTATTAGTATTCTCTCTTAAAATAGATTTAAAACTTATTTTTACTTATAGGATTATTAAGATAAGAGAAGATAAGAGAAGATACCCTAAAATAAAAAATCAAAACCCTATAAAATAGACAACAAAATCACAAAATTTATCATTAAGATGAGCACATTTCAATAAGCAAGCTTAAAATATAACAAATATGAAAATCATACCAATAACTAAAAAAAAAAAAAGAGTAAACGGTAAGATTGGCATAGAGAAAGAGGACAACAGGCACTCACATATGCACTTTTAGGAAAGGAGATAGAGAACGAGAGATAGGAAAGACTAAGGGTAATATTTTGAGTGTGTTTGGAATGTAAAAAAATAAGAAATGATTTGATTTGTAAATTTAATTTAATTAAATTTATATTTAGAATATTAAAAATAAAAAATAATTTAATTTTTAAAATTCTATGAATTTCAATCATTTTGTTTTAAAATTTATCAAATTTGATAAGATTTGATTTAATTTGAAATGAATAGACTATTTTATTCTTAGTAATTATCTCTAAACACCTCTCATAAGGATTAAAATATAAAATAATAAAATAAATCAAATCAATTATCATTTTAATGAATTTTAAATACAAAATTTAATTTTAAATCAATTCAATTTCTTTTTTTTTTAATTTCAAACATAAAATTTGATTTATAAATCAAATCAATTCAAATCAAATCAATTCAAATTAAATCATTTCTCATTTTAATTCATTCAAAACACATCCTTTTAGTATCTTATCCTTTTGTCATTTTTATTTTAGAGGGACCATATTATGTTTTTCTAGTATCTCTCTTCAGTGCAACTTGCATTGCATTTAAAATTAAACAGACTTGGGTCATCACCTCCTGTTTCTTTTTCTCTCTCTCTCGTTCCGAACCTACTTTCCGTGAGAGTGCGAGAACAAGGGGTTGCTGTCATCCTTCTCTTATGATAACCTCACCATTTTTTTTTTTTTTTGTGACTTTCATATTTATTAAATCTTAAGTTTCGTTGCCTAGAAGTGCTTCTCGGAATGGCAAATTAATCTTGTGAACTTGAGAGAGAGAGGCTAGGGGTAATTAACACTTTCAGTACTTATTCTTTTGTCATTGTTAATGTAGATAGACCATATTATGGTTTTTTACTGTCTCTCTTCAGTGCCATTTGCATTGCATTAATGTTTTCAAAGTTTGAAAAAGTAAACACGACTTAGGGTCTTTCCATCACTTCTGTTTCTTATTGTACTATTATAGCAGCTGCAGACTGCAGTGAAGAATATTGGAAAGGTGCTGGTTACATAATATTCAAATTTAAAGAATTTTGTGGTAACTCTATTATATCAACTCTCTATTTAATTGATACTTGATAATACTAATGATTTTTAAATTATTATTATATAAATCTCAATACAAAATTTAATGGTTAAAGAATATGAAAGATAATCAAGATATCACACATAAGAGTACCTTAAACGGCTCACTCATTACCTGAAAACTTCTTTCAGTCTAGAAGTTTGGAATTTGACTTGAGACCAATAGAGGGAAAAGGCATTCCTGTTGACTTGAAAATTGTTTGTTAGCATTCTTTGTGCCTATAAAGGAACATGAATAATGAGCAACTAGTAAGGTAATTAATTTGCTAGTATGGAAAGCATGCATAAGTTTGTCCCTCTCCTTTGTTTTATGACCATACTTAAAATTGCATTAGGAAATGAGGGTGCTGCTAGCATGCATGTCATAGGCATAATAGGAGCTATTACAGATAACAATTCTCGCAGTGGTAAAGAGGAGATAGTGGCTATTAAGATGGCATTGGAGGATTTCTATCATTACAGTAACCAAAGGTTTGATCTACAGATAAGGAACTCTCAACGGGATCCCCTTCAGGCTGCTCTTGCAGGTTTATATTTCTCAGTCTTCATCTCTTCTCATTGTTAAACACTACTGTATCTTTAACCACCGGACCTTGATATAATTTGCACATCACACTTTCAATTCTATAATTGTTGCATCATTCTAATTCATATACAAGAGACTCCCACAAACCTTAATTTCTGTGTAGAAAAATAATGTAAATTAAAGTTGACTTTTAGTTCAAATGCAAGAGGCTTAAAATAAATCCTATAAACAGTTGTCTTGGGATTTATTCTCCTTCTGAGATAATTAAATCTTTTTTTTTTCACCAAAAAAGAAATAAATATTTAATTTTCCAGACATATATAATTTTAACCTTTATTCTTTTTCTCTGTAAAGAAAGAATAAGGTAAAAATTCATCTAATTCTTTCTAATCCTTTGTTTTGCAGCTAAAGAACTTACTGATAAACAGTACGTGCAAGCAATCATAGGACCAAAAACATGGGAAGAGACAAGTTTAGTGGCTGAAGTTTGCAGCCAAAATATGACCCCAGTTCTATCTCTAGCTTATGAAATTCCAAATTGGGCAACTTTGAAGCGGCCCTTCCTGGTGCAAACCTCACCTAGTCAAGTTAAACAGATGAAAGCAGTAGCTGCTATTGTTCAGTCCTGGGAATGGTACAGTGTTAACATAATATATGAAGATAGGGATGCTTCATCCACAAGAGTTTTATCTCATCTCTATAGTGCCCTTAGTGAAGCAGGTGTAGAAATAAGCAACCTTTTAGCCATCCCTCCTTTTGCTTTCTTTTCATTGTCCCAAGAACTTGAGAAGCTTAGAGAAGGGCAGTGTAGAGTGTTTGTTGTTTGTTTGTCCCTCCCTTTGGCCATTAACCTGTTTGAAACTGCAAAGAAAATGAATATGATGAAGAAAGATTATGTGTGGATCATTACTGATCCCTTTACAAGTCTTGTCCATTCCTTGAATGCATCCACTATCACCTCGATGCAAGGGGTCATTGGAGTCAAGAGCTACTTCCCAGAAAAAGGGATGCAATATGAGGACTTCTACCTTAAATTTCGCCAAAATTTTAGCTCAGAGAACCCTGGGGAATTCAACAATGAGCCTGGGATATTTGCAGCCCATGCCTATGATGCTACATGGACTGTGGCTCTAGCCATGAGCCAAACCAACAATAAAGTGGGCCAAGTTTTGCTAGATAAGATTTTCTTTAGTAATTTTACTGGCTTAAGTGGAAAAATTCAGTTCACTGACCATAACTTAGCTCCTGCAAATACTTTTCAGATCATCAATGTGATAGGGAAGGGTTACAAGGAAATTGGGTTCTGGTCAGATGGACTTGGTTTCTCAAAAGATATTGGTGAAAATGCTACTTACAATTCTTCAATGAAGGAACTGGGACAAGTTTTGTGGCCTGGAAGACCTTGGGACACTCCAAGAGGATGGGCCCTGCCAACAAGTGATAAACCACTAAGAATTGGGGTCCCAGCTTTGGCCACATTGAAACAATTTATAAATATAATTCAAGATCCATCTGAAAATACCACCACCTTCCAGGGCTTTACTATTGATCTTTTTCTAGCAACTGTGCAGTTGTTGCCCTACCATTTGCCATACAAATTCTACGCTTTTAATGACACATATGACAATTTGGTGAAGCAAATTTACTTGAAGGTAAGAAATATTAATTATATTATTTTTGCATGCATTATCTCACTTTATTAGTTACAACTGATCGTTTCTCTGACAATTATGTAAATTTAAATTTCATTTGTCATCATATATTTTCTTTCACTATAGAATTAGAAACTGTAATCCATCTCAATCTTGCATCAAAATTATTTGGTTTATGTTTATGCGACGATATATACACTTCTTACCCAAGTTGTTTAACGTCTGTAGTCCTTCTTTATTAGGATGTATCAACCTTTTCTTAAAACACTGGCTAATGACACTTGTTTTTCACATCTGCACTTGCCTATGCATGAAGCAGAATTTTGATGCAGTAATTGATGTAACAATAATTTCATATCGATATCAGTATGCTGAATTCACTCAGCCCTACACTGATCCAGGAGTGGTGATGGTAGTCCCCCTTAAATCAAAAGCAGGAAATAGAGCTTGGTTATTCGTGAAGCCTTTCACAAAGACCATGTGGATTCTAATAGTGGTCATGATTATCTACAATGGCTTTGTTCTATGGATGTTAGAAAGACACCATTGCCCTGAACTTAAGGGTTCCATGCTGAAACAAACTGGGACCGTAGCTTGGTTGGCATTGGCTCCTCTCTTCAACTTGAATGGTAATAAGAGATTTTATTTGCTATAACGGCTCATGAATGGTTTTTACATCTAACATCTCCCCTAACACAAGAGCCCTTTGAGTTTGAAGCGTGTATAATACATATGTCCACCTACCTTGAGTTGAAATTCAACTTTTTATTTAGAATAATAAGGGTAGAAAAGATCCCATTCTAGACCACTTGATGTCAGAGGCTCTTATAATATATCATGAACTAACTTTTTCAAAAGCTTAAGTTGTTATGTAAAGGCTCGTGAATTGTTTTTTAATCTAACAACCTCTCTCTTCAACTTGAATGGTAATTTGAGATTTATTTGCTACCATTTCATTTTTATATTACTTAGCCAATACTGATTTGGTTTATTTGACTGAACATAGGTGATAAGTTATGCAACAATTTATCAAGGATGGCTTTGGTGGTGTGGCTGTTTGTGGCACTTATCATAACACAGACTTACACAGCTAACCTTGCCAGCCTGCTAACTGTTGAACGGCTTGAACCCTCAATAGAAGATGTTGATCAGCTAAGGAATAGCAACACTATGGTTGGATACGGTACTGGATCCTTCTTGAAAAAATATCTGCAGGAAGTGTTATACTTCCACCCTTCAAACATCAGGCAATTTAGCTCCCTTGAAGACTATGCTGTAGCTTTCAGAAGGAAAGAAATAGGAGCTGCCTTTCTTGAAGTTCCTGCGTCCAAAATTTTCCTTGCCAAGTATTGTAAAGAGTTTATTCAAGCCGGGCCTATGTATAAAATTGGAGGATTTGGATTTGTAAGCTTCGACACTTCCTTGGACTTTCTATTTGATCTTATTCCCTTAGTTAGAACTTTGTTTAACTTTTGTTGTGTTGCCTTTTGTTTGAGCTTTGTAGGCATTTCCAAGGGGATCTCCATTTCTTCCAAGTGTAAACAAAGCAATGCTAGATTTGGTCGAAATGGGCAAGCTACGTGAATTAGAGAACAGAATGCTTGCATCAGAGGAATGTGTAGACAAAGAATCAGATGTACGAACTGCAAGTCTTAGCCCCCACAGCTTCTGGGCCCTCTTCGCATTGACAGCAGGCACATCAACAATTGCTCTCTTGGGTTACGTTATTCATATGATTTATTCAAACCGTGAACACAAATCAATCTGGAGACTAATGATGGTGATCATTCAACAATGGGGTCATGCAAAGAAAAGAATCTCAAGGAGAGTTAGTGATGTTGCAGAAAGTCCTATGAACTCTCCAAACACACATGCTATGCCAACTCAAGTTTAAACATAACAGGTTACTTAGTTGAGGAATGGCAAGTCATACTGTACAGAACTACAGATAGGGACACAAAATGAGCACTCGAAAGTGCTTGACCACCTTCCTGCTAAATAACTTTGATTGCTCTGCTAGGCAAATGAACTTGCTAGTATGCCATAGTAAGGAAGGGTGGGATAAGAGTAAGGCTCCTAGGTTGAACTCTCATGTAAACCAATAGTGTTGTAAATATGTGCCTAAAAGTTCTCAAATTTAAAATTTGAAGAACAGAAGTTTAAGATATGCTTTCCTACAATTAAAGTATTAATATGATTGCTTTAAGCCCTGCGTAACTCAGATAGTTTTGCTTCGAATTTTAATTTTCTTGAACAGTCAATGCAAAAAAATGCCAATTCCAGCTGTGTGTTTCCTGCAGGAATCCACAACAAGCTAGTTCATGACCAATTATTAGCAATATAATTGTTAGTTCAGTTCTTCGACTTTCCAAAACTCTTGTTTATAACTGGGTTCTGAAAGTTATCTAAGAAGGTAAGAAATGTTAGTTTCTTTCGTGGCATAGCAGCAACGATTCGTGGAGTAAGGAGGTGAGTACTTGCAAAAGACACTTTGACACTGAAGTCAATAACTGCTCAAAGAATATAGTATTTAATAGAATTAATGCGTACTTTTATCTTCTTGTTTAGTCTTTATATAGAGACATATGAGCGTATAAAAAACATAGGGGTCTAGGCGGTAAAGTATGAGTGTGTAAAAGGCATAAGGGTCTGGCCAGTTCAATAGATATTGTACGTTGTCCCCTTGTAATGCAGAAAAATGTTATTTCGTATGATCTATTCCCTCTATCCAAATGGAGTGATGTCTCCTCTTTTTTGTCTGGAGGGGACATGCTTAGTAGACAAACAATTCTCTATGCATTACTCATATGAGGATCAATTTGACTGATCCGATTACTCCAATTTTATGAGCTCATATTCGGTCTAGAACAATTCTAAAATTAGGTTAGGTAGTAATAATTGTTCTACTTTATTCATGAGAAACTATACTATGTTTATAGAATAACAATAAATGCGTGATCCAAAAAAATTTCACTATTGATTTTAACACATTCACATAAGTTTTAAAGAAAATAACTTAAATCAATTATAAAGATCTTTTTAAAACATACATTTATTAATGCTCTAAAAACATGTAATAATTTCTCTTCCCATAATAATCTTAGTCATTATGATTCTTGGGTGGCTGCAAAAGTTAAAACCAATTATGACTCTCACTTCTGTCATTGAAAAAACTCAATAAGATTATAAACCTGCAACTCCCTGAGCAATTCAACTATTAAAATGCGAATTATCCAATCCAAGTACCTGAAAATGTTATATTCTAGGGATAGGTGCTTGCTGCATTTGTGTTTTTCCGTGAACTATCACTCAATAATGTGATAGCACCATCTCATATATAATTGAAGAAAAACTATGGTGGTCAGAACTAGAAGGAAACTGTATTTGACTAGAAAAGTCAACTGTATTTTCTTTAAGATAAAGAAGCACATTAACGGCAGTTAATTGCTCTTAGAAATCATTGTCTCCACTTTTAATTGGATTGAATGTGTATTTAACGACCAAAACCACCCTATAAGGATTGGGTATGGGGCATTTTGGTCCCCAAGAAAATCATGGAAAGTTATGGGCATTAACCTGGCTGAAAATATACTGCCAGCAACTCTGAAACCCATCCATGTGTGCTTCAACATGATCAGTGAGATCCAGAAATTTGATGACACAATACATATAACATGTAGTTCCATATGTAGAAGTAAGAATCTCAGTTAGAGTTTAATCAATATTTTGTACAATTTGTCCAAAAAAAAAAAGATAAAAAGAAGAAATATGAAATAGCAGATAATTAGGCCCAAGGGAAGAAAAACAAGAAAAATACAACAATCAGACACCCCCTTCCTCCAAAAAAAAATGGAGAAAAATAATTCGCCATAGCTCCCATGCATATTCCAATACTACTAACCCACAATGCTTTGTCCCCTTATTCCACCCCAAAAAAATCATTGAGAATAATTTTCTTTTACAAAGAAAAACAAAAAGTGTAATCATAAGAAATTAAATCTTAAAATTTCAATCCAATCCCAAACAATCACCTTGAAAAAAAAAAATCTTCAACCTATTCAAACAATCCACATGTCAACTTCCTAACCTCCAACCTCATGACCATGTCAGGAGCCCGGCCCACATCAACATTGATGGGGTACACATCACGTGAAAGTTCTAGTTAACACAAAGGGATATACATCCACAGCCCTATTCCTTGTCTCTTCTCCTCAACTGAGGAGTTGCTCCTTGTCTTTGCATCCCAAGGGTTGATGGAGAAAGTGTGGTTGCAGTGCTGGTTGTGGCTGTGACGTTGGTGGGGATTGAAGAGAATGGCCATTGTTGTTGACCGAGTTACCCATCTTCTGTAGGTTCTGTTGGTGATAGATTTGCCTCAGTCTTTCTATTTCCTTCTTTAATGCTTCTTGATGAGCTGAGAGATTCAAAAATACCCACTATCTCAATAATCATGGTTCTTTTACAAGTTCCAAAAGGTGACTAATCCACCAAAGATCGAATAAAAGAATTTATTTTATTCTCTTAAAAATGTGCTTTATGCAATGACTATTCATGAAAAAACAACAATCCAAGGATATGACTTATATCTGGTTAGGCTACACCCACACACACACACACACATTATTATATATTATTAAATCAACATTATTGCATGATTATATCATACTTTCTGCAATTCTTCTTGTATAATATTTATTATGAAATCTTATCACAAATAAATATTTAAAAAAGCTGGAGTGAAAATATTCAAAAAAGTAAAAGTATTACCGTCTTTGAAAATCTTCTCTTGGGCCAAAGCTGCAATCCGTTGCTTCAAGGTACTATTGTCGACATTAAGAATCAAACGTTGGTGGTCCAAGAATGCAACTCGTGGTGACAATGCTGATACCTCCATCTTCATTTTAACAGTTTTCACAATTAACGTTAAATCTTATTTATTGAAGGATAAATTTACTACTACAAAAGAACAATTATTTGATGTTGGACAACCAATATGTTAATGTAACTTCTTTTTTTTTTGGTGTATTAACTATCTATATATGATATGAAAATTAAATTAAACTTATTCACCTGCAAAGTTGTTACGCTTCTTTCAAGCTCAGAAATGTATTGTAGCTTTCTCACCCTTGACCTCTGAGCTGATTGCCGGTTAGCCAAAATTCTGTTATCCATTCAAATAATAATAATAATTACATTTTGTATCTACACTCTTTTTTTATACATTATATAAATTTTACACCATTTCAATCCATAAAATTCATTCAATTGCTGTACAGAAAACTCAATATATGTGTAAACCCTATATAAAAATCAATCACTTATTCTAAAAGGTTGCGTGAAAAGTAGCATAAAAGAAAAAGGCGTGTAGTGTACCCAAAATAATAATAATAATAATAAAAAGAGAGAAAAAGGCGTGCAAGAGATATAATTTGGCGGACATAATTAACTTCTGCACTCAACCAACCCATTTAATTGGTTTGGTAAAATTAATTTTGTAAGATCCAAATATAAAAATATCAAAACAATTGTATTTTTTTATTATAATTGTGTGTATAATTTGCTTGATATATCATATCTATATAAGAAATTTTTGTGTAAAAATCATTTTCCCTGAAAACAATAGCTAAATATCCAAAATTTCATGTTTTTTAAAAATATTTATCATGCATTTAAGTTAAAGTGTCTTCTGTATTACTACACACTCGAGATGCATAAGTACACTTTGAATAATGATAATTTGATAATGTATATACGTTTTTATCATTCAATTTCTCAATTTACAATTATTATTTCCAGTCAAAAAAAATTCTCAATTATTAAACTATGACGAAGGGTTTGATCATATTATTTGTAATTTTTAAAGAATGTAACCATACAAAGCAAGCCACCTTCAATTAAACAGGTATTATTTATATTTTAATATTAAAATTTGAAATTAAAATTTAATATATAAGACAGGTTATCCATGCAATAATTTTTTGGCAACTAAATTCTATCAATGAGTTTATTTGAAAATAAAATCTTTTTTCAATAATGGTACGTGCATGGAAGGTGGGGAAACTATATAATATATAATATATATTATATATAACATAATAATAATAATATTTGCTGCGACGAAGATTACCTTTTGACCCTTTTGGGATCGACGATGGTTTCAGTCCAACTGCTGGTGGCGGCGGAGGGTGGCGCCGCCGCCGATTCATTTTTGCATGAGCTTTCCTCCTCAACCGCTTCGTTCTTGGGCTTCACCTGATGATGATGATGATGGTCTTGCCCGGGTGGCACAACGTCCAACGCCATTGCCATTGGCTTCTCATCGTTATTGCTATTCTGGTCGGAGCACGGCGACGACGGGTTGGACGCCGACGAAGGCAGCGGAGCCGGCAGAGCAGCGGAGGCAATGTCGTCGGAGAACAAGGAAATTAACTGGTCGTCGTCCAGCCTGTCAAACCCGTCTCGGCATTCTTCGAGGAATGCCGGGGTCTCTAGGAAGGCGATGGAGTCGCTGGCGGAACGCCGGTGAGCCCCCCGCCGTGCCGATGAGAAGTCGAGGAACTCGTCCACCCATGACGGCAGTTGTTGTTGTTGTTGTTGATGAGGAGAAGTGCTAGAAGTAGTGGTGGTGGTGGTGGTTGTGGTGGTGGTTGATGAGGGTATGAAGTTTGACATTGTGGGTGCCCTTTGGTGAGGAAAAGAAGGCCAATTTTGGGGTATGGTTGGTATTTTAGGAGGTAACTGTGCCATATCTCTATGTATGTGTGATTGTGTGACCCCAAATATAGAGAGAGACCGAAAATTTTGTGTACCTACGTATGGCCTTTGTATATCTATGTGTGTATCTTTGAGAAAATAGAGAGAGAGAGAGAGAGCAGAGATTCCAACAACCTAACCAACACACAAACAACCGCAAATCTTAGTTGAAAATCTTGTTCTTGGGCTTCTCAAACCAGCGCGAGAGAGAAATGAAATGGAGAGAGATATGTTAAAGAGATGAGAGGTAATGTCATTGTGTCATATACAACCTCATGATGTGTTTTTATTCATTTGCTATACGAAGTTTTCTCTTTTTCTTTGCCTCCCTTTTCTAGGATTTTTGTATATGTAATGTATTTGTGTATGCTTGTTTTTCTAAGGGTCCAGAGGTTTTGGAGAGAGAGAGGGAGAGAGGTGGGTCACATGGGGAGGGGAATAGAGACAGCTAGCAACAGCTAGCTGGTGAAAGACTCAACGGTTTTAGTGGGAAAATGGGAGTGTAGTTTAATAACTATAGGAATCAGCAACCACGTGCAGATGTGACCCCTTCACTGGGCATCCATTATCTCATATCATAATACTGTATATCATATTAATTTTCATCCCAATCTAATGCAGTTTTTACTACCTGTATGATAAAAAGCCTAGTCTATATCATGGCAGTTCCCTCTTGTGTCTTTTCTATATACTACATGCACTGAGATAATAGGACCACCTTCAATGCTTGGCCCCTGGTTTTCACATGGTCAGTGTATCATCAGAACCGTTCAATTGATTACTCTATATAAACATCTTTCTTTATATACTTCTGGGGTTATTATACTTACGCGCAAAATAGGTATTTACATATCTCACGAACAATTAATCCTCACCCATCATTTCTTTTTCTTTCTTTCATTCACTTTTTCTCTTACCTATCAAGGGTCATGTTTTTATAAGTTATATTATTTGCATATTAAAATTCTCACAACATTGTTATATCGATTAATAACATTTTAAGTATTAATTAACACCATATATCAATTAGTTAATAAATTTTTAAATTATTAATTTTTTTAAAATATATTATTATTTTATTAATTAATATTATTAACTAATTGTAAAATTAGCCGGTGTAGTAGTAGGGTGAGAATTTTGATATGCAAGAATTTTTTCTTATTTTTTATTACCATTTTTGGGGATAAGAAATTAATCAACAAGGATGACACCCGATATTTGTTCTCTGGTTTGGATAAGATATTGGCTTCTTTTTTTATTTTAAGTTAATTGAAGAGTATGCAAATGGGTTTTGATCATTCAATTGAGTATTTGGCAAGTTTGTGATTTATAGGTTTAAAATAATAAATATAAACTAGAAAAAGGCATGCAGTGTGGGATCATTTAATTTTTCCGTGGTGCAGTTACATGGGAGAAGATCTCTGGGGCAGATTAATTTATAGGGTAGTGGTATAGTGGGAAGATGGAGGACTTTGGGTAAGGATGAGCTGTGAAGAGAAAAGGGCTCTGTAGGAATCATGTCCTCCTCTCCCCCCATGTGAAAAACTCTTTGTAAGAGCCCAGCTTTCTTTGCTTTGTCCCCAAATCAGACTCACATGGGGAGATTTGTGACTTCCTGCCTCCTTCCCCTATCCTCTGAAAGTTTGGGTACCTCCATCATTTCATGCTGGCACCTATGTTGCATTTTTTTAAAGGGAAAGTACTTAGGAGACACTAATAATGATTGGAGTAAAAGATGGAATGCATGTTAAACCGCCTATTGTTTAATAGCTTGTCTTTATTTTTATCAATACTTATGTAGAAACACCATCCACTTTTGGAAATGTTCTATTAATTAAACATATATTTGTAAATTCATTTCTTGATTTTTTTTTGGGCGGGGGGGTGGGGGGTGGGATTGAGATTCCCCATGAAACTATAAAATGATAGAAATCTATCATTAGGATTATAGACATATTCCCTCAAGTTAACTAGAGTCATAATCGGACCTCAATCCTACCAAGGTTAAGTGGTTAACTATCCCTCTCCCTGGTCAATGAACATAATTTCACTCCATGTTCTACACATAGACATTCACATAATCATACTTAGTGTAATTAATCACCATTAAAATAGAAATATACTGCTTTTTTCTTGTCTTACTTTTATTTTAAAGAGAAAGGGCAGTTACTAATATGATTAAATTAACCGACTTGAAGTTCTGATAAATACATCAATTAACCACAATTAAGGGGTTTGCATGTGCACTCCATGACTAGCTTACAACTAACAGAAACAAGGGTAAATATCCTGACATCGTGTCTGAAATTAGCTTTAATTTTGTGATCCCTAGAATTCTGTGGTACCGTACAGACGATTGTAGGGGAAAAGGACTGAGACGTGAATAGGAAGAAGAAGCACAATTGCACGTGGGAAGACCAAACTGCTCCCTGCCTGCCTGTCTTTTTTTTTTTTTTTCCTTTGGTAATCTTTAAATTTGTGGATAGATACATTAGTCTCTAAGAAGTAAAAATCATTAACATGATTTTTAAGAAACTTAAATAATGGTCAAATTAATATTTTTCCTATATTAATTTGTCAGACCTTATTAAAGATTAATTTGATTAATATTTGATATTCTTAAAAAATATTGAGAACTTTCATTTCTAAAGAACTAGTATGTGTATCCCTGAATTTTTAAAAGATAAATTTAGGTTTATTTTCTTTCTTTTTAACTAAAATTTGTACTTGTGTGAGACACAAAATAATATTAAAAGTAAAAAAAATTATGAAATAATATAAATATAATAAAATAAAACTTAATTTCATTAAAATACTTTTTAATAAAGATAGATAAAATTATAAATAAAAACTAAGTTTATTATGCACAAAAATATATTTTTTAATTTAATTTCAAATAAAAATAAATAAATATATTTATTATTGAAAATAAATAAATATATAAATAAATATATTTATTATGAATGAGATAATGATTTTGTTAATAAACTTATTATGCACAAATGAAGTTTATTATGCACAAACTCATTGAAAATTGAAAATAAATAAAAGATAAGTTTATTATGTAAAAAATATTTTCTAAATTTAATACATAAATATATTTATTTTTAATGAGATAATATTTTTGTACAAAATAAACTTATCTTTTATATTTATTTATTTTTAATAATGGTATTTACTTATATATTTATTTATTTTTAATAATAAATATATTTATTTATTTATTTATTTTCATTTAAAATTAAATTTAGAAAATATTTTTTTGCATAATAATCTTATCTTTTATTTGCAATTTAATCTATCATTATTTAAAATTATTTTAATGAAATTAAGTTTTATTTTGTTATATTTGTAAATATTACCATGTATAACTCACGGGTACAAACTATAATTTACATTAGTTTTACCATATTGTGATGTAAAATAAGCAAAATGTATATAGAACATAACCAAATATTTACTACTGATGCTATCATAGTTGCTTTTACAATATATAAATTAATATATTTATTTATTTCTAGCAATTAGGATATATGGGTTTAATTAAAATATATTTATTTATAGAATATTGAACCATCCCGTAATATCATATGCAATTGTATGATAATAAAAAAAATAAAAAAGGAGCAATTTTTTTATAATAACTCAAAAGCAGCAACTTTTTATTTATGGTAATAACTCATGTCAATTAATTATTTTTTAATTAATGCACTTTTCTTTTTTAACTCACATTCTTAATAAAAATTGCGGATCAAATAATATATTCCTAATTAATGGTTGGAATTTTTCAAACAATTATAGATTGTAGATTATATTATATATGTAATTAAAGGAAAAAAATTTAAAACAATTTATAAATTATGAAATCCTGAAAATCTGGTAAGCTGCTAATTTATGTACTAACTTAATAATTTATATATATTCCATTAATAGTCAAATATAATGTGTTAATTCATGCCACTAATTTTGAACTAATTAATATATCTGAAGGTCTATATTAAATTATTCGTAAAATCTTGTGATTATTTTGTTCTACAAAAGCCATAACATTAAAAAGTTATGTTGTAGTCAATATATGAATTATTTAATATCATTATTTGATTGAATAGAAACGTAATTTCTAATAATTATATATAATTTCTTATTTTATTACTTAAAACTGAAAAGTTAAATAGTAATCCATTTTCTATGTTAAAAATATGATTGAACATCAAACTTTGTTTTTTTTTTAAATTAATCAAATACTTAAATACATAATAATGCAAAATTAATGAGTTTCTTAAGCAATGATGACTTTTAATGGATATATCATATTTGAATACACCATTTTTAAAATTATTGTAAACATTTAAAATTAATTAAGCTTGACGCAATTAACTGTGGAAAGAGACCAATCAACCTGTAAATGTGTTACTCATAAAACTAAATATTATTAGTAATTACATTAAATCACGAAATTCTATCCAAAAAAATTATAGATTTGATTTTAATATACTATCATTGTAAAAAAAATTATAATATCATTCAATCATGTATTATCACATTATTAAAGATATTTAACTATCATAACATCTCCCTTAAATGTTACACATATAATAATATATGATTGTTAATAGTGTAAAAAAAATTAGGAGAAAATTTAGATAAAGTTCGACTTGTGGTCTTGTCTCCAATAAAACATGACATGTGTTTTATTTTTTAATTACTTAATTATTATTTTCAAAATTTTTATTAATGAGGTATAGAAAAATGTACACATGTCATATTTTTATTGGAGACAAGCACCACAAGCACCTAAAAAACTTTATCTAAGTTTTCTCCAAAAAATTATACCAATATTATATCAAAATTAAATTAAAAAATTATTATGCTGAAATGAATTCAATTTTTTTTAATTAACTAAGCTATGTGCTAGACCATCCATTGAAGACCACACACAACTCAACTCAACCAACCCTCCTTTGTGCACAGTCATCTGTTGAATTTCGTTGCAAAATAGCAATTCTAGTAGCAAACCAAACTCGCAACTAGACCCACAACGAATTAGACACATTGCATGCCCAGTCTCAAAATAAAAAAACCCATAGAATAGAAAATTAATGCATTGCATGCTCAGCCTTCATCGCTGACAAAGAAACATTAGCAATTAAAAACATCTCTTTTGGGTTTTGTGAAAAGTTATTTATTAGGACGTAGAAAGAGGAATAAAAGTGAAAGATGTTAGAGTTAGTTTCTGTTTTGTTGATTTGTTAAGCTGTGAATTAGTCAATAACTAATTCTATTACAGTTAGTTATTGGTTTTTTGGTTTGGCTGTTGTATACCAATAAAGCCTATATAAGAGGCACATTAATGATCAATGAAATAAGAAAGTATTTTTATAGCTAAACTTGTGTTACTAGCTTCCTAAACAGTTTACTAGATATCTAACAGTTGGTATCAGAGCTCCGCAAGGGGCCTGATACAAGAAACTACAGTTTCTTGAAAGAGTGAGAAAGAATAAATTAAGTTGAGAGAGTCATGGCTGATGGAAACTATGTTCAACCCGCGATTCCTAGGTTCGATGGTCATTATGATCATTGGGCAATGTTAATGGAAAACCTCCTTTGATCGAAGGAATACTGGAGCTTGGTGGAAACTGGGATCACAACAGCACCAGCAGGTGCAACCCAGGAACAACTGAAGAGTGTGGAGGATAGCAAATTGAAGGACTTAAAGGCGAAAAACTATCTATTTCAAGCCATAGATAGAAGTATTATGGAGACAATATTGAACAAGAATACTGCCAAGGAGATTTGGGACTCCATGAAGCAGAAGTACCAGGGTTTTACAAAGGTGAAAAGAGCATAATTACAAGCTCTCAGGAGGGAATTTGAAATTCTTGGAATGAAAGAAGGAGAATCTGTAGATGAATATTTTGCAAGAACCTTGGCCATTGTGAACAAGATGAAATCACATAGTGAAAAGGTGGAGCAGCTTACAATTGTTGAAAAGATTCTAAGGTCCATGACTTCCAGGTTTGATTATGTGATGTGCTTAATTGAGGAATCCAACAATGTGACTACTATGACTATTGATGAACTTCAAAGTAGTCTCATGGTTCATGAACAAAGAATGAGAGGGCATAAAGAGGAGGAGCAGGCTCTGAAGATTACTAATGCTGGGAGAACAGGAGGTAGAGGAAGGGGTCGTGGTAGAGGTGGAAGAGGTCGAGGGAGACAGTTCTTTAACAAAGAACATATGGAATGCTTCAAATGTCATAAATTGGGGCATTTCCAGTATGAATGTCCCAATTGGGAGGAGAATGCCAACTATGCAGAGTTTGATGATGAGGAAGAAATGTTGCTTATATCCTTCACAGAAATAAAATCTATTAATCAAGAAAGAGTGTGGTTTCTTGATTCAGGGTGCAGCAACCACATGTGTGGACTTAAAGATTGGTTCTTTGATTTTGATGATAAATTCAAAGAATCAGTGAAACTAGGTGACAATTTGAGGATGGCAATTAAAGGGAAGGGTAGTATCAAATTGAAAATTGAATGGATGACTCAGGTAATTACAGATGTGTTTTACATCCCAGAGTTGAAAAATAATCTTCTCAGCATTGGTCAACTTCAGCAGAAGAATCTCACTATAGTTTTTAAGCAAGACATGTGTAAGGTCTTTCACAATGAAAGAGGTCTTATTATGTCTAGCAAAATGTCTGCAAACAAAATGTTTGCTATAGCTGCTCAAGTGATTGTCCATTCTTGCTTGCAAATGGAGAGTGAAGGAAGTACATATCTATGGCATTGTAGATATGGTCATCTCAGCATCAAGGGACTGAAGATTCTTGCACAGAAGGAGATGGTGAGAGGTCTACCAAAACTTAAGGAGTCTTCCCAAGTGTGTACAGACTGTATGGTTAGCAAGCGACACAGAGAAGCAATTCCAAAGGAGAGTTCTTGGAGAGCCACACAAAGATTGAAACTTATTCATTCTGACATCTGTGGACCTATCAATCCAGAATCCAACAGCAATAAAAGGTATTTCATTACCTTTATTGATGACTATAGTAGGAAATCTTGGGTTTATTTCATGTCAGAAAAATCTGCTGCATTTGATATCTTTAAGAAGTTCAAGATTATGGTCGAAAAAGACTCTGGAAACTCTATTTGTTGTTTAAGAACTGACAGAGGTGGAGAATTTAATTCCTGTGAGTTTAACAGCTTCTGCAATAGCAATGGTATTAAAAGGCAACTTACTGCAGCATACACACCAAAGCAAAATGGTATAGCCGAGAGGAAAAACAGAATTATCATGAACATGGTAAGAAGTATGTTATCTGAAAAGGGAGTTCCTGAACAGTTCTGGCCAGAAGCTATGAAATGGACAATTTATGTGCTCAATAGAAGTCTTACTCTAGCTGTGAAAAATATCACACCTGAGGAGGCATGGAGTGGCATCAAGCCATCATTCAAACACTTTAGAGTCTTTGGCTGTATTGCCTATGCTCATGTTCCAGATGCTCAAAGGAAGAAATTAGATGACAAAAGTATCAAGTGTGTGCACTTGGGAGTGAGTGAGGAGTCTAAGGCTTATAAGCTCTATGATCCTACTACAAAGAAAGTCATTATTAGTAGGGATGTGATATTTGCTGAGACAGAAAAATGGAAGTGGAACAAGGGAGAAATAGAAGAAAAGAAGAATCTAGCAAAATGTAAAAATGATAATGAAGATGCAGAATCATAATCAGAAGATCAGAATCCACAAGCTGCAGAAAATACAGATTGAAGCTACACAGAACACTGATAATGAAGATGCAGAATTAGAATCAGAAGATCAGAATCCACAAGCTGCAGATTTGCCAAATCCTGCTCAAGGGAGGATTAGGAGACAACCAACTTGGCTAGAAGATTATGTGACAACTGATGAGCTGTACAACTTTGCTATATTCAGCACTGTAGAAGATCCAAGTACTTATGAGGAAGCAGTGCAAAATAATGTCTGGAAAAAAGTTATGGATGCTGAGATTGAAGCAATTGAGAGGAATAATACTTGGGAACTGGCTAATCTTCCTTCTGGAGCTAAGACAATAGGAGTGAAATGGATCTACAAAACTAAATGCAATGAAGATGGAAAGGTTGAAAAGCGCAAAGTTAGGCTTGTAGCAAAGGGTTATACAC
Organism: Ormosia semicastrata; assembly: GCA_029884595.1. NCBI lineage: Eukaryota > Viridiplantae > Streptophyta > Magnoliopsida > Fabales > Fabaceae > Ormosia > Ormosia semicastrata. Next base: position 23,236,034 of record JAQQTO010000055.1, on the reverse strand, counting down.
AACAACATGGAATTGATTATAATGAGGTCTTTGCTCCAGTGGCTAAATGGGATACAATTAGAACCATTCTAGCTCTTGCTGCAGTCAAAGGTTGGAATGTGTTCCAACTTGATGTGAAGAGTGCATTTCTGCATGAAGAACTGAGTCAAACTGTCTATATTGATCAACCTCTGGGATACCAGAAAATAGGTGAAGAAGATAAGGTTTACAAGTTGAAAAAGGCACTGTATGGCCTTAAGCAAGCCCCTCGGGCATGGTACAGCAAGATTGAATCCTACTTTAGCAAACAGGGATTTGTCAAGTGTTCTCATGAACACACCTTGTTTGTTAAGACAGGAAAGGAAGGCAAGTTGCTAATTGTGAGCCTATATGTGGATGATTTGATTTTTACTGGGAATGATGAAGAGATGTTTGCTGAATTCAAGCAGTCAATGAAGGAGGAGTTTGATATGACAGATGTTGGCAAGATGAAGTATTTCCTAGGCATAGAAGTAACTCGAAATGCAGAAGGGATTTTCATATGTCAAAAGAAATATGCTAGAGAGGTGTTGGAACAATTTGGCATGGAGAAAAGTAACTCTATGACAAATCCTATAGTACCAGGATGCAAACTTTCAAAGAATGAAGATGGGAAGGCAGTAGATGTTTCCCTCTACAAGCAAATGGTAGGAAGTTTGATGTACCTCACTACTACCAGACAAGACTTGATGTTTGCAGTATGCTTAGTCAGCAGATATATAGAGAGACCTACAGAAATGCATCTAGTTGCAGTGAAGAGGATTTTTAGGTATTTGAGAGGTACAATTGAATTTGGGATCATATACAGAAGAGGAAAGGAAGGTTCTCAGATAGCTTACTCGGATAGTGACTATGCAGGAGATGTAAATGACAAGAAAAGTACTTCAGGGTATGTCTTTGTGCTAGGATCAGGTGCAGTGTCCTGGTCTTCTAAAAAGCAACCAGTTGTGACTTTGTCAACCACAGAAGCTGAGTTGATAGCAGCAGCTTCCTGTGCCTGTCAAGGTGTTTGGCTAAGGAGAATTTTGGAATAGCTTGCCCATCCTCAACTGAAGCCTACAACTGTATATTGTGATAACAGTTCAGCCATTAAACTGTCCAGAAATCCTGTGCTGCACGGTAGGAGCAAACACATTGATGTGAGATTTTACTTTCTCAGAGACCTCAGCAAAGATGAAGTTATCGAATTGGTTCATTGTAGTTCCCAAAAGCAGCTCTCTGATATTATGACAAAGCCTTTGAAGTTGGAATCCTTCTCTAGCCTTAAAAGCATATTGGGGATGATAAAGTTGTATGATTAAACTGAATTTCTTGTTGAAAATCCAGTTTAAGGGAGGATATGTTTGAGTTAGTGTCTGTTTTGTTGATTTGTTAAGCTGTGAATTAGTCAATAACTAATTCTGTTACAGTTAGTTATTGGTTTTTTGGTTTAGCTGTTGTATACCAATAAAGCCTATATAAGAGGCACATTAATGATCAATGAAATAAGAGAGTATTTTTCTAGCTAAACTTGTGTTACTAGCTTCCTAAACAATTTACTAGATATCTAACAAAAGAATAGTTCAACATTTTGATTGAGTTTTTTTTACCATTAAAGCAGTAATAATGTTTTTGTTTTTTTTTTGTATTTTTATTTTATTGTATTTCTTTAATGTATTTATTAAATACATAATAATTTTTTTTTTATGTATCTCATGTTATTACTTCAGATTATGTGATAAAAAATTGTTATATAATATAATATATGATAGAATATTAAGTAATATAAATATCATATATGTCAAATAAGTGATATAATTATTTATTGATAAAGCAGATACATAACAATTTTTTATGTTATGTATTTTTTTCTATATTATTATATTATATTATATTGATTAATGATTGATTGTTGATGTTAATTTTTAATAATAATATGAAGAGATAATCAACGAGAAAGACACCAAAAAGTGGACGCGCAAGCACATTAAAAGAAGAAAGTTTGGCGGGGACCATTTTGTACATTTTCCAACCACGATTTTTTTTTTTTTGGGGGGGTGGAAGTTATAGTTTTCTATTCAATCAATATCTATAAATATCGATTGGTAATAAACTTATATAGTTATAATTTTTTTAATGTAAATGAAACATATTAACTAATTTTTTTGAGCAATTCAGATTACTAATTAAGATGAATTTCATAGTAAATATGATATATTATTATTATTTAATAATTGTATTATCTTTTAAAATGACTTTCAAATTAAGAGATATTCTTGTATCTATATCTATACTATTTCATAAAGGAATGTTGTCATTTTAGCTTATAATTTATGTTTTCTTTTAAACTATCATTAATAATATCTATTTAAAGATTTGAACATAAATATAAAATAAAATAAAATTGTAAATACTTCTTGCTCCGTAGTAACAATTATCTTATTACACTTTTAAACTTCTTATTATGCGAATGAACATAGTCAATACCTTAGTTATTACCAAGGAGACTCTCCTTTCTTTTTTGTCTCCAATTTTACTTTTCTCAAAACGACATTATTATTTAACTACCGTATTAACAAGTATTAAAGTGCTTGTTAATTTTTTTTTAATGTTGGAGGCAATTTAAACACAATTTGAAAAGAGGAATCCTTAAAGTGAGCAGTATTTTAATTTAATATTCAATCAATTGTAACGTGAAGTAATAATGGTTGTTTTATTATTTGTTTATTTGTTTTTGAATGAGTTATATTGACATTTTAGGAATAACCAAAAAAATGTGACTAAACTAGAGGAATCCTCTTTATAATAGTAAGTATAGAATAGATATAGATATATAGATAATAATAATATAGATAATTATGGATAAAACAAGATAACTCAAATGTGACCATGTCAAGAGAATTCTCTTTATTAGTAGTATAGATTTAACACAAATTAGCAAATATTTTAAAAATATAGAATTCACTTTATTGCACGATTTTTTTAATATAGATAGAATCTAAAAAATATATAAATTAAAAGAAAAGATTATTTAAAATTACATAGAAGATATACATAATTAATTTATTCATATAAAATCTAAAAAATATAAATTAAAATAAAAAATATATTTAAAATTATAAAATTATAAAATAAATATGCATAATTAATTAAAAAGATAATTTGAAATTAAAACTTTAAAGAAAAAATATTAAAAATAACATGTATCATTCTTAAAGAGATAGTAACTTAAGAGATTAAATTATTCTTAAAAGAATGTACTCTAATTTATTATATAGAGATATATATATATATATATATAATATATAATTATAAATATATTTTTCTTTGCAGTTGTAATTGCTTTTAAAAACTCATCAACTTTTCACTTTGTAGTTACAATTTTTTTTTTGTGAAACTATGCAATTATAATAACTCCTCATTATTAGTTATTTAATTCTAAAATACTCTTAAAATATTACTTTAAATAAATTTTAAACAATTCAAATTGAATTGAATAATATTTTATATTTATCAAGAGGCTATATAATTATGTGGTGCCATGTATTGCATTTTTATTGAATTGGTGTAATGCTCCCATAATACAAGAATTTTAACTAATATAAAAATACAGATTGAGAGGCAAATAAACACACACAGAATTCCATTTAACTCAAGTGACACCAAATCCGGTTAGAAACAGTTTGAACTCAAAATCAAATCTCACTAAATCACTGTTTTTCTCTCCATGCCAAATTTTAAACTTCTCATATCTATCATACTATTATAAACGATTACCCGCCACTTTAGTATTTACATTTTGTTTTTTCAAAACTATTATCATCAATTAATTATTTGAAGATTAAAAAATTAATATAAAAATTATAAATACATCTTATTACTTATTTAAAGATTTAAATATAAATACTTCTCTCTAGTTTCTCTCCGTTTTCTCTATGACTTCTTTAGAGCGTAGTACCGTCTTTCTCCTTTTGTCTTTGCATCTTTTTTTTTTTTCAATAATACACTTAGATTTGTTAAATATATTAGTTGTTTTTATTCAAATCTGTCTTCTTTAAAGGCATATCTTGTTTTCTTGTTTGTCTTTGGTTCGATATTTTTTGTCCCACTTGTTTAAGTGGTTTCTACGTGTCCTTTGTGGCTCATTCTATTTTCACAATCTTACAGGTAAAGGAGATATTAAAATCTACTTTGGGAGGAAAAGACATATAATCTTCGAGTTGTAGCTTTGATAATTAGTCATCGATAATTTTTAGATGAAGAGCAAAATTTTCTTTTAAAATTTAGTCTAGAGTGTAAGCTTTCATTTGTTCTTTTCCTCTTGCTAGATCTAATATTTCTTGTTCAACTTGTAAGTGGCACTGAACTTTTATTAATGTGATAATTCTCGCCCTTGTGAAAAAAAAAGATTTAAAGATAACTATAAAAAAAGATAAGACTATAATATCTTATTACCCATTTAAAGAGTTTAAGATAAATAAAAAAATAAAAAAAATTAATATTGTTCACTATATACATATAATTAACTTCAAACATTTTTTCTATTAGTTTTTTGACAAAAAATAATTAAAGAACAAATTGTTATGTGCCAATCAATACACTAGTATATATATGACAAAAATAAACATACAAAGAGCATTGAAAATGTTAGTTAACTTACTTGGTAAAAATTTCTGTAGTTGATTACAATATCTTGAGATCAAATATTATTTTCATCCATTTGTGTCACATGAATAAAGCTCAATATGCACTCCCCTTACATAAAATAGAAGGCATAAAGTCATGTTATCTATCTGTCTATCTATATTATATTTATATTTTTTATATACTAAAGTTCTTCTACTAAAGTGCCACATGGCATTTTCTCTAAATTTTCATATTTATTAATTTTTTTAATTATAACTTCATTTTTTTTTTTTTTCACTTTTCATTTCTCTCTTTCATATATTGTTATGGTTATTTAAGTTTTGTATATAGTAATTAACTTTTTTGACTTTCTCTTCATATTTTTCATGACTTCGCATTTTTTTAACCTTTCAAATTTTACTTTGATCATTATTTTAAAAAATAACAATGAAAGTGTATTAACTTTTAATAAATTAAATAAGTATATACTTTATTACATACATTAATCTTAAATAGATAAAAAAAAAAATACACATTAGTAAAATGCCTTCTAAATACTATTTGTTTACTTATTTATAAATTTTATTATCTTTTTTATTCTAATCTTGCATGTTAAATAAAAAAATATTAGAATAGTATTTATAATTTTTTTTACTTATTATTTCTCTCATTCGTATCTTTCTTGATTGTTCATATTTTTCAACCTTTTATATTTTTCATTTTTATAAAAAATAGCAATAATCTAAATATTGATACAAACAAAATAAAACGAGTCATATAATTATTAAGTTTTAAATATGAATCTCTCTATTATATTTTATAAGATTCTAAGTATGCTTGGATCGATTTATCTTTTTACTAAAATAGCTTTTTAACTAAACATTTTACTTGAAATGCTTTGGCTATAAATTTTTCTTAAGTAAAATAAGATAATTCAAAATTTTAAACATGTGCTAAATATTTATCAATTAAATAAAAAATTCATAGTCGTATATATTTTCAATTAAAAAATTCATAACTACTTTACATAATACAGGCTCCACTACATGCTGACTATATATAGTAGCTAGTAAGCAACATCAGATAAATCTTTAAAACATGGTTTGGCCTTGTTATATTTGTCTACAGCATACGTATATTATTGTAGTTTACGATAGAGTTCCTTATGAATATCAAGTTATATGGGCACGTATAGTGTCATATATAAGTCACTTTTGTACTCCTAGAGGAGTATAATCTGTTTTGTTTTTTGTTTTTTTGTTTTTTGTTTTAAGGTATACTAAAGTGTGTCATAGTAAAATAGCCATTTTAAGGCCTGAAGCCTCTCAAATTTGTGCTGTGCGTGTACTATTGGTCTTATATTAAAGACTTTGAGGACTATAGATTAATAGGTACCTTCCATTCCTGGCAAATTTTATGGCAGAAATCAAGGAGAGACGCATGGGATTGGATTGGAACCAATAATAGACCCAAGAGAAAAAAGATTATGATTCTCGTGTAAAGCGGTAGCAGTATGTTTTTCTAAAAACGTTTTAAATATTGTCAACATATAAGTAGGCTTAGACAACGGAAAAGGAAAGGATAATAATTAATAAGTCATCAATGCTCCAAAATTTAATGTTTGGTACACTTACTTGGTTTTCAAAGAGATGAAAGACCACGTGAAGAAAAAAAAAATAGAAGAAGAGATGAAAGACACACTTGATGTTTGCTTTTAATTACGTGATGTTATGGGAATCCCTGCTCCTCCTCGTGGTGTTTCTTTGTAGTTTCTTTCTTTTCGCTTGGGCTTAGGCCTCAATGTAAACAAAAAAAGAGAAATCAAAGATAGTTTTGTAATTTTTTAGCCAGTAAAATCTTTTGCAACTAAATGCAAAGATTTATGGTAAGATATCGTATTTATTCTTCTTTTTTAGTGTGTATGAGTTAAAATTTATAAGATTTTTTAGAATAATTATCTATTGAAACTATTTTTAGATTAGGAATACCTAAATTGTATGACATATATTTTAGAAAGCAAAATGTCAAAGGTAATTATTTATTAAAAAAAAATAAGAGAATATGTTTTTGTAAATTTAGTTTTTCATAAGAAAAATCTAAAAAGAAAAAAGAGAGGTGATCTCATTTTAAATTCATAACAAAAAATTATAATTTATTATTCATATGCTTGTATTTTATCAAAACTTAAATTGTTAATTTTTTTTTGAATCAATAATTGTCAACACTGCATTTTACTTTCTATCCAGTATATATAAATAATCAAATAAATTTATTAATAAAAGTAGAACTTTTTACATGATTTTATACATACATATATATGAGAATTTGTTATTTACCTTACTTATGATCTTTTATTAAAAAAATAACAAACAAAAAAAAATCTTTACAAATAAGATTTGACAAAAAATAATTTCTTTTTAATAACTAAAAATAATAAGATATATATATATTGTGTACAATAATTAACCCTGTGGCAAACAGTAATAAAGTGGAGGACCATTCATGCATAACGCCCAAAACTGCTTATCCGAATCAACGAAATGCTTAAGAGACATTTGGCGCACCGTCAGTTTCTGACAACTGTACCGGTACGGAAAAGCATTGGCAAGCCAAATTTTGACAATTTATTACTTAGCATTTTTAGATATTTTATATATTTTTTTGAGAATCACACTAATCACGGAAGCCATGAGCTTCCCCACATGAAACATCCATAGTGCTGATATTTCTTTTATATTAGCGTAAAAATGTCAACATACAGAGCCCAAAATTCCAACAAATCACTGCCATCAAACTAGAGTACCTTTTCCTCATTCCTATACAATATTGATAAGGAGAAGTCTAATATGCTGTTAAATAATTTAGAAGTATGTATGCACCATTGAAGATTGTTGTTGCAGTACTAAAGATCAGAACACAGATCTGAAGGTCGGAATTTGTGAAACATTTACGGATGATAACACAACACGGATTCAAACAGAGTTTCACCCCTACTCAGGTGGCTCTCTAGGAAGAACGTTATTAGAGACTGGAGGAACGACAATCACAGAGTCTGCGATGGCGGTGGAGGCAGCGTCACGCGCTGTACAATAGATTTTTAAGGGCACTATAAACGTCTCCCATTGACAATAGATTTTTCTGTACAAATGATATTCATATACCACATGCTGTAAAAGACAAATTCAGATATTAATATATAGTCGACCCAAATTTAAAACTGCTGGTCCTTACATAAAATTTACAATGCACAAAAAGAATAAAAATAATTAAAAAAATTACAATAGCATTTAAGCAATTGGGCCTTGCTAATTTGATAGCAAAAGATGTTGACAATAGTAACGGACAACTTGATGACATAATCACAGCCCACATTTAGAGAGCACTAATCCTAGACACAGCCCAAATACAAAATGCACTAGTCAGAATGTATTGAAATATGTAGACCAAAGAAAAAAAAAAAGGAAGTATTGAAATATATAGAAACCCGTAACAACTCCAGAAAAACGAAGTAAGCATGCAACAAAAAAAATAAAAAAGCATGGCTTGAAGCGTAACATGCTTATGTGATACAATGAACAATAACTTTTGATTAACCATATTTTCTTTGAATAACAACTTTTTTCTATCTGGCTTTAAATAACAACTTTTAAAACACTATTTTATTGATTATTATATATTATATCACCTTATATATTATGCTGTACTTCATCTCTTCTAAGGACAATAAAGCATCTTTTTTTAACAGAAATGTTAAATCCCACGAATTGAGATTCATGAATTTTCTACGAAATGCAGTTTGTTTCTACCATCCATCAGGTACATTTTTTTTCTCCCCCAATTTTCTATTTTTTTTCTTTTATCCATTGGTCTATGTTGATTGATGATGCATTCATGAAAAATCTTGTCGTGTGAAATAACATAGCTCCCTTTTTTAATGGTGATTACTATTTTAAAGTTAATATCTCCATCTCTCAACTTTTAAAATTGGTGATTTTAAATGTTAATTTTGTAATATTTAATACGTGCTAGAACAGGACAAAATATTGACTTAGGTTGGACAGCTATCAATTATTAAATTTATTGAGAACAAACAAATACTTTTTTGCTGATGATTCTCTCATTAAGCATATGAGCAATCTTTAGTTTTATTATAATAATACATTTTCATTATATTTTATTTTAAGTATTTTATCACCCAGATAATAACATAATTTTTGAATAAAATTATTTAGTTATAAGGAGCTCTTGATTATTTTTTAATATTAAATAAAAATGCAGTTTGAGAAACACATCGTATCTAAGGTAAAAATAGACTAAACTTTACTTAAATAGGATAAGCCTATTTTGTAAAATGCTAACTTGAGTCTAAGTTATTATCTGTAATAATTTTTTTTACTTGGTTTAGCCTTAACGTGGAAACATAAAACATTTTACTTGACTTAAAAGTCTATTTAAAAACTTTCATTACATTGAGGCTTTTAAATAACTCAAGAAACTTATACTTTATAATTTTAGAGTAAAAGGATGACCATTAATAATATTTTATGTATGAAATAAATATATTATATTATTATGAAATAAATATAAAATTAAGAAGTTGTGTAAATATTATAAAATTTTAATTATATATTTAAATAATAAATAAATAGGTCAATTTAATATGTTAAATAAGCCTTTTTAGAGGCTTAGGCTTTAGAACTCGTTTGCATGTATTTTTTAGATTAAAAAATTAAAAAAAATATTTTTACTTATTTGTAACATGTTTGGATGATTTTTTTAAAAAAGGAAAAAATTATTTAAAAAAGGTACAAATTACATTTCTTTAAGATGAATTTTGGTGCTTATCAAAAAAGACATTTTTTATAACATAAAAAAGCTGTTTAAACATTTTAAAAAATACTTTCTCTAATATTACATTAAAACATAAAATAGCTTTTACTTTAAAAAATTAAAAAAGATCATATAAAAGAAATCTTATTTTAGAAGTTCATTCAAATGAATCCTTAGTATACTTAATTAAATAAACCTTTTGAAAAAACCTAAATCTAACTTATTTGCTAAATATATTAGGTTAAAGTAGACCAAAATTAGTTTACGCCGTAAATCCTTGATATATATTGCCTAACATATTTCTATCCCTAATAGTGCCCATCGAAAACTAGTAATAACAATAATAATGATATTTGCACATTAAAAAGAAAATACATGCATCACTCTTAGATTATTTCCTTTTAAGCTAATAAAAATAAGAAGAACGTACATTTAAATATACACTATCTCTACTTTTATTTTTTCAAATCAGTAAAAGGTAAAAATGATATAAAATTTTTAATGTATAAATTTCATTTTTGCTAAATAACAATATAAACAGATTATGCAAATCTCAAGTCCTAACATAATCACGAGTTTATTAAGTAATATAATATTTTAATGCTCGATAATATAAATAAGCAAATTCAAATTAATGTTAAATCAAGCTGGCTTGATCCAAATGGGCTTGTTCCTGCGAGTTAAGTTATATTGTTAAATTATCATAGTCTTATACGAGTTGTAGACTATTTGGGTCAACTTATTATTTGATATTTCTTTAACATATTCTTATAATTAGAATTTAAAAATATTATTTTTTAATAATTTATTTTATTAACTTGTATTGAAAATTTTAAATTAATTTTATTTATTTTTTAATCTTAAAGAGACTATTTCAGTAACAACTTAACAAATCCAAATAGGCAAGACTACAGATATGCTGTGGCGCTTCTTCTATCCAGACCATATCAGGGACATAAAATAGCATAGGCTGCAAGCTCATGGGCCACAGCATTTGCGGACCTGTTCACGTGGTATACATTAAAATATCTAAAAAAAATGAGGTTTCTACAATGCTCACGATTGAGTTGAGAGCTTGGATGCTCACAAAAATTAAGCTGTTATTTCAGGTCGTTCCCCGGTATTTGCAATTTTTATATTTGAACTATTAGCTTTGTATTTCAACCCTCGTATTATTACTTATTCCATATCAATCCCCCAACTAAATGTCAAAAGACGATGACTCGCAGAGAGAGCTAGTGAAAGAGGGATTTGGATTGTCTACAACAGCTGGATGTCCAGCTGCACCATCTTCATCTTCTATTTTTTATCTAACAGTCAGTATTTTTTTTTATTTTTTAATATTAAATTAATATTTTTTAATAATAACTATTAGATAAAAAATAAAAGATAAAAATGTACTGCTGGACATCCAGCTCCTGCACACAATCCAAATCCGTGAAAGAGAGAGGGAAAACATCACAAATCACAATTCACACTTTATTCACTTCATGTGGCCCCCACCTCGCCAAAAAAAAGTGGCTGAAAATCTGTAACTTTTTCATTTTGTCCGGAAGTATAAAAACTAAGAGCAGCTACAGTAACATTTTTGAAATCGAATAAATAATAAAAAAGGTTTTAAAAAAAAACAAAAATAATGTGAGACTTGACCAAAAAAGTTCCAACACGGAAACCTTCGACAATGAAAACGACGTCAGACATGGTTATCAAGAGGGTATTGAACCATTGCTGTCCAGCAATATCGCAAAAAGAATGTTGCAGAACAAATTTATTTTTTAGATAGATATAATTTATTATATTATTTTTTAGATATTTAAATTATTATTTGATATATTTAAAAATATTATTAAAAATTAATATAATTGTATAATAATTTTTGTCATATTATATATATCAAACAATAATTTAATTTAAGTATATATGTGAAACTACACCAACCTAAAAATTACTCAATTCATTGAAGCACCGTCTAGTGCCATGTGCCAACCACATTGTATTGAACCATTCCACAAAACCCTTGCTTGGTCCTACTTCAGAACTTGGATGAGACATAATGAGGTGGTCGGTTGATTTCACATAGTAGTAACCATCCCGTGTCTTGCTCTAGCAGAAAAGATCTTCTCTTTTGAATTTCCCCAAAATAACAATAATTTGAGACACTTCAAATGGGAGAAAAATTCTTTCAATTATTTCTTTATCCCAAGAATGAGAGTCCTGATTGATAAACCCAGAAACAGTAGCTGTTGGTCGAAGCACCGGGCAAGGGCTCCAAGGCTTCAAACTTCATTGTTTTGAGAGCCAACCATCTTTCCAAATAGCAGTAGTAGTTCCATTCTCAATTCTCCAAAGACCGCCTGCTTTTAGAACCCAATTAGCCTCCAATATGATACTCCTAGTATAACGGGGGTTATGGCCTCTCTTTGCCTTCAGAAAAATAGACCTTTGCAAGTATCTTGCCTTCAGTGTTCTTCCCATGAGTGAATATGGGCTCTGTATCAACTGCCATCCCTGCTTACCCAGTATGGCTACATTAAATGCCTCCAACTTACGAAATCCCATGCCACCATGCTCCTTTTTTTTTTCCCCACGGATTAGACCATTCAATCCAATGAATTTTCGTTGACCATTCTTGCTATCCCTCCATAAATTATTAATTAACGACTCAACGTGGGTGTATAACGAAACCGGCAAACTGAAACAGCCCATAATGTAAGTGGGAATGGATTTTGCCACCGTCTTATTAAGAACATCCTTAATAGCTCTAGATAGACACCCCTCTTTCTAGCCCTTCAACTTCTTCTAGACTCAATCTTAAATAAAATCGAAGACTTGTTTCTTGGATCTTCTCACAAAAGTTGGAATTCTAAAGTACTTCGAATAACTCTTAACTGCCTTAATTTCAAATTAGTTTTGGATCTTCTTTTGTTTGTCTATCGACATGTTTCGGCTAAAGGAGAGTTTAGATTTATCAAGATTAATCCTCTGGCCAGAAGCTTTATAGTAATCTTGGAAATTTTTTTTAAAACATTGGAACTATGTTGCATTTGCACGTGCAAGGAGAATGTTATCATTGGCAAAGAAAAGATGTAAGATTTCAAGGGAACTTCTAGCAATTTTAACTCATGCAAATTTCTTAGGGCCTGAGAATTAAACCTGAAAGGGTCTCAACATATAGGATAAACAAATATGGAGAGAGATGATCACCCTGTTTTAAACCTCTACTAAGATTAAAATATTCACATGACAAACCATTCAGCAGCACTGAGAAAGAAACAGTGTTAACACATTGCATAATCAAATCTACCCAATGTAGAGAAAATCCCATGAGTCATAACAATCCTAAGAAAATCCCACTCAACCCGATTACATGCCTTGGCTATATGAAATTTCAATCCCACCATAGCTTTCCTTCCATTTTTTTTTTTACTCATAAAATGGAAAATATCAAACTCTATCAGAGCATCATCAGTAATAAGTCTACCAAGCACCAAAACAATTTGATACTCACCAACAGCAAAAGGTAAAATTAACTTCAATCTATGTGCAATAATTTTTGTAATGAGTTTGAAAATCATATTGCACAAAGATATGGATCTAAAATCTCTTGTTTGCTTTGACTTCTTTATTTTTTGGAATAATACAAATAAACGTAGAGTTTAAGTTTGTGGGGTCTAGGCCAAATTGTTAAGCACCGAAAAGCAAGCCTACGTTTTCCAGCCCAAGGAAATTTGGCATCAAAGTACAAAATACTTTCGATGCAGCAATCTTAAAATCAAATACGGTACACGCGGTTTGCACTGCAGTATCCTCAATTTGCTTCTATAAATAGAAGTAATTGAGTAAAAGAAAATGCATCAGATCCTCATAATTAAAAAAAAAGAAAGTGAGAGAAAAATAGAGAGAATTTTAGAGAATATTTTTTTAAGAGAAAAAAATAGTGAGTCAATTTGTGAGAATTATATCCACAAAATTGAAGATACAATATCATTATATTTTTGTATTCTCATTATTGTTATAGTGGAGATTTAAGTGGCCTATAAGTCTCGTGATTTTTCTCTTATTCACATTGAGAAAGTTTTTCACGCTAAATTTTTTTTGGTATTACTATTACACTTATTTTACGTTTCCACATAATGGCTATTTTTGAATTCACAGAGGGAGAAAATTATGCAGGTATTTCTCAACAGTGGTATCACAGCTCTCTCTCAGAGCTCTGGGATACTAGGTGCCGAATTCATAAGAAAAATTCTTAGTATGCTCTATGATTGCAGCATTGTCTGATCTTTCACATCAGAAAAGAATTATTCTCGTTGCTGGGAATAACGTGTGGTGGTGTGAAAGTGCTGTCTAGGAAAAGTTCTGTCTAGGAAAGACTTGGTATTTGAGTGTATCCATTAGTGAACCATCTTTCTTTCCTGGGATCTTACCTGGTGCATTGTTTGCATATTACAGTTATTGTTTCAGTATACGGTATTATTTACCTATACGATACTATTCACATATACGGTATTGGCCTATGAAACTCAAGATGGAGGGAGCTATCACTCATGATGGAGATATGTTCAAGCTAACTACAGATAATTACTCCTATTGGAAGCCAATGATGGAAGACCACTTATACTGCAAAGATTTGCATGAGCCAATCACCCAGAAAGATAAATCGGAAGGGAAGACCGACAAAGAATGGGAGCTCCAGAATCGAAAAGCAGTAGTTATGATCCGAAAATATATTGACAAAAGTTTGTTCGAACATGTATCAACTTATATAAATTCGTATGAGTTGTGGACCAAACTTGAATCCTTGATTCAAAAGAAGACGCCTAGAAACAAAGCCCACCTTGTCAGACGATTGGTAAAGTTGGAGTACATGGACGGTTAAAACATGATCGAACATCTGAACACCTTCAAAGGTATTGTGAATCAATTGACGAAGGCAGAAATGAAGATAGATGATGAGTTACAGACTCTTCTACTCCTCAATTCTTTTCCTGAGAGTTAGGACACTCTAGTTGTCACTCTCAGCAATTCTGCTCCAGACGGAAAGCTTAGCATGGATTCTGTTATAGACAGTTTGCTGAATGAAGAATCAAGACGGAGAGAAAGGGGCTTGAACAACCAGTTTGAAGCCAACATTGTTGACAACAGAGGAAGGAGTAAGAATCGTGAAAAAGGAGGTCGTGGAAAATAACAAGGTAGATCCAAATCTCGCACTAGACTAAGTTGTTATTACTGTGGTAAACCAGACCACATAAAGTCTGAGTGCAGATTCTTGAAGAGAGACCAACAAGTTGGAGCAGTCCACCCTGACCAGATTAACCCAAAGAAGAAGAAGGAAAATGGAACAACTACTGCAGTAGCCTCGACTGATGAGAATATATTTCTTGTCGGAGAAAAAAATTATCTAAACATTGCATCCGATGATTGCATATGGATAATTGATTCCGGAGCATCCTTCCACGTAACTCCTCATAAAGATTTGTTCTCATCATACTAAAAAGGAGACTTTGGTACGGTGAAGATGGGAAATCATGTCACAAGCAAGATTGTTGGCATTGGTGAAGTAACAATGATTACTGAGAATGAAAACAAACTTATGCTGAAGGAGGTAAGACATGTTCTAAACATGTGTCTGAACCTTATCTCAGCAGAAAAGTTAGATGAAGCTGAGATGATAAATCAATTTGGTGCTGGAAGATGGAAACTCAGCCGAGGAAGCATGATTATTGCTCGCGGCAGAAAGGAAGGCTCTCTGTACATTATGCAGGGAAAGATATGCAAGGGGGAGATGAATGTTACTCAAGATGCAAGCAAGGAATTATGGCACAAACGATTGGGTCACATGAGCGAGAAAGGTTTGGAGATTCTCGCAAAAGATCATCTTCCAAACATAAAAGGGTAACCACTTGAATCCTGTGAAGACTGCCTAGCAGGCAAACAACACAGAGTATCTTTTAAAAGATAAGATGATGCAAGAAGAAGAAAGCAGATTCTGGATCTTGTTCACTCAGATGTTTGCTCAACATCTGAAAGGTCCCTTGGTGGTGCCCAATACTTTGTTACCTTCATTGATGATCACTCTAGGAAGGTGTTGGTGTATCCATTGAAGATGAAAGATCAAGTTCTTCAAGCTTTCAAGGAATTTCATGCTTCTGTAGAACGAGCATCTGGAAGAAAGTTGAAATGCTTGAGAACTGATAACGGCAGAGAGTATAGAGGTCCATTTGAGGATTATTGCAAAACTCATGGGATAAGACATGAGAAAGTACCCCCAAGACGCTTCAGATAAATGGACTAGCTGAGAGAATGAATAGAACGATTATAGAGAAAGTCAGGAGCATGCTTTCTCATACAAAACTCCTCAAGGCATTCTGGGGTGAAGCAGTAAAAACTGCAGTTGATTTGATCAATTTGTCTCCTTCAAGACCTTTAAATGGATAGATTCCAGAAGAAGTATGGTCTGAAAAGAAAGTTTCTTATGGTCATTTGAGAGTCTTTGGGTGTAGGATATTTGTCCACATTCCTAAAGATGAAAGAGCAAAACTTGATGCAAAGACGAAGGAATGCATATACATTGGTTCACCAAGTGATGAAATTGGCTTCAGATTATGGGATCCTATAAATAAGAAGATTATTCGAAGTAGAGACATGGTATTCTATGAAGATCAGACAATCCAGAATATTCAATAATCTAAGAAGCCAAAGACTATTATGGTACACAATTCAGGGGGAGAGATTCCTCAAAGGAATGAGCAACCTGATCAGACAATACAACCCCATCAGATGGAGCAACCTGATCAGACGGAACAACCTGACCAGACAGAACAAAGTCAAGCAATGCAGGGAGAATAAATGGAGACTGATCAGATAGAACAAGAACCTTAAGTGAGAAGATCAATGAGAGTCAGACAACCATCAAGAAGGTATTTCTCAAATGATTATGTCACTCTCACTGATGAAGGGGAACCTCAAAGTTTCATAAAAGCCATTGAGACGAATGATAAAGAGAAATGGATGCAAGCCATGCAAGAAAAATACAGTCCCTGAAAGAGAATCAGACATATGACCTGGTGAGATTACCAAATGGACGAAAGGCATTGAAAAATAAGTGGGTATTCAAACTCAAAACTAAAAGAACAACTAAACCTCAAGGTACAAAGCAATGATTGTTGTGAAGGGGTGCAACCAGAAGAAAGACATGGATTTTGAAGAAATCTTCTCACCAGTGGTGAAGATGACATCCATTAAAGCGATCCTTGGTCTAGCTGCAAAACTAGATTTGGAAATAGAACAACTTGATGTTAAAATAGCATTCTTACATGGAGACTTAGAGGAAAAAATTTATATGGAGCAACCAGAAGGTTTCGAAGAACCAGGCAAAGAACACCTTGTGTGTCGTTTGAAGAAAAGCTTCTATGGTCTGAAGCAAGCTCCAAGACAATAGTACAAGAAGTTTGATCTTTTCATGGCCCAATATAATTTCAAAAAGACGTCCGCAGACCACTGTGTGTTTGTGAAGAATTATGAGAATGGTGAATCCATCATACTACTGTTGTATGTTAATGATATGCTGATTGTTAGGAAAGATAAGACAAAGATAGCTGCTCTTAAGAAGGCACTGAGCAAATTTTTTGTCATGAAAGATCTGGGTGCAGTAAAGAAGATTCTTGGAATGAAGATCATTAGAAATCGTTCTAGAAGAATGTTGTGGATGTCACAGGAATACTATATCAAGAAAGTTCTTGAAAGGTTCAACATGCATAATGCTAAACATGTGCATGTTCCATTACCTGGTCATCTTAAACTAAGTAAGACGCAATGTCCAAGGAATGAAGAAGAAAAGGAAGAAATGAGCAAGGTGCCCTATTCTTCTGCTGTTAGTAGTCTTATGTATGCAATGGTCTGTACAAGACCAGACATTGCTTATGTTGTAGGAGTTGTGAGTAGATTTCTATCGAATCCAGGAAAGGAGCATTGGAATGCTGTGAAATGGATACTAAGGTATCTGAAAGGAACTGCCAAAAGGTGCTTGTGTTTTGGCAATGGAAATCTAATGCTCGTTGGGTATTCAAATGCAGATATGGCGAGAGATGTGGATTCATGAAAGTCTACATCGGGATATCTGATTACTTTTGCAAGGGGAGCTATCTCATGGCAGTCACGACTACAAAAGTGTATTACTTTAAGCACCACAAAAGCTGAATTCATCGCAATCACTAAAGGTTGTAAGGAGATCTTGTGGATGAAGAAGTTTCTACAAGAGTTAGGCCAGGATCAAGAAAGTTATGTTCTCTATTGTGATAGTCAAAGCGCAATACATCTCAGCAAGAACTCGACATTTCATTCAAAGTCGAAACACATCGACGTAAGGTATCATTGGATCCGTGATGTGTTGGAAAGTAAACTGCTGCAGATTGAGAAAATATATACCAAAGACAACGCGACAGATATGATGACAAAAGTTCTACCTAAAGAGAAGTTAGAAGTCTATAAAGAAGTTGCAAGCTTAGCATCAACCCCAAATTGATCCAATGATATTTTTCCTTTTGGCTGGAGGGGGAGAACTGTGGCGTCCAGGCCAAATTGTTAAGCACCGAAAAGCAAGCCTACGTTTTCCAGCCCAAGGAAATTTGGCACCAAAGTACAAAATACTTTCGGTGCAACAATCTTAAAATCAAATGCGGTGCACGCGATTTGCACTGCAGTATCCTCAATTTGCTTCTATAAATATAAGCAATTGAGAAGAAGAAAATGCATCAGATCCTCATAATCAAAAAGAAAGAAAGTGAGAGAAAAATAGAGAGAACCTTAGAGAGTATTTTTTAAGAGAGAAAAATAGTGAGCCAATTTGTGAGAATTATATCTACAAAATTGAAGATACAATATCATTATATTTTTGTATTCCCATTATTGTTATAGTGGAGATTTAAGTGACCTACAGGTCGCGTGATTTTTTCCTTCCTCACATTGAGAAGGTTTTCTATGCTAAAAATTTTCTGGTGTTATTATTACACTTATTTTACGCTTCCGCATAGTGTCTATTTTTGAATTCACAGTGGGAGGAAATATATGCAAGTATTTCCCAACAAAGTTTGCAAGATTTAGCACCTTTATTTAAGATATCGAGCCCTATGGACTCCACATCGTCACCAACAATATGCCTCGTTTTAAATTTAAACATTTAAAATTAATTGTTACTTAAAATATATGAATATTTGTTTTAAAATAACATTTAGGTTAACTTCAAAATGAGAAATTTAATAATTTTAGTAATTGATATTGACATTTTATGGGTTTGTAGGCCAATCCAACCAATACGAGGCAGCTCGCATTGGTCAGACTAAGTCGGATTTCAATTTTATTAGTTTAACCCACACATTTTTTTTGTTGGATTATTTAGGTTAACTTGATCCATTTCAACACTTTTGATTAATGAGCACATATTTCATGAAATATTGTTTTTAGATTGATATATATTTTTTATTTTTGTATTATCTTAATCCAAATCAAATCATAAATTTATATTAACCCTAAATATATAGGGATCATTTCAATAGTACTATCATACTCTATTTTTTATTTATTGTTATTAAATTAAAATTTTTAAGGCTAATCTTAAATATGAAAAATATTTGTAAGAAAGGAGAATTACAACTCAATTATGAATATGAATGAAATTCAATATACATAAGCAAAATAATTTAAAAAATACAATTGTGTAGTACATGTTCAATAAAATTAAATAATATAAAAATATAATTTATTTTGTAATTGCCAATGCAAAAGTGAAGATATTGTGTGAGCAATTGTTTCATACCAATGATACAATATATAACAAATAGAGTTATATATTGCTCACTAACATAGTTATGTGTTAGTTTTTTAATTTATTCAATTTATAATTGAAACATTTGAGTATCCTAATCTTAATTGAGTATTAAATTTATAAGAATCATTTCAATAACATTATCATGCTATTTTTTTTATTTTTATTAAAATCATGTTTTTAATTTTATTACCATCAGATAAAAAATATCCTGTTACTATTATTCATAATTAATTATTTTTATTTATTAATTTTTTTTGGTAAGGTTATTTATTAAATTTTTGGTACTAACATGTTCCAATCCAAACTCATAAAAGGAGTTCAACCCAAGAGATTAGGCTAATCGGTGGAAGCATTAACTTTATTAAACTTTATTGGTATTACCGTGTTTTGTTTTATTTTTTTTGTTTTTGTTTTATTTTAAATTATGAAACATTTTTAAAGGTTCGACTCATTTAATTTCTCATAAGACTAATTTCCGTTCAATCGTAAGACCAAGAGAGTTATGCGATTTTCCCATGATAATTATTTTTATGGGATTTAAACCTGCGTCCTCATATAAGAAGATTTGGTGTGTATATTTCTTTATACACATACTTTTTTGTTGTTAAGACATGTATATATATAAGATAAGATAAGATTAGCCCAAAAGTTACTCATTGTGCAGCATAAGACATGTTTATTTCTTTATTAAACTTGTTTGCGACCCAACAAGTAACGCTTCCCTTACCATCGTTTAGTTTTGCCACTCCATCACGCGTCATATAGTTGCAATTTACAAACCATTAAACTTGTTGATCTTTGATTAATAAGGAGGAACGATTCGAGCAAAACGCACATCTGTGATTGAAGTAAGCCATGTGCACAGGTTTGTAACTTGCTCACCAAGTTATAAACCATTTATTTTACACTCACTCACTCACTCAACCTCTCATTGTCATTTGCAACTGCGACACCACACCCACCCACCCCTAAGGTCTGTAATTTGCTATTTTAACTTAATTTATTGTGAAAAATCTATTAGCTTAATTTGTTATTGTTAAGTTAGTTTGTTTTGTTTTATCTTGATTTCATATATAATATAGCTTGTATGTTGGCTTGATTTTAGTGATGTTGTCCTCAATTCTAACTATATTTTTTCTTTTTTCTTTTTCCTTGTTTGTGAAGCACTACTCGAATTTTATAGAGCTTAATCCTCCAACATATTTGATAGCTCATTTCCTGTTTCATCACTTAGGTTGTTCTGTTTTGGCTTAATTTGGATTGGTTTGGGTTTAGATTTCATAATGTCGGTTTGGTCTGGGTTTAATCTAATTTTCCCATGCCAAGGTTGGTAAAACTTATGCTTGACCACATACTAGAAAGTTGAGGGGTAGGAAAGTTGATCTGAAAGTTGTTTGTGACATCATATACATGGCTTTCATAGAGCATGACCTATCATTCTCTTTTGTTGAATATATATATAGGAGGGTCAGAGGATTATTGAAATATTTGAACTTTGAAGCTAAGATTTACTCTAGGCATGTCATCACCTTAGATGTGATGAACATGTATGGGAGTAAAAAGAATAAAATGAAAAAAATTGGTGGTTGAGCCAAATTTATCCAAAAATGCCTCAAATATCATTATTGAAGATGATGAATAATTGTATTTTGGATATTTAATGTGTTTGGTAGTATTTGGTTGTATTTAGGATATTATGAAAAGCTTGTGTTGTAATTGGATTTGGATATTTTATACTTAGATCAGTTTTGCATTGCATGTCTTAATTGATAGAAATAACATTTTAGAGTTGAATTTGATTGAAAAATATACTATATTCAATTTTGTATGCTATTTTTTTTATTTTTTTTTAAAAAAAGGTGTCAGGTTGACAAGTTAGCCCTCTAAGTCGCTGGCTAAAAAGGTCTGGACCAACGTTAATTTTTTACTAGCCCATTTGAAATGCAGGCCAACC
Source organism: Ormosia semicastrata (assembly GCA_029884595.1). NCBI lineage: Eukaryota > Viridiplantae > Streptophyta > Magnoliopsida > Fabales > Fabaceae > Ormosia > Ormosia semicastrata. Next base: position 23,214,801 of record JAQQTO010000055.1, on the reverse strand, counting down.
TGCTCAAGCCCTTTTATAGTCCATCCTATGACAGGCAGCACCTGGCAATGTTGGCCTATTTACCAACCTTTGCTTTCAATTCTCAATTGGGCCAAAAAACGAAAAAAGAAAAAAAAAGCCCAAGCACCAAGTTGTTTTCTCTGAAAACCAAGGACCCCATTCGCCGCCACCACACCCATTCGACGGCAACACACCCTAGACCCTCTCCCATTCATTGTGTCTAAAAACTGTAGTAGACCCCCTTCGACTCCACGAGTTCTTGAGGGACTGGGGGCATTTTGTAGCACGGTGACACAGAGAGAGACGATAGAGCTTTGGTGGTTGGTGGCATATCGTGGGTGCTATTTCGACTGCAACATACCCTGCAAGTGGGAATTTGTTAGATTCGTTTTCATAAACTTGATTAATTTTATGCCTTATTTGTGGGTTGCCTTGTGGCATATTTCTTTTGATTTCTTCCTCAGCACAAAGCAACACTCTACGTTGCTGGTTGCTCACAGATCACACCAACGCATTGTTTAACACATCGTTCTGCTAACAATAATGGACGTTGATGCGTCAAACATAGAAGACAACAATGGCACTGCTACAAAGTCCAAAGTCCGTAAGTGGAAGGACCACATGCTCGACGATGATGGCCCCATGGTGGCGCGTCCAAAGCTCGCTAAAAGAATCCTTCTGTCGCTCACCAGGCCTTCTTACGTTTTGGGACTCGGTCCCAAACCTTTGAGGTTCGAACACCGTACGAGGTTGCGTTACCTGTTGCGGAGGCTCGTCAAACAGCACGACTGGGTCGCAGCCAGTGGTGTTCTCAGTGCTTACTTGAAAGCGACGGTCAACGACATGTCTCCTTTCAGGAATCGTCTTAAATTTTCGGTATGAGTTTTGTTACTCGTTGCTTTTTGCGTCTGTGATTCTTGTTTGAGTTCAATTTTCACTATCAACTAATCATACACTACCACATGTGTAACTTTTGAGATAGTTATTGACTGAGTCAAGTATTTTTAATGATGTGGTGATGTGTAATTGGATGACAATACACTGCCAGTGCGTTCAAATTAAATCCGTATGTTTTTGGGTTATTGGGTTTGATTCAGCTGCGGTTGTTGTTTGTTCCTGTTGCATTGTTGTGTAAATTCCAAAATTTGGAAATTTTGGGTTTATAGGGTTTGCAAATTCCACCATGTTGAAGTAGAACTTGCACACTAGATTTCATATGTTTTGATAGGGGTTATGGTTTTGATAATTGTTCTGTCCTGAAATTGGGGGGTGTTGTGAAGAAGATTCCTCAATGCAGTAGCTACTTTGAGTGTTAGTGTAGGGGAGTTGGGTAACTGCAAATACACTCCAATGCTCCAGTAAGCTAGGTCTCAATGTGTAAAGAGTGAGGAAAAAGATCTTACCATGAAGTTACACGGAGCTATTTATAGGAGAGTGAGTGTTGTGGGCACCAAGTAGTAGTGGGGGTAGATTAGTCATTCTAAAGGCATGGGGGAACCTTCCTTGCCTTTGAGTTGACTTTACCCATGTCCCTTTTAGGTGAACATTCCTTTTGTTCATTAGGCAAGGTCCTTGTCTTGAAGAGGCCCAAATCCCAATATGAAACAGTAACAATGAATATGAATCTAATTGTAGAGTGTTTGTCTTAAAAGAAGAAATTTTCTGATATATGTTAGCAGACGTTGTAGAGGAGCACTGGAAATATTTTATAAGAAGTTGAAATTCTTGAAATTATTGTATCTTAAGATTGCTCAAGTAGTGTGAAGTGTCATTTGCTTCCAGAAGGTTAGTTTCAATTATTGATCGTATTGTTTAATCGCAATCTATTTGAGAAATATGAGTTAACAGGCTAAGATGAAAAGGGTTTCAGACTCAGAAGTCCAGCTTCCTGTTTCTCTGCAGACCTGGAACTGTGCAATCCTTAAAGAGAATTGGAACATGGTATATAAAGTTAGACAAGGGCAATTAACTGGCCCAAAAAATACTTGACACTAATTTCTTTAATGCTGTTGCTGTATCCATGACCTTATATGGTTGAGATTTAAGCTGATTGGTAACTGTGCCTAAGCTGTGTCACTTATTTCTATTTAGATAAGCAAGCTCACATGGTAATTATGATACATGTAATTTTGGCTGGTGGGCCCTTCATGACTTTAAATCTGCAGTGCTGATAGAAGTGAAATGATAACATGATTCTTGAGTGTTTACATACAAATCAAATTTACATGAAGTTTTTTTAATTCATTAAAGTGCCTCACCCTTACTTCTATTCCCGTTCACCCCTCCTTATAAAAGTATAATATCATTGATATCCTGAGTGGTTTCTGAACACCAGAATTTATGGCGGTATATATGTAGGTTTTACTGGAGCTTCTTAAGCATGTGGAAAACCATTGTATTAATCCAACAAGGGTCAAGAACCTCTATGATATTTGGTCGAAGAAGATTGGATCAATGAAGATCTGGCCAGTAGAGGTATATGTTTGAAACCTTTTTTCGCCCTAAATGCTTTATAATGATTACCTTTATGTTAAATGTTTATAAAATTGCTTTATTGTCAAGTACTAATTGTTTTTATTTATAGCTTGTTCTCAAGTTCCTAGTGGTTATCACCATTATTTTTTCTTATAAAAATTTATGTAAAATGGAAAGCTTAAGGTTTAAGCCTGAGAGAAGTTGTTATGAACAACAACAAAAAAAAGACAGAAAAATAATAACTTAGATAAAAGATTAGAGTCTTCTAAAGTACATGCATTTTCTTTTGGTGTAAGGTGTAGTTCTATACTTTAATTATGGAATATTGTTTTACTATTCATAAGGATGATGAATTATAAAATATCTTCCAGTATACTAGAAAGTTTCTAATAGATAGGTAAGGTTCTGTGTTTGCTTCATTCTCCATTCACCTCCTTGCTGCCCCTCTAGCGCCACGTATGTTTGATTTGAACTGGCCAAGATAGTTTCCCCCTGAAAATCTGCCTTTTTCCGTAGTTAAGATTAAAAAGAAAATTTATTAAGGAAGAAGAGAAGAGTACAAATAAAGAGGATAAGGTATCCTCACAAGAAACGGCTGTCAAAAAATGTATGAGATTGAGTCATGTAACAAAGCATGCCAATCTCTCTGCATATCTAACAAAGAAACACCTCTAAAGAGGCCATGAGCAAAACACCAAAGTGATGCTAAAAAAAAAACTCTATCCCAAATGAAGTCCAGGCTGAAAACGTGCTGTTCTTAGCTTCCTTCCGAGAGCCAAACCCTCTAAACTTAATAAGGAGAAACTTATGCAAATCCCTAGGGTAGCCCCAACGTTATCCAAAAATCCCAAACAATTTGTTCCAAAGAGAGCTCGCTGCAGAACAGTGTAAAAATAGATGAGCTCCAGTTTCCGAATTGGAGCAGCACAACATACACATATTGGGAGAGAAAGCAGTGAGAGGTCTGCACTTCTGAAGCAAGTCATTAGTGTTAGTCCTGTTAAGAAAAGCCATCCAGACAAAAGATTTGATCTTAGCGGGAGATTTAGATTTCCAGATGGTTTTATCAAGAAGGAATCTGTCTCTATTAGGAGAATGAGTCAAGAACTGAAAATAACATTTATAGGAGAAAACACTCGAAGAATCAAGAGACCAAAGTCTTTTATCAGGATCAGAGGAAAGATGGACAGATTCTAACAAAATCAAAAGAGACTCTTACTCACTAACCTCTCTATCATGCAAATTCTTGAAAAAATGAAAATTCTAGGAGGGGTTAGAAGAGATAGAGGAGTAAAATTTACAAACAGGGGCATTATGTAAAGATGAAAGTCAAAAGAACCTTGGGAAAGCCTCAGAGAGAGGCACATTATCAACCCAAATATCCTCCCAAAGTTTGCACTTCATGCCTGAGTTTGATTGATTAATAAAAAGCAGTGTGTTGGACACTGAGATTGTACCAATGACAATCAGAACGAAGTTTAATGTGCTGAATGCTCCAACACTGATTTATCATCTGAAAAGTTTCTCATTTTAAGCTCTGAATTCTGTTTAACTGTTTAGTAATTTTATGCATTGAATGCTGAAAATATTCACATTACAATATTGCCCTTAATTTTAATAAATATTTTTTTGTTAAATTTCTGATTATATGATTATCAATAAATTAAAAGAGAAACAAGATAATAATCTTTTTTTATATTGAAAAATTGAATAAAAAGGGAAGGGTGGAAGAATAACTAAATTATCCATAGTAGATGAAGTGAAAGACAAAAAGTTAAATGAATATTGTGAAGTAGAGAGAGATAAGATGGAGAGAGTGAGAGAGAGGAAGGGAGACCTGTGGTAACTCACAAGAGAGAGGTAGGTTATCACAATAAAAAATCAGTAGCAAGTTTTGAAAATTATAAGGATAGAGATTCTGAAAAGTCCAATAGTAAGAGAAGGGGAGGCAAGAGAAAAGATCTGATTCTGATGACTTCAAGTCTACCACTAGCCATCAAACACTCAATAGGTTAATATTTTTCTTTTGCTTTTTTTTCCCCTTAGGTGAAATTGAGGATTAATTTGAAGAAACTGAGGTATAACTGTCTTGCAAACTGTTATAAATTTAGCATTACTGAGCACTGAACTGACTGCATTCTAGGTTCAGTGTTCAGAGTTTGGTACTACACCATCTTTATGGCTTAACGTGTTCAGCATTTTTTCACCTTTTTTTTCTTCTTTGGCACTACCATCTCAATTCTCAAATAGACTAGTTGAATTTTCCATGCAGAATTCTTTCAGTTCAGCGCTGAAGCTGCATTTTCAAACACAACCTAAGTTTCTGGATTTGATATCTTAGTATTTTTATTTATTTTATTAATTTATTACACGTGCAAGCTAATAAGTGAGAGCAACCAGGGTTGTGACAGTGATTATATGCTTGTTTCCATTTTTGTTATGTTGCTGGTGGGAAACAATCTAGTTGTGGTCTCTGCTGACTTTATTCTGGTTGATAAATAAATTGTATTTTGCAATTGAGATTGGTTATGAATTTATGCTGCCAGCTTGGTTGTTAAGTCTTCAGTTTTTAATATAGAATTTTACTTGTGGTTGTGGAGCAGAGCAAGTATGCAGTTCATTTGGAGTTTATGTTGTTCTGCCTTATGCAAGGCAACACTGGGGATGCATATCAGCTTGCTCTTTGGTATGTGTTATTAAATTTTAATGGTTATTCCTTTGCCTCTATTTAGAAATGAGTCACATCATGATGCTGAGGAATGGTTTGTTTCATAACTTGTCATCTAGATAATATGGTCAACTGTTTGTATGCCATTATTATTATCCTTTTATAGGGGGTTTTATATTATTTTTCACAACTTATATTTCTCTTGACAGTTGATAAGGTTTTAATGATTATCATTAGTATTCTAATTCTCCAGACATTTAGGAATAGTATCTTAATTCTTAAGTATGGACTAGGGTACTTGTTATGAAAGGTGGACTAATTATGATTTATGATACTTAGTGTTGCCATTTTATATATCAATGGGATAAAACAGTTGCATCTAGAGTAGACAAGTATTTATCAACCCCCAAAAAAGAAGACAAGTTTGTTTGATTGTCATACAACTCATAAGCATAAAGTCAATATTCCAAGTGATTGAGTGATACTGCCTCAGTGTTAAAGAGGACTAAATTGAGATGGGTCACAGACTGAAAATTTGGAGATGGATTAGCTCACCACCCTAAAGTTACTGAAAATTGTCCACTACCTAACAGAGATACAGGGCTGTTAGGGTTCTCACCGCTCAATATAAATTTATTCGAGATACACAGAAGGAACCCAAGAGTTTCAATCCTCTGAAAATCACAATTCTAGTTATTTCATTAATCATCTGCACCAGTATATATAATTAGCCATGTAACAACCCTACTGGTATAGTTAAGTGTTTAGATACATTCTCTCACATAAATGCAACTTGACTTGAATTGAATATGACTAAAAAACCCTTGACATGTTTTTTTAACTTGTGCAATATAAAATGGCATTAAATGCTAATTCTCCATTGACAATGCATTTTTTGTTCATTAATGATGATTTTCACTTCAAAAATATGTGGTAAGCTTTGAGAAAGATAGTGTTACAAGTGGGTTATCGGACTCTAATTTTTTCTTCCTCTTATTCCCTTTGCTCTCTCTTTCCCTTTTTATTTATTTTGTCTTTTGGTTTCTCCTTTAGCCTTGAACAAGAAAATGTTGATATTGATCCTGTGTCAAAGATAATGATTGGCTTGACTTTCTATGAGCTGTGGTATTCTTCTGTCCCCAAAGAATTCCAGTGGAGGGATTCAGACCAATTTGACTTGCAAGAGAACTCACATATGGAGAGAACCTCATTCAACAATGAAGTTGGAATCTCAGAGTGGCATAATACAGATGAATCCCAAATGGCAAACTCCCAATACCAATGTGATTCAGATGCCTCTGTCATGAATGATAAGCAGATATCTAGAGATGTTGGCCTCAACGAAGACATGGGAGTTTCTAAGGACGTTGATGTTAACCATGAAAGAGAAAGACCACATCAAAACTTTCAGCCAGAAGCTTTTTACTTGAATTCCGAAGAACATAAAGGAATTGGATACCCATTTTCTAACGATGGAGGTCTTACGCAAGATACCTTATATGCTCTTGGTAAGTTTTTTATATTACTTTCCTCATTTTTTTTTTCTGCTGTTGTTGTTCCAAAAATTTTTTGGCCTTTCTTTTGTTGGTAAACATTATTTGCTGGATCACTTCATGACAATTATTTAAAAAATAATAATAATAAACACACACACACAACTTATGTGGTATTAGGAATTCTTGATTGAAGGCTCTAACAAGTTAAAATTATTACTGGAATGATAAACTTCGAATTGATTATGTGTTTATAACTTTGAAAACTCAATGTTATTCAAGGAAATTTTTTGCAGCAGCAACAAAATACCTGGATCTTGGGCTGTTTAGCACTTAGGCTTCGTACAGATTTAGGATTATATTTTGCAGGCCTAGAAGGAACTCTTTCATTTTTCCAGATATCTGAATCCCCTTTGCACGAGTTACTCACAGCTTTCTTTGCATGGATTGGTAACATGCATTCTTTATTTTGCTGGATAATTCTATCCAGTAGCAGACAACATTTCTGGATTTTTTGTTGTTTATGGTACAGTCACTTAGATTGTTGGTTATGGATATTAGATTGTATTTTTGCTAGTTTTGAAATAAAACTTTAAGGGGACTTCTGATCCAGTCATTATGGTGCTTTTCATACAGCTGCACAGGAAGTGACAATACTTAACAGATTTTCATAGAAACAGGGGTCATTGAAATACATCTTTACATCTTAGATGAGAAACTTTTTTAAATTGGCGTACTTTGTCTTTGAAATGGTTTAATTGCGTGAGTGCAGCTACTCATGTTCAAATACTTGGTTGTGCATCTCTTATGTAAGTTGGTGATTAGGGGATTATATTACTTTATCATATCCTCTTTACTTGCTGATGAATCATGAACAGGAGACCAATCTATTTCTTGTGGGTGCACTCCCATGTCAGAATGCACACGTGTGCATATAATTGTATATTGATTTTCCTACCTTAAATTTTTTCAGACTGAAAATATTGATTTTGTCTTGCTCATTACCCTGATAAGACTAGATTCTTGTTTTTGTCTTGCCCATGATTTCCTTTTTATAGCAATCTCTTATCAGTCTCAGTCTAAATATCACTCAGCATTTCTAGGTTTAGAGACTGATTACTCTTTGGTTACCTATAACTTTATTATTGATCTTCTTATGCATTTACGTAGGGGGCCTGGATTTGTGGTTGTTGCCCTTGCGTTTTCCCGATGAGAACAGTTTTGAGGAGTTCATGTACATGCACAGAAATCATCCTAATGACTATTATAAAAATGCAGTGAAATATTTACAACTAGCTCTCAACTCAACACCCTCAGCATCGGCAGCATTACTTCCATTGATACAGGTATGGAGCATGCATTTCAAATAATTTTGGAACCACTTAACTACATTTTGTATTTTGTTTAAGGAAGAGTTTGTTAAACTAAAAATCAGGTTCAGAACTGTTGAAGTAATAATTAGTTATGTAACCCCACAAATATAAGAATTTGACCCACTATCAGTGTAAAACTTTTCTATACTATCATCCAATCATGTGTTGCCACATCACCAAAAAAATTAAACTAAAAAAAGTTTATGTAAATCGATGCAAATTTGAACTCATTTCAAAATAATTTACTTTGTCTTAACTTTCATTTTGAACTAGTTTAGTATCAATTATTGTCCAGTGAATCATTTTTTAAGTTTCAAATAATTTAGAGAGAAAAAGGCGGAGAAATAACAAAAGTTTTGGTTGAAGTTAATATTTATTAGGTGAAAACCAACTGTATATAGGATTTTGTTTGAACTTAAAATCTGATCAGATAAGAATTAATCTTTCAAATTTTGAGGGATTACCACACACAACCATTAAGAACCACTCCACTGTACCTGTTATGGTCCAGTTGGTTCCGCATTAGATGCTCATGAGTCTAGTGCGGGAGTTCCACATCGGGTGCTCATTAGCCTGGTGTGATGTTTATAAGGGCCTAGGCTCTCCAATCTCACGAGTTAGCTATTGAGGTGTGGTTCTCCCAGTATTCCTGTAACAATTGGTATCGGAGCCTGCCACTGCCTCTCTCGGTGCAAGTGAGCGGCTATGGTGATGCTAGCATAGCAATGTTTGTCCGGGGCTAGTGAAGAGCTAGCACACAGCCAATCCGTATGGACACCAGGTTGCGAAGTGTGGTGGTATGTTACGATCCAATTGGTTCCGCATTAGATGTTCATGAGTCTAGCGCGGGAGTCCTACCTTGGGTGCTCATGAGCCTAGTGTGGGGTTTATAAGGGCCGGGGCTCTCCAATCTCACGAGCTAGCTTTTGAGGTGTGGTTCTCCCAGGATTCCTTTAACAGTACCTAATTATCTTATTTTTGGAGTTTGGCAAACATTCCCTAGGAGTTGCTGAAAATAAGCAGGCCTTATTATGTTACTTTAGGTCAGTACGACATATTTCCTATCCTTGCATAATTCCTGAAAAATATTATGTCACTGTAATAAACCGAGATGCTATGGTCAACAGCCAGCCCCTTCTTCTTTTTCATATTTTTGCAGCTTGCCTTGCAATTTGTTGGTTTTTAATTTTCTTTCTTATGGTCTTTCTGCCATACCTGCTGCATCATAGCTATTTCAATGTACTTTATTATTGTTCAAGTACCCCATCTAAGCTAAACTAGTGACAACCGTAAAACCACTTCAACGAATTAATGAAATGAAAAGGAAAAGTTACGACTTTGTATTCTTTTATTCTGGAGATTGCTAATATATGAAGTGCACCTAGGTCTGAATTTATTCTAAAGATTTTACATGGTATCCCATGCTTTTGTCGCTTTAGGAAAATTATGTGTTGGTGCTTCCCTTTCAAAGGATCTCTTTATTTTGTGGGTTAATGCTGATATGTAATTTTTTTTATCTACATGCCAACTCTTTTTTAATGCACCTATAGCCTCTTAATTATTGTTATATTATAGAAACAGATGAGACAACCTTCTATTCATATTTTCTTTACCACTTTCTGCAAAACCCTCTTCAACATCGTGAGAAGCTCTTTCTAGTTTGTACAAGCTCTGTACTATGTAGTTTGTTCCAGTGATATATCATGCTCCTTACTTTGCCTCCCAGAAAAGCAAGTGAAGCTGATGGTTTTTTCCCATTTTTAGCAATAATAATATCTGTTGCAAGGTGATGATGAGATGATATTGAAAAATGAGTTTCTGACACAAAATGTTGTCTGAAATATGGTACTGCTAGAGATATAAAACTATTCCTAGCCTCCACCTAACAACTTAAGCTTTTGGGATACATGTTCCTTGATAGGGTTTCATAGCCTCAATCATCAATACATCAAGTGGTTAGGAGTTCAATCCTTGCAACCCCCATTCTTCATAATTAAATTAAATATCAGCAGAAGGTAAAGTGGGCCTGAGTAAAACCCCCAATTCTATCCTTGCATGAAGGGGTGTGTTATATAAAAATATTCCTGGGTCTTAACCTAAGATCTTAAGCTTCCGGTTGGGATACTTGGTCCTTTGCACATACTATTACTAATTAACCCTTACTCCTTCCACCTGTACATATAAAATTGAAATATCAGTAGCTTGGATTATTTGAAATCAATTTTCCATCTTGACTAGAACAAAAAACTAATTGTGTTCTGCAATCTCATAGTAAGTTTCCTTTTCTGTGTGCACATGCATATATACATATTTTGCATCTGCTCTAAACATTAAAATATATGACAATTGTTTTCTACAAGGAATAATGTTTGAGATATCAGCAATTGTTTCGAACTTTATTTTTTGTTGCCAGCTGTTGCTGATTGGGGGTCAAGTTGACGAGGCTCTAAATAGGCTTGAGAAGCAATGCTGTAATTCAGCCTCTGTACTCCCAGTTAGGTACACATCCCTCACCTTGTTATTGTTTAATGTACAGCAATATTGTCATTAAACCAGCAATTTCCGAGATAAGTTGTGTTATTTTACTCGATGTTGTTTGTTATCTTTACAAATTACTGATGTACGCACTTGCAGATTAAGGGCTGCTCTCTTGGAGCGTTTTGATCGAAACAACTCTTTCTTGCTTGTTAGCTGTTTTGAGGATATATTAAAGAAGGATCCAACATGTTGTGATTCCTTGGCAAAACTTATCAAAATGCACCAAAACGGTACTTTTATTCTGAATCATGTCAATTATGTGGTTTGAATAATTTTCATCTCTCTCTCTCACTCTCTCTCATGTTGAGACCAATCTTAGCTTGAAAAGGGAGGGGGGAAAGAAAAAAGAATGATGAGAAAAGGAAAAAACCAAAAACAAAAGAAAAATAAATGATCTTGAAACGGTTAGACTGGGGTGTCAAATGGATGGATTGGATTGATTTTAGATTGGATTGTAATGGATGGATTCAAAATAAATCATTAATCTATTTAAGATCTATTACAAAATGTTTAATATTATCCAATTCATCCATGACCCAATTTAATGGATGGATATTCAATCCATTCATTAATCCATTTTAATGGATTGGATGAATTGGATGGATGAATATTCAACTCACTCATTTAAAAAAAATGTTTCTCTCTGAAAAATATTATTCTCTATCTAAAATATGTTTCTCTCTCTAAAAAAACTTAAGATATATTGGATATCCATTAAATTGGTTTTTAATTGGATATCCAATGGATATCCAATACATATTTTGGTTAGATTACTAACCATCCATAATTAAATTTAATTCATTAGATCCAATTCAATAAGATATATTATTTTAATTGGATGGATTGGATTTGTTTTAATGTAAATGGATTAGATGGATTAAAAATTAATGGATTTTATTGCCAGGCCGGTAGAGACTGGAGTTCATTCAAATTACGGAAGAACTCCCAGCTTCAATTTTTTTCCTCAGCTGTTATATTCTGTATTAGCCTCTTCAAATACGAATAAGTTGTCCCTTGATTGGATGTCACACCTTGGCTATGCTCATTGCATATTTAGAAATATTTGCAAGTGATAACTTTATTCCTCTGTGCAACAAAGTGATTCCTTGTGATATGCTCAATGATACTTCATGCCTTTGTCATTAATTGGTTTCTTCTGATATTTTGCAGGAGAATATAGTCTCGAGTCTCTGCTGGAAATGATTGCTTTACATTTAGATGCTACAGATGCAGAATACAATACATGGAGGGTGTTCTCTTCATGTTTCTTTAAACTGTCTCACTACGAAGAAGACTGCATATCTGCATGCCCCATTAAAAATGATGGGCATAGGCAACATTATTCCTTTAGCAAAATTCCAAAAATATTTACAGAGGGAATGTCAGGAAAGTCTTGGAGGCTTCGCTGTAGGTGGTGGCTAACAAGACATTTCAGCAATAGCAAGCTTGAATCAGAGATTGAAGCTGGTATATATTTTGAGTTTAATTTTGATCTACTTAGTGTAAAACTATTTTATACTATTGACCAATCATGTGTTATCATATCATTCAAAGAGTTTAATTATGATAACTACTTAGGAGGTCAAACTCTTTTAATTATGCAGTAACATATGATTGGATAATAGTATAAAAAATTTTAGATCACCACCGGTGCATATCAACTTCACTAGACATGTTGCACTTGCAACACATTAACGCACTATTGTTTTATTTTAGCCATGTTAATTTGTTTTACCAAATTTCATATGGAGCAGGTGATTTGCAGCTAGTCACATACAAAGCAGCATGTGCATCCTATATGTATGGACAGGAGTTCAACTATGTTGCGAAGGTTTATTCTCATTTAGAAAAAGAAATTGATAAGGACTTATTGTTGTTCTTGGGTGAGCACAAGCGAAATTCATTTGGATTTTATCAACAATTTCAAAAGAAAGCTACATATATAACGTAATAATATTATATATTTATTGCCTAGTGATTAATCATTATTTGCTTTCTTTATCCCAGTTTAGATGGCTCCTATGATTTCAACTTTATTTACCGTCTGCAATTTGTAAAAATTCATATGATCATTGCTTGGTGAATTATCAACTTCACTTGAAAAAAAGGGTGAATTTTACCTAAAAAGGAAAAAATTGGCAGAAATAAAAAAAATTGCATGGAAGTTTAAATGATAAAACACAATAAAAAGTATTTAGTTTTTCACAAAACTTAATAACATAGAAAATATAATGTAAAGTATATAAATCTGTAAAAGAATAGAAGGCAATTAATAAAACTTGAATTAAAAACAAGTCAATTACCAAGCAGTCTTTTTTGTATTTTTGGTAAAAATTATCAAGCAGTCCTAAATCTTAATCCAACCCTAATATTAAGTAAAATGTACAGAAATGCACAGATTTGTTGATAATAAAATCCATTAATTTTTAATTCATCCAATTTATTTATATTAAAATTAATTCAATCTATCCAATTAAAATGATATATCTTATTGGATTGGATCAAATGGATTAAATTTAAATTATGGATGATTAGTAATCCAACTAAAACATGTATTAGATATCCAATGGATATCCAATTAGTAACCAATCCAATGGATATCTAACACATTTTATGTTTTTTTAGAGAGAAAAACATATTTTAGAGAGAGAATAAATTTTTTTAGAGAGAGAAAGATTTTTTTTAAATGAGTAGTTTGGATATCCATCCACCCAATTCATTAAAATGGATTAATGGATGGATTGAATATCCATCAATTAAATGGGGTCATGAATGGATTGAATAATATTAAACATTTTATAATAGATTTTAAATAAATTAATGGTTTATTTTGAATCCATCCATTACGATCCGATCTAAAATCAAACTAATCCATCCATTTGACACCTCTTATTTGTGTTCCGTTTTGGTAGTACTACTGGACAATTTTTTTAAAAAATAATAAAAAAATTAGAGCACTTTCGTTTAATGGGAGCCATCCTTTTCATTAAGCTTTGGGCTCTGGTATGTTCAAATTTCATTAAGATTTGTCATGTAATTTTCTTCCTTCTCTCCTAATGAAATCTTCATTACCCTTTGACCTCTCTAAAATCCATATCTAGAGAAATTTTGGAAAAAAAGTTGGAAAAGTTCTCTAAAGAGTTTATCAGTTTACAAATGAAATTTTCTAAACTCAATGAAAATCCTTCAGCCTTCTTCTTACTCATTCTCCAAGTTTGGTTCCAAATTACACCGAAGTTTAATTAGAACTTAATATTCTGAGGGAAACAAAAGGGTCCTTTTACAATACTCATTGAAGTCAACGGTGTATTATGCTTACCGAATCTGACCGCTTTTCACTAGTTACTAAAGTAGTTTGGTATATTTTAATTTTAGGTAACAGGTAAACATTTTATGAAACTGACTTTGGTCTACACTTCATCAGCTACCACCATATTTGATGATTTACTGGGTTTATAAGAGTGATTTGTGATGAAAATGGTGAAAACCAAACGTTGAAATGAAGTATATGAAGTGACGTGATTAATTCTTTATTTAGACGTTTAACCTGATGAGTAACATGATCCACATAGGATTCATTAGAAAAGCACAAATTGCAATAGTAATATCTATGTGGGCATTATCTCTTTATAAAACTGCTATTTTCATACATCCACTCCATACATCCGAAGATGATAGGATTTTCATTTTCTTCTTGACCAGACAAGTAAAGTTTTGAAGCAAAGCATGGCTTTGTTTTAGCTTGATCACTAAAGTTAATGTCAATGATTTTATGGTCAAATCATGCTTATACATCTCTTGCTAAAAGAATCTATAACCTTGTGAATAGATGAAAAAAATAAAAAATGGTGGTAAAAGATGAAGCATAAAGTGTATTAAAATTAAAATTAGATATTTTCATATACAACTGGTGTAACTACACTATTCAACACGTGCTACGTTAGGCATTTAAACCATCATTATTTTTAAATTTTAGCTAGCTATACATTAATTCCGGTTGATAGGTTTGTTTTTTTTGGACATGCTGGTTGGTTGTTAGTCCCAAAAAAAAATTCCAACAGTTAAAATTGGAGACAATGATAATCTTTATAATGAGAAATGTTATTAATTCTGTTAGTCATAATATGTTTTTATTTATTTTTATTTTGTTTACAATCTGAAAGCATTGTTTTTTATGTATGACCTGGGTAGTCCAGGATTTTTACATCCGGGCTCATTCTCCTTTTATAATTAACGCGATACATGTTCAATGGTATAATACAAGAATATTGTTTTGAAATTAGTCTCTTAAAATGACATTCAAATCCTCCCATCTTTTTTTATAATATGATAATATCATATAATTAAAGAAGACAAGAATTATAGGATAAACTCCTACATAGATAATTGTGAGCCTCTCTTATATATATATATATATATATATATAATAGTATGTGTATAATATTATTTTTTTTTCTTGAAAATTTACCAAAAATAGAAAAGAATCTTGACAAAATAAGTATTGTAGTCTTCATTTTTTTCTTAAATTGGTATTCTATTTTTATTATTGTTAATTTGTTTTCTTATATTCAGACCATCAATTAATTTAGTCTTTTATCACATTTTCACTAGTCTTATTAAAAGAAATGATGACATATTATTAATTAATAATATCATATTATCACTATATCATAATCACATCATTTTTATGTCAAAATTATATCAACATCGCAAGTAATACATTATCACTTCTAACGAAATCGTTATAAAATACTATATTTAGTGACAATTTAAAACTCAAGTGTAAAAATAAAAGATAAACAGCCAAATTAAAAACAAAATAAATAAAGATAAGAGTTTTGGCTCACGAAAGAGGATGAGTCCATTTGAAAAAACTGTGGAAGAGATCAAATACACGGCAACTTAAAAGTCTCCAACTTCAGACTTTTCACAGACAGACATTCTGAAAGACATTAATCCACTGACCTTGACCCAACACAAAAACACATGCTACTCCTACAACATCTGTCTCTCTCTGTGACTGTCATAACATAAGAATAAGATTACATCTTCTTCTCCTATGCCTCCAAATTTCATATTTTGATTCAGATTTTCGGAACCCCATCACCTCCTGATGGCTTCTTACAGAGGAGATGATGACTACGACTACGACTACCTGTTCAAGCTGGTTCTGATGGGAGACTCGGGCGTGGGCAAGTCCAACCTTCTCTCCCGATTCACGCGTAACGAGTTCAACCTTGAGTCCAAATCCACCATTGGGGTTGAGTTTGGCACCAGGACTATAAGGGTCAATGACAAGGTTCTCAAGGCCCAGATTTGGGACACTGCTGGCCAAGAAAGGTTTCTATCTCATTTCATTTCATTTGCAAATCAGTTCCCATATTTAGTATCATTCAAACATGCAAGTTAACAACTTAGTTGGATGTAAATGATAAGTAGAATATAAGTTTCCTCTATATAGGAAATGAATGGTTAGCAATTACCTGCCTTGACTTATCTTTTCAAGTTGACTACTTTTTTGTCATTTTTCTATTTTATTTTTATATATACTAACGCCCGTTTAGATAAACAGCTTAAATAAGTATTTATTTGACAAGTACTTCATAATGATCAGTAAGCTTTATTGTCATAAGTGCGGTCTAAAATTAGCATAATAGCGTTTGGATAGACAGTTTTTTTTTTTTTAATTAAGATATCCCCACATGTATTACTGTGAATCTAACCTTCGTTTCAGGGTGGTGGTTAGATAATCCCTTATCAAAGTAGCGACTCCAAAAATACAAATCCCGGATATTATAAGGTTCGCATCATGTCGTAGTCCATTTCCATTGTGACCAATCATTATTTGGCGAATAGACACGTGAAGAAGCATATATGTAGAAATGAAAATTTAATAAATTGTTTAAGTTAATTTAGTTATAAATTATTATAATAACAACTACTGCCTATGCTAATTTAGTTAAAAATTATTTTCATAAGCTTTAATTTTTAACTTATGAAAATAAACCCAAAACAGCTTATTGGATTTCAAAAGCAGTTTTGATAGTGTCATCCAAGCAGACCTAATTATGTATTTATCATATGTTAAACTGATAATAATCATATTCTAGACTTTCACCAAAAGGCAAAATCTTCTCTTGAAGTGAAGTATACAGAACGTTTTTTGCAGTTTTTCTACATGGAAGGTAGCTATAAGTATCACTGCAATGTGATCAGTCATCTTTCTTTTCTTTCATATGATGATGAATTGATGATATGATATTGTTGAGTATAACAGAGTAGGTGTGAGTGATGTAAGTGAACTAATTCAGTAGGCAATGTATTGTACGTTACAGAACATGTATGCATGTTTAATCCACAAAAATGTAATTAATTACTTGAAACTATTTTTTTTTAACATCGTTGGAGGTGATTTATTTCTTATGCCTAATATCTGATTATCAGAATCCTGACAAACCTTACTTCTTATGAGGTACTAGGAATTTTCTTATGATTTTTTTTAATTATTCGAGTCATAATTTGTTAGGGAATGAATCTTCTCATGTGATTTTTTACATGACAAGGTCATGTGGACGAGAGAGATAAACACAGATTATAAAAGAAATTTCATATATTTTGACCTAGCCCCACTAATAAAATCTCTTTGTGTCTATATCTATCCTCCATGTGACTTTGTCATATGAAAAATCACATAAGAGAATCCATTCCTAATTTGTTAACGTCTTTGATAGATTACTTTGTGTGGAATCATTGCCAAATCATTTGGTTTTTTCAGATATCGTGCAATCACAAGTGCATACTACCGAGGAGCTGCTGGAGCTTTGCTGGTTTATGATGTCACACGACATGTTACATTTGAGAATGTTGAGAGATGGCTGAAGGAGTTGAGAGATCACACAGATTCCAATATTGTAGTAATGCTTGTTGGTAATAAAGCAGATCTGCGTCACTTGCGAGCAGTTTCCATTGAAGATGCAAAATCTTTTGCTGAAAGGGAAAATACTTTCTTTATGGAGACATCTGCCCTTGAGTCTATGAATGTTGATGATGCATTCACTCAAGTGTTAACCCAAATATATGGTGTCATCAGTCGAAAGGAACTTGAAGCTGGGAATGATCCTGCAGAATTGCCTAAAGGACAAACCATAAATGTGGGAACCAAGGATGATGTTTCAGCCATTAGGAAAGTTGGTTGCTGCTCTGCCTAAAAAATGAGTGATTATCAATGAAATCAAGCATGTTATCTCATCATTGTTTCCCCCATGATGTAAGCTTTTTGCATGGCGACACATGGCCTTTCTTGCTGAACTTGTGGCTGGTAGGATATGTTTCCTTTCCTTGGGCATGCATGTCTGGGATTGATTTTGAGGTTTGAATGGAAGAAGTATGGCACACCTCCATGGTCTTGACTAGTTGATATTTATGTCTCATATTTTCTTAGTTACACTTCAATTTGCCATTTAGTTACTTTGGCTTTACTGTATTTGGTTGCACTAGTTCATGAAGAAACTTAATCCTGGCATGCTAGGCGCAGGGCTAAAGTTTATGTTTTCATTATATGTTGAAGCCTTAAATGCTTTACATGCAGTAGTTTTTTGTAAATATAATATCTAATCAATGAAGTTTCCGCTGTTTCAAATCAAATATCTAAGCATTTTAACACCAGAAGTGGATAAATTTCATGGATTCCATACGTGAATCTTCAACTGAAAAGCTAAAGGATCTTCATTCGTGGCTCACTGGTGAAAGTTTGTGTTGGGTTTTTTTTTTTTTTGGGAAAGGAAAGCTATTTGATATTTTGATGAATATATTAAGGTAAATTACTTTCTTGGTCCACTAAAGATGCAACATTTGTCAATGTGATCCTTAAGCTTTTAATTGTTTTCTCAATTTAATCCTCTAATATTCTAATTTATTTCAATTTTTTTTTCTTTGCGTAGAAGGGCCAAATTGAAGCATTCAACGCATTCAATTATTTGATTGAAGAAATTAATTTAGGAACCACATTGACAAACATTATATAATTTAAGGACAAAATGGACTATATTCTATTATTCATTGAATTTTATAATTTGATTTTATCAGTGTCTTATTTAATGATATAATCGGCTTCTGTTTAATGAAAACTTTTAAAGTAAAATGATAATTTTATATACTTTTTATTTTCTTATGGTGTATCAAGTTTTAATTGGTAGTTAAATAAATTCATTCTTATCATAGTATTCCTAGGTTTAAAACAATGTCACTTAATAGTTTCAGTGTTTTTAAAATTGGTTCATTCGAATTGTTGGATCGTTGAAGTGTGAATTAGTCATCTTAATGGTTTTAATTCATTTAAAAAATTAGATGAAAGTTGAACTGTTAAAAATCAATAAAAAAAACAAAGAAATTTGGTGAAAGTCAATGAACTGACCCGGTTGATTTTGAATTTAAAATTTTTAATTAATTTTTTAAAAAGTAAAAGAAAAATAATTATATAACTATAATATTAACAATTTAATTAACGATTGAATCAATTGAAAAACATTAGCATAAATAATGAGTTTACAACAGGATAAATTTAAAGAAATATTTGTACATATTAATGATTTAATTACTGATTGTACATTTTTCTCTTACTTCAATAAAGGATGTTATTCACATGTTAAAAACTTTATACCAATTTTACATTATACTTGCTTAGAAAAATAAAAAAAAAAAAATGTATATTAAAAATATGTATTTTTTATTTTATTATCTAAAAAAATATATAAATATAATATAAAATTTTTAATACGTGAATAACACTACTCTATTTCAATAACGTTTTTCAAATACACCCTAATACCCTACACCTCCTCCTGCTTGAATTCGGCATTAAGTCCACGTTTTTGGCTGACTCCAGAAATGAGATTATCGTGCAAAAAGTGTCATGATGTCATCTAAGCAAGTATAAAAACAGTCAGTGAAGATTTTCATTGACAGTGTAAATCGTCAATCAAGCAACGGTCCTAGGCATTTATTTAGCTGTGGATTTCGTAAGTTCAGTCCATTAAGGCACGTTTTACATATTTTGTAAACGTTAAAATTAATTTCCCATTTGCTGGTGGGCAAGTCAACCATGATTGCTCAATGTATCAAAGCATGAAACTATAACCGACAGGGCGGACAACGTCAATGAAGACAAAAATTAACAATACAAAGTATTATAGAATGTGTTTGAAATGTAAAAGAACTAGTAGGATACCCGTGCAATGCACGGGGTGTATTTAATTTGTTTTGTGTGTTTTGATTCTTAAATAATTAAGATTATTTTAAAACATTTAATTTACTTTGTGTGTATTTTGATTTTTAAATAATTAAGACTATTGTAAAACAGTCAAATATTGTTTGATTTTTTATATAATATAAATAATTAAATTTTGTATTTAAAATATTAAAATAAAAAAATATTTGATTTTTAAAATTTCTTAAATTTTATTTATTTTAATTTAAAAATTTTATCAAATTTAATAAAATATATTAAAATTTGATCTAATTTTAAATAAATATATCATTTTACTTTTTTTATTATCTCTAACTACTTTTCATAAATGTAAATATGTAAAATATTATAATTAAATTAAATCAATTCTCATTTTAATAAATTTTAAATATAAAATTTGATATCTTAATCAATTCAAATCTTATTTTTTATAATAAATTCCAAACACAATATAATTTCTATTATAATTTTAATTGATTCCAAATTCAAGCCATGATTCAGAATTCTAGTTCTAGAACATAACCGTGCATTGCATACCACATTAAGACAAGATGCAACCATGTAAAACACAAGGATGGCCAAAGAGACTTTCAACCATACATATCAAAATAATAAATGAAAAACA
The DNA here is from genome assembly GCA_029884595.1 of Ormosia semicastrata. Taxonomy (NCBI): domain Eukaryota; kingdom Viridiplantae; phylum Streptophyta; class Magnoliopsida; order Fabales; family Fabaceae; genus Ormosia; species Ormosia semicastrata. The sequence continues at coordinate 23,194,385 of JAQQTO010000055.1, read as the reverse complement.
GTAATGATATAATTATCTGAATTTAATACATCAAACAGAACAAAGTCTGTACAACTTGATAGATACAAAGTTCTGGTGCCAACAATAAATGAGTTGGGCAGTGTGATTGTCTATATATGTGCAAGTACATATACAAAATACATGACAAAATATGAACTCTGCTCAAAAATAAATTAGCCAAGAAGGGCACAGGCAGGAAGAGAAAGAGATGTGGACTTCATTGATTTCTATACATCCTTCCTTCCAGGACTCAATGCTTCTGATTTGCATATAGGGCAGACATTTTTGACAAGCAACCATTTCCTTAAGCAATCTGCATGATATTCATGCTCACATCGAAGAATTCCAATCTTCTCTTGGTTCTTATATTCATCCTGAGAAATTATATACAAATAGTCCAATTAATTAGGGATAATTCATTAGTACATCAAAGGAAATAAGGCAGAACTATCCCATAAAGTTTGGTATATGAAATATCAATGCCAAAATAACTGAAATATTGAATGAAACATGTTGCTAAAAGTTCATACCTGACATATTATACAAGAATCAGTTTCCTGATCCTCAGAAGCTGCCTCCTCCAAATTAATAGCAGTAGCAGGCGTTAAATAAGTCTTTGTCTTCAATTGAGCTGTAATTGTTTCCTCTGATAAACCAGTGCTTACATTGCCAATGCGCTCACCCAATGCAAGAAGATCCTGAAGTCAAATTTCATGTGTAAGACTTCACACCTGTCCTCAATGATAGGAAAAAAACAATATCTATCTTTGTGTACTTGCCTCATAAGACATATCCTCTATGTCCAAGCGCATATCTCTGTGATGGTCAACCAAATTTCCCACTTCATCAAGTAAAGCAACATCCTACACAAACAAGCCTTAATTGATAAGAAAATCAAAGCATTTGTAATGTAAATAAAGTATTATTCTTTCTACATAAGGACAACATATGGAATAAAAAAGTAGTTATTAAGAGAAATAGGAAATATTACATCAACTTGGAGAAAGCCCATGGGGGGAAGATTTCTATGTCTGAGAGTTGTCTCAGGCATGACTCCTCTATGAGGTCGGTATATCCGTAGGCCTGCTGACGGCGCAGGGCCAACATGCCTAGGACCCATCTCAAAACCAGTCTGCGTGGGGATTGCAGCACTGCGTGAAGGATTTGTTGGAACTCTAAATGAAGCTGCAGTTACTGGAGGGTGAAAGTTGACATTGTGACCTCTTACTCCTTGCATAGGCAGTGCTGGATGATGATAATTATGGTGCTGGTGGTTGACAGGAGGAGGATGAGGAAACCTGAGGCCATTTCTGTTGCTAGCTGTATCATGATATCTCTGCAAACCCATACTTGCACTCTCTAATGAACTTCCATTAACATTGGGTGCTGGAGAATAATAGGGAGAGACGGTCAGACAGACCAAACTCATAAACAACACAACAAATTCAAAGAAAATTTTGAGCACATTGTTAGGCACTTAATTGACACCGTAGGAGGCAGATCATACACAGAAAAAACATCTATGCATTTACTCCAATCTTAGGCGCAAACTGAGTGTTATTAAAACAACACTTCTCATAAATTTATTGCTTGGTTGAAAATACCACATCCAAGAAGCTGTAGTTTCCACTTTTCATCAGGAAGCCTGAAAAGAGCTTCTTACATGTTGTCACAAATTATTCACTTACTGGACATCCAAGTAATGAAAATAAAGCTCTAAAAAGGGAACCTCAAAACAGGGAAAGAGAAAGAAATACATATTTACCTTGTATATAAGGCATTGAAAGAGACTGATTCCAGGCTGTAGTATGGCCATCATTGTTATTACTAGTCAACTGCTGGTCAAACCAGGGAGGAGCAGCCGGCTGAAAGTGCTGCCCTAAATAGTTTCCTCGAATCAAATGGTTATGGTCATGCACCATAAGAGACTCACCTGACCTGCTCCATGCACTACCATGTGGTACTTCCACAAGTGAAGGCATGTGCATGGAAAATGATGCACTATCCATCATAGCAACCCCATCAGTGTGTCTTGCATTAGGGGGAGCAATTGAAGAACTAGCTGAAGCATTAAAATACTGGTGATTTCCTCTAATCCCTTCAGCAATTTTCCTTTTGTATGGACCTCTGACATCATCCACAAAACCGCTGCTTCTTCCAAAATTATCTGAAGAAACTCCAGAGACCGCAAATGTGCTTGAACCTGGCAACTGATCAGAGGCTCTATGATTTAGAGGCAGAGGGAATACACCAGTACTAGAAGAAGGATTCATGCCAGAATAATATAAGTTGGCTGCAGCTGCAAGACCCATATCAAGATTATGTTGTGGCTGAATGCCATTGTATTGTGTCACCCCATACACCCTAGCATTGTCATAAGCATCTGGTAAATAGTGGGAATCAAGATTAGTTGTGTTCCCTGAAGCTGTCACCACTGTGCGAATATTAGGCTGTGAGATGCTGGTGGTGCCTCTCAAAAGGATACAGGGTTCAGAATGAAAATAGCCTTGCCTCTGTTGATCCATTTCCGAATCCGTCACCTGATCCATAATCTAGAGATTTGTTGATGCAAATTAATCCTAATATTCCAGGCAGGGTGAATAAAATCAGTAAGAACCATAAGAAAAAAAAATTAAAAACCAAACAGATAAAATAACAAGGAGGCAGAAATTCTGCACAAGAAAATAAAGCTTATAGTCAATTTTTCACATTCTAACATTTCTTATCAACATTAGTCTGTAGCAAACCAGTCCCTTAGACAAATAACTTATGATACATTCAATGGACATGAAAGATGCAGCTTCATCTTTCAGGAGATAGCAAACGTGAACAAACAAGGTACAACCATGAACCAAAGAAGGGTGTATAAGAATTCCAAATCCAAACATAAAACATAAAAAAAAAAAAATTAAAATTCCCTCAAGCATGTAAAAAATGCCCATATAATCATTAAAATATGTTAAGTTTAAAGTAATGAAATTCAGAGCCCTTATTAATTGTAAGAATCATTTGATATAAACATAAACAAATATAAAATCAAGGGACCAAAAATTTAAAAAAAAAAAAACTTTTTTTCCTCCTTTAACCACTTTCCAGGTTCACAACCAAACAAGAAAGTACTTCACCCATATCATCCCAAATTCATCATCTACCAAACAATACTAAAAGAACAGATAACAAACCGTACCTTGTTATCATCAATACAAAAGCTTGCAGCTTCCAAGTTTCAGAGATCAATATGAGCACCCCAAAATCAACTCTGTTGAAAATCCACAAACAAATTAAGATTTATTTTTTTGGAAAAAAAAGCAAATTTATTAATGGGGTTGATAGAATAATGTCAGAAATTAAAATCGGGTGAATGTGGTCACAAACCCAGAATGCAAGTTCTTTCCTTTGATCGGAAAACGGAAATGGCGTGATTTTTAACCCTAGATTGCGGCAAAAAAGCACAGAACTTACAGAAAAAAAATAAAAATTTGATGAGAGAAAATTCAATTACCAGAGAAAGAAACTGAGGCAATCGACGATTGATTACAATCAGTGATCGAAGAATCGGAAAGGGGAACGAGCGAAGAAGAGAGAGAAAGAGAAAGAGCGCGGGGAAGAAAGAGAGAGAGAGAGAGACAGAATGGAAATGAAGGAGAGGATCGTGTCTTTCATTGGAGAGAACATTTCATCTGTTTTTATATTTTTATTTGTTGTGTAATTATATAATTTTTTTTATATATAGTGCTTTTCTTCATTTATTTATTTTTAAAAAAAATTACATTAACATTTTTTTTAAATTTAGACTAAATTACATTTGATATTTTTTATTCGCACCCTTACATTAACATTAACTTCTTATACATGAAGTAACTACAATGATCAAAGAAATATTAGTATAATAATAATATAAATTTTAAGTTAAAGGAGATTAGTATTGTGACAATATAAATTTTAAGAAAAATTAGTGTAATTTTTGAAATAAAAGAAGTATTAGGCATAATTAAGTTAAATCTAAAAAGAAGTAATTGTAATTTTTCTTATTTTTTAATATTGTTTTGTAATCTTATGGCTAATGATTTTTCAAATTTTTATCATTAATAATAATCTTAATCTTATCTTAATTTTACTTTTAATATAGTAAGAATAATCAATAATCAACCAATTATGATAATAATAGCAACAGTGATTAATTATAAGAAAAAAATGAGATCTATTTAGGAAATTAGATTGGGATTTAGAATAAATAAAATGGCCTTTTTTTTAACTCATGTAGTGTAGGTTTCTCCAACAGACAAAGATTATTTGACATGCAAGGCAAGTTACAGGGATTTTGCAAGTAATTAAGGCAGACATTATTTTATGCAAGTTACTTCTCATCTTAAAAAGAAAAAAACTTACTTGCATTTGTTTAATTTTCTGCTTCTTTGTTTTTTTTATGAATATGAGGTAATTTCAGGAAAGGAAAGTGATGACAGTAAACCTACAATTAAGTTTGGCAAGTGGGTGGATACCTAACAAAACTGATTTATCGCTTTTAAAGGGTATGAAAGCTTAATTCGGTATGGTAATTTGGAATTTGGAATTTGTTTTTCTTTTAGAGGTTTTGTTCAAACCAAAGGGTAGCTAAAAAAGAAATAAGAGAAATAAATATATGACATCCAATAGTATATAGATAATTAAGGTACGTAACAATTCATCAACTAATTCTTGCAAATTTGACTTCCTATTGTGGGTTTTGGTAGGTTTATTATTGTTAAACTATTAAAAGAACTCACCTCACAACCAACGCTAACATAGTAACTATAAAAAATGCCAGTTGCTACCTCATGTAACATGCATGATTAAAAAAAAAAGGCATAAGTTGAAGTATATAATTTTCTAATTACATGAATTGATTATACTATTTGTTTGTTTATGGTTTGGTAGTTATTTTAAAACAATCTCAAGGTTGTAAGGAATAGGCCCTCCGGATGAGATTAGGTATTTTAGGTTCTCAACCCAATCTTGCATTGTGGCATGGCGGTGATTAACATACACTCACTTCCTGTATTATAATTAACCAACAATTAATTCTCTTAACTCATTTTTTAATAATTTTTTAATTATAAAATAAAAAAATATTAAATATATTTTGTATTTTTAAATATTAATTATATTTATTTTTTTATTTTATATTTTTTATTAAATAGTAAAAAAATTATTTAAAAAATACTTTAAGAAAATATAACAAAATTCATTATAATTTATAAATTAGTTTTGACACTAAACCAAAAGTTATACAATGCCCAAACACAAACTTTGCTTTCTTCTTCTTTTTATAATGCCATTCATCTCTCTTTTTTCTTTCTTTTGTTTTGAGAAGATTTGTACGAATTTTTATACTATATTTTGTCACCTTTTAAGAAAATAAAAAATAATTAATAATATAGTTTTTTAATATGTTTAATTTGTTATGTAATAACGTTAGAATCGTTAAATTTTGTTAACAGGTGGGATAATTAAATAGTGGCCACAAAAGGAGTTGTCCTTAATGGTTAGATTATATCATCAAAAATGGAAATATAAGGGAAAAGTAAAACGTAGAGCATAAGTGCCAAAGAATATTCTTTCTTTTGCTTTTTTTTTTTAATTTTCTCAAATAGCACATTGAAAGATAACACGACATTTTGAAGTGGGGCCTTTCTCCTAATCTCCCCCCAGCCGCAAACTAATGATTAATGTGGGTCTTCACTCTTCACTTTATTTTTTTCCTCATATCCTTAGCTCCTCTCATCTCTTCCCATGTGCGCACAAGGACTCCATTATAATCGTACATCTTTTTTAAGTTGTATATATTGTTGGTATAGTTAAAATAAGTGTATGTATTATTGATATTTTTTTTAAATGTGTTAAATTTATTTTAAAAAGTTATAAAAAAATATGTATGATAAATAATATTAAGAAGAATATAAAATATATATATATATATTATTAATGATAAGAATATTAGAATTAATTATTAATCATGCCAGAAATCATTTAATTTTTTTTACTTAATACCATTTTTAATGAATTTAATTTATATACATGATTAGTGATATAATGTGTTATCATATTATTTAATAAATTAAATTTTATATAAAAATATTAAATTTGTTAAATTATATAATATTATATAATTGAATGATAATATAAAATATATTAGTATTATATTAAATTTATTTTTAATTAAAAAAGAAATAATAATGATTTCATTTTAATAAAATAAAATAAAATGCAACCAAATAAAAATAAATTTCTTTATTAAAAAAAAAAAAGAAAAAGAAACATTACCCTCACCTTTCTCATTTGCATGAATTGATGACCCTAAGGACAATTCTGAATCCAAACTAGGCAACTTTGTTTGCTGCAGTAAACAAAATCAAGTGTATTACTGGAATAGTCTTCTAATGATGCAAAATTAAGACGAACAGGGGACGTAGGGGTAGAGAGCTACAAGAAAGTATATTCCTTGCATACGCTCAAAGAAATATTAAATCTTGTATTCCAAGTGAAACAAATAATATAATTAGTTTACATTATGCACAGAGAACATTCCCAGGCCAAACATTTCCTTCATATCAAAACAACTGTCACTTTTGTAAATTCCCTGGTCTCTGAAAGAAGAATTCCAAACCCGTCATAACATTAAATTATTCCCAAAGTACACAAGAAACATCAACTTCTTCTAAAACCATTTTTTGCCCTTCTACTTGAGAGGAGAACGAGAGTATGATGCTCAAGAGACGGTGAGTTGTGATCAACCAATACATATACATATATATTCGACATCTCCCATTTTCATCATGGACTCTAGGCTGTCACGCCTTACACTATAATCCAGCACAATCATCAATTAGGTCAAAGCCTAATTAACAAATATGCATAGTGATTCCTAAATTCATAATGAATTAAATTATGAGTTTTAAAGAAAAATATCAAGTTATAACTTTTTATAAAATCAAATATGCCAATTAATAAAAGTCTAAATCCAAAAAATTCTAACGGTGTCTGCCATTTGTTGCAGAATCATAGCTAAGCGTTATTCAGTAATCACAAACTAATATTAATTAAAGCAATAGCAACTTTAAAAATTGCTCCTTGGCCAACACCAGAAATTGAGCTGTTTTACTTTTACAGAGGTGAGACAGACAATAATTTGACTGATGATGATGGTAAGTTGAATAATAATGAGAGCAGAAAGTGAGTAGGGGTTCCGTGACACTAAAAAAATGCATGAAAAAGCCGTGAACAAAATAACTTGACAAACAAAAGAGAGAGAGACATATTAGTAACATGGATCAAAATACACATTTGTGAATGAATGTACAACAAAAAAGTCTTTATATCCACAACTTGCTTCGTCTATTTTCGTGACACACATTCCGCTGCTATGCGAGCAAACTGCTACTACTACAAATTACAAACAAACAGCACTTAAAACTTGTGCCACTGGACGAAGAAGAGAAAGCTGCAAACCAAATTGTACTTGTAAATTTAAAACACAAGTAGCAGTTATCCCATTTTTGCAAATAAACTGGACACTGAAGTTTATTGATCCTATATTACTTGGAAATTTTATGGATCATTCATTTATTCATCTTCTATAATGCAAAATGCGAATTAAGAGTTGAAGAAGAAAATTCCTGTCCATGGCAATCATTCTGGATAAATTTGGAAGGTAAGCTAATTATAGCAAAATCCTGATGTATGTTGTCCTTTGATTTGTAAATATTTTAATTTATATGTAAATATCTTTATTTTTTATTTTTTATTTAACCTAAATTTGTAAATTTTGTAATTTAGTGTGTGTAGTAAAGATTAACTTTTCCTTTAACAACTTTTTTTTTTGAGATAAAAGCTTTTTTGTGTTGTTTTGAGATGTTTGGGTAATTTTGATTGAAAGGGCCAAAAAGCTTTTTGTACTGTTCAAAACCGTATTTTTGATAATAAGATGGTTGGGCATTGTTTTGAAAAGTTCTTAGCTTTTAATTGATTATGTTATGTTTTTATCAAGTAACTCTAAAATATAATATATTATATAATATAAATATATCATTTTATATTATTTTTAGTAATTTATTATACAAAAATATTTTTTATATAATTTAAATGAAACAAATTATCTTATAATTACTTTTTAGATAACATATCTAAATATAAAATGAATTTTATTATAATTGATTATAACAATAATTGATTATATATATAATTGATTAGTGAAATAATCTTTTTTACATATAATCTAAACGAAGCAGTTATCTTAAAATCATTTTTTAAATAAGATATCTAAACATAAAATTGATTCTATTATAATCAATTATAACATATAATTTATTATTGAAATAATCTGTGAAAAATAGATTATTTTAATAATCGATTATTATTATTATAATCGATTATAATAGAATTAATTTTATGTTTGAATATATTATTTGAAAATCTATTTTAAAATAATATATTTTGTTTAAATTGTATGAAAAAATTATTTTTATATTAAATTACTAAAAGGATATGATATGATTATATAATATTTTATGTTTTAGGGTTATTTTGGCAAAAATATAACATAATCAACTTTCGACTAATTTTTTTTTTCAATAATGCTCAAAACTAGGGATTACGAAGAAAAACATTTTAACCCATAAATTTTTTTTATCATTTTAAGCAATTTTATCCAAACATCACTTTAACTTTTACATTTTCTTATTTCTTGTCTTGTAAATATTTAATTAATGTTTTACCTTTATCATCTATTTTACTTGTAAATATTTTATTTTATTTTTTATTTTGTAATTTTCTTTTTATAAAAATATATTTTTGATTCATATACGTGGAACTCATTTTTAATTTAGTCTTTATATGTATAATTATTTTCAATTTAGTTCTTGCCATTTATTGTCATAACCTCGTGAATATAAAGATCAAATTACAATGAAGTATAAGAATTAAATTGAAAATAAGTGTAACTTATAAAAATTAAAAATATATTTTAATTTGATCTCTATATGTGATACTTATTTTTAATTTAATCCCTACATTTCACTATATTATAAACAACAATAGGTGACAGAGACCAAATTTAAAACAATTGTATATATAATGATTAAATTAAAAAAAAAAAATTTTTGCATAGGAACCACATTTAAAATTTGTATCAAGTGGGACCAAAAACATATTTTAACCCTTTTTTAATATTTTCTTGAATTAGGAATAATTTAATTTTCTTTTATATTTATTTTTTTGTAAATATTGTAATTTATTTCTCTAATATTTTTTGAATCATAACCATTTTAATTCTTTTATTTTTCTTGCAAATATTGTAATTTAGTTTTATAAATTATTGTTTGTTTATTTTATAGGATAAATTGAATATTTTTAAATTATTTTAATTTACACAATTGACTTTAGAGTAAGTGTGTTAGGATGAATATATAAGTGTACAATGGAATTACATTCCACTATTCTCTTTACATAATTGGCACTTAATTAAGCTTAACTTTGTTTTGGCATATATTGCTATTAGAAGAGAAACAACATTTGGGAGTAAATCGTTATGTGAACTGTATTTTGTGATTAGAAGATAAGCAACATTGCTTAAATTAAAATTAAGATAAAGGATATTTTAGATAATATAAAAGCTTATACAATCCATACTTATTAAACTAAAACAACTGGAGTGTATAAACCTAGGTCCTAGCTCCTTGTTCAACTCATAGGCCTGGGTGCCCTAAAGTATATTTATAATCCAACGATAATAAAATCCTAATCAAATAATTATAATTATAATCAAATATAAAATCCTAGCTCCTGGATGGCGCACCTTGTTTAACTCATACGCCTAGGTGCCGTGTTGCTTGTTCAACTTGAATTTTTCGGAAGGCAGCATCATTGATTACATGCACTATTCCATATACTGGAATCCCATTCGAAATACAAATAAAAAAACTTCCTCCAACTTCATATTCCTCATGAAATTGATGCAGGGATCAAACAAACCTCTGTTAGGGTGGTCTATTATATTGCTTCAGCTGAATTAGATCCCATCAACCAGTAACCTGGTTGTCGTTCATAATTCTTAATCGATTAAGATGGTCCCACCCTGAAGTGCACACACACATACATGGATTTATGATTGGAAAAAGATAGTCTTACACCCCTTTTTAAGGGTGTATTACTATTTACACAATTTTAAATAAATGTGATTGAGTGAAAAAAAATGATAAAAAAAATATGTATAATAAATTATATTAATTGATATGTGAAAAGAGATATATGTACTGTTTGATATAAGAATATAAGAGTTGTTTATAATTAGACTTTTTTACAAAATTATTATTAATGACAAAATTATTTATTAAAATGTCATTTTTTTAAAATTATATATCAAAATATTATTTTTTTATCTAATGTGATATTTTTTATTATTTTTTTATCTACGTAAATAACATTTTTTATGTTGACACTTCTACATAAATAATACTAAAGTATTTGACGTTATCCACATAAAAGTACAAATATAAATGGTGTTTTAAAGTTAATAACATCATATAATTTAGCATTTTCTATTTAATAACGTCATTATACTTGGCGTTTGCTATGAGCACAATACATTTGTATGGAAGACTAAAAAAATTGGAAGCGTCGAAGTGATATTATGATACTACATTCATTACTTTTCTTTCTTTTCCAGGTGAGTTTTATTAAAATATTGTACCTTTCCAAGACTAAAATATTATACCTTTTTTAATTCAGTTCACGATCATTGGAATTGAATTAAGATATTACAAATTAATATTATGATTCAATTAAATAAAAGTATAGAAGATTTATAAAATTACTTAAGTAAGTTCTTCACTCAAAGAACAAATTTTTAATATGAAAACAAGGAGTGTTAATTAGATTTCTATTCTCGAAGAGCAATTCACATAAATTATAAAATTCTCTTTTCAAGAAGCCCAGTAAATCAAATTGGTGTATATAAAGGTTTTTTTTGTGTGTGTGTGAGTAAATTATAGCACTAGTAAATTGAAAAGTCACGAACCTATTAACTTAATACTTAAATAAACTAGTAAATATATATAGACGTATAATTTGTAATATTTTAATTCAATTCCAATGATTGTGAACTGAATTAAGAAAGGCACATTATTTTAGTCTTAAAAAAGTATAATATTTTAATAAAAGCTCACCTTTGAAAGAAAGAAAAGTAATGAATGTATTATCATTCAGTTTTTTTAGTCTTCCATACAAATGTACTCTGCCCGAATTAGGGGAACTCTATTTATGGTGAGTTTCTTGATTTTTGATAAGAAAACATCACTCATAATTATGCTACTATACAGAAAATGTGTTATTACACAGAAAATGTCAAATTACATGGTGTTATTAGCTTTAAAACATTATCTATGTTGCGCTTTTATGTTCCTAACATCAAACGTTTTGGTATTATTTATGTGGAAACGTTAACATAAATAACGTTATTTATGTAGATAGAAAAATAATAAAAAATATTACATTGAACAAAATAGTAATATTTTGATATATAATTTTAAAATAATGATATTTTAATAAATAATTTTGTTATTAATAACAGTTTGGTAAAAAAGTCTTATGTTCACGGTATGCTCAATAGTTAGTTTAAATGATGCATCATTTCATGTGTTATAATAAAAGATAGCATTATCCCATGCGTTATAATAAAAGATATCTCCTGTTATTTCAGTGCTTGCTGTTGAGTGTTGATGATCCTCTCCCGGGTGCTCAGATAGAAGTGAGTGTGTTTTAGGAAGGCCCTCAGCACTTCGCAACAAGCGGTGAAATGGCAACAGATTTCTTTCACTATAATGTATATGATAATGCTATGTTTTATTATAACGCATGTAACGATGTAGCATTTGAACTAGCTGTCAGAGGCTGCTTATGATCTTAATATATTAAGAATTATGAACAACAACTAGGTCATTAGTTGACGGAATTTCATTCACCTGTGAAGGGATATAATAGACCATCCCAAGAGGTTTGCCTGATCCTTGCATCAATTTTTTGAGGAATATGAAGTTGGAGGAAAATTGTTTATTCATATTTTGGTGGGGTTCTAGTGGATGGAGCGAGTGCGTATAATCAACGCTGTTGCCATGTAACAAAATCAAGTTGAACAAGGGCACACCCAGGCGAATGGAGTTGAACAAGATGCGCAATCGATGTCAGGTTGATGTTGAATTAGGAAACTATTATATATTTGATAGGATTTTATATTTGATTAGCATTATTTGATTAGGATTTGATTAGCATTATTTATTAGGATTTGATTAAGTGCATTATTTGATCAGAATTTTATTGCCATTGAATTATAAATATCCCTATAAGGCACCCCTATAAGTTGAACAAGGAGAAGGACCAGGTGTATGCAGTCTAATTGTTTTAGTCTAACAAGTATGGATTATGTAAGCTTTTATTTTATTTAAAATATCCTTTATTTTAATTTTAATTTCAGTAATGTTATTTTTCTTCTAATCACAATATGATTATGTAGTTCGTATAACATTTTACCTTCAAGCGTTTCTTCTACTAAGTGCAAAAACAAAGTTATGTTTAGGAGTCGATTATACAAAATGAATAGTAAAAATTTAATTCCACTTCACTTCTATACATGTGTTTTAAGACTGTTATCTTATAATCAAATTATGTGAATTAAAATAATTTAAAACTACTTAATTTATCCTATGACATAAAATAAACAAATAATAAATTAAAAAAGACTAAATTACAATATCTATAAGAAAAATGAAGTAAAACAAAATAATTAAAATAATTATAATTCAAGAAACATTAGAGAAACAAATTACAATATTTACAAAAAAATAAAAGAGAATTAAATTAAATTATCCACAATTCAAGAAAATATTTTTAAAACAAACACCAAATAATAAATAAATTATAGAATAAAAAATAAAATAAAATATTTACAAACAAAATAGAAGATAAAGGTAAACGTGAATTAAACATTTACAAGGCAAGAGTCAAAAAAAGGCAAAAATCAAAGACTGAATTACAGAATTTACACCCCAAGATCATTTAAACAAATTACAATATGTACAAGCAAACAACCAATTCAAATAGACACAAACCACATAAATCCACATTTTAAAGTTGCATAAAATCCATAGCATTCAAGAGGATCAAAGCACGCATTCGAATTAAAAAAATAAGCATTGTGCTTAAAAAGACAAAGGCGCTTACTTCTCCATGGTACCAAAAGGAAAGATAAAACCTCAAAAGCTTCTTTTTACTACTTCTTTTTCACTTGTCCTTTTTTCTGTTTTCTTTGAGTGTGTTTGGAATATAAAAAAATAAAAAATAATTTGATTTGTAAATTAAATTTAATTAAATCTTATGTTTGTAATGTTAAAAAATAAAAAATAATTTGATTTCTAAAATCTCATGGATTTCACTTTTTTATTTTAAAAATTTCATTAAATTTGATAGAATTTAGTAAGATTTGATTTGATTTGAAATAAATAGACTATTTTACCCTTAGTAATTATCATTAACCACATCTAATAAGGATTAAAATGTAAAACAATAAAATTAAATTAAATCAATTCTCATTTTAATGAATTCCAAACACAAAATTTGATTTCTAAATCAATTCAATTCCCATTTTTTTTTTAAAAGTTTCAAACATAAAATTTGATTTCTAAATCAAATCAAATCAATTCAATTCAAATCAAATCAAATTATTTCTTATTTTTATTCATTCTAAACACAACCTTTTATGTTATTCCCCCTTATGTTTACTCTAGACAATTTACAGCCCTAAGCATGTGATTATATATATCATCAATCAAATCCTAAATTGGTATCTTTTAAATTAATTTAGATCAATCTGTATTAATTTTCTTCCAAATTACTACAATTAAGTTACAAATATATGATTTACTGCTCTTTCAAATCTCTATCATTATTGATATTTTAAAAAAAATTGACACAAATTAATATCAGATTACCCAAATATTTAATCAAAATTAATCTCCCATAAAATACTCATTCAAAATTAATTAAGGTCAATTTACACGATCAGAATAAATCTATCTTTCATATCTCAAATCAAGATCAATGAGACATTAATTGTTAAGTCTCATATCGAATGATATATGAGTAAAGTAAACCTTATAAATAACTTGGGCAATCCTCCTCTTTGAACTAATTTTTAAGGTGGACTTAAATTTAATTATTCTAATATTAATTAATAATTATAATTAATAATTATGATTATAATTATAATTATGATATTTAAGAATTAATATTTCTTTCCTTTTATTATTTTTCTTACTTGTTAATGTTTAGGAAATTGAGCTTATGCCTTGGTAATGAATTCTATTCAATAAATATTTCTATGAGATATATATTCTTTCTCCTTTTTTGAACCGGAAAAAATTTGGTGCTCATATACATAATTCTCAGCCCTTAATTCTCTCCTTTATTACCAAATTCTGTATGTAATAGACTAATAGGTCTTTTGACCATTTTTACCTTGAAGTGACAACTATAAAAGTGAAGTGATCTAGAATAGAGGATGAATAATAACGGGAAGTAACAACTATCATTTTTTTACATTATTTTTATCTTATATAACTTTCATTCTCAATAATTAATGCCATGCACAATCCAAGACAGTAGTTTGAAGTCAGAAGAAATAATTTTTATATTATTAATTATATTATTTTTTATTATTTTATTTCACTTAATTATAATTATTAAAAAATTATAATAAAAAAAATATGTAAGAACATAATTTTTCTTACAATATTATATTAATAGTTGCCAATAGAAGATATTAAACATTTTATTATGCATATTTATTAAATTTATATGATAATTAATGTATATTTGAAAATAAAATTTTAAAATGACATTTAAAATGTCACATGTAGTCGGTTTCTTGAATATCATGCTACATAGTCTGCTTTTTCTCTCTCCCTCTCTCTCTCTCTCTCTTTTTTTTTTTCCTAACGTGGAATATCATCCTACATAATCAGTATGAATATTTGTTTATCAAATTTCCCAAGCGAGTGAAAAGTGAAAAAAGGAGGACAAGTTTTACAGTAATTAGATAGTTGTTTAGTTTTTATTAATTTAAATGCAAAGCTAAGGTAGAACAATAAATACAAACACACCTATTTTTTTATCCCTCACTTTATCTCTCATGCAGAACAAGAGATCTTGTACTAGTTTATTATAAAATGATATTTTTTAATTACTTATCAGTTAAATTTACCAATTTAGAATCTTTTTGTTTTTGTCGTGAAACAGATTGGAGTATTATTAATATGGAGAAACTACATCAAAATTTTAATTTAATTAAAATTAGTAAGTATCTCATGCATTATACATTTTTTAAAATTAAGATAAAATTTAAAAAATATAGATTAAAAAAGAGAATTGTTTAAAATTATAAAAAATATATGCATAATTAATTTATTCATATAGAATCTAAAAATATATAAATTGAAAGAAAATTATTTAAAATTATAAAAGAAATATGCATAATTAATTTAAAAGATAATCTGAGTTAAAAATAACATTTGCCATTATTTAAAGAAGAGTACAATAAGAGATTAAGACACTCTCAAGAAAATGTATTTTAATTTATTAAATAAAGGTAGATATATATCATTTACGTAATTAAAGTATTGATTTTCTCTTATTATTCGTGAGGAAATTTAAAGACTTGAAATCTCAATCTTTTTAAATCAAAATAAAATTAAATTTAGATAACTATGGACTTATTTAAAACTTTCATCTTTAATAAAAACTTTCAGCTAAATTTTTTTTAAAAAATTGATAATGGTTGAAATGGGTCAGCAAGCACGCATATTATATATTGAATAATTAATAATCATATACCATTTTATTAGATTCCATATTTATCAATGGGCTAATGATCCCACATTTTAATTCAAATTCAAATGGAATTAATGATTCCATTAGGGGTGTTCGTGGGTTGGGTTGGATTGGGTGAGTTGGGTTGGGTGAGTTCAACAGTGTTTTTGGACTCGACTCGTTCACCAGAACAGCGGATTAGGTTGGGTTGGGTCGAAGAGATTTTTTTGCTCAACTCGACCCGCTTAAGAGTGGGTTGGGTTAGGTCGAACCCGTAGGTCCGACGTATTGTTTTTTAAAAAGAAAATTCCTAAAAAAAGGTCAAAATACGAAATCTAACAAATTAATATCATAAGTCTCAATCTCAAATAAATTAAACAACATAAGTCAATAAGTGCATAACAAACTAACAATTAACAAGTCTTACTAAGTCTGAAATAAATTAAACAAAGTTAGTCATAACTCAAATAACAAATTAGTTTCAAACATATACAATTGCATAACATCTCTACCAACAATTTGTATAGAATGAACTTGGAATTGAGGTTACATAACTTGAGAAAAACTTTTAAAGCCTTCATTTTCAATAAATTTAAATGGAAGCTTGTAAATAATAATCATTTTAACAAGTGTAATTCTACACTCCAAGCTTGCTCTTCTTCTTCTCCAAAGATACTACATTCATCGCCTGTCCACTTTGCTCGTACCCATAGCTTTACTGTCTGCTCTACCCCCTATAGCTTCCTTGCCTGTACGATGCAGTTGCACTGTACCCAGCTGCACTCCCTCTTATGTTCCAGATTTACATGAAAAGAATAGAGAAAGAATGCTTACATGTTGGGGCTGCGTGATGCAAAAAACTGAAAAAGTCGCAAGAGGAAAGAGGGACGCGTGGCTGTGTGGTGGAATGACTAGTTGCAGAGAATGGCTGAGAGATCGGGTGGGAGAAGGAGCAATGGTCACGGACTCACAACAATAGTGCAATCACTGGGACTAGGAGATTGAGTGGGAGAAGAAGCAATAGTCACTGACTCAAGGCGCAAATGTTGGGAGCTTGGGAGAATGGCTGCACTGCGAAGAAGTAGTTGCAGAGAAGAAAAACTACTAGCTGCGCTGGGGCCAGTGGAAATGGAGTAGATAGATAGGGTTTTGATGTTTTTTTCTCTTCCCACTTTGACTTATATTTGTTAGCGTATTTACATGGTTTAACGTTATTTTTAGCTATATCATAGAGGATATTTATGAACTTTAAAGACATTTTTTTACCAAAACGTACACTCTGTCTAGGTCACTTTTTTTTTAAAAAAAAGGGTGGGTAAGTTGGGTTGGGTTGGGTTGGAAGTGTTCCAACCTGCTACCCGACCCACATACTGTGGGTTGAAACATTTTTCAACTCGACCCAATCCGTGAACCTAACCCAACTTGCATTTCATAGGTTGGATTGGGTCGAAACTTGTGAGTTCGTGGGTCGACCCGACCAACTGGACATCCCTAGACTCAACGTTGAAAAGAGATAAAATAAATTCAAAATTTAAAACAAAAGAAATCTTAACTCATGCAGCTCAATGAGCTCACTTGGCAGCCAACATCGCTGCTATATCAGCATAACCATTTTTGTTAGTTAGTTACTTGTAGAATAAGTTAAGTTAGAAGTTAGTTTTCAGCAACTAATTCTAGAAGCTATGAAAGCATGTAAAAAGTCACTTATGTAATTGATCAATGTACAAAACTTAATTCAATTTTAAAAATTCACTCAACTTTCTCTCTCTTCCTCTTGCTCTTCTTTATCACCTTCTTGAGAAATTGTTTTCTATTATAGTATCAAAGCTTTCCTTGTGAAAGTTCTGCTATGCCTCTGATTATGTTTCTTCATTCTTTTGATCTGTTGTTCTTCATCCATGGATCATCACATTACTCTCGCTATTGCAAATCCAAATAACCCTTTTTTCTTGCATCCAAATGAAAATCTTGTCTTGGTGCTTGTATCCCTTCCTTTTTCTGGTGGTAATTACTACTCCTGGTCTCGGTCGAAGAAAATGGCATTGTAGTCAAAGAACATGTTGCATTTTGTTGATGGCTCACTTCCAATGCCAAATCTTGAAGTTTATTCTTGCCTTGGGAGCGTTGCAACACAACGATCATCTCGTGGCTCATACGCTCTTTGTCTCAAGACATCTCTCAAAGTGTTATGTTGATGAATTTAGTTACAGAGATTTGGAGAGATCTCAAAGAACGATTTTCAGAAAGGGATAAGCTCATAATTGCACCATTACATGAAGAATTGTATGCTCTTAAGCAAGGTGAGCTTCTAGTTACCGAATTCGTTACTCAATTGAAATCTTTATAGGAAGAATTGGAGAATTTTAGGCTAATTCTCAATTGTAGATGTCAACTCCCATGTACTTGTGATTTTGTTTCTACTGTCCAATCATATAGGCAAAAAGACTATATTATGAGATTTTTAAAATGGTTAAAAGATTAATTTTCTCATATAAGGTCTCAGATTTTGCTGATGGATCCATAAAGTGTTTTTCACTTGTTATGCAACAAGAAAGACAAGTACCAAATTAGTTTATTGAAGAACCTAAGGTGTTAGCTGTAGCTAACAATGGTGGATGATCCAGTTATAGAAAACCCTTAAAAGAAAAGGCTCCAATAAGGAGAGGACAATTCACTTTCGGGAACAAATACTATACACACTGTGGTAAGAATGGCTACACTGTTGATGTGTGTTACAAGAAACATGATTTTCCACCAGGATAAAAAGGCAAAAATCTTGATCATACTACCAAAAATGTCAGATTTATGAATGATGAACAACTAGATGATCTTGGTGAGTCACAAGTCAATCCTGAAATTGTCAAGTCTAGTTTTACTCCTAAGCAATATCAAACTCTCATGCATTTATTTCAATAGTCACAATAGTAGCACATGTCTAATCATGTAACTACTGCATCTGTTCCAAACACTGAACCTCCGACTAAGTCTGGAAAAGATAGTCACCTAACTTTAGCTTGTCATTCTAAACTTTTAGCTTGGATTCTGGACATTCGACATTTGTTGTTCCTTGAGTCTTTGTACCTCATATAAGTGGATTTCACCCATATCAATTAAACTTCCTAATGGCAATCTAGTATTAACCGCTATTTATAGTATTGTTTATCTTTTTGATACTTTAGTCCTTACATATGTATTGTACTTGCCTAATTGTACCTTTAATTTAATATCAATTACAAAGTTGACCAATTCTCTTTCTTGTCAACTAACATTTTTCCCACTAGTTGCATAATACAAGACACCACTTCCTTGATGAATATTAGATTTGCTGAGGTCACTAATGGACCCTGTGATGCAATAATATTGTAAAAATGTTTCCTTTCACAATTATATACATCATGTAAATTCTATACCTTTTGACATATGGCATTACAAATTAGGCCATCCATCTCAATCTAAACTAAATGTATTACATATACAATTTTCTTTCATTCCAATTCATAGTAAAGTCTGTGAAATTTGTCCTATTGCAAAATTGAAAAGATTGCCATATCATGAGTCTTACACGATCAACACACAATTTTGATCCCCTGCATATGGATATATGGGGCCCTTTCTCACCCCCATCTATTCATGGATAGGGGTGCAAACAGGTTAGATCAAGCCTTTTCTTAAACAGGCCTAGTCAGTTTTCCAAATACAATGCCCAAGCCTAACCTATTTACTTGACGTATGCCATTTTTTAAGGTCTGACCTAGTTTTTTTAAAAGTTTGATCTAGCTTGAAAGTTTATTTAAAATCCTACTTTGTAATAAGACCTTTGTTGATACCTAATTTTGTCTATAAAATTTTTGTCGCTTAATCAAGGATTAACGCTTATTTGCAATGTTGTGAGCGCTTGGTTTTCTTGGTCAGATTTTTCGTTTACCTACCTTAGTTAATTTTTTTTCTTATTTGTGCAAACAAAAATAAAAAATAAAAATATAATAATAAAAATAAAAAATACAAAAAATGAAAAAATTCCTAAATATAATAATAAAAATACAAAAATACAAAAATACAAAATTTCATTCTTTTACATAAAAAAATGAAAATAAAAAAAGGAAAATGTAATTTTTCGTAGCTGTTCATCAGCTGGCTCCTCAGCACTCCTGCACACCTTGAGGAGCTGCCTATCATGGATTGGGAAGGACAACAAGCATTGGAGAAGGAAGAGCTTGGAATAGAGAGCATCAAGCACAAATGAGGAAATGCTAGGGTGACCCAAGCTGGGTCAACCCTGGCAACCTCTCCATCTCAGATAGGGGGAAGCCTCCAAAGATTTCAGATAAAAAGAACAAAGGGGAAGACAGAAAAATGGGGGAGAGGATTACGCAGCTTTCTTCGATTTTCAATACCAAAATCCTCTCATTTTTTCATGACCACTTGGATGCCATTTTCAAGATTTACAATTTCTTCTATTTTTCTTAGAAAACATTTTGCTGCAAACTTGATCCCACATCTACCTTCAATCTCATTTCATTTTCAACTTCAACCAAACCACTCTTACACACAGCACACACCCACTCCTTCCTCACATGGCAGCATGCGCACATCACTCCTGGCTCACATGGAGGGCCTACAGACACCCATCGTTAAATAATCAACTTCATCCATTTTCAGGGGGGGACGTTTACTCTCAGGAGCAAGGGATTTTTCACTTTCACGAGCAGTCTCAAGATTTCACTCCAGAATCATCACTGAACCTCACCCTCAACCTTCATTATCACCATCTTCAAAGCACACACCATTCAACTTCATCATCTTCTCCAACCCACAAGCCTCCCCCATCATCAACCATACAAACCTCCATAAACACCACCATTAACCACCATCTTCTTCACCATCACCCAAACAAGCACATCCAAACCCACTCCATCGTCCTTGAACCTCCACGCCGTGCTGCCAGCCAGAGCACCCGAGCCGTTGCTGCCCAGCCGCTGGCCACCACGTACGACGCAGGAGCCTGCGACCCGTGCCTTCACCCCCACAGAATCGCGACCCAACAGCCCCTAGATCTGGTCAGCCAAGCCACCAACGACTAACCAAAAGCCATACCATCAGCTCGTTCCAGCCTCGCCGTCGAACCCATACTCACCAGTCACCAGATCCACCATCCACACCACCGAGAACAACCCAGAATCGCCCTCTCACCGCGCAAGCCATCTCTGCACGCCGCACCACCCACGACGCCGCCACCAACTTTTAGTTTTCTCCCGTCCTGGCGTCGCCGTCAACTTGCACCGATGAGCCCAGTCCCGAAAAACCCAACACCGTCCTCCACGCCGCCGATCTGTTGGTGGGGGTGAGTTTCCCCTTCTCTGTTTTGTTCTTTTCTCTAAAATGGCATTTGGGAATTTGCCTGTTATGTTTTCAACTTTCAATAGTTAAAAGTGAGATGTTTGTTTTTTTTTATTGCCTTGTTAGTCTGATAAGAAAAAAGTGGGAATAAAAAAAATTCATTTGTTTATGGGTTTGGGCTTTTAACATTTCTGACTTTGGTTTGTTTGATCACTAAGTGAGATATTTGTTGATTATTAGTTTTGTGTTAAAAATCATGTTTAGAAAAAAAATTGAAAAGTGAAAATAAGAAATAAATAAAAAAGGATAAAAAATGCCAAAAATAAATAAATAAAATATAAAAACATAAAAACGAAATATATATAGAAAAGAAAAGATTTTAATAAATGCAATTACCAATGATGGTGATTGAATAACGAATATTATCTTCAATGTCGTTTGGATCATAAGGATTTATTGAATAGCCTGATGCTAACTTGAATACTGTGCAAGAATGATATTGTTTTCAAACAAAAATCTCTTTTTAAAAATCTTTTAATTAAAATCAACCAACTCGCAAACATTTTCTAAAGAACTACGTGACTTTGAGTTCTTCATTACACCAGGAGATACGTAGGAGCAGAAATTCATTTCTGTCAAGTCAAAAAATAAATTTTCACAATTTGGTTATTCCATTTATTTCTTTTAAAATAAAAATAAAAAAGGTTACAAAGTCTTTTTAAGGGGTAAAAATAAATATATTTGAAATTATTAAAATTTGCACAACTAACTTAAGGTACCGTTCTTGGAACAGGCAGTGTAGGGTGCTAACACCTTCCTACCTATAATCAACTCCTGAATCCAAACTCATTTTTAAAAGACCAATTTTCCTAATTAAAGGGTTTTTCTAATGTTTTTCTAATTTAAATAAATATTGGTGGCGACTCCATTGATTTTCAAAATTGAATATTTTTCGATCATCCCGTCACGATCCCGGTTACGACAACCTTTAAATAGACTAACATGCTTACCTTTAAATAAGCTAACGAGATATGCTAACAAGCCTAGACTTTAAAAATATACTATATTATTTATAAAATTAATTATATTATATAAATATTAAAATATCATAATATATATAAAGTAATAAGATATATAATTAAATAGGGTAACTTACTAGGCCTAAAAGACTTTTCCAAAGGCTTGAAACCTAGCCTGTTTAATTAAATAGGCTTTTTAAAAAACATTGACCTAACTTTATTGTTAAACGAGTTAGGTCAGACTAGACTTTAAACAAGTTAGACCATAGGTCATCAACGGACTGCCTAACCTATTTTCACCCCTATTTACAGACACATGTATTTTTTAACTATGGTGGATGATCATTCTAGATACACCTGGTTATTTTTTATAAAAGCTAAGTTAGAAACCTCCTTATATATTTAGTCCTTTGTGTCCCTTCTATCTACTCAGTTTAATCATTATGTTAAGATCATTAGGTCAGACAATGGCCCTAAGTTTTTTCTCACTAACTTTTACAAGGATAAAGGAATTATACATCAAACTATATATGTTAACTCACCACGACAGAATGGTGGTGTTGAGAGGAAATACCAACACATTTTGGTTGTGGCTTAATCCTTGATGCTTTAATCCAATTTGCCAAAATGTTATTGGTCTTATGCCATTGTATATGTAGTCTTCTTAATAAGTAGAATTCTTTCCACTTATTTGGTAAATCAGTGTCATAACACCATTTTGCATAAAGAAACACCACTTTTAGCATACCTCAAAGCTTTTGGGTCTTTGTGCTTTGCTTCCACCCTTGTTGCACATAGGAAGAAATTTGATGCTACGGCCAGAAAATGTGTGTTTTAGCAAGATTATGAAAACTGAATTGGCCAAGGGACTGATTCAAGATTCAATGATTGAACCATGGTTAAACTGTGGTCAAATTAGATATATATATATATATATATATATATATATATATATATATATATATATATATATATATATATATATATATATATATATATATATATATATTTACTAAATAATATAAATTCATGGGAGGCTTATGCTAAAAGAGTGCATAAATTTCTTGAGAGGGACAAAGATATATACTATATACCTTCTTAAATATATACTACAGTGGCTAACATACCTTCTTCAGGACCTTCATATATCCTTTAAATCATTATCTCTATTATACTGTGATAATCAATCTTTCTTACACATCGTAGCCAATATAATCTTCCATGAAAGAACAAAACATATAGAGATTGAATGCCACATTGTTCGTGACAAAGTTCAAGAGGGCCTCATTCATCTTCTACTTGTTAACACTTCTGCACAGATTATTGATTTATGTAGTAAGCCTCTTCCTCTTAAGTCTTTTCAATTCTTTGTCTCCAAGTTGGAATGACAGATATCTATTCTCCAGCTTGTCAAGGAAGGACTTAACTTATACAACTCAATAACCTCACCTGGCAGCCAACATGGTTGCCACATCATCATAACAGTTTTTGTTAGTTAGTTACTTATAGAATAAGTTTATTAGTTAGTTTCAAGTTAGTTTTCAATTGCTGATTCTATAAGCTATGAAAGCATGCAAATAGTCATTTATATAATTGTTCAATGTATAGAAGTTAATTCGATTCCAAAAATTCACTCAATTTTCTCTCAATCTCTCTCTTCCTCATTCTCTTCTCTATCACCTTCTTGAGAAACTATTTTCTGTTAAGAAATAGTTCAAATCCAACATTATAGAGGGTAATTAATAGCCAATAAAAAAGTATACAAGTTTAATAGGGGAAGAGAGTACCTGAAGATAGGGCTACACACGGGTCGGGTCAGGTCGGTGTGGAAATAAGTTTGCCCCAAATGGTTTTATATATTAAGTTTTGATGATGACAAATACAAGACAAAAAGAACACCTTGCTTATATTCTTTGTTGCATCATATATAGAGCATATCTATTAATAATTGATAAATATCTTATTTGGATGTGTATATGAAAGTTTTATATGCATGTTAAACTAACTAGAGTTATACATTTATGAATCATGCATGTGAAGACATTGAATTATGATTTTGGACTAACTATGCTTGTTTAAGTGAGCAATACTTTGTAGGATAGTCCAAGTACCAAGAGTGAGCATTGCAACAAGAAAGCAAAATATCTCTATTAAGCTCAACACAAAGGAGAATGTGAATGCCTATTTCATGAAGGTATTGATAAACATCAAAGTCATGTCAAAGACCAAGTCCAAAGGAAGATTAAATGGTATAGCTTATAGGACTTAGGGTGTGTTTGGGATAGCTGTAAAAATTTGATTATGCTTAGTAATCGATTATTGTATAAAAGCTTTTTGTTATAATCGATTATAATTGATTCATTTTCATGTTTGGATGCATTAGCTGTAAAGTGATTTTAAGTTAATCTGATTCGTTTGAATGATATAAAAAAGAATCGCTTTTATGCATTAAATTACTAAAATAGGTATAGAATGATTAAAAAAATTATTTGATTGAGGACAAAATGGTATTTACATATCAAAATGTAAGGAATAATCTATAAGCTAAAATCATAAGCTTCAATCTTCAGCATTATAAA
Source organism: Ormosia semicastrata (assembly GCA_029884595.1). Lineage (NCBI taxonomy): Eukaryota > Viridiplantae > Streptophyta > Magnoliopsida > Fabales > Fabaceae > Ormosia > Ormosia semicastrata. Next base: position 23,169,556 of record JAQQTO010000055.1, on the reverse strand, counting down.
AATCAGCTTTAAAAAGCTTTTATTTTACATTGAATTTTGTGTAAAAGCTGAAGCTAATTTTACCAAACATGATTAAATACTGTTACAACAGCTTTTTCCCCAAAAAAAGCTAATCAGAATCTCTACCAAACATGCACTTAGTGTCTTTATGTACGAAGCCTTATGGATATCTCAAATATGTTTTTACAAATGTTTTTCGTATGCTAAAATACCCAACAAATAAGTTTTGAAAAGTTATTTATGGTGGTAGTTTAAATTTATGAAAAATAGCCAAGTTTGGGTTTTGCAAAACTGACCTTTGGTCACTCTTTTAATCATATCTTTCAAAATACTTTGAGTTTTGTTTTGAAACTGTGAATGCTTATGTCTCTAAGGCATGTCAAAAGGTTTTTGATGATAACAAAAGCAAAAGAGAAGATCAAGCGCAAAAGGAAAAATCAAGATCAAAGAAAGAAGACAGAAGGTTTATTTAGTTATAAGACTTAGGATATTAATGTCAAATGCTCTCAAGATTTCTCAAATGGTTTTTCAATATATGATTTCAAAATAAATGGGAAATTTCAAAGTTAAACATGGCTTTCAATAAAACTTGAGTTTCAACTTTAAATCTAACACTCTTAAAAGGATTTATGTTTAATCAAGTATCTTGAGGTGTTGGAAATGACTTACAAGCGTTATTGGACTTGAAAAATGTGTTCAAAGGCCAATGTAATCGAGTACATAATGTTTGTAATCGATTACACAAAGAAAGAAGGCATGTAATCGATTACATTAGAAATGTAATCGATTACAAGAAAGTCGAGGTCATGTAATCGATTACACATATATGTAGATTACACAAAGCCCGAAAGGCAAAGAACACGTTCGACGAGTCATGTAATCGATTACATGGATATTGTAATCGATTACAAACAAAGTCGAGAATGTAATGTGTCGATTACACCAATAATGTAATCGATTACACAAAACCGTAAACTCAAAGAACACGTTCGACGAGCCATGTAATCGATTACACAGCAAGTCAGAAGTCATGTAATCGATTACATGGGTATTGTAATCGATTACAAACAAAGTCAGAAGCCATGTAATCGATTACACCAATAATGTAATCGATTACACAGAGCCCAGAAAGTTCAGAAAACGTTGGAACAACAATGTAATCGATTACACTGAGATATGTCGATTACACGAACCCGACAGGCGTCAACGGCTATATTAAATGCATTAAATGCATGCCCAACTACCTCCAACGGCTCCATTTATTGAGAAACTTATAAATACCAAAGTTGGGTCTTTATTTGTGGTTGACCTTGAACCAAAAACTGATCATCAATAGTTCAAAACATGAATCAATCCTTAAATTCATTTCTTGCTCTGTTTTCTGATTAAAAACGTGAAAAATCTTTGAGAGCATATTAGAGCTTCAATTTGTAAACACTTGCTCTAGAGAGAGTTTCTTCTATTTCAATCTTATACATTCTGATTAGTGAGGGTGAGGTATCCTTCAAGTATTGTAACGGTGAGGTATCCCTTGGAAAATAGAGGCTCAAGCTTTTGGGTGAGGTATCCCATATTGTTGAGTGCTCAAGGTTGTAGTGGTTTTTCAAGCACCCATTGAAGCTTAAAGATATAGTGGAAAATCTCAAGGTGTTGCTTGGGGACTGGACGTAGATCACAAGTGGAGTGGTGATCGAATCAGGATAAACGACTGTGTTTGTTTTCTCTAAACCCTCCTCTGTTTATTTTCGTACACTGTTTCATTGGTTTGCTTGGATATTGTCTTCTTGGCTATTACGGTTATAAGTAAAAGTGTTTATCTCATCTATCTAATTATTTCTCATCATTCAATAGCTTTAATGAAAATTAATTGTCAAACGATTTGCGAAAGATTTGTGAACTTATTTTTTAACTACTCAATTCACCCCCCTCTTGAGTATTGAGGCCACTTGGTAACAAGTGGTATCAGAGCTAGACTCTTGTATAAAGAGCTTAGCAGCTTCAAGAGAAGTGATGGCTTCAAATGGTTTTTCAAATGAAGGTTCTTCTATAAATAGACCTCCTTATTTCAATGGGGATGGTTATGCCTATTGGAAAGAAAGGATGAAAATTTTTATTGAAGCTATTGACTTAGATGTGTGGGACGCATTGAAAATGGTGCTTTTGTCCCTACACAAACTAAGGATGGTGTGACAATTAATACACCTAGAAGTGATTGGACCGATGATGATAAAAAGAAGGTTCAATATAATTTGAGAGCCAAGAACATCATCACCACATCTTTGGGGTATGATGAATTCTTTAGGGTGTCAAATTGTAAGACCGTAAAAGAAATGTGGGATACCCTACAAGTAACTCATGAAGGTACTAGTGAGGTAAAAAGATCTCGAATAAACACTCTTACTCATGAATATGAATTGTTTAGAATGAATCAAGGTGAGAGTATTCAAGATATGCAAAAGAGATTTACTCATATTGTTAATCATCTCATCTCATTGGGAAAGATATTTCCTAATGAGGATCTTATTAACAAAGTCTTGAGATGGCTAAGCAGGAATTGGCAACCCAAGGTAACGGCGATTGCGGAATCAAGAGATTTATCAACCATATCTCTAGCCACCCTATTCGGAAAACTTCAAGAGCATGAGCTGGAACTAAATAGGCTCAATCAAAATGAAGAACATGACAAAAAGAAGAAGGGAATTGCACTCAAGGCCACCTCTTCCATACTTGAAGATGATGATGAAGATGGTGAAGAGGATGGTGAAAATATTGAGCTAAGTGAGGAGAATCTTAGTCTCCTTGTGAGAAAATTCGGAAGATTCTTGAAGAAAAAGGGATTTCAAAGAAGACCACTGTTTCCTCAAAAGAAAGCATATCACAAAGGAGAAGGATCCTCCACTCCTCCAAAATGCTATGAATGCGGAAAATCGGGGCACATGAAAATGGAGTGTCCTATATATCTCAAGAAGACGGAGAAGTTTGAGAAAAGACCCTCCAAGGAAAAGAAAGGAAGAATAGCATATATAGCTTGGGAGGACAATGACTTAAGCTCTTCCGACGATTCAGAAAATGAAGAAGCCCATCTTTGCCTCATGGTTCAAGGAGAAGAAAGTGGAGAAAGCGACACCGAGGTAACCTCTTCTAACCTAGAACCTCCACCTTCTTATGATGAATTGCAAGATGTCTTTCAAGAATTGCATGATGAATCTTTGAGGCTCACAAAAATGATTTTGTCTTCCAATAAAACAATCTCCCTATTGACAAAGAAAGTTTCCACTTTAACTAAGGAGATAAATGAACTCAAGATCGAAAATGAGACCTTAGGACTTATAGATGCTAATTCATTATGCATGACTTGTTCATCACATGACAATACATCCATATCATTACCTTGTTTATCATGTAAAGCTTTTGAAAAAGAAATTGAAGACTTGAACAACACTCTTGCAAAATTCACTTTTGGTAGAGACAACTTGAATGTGTTGTTGGGGAGACAAAAATGTGTTTTTCAAAAAGTCGGTTTGGGATTTAATCCAAACAACCATCAAAAGTCTTATAAGAACTTCTTTGTTTCCTCAAAAACTTCAAGTAGCCCCTTTGTTAAATGTTTTCATTGTGGTAGGAAAGGGCATAGTGCATCCACTTGCAATGTTAGAAAGAACATAAACACCAAGGTTGGAATCAAAAGGGTTTGGGTCCCTAAAGGCACCATACCTAATTCTAACACACAAGGACCCAAAACAATTTGGGTACCAAAAGTTAAATCTTGAATGTGTGTTGTAGGTGTGCTTGAAGACCAAGAGCTCAAGTTGGTATCTTGATAGTGGTTGCTCCAAGCACATGACCGGTGATGGCTCCAAGTTCTCTTCCCTTACACACAAGAAACATGGTCATGTCACATATGGTGACAACAACAAAGGGAAGATTCTTAGAATTGGCAAAGTTGGTAAGATCCCTTCATCATCTATTGATAATGTCTTACTTGTTGAAGGACTTAAACATAATTTACTTAGTATTAGTCAATTGTGTGATAAAGAAAATAGAGTTATATTTGATTCCTCTTGTTGCATAATTGAGGAAAGGATGATAAGCAAGTTAAATTTGTTGGTCATAGGGTCAATAATATATATATGATTAGTCTCGATGATATCTCCTCAAATGATGCTAAGTGCTTTATGAGTAAAGAAAATGATTCATGGTTATGGCATAGAAGAATTGCTCACATTCACATGGATCACTTAAACAAATTGGTTTCTAAAGAACTAGTAATTGGTCTTCCAAAGCTCAAATTTGAAAAAGACAAACTTTGTGATGCATGTCAAAAGGGAAAACAAGTAAAGGTCTCTTTCAAAGCTAAAAACATAGTTTCAACTTCTAGACCTTTACAACTTTTGCACATGGATCTTTTTGGACCCTCTAGAACTATGAGCTTTGGTGTGAATTACTATGCATTAGTGATTGTGGATGATTTTTCTAGATTTACATGGATATTATTCTTGGCCCACAAAAATGATGCTTTTCAATTATTTAGAAAACTTGCCAAAGTTATCCAAAACGAAAAAGGTTTTTGTATTGCATCCATAAGAAGTGATCATGGTGGTGAATTTGAAAATCATGAATTTGAAACTTTTTGTGATGAACATGGCATTGAGCATAATTTTTCTGCCCCTAGAACACCACAACAAAATGGTGTTGTAGAAAGGAAAAATCGATCTTTAGAGGAAATGGCAAGAACTATGCTCAATGAGGCAAACCTTCCTAAGTACTTTTGGGCGGATGCGGTTTACACCGCTTGTTATGTTATGAATAGAGCCCTAATAAGGCCAATTTTAAAGAAAACTCCATATGAATTGTACAAAGGAAGGAAACCTAATGTGTCACATTTTCATGTTTTTGGATGTAAATGCTTTGTTTTGAATAATGGAAAGGATAACTTGGGGAAGTTTGATGCAAAATCTGATGAGGGAATATTCATTGGTTATTCTATTCATAGCAAGGCCTTTAGAGTCTATAATAAACGAACTATGACCATAGAAGAGTCCATACATGTTGCATTTGATGAAACTAACCCAAATGAGTCGAAAAGGAGCTTGTTGATGATGTTGCGAAATCTTGGAAAAGACGCACTTGGAAAATCAAGAGAAAGAGCCCAAGAAGGAAGAAAAGAGACTCCTTGATCATACATGGCAAGAAGATTCAGAAATCTTAGATCTACCCAAGGAATGGAGGACTTCAAGATATCATCCTCTCGACAAAGTGATAGGTGATGTATCAAAAGGGGTAATCACTCGAAACTCACTTAGAGATGCATGTAATCATCTAGCCTTTGTCTCTCAAGTTGAACCTAAAGACATAAATGAGGCCATTAATGATGAGCATTGGATCTTGGCCATGCAAGAAGAACTAAACCAATTTGAGAGAAATCAAGTTTGGGAATTAGTTCCAAGACCCAATGATCATCCAATAATTGGCACCAAATGGGTCTTTAGGAACAAACTCGATGAAACGAGCCTAATAATAAGAAATAAAGCTAGGCTTGTAGCTAAAGGATATAATCAAGAAGAAGGCATAGACTATGAAGAAACTTATGCTCCCGTAGCTAGGTTAGAGGCCATTAGAATGCTACTTGTATATGCTTGCATCATGGATTTCAAACTCTATCAAATGGATGTCAAAAGTGCTTTTTTAAATGGTTTTATACAAGAAGAGGTGTATGTAGAACAACCTCCTGGTTTTGAGGACTTTGAAATGCCCAACCATGTTTTTAAATTGAAAAAGGCCTTGTATGGCTTGAAATAAGCTCCTAGAGCTTGGTATGAAAGGTTGAGCAAATTTCTTTTAGAAAAAAGCTTTTCTAGAGGTAAAGTTGACACCACTCTTTTCATAAAACACAAAATGCATGACATTCTTCTAGTTCAAATCTATGTTGATGACATTATATTTGGAGCTACTAACAACTCTCTTTGTAAAGAATTTTCAAATATTATGCAAAGTGAGTTTGAGATGTCCATGATGGGTGAGCTCAACTTCTTCCTTGGTCTACAAATCAAGCAAACAAGAGAAGGAACATTTATAAGCCAATCCAAGTATTGCAAGGAGCTGCTCAAGAAGTTTGGAATAGACAATGCCAAGCATATGGCTACTCCTATGGGCACCTCTTGCTATTTGGACAAGGATGAAGGAGGTAAATCGGTAGAAATTACAAAATATAGAGGTATGATTGGCTCACTCCTTTATCTCACTGCAAGTAGGCCTGATATAATGTTTAGTGTATGCATGTGTGCTAGATATCAAGCTAATCCTAAGGAATCACACCTAAGTCTTTGTTAAGAGAATAATGAAATATCTAATAGGCACATCACAAATGGGTTTATGGTACCTAAGGGTGCCTCATGTAGTCTTATTGGGTACTCCGATTCTGATTTTCTTTGGATGCAAAATGGATCGAAAAAAGCACTAGTGGGACATGCCACTTGCTTGAAGCTCACTAGTTTCTTGGCACAAAGAAACAAAATAGTGTGGCATTGTCCACAGTGAAAAGTGAATATGTTGCACCGGGAGTTCTTGTGCTCAAGTCCTTTGGATGAAACAAAGAACTCTTGGACTATGGCCTTGAGCTTGATCACATTCCCATAAAATGTGATAATACTAGTGCAATTAACTTGTCAAAAAATCCCATTTTGCATTCTAGAACTAAGCATATTGAAATAAGACATCATTTCATTAGAGATCATGTTCAAATGGGTGATTGCATACTTGAATTTGTTGAAACAACTAAGCAACTAGTTGATATTTTCACCAAACCCCTAGCAAAAGAAGCATTTTTCTACATTAGAAATGAACTGGGTATATTGGATCATTCATGCATAAATTAACTTCTGCTGCATAATCTTGTATTTTTCTGCATAATCACGCCAAATTGTTGCATAATCTCTGAATTCTTTCGTTATATTTGAATCCAATACTAACTTGAGCGTTGGAGATTTCTCCTAAGTTGTTTTGCAGGTGCTCCCTCGTGACCAAGACTCCCAAGCAACTAATATCCTCAACAAATTTGTTGAAACTCTTGGTAAAAATGGTAACTTCAATCAATTATATGAATTGAATCATAACATAATTTGATTATATGTTTAAATCATGATTTGAATTGATTTAAGTTGCTTTAAAACTGATTTGGATGGTTTAAAATTGATTATATGCTGTTTGGAACGCAAAATCTGAGATAAAGAGTGCTGGTAATCGATTACAATGTCTTTGTAATCGATTACACATGTTCTGTCACGCATGTAATCGATTACACACCCTTTGTAATCGATTACGTCAACTATGTAATCGATTACAAGGTTCCCAGAAAGCATGTAATCGATTACATAAACAATGTAATCGATTACATACCCACCAGAATGCATGTAATCGATTACACACTCAATGTAATCGATTACACAGGGTTTTTTAAAAGGTTTCTGACGCGCGTAAGGCTCATTTCTTTTTGGAACCTATTCATCTTCTTCGTTCTCTCATTCTGCTCCCACGCACCTCAAATCTCAAAATCTCTCTTTTCTCACTCAAATCTCCATCAAAACCCGTCATTTCACCTCTCTCAATCTCAGAAAACCCCTCTCCACATAGCCCATCTTTCAAAATCCCCTCACATCCCTCATCCAAATCTCCCCATCATCTCTCACGAACACCTTCTCCACTTCTCTCCCCTAATCTCGTCCCTCTCTCTCTCTCCTCACTCATCCCCAATCATTAATCACTCATCCCTTGCTTCTCCTTCTCATCAATGGTGAATCCTCTCATCGCTCGAAGCGCCCAAGAACAGGGGCTGTTGGAGGGTCCCTCTAGTGGCTCTTCACGTAATATATCGGCTGGACCTCACGAGGCACTTCTCTTGTGAAGAAAGCCGAGTTGTTCCTAAGAACTTCCAGCTTAGAAAATCATCTCTCCCGGTATCTTCCCATCACCTTCTGCGAGAGTGAACCTTTAGAGAGCTTTAGGACAATAGAAAACTTAGGCTTGCTGGGATTCCTGAGCATAGAGAAGGCCATCTACCCTAACCTTGTGCGAATCTTTTATGCAAACCTGAAGGTTGAGGATAATTGCATAATCTCTGAAGTGAAAAAGCAACAAATCAAGTTAACAATGGCAGAGTGGTATAGGCTTACAAAGCTCACTCCTGATGGAGCTCAGTTCTGTGAAATGCAAAAGTGCTGGGGCATGAGTTTGAGCATAAGGCTGCTCTTCTCTCTTTGATTAGGACTGGCTACCACCTCCCCAGTGATCCTAAACGAAGAATAATGGCCACTGGTCTCACTATGGAAAACAGGGTTCTCCACTACCTCTTGGTTCGTGGATTGATTCCCAGAGGAGGGAATTACTCCCAAGTCCTCAAGGATGATGTAGTGGCATTATGGGCAATGACCACAGGGCACCCAATAAACTGGGGTTACTACATTCTAGAACATATCTTGGACATCAAGAAAAAGAAGAACTCGCTCTCCCCTTCGCCATGTTGGTCACCACAATCCTTGAGTACTGTCGCATTTCGCTGGCTGAAGAGTCCAAGGACACCAGCTCGAAGGGACCCCAATCAATTGGGTTGCATACTCTGAAGAAACTTCAGCTCTATAAGGTGGATGATAGGTGGCATTACATTACTCATGGCACGTTTGGTCATATCCATCACGATCCAGATAGTGATGATGAGGAGGCTCGATGCCACCCTCTGCTCTGCTCTCCAGCCTTCTCTTGATCTTCTCGCTCCAAGAAATGCGCAACCCGAGCGCCAACGTAAACACACGCATGGATCATATAGAGCAAAGATTGACCATCTTGAGCTGAGGATGGACTACTCAGACCAGGAGCTTGCCTCCATTCGATCCCTCCTAAGTGGACCTCCTATTCCTGAGAGTCCTGCTGCTGCTGCACCTCCCACATCCTCTGCCCCTCCGGTTCCCCTATCCTTCGCTGGTCCATCTGGAGTTCCTGCTGATGATGAGGAGCTTCGGACTCTGACGACGATCTTATGCCCAGCCGATGATAACATTGATCTAGGAGACTCTGCTGCGGATCCAGAGGGTGAAGTTTTTTGTGACAGCGAGGCCACTGATAGTGATCATGGCCTATTGCCTTGATATTTTCTTGTATTGATGACCACCTTGTACTTATTTTGTTTTGACTCTGATTATATAAAATTGGTATACCTTTATGGTTATATTTTGATTATTGCCTACTGGTTGTGATACGTTTCTTTTTACATGCTGATTATTAATACATGAACTTGTTTTCACTTTGAATGTTTGGCTTTTGGAATATTGATTGGACTGATTAATCTTTGTGACTTTTCTGTTATGGCAAAAATTTGGGAATCATGCAATATAGCTGTCATGCTGTCTATTTTTCTTAAATGCTTATGTCTTTTTGATAATGCCAACGGGGGAGAAAATGAGAAAAAATGAAAATGAAATGAAATGTAATTAATGGTTGCATGAGAAATTAAAGGTTGCATGAGTACGGGGGAGTTATTGACCTTTTAAGTTATTAAGCTTTTCATATGCAAAATCTAACCCAACATCATGCATAAACTCCGGGGGCAGCATTGTACCTAAATGACTATTATATACAAATGCAAAAACTCTTTCTTTTTCCTATGATCAGTTTGTCATCATCAAAAAGGGGGAGAATATGAATGCTTATGTCTCTAAGGCATGTCAAAAGATTTTTGATGATAACAAAAGCAAAAGAGAAGATCAAGCGCAAAAGGAAAAATCAAGATCAAAGAAAGAAGACAGAAGGTTTATTTAGTTATAAGACTTAGGATATTAATGTCAAATGCTCTCAAGATTTCTCAAATGGTTTTTCAATATATGATTTCAAAATAAATGGGAAATTTCAAAGTTAAACATGGCTTTCAATAAAACTTGAGTTTCAACTTTAAATCTAACACTCTTAAAAAGATTTATGTTTAATCAAGTATCTTGAGGTGTTGGAAATGACTTACAAGCGTTATTGGACTTGAAAAATGTGTTCAAAGGCCAATGTAATCGAGTACATAATGTTTGTAATCGATTACACAGCAAACAGAAGGCATGTAATCGATTACATTAGAAATGTAATCGATTACAAGAAAGTCAGAGGTCATGTAATTGATTACACAATATATGTAATCGATTACACAAAGCCCAGAAAGGCAAAGAACACGTTCGACGAGTCATGTAATCGATTACATGGATATTGTAATCGATTACAAACAAAGTCAGAAGCAATATAATTGATTACACCAACAATGTAATCGATTACACAAAACCAGAAACTCAAAGAACACGTTCGACGAGCCATGTAATCGATTACACAGCAAGTCAGAAGTCATGTAATCGATTACATGGGTATTGTAATCGATTACAAACAAAGTCAGAAGCCATGTAATCGATTACACCAATAATGTAATCGATTACACGAGCCCGAAAAGTTCGTAAAACGTTGGAACAACAATATAATCGATTACCGAGCTTGTGTAATCAATTACACGAACCGACAAATGCAGCGTCAACTACATATTAAATGCATTAAATGCATGCCCAACTACCTCCAACGGCTCCATTTATTGAGAAACTTATAAATACCAAAGTTGGGTCTTTATTTGTGGTTGACCTTGAACCAAAAACTGATCATCAATAGTTCAAAACGTGAATCAATCCTTAAATTCATTTCTTGCTCTGTTTTCTGATTAAAAACGTGAAAAATCTTTGAGAGCATATTAGAGCTTCAATTTGTAAACACTTGCTCTAGAGAGTTTCTTCTATTTCAATCTTATACATTCTCGATTATTGAGGGTGAGGTATCCCTCAAGTATTGTAAGGGTGAGGTATCCCTTGGAAAATAGAGGCTCAAGCTTTTGGGTGAGGTATCCCATATTGTTGAGTGCTCAAGGTTGTAGTGGTTTTTCAAGCACCCATTGAAGCTTGAAGATATAGTGGAAAATCTCAAGGTGTTGCTTGGGGACTGGACGTAGATCACAAGTGGAGTGGTGATCGAACCAGGATAAACGACTGTGTTTGTTTTCTCTAAACCCTCCTCTGTTTATTTTCGTACACTGTTTCATTGGTTTGCTTGGATATTGTCTTCTTGGCTGTTACGGTTATAAGTAAAAGTGTTTATCTCATCTATCTAATTATTTCTCATCATTCAATAGCTTCAACGAAAATTGATTGTCAAACGATTTGCGAAAGATTTGTGAACTTATTTTTAACTACTCAATTCACCCCCCTCTTGAGTATTGAGGCCACTTGGTAACAGAAACTTCTTTCATTTGAAAATAGACTCAAATATCTTTCCAATGACTGGTTATTTGCTTTAAACGGATAAGAAATGAAGAAATTATGACCATTTAAAGTCAATTTTCGAAATCTGAGTGGTTTATTCGAATAAAGCATATGTTATTCGAATAACACACCTCAAAAATCATACCAGACTGAGTTTTTAATGGTTTATTCGAATAACCAAAGGGTTATTCGAATAACATGACCCAAAATATGTTACTAAACGTGTTTTTAACGTTTTATTCGAATAACTAAACGTTTATTCGAATAACCAAATGTTTATTCGAATAAAAGATTTCAGAAAACACTTCGTGATGGGTTATAAGTGATTTATTCGAATAGGACTTCATTTTATTCGAATAAACTCGATCCATTCTACGCAACGCTATTTTCGAAGCTTTAATGTGATATTAATTTATACCCAACGGCTCTTTTCTTATACCACTATAAATACATGTTTTTGGGACATCTTTGACACACACCCATTTATCCGAAATGATTCCTTCTTACTTTATTATGTGATACATATTTTACCAAATTTACGTACTCTTTTCGCCAAAAATTTGAGATATCCTTAGAGAGCTTCATAGAGCTTCAATTTGTATAATTTACTCGAGTGAGAGTTTCTCTTCATCTAATTTCTTTCTTCTATATTGAGGGTGAGGTATCCTTCAAGATTTGTATAAGGGTGAGGTATCCCTTCAAGGTTTGTATAAGGGTGAGGTATCCTATGTTAAGACTTTAGCACAAGGGTAGAGTTTCCATGCGTGAAAAGTGCTCTTTTATGTAACGGTCGCAAGCACCTATTGAAGCTTGTACACATAGTGAAAAATCTCGAACCGTGTTTCGGGAATTTGGACGTAGACCACAAGTGGTTGGTGGTCGAACCAGGATAAATATTGTGTCTATTTCTTCTTCTCTTTATCTCTTTATTTTATGCAATTTATATTATTACACATTTATTTATTTGCTGTTCTTAAAGTTTTTATTCTTCATCTCGCAATTCTTTCTCTTTTATTTAATAGCTTAAATATTTGTGTTTATTTCAAGAGCTTTTGTGAAAAGTTTTTAATACCCAATTTACCCCCCCTCTTGGGTAATGGTTGTCATGACTAACAAGTGGTATCAGAGCTTCGTGCTCTGGTGAAAGCTTAAAAGATCCTTACTTGTTGGCAACCTTGAAAGTTTTTCAAAATGGAAGGTTTTGAAATTGATAAACCACCATTCTTTGATGGTGCGAATTTCGTTTATTGGAAAGCTAGAATAGAGTTTTATATGCAATCAATTGATTTAGATTTGTGGGATGTTGTGCTAAATGAATTTATTTGTAAACCAAAACAAACTTGGAATGCCTATGACAAGAAATGTTTTTCTTTAAACATTAGAGCTATGCAAATTTTGAGAAATAGTTTGAATAATGATGCTTATGCTAAAATTAAAAATTGTTTTAGTGCTAAAGATATATGGGATACTCTTGATGCTATTTATCTTGCTAATAATGATTTTGTGTATAAAGTTGTATATAGAAAGCAAGAAGAGCAAAAGCCATTGAAGGAAGCTTATCGTGAAAAATATCCTCAAATATATGCTCAAACTATTGAAGGGAGCCAAATGCCTCTTGGTGACGATGATGTTCAATTTGAAAAAGAGGTAAAGCAAAATAAAATTGATGATGAAGAAGGTGATTCTCTTCAAGAGTCAAGTGTGTTAGAAATTGCGACTACTTCCTATATGGCTAAAAAGGACTTTGAGGTAAATAATTTTAAACTATATTATAGTCCTTCATATGATGAGTTGCAAAGTGCATATAATGAATTGTATGATAGTTTATTAAATTTAGAAAAGAAAAACTTATCGAGTTTGGAAAACATTTCCTCTATTGAAAATAAAATTGAGTTTTTGAAAAATGAATATACTTTTTTTAATGAGGAAATGCCTTTGAAATATGAAACCTCATCTTCTTGTGAAAAATGCATTAATTTAGAAAATCAAGTTGAGGACTTATATTCTGAATTTGCCAAAGCAAATGGTTGTAATTGCTTAAATGCTATACTTGTTAATGAGAATAAAATGAGTGTTATTTCATGTGAAAATTCAAGTAAGGCTTATGGCAAAAATGATTTAGAATATAAAAATAACGAAAGGCTTAAGTTTTTTAAAAATGATATTCAAATGATTAAGCCATCATTAAATTCAATTGTTTGTAATTTTTGTAGTCATCTAGGATATATTTCTCATTTATGTAATTATAGAAGAAATCCTTATATGAGAAATTGTATGGTATGGGTTCCTAAAAATCCTAAAGGCCCTAATACTAACATTCAAGGACCCAAAATGAAGTGGGTACCAAAATGTCCTCCTAGTGTTTCAATTATGCAGAAAATTTCTCAAAAGGATGGACTTATTGGTCAAAGGAAAGAGGAATCATCACGAAGAGCGCTTACAAAGCCCAATGAAAGAGATTTTAGTCAAAGAAGGAAGATGATTTCAACCAAAGCTTCTCAAGTACAAAATGTAGAACTTGCAAAGTTCAAAACACTAAAAGAGAAGCAATGGGTAAGGAAAAGAGTTCCCTTGTTTACCAAGGCCAAGGTATCAACAGTTTTTACCTCTCATGAGCATTTACATGCAAAGTCAATAAATTTGAGGTATATTCCTTGTAAGCCTTAGGTAGAGGATAGAATCATGTGTATTTGATAAAATTTGAATATTATATTTAACACATGATGATGTTCATTCTTATTATATTAAAATTCATTAATTTGTTATATCTTGGTACATAAAGTTCTATAATGCTTATGTATGCTTTATATGCTTTAAAACTGTCTATGTATCATGAAAGCAAGCATGTTATCGGTTATATGCTTAATAGAAAATGATTATTTAATTTATTGTGCTCAATTTACATATTATGGAAAAATTGATCTTTATGAGAGCATAATAGATTAATAGCCAAAAATTAACACACAAGGACCCAAGAAAATTTGGGTACCAAAAGTCAAAAATTAAAGTGTGTTGTAGGTGTGCTTGAAGGCCAAGAGCTGACTTTGACATCTTGAAAGTGGTTCTTTGCAAGTACAAAGACCGAGAAATAATTTCAAGCTCTCTTCCTTGTCTCCATAAAGCTTGGACTTGCAATTTTGGATAAGTGAAAACTTTTATTATGCTCTTCTAACCTTATAATTTGAAAATATTTCTATATGTTAATATGCTAGATAAAATATACTTCTTGTTTAAAATGATAATATCCTTGAGCTTGAGTTTTTTGATCAATCATATATATATTTAAATACTTGAATTTATTGCTTAAATATGTTTTATTGCTGAATATTATCTCTCTTGAATCTTTAAATCATATGAATATATATATATGCTTTGAATTCTTGAACGTATGCATCTGTGTTTCCTTGTTAGTTTTATAAGGTTTTTATTCGAATAAACTCCTTTGCAGCTTGTTAAATAATGTGTTGAATATCAGCTTTATTCGAATAACACTTTAGTTTATTCGAATAAACTGATTCTTGTGTTAAAACCTATGTTTAATATGCTCTGTCTATTCGAATAACTTTTTAGATTATTCGAATAACCTGAAACTTGTTTTATCAGTTGTTTACGTTTGCTCTCTGTCTATTCGAATAGAACTCATATTATTCGAATAACCAGAGACTTGGTTAATCAGTGTTGATCATTTGCTTTCTGTCTATTCGAATAACCCATAGGATTATTCGAATAAAATATGTTAAAGGCCACAATGCTCAGCTTTTCCTAATCATCTATTGGAATAAAACCCAGATCTTCTTCTATTCGAATAAAACACTTTTTATTCGAATAAAACATAATATGTTCTGCTACGTTTCATTAATACATGTTAAATTCTTTTGATGCTTATATATAATTAGCTTAATTGATCATGAAATATCTCTTGTGAACTCATTTATTGTTTTATTATTTTGAATGCTTTTTTGCTTATGAGTTTGGCATAATGACTAACCTCTATGGATCCAAAATTGATGGATACCAAAGAAAGTGCTTTGAATTATTTTGTAGGGTGTCAACTACCTCAAGCAAGCATTTAAATGGAATAAGTTCAGTCAACTTGAGGATAGTAAAGTTTAAAAGGATTCAACTTATAAAAGGGGTGCAAAGAATTTCTATTCCCTCATGAAAACTTGAAGCTTGGAAGTTGGTGGAAGTTGGAGTCACCTACAAAAACTCAAAGAGTACACGTTTGGTGATATCAAACTATTATCTTTTTTTTCTTTAAATTGAAAATCATGTGATATGTGGATAAGTAGAAATTTGTTTTTATGCCTTAACATGTTTTAATTGTGCTTTTCTAGCATTATGTCTTGAAAGTATCTCTACATATGCTAACATGCTAGATATGCATACATTTTTTGCTTGGAATGACATGCTATGGTAATATCCTTGTTATTAAGCTTGTAATCAATTCTCTTTGTTTAAATATGTAAATTCACATTCTCAGAAGTCATTCTAATCCTTTCTCTTTGATGCCTAATTGTCTCATATACTCACTTGGAGATTGGAAAGTAAAATGTTACATGTCTTCTTGTTTGATATGTTAAATTTTGAAAACAAGAAGTAAATGATTTCAAAAGTTATAGCTCCATGGCTTTTCAATTCTTTCATTACAATAAGGGACTTTTTGTTCTTGGCATGTGTGAGCACTAAAATTCCTTACTTGATATTACATGCCTAACATGATCATTGTTTGCCCCAAAAAGCTTATATAAGTTTTGATGTTGATCATATGTTTCTTGATAAACTTGAATCATGCCTTAAAATGCTTAAACTATTTTTTCATCTATTCAAGTTCATATGTACTTCATACACTCTTGTTAGAACTAATATTGCATGGTTGATAATGTGATACATGTTTTAAATTATATATCAACCTAATTTATGCTTGTAAATGATATTAAATGATATTTGATGCTAACCTATGTTTTAGAGGACTTTTAAAGTTAGCTTTGCAAGTCTCTCTATGTATTTCAAATATAGTCATCAGATTTTTTTTACATACAAGCATATGTGGATAAATGAGAAAAGCTGAATGGAACTCAAATGAAGAGGAAGATAAAGAAGACTTTCTTCTAGTGCAATGGAATGGAGAATTCAAAGGAAGAAAGCTCAAAGTCAAAGGACAAGTAAACAAAGAACATTCTAAAGAAGCATCACTCTTTATCTATCTCAATAAGTATCTCTATCCCTTAGCATTTGTGGTATTTTATATGATATGGATTGTATGATATTTATTAATAAATTAATCTTAAATGACTAGATGCTTTTCAATGAATATATGTTTTTCCTTCTAAAATACTTTTGAAAATATAATGTGCTCTTGTAAAATTCTTTTTGAAAAGGGGAGAAGATTTAAAATGGCCTTTTTTGTTTGAGGTTTTGCCTTGCTTTTCCTTAAGGTGATGTGCTTACATGGTCTTTGCATACATATTTACTTTATCTATTATTTTGATAATATGCATATTTTGAGGGGGAGCCTAACTCTTAAATTATTGTTTATATCTTTTTGGCTTACATCATTGTTTGATTACATAAAGTATTTTACTGTTATCATATGCTGAATGTTGATATACAAAAATATGACAAGCATTGCGTGAATAATCATCTATATCTTGCAAGCATATTTATTTTATCTCTCTATTCTTGAATCATATGTAGAATCTATAAGGGAGAGAAAATAGTTTTTTCTCTTTCTAGGCCTTTTTGTTGATGTCAAATAGGGGGAGTGAAATTAGAAAGAAAAATATGTTCTTGTGCTTATTGCTTAATATGCTTACATGAATATTCATTCTTGTATATTGCTCAACATATTTTTTCTTTGGTGATTTGTCATCATCAAAAAGGGGGAGATTGTGGAAATAAGTTTGCCCCAAATGGTTTTATATATTAAGTTTTGATGATGACAAATACAAGACAAAAAGAACACCTTGCTTATATTCTTTGTTGCATCATATATAGAGCATATCTATTAATAATTGATAAATATCTTATTTGGATGTGTATATGAAAGTTTTATATGCATGTTAAACTAACTAGAGTTATACATTTATGAATCATGTATGTGAAGACATTGAATTATGATTTTGGACTAACTATACTTGTTTAAGTGAGCAATACTTTGTAGGATAGTCCAAGTATCAAGAGTGAGCATTGCAACAAGAAAGCAAAATATCTCTATTAAGCTCAACACAAAGGAGAATGTGAATGTCTATTTCATGAAGGTATTGATAAACATCAAAGTCATGTCAAAGACCAAGTCCAAAGGAAGATTAAATGGTATAGCTTATAGGACTTAGTGTCTTTATGTACGAAGCCTTATGGATATCTCAAATATGTTTTTACAAATGTTTTTCGTATGCTAAAATACCCAACAAATAAGTTTTGAAAAGTTATTTATGGTGGTAGTTTAAATTTATGAAAAATAGCCAAGTTTGGGTTTTGCAAAACTGACCTTTGGTCACTATTTTAATCATATCTTTCAAAATACTTTGAGTTTTGTTTTGAAACTTCTTTCATTTGAAAATAGACTCAAAGATCTTTCCAATGACTGGTCATTTGCTTTAAACGGATAAGAAATGAAGAAGTTATGACTATTTAAAGTCAATTTTTGAAATTTGAGTGGTTTATTCTAATAAAGCATATGTTATTCGAATAACACACCTCAAAAATCATACCAGACTGAGTTTTTAATGGTTTATTCGAATAACCAAAGGGTTATTCGAATAACATGACCCAAAATATGTTACTGAACGTGTTTTTAACGTTTTATTCGAATAACTAAACGTTTATTCGAATAACCAAATGTTTATTCGAATAAAAGGTTTCAGAAAACACTTCGTGATGGGTTATAAGTGATTTATTCGAATAGGACTTCATTTTATTCGAATAAACTCGATCCAGTTCTACGCAACGGTTATTTTCAGAAGCTTTAATGTGATATTAATTTATACCCAACGGCTCTTTTTCTTATACCACTATAAATACATGTTTTTGAGACATCTTTGACACACACCCATTTATCTGAAATGATTCCTTCTTACTTTATTATGTGATACATATTTTACCAATTTTTTGTGCTCTTTTCGCCAAAAATTTGAGATATCCTTAGAGAGCTTCATAGAGCTTCAATTTGTATAATTTACTCTGAGTGAGAGTTTCTCTTCATCTAATTTCTGTTCTTCTATATTGAGGGTGAGGTATCCTTCAAGATTTGTATAAGGGTGAGGTATCCCTTCAAGGTTTGTATAAGGGTGAGGTATCCCTGCAGGCTGAGACTTTAGCACAAGGGTAGAGTTTCCCTGTGTGTGAAAAGTGCTCTTTTATGTAACTGTCGCAAGCACCTATTGAAGCTTGTACACATGGTGAAAAATCTCGAACTGTGTTTCGGAGACTGGACGTAGACCACAAGTGGTTGGTGGTCGAACCAGGATAAATATCGTGCCTGCTCTTCTTCTCTTTATCTCTTTATTTTATGCAATTTATATTATTGCACATTTATTTATTTGCTGTTCTTAAAGTTTTTATTCTTCATCTCTCAATTCTTTCTCTTTTATTTAATAGCTTAAATATTTGTGTTTATTTCAAGAGCTTTTGTGAAAAGTTTTTAATACCCAATTCACCCCCCTCTTGGGTAATGATTGCCATGACTAACAGTCGGGTTTCAAGGAAAATAAAATTCAAACTAATCAATCAAGTTCGGGTTGTGTTGGGTCGATTTTTTTTGAATTTTTTTCGGATAACCCAAACCGAACTAACCCAACCTATAGACGGGTTGGATCGGGTTGGGTCATCGGGTTATTCTTTTATCCCTTACCCAACACAAATACCCAAAGGCAAAGGCTCAGCTGCCATTTAGATCTTTCTTTCTTTTGACTTTACATCCTTATGCCTTATGCCTCATTTCCATCATTCCCCCTTCCTTTTCCTTGCCTCTGTCATTTAGATCATTACAAGTGCCAATCTATGTTGGCTATGACGATTTTGGGCAGAGGCACAACGCAGATCTGGGCAAAGGCGCGGCACAGATCTGGGCATAGGCACAACGCAAATTTGGGCTTGTGGGTGGAGGACAACGGGGTGGTCCTGGGCTTGAGGTGGAGGACGGCGTGTTCTGGTCTTGTGGGTGGAGGATGACGCTTCTGGGCTTGTGGGTTAAAAGTTCTGGGTAGAGCCGTCAAAATGAATCAAGTCTGATGGGTTGGCTCGAATAGCTCGACAAAATGGATGAGCTGGGCTAGCAAAATGTCAGTCTGAAATTAAAAATAGCCCGAATGGGCCAGCTAGCAATAGGCTGGGCCAGCTCGGCCCGTTTACATTAAAAAGAGGCGAGTTGGGCTAACAAAATGTCAGTCCGAAACTTACATGACCCGATGTGGGCTAGCCTAAAAATGGCCCGGCCTGATGTGGGCCGATCCGTTTTGACAACTCTAGTTCTGAGCTTGTGCCTTGTGGGTTCTGGGAGGCGGTTACGCGAGGAACAGGGCAGCGGAGCGATGGCTTTGCGTGGGTGGGTGAAGCTCACGGTGGCCATACGACCGTGATAGTTCAATGGTGGTTAGATGGGGTTTGTTTCTAGGTTTGTTGGTGGTGGTAAGGGAGTGCTAAAGCTGCAAATGTGTGAGATGCGGACTTTGATGGTGGAGCTGAAAGTGTGGAGGCAGAGCTCCGGAGGGACGCGTTAAGGGTGGAGAAGTTAGTCGAGATCGTGCCGGTGCTGGTGGTGGCGATGATGGCAGGCTCCTCCTATTGCAGGAGCCACTCAATGGTGGTGTCTCCGTCGAACTTGTGGCCCAGTTCTCTGGTGAGCTGAAAGAGAAAGACCCTGATTGAGGTTTGAGGATAAATGTGAGGATGATTGAATGGGTAAAGGAAATGTGGTTCTCGATTTTTTTTTCCTTGACTTTCGGGTCATCGGGTAGGGTTATCGAGTTGGTTTCTTGAACTCGTTACCCGAACCAATAAATAGACAGGTTGATCGAGTTCTACCCAAACGGACTCGATGACCCGAACCAACCCGGATATTTTATATTGGGTTGGGTTAGGTTAGTCGGGTTCTCGGGTCGTTGGATCGGGTTGTGCAGCCCTACCTGAAGATATTATCTTATTCTCAAGAGAGAGTACTTTAATTTGTTATATAGAGGTGGATAACAATTAATGCCAAGAAACTTGTAACTTAATTAATAGAGTAAATACTTTAACCTCCTTTCTATTTGCCTGATATTTCACATACCCCCTCTATTTTTAAAAGTTACACAAAACCCTCTTAATACTTACATAGATATCTATTGTATTTTAGAAAAACATTACGCTGAATCTAATTAAACACAAAACCCTCTTAAGCACAAAAAGCCTAAGATTGGCTAGCAAAGTCATTAGCCAACTATTAATGACATTGAAATAATATTTTTACCATTAATTTTATCAGTGTTACTTGTAATATTAAATAATATTTTTGTTGAAATGTCATTTTATTAGCAACCAAAAAATAAGTTACAAGGTATGTGAAGAAAAATATATGTTATGTTATATATATTAGCAACTTCCACATTTTGTTTTAGACAAAATAACCAAAATTTTTCTTTATAAAATAACTTAATTTTAAAGGTATTTTAGTCACTCAAGATTATAAATTTTAATAAAGAAAGATAATACTAATACATATTTTAATGATGAAAGAAAATTTGACTCTTTTATTAAATAAAAAATAAAAAATAAAAAAACAATTGTAATCGTTTTATAAAATAAAAATTATGTTTACATAAAAAAGTTAAGAAAACAATCCACCCCTTATATATATAAAATAAAATTGAGTACTCTTTCTCAAAAAAAGATATTTTTTTTTGTGCTACCTCTTTTTCTGTTAACTATGTTTTCTCTCTCTGTAAGATAATGTCTTTGATTACTTTATTCTCTATTTACCACGTTTCTTTCTTTGTTGGCAACGATACAATTCATTCTTCCTTGACTACTTTCCATTTTTGTTGGCTAAACAGGTTGTTTCCTATCTTTTCACCTTATTTTTTAATCTCATTAATCATTCTCAGATTTCTCTAATCAATTCCATATCAATTAATTTTTACTTTATTTGCTTAATCAATTCCTTAATCAATGATGTTCTTGGGTTGTTTTTGGATGTTAATCAATTACCATATTCTTTGATTCCAAATTATAATACAATCTTAGTTATTTATTTCTAGAAGTCAATAATTAATATGTATAATGCTTTTATATATAGTTTGACTAATTTAAAAAATTTATTTTTATTAATTGAAAATAAAATTTTAATAAATTCTAAGAGTTTAAATTCATGTTACATATATATAACATGCTAAAAAATAAATCTCTAAAATATATTCTAAACACCATATTAAAAGAAATATGTTCTAAACACAAATTAACACTTCTAAAATATCCCCTACAATGCATGAGTTACTAACTAATTAAGATAAAAATAAAAAATACTTCAAATTTTTTGAACACGTTGAAATTACATTTTTTTATGGCTTTCCTTTATTTTTATTTTTATGTAATTACAGTGTTTAATGTGTTGGTTTTTTCTTGACGTGGACGTGTTCATTGGTTTTGTTAACGTGTTTAGTTTTTTATTTAATAATTGTATTTTTTTTATTTTATGTAATGTATCTTTTTTTTTAATTTTTTATTTATTGAATAAGCTCATAAATATTAAATATTGTAACATAATTTTATATAAAATTTAATAATTAAAAATTAATAAGTAGAATTAATAATAAAATCATATTTTTTCTCTTCATTAAAATTAAAGTCAAGTACTCTTTTTTTAATTAAATTTTGTTTTAATTATTCTCTTCCTTTATTAAATGAGTTAATTTAAATAAAATAAAATAAAAATTTAAATGACAAAAATGCTAATAAGTTAAGTTATTTTAAAAGAAAATATGTACATCTTTTTGTCCCAAAAAAATATAAAAATATAAATCTCCATATTATAGTATGCAGGTTAACAATTATTTAGAGGCCCTGTTACCCATTTTAAAAGGAAAAGAAAAGAAAAATTATTGATAATAAGTAAACGACGTCGTTATGTGCCTATCTTTCTTGTTTCCATCAACTTTTGAAGCTCCAGCATTGGAACCCTGACTCAGTGAAGCGCGCAGAAGGAGGCACACACGGGCGGCGAACCCATGAAGAAGAAACCGAAGCAAACCCAGCTCAACCCCAACTGGGTTCAACTCCAACAAGTGCCTCTTCTCTTCTTCTTCTTCTTCTTCTTCTTCTTCCTTATCATCCATCTATAGAGACACACCCATGATTCTACATCAATTTATTGGTGTTTTTCTCTGTGCAGAAGCTGAAGCTGAATGGCTCCAAAGCTTCAAGGACCTTCAAAAGTTCAGAAGAAGACACCCCACAATCAATATTGGGTAAAAATTTGATTTTTTCCTTCTGGGTTTGCCTTGTTTGCTGTGTATAATGAGTGGTGGATATAAAAGGTGAAGCCTTGAAAATTATGCAGCTTCCAATGATTTGGAGTAAACATTTTTGTTTTTTATTGTTTTGACAGGGAAACGTAAAGATAGGCCCGATGATGAATCCAATGAGAGTCAGATTAATCCTCTTATTCCTGTAAATGACGATTCAAGGTGACTATTATGATTTTTTGTGTGTTGCTGTATAAGTTGGAGAGGTGGGGTTGTTTTGTATTGTTTTGTGTTGATTTTGTTTATTTGATTCTGGAAATTGACTGCATTTGCAATTTGATGTTGACATTGAGGCTGTTTGCTGTTAATTTCTAGTCTTTGATATTTAAATGCATCGAAACACTATTTGCTTCTATGCTTCTTTGTTTTATTTTTTTGGAGTGGTTTAAAAATTCTTTAAATTAATATACCTAAAGTGCAGAGGACGTGTAGATAGTAACTAAATCTGTAAATTTGAGCTGAGTCTTTACTGAGAAGAGTTTACACTGATATTGTATTGGTTTAATCTCATTGCGAGCTATAACTTTGTTTGTTCTTGTATTGTACCTGTCCGTTTTATTTAGGCCTGCTATGTTATCATGGATCTTCCTACTATGTGGTAAAGTTCTCTGTCCTTTAACTTATTAACCATTTGGCAGTCTGACGGATGCAGTGGCCATGGATTGTGAAATGGTTGGCGTTGGTCAAGGAAACAAAAGTGCCCTTGGAAGAGTAACGCTGGTATTAATTTGTTCCTCTTCATCTTGCTATAATCTATGCACGTGTAGAAATATGTTGTTTTCCAAGTTACTAGACATTGATGAATTCATCTCATGAAAAAGAATGTCTAATTGGTGAAGTTATTAACTAATCATTTATAGATTTTTGCCTTTTCACCCTAATCCATTTAATTTGCTATTGGCTATGGATTTCTGCCTAAAATATTGGTTAAGAATTGCGTTAACCTTCTCCAGTTCCAATACAGTTCTGATGGTTTTGAAGATTAACATGCCTTTGCGCATAGTTATATATACTTAGATTGTATGTTGTTTAATCATGAGGTGTGGCTCAATTGGCAACCTGAACATTACATCCTGTATATATGTGAAACCAAATTAATCATAACTCTTCTAGAATAAGAAATCCTAACTTAAGACTCAAGTGGTCCTAAATTCTAAATAGTAGAATTCTAATTTAACATTTAATAGTAAAACCAAAATGCTGAATGACTAAATATCAATTTCCAAATTTCATTAACATAAATAATTATTACAATTATCATTAATATCTTCATTTCATCTCTCATTGCCTTGTTAAGTCATTTGTTTCTAATATTTGCTCAGTTGATGGCAGGTTAATAGGTGGGGAAATGTTATTTATGATGAGTTTGTTCGGCCAGTGGAGCGGGTTGTTGACTTCCGTACTAAAATTAGTGGCATAAGACCTCGAGATTTGAGAAAAGGTTCACTTGATATTCCTTTGTCTACAATTTTAAATTATAATTGAAAGTATTGAAACATGAAAATTTCAAAAGATATGAGGTAGTTTGACATCTAATGGTCAAGTTGAGAAACTATAATTTAGGTTTTAGAGTGAATTGTACCAACTTTCAATTTTGCTGTAGAAACATTAATCTTCATTATTGTCTTTGAAAGTTTAAATTTTCTTGCAGTCACACTTTATGAAACTCTTGCATGCTTCATGGAGTATAAGAAAACCTCCTGCCTCTTATATTGCTATTCTTTAAAGGAAAAGGGGTGAGGGGTTGCCTATGAACTATGATATTGACTCCTCTGGACAATATTAGCTTTTAGTTTTAACTTTTGGGGATGTCTTCATACTTTTACTGCTAAAGTTTGTACATTTTTCAAGAGCTTCTTGATTCTCCTTTCTTCCTTATCTTTGATTTCAAAGTTCTTCTGTGGCTTCTTTATCAAAGCACGTGTTTGATGTTTCAGTGTTTTAGTTGGTCCTAAACATGTGGCAAGGACGAAACTTTCAAGAGCTGTCCTGTGTTACTCCTTAACTTAACTAGCAATGATCTAGCTTATATGGTGGGATTGAGAATGTGGAAAATGCTCCAGACATAGCATTAAATATTCCATTATGTTCGATCTAAACATAATGTGAATATGTGGTGTATAGTTTAATTTGATTAACAGTTGGAAAGGAGCCATTCTTTATACTAATGTTAGAGGTTAAGGTTTAACTATTAGCATGTCTAAATTCTTAAAAGCGGCTATTCCATACTTATTACTTTGAGTATCAGGATATATCCTGATGTTTTCTGAGATTGGAATTATGATTCTTACACTGATAAGCAAATTCATCTTTCAACATGATGATACAATTTGTAGGAAAGGATTTTTGGACTGCTCAGAATAAAGTGGCAGAGTTGATCAAAGGAAGGATCCTTGTGGGTCATGCCTTGCACAATGATCTTAAGGTCTGCATTGTAGTGGTTATTCTCTTTCTTTTTCTTGATTTGCATGTATATTTTTCTTATCAGTCTGTGGTGTGTAAAACTAAGAATTAGACTGTACTTTTGCAGGCACTATTATTAGGTCATCCCAAAAAGGATATACGGGATACCTCTGAGTACCAACCATTTCTAATGTGCTGTCACCTTGCTGCTTCTTCTAGCTGTTTTGCTTTGTCTTTTTATATTCCAAATGTCCCCATAATACGTTCTAATAAATTTGCCTTTGGGTTTAAGCAGGTCAGGTAGCAGAAGAGCGCTGCGACATCTTGCTGCGGAACTTCTTGGTGTTAAGATCCAAACAGGAGAGCACTGCCCTGTTAGTCTCTTTAACTTTTTACCCGCCTCCCCTCTTTTCTTTTGTGTGAATCACTTGACCAATAAAACTATTAGTATGTTGGGTAAATGGCAATTGTGTTTCTAGGCTAAAAAGTTGTACTAGCTTTGCGAAGTTAAAGTTGCCATTCTTATAAGTTAGAATTTTTATTTTTTACATCTCTGTGAACCTTCATGTCATTCTGGTGTCAGCTTACTGAAAACCGAGCTGAATCTGTAAAACGTGGGATCAGAAGTCTAACACATCCATGTTGTTTCAGATAGAAGATGCTCGTGCTGCAATGCTGCTTTACCAAAGAAATAGAAAAGAATGGGAGAAGAGCATAAAAGATCAATTCCGGTTCAAACAGAAGCAAAGCAAACGGAAGCAGAAAAAGAAACAAAAGAATGAAGATACTTCAAATGCCAATCATGCTGGAATTGGATCATAGCATTGGCTGCCCTTTATACTTTAGAAAGATTCTGGTCAAGGGACCTCTACTTCAATGGGTATTGTATTGCTTAAATTTGAATTAGAACTTAGTTAAAAGAAAAATGGGTTTTGATAGGTACTATAAGATTTAATATACTGTAAGAAGTCTGTACTGTACCTCAGTCACTCTTATTCTGTTTTGCACTTTCTCCCCAGGTATGTTTGGTTTTTTTTTTTTTTTGAGTAACATGATTGGTAATATTTTATTTCCTATTGAGATGCTTCTAGGTTCTAGCTAATCATTTAAGGCTATAGTTATGTGTGTAATTGACTTTATGGTCGTAGCAGAAAACATAAAAATGTGTTTTTCAAATCTCTAAGAAAGTCTGTAATTTACAAGTTAAAAAATGTTAAGCATATAGATACTTTTACTTGATTTCACAATCTTTTCTAAACCTCATTAGATAATTGCTTTGCATGTTCCAACCACAAAATTAAGCAATTATTAACATCTGAAACCTATCTTCACAAATTGTTGAAGAAAGGCCGTCACACCAGATTGAACAAACCAGTGATGGACTTAGAAATTTAGGATAGTAGGGACAAAATTAAGAATATTTCATATAATTTATTTTTAAAAATTTATATTTAGAAACAATGAAAAATAAACTTATAATTGTTCCTTGTAATTTATTAATATTTTGAGAACAATGATTTTTTTAAATTAATATTATCATTTTTTTTTCTACATACGTAATCAAATAATTTAAAAATTTATGTCTTATGTGATTAAAAATTAGAATTAGAAGATTTGTGAAGTACCAAATCAATTATTTATTTTAATATAGGGGCAAAAATCTATAAATTACAGAACCACAAAGCCATGCTTGATAAAGGTTATATGCATAGGAATAATGATACTTTTACACCCATAAAAATGGGTGTATCACTATTTACACTTTTTTTAAGGGTTGTGATTAAGTGAGAGAAAGTGATAAAAAAAATAAGTATAATGAATGAAATCAAGAAAGGTATGAAAAGAGATACAAGTACTGTTTGTAGTAAGAATATAAGAATTATATAAATAGTTAAAAAAGGTTTAACTCGAATGGGAGCATATGTCTTCACATGGTTACACTTGAGTCCGTCCCTGGAACAAGCCTTGCTGCTGCAAGAGCACCATCGAGCAAATGGAATGGTTTCTATGCTAAGAAATATTACAGAAAAATTATGAAATTCATGATTCTTTTTCTTTTTATGAATAATATTTTTTTTGGGTACAATTATGAATAACATTACTATCATAGAGAACATTGCATTGTGATTTCGGTTTTCAATTCTTGACATGTAACATGTCAGCTCGATATAATTCATGAATTTTTATTTTTTTCAGATAGTTTTCTGTATAATTATTTGCTCATTCTTTTTTGAAAATAAATACGAATTCATTGCAAGAAGAAAAAAGCACAATAAAGCAAAATATCGTAAAACTGCTCATGTATTTCTTATATGCAAAAAAATAGTTCCTACTAATCATTTTCTAATAATTGAAAATTTTCATTTCATATGCATTTTAACTACTTTTTCCTTCTTTTATTAAATTTTAGAACTCCTGTATAGCAAAATAAATAAATATAAAAATTATGTGTTTTGCGAGAAAGAACATGGCTATCTAGTCCTAATGCTTTCCAATAGAATCCATTGGTGAGGGTCACTTTTTATGTGTACCTAAGATGTGTCCAACAAAATGCTCATGGCTAAATAAGATTATGGTAATGTTATTTGAAAACCAAAATTTTTACATCATTTTTATTTTAATGATAATTCAATTATTGATTAATAAGGTCAACGAACTATTAATATGTTCTTAGTTTATCAGTAACAAATTATAAATTCGTTAATCAATCTACAGCTTATTTGGTTCACTTTATGATAAACACAAATGGGCGTTTATTCAAAAGAACTCATATGTTCCTTTAGTTAAATGCTTATTGGAGAGCATGAGTCTTCTATTTGCGGCAGCAAAAATCTAAACCAAATAGTTAGTTATACCATCGTTAACTAGTATAAAAATGATGTGAAAATTTTGGTTCATAAGAATAATTTTCTGTAAGATTATTCTTGAGAAAAATAATTGTTAGTTCTTTTTTTTTATCATTTTAATTTTTTTAAATTAAAATTGGTTGATTGATGAAAGGGTGATGATCTTATAGAATAAAATTATTTTTCTGAAAAATAATCTTATAGAATAATTTTCTATAAGATTATTCTTGAAAAAATAATTGTTGGTTCTTTTTGTTTTTTATCATTTTAATTTTTTAAAATTAAAATTGGTTGATTGATGAAAGGGTGATGATAGTCGAGCGTTCCTATGGTTGAGACTTCTATCAGTTGGATGCATGAGACCTTTATTGAGATGTGTGATTATTTTCATTAAGAAAATAAAAAGAAAATTAACATAAGCAGAAGAGGCTCAACTGCATGAGCAGTGCCCTTTTAATTATTTTCCTTGTGCATTTTGCCATTTCATTAACGACATTGCTATGAATGCTCGACCGCATGAGCGATCGAGTCTCTTTTGCTTATGTTAATTTATTTTATTTTATTTTCTTAATGAAAATAATCATACATCTCAATAAAGGTAGGAATGCTCAAGCGTTTCTTGTCATCACTTTAATGAAAATTCTTAGGTTCTATTTGATATTATAAAAGGAAAAGAAAATAAAAGAATATAATAGAAAAGAAAAGAAAGGAAATGAAGAGAAAATTATTGGAGTTATCACTCCTATGTTTGATATTATTCAAAGAAAAAAAATGATAATTTTTTTTGTCTGATTTTATTTTAAAAAAAAGGAAAAAAATGTATATAAATCAATGAGAATATATGTAAATTTTAGTAGGACTCACAAAAAATTTTCATTTTCTCTTTCTTTCCTCCCAATCCATCTAACAATGGAGGGAGGGAAAATGTGTGGGATGCAAAAAATTTTAGCCCCTTCAAATCACTTCCTTTTCCCTTTAAACGTGCACACCAAAATAAGAAGAATAATTATCTTACATCATTTTTTTTACATAACATTTTATACTGATTAACAATATACAAATTTATGGTTAATAATGTATATTAGTTTGTTAATAAGATAACAGCCTCTTTAGTAATCGATTACTATTTTATTAAACAATCAATATACGTTATTAATTATGAATTTATACATTGTTAACCAATGTATAAAATTAGTATGAAAAAATAGTATGAGAAAATTAAAACTCAAAAGTCACAAAAGATAAGGTGAATCACTAACTCCAATCTTTTCTTTTTCATCCAAAAATACCCTACCAAACATAGCCATAGTAAGAGTTGAGTGGGCCTATTTAAGAGTATTCATAACTCGTCTCGACTCGATAATCGATCTAAACTCAGAGCTAATTAAGTCGAATTTGAGTTCTTAAATATTGATCAGTGTGTCTTTGAGCTGAATTTGAATCACACTTTATATTGTCCTAAATTGACCCGATGCTACATAATGCTTAAAAATATTTTTTATTTATAAAATTAGAGATAAATTATAAAACTTTTAAATATAAATTAGTACTATTTTCATAACATAATAATATTTTTGTATTGATACAATGCGCTTTATAATATATATTATAAATTATGCTTTAATTTTATTTTCTTACTTTTAAAATTTTATAAATTAATTATACATGACATTTAATTTTATATGTTTTGTCTAAATGTGAGATCAAACAAGTTTCATCCGATTGTTAGTTAAGTCATGTCGAGATCAGGATCCACTCTAAGGTCATGTTTGGATTAGTGAGATTGAGTGAAATAGAGGAGGATAAAATAAAATAGAGATATGTTTTATTATTTAGTTGTGTTAAAAAAAATGAAATGATATAGAAGCGAATCCATCAATCTTCTTCCTCCTTAATTTGGAGATATGCAGTAGAATCATCTTTTTTATTATTATTATAATTAAAATTTCATTTAATTTTACAAAAAATTATTCACTTCTCAAATAATAAAATAATAACTTTACTCTATTTTATTTTAAAATATCTAAATAATAAAATTATTATTTTATTTTATTTTATTTTAAAATATCTAAATGATAAAATAATACTTTTATTTTATCTCATCTATTTTATTTTATTTTATTTCATTTACTCAATTATTAAATATCTTAAATAAGTGACTTAGCATATATATTGGTTCGAGCTCAGGCTAACCGGTTGTAACAAGTCGGCTTTTTTACTAAACTGCCACTGTTAGTAAAACTATTTATCAAATTGTCATTTTTTTAACTATTTATCAAATTATCATTTTTTTAACTATTTACCAAAATGTCACTCTTTTGAAACTATATACCAAAATGCTACCCTTTTGTCCTACGTGACATTTTTTAATAAATTCTGCCCAACCAGGATGTGCCACGTAGGATGGCGCATCCACGTAGGTTGCGCCAACACGCTTGGTGCAACCTACGCGTGATCTTGCCATCCTACGCGACGATCCCTGGTTGCTTTACACTATTAAAAAGCGCCACCCTTGTTGGTATGAAACTTCTAAATTGAAATATTTATTTATAAATTATTTAAATTACTTAATAAAATTTGTAAGCATTTATTAATGAGTCCATACCAATTACGGAGGTAAAATATAAAATATAAAATTAAAAAAAGTGACAAATTTAATATGTTGGTAATATTTAATATTGTTTTAGTTATTATGAGGATCTATTAATTACATAACACATATGCTTCTTTTTTGTTATTTTTTAAAAATTTGTTTCAATTTATTTTTCATTTTAAAAAACAAATGAGGTATTAATTATTTTCTTTTAATTTTGTCTTTATTTATGATTTTTAAAAAATTAAAAAATAATGTAATCAAATGTACGTATATATCTTATTATTGAAGTTATTGAATATATTTATTTATTTTTACACAAATATTTTAAACAACATATCATAAAAAATAAATGGTATATCCTCTAGAAGAGACGTATCACTTATAGGTTATACTTATACTTATACTTGGTTAATATAATTTTTAAAACAAACTTCGATGACTTTCCTTTTATTATTAGTTAAATCATAAGAAAAGTTAGTATTGATGATATGGGCATTAAATGCTTCCTAAAAAAGTCTATTATTAGTTATATCAATTAAATTACTCTTGCATTAATTCAAATAAATAAATAAAATTTTTTGAGTAGGATTCGGATGATAGTGAGTAGGATTCGGATCCCAATAATCTCCCTCCCAAATTTTTAGTAATTCGAATTAGTAAAAATTTCGACAGAGTTTTTCCTAAATATTAGACCTCCCCAAAAGCCAATGATCCTGTTTAATGCAACCAGTTACCAGAATCTTTAATAAAATTTAAAACAATGCGAAAAACATATATAGTCTAATCTAATAAGGGTACCAAACTGACAAGAAGATATTCTCAATAGTCTTTTACACAAAATCACTAAATATAATTGCATGTCAATGTCAATAAGATGGGCCCGCATCAGAATGCGGTGGCCTGTGAGATGGTTTGGAAGAGGGACCTGACTGTGATGGGTATAGTGGGTAACCTGGTGGTGGGTAACCCCGTGGTGGGTAACCCCGTGGTGGGTAAGTATATGAGGGGTAACTCGGTGGTGAGTATGGATACGGTGAGTAAGGGTACGGTGGGTATGGTGGGTAATATGCAGGTGGTGGCTGAGTAGGGGGGTACATAGCAGTGGTAGGAGGCTGAGTGGGGGGTATGTAGCAGCGGTAGCTGCGGTAGGAGGCTGAGTCGTATGCTGGCTAGTAGAGCTGGAGTCCTCGGGATGTCGAAGTCGTGTCCGACTGCTCGCTAATCCTCTCCTCCGTCTACGCCGCGTTCCCTGTTGGCTCGACTCCTCGGGCGGCCCTGAAATGTCGTCTGCTGCTGGAGCTGGACGCAGCTGTTCCATCGTAATGCGGTCATGCTCCCGCAATGAGTGTAGGATTTGTGTAGCAGCCTCTCGAGTGACAGTGTCGGTAGTTGATGCACAATTTTCAATTGTCGCATTTGCAAACCCAAGTGCAGGTTGTCTCAAGTATTAAATTTCTCGGGAGTCCGAGGTCGATCCACAGGGAATTATTAAAGATTAATTAAGGTGAAGTGAATATTTTGTTACTACGATTAAAATTATTTACTTGAGTAAAAAGATTCACTCTTGGTAAATAAAATAAAGGTAAGATAAATTTCTTTTATAACTCAATTAGAATCCTCGCAACATGGAGGTTCCAATCGGAAAATACAACATTAAAAGTCCAATTAAAATAATATACGTAATTATATTATATTTCCTAAAAATATTACCACCACTTATAAATGGGTTAAAGCATTCATTGTGCCAATATTTTGTCTACAACAAATCAAGAACTCCTCTTTACAAAGATGGTTTCTAAATTATAAGAAACAAATTATAATACGTATAATAGTTACTAGAAAAATATAAATTATTTAAGCACAAGAGAAGAATATATCTAACCTTACTTTATTACCAAGAGCTTCACCCTTTCACCCAAATAAAATGAAACTTAGTTACTCATAGATAAGAAGAAAGAAAAAGAGAAGAAGAAGAAGAAGAAGAAGAACATGACTTTAATTTAGAACAAAGGAAAATTACTACAAGAAAACCTAGTAACAAAATGGCATCATTTTGGTAACTAACACCTAACACCCTTAATGATCTGCCAAGACCCCCTTTTATAGAGGATTAGAGATACAAAATGATAAGGGGGCTGAGTCATTAGTGGTTGGATGAGTGGAAAATGAGTGAAAAATGCCAAATGACTTTTGGTGAGTGGGAAATTATGGAGATTCATTGTCTCTGAAATCATACAGCTCTGAAGTCATTGCATTCGTCATTTTTGAACCAAGTGGTCTTCATGAAAGTTGTAGGCCTGAATCTTAGATTTCAAATGGCTTTGGTTTGAGTCCAATATCATTTCTCGAACTCCAGATACGTTCAAATTACTGAACACTGCCCAGGCCCAGTCACAGCTCCTCTGTTCTGACTTCCAAGCTCAATATCACCTTCAAGGAGTCCGATTCTGGAAAAGTATTCAACATGAAAGTTGTAGATATGGGTCTTAATTATTCAGCATCCAAATTTCAGCCTATTTGACAACCTCTAGCCCGAAAACTGTGATGAACAGTACACATAGGTTAAGCTGTCAGGAAAAGTACTCTGGTTCTTACATCAACCCCAATTTGAGTTATCTACTCGTGTGATTGGGCCTTTGAGGTCTTCATGAAAGTTGTAGAATTCTCTCTTATCTTTCAAATTCCATTAGAATCACCTCCAAAGATCACCTACAACCTAAGATATGACCCAAATATAGAAATAGTGTAAGATATGAATCATGCTGAAAAATTCAATTAAGTTCAATTTGAGTCCAAACTTACAAAACATAATAAAACTCAATCAATTAAGTACATAGAGAGTGTAAATGACTAAGAATGAAAGCTTATTAATGTATCAAATATGTGATCATCAAACTCCCCCACACTTAGCTTTTTGTACTCTTGAGCAAAACACATAAGATCACTCACAAAAAAAAATGAAACAGACTCAAAAGCTAAACACTCTAAAAGACTCAATTTCTAATAATATTTAAAAATGAAGAGCAATCATTCAAGTAATCAAAATATTCATGAGGTAACATATCTTCACTTCTCAAATCAACAAGCAAATATATTTCAATTGAAAAGCATGAGTCAAGAATGATAGATTTTCACAAGATTCACTCTTAATCTCTCAAGTGTTTAAAAGGTAGGTATTTCACTCAATTCAACCCATGAAAATTGCACTACCATAAGCTTGCTTATCTTCTACTTCTCCACTACTCAGAACACATGCACACACAAATCATGAGGACTTTATTTAAGGTTGTAATGGGATCAAGGTAAAGGAGGAGGTAATATGGATATGACAAGTTAAATACCAGAGAATAAAAGAGCATGAGAGCTGAGTTCAATTAACAAGCATGAAAGTTCATCCCAACTCCACCTAATACAAATTCTTTTTCCATATTCTTTTCCTTTCCTTTATTGCCTTATTGACATTCTTTTTCTTTTTACTTACTTTTTTTTTATTTTTGATTTTATTATTATTATTATTATTTGATTTTTTTTATTTACAAAAAGACCACCATATATACATTTTTTTAACTATTCTGCACACACACCCCCACACTTGTTCAAGAACTCATCAAATGACAAAGTTAATGCTCTCTTATTCCCTAAGGTCAAGTAAGAGCATGATTTTTCATTTAAGGCACATAATGAGTTCGAAATAAAGAATAGTCAAATAAGCTCAAAGGGGTTAAGTAAGGGGAAATAGGTCATCTCTAATGATTTATGTTGGCAGGAATCAGAGAATTTTCAAGAAGTCATAAGAGTGCTTGATATCATATTGAGACAACATGTTGCTAAACAAGACTGGCTATTTGATTAAAGTAGCTATTTGAAGAAAAATGCCTCAATCATATTTATGTATACATATGAAAATGTAGTCTCAAAAAGAATCAAAGCAAGTTCTAGAGTAACAATTTCATGAGTGAGATTCACACAAGAAAGAAAAGAATGGTACAAATGTTCAATCCATTCATCAATAGGCTCAAAATCTCACAAGGCATAATTCTATCATTCTCAGTCCACCAATTCAACATCCATAACCAAGCATGTGAATTTTAAGAAAGAAGACAATTTACTCAATCATGCAAATTTCCCTGAATTTGAATTGCTACTTCCACATAAACTAGTTTCTATCCCAATTACTCCTTACTCTACCATCAATTTTTGATGCGTCTCAAGAATAAATAATTTACTCTTTACTCTGTCATCCCTAATTACTTTTGTTGTTAATAAATTGATGACAAACACAACAAACATATTAACAAACACACTTTTGAATTTTTTTTTAGGTTTTTTTTAATATAAACACAATAAACATATTAACAAACATACTTCTGAATTTTTTTTTTTTGGGTTTTTTTTTTTACAACCATCCTTCTCCCCAACCAGATCACAACATTGTCCTCAATGTCAAAACATAGATAGGAAAAAGGATAGAATATATTACCTGTTGCTGCAATTACTGAAAAGAAAAACCTCACACAAATCAGAAACAAAGTATGATAAATAAAACTAAAACTTGTAATTATTTAAATAGTTGGAGTGTCTTGGCTGGCTTTCTTTTCATTTTGCTTCCTTCACCACTTCCTTCACCGCTTCCTTCGGACCAATCTATCTCGAGTATTCATCGGATCAGTTCATAAACAAAAGCTTCTAATTTATCAATCAACTCATCAATAGTAGAAGCAGAGATAAGGAGTCGTCTTGCAGAAGGTGTGACAAATTTCTGTTCCACAGCATGGTCAATAAAAGATAATAAATTATCAAAGAAATTATTAACATTCAACAAGTCTATGGGTTTATGGTGGATGTTCAATTAGGCCCAAGAGACAACTTGAAATACTTCTTCCAAAGTACCAAAACAACCAGGTAAGACAATGAATGCATCAGAGTTTTCAAGCATCGCCTTCATTCGTCCATGCATAGATGATACCTGAATTTCCAGTCCAATTATCTTTCCAATGATGTTCCTTCCAGTAAAAGGTTCAGGAATGACACCTAAAACTTGACCACCTCTTATATGTGCAGAAAGTGATACAGCCCCCATTAACCCAATGCTACCTTCCCCATATACAACACGAATGTTCCTCGCAGTAAGTGTTCTACCAACAGTGCTTGCTGCATTTACAAACTCTAAGCCCTTCCCATAACTTGTCCCACAAAATACACAGATACTGACAAATTTATGAACAGAAGAAGAAGCTCCCTCCATTTCTACACTCATACTCTCTTTGAATGATTATGAGTTGCAGGAAAGTGAAGAAAATTGAGTGTTTAAATAGGAAAGAGAATAGAAAAAGTAATAATAGCTCCTATATAGGTAGATTGACTGGTGTCAAAAAAGTTTGAAATTTTAAAAATAATAATAATAGTAAATTTTTGTTTTGTTTTATTTTTTTTTTGTTTTGTTTTTTTTGTTTTTTGACTTCAAGAAAACCATCAGGGTAAAGAAGTCTAGAAACCCCCGAAGGATCCCATCCAAAGGATCGTCTGTCCAAAACCAAAATTCAACAAAATCATACAAAGATAAAATAATAATAACAAATGATTACATACCTTTATGTACAGGTTTCATGGCAGATCTTTATACTGCGCATCATGAATGCAGTAATATCAAGACGGCTCAGCTAATCTGGGCATTCTTCTCCCTCCCGCTTGTGGGATATTTTGGATTGAACTACAACGCCACTAATTAAAGTGCGTAAATCTGACAGCTACCACCAACGACCACAGCCAAGTGAGAGGTCGCTGAAGAGCTCATGGCATTAAATCACAGGATTCAGCTCAGAGGCATTGTCATGCGAGAATGCAAACACGGGACGCTTCTTTCTGTCTATCAGCAAGCAGAGCCTTTGGTTAAAATCTGAGAATGCTTGCGCGGCTCTCTACAGAGCATGGCACACGAATCTTATTTACCGACCGGCGTGCGAAGGTCCACCCGAGTCAATGACGGGTCTGCCACTCCACTGGCAGGGGCTCCTAATCTAATTAAAGACCAAGTACAACCGAAGTTTCGCCCTTTTTTATTCTTTTTTATTTCATTTTTTTTCTCTTTTTTTTTCTTTTTTTCTTTTGAAAAATGTACAAGATA
Organism: Ormosia semicastrata; assembly: GCA_029884595.1. NCBI lineage: Eukaryota > Viridiplantae > Streptophyta > Magnoliopsida > Fabales > Fabaceae > Ormosia > Ormosia semicastrata. The sequence goes on along the minus strand of JAQQTO010000055.1, from coordinate 23,132,765 downwards.
ATATATACATGTTGTTGTGATTGTGGCTCACATCTTGCTCTGGTTTCACGTCTAGAAACGGCTTAAACGCCTTCTATGAGTCGAGGATAAGCTTCCTATCCAATTTTCTTATAAATTGGCAAACAGGGTCTTTTTGAGTCAGATTCCCAAGACTATAACGCTCTTGCTCGTGCTTGAAGAGATTCCACAAACTAAGAAGTTCACGCTGCACAACTCCACAAGAATGCGTCTCAAGAGTCAATAAGATATTATTTAATGACTTCTTACTCAGTTCATTCTTAATGAAGAATATTTTATCTTCTCTGTTTACGGAAACCACCCCCAAAGAGTGACATCGTGTGTTGCAATTCCATCGTGCACAATTGTAACAAACTTTCATTTTTTTTGCTCTTCTCCTTTTTGAAAATGAACTTTTACCGAGACCAGGCATGTATGGGACAAATGAATCTGAAGATTCACCAGTTAAACGAACCTTTGCTTCGATTATCCAGCGTATATCTTCTGGGATGCCCTTATACATTAATAATCTCAGTCTTTCATACCTAGCTTCATAGACTTTTGTTAGAGCATTTAAAGGGAGAGAAGGAAAATGTTTTCTTAGATTTGAGAGAATGACATCCATTTTAAAAGGAGAAGAATTCAGTTATTATGGGAAACTGAAAAACAAACCGACTTGAGAGTCACCGAGTACCGTTATCCGCCATTTAACCGGAAACACAAAGAACTGCAAAAAGAAAGAAACAACATTAAAATAAATTCTACTCATAATAAGGATTAGAAAGAGAAATGGATTCTACCTCAATAACTTGATGTTCTAGAAATGATTTGAGTCTTTGTCCATTGACCTTAAATACAATATCATTCATAAGATTCTCAATGTCTATGGCCCCATAAGAATACACATGTTTGACAATATAAGGACCAATCCACCTAGATCTCAATTTTCCAGGGAATAGGTGAAGACGAGAATTATAAAGCAGAACTTTTTGACCAATTTCTAAAGTTTTTTCTCAAAATTGATTTGTCATGAAAAGCTTTTGTTCTAACTTTATAAATCTTTAAGTTTTCATATGCATCATTTTTTAATTCCTCAAATTCATTCAATTGCAATTTGCGTAACTTGGAAGCATCATCAAGACTTAAGTTAAAAGCTTTAATGGCCCAAAATGCTTTATGATCTAATTCTACAGGCAAATGACAAGGTTTTCCATAAACAAACCGATAGGGAGACATGCCCAAAGATGTTTTAAAAGCAGTACGGTAAGCCCAAAGTGCATCGTTTAGTCTTAAAGACCAATCTTTACGATTTGGGTTAACCGTTTCTTCCAAAATTTGTTTAATCTCCCTATTTGCTAATTCAACTTGTCCACTTGTCTAAGGATGATAAGGGGTTACAATTTTGTGGGTAATGCAATATTTCTTCATTAAAGATTCAAATGATTTATTGCAAAAATGTGTTCCCCCATCACTGATGATAGCTCGAGGAATTCTAAATCGACTCACAACATTTTCTTTTAAAAATTTTAGAACAGTTTTATGATCATTGTGCCGACATGGAATCGCCTCAATCCATTTTGAGACATAATCAACTGCAACCAAAATATACACAAATCCAAAAGATGGTGGAAATGGACCAATGAAATCAATTCCCCAACAATCAAAAATTTCAATGACAAGGATAGGGTTCAAAGGCATCATATTTCTTTTAGAAATGGACCCCAATTTTTGACAACTTTCACAACTTTTGCAAAAAGTATAACTGTTCTTGAATAAAGTAGGCCAATAAAATCCACACTGTAAGATTTTTGCAGCTGTTTTCTTTGAAGAAAAATGACCTCCACATGCTTCTGAATGACAAAATTTAATGACACTACTTACCTCATTGTCAGGTACACATCTCTGAAAGATTTGATCAGGACAATATTTGAACAAATATGAGTCATCCCAAAAGAAATTTTTCACCTCAATCAAAAACTTTTTTCTGTCTTGGTGTGTCCACTGAGGCGACATCTTACCTGTTACAAGAAAATTGACAATGTTAGCAAACCAAGGCATGGAATTGACAGAAAATAAAAATTCATCGGGAAAAGAATCATTGATAGGTGTGCTATCAAAAGATGAGTCTGTTGTCAGCCTTGACAAATGATCTGCAACAACATTTTCGGCTCCTTTCTTATCTTTTATTGTGATGTTAAATTCTTGAAGCAACAAGATCCACTGTATCAACCTAAGTTTGGCATCTTGTTTAGACATTAAATATCTAACAGCAGCATGATCAGTGAAAACAACAGTGGATGAACCAATTAAATAAGCCCGAAATTTGTCCAATGCAAAAATTACAGCAAGTGGTTCTTTTTCAGTAGTGGTGTAATTCATTTGTGCACTATTCAAAGTTCGACTTGCGTAATAAATTACATGAGGCTTACTTTCATTTCTTTGGCCTAAAACAGCGCCAACAACAAAATCACTAGCATCACACATCAACTCAAAAGGCAAAGACCAGTCAGGAGATTGCATAATAGGAGCAGAAGTCAAAAGACCGATTAATTTTTCAAAAGATTTTTTACAATCTTGAGTCTAATCAAATGGTGTATCTTTTGTTAGAAGATTACATAAAGGTCTAGATATGGCACTTAAGTCTTTTACAAATCTTCTGTAAAATCCTGCATGTCCTAAAAAGGAACGAACTTCTTTGACTATTTTTGGGAAAGGCAAATGAGCAATTAATTCAACTTTGGCCTTATCAACTTCAATTCCCTTAGAAGATATCACATGACCTAACACTATTCCTGAGGTAACCATGTAATGACATTTTTTCCAATTTAATACAAATCATTTTTCTTCGCATCTTTTAAGAACTTTTTTCAAATTATCAAGACAATTTTTAAAAGAATTTCCAAAAACTGTCAGATCATCCATGAAAACCTTTAAATAATGCTCAATCATGTCACCGAAAATACTTAGCATGCATCTTTGAAAAGTTGTTGGAGCACTACAAAGACCAAAAGGTATTCTTCTATATGCAAAAGTGCCAAAGGGGCAAGTAAAAGAGGTCTTTTCTTGGTCCTCTAATGCAATTGGTATTTGATTATACCCTGAATAACCATTAAGAAAACAATAGTAGGGATGTCCTGCTACTCTTTCTAGAATCTGATCAAGAAATGGCAAAGGGAAATAGTCTTTCCTAGTGGCTGCATTCAATTTTCTGAAATCAATACACATACGCCAACTAGATGAGACTCGGGCAGGTATTAATTCTCCTTTTTCATTTTCAACCATTGTTATTCTAGATTTCTTAGGCACAACTTGTGTAGGGCTTACCCACTGGCTATTAGAGATAGGATAGATAATTCCAATATCAAGTAATTTAAGAACTTCAGCTCTAACTACCTCTTTCATGTGTGGATTTAATCTTCTTTGAGGTTGTTGAGATGTTTTAGCATTATCCTCTAAATGTATTCTATGTCTACAGATTAATGGATTAATACCTTTTATATCCTTTAATGTCCATCCAATTACATTTTTATGCCTTTTAAGTACTTCTATCAACTTACCTTCTTGTTCTTTGGTCAAGGATGAGGAAATTACCACTGGAGAGCTTTGTTTTTCTTCCAAAAATGTGTACTTCAACCCATCAAGTAATGACTTCAGTTCCAGTATGGGTACTTCTTCATGGGTATCATCATTCATGGATTTTAGCTCTTTGAATCTTGGCTTCCTTCCTTTGTATTCCATTTCCTGTGTACAGTCAAGCAAAGAGCATATTTCAGAAACATCATCATCTAATTGTGTAGCTGAATCAAATGAATTAATTAAACAGATTTCTAATGGGTCAGAAGAACTCCCGATTTGAAGATGATAATCTATAATGGCTTCAATCCCTTCAATCTCTTCCTTTTCATCATAAACTTCTTGTGGTTGCTTGCACATGTTGAAAACATTAAGCTCCAGTATCATATTTCCAAAAGTTAGCTTCACCACTCCATTTCTGTAATTTATCAAAGCATTAGATGTTGTTAAAAATGGGCCACCCAAAATAACAGGAACTGACTTAGAACTATCAACCATAGGTTCAGTTTCCAAGACAATAAAATCCACAGGATATATGAATTTATCAACTTGTACCAACACATCTTCTACTATTCCTTTTGGAATTTTAATTGATCTATCGCAAGTAGAAGAGTTACGAAGTTGGTTTTAACTCACCAAGGTTGAGTTGTTTATAACCGAATATGGAAGCAAATTAACACTAGCACCAAGATCAAGTAAAGCTCATTCAATTTTATGTTCACCAATAATGCATGAAACTCAGTAGGACAACCAGGGTCTTTATATTTTAACTCATTATTGTTTTGAATAATGGAGCTTACATTGTTCAGTCAAAAATGCATTCTTTTTCACATTATGTTTCCTTTTAACGATTACACAAGTCTTTCAAAAATTTGGCATAACAAGGAATCTGCTTGATAGCATTTAACAGAGGAATATTGACCTTCACTTGTTTAAAGATTTCAAAAATGTCACTGTTATGATTCACTTTATTTGAATTGTTTAATGCTTGAGGAAATGGGGGTGAAGATAAGGGTTTGATCTCCTTTTGGTTAGGTGGCTGATCAACTCCTTCCTCATCTTTGGGAATTGACTCATCATCTTTCTCAAAAAGTTCAGGAATTTGTTTTTCAATAACCTTTCCACTCCTAAGAGTTATCACTGAGTTGACTTGATCTATTTGACTTTCTAAACTACCCTCATTTAAGCTAAACTGACCCTTAGGATTTGGTTGAGGTTGAGAGGGAAACTTTCCTTTCTCATGAATAGCAAGTGCAGAAGAAAGTTTAGCAAGAGTGTCTTTTATGTCAATCATGGTTTGATTGTTGTGATTATTGATGGCCTCTTGTTTTTCCATGAATGCATGCAATGTTCCTTCAAGGTTTTTCCTATATGGAGGGACATAGGGTGCATATCCTTGAGGATTTTGAGAATCTTGTTGTGCCTGAGGAGGTGGTGGTTGCATGAATTGTGGCTGGTTGCTATTCCTCCAACTGAAGTTCAGGTGATTTCTCTATCCCGGATTATATGTATCTGAAAAAGAAGAAGTGAATGGCTTTTTAAAATTGGTCATTGCATTTACTTGCTCATGCACAACTTCTTTAAAAACAGGAAGTTTTGGACATTCATTTGTTGAGTGTCCCAATTCATCACAAATGCCACAAATTTCTTTACTTTACACAAATTTGATTTCTTTTACTTTCCCGGATTCCATGGCTTCAACCTTTTTAACCAAACTAGCAAACCTTGCATTTAGATCTTCTTCTTGACTAAGATGATATTTTCCTTTACTAGCATTTGCAAGGTTAAATCTAATTGAATTTTCAGAAAGATTAGTACCATGCCAAGATTGAGAATTTTCAGCCAAATGGTCTAAATAGTCTAAAACTTCTTCAGGTTCTTTATCAAGAAATTCACCATTGCATATTATTTCCACAAATTGTTTGGTTTTGGGTGTTAACCCTTCATAAAAGAAGCTTATAGTGCGTCATTTTTCAAAACCATGATGTGGGTAAGAATTCAACAAATCTTTAAAACATTCCCAACTTTGAAAATATGCTTCATTGGAATTTTGGGAAAAATTTTAGATTTGTCTTTTCAAAGCATTGGTTTTATGTGTTGGAATTTTTTTTTTCAAAAACTCACATTGCATTTCTTGCCATGTGCCAATTGATCTTGGTTTCAAAGTGTTAAGCCAAGTTTTTGCTTTATCTTTCAAAGAAAAAGGAAATAATTTAAGCTTAACAACCTCTTCAGTGCAAGTTTGATCATGAAAAGCAGTACATACTTCCTCAAATTCTTTTAGATGTAAATATGGACTTTCAGATTCTAAACCATGGAAATTAGGAAGTAAAGAAATCATACCTGACTTGAATCTAAAATTGTTGGCATTGAGTGGAAAGATAAAACATGATGGATTAGAATTTCGAGATGGTTGCAGATACTCACGCATAGTTCACAACAGTTGATTATCATGTTCATCGTGCACACTTTCGTTTTCAGCCATTGTGCTTAATGTGTGTGATTGTGATTCAAATAAATCAATATGTAAAGTACCTGGATTAACTCTAACCAAATGACCATAATTTAAATCACGATACCAATTAAGCATAAACAAGTAATTTACAATAGAAAAAAAATGTACAAGCTAGTAATATAAACTGTCCATTAAATATTAACAAATGTGTGATATAAACCAACCACCAAATATATATTAACACTTAGTAAATAAATATTAACAAAGGTGTGGTATAAACCAACCACCAAATAAGTTAATAAGCATAAAAATTAAAAAGTTAGTATACAGATAAATTAAAATGTTAGAAGCAGATAAAGTAAAAAGTTAGATAGTTAGTAAGAGAGTTAGTAAGTTAGTAAACAAAAAAAAATGACAAAAAATAAATACAGAAAATAAAGTACAAAAAAAATAAAAGGGAGAGTTACCCCCACTAAGTTAAAATGTACAAGAAAATAAAATGGAGAATTACCCCCACTGTACAGAAATTAAAATGCAGAAAATAAAGTGCAGAAAGTAAATTACAAAAAAAATAAAATAAGTAAAAGGGAGAGATTCCCCCACTAAGTTAGTGCGTAAAATAAAAGGGAGAGGTTCCCCCACTAGTTAGTATGTTAGTATATATACAAATTTTTACACCAGAAATTCAGTCTTCAAATCAAGTCCCCGGCAACGGCGCCAAAAACTTGATGCACAATTTTCAATTGTCGCATTTGTAAACCCAAGTGCAGGTTGTCTCAAGTAATAAATTTATCGGGAGTCCGAGGTCGATCCACATGGAATTGTTAAAGATTAATTAAGGTGAAGTGAATATTTTGTTACTACGATTAAAATTATTTACTTGGGTGAAAAGATTCACTCTTGGTAAATAAAATAAAGATAAGATAAATTCCTTTTATAACTCAATTAGAATCCTCGCAACATGGAGGTTCCAATCGGAAAATACAACATTAAAAGTCCAATTAAAATAATATACGTAATTATATTATGTTTCCTAAAAATATTACCACCACTTATAAATGGGTTAAAGCATTCATTGTGCCAATATTTTATCTACAATAAATCAAGAACTCCTCTTTACAAAGATGGTTTCTAAATTATAAGAAACAAATTATAACACGTATAATAGTTACTAGAAAAATATAAATCATTTAAGTACAAGAGAAGAATAAATCTAACCTTACTTTATTACCAAGAGCTTCACCCTTTCACCCAAGTAAAATGAAACTTAGTTACTCATAGATAAGAAGAAAGAAAGAGAGAAGAAGAAGAAGAAGAAGAACATGACTTTAATTTAGAACAAAGGAAAATTACTACAAGAAAACCTAGTAACAAAATGGCATCATTTTGATAACTAACACCTAACACCCTTAATGATCTACTAATGCCCCCTTTTATAGAGGATTAGAGATACAAAATGACAAGGAGGCTGAGTCATTAGTGGTTGGATGAGTGAAAAATGAGTGGAAAATGCCAAATGACTTTAGGTGAGTGGGAAATTATGGAGATTTCTTGTCTCCAAAATCATGCAGCTCTGAAGTCATTGCATTCGTCATTTTTGAACCAAGTGGTCTTCATGAAAGTTGTAGGCTTGGATCTTAGCTTTCAAATGGCTTTGGTTTGAGTCCAATATCATTTCTCTAATTCCAGATACGTTCAAATTACTAAACACTGTCCAGGCCCAGTCACAGCTCTTCTGTTCTGACTTCCAAGCCCAATATCACCTTCAAGGAGTCCGATTTTGGAAAAGTATTCAACATAAAAGTTGTAGATATGGGTCTTAGTTATTCTGCATCCAAATTTCAGCCTATTTGACAACCTCTAACCCGAAAACTGTGATGAACAGTACACATAGGTTAAGCTGTCAGGTAAAGTACTCTGGTTCTTGCTTCAACCCCAATTTGAGTTATCTACTCGTGTGATTGGGCCTTTGAGGTCTTCATGAAAGTTGTATAATTCTCTCTTATCTTTTAAATGCCACTAAAATCACCTCCAAAGACTACCTACAACCCAAGATATGACCCAAATACAGAAATAATGTAAGATATGAATCATGCTGAAAAATTCAATTAAGTTCAATTTGAGTCCAAACTTACAAAACATAATAAAACTCAATCAATTAAGTACATAGAGAGTGTAAATGACTAAGAATGAAAGTTTATTAATGTATCAAATATGTGATCATCAGTAGTTGAACTGAGCAAATACTCTGCAATGTTCGCCTAATAAACAAATATAATTTATGTCATTATACTGAATACAAAATACATAAAGTCACTAGCGAATTGGTAAAGAGCTTACCGCATTCCCAATAGATACACCTGTGGGAGCAATCCAGCATCTGGTAATTCTTTTATACTAACGCATGTACTCAGAACGCGAACTAAGGGGTGCGACCAATGGGACTCCCCTAACAAGCTTCTTCCTACGACTATCCTAGGTGGCTATATAAACAGCATGTGTAGCTGGCCAATCCTCATCATGCCTACCTGCCAATGTAACCGAGTGCAATCTGTCTGGGTGGAGCGGTCTCCGTGGAATGGGCTGGTTAAGACCAAACTGGCACATGACGCGGTCTGGATGGTGCCACTCAACAACGTGGAAACATATGAGAGGGACCACTGCCAGTGCAATGTCCCTACCAGCCACACAAAAAGGTGGCAATGTTGCCACCTGCTCATCCGTGTATAGTTGCCATATAAACTGAAAAAAAAAGAGATGCACAAAACATTAAGACAGCATATGCATAAGTAAATATCTTAAAGGAATGTAAACGAAGACATACCTCATCGTTTTTCAACTGATCGAAGAACTGACGATAATATGTAAGGACGCCAATCATAGTATCACTCAATACTTTATGTTTACGCCACTTATTTGGTAAATGAAAGTATTATAAACGTAAGTAAAAATATTAACAAAGTATGTCATGAACGCAATGTAAAAATACGAAATGAAATAGAAACTTACTCTCATCCTAAGGGACGTAAATGACCACGATCAACATCGTAAAACACATCAGGCTCATCATGGTCAGCTAGTGAAGGGGCAAGCCAGGGGAATCTGTACCATGCCCAGTACTGCAATAAGATGCATGTCCCACCGATCTCGCGTGCGTTATAGTCCGTAGCTTTACAAAGCTCTCTATACAGGTACGCCAAAACTGCAGACCCCCAGCTATATGTCCCGGCAACAGCAAAGTCCCCCAACAATGGGAGGAACATCAAGTGCACGAGCTTACCCGAAAGATCGGGGCATAAGAAACCCCCAAGCAAGCGAAGTATGTAATGTCATGCACGCTGTTGCACGTACTCATCATCATCGTCCTCAAGGACTGCAGTAGCACTCGGCTGCCACCGGTATGTCATGTCAATGCGTGCCCCAGCTATGAGCGAGGGAGTCTCATCAATCCCTAACAACTGAGCACACAAACTGAGCCAATCATCCCTATGCGTAACGCTAGTGACTGCAGCGCCATCAATGGGAAGACCCGATATCATTCCGATATCCTCCAACGTAATGGTGCACTCCCCGGTAGGCATGTGAAATGTATGCGTCTCTGGACGCCATCTCTCAACCAACGCAGAGATCAGAGAGTGATTAATGCTGCAATAGCCCATGTGGGCAACTCCCAAGAAACCAGTCTGCTGAAGATACGGAATAATCGGAGCAGGGGGGTCCATATGTTTCGTCTTCTGAGCACGTCTAACACGCAGGTGTCGGTCCTCATGTCCCTGCCATACATGCTGGGAAACATGGTACTCCCGCAACTTCAAAATCGAGTCGTCCTCTGGTCCGGGGTTTACACGGAATGTCATCTGTCAGCTGTATGCCAAACAATAACAACAATTAGTATGATTCTATTATTACTATAATAAAATATGATATAACCATATGATAACCATAGAAAAATATAATATGGAAGAAATGAAGATAACACTGAGAATCAACTAACATATATAGGAAAATAGTATTCGAATACAACTGCATAGATTAGTGATACAAAACAATACAACTCGTAAATACACATGATTGCTAATACAAGATTCTGAAAAATGAAAATAGGTCCTAGATCAACTAGATGGGCGCAGTTGATGGCCCCGCTCCATCATCCCCCAAGGAACTCGATCCACCGACCCGACAAGTGCGAGAATTATGTCCAGGTTGATGGCATCTTGTACAGGTCTGTCCTGGCCCTGCTTCGCGCCAATCCATCTCATTCCTGAGTCGGGTTGATTTTGGTCGACCTTTGGATCTAAGCAATGCACGTGGTGGCACCAAAGTGGTGTCGGGAGCTGCAGGCCACCATGGTTCAGCCCGGACCGGTTCAAAGTCAAACTCATAGGCTCTATAAATGCTTTCCATCCTGTAAACCCTATGAACAAGTTGGAATGGGTCAACTGCCACTGAAGCACACGCAGCAATCGCATGCGAGCAAGGATAATGCAAGGCTTGAAACACCCCACAGTCACACCGCCTTTCTTCCAGGTTCAAAGTATAAGAAAGTCCACCCTGTTGTGTTACAGGATTAAAAGCCTCTTCAACCATGAACCTTGTGTTCTCTCTATTGTACCAGCGAACTTGGTGTGAACTGGCCTTTGCCAGGTTGACTCTCCAGTGCTTCAATAAGTCATCACTCCAGACCTGGTTAAATTAATGTGAACAACAATATCAAACCATAAATAGATGCACATGTGCATTTAATTTACGGATATTGTAAAATAATATCAAACCTGGTTAAATGTCATCAATTTTGAATTTGCCTCGTCCTTTCGGTTGACGAAGTATTCTACTAACTTCGTATATGTCAATTGAACCAATGCAGTTATAGGTAGATTTCTGCTACCCTTCAACACTCCGTTAATGCACTCTGACAAATTGGTAGTCATATGACCGAATCTGCGGCCACCATCATACGCCAAACTCCATTTTTCTTTTAGAATTCCGTTAATCCAATTTGCCATCTCCATTGTAACTTTAAGCTTCTCTAGCCTAGCATTAAACTTTATTGCGATTGGTTCATACCCTGATACATCAAATAACTTAGGTTAGTATTAGAACCTACCTATTATTATTGACAAAATTAGAATACAAATAGAAAATATAAAGTACCTGTGTTAATCAAAAATCTTTTCAACTCCTTGTTCTGAAATTTGGAGTTAAAATTGGAACCAATATACCGTATGCAGAAGACATGATATGCATTCGGAGGCTGCCATCCAAGATTTTCATTTGCCACTGATTGTAAGATGCCTCGATGTCGATCAGAGATCAAACACAAGCCCTCTTGTTGGGTGACATGCAATCTCAGGTGGGCTAAGAACCAACTCCAAGCATCATTGGTCTCCCCCTCCACAATGGCAAATGCAATAGGCAGAGGTTTTCTGTCTCCATCTTGAGTTGTTGCAATCAACAACTTATGACGATACTTGCCATACAAATGAGTGACATCAATCTGAATGATGGGCTTACAATATCGGAAGCCAGCCACACATGGTCTAAATGTCCAGAATAATCGACAAAAAACTCTTTTCGAACGATCGAGTCGGTTATTCACAAAACATTCCTCATCTTGCAACTCTACCACTGGGCCTTCCATGTCTCTCTTCATGGCTGCTAGCCATCTGGGCAACACCTCATAAGATTTATCCCAATCCCCAAACACATTCACAATAGCCATTTGTTTTGCCTTCTAAGCCTTTCGATATAAAACTTGGTAACCAAATTGGCTTCGAATCCGTTCAATAATTAAGGATACAGGTGCATCGAGTTTAGTTCTGACTAACTCCAAAATGCAAGAGCATATCAAACGAGAGTCCAACTTCCGGTGATCTAATGACATAGATGAGTTTACGCAACTATGAGGTCCATTATATTTTGTAATCTGCCACGTATTCGACCTCTTGCTTTGTATGGCTCTAAGTCTCCAACTACAACCTTGGTCAAAACTAGGGCACTTGGCAGTCAGTCTTCGTGAATCAGAGTATTCAATCTTGTACTCTTTATGCCTGTGAATGAAATATTGTTTGAGAGCTAACTTCACGGAATCTTTTGATGGAAATTGCAAGCCAACATAGAATTCATCACCCATGCTCCAAGTCCCACGACTGTCTAATTCAGGCAAGTTATCAGGATTATCCAACGCATCCCAGTTAATTTGAGAAAACTGAGGGCATGGTGGCACAAACACGGATTCAGGTCCTCGAGGCATAAATATGAATTGAGGAGCAACTGCCAATGGAACCTGTAAATTTTCTTCGGCATAAAAGTTTTCTGCCTCTATGTCGGTGTCCGAATCGTCGCCCTCAGCTACTTGTGCTTCGTCTTCACTTGACTCTCATACTGCATCTCTGACAAGTGGGTTATCAAGTTCAACCATTGCACCACCAATAACGATCATATTGCACGACTCAACTTGATTAGAAGGACCAACTTGAGCTTCGATTTCACCAGGAGCTTCAACATGCTCTTCCTGCCCACTTGTTTCTACCTCCACATACAACTCCATCGACGCCATGTTCGAAGTTTGACAGAAAGAATCTATCATGTACTTTACATCATCATCGTCTTCTATTGGAAGCCCTACCCATCTCCACGGATTGAAGCATTGCGGACATCGATAGATAACTTTTGACACATGTTGGTTTGCTTGAAGCCTCAACTTTGAATGGATCTTAGTTTTCAACCCATCCAAAGTCATATCGGCTGTGATCACAATAGGCCTAGGAGGAGGACCTCGATACATGACACCCTCTTCACCATCATACATTGTCCCATTGAAGTAAATGTGCACATTAAGCGGTTTTGTCATGTTAACTCCAATTCTGAACAATAACAATTCAACACATTTATTTAATATATTAAACATCAATTACAATATTAATTGGACATATAACAATGTTCAAGCTATTTATAACAATGTATAATAATGTATTACATATATTTATTCAATATATTAACAATCAATTATAATATTCAATATCGTTATTTATGTAAAAAAAAATTTCTAAAGTCGAATATTTTGAATTAAGCTACATTTACTAATGTAAATCATGTCAAGTACTTAACAAAAGACATATATCCTACTCTATTACCTACAAAATAATTATCTATACAATTTAGACTACATATCATACAAGTTCATTATTCATTAGTCACTAAAAATATTAAAGTATAATAATATTAAATTACAATTAACACTAACTTAGTAAAATACCAATCAACAAATAATAAATAAACTATTTAACTATTGAAAGAGGTACTTACAATGTAAATGAATACAATCTAAATTTGATCACAAACAAATAATGATCCAGGCACTACTTTTAGTAAGAATTGAGTTCGTTGAGAGAGTTCAGAGTGTTTAGAGAGAAGAAATTTGAAGAGAGATAGTGAGAATTTAGGAAATGGTTTGAATGTGACGAACGAGGGAGGGGAGGGGGTGGGTGATATATACTAGGGTTACGCCACCCTTGTTGACTTATTCTTGCTTGCTTGCTCCAACAAGGGTGGCGCTTTCAGTGTAAAGCCCAACCAGGATGCGCCACGTAGGATGGCGCATCTTGGTTTGACAGAAATTATTAAAAAATGCTACGTAGGATAAAAGGGTGACATTTTGGTATATAGTTTCAAAAGAGTGGCATTTTGATAAATAGTTAAAAAAATGATAATTTAGTAAATAGTTAAAAAAAATGGCAATTTGATAAATAGTTTTACTAACAGTGGCAGTTTAGTAAAAAAGCCGTAACAAGTCCCATGAACAGTCCTAGGGGACCAAGGGAGCTGTGAGTGTGACTCCAAGCTGCAAAGCAGCTCTGAATCCAAACGTCCCTTCTTGTCCTGTCTCCTTCTTCTAATTTAAATTCAAGTTTCACTTTCTTCTTCATCACACAAACTTTCTCTTTCTGATTTTGTGCTCGTGCTGCTGAGCCCAGTCTGTGTGTCACAAAGACAATTTGCTCACGGGTCGCCCACCCAGCAATGGAGGCCCTCCCTTTCGCTTCATTCAGCGAAAAAGATATGTTTAAATTCTTGAAATTGAGTAGAAAAAATGGAAATCAAATAGAAATATGTTTTATTATTTAAATATGTTAAAAAAAATGAAATAGAATAAAAGTAAGTAGGATAGATTTTAATCTATTTCATAAAAAATTACTAATTTTCTCCTTTCATAGTTTAAAAAATATGAGATGGAATTATTTTATTATTATTATTATGTTTAAAATTTTATTTTATCTTATTAAAAATTATTTACATTTTAAATAATAAAATAATAACTTTATTTTATTTTATCTTAAAATATCTAAATAATAGAATTATAATTTTATCTCATTTTATTTTATCTCATCTCCTTCAATCTATGAAGTATGAAAATAGACACGGACACGAATACGATACTCTGATACGGACGGATCTGAGAGACACATCAAATTTAAAAATTTTAGGATACTGGACACTGGCGTATATATATATATATATATTTTAATTATAAACATTCTAAATATAATTCTTTAATGACAACACAAATATTTTTATTTATAATTAGAAAAGAAACTAATAATAATTAAAAATTAAACTACTAGGCCAGAGTAAAACTCACTTGAAACTTAAACTATTAACACACAAGAAACACAATGTATTGAGAAAGAATAAAATTTTTTTCCTAAACGTAAGTCGAGTGATATTAAGTTTATGAGCTACGATATTAGTACACTACTATATAATATATATTTTTTAATTTTAATGAGTTTTGTCTAATATGTGTTTGGATATTTCCAAAATATATCTTGGTCGTATTTAAGTCAATTTTTTTTTAAGTAGACACATCTAAACACGTGAGATACACGTGTCGTGTGCGTTTCACCGTGTGCACGTATCGCGGACACGCCTCCGTGCTTTCCAGAAACATAGGTAGACTATTTTTCTTTTCAACCTTTCCCTCTACATTTTCCTCTATTCAACGCATGAACCTGCTTCTATGGCGAACTTCGAATTTCGATTTCAAGTCCTCATATGGGTTAGTTAGTTCAGTTCCATTGCACTCTATTTTCTACCCCATTTTCATGTTTCGATAATCGGTGCCTATTTATATGCTAAATTTGGAATCTTGTTGTGAATTAAGTAAGTGGGTATCCTTCATTGCTGCTAGTACCTTCTTGATTTTGGGGCTCTCAAGTTTTTTAATTTCCATTTTTGGTTCATTCAATTGTGATTCGAGGGAGTTATGTTTTTTTTTTAGTATCCTTTTTTTTCGTCGTGAGGGTTGGCTGTAGCTTGTTAAAATTGAACTTGACGCTGAGTCTTAGATTGATGTCTAGGTCGCTCTATGGAATGCATGGCAATGACATGCATGCGTTCTGTGGGTTTTTCATAATGGATATTCATTTTTGTTGATATAACACCAGCACTGGATGCTGAAATAGGCATGAATGAAGTTAGAGCTTCTAGGCTTCTACATTGGACATTAAATTAGTGGAAATGGTAGTTGCACATCATTTTTGTGCTACATCACATTTTACTCCATTTGTCTTGCACAAGATTGGTCCCTGTGCAGGACCACCTCATTTTGTTATCAATCCCTTGCAAGTATTGGGAAGTGGTGTAAACGTGACTTGCAAATATTACCATCCTTAAAGTAGTTCAGTTATCTTCCTTAGGTCAGTCTCTAATTGAAAAAGCCAGTTCAATACAAGTATTGTTTCTTTATATTTTAGGGGTAGATTGGTGTTTTTTTTTTGGTGGGGGGGGGGCGGAATACCAGCTTATATGAGAACAGATAATTCTTCGCAGGGAGCTTTCCTCACTACTGTAAAAATTTCTAATGTTTTATATACTGGATCTGATGATGATTGCCTCTAGATGCCTTTGTTTATCACCCAAGTTTCTTGATTTATGTTTTGGAGTTTGTGTTTCAAATATCATAAACTTTACGCTACCAAAATGAATAAGATCAATGGGAATTTGTCAGAATAGCAATTTGACAGAATGGATAAACGATGTAAAATAACATGAAATTGACAAATAAAACAAAATGTCGAAATGATAAATGATAGGAAATATAAATAAACTGACAATCAAAGTAAGTGCATCAAAAGTAAAGAAATTGGATGAAAATGACAACAATAACAATGACAGGAATATAAATGACTAAGTTGAAATGACAGAAAGCAAACTTGACAGAAATGAAACTAACAATCAGATTAAAGTAGCAAAATGCAAATTGACGATCAAACAAAGATTGCATGAACATAAACTGACAAGAAATGTAAAGTGCATGACACTAAAGCGTAAAACAACTAAAATACAGGAATTTAAATTACAATTAATATAAAATGCAGCAATTAACTGATCGGAATGTTAAATGCAAGAAAGTTAATTGACTGAAATTAAACAGACAGGAATTAATTGACAAAGAACAATAACATTACATGAAATGTAAAGAAAAAGAACTTAAACATGCATGAAAGTAAATTGCAGAAACTTAAAGAGTGGAAACTTAAAAGAAGAACATCAAGTGAATCAAATCACTTGATGCAAGGAGTAGAGAAGAGAAATTGAAAATGCATTGCATTAATTGAAAAGATTACATGAAAGTGAAGAAATGGAGGGATTGTACTTGAGTTTTCCCTTGTGTTTCCAAGAGCGATAGAGTGACAAATGAAAGTGTAAGGTACTTTATCAAATGTTTTTCCAACCATCCTTCTGCCTTAAGGCTTATTTATAGATAATCTTACACCCTAGGATTTTGACACATGTCTTTATTTATTACAGGTCTAATGCCTATTGGACAAGTGTCTTACATGCACTGGTAACACATCATTTAACTGCTCCTAATCTGAATACAATAATAACTGACGCAAGTCTCTTCTTTTGAATTTGAATTTCCGCACAACTGTCAATCCGCTTCTTTTTTGAATGTCAAACCTGTAACTGCTCATTATCTGTCAATCCTCCTTAATTGCGCGCCCTTGCAAAATTTCTCTAAGTATTGATAATCCTGTCCACTTGGCCTCCTAGTTTCCACTTGTTTGTCAAATCCATTTTTTTTTCTTGACATCACTTATTCGTCGAACTTCTTTCAGTCAAGATATTACTCCCTTCATCCTGCTAAACTTATTGTAACTCTTAACTCTTGTGAGCACTTTTCTTTTCAATTTGGGACTTCTTGCCTTTTTCTAAGCAGTCTTAACGTGTTAACTTGTTCTTCGTCGAGGAGCTAGATTTTGACCATAACACAAGGAAAAGATGGAAATGGAGGAAAAGAGAGAAATTTGGATTGTCATTGTGATGTTATGAGATAATCAAAACACTAAACTAATACTCTCCTTGATAGTTTATTCTAATAGTCTAGGTCAGGTAGTACAACAAGTTTAGCCCAATAAAACTCTAAATATAATAAGACTTCTAAAACAATAAGAATCAAAATATCCTAAAAGTTGCCTTAAATGCCAATTTGTGAAACTAAAATGTACAAATCATGCATGCTGGGTCCAAACTTGATCTTGCAAGTTATATTGAGGAAAAACAATATTTCTTGTCATAGTGTGTAGTTTTACTTTTTGTCAACTCTAATGGGATGGGACCTACTATTGCATAAGAGCATGGTCTTAGTAGCTGCTGAGTTTCAAACTCTATTTATCATATAGCTCTTTGACAGACCGTGCATGCCACTTTCTAAGCCAAACTTTTCAATTTCATGTAGTTTTTGCAATAGAAGCAACTATAATATACCATAAAACATTAACTATGTTTTCCTTCTCAAACCTCATTCATTGTCAACAAAAGGCTGGTTTTAATGTTAACGACTGACCTTTTAGATTTTTGCTGAAGCTAAACTAGCTTAGCACTTTCAGTTCTTTTAAAATGTTGCTCACTCTGAGAAATTTCCCTGCTCTTCTGCTGCTTCCCTTGTTATTGGTAAGATAGTATTGGAGATGGAGAACTTCATATGCTTGTCCCAGTTCCCAAGTTTAATATATTAAGCACTGCTATCTGTAAAATTTTTATGACATGTGTCATATTGCAAATGTTGTATAATTATGCATTTTTGCAAATGATTCATTCTTACATGACAGACGGTACATATTAGTATATTGCTATTAGTTGTGTTAGATATAAAACCATTCATGATGATCCTTCACCTAATAGCTTAAGCTTTTGGGATAGTTGGTCAATAACATGGTATTAGAGCCTCTACGATCAAGTGGTCAGGAGTTCGATCCTTGCCGCTCCCATTCTTTTAAATAAAAGTTGAATTTCAGCACAAGGTAGGTTGGGCCTGTGCATTGTTCACGCTTTAAGCCCAAAGGGCTCTTGCGTGAATGAGCGTGTTAGATATAAAACCATTCATATTCCTTCACCTAATAGCTTAGCCTTAAGCTTTTGAGATAGTTGGTCAATGTCTAGTTGTAAGTTTTTAACGTGTAATACATGACAAAGCACATGATTTGCATAAGTGTATCAATTTCACCATGATATCTAATGTCATCAATTTGAATTTTCAATTAAATTAGTTTCTCAATGTTCCTCCAGTTGCTTGTGTGAAAGCATATGTAGGATTTGCTGCATTAGTTGTATTATGTATCTAAGAAGATTTTTGGGCTGTAGAAGAAAGAAAACTCATGTTATGTATCTCATTTTCCAAGCAATGGCTACAGGTTCATTTGAGCTGATTATTTGAACTTATCTGGCTTGTAATGTGTGACAGATACAATATAATATCAAAGCCAGTGTGACTGGAACTGGAACCTGATATAGATTTGTGACTATTGTTCGTCAGAATCAATGCTTGTTTTTAAGAATCTTAACATATGGCTAGATACATCTTAGGGTCTGACTGAGTTTAATATTAAAATCTCCCCTCCACAATATGTCTCAGAACACATTGTGTTGCTGTAACTATTTTGTGTCCAATTGTCCATGATATTATGTTGCTCAAAAAGATGTTAATATTTGAAGATGTAACTACACGAAAAGACAACTCTGACTTTGCTTGTGATGATCTTGGCTGAAAGGTTCATTTATTTTCTGCCACTTGAAATCTTTAAAGTCATTGGAAAACCTTAATCAGGAAACAATATCCTACTACATAAAGTGTCTACGTTTTTATGATCTAATTATTCATTTTATTTACTTAAATACATTACCTTCAATTTCTTCTACTCAATTCCAACTACAGGAAAAGTAATCCCAGAAAATTCAGCTATGCAGTTTGAAGCTAAATCTGAAAGAGATGGAGCATGGTCATTATTTCCTTTCTGTTCATGTTGAGGATATTATGTTGCTGATTTTTCCTCTTAATTATTTTATATCTGTAGACCTGACTAATGGTCTTCTTTTTCTTAGGTATGATGTTGCTAACTTTCTTTCATACAGATATTTGAAGACCAGTGATCCGGTAATTTTAGGCTGAGTTTTTTTAAATTCTCAAGTTTTGTAAAGGAAATGTGGGGCATTTTAATATGGTTTTCAATTGCTTTTTTCCCCCTAATATATTTCCTTGGTGATCCAGTGAGTTTACTACTTATCTATTCCCATATGCATGCTCATATGAATGTTAGGTCTACCTATGTCAAGTTTATTATGTAGTAAAACATTCTTAACGGTTTCACTCTTTTGAGCTGTTTGTTTGCCGCAAAAAACTGTTGAAAAACGAGTCATTAGTTTTCTTGGGTGGATGACTATTTTGTGCTGTAAAAGATATTTTGTGAAGGCCATAAAGGTTGTACTTATAAATAAATAAATTGATTTGATTCTCAGTTTCCAGGTCACTCATTTAATGGTGATGTAACTATCTTGAGCTTTTGTGGTAAACAGGAAAAGAGTTTGTCCTGCACTTCATCTTATTTTCTTCAGAATTTTGTCTATATAGTTCATTTAATGATAATATCTTTCACCATGTTTTCAGGAACTGCTGATATGGTTTGCTGGTTTTGGACCTGAGGAAGATGAGTGGGTTAATGTCCGAAGGAATGTCAGGCCACACTTTCTGCCCTGTGAATCATCAGAATGCGTCGCAGTCCTCCCTGGCGATGAAGTGGTGTCAGTAAAAAGTTAATTTTATTATGGTCATTTAATTGTCATTTCTGATCATATTTTGTTTTTTGGGAATTGTTTTTTATGTTTTAATTTTGGACACCATAGGAAGGTAAAGAGCAGGCCCTTTACTTTGATGCACATGTCCAGGATGCTCAAAGATGGAGGCATGATGTAAGAGCTGTCCTTATAGATTTTTGGTTCGTTATGATCACGATCAGTCAGAGGTATTAATTTTCAATATGATTTCATCTTGTGGATTTTATGTTTTATGATTTGACCTTCACATTATTTTGTCAGTTCTGTTTTTTTTTTTTTTTGAATGATGGGCAATTATGTAGCTACTTACCAATTATATATGATGATGAATTTTTCAGTTTTGATTCTTGAATGGTAATATATGTCATGCTTTGGTTGTCTAAATGGTGCAATTTTAAGCACTAGAAACAAGTCATTTCCACTTCAATTTTATAGATCTTTATATGTCACGCTGTAATGGCTTGTGTCTAAATATAGATTCCTGATTCCTGTAAATATTTCCAGATAAATGTAATAACCTATGCTTCTCTTTCTGCAATTATGTGATCATACTAAAGCCCTGTTTTCCATTGGATTTTTCATTCCAATGGTTATCATTATTATTGACAGAATTGATGAATGCAGAATGTTTGCAAAACAGTGAACTAAAATGATGTATGACTGTACTTGTTCAGTTCCGTTGCTTCACAATGGTGCCATTTCAAAAGAGAGAATCATGTTCATGTGTCAAGATTTTGTTGTGAAAAGTGTTATATATTTCAAAAAGAATGAAGTCCCACATTGCTTGAAAGTAAGACTTTGTAAAAGTTTATATATCAACTTGTGTTTTAGATTTGGTAAGAAACAAAATAGGTGGTGGGTTCTCGCACATAAAATTTTGGGCCGAAGGCTTGTGACTAGTGCAAATTTTCCATTTGCCTCATAACATGAGGCCCAAATTTTTTATCAAAAATTTAATTTATTTTTTGAACTTTCTTGAAAATGAGTTTCTAACGTTTCATTTCTGTTTTCTATAAATACCTGTAAAATTTTGAAAATGATTTTGTCAGGAGGAGTCTGCTGTAAAATTTTCTACTCTTCTTCTCTTTCACTGCTGGGTTACAAAATTAACAAAATTCTTTTGCAGTTCTTAGAGCCTTGACTTTGTTAGGAGGAGCCTGCTGTACCCTGAAAGATTTTTGATTATACCGATATAATCCTTGAGGGTAGTATTTTACACGCCTCAGGCTACACTGTTTCTCTGTTCAATTCTTATTGCATGTCACGGTGAACAACAGATTTTACCTATTCATGTTTTATAGTGATCGAAGGTGACACATAAACATGTAACTGCACTGTTAATGAGTGGTCACTCATTTGATGCATTTCGTTGATTCCCCCAGCTTGTGGTCTCTGCAGGAAATTGTGCCACTTAGGAAGGTTTGTCATAGGCCTGAAACTGATTACTGGGTACAGCAACTTTATGCTGTGCATGAGGCAGCACCTGTGGGTTTGCAGAAGACTGGCATGGATCCAGCAACTGTTTATGCTATCAAGGTTACTACTTCTGCTGAAACGCAAAAGCAGCAGAATGCAAACATTCCCATCTTAACATCAGTTTCGCAAACAAATATTTCTATACCCCAACAAGGTATGAATGTGGATCCAAATAAAGCTGAAACAGCTGCTGATATTATAGCAGGAAACTCCATCGTCCCTGCAGGCAGTGCCGCATTCACAAGCAACATTATTACAAGCAATGATCCTGTAGTCTTTAGTCAGAACATGGCTGAAGGAAAATAACTGAGGAGATGTATTTTGGTCCTCTCCCATCCGTGGGGTTCATTTTTCCAAAGCTATTAATAAGATTTAGTAGTTAGTACATACGTTTCTTAAGACTAGGTAATCTTCTGCACACAGCACTTGTACATGAGTTTCTCCCGTGTTTTATGTGAACACAAGAAATTAAAAAGAGTGAGATTATAGAAATTGCAACTTTGATTGTAGTTATATAAATGGAGTGAGGGAATGTCAGTTTTTTTTATTCTTAAGTTCTATAGACAAGTTCACACACACACACACACACATATATATATATATATATATATTTAAATGAACAAGTTTGCATATTCTTTGCTTGATGAAAAAATTCTGTTAGGCCACTTTAGATTTTCCTTTGTGGCCATATTTTCTCTCGTTTTTTGAAAATTTTTAACAAAGAAAAGAATAGGCAAAAAGCAACGAAACCATCTAACTACATGTTATCTGTAGAAAATTGTATCGGTTTTTGAAATGTAAAATCACGATTCCATGAACTAACTACATATTAGACTCAATATGCAGGTGTTAAAAACCCTCTATTGGAGTTAATATACAGAAATTTATGAGTTTAAAGAGTTATGGTAGTGAATTTTAAAGCGAATAAAATTTATATAAAATGACTAAATAAAAATATATTCGTTATTAAATTTTAATAAGTAAAAATTATAATGTATTTTAAATTAAATAAATAATAAATATATTGTTACTTATTCACTCTAAAGATAAATTTCTTTTAATTTTTTTTTTCTTTCTAAAGCACATAGAAGGTTTTTAACACATGAAACGATTCCAACATTTTGAACAAGAAAAAATGAATAATGTTCACATATAAATATACACATTACTTTATGCTAGATAATTTTCATTGTCTAATTGTATCAAATCTTGTCTCATTCTTTATATACATATTCTTAATAATGTCGTGTGGTGCCACTGGTGCCGATGCAAGCATTAGTGAAGAAAAGTACACTATAAAGAGTGCGATGGAGAGACACGTCCTCTGTACTGGCCTCATGAGGCTACGCAACGACCATCGGCGCCATTAACACCAAACGTTTAAACGCAACGTAACGAAACGAATCCACTTTCTCTCTTTCTCTGCGGACCAAAACACAGACACGTTCCCCTTCTCTCTCGCTCACAGTCACATGAACACTCATTGTCAAATTCAAAATCCCTAAACCAGAGGCATCCAAATCAAATGCCTTAAAAATTCAATTCAACCTAAAATTGAGAATTCACAAGATGCGGATTTTGAGAAGAATCACACTCACATTCACACTAACACTGTCTGCTTCCAATCATCATCTCAGCCTCAGGTCCTACGTCTCCACCTGCCGCGCCGTTCTTCTTCCCTCTTTTGGCGGCGCCGACAAACTCCAGCTCCAGTCCGATGTCCAAGTCCCTCCTCTCAAACCCAACCACGTCCTCGTTCGCGCTCGCGCCGTTTCCATCAACCCATTAGACACCCGAGTCAGTCACTCACTTGCACTCTTTTCACACCAAAAAATTCAGATCAATTTTCTAAACTCTCTTTCAGCGGTGTTTTGAAATTTCTAGAAATTTGGTCCTAATTTCTAAAATTTGCTTACTCTTTTTGTTTCAGATGCGGTCGGGTTATGGGCGTTCCATTTTTGAGCCACTGTTGCCTCTCATTTTGGGCCGCGACATCAGCGGCGAGGTTGCGGCCGTTGGAGCTTCGGTGCGGTCGGTGAGTGTGGGGCAAGAAGTTTTTGGTGCATTGCATCCAACTGCAGTGAGGGGCACTTACACTGACTATGCAATTCTCTCAGATGAGGAGGTTACTCCAAAGCCAAGTTCACTTACACATGTGGTATGTGTCTGTCTTTTATAGTTTGTACATTTTATAACTGGTCCTATATTGATAGTCTTTTGCTTTGCATATGTTTTGGTTAATTCAAAAAATTACGTTGTTATTGCCTAGTTGATTGGAATTATCTTAGCAAATAGCAATAGCCCTTATAATTTTAACTTGCTCTTGTTACATATTGTTAAGCATTGCTTCTGTATTCAAGTGTGTTTGGATAAGCTTATTTTGTGTTAAAAATAACTTATAGTCAAAAGCATCTTGAGAGAGCTTTTGAAAAATAAGTGATTATTTCTCATAATTTAAGCTGAACCAAACACGCACTTATTGTATAAGTCCTCCTACAAAATGGAAGTTGTAATTTCATGCTTTGTCATTGAGGGAATTGAGAAATTAAATCTATTGAATTTGATATTTGGAGCCCTCTTAATTTTGTGTTGGTCCCAAATTTTATTCGTTACTCTTTTTTTTTAATCCTTTTTTGTCCAGCTGTTTGTAACCTATTGATTTGATGAATCTGGTGTCAGAATTAGTTAGAGCTCAGTATATGATGAATGGAACCAGACAATAAAAGTGTATTTCAAATAAGTCACTGTAAAGGCTCTTACTCTCTTTTTATATTTATGTGTAATATTTTGTATATACCTTGTTGCACCATTATCTTGGGGTTGGGTAGACTGAGGGAGTGAAACGCTGATTGATTAAAGAAGAACAACCAATGGTTGATACATAATTTGGAATATTTTGGACTACAGAGCTGTATAGCAGTCAATGTGTGCACAGGTTCAGCAATTGTGAGGGATTTATTTTATTGTGATTAATTTGTAGCAGTAATTGAATTTTCATTATGTATCTGCGAGTATTTGGAAAAACATCATTATTTTAAGATCTGTAGCTAGAAGGCAACATTTGAAAGTGTGCCTAAGTTGGGGATGAACTATACTATAGTTTATGTTATATTTTGAATTACTCTATAGACTCATTTCACATTGGATCTATTCTTTTTCATTTTTCCCCCAATCAAATTAGGTGAGAGCTCATCATTAGAAAGAGATAAGCTACTTCTAATAGGTTAAGTTTAGTGGAGGAAAATTTATTCAACTTATATGTGTGACGCTACAACAACAACCAAAGCCTTTTTCCAGTAGGTGGTGTCAACTACATGGATCAAACGACGCCATTGTGACATTTTGTTATGTCATAAACCATGTCTTCAAAAAGGCCATTTAGCTCTAAGTCCTTTTTAATGATTTCTCTTATAATTTTTCTTGGTCTCTGATAGGTACCAAACAGAATACAAATACAGGAAATAGAATAACACTACAAGAAACTGAATATCTGGTTGATATTAGTATGATATTAGTCCTAGTACTGAAATATATTCTGGAAAAAAGAAAGAAACTGTTTACAGAGAATATGCAGAAGAAGAAAGATAGTTCTAGACAGTTGAAGAGTGTCTAGTCTCTCCCAAAGCCCATACCAATCCTTGCTTGCCCCACTCTTCCCTCATTCCCTCACCTATATACCTCATAACTGAATTCCATTCATGATCCCAGCCCCACTCACCTGCCAACTCAGCAGTTGGTTACAACTGTTCCCACGTTTTATTTCCCACTACTAGATTCCCCCTTACCTACCTTATGGTGCTTCTTTCTAACATATACTTTAGTTATTTTTGGGCCTGGGCTTCTATCAATACTTCCCTCCTAAAGATGCACCTTGTCCTCAAGGTGGAATTCAGGTTGTATGGCAGACACTAATTCCCAGGAATTTTCAAAGTCTGGTAAATTTTGCCATTTAACCAAAACTTCAACCTCTCCTGCCTCATTCTGCCTCTAATCTATAATATCAGCTGGTTGAACCTGCAACTCCCAGTCTTCAGCAAGAAAAGAAGGCAAGGGTTGTGTATCTGTTAAGGGAGAAATAGACTTCTTGAGTAAGGACACATGAAACACAAGGTGAACCATACTGCCTTGGGGTAATTTTAGTTTGTAAGCTACTGGCTTATTTTTTCCAAGATCTCATAGGGTAGAACCTAGGACTCAATTTCTGGTTGACACTTTTAGCTAGAGTTTTCAGCTTGTAAGATTGGATCTTCAAATAGACTACATCTCCTGGCTGATAATCCACTTCCCTCCTGTGTTTGTCAGCTTGCATCTTCATCTTGTTTTGAGCTTTTGCTAAGTATTCCTTCAACTCATCTAACATTTGGTTCCTCTCAGTCATCAATTGATTCACTTCCTCCACTGCTGATTGGATTCCATCACCTCGAATCAGTGTAGGTGGGTCTCTCCCATATAAAGCCTTGAAGGGGGTTGTCTTGGTTGATGAGTGATAATTAGTGTTATACCAAAATTCTGCCTAAGCTAACCACCTGGGCCACTGCTTAGGTTTAGATCCTGTGAGACACCTTAAATAGATTTCTAGGCATCTATTTACTACCTCTGTTTGTCCATCGAATTGAGGGTGATAGGCTGTGTTATACTTTAACTGATTTCCTGCCATTTTAAACAATGCTGCCCAGAAAGTACTGAGAAAAGTTCTGTCTCTGTCTGACACGATTGAAGAGGGAAAGCCATGCAATTTGACAATGTCTCTGGTAAATATCTCTGCAATATCCTTGGCTGTGTAGAGGTGTGAGACTGCGATAAAGTGTGCATATTTAGTGAGTCTGTCCACAATTACCATTATGGTATCTACCCCACCAGCTTTTGGAAGTCCCCCAATGAAATCCATAGATAAATCAGTCCAAACGTGGTTTGGAATGGGCAGAGGTTGCATTAAACCTCCAGGAGTGAGGGTCTGGTACTTATTCTTTTGACAAATTTCACAGGCTTGTACATACCTCTGAATATCCCCCTTCATTCCCTCCCAAAATACTAGCCCCGAGATCCTCTTATATGTTCTAAAAAACCCAGAATGACCTCCTATAGCAGAATCATGGAACTCCTTGAGCACCAAAGGTATTTTTCTGGAATTTTTGGGAATCACCATCCTCCCTTTATAGAACAGCCTGCCCTTCTTAATTTGAAACCTTGCATGTGAATCTGGCTGTCTTAGCAGGTCCTGAATGATGCCCCTCATTCTGTCATCAGTCTATATCTCATCTTCCAAATCATCCCAATCAGTGAATTGTACTGAGGAAATGGTAGAGTATTGCAGCTTCCTAGATAGGGCATCTGCTGCCCCATTCTCTTTGCCAGGTTTATACTTGATTTCAAAGTCATATCCTATTAACTTAGAGACCCATTTCTGCTGATCTTCTCCCCATAACCTCTGATCCTGCAAAAATCTGAGGCTTCTCTGGTCAGTGTGGACTACAAAGTGCCTCCCCATCAAATAGTGCCTCCACTCTTGAATAGCTAGCACTATGGCCATTAGCTCTCTTTCATAGACTGACTTATTTTGAGCTCTGTCTGACAAGGTTTGGCTCATGTAAGCCACTGGTTGGCCATCTTGCATAAGTACTCTTCCTACCCCTTTTCCAGAGGCATCTGTCTCTAGCTCAAAGGTTTTGTCAAAATCAGGTATAGTTAGGACTGGTAACGTTGTCATGGTTGTTTTGAGTTCCTCAAAAGCAGTTTGAGCTTCTAATCCCCATTTGAAATTGTCCTTCTTAAGTTGTTGTGTCAAGGGCCAAGCAATCTTTCCGTAATTCTTCACAAATCTTCTATAATAGCCCGTGAGACCCAAAAATCCTCTTAATTCCTTGATATCAGTAGGTTGGGGCCAGTTCTGCATATCTTATACCTTCTTGGGTGTCTGCTGCCACTCCCTTGGCTGAAATGATGTGTCCCAAATACAACTGATTTTGGACGAAAGAACACTTTTATTTTCCCTCAACAACTGCAGCACCAACTTGAGGTGTTTTCCATGGGCTTGCTGATTTTTACTGAAAATGAGGATGTCATCAAAAAATACTAGCACAAACCTCCTCAAGTATGGCTTCAGCACCTTATTCATCAGGGCTTGGAAAGTGGATGGGCAATAGTCAATCCAAAAGGCAGCACCAGAAATTCATACTGTCCCTCGTGTGTTCTAAAGGCAGTTTTGGGAATGTCACTCTCTCTCATTCTTATCTGATGGTAACCCGATTTGAGGTCTAATTTGGAAAAGATAATTGCCCCTCCTAATTCATCTAGCAACTCATCAATCACAGGTATGAGGAATTTGTCTGGTATGGTGAGCTTGTTTAGGGTTCTATAGTCAACACAAAATCTCCACCCCCCGTCCTTCTTTCTCACCAGTATCACAGGGCTAGAATAGGGACTTGTACTAGGCCTAATGATGCCAGCATTCATCATTTCATCTACTATTTTCTCGATTTCATTTTTCTGATAATGGGGATACCTGTAGGGGCGAATGTTTGGAATTTGGGCTCCTTCCTTAAGGTTGATGGCATGATCTTGTTCTTGGGTGGGAGGCAATCCATGAGGTTCCTGGAACAGAACTGTGAACTCTTGCAAAATCTCTTGAATTTCCTTTGCCGGTACCTCTTTTGTTTGCTCTTCATGGTGCAACTCCTAGTACTCTATGTAGTAGCCTTCTCCTTCATCTCTTAAAGCCTTTAGCATAGCTTTAAGTGAAGCCTGGGCCTTACAAAGAGATGGTTCTCCCCTTAAAGCTACCTTGACCCCATTTCTTTCCCAATTCAGAGTAAGGTCTCTGAAGTTGGCCTGTATGTCCCCCAAACTCTCCAACCAATCCATCCCCAAAACTGCCATAGCTCCTCCCAAGTCAAAAAGGAAGAAATTCTGCTATATGTCTACCCCCTTGAATTGTCATTTTAACATTTCTGCACAATCCTTTATTTCTCACCTTACAGCCATTCCCTACTTCTACCGAATACTCAGGAGTTTCCTCCACTACTAAGCCCAGCTCCTTCACCAATTCTTTTGAAATGAAATTATTGGAGGCTCCACAGTCAATGAGCACTACCAATTGATGCTCTCCAATTTTTTCCCATAATTTCAGGGATTTAGAGGAAGTCAATCTCATTATACTTTTCATAGATAATTGTAAGGCCTTATCATCCATCTCTTGTTGTCTTCTTCCATAGGTGATTCCCCTCTTCTTCTTCCTCCCTTTCCATCATAAATAGTTGATAATGCCGGAATTTACAGACATGTTCCTGGCCCCATCTCTCCCCACGCTTGAAACATAGTCCCTTTCTGCTCCTCTCCTGTAGTTCCTCTTGGGATAATCTCCTAGGTCCTGAGTTTTTCTTCTCTTCCACAACTCCATCCGTGGGTTTTGGTTCTACTGGATTTCTTTGGCTTGTAGCAGTTCTTGGTGCTGTCTGGTACTGACTTTTTCCTTCCTTCAAATCCTCCATAGCTCCTGTACCCACTCTCCCCATGTGTAGTCTTGGCTGGAATCATCCCCTTCGCAGTCGTCCCTCCTTTTCTCAAGGCCAAATTCTTTTCCTCTATCACCTCTCGTCCATGAGGTCGACAGAGATTGTAGATCATACAACTTCGCTTCGGCTTTCGGTTCCTCCCTTAAACCATTTAAGAAAATCCCCTTCATTACGGTGTTGTCGGCAAGCTTTACGGGTCTTGACGCGAGCTCAAATTGTTCATGGTAATCCGTGACGTGACTGGACCGTGCTTAATACTCAACAAAGGCTCAAGAGGATTTTGGATAATTCCAGGTTGAAACTTGCGAATTACTGCCTCCTTGAATTGGGTCCAACTGGGTCTATGCGTCTGGTCCTCCCACCATTAATACCAGTTCAGTGCTCTGCCCTCCATAGCCGACTCCATTCTCAGTTTCAGCCACTCCATTCACCTTAAAGTAGTGCTCCACTCTGTTAATCCACCCATAAGTGTCCTCTCCCGAAAACACCGGAATTTCCAGCTTCCGGCCTCCTTCATTCCTCTAGGGTGGTCGACTCCCTTCCGAGGATTGTTTCCCAGAGCTACGAGACCACCCTCGGTCTCAGTAAGGTGAGTTCCGAGTTTTCTTTGGTTCAGCCTTGCTCCTCCGATCACCATCATCATCATCCTCATCGTCACGCAGCGTGGGTCGCCATCTATGTCGTGAGCGTCCCCTTGATTCTCCCTTGTTTCGCGCCTTGAGCAAACGCATCATCTCATCCAGGCGAGCCTCCATTCTCTCCTGTTTTGTCAAGCTCTCCATCAAACTCCTCTCCATCGTGTCTAGACGTGCCTCCATGTTTGATCTAGTATTGACCATCAAGTACTCCAGAACGAACATCTTTGATACCAATTGATAGGTACCAAACAGAATACAAATACAAGAAATAGAATAACACAGCAAGAAACTGAATATCTGGTTGATATCAATATGATATCAGTCCAAGTACTGAAATAGTGAAATATATTCTGGAAAAAAGAAAGAAATTGTTTACAGAGAATATGCAGAAGAAGAAAGATAGTTCTAGACAATTGAAGAGTGTCTAGTCCCTCCCAAAGCCCATACCAATCCTTGCCTGCCCCACTCTTCCCTCATTCCCTCACCTATATACCTCATAACCAAATTCCATTCATAATCCCAGCCCCACTCACCTGCCAACTCAGCAGTTGGTTACAACTGTTCCCATGTTTTATTTCCCACTACTAGATTCCCCCTTACCTGCCTTATGGTGCTTCTTTCTAACATATACTTTAGTTATTTTTGGGCCTGGGCTTCTATTAGTCTCCCTTTACCTCTAACTATTGGACTATCTTCCATCTGATCTACTCTCCTTACTGGGACTTCTAACTATATGTGTGATGCTAATCTTTCCAAAATGTCCTTCAACAGCATATTGTCCAGAAGTGTGCTTATTTCTTGCGCACCTATTTGACTTTCTAAAGTGAGAGGTAAAACAATAATGTTTGCCTGGGTATGTCCAATTCATTGGTATTATGATCACTCTCATAATTACATGTGAAAATACTATTAGTCCTTTCTACATTTAACAATGGATCATTTTGTTTTCCTTATTTACTTTGGACCATTGAAGGCATGCTTTTTGTTTTTTTTTTATCTTGTAGGAAGCAAGTGCCATTCCATTTGCTGCACTGACAGCTTGGCGTGCTCTAAAAAGTACCACCAGAATAAGTGAGGGGTATGTTTATGTTGGTGAGATTATGATTTCCATTAGAGAAAATTAATTTTTGTCTCTTATATATTGTTTTCTGTACATTTAGAGTTTTCATTTTTTTGTTTTTTATCACCCACTAAATATTCAGCTTGCTAAAAACTCTTTTGTTTCACTCACTTATATCCTTTAGTTTATCTCAACAGACAAAGGATATTAGTAGTGGGTGGTGGAGGAGCAGTAGGGTTTGCTGCAATTCAGCTTGCAGTAGCTGCTGGTTGCCATGTCGCAACTACTTGTGGAAGTCAAAGCATTGACCGAATGTTAGAAGCTGGTGCTGAGCAGGCTGTTGATTATGTTGCTGAGGTGGTGATGAATCTTCTTTCGTAAAATATTTCCAGCCGTTAGTTCAGATATTTCAATTATGACAGACAATGCCATTCCAGTTTATTGTTTTGAGATCAAATTTCATGAAAGGGAGAAAATTAGCATACTGATTTATATAGAAAACAGAAAATAAGACACAAGAAAGGAAAACTTAGCATACTGGTTTATTGAAAAAGGTGATAGCTGGCCTTTGATGAATGTGGCAAATGACTGACTGTTACTATGTGTGCATGGAGAAAATCATTCATTTTCACTTTTAAAAGAAAAATTGCATTAAGAGGGAAAATAATGAAAATAACTATGGGGAAAAGTGAGGTGTGAGGACATGAGAGAGACTTGGGGTTTAATCATCTAATTAAGTTGATTTATTTATTTTTAATAGTTTAATTGCATTTATAAAACAGCAACAAATAAGCTCTTATCCTAATTGACTCTCTGATACTACTAAACCCATAAGGGGAACTTGGAGATTAAAATATGACCCAGTAAGATCTAATTAACATAAACCCCCTGCCTAAATACAATCCATGACCAAGATATGTGAAAATTAGTGGAATATCTCTAGGACTGCAACAACAACAACAACGAAGCCTTTTCCCACTAGGTGGGGTCAGCTACATGGATCAAATAATGTCATTGTATTCTGTCATAAACCAAGTCTTTAGAAAGGTCATTTATATCTAAGTCCTTTCTAATGGTTTCACCTAGAGGATTAAGAATATAAAATTAATTAAAGTAACAGCTTAGTAAAGCTAATAACCCTATATTATAGTCATCCACTAAGTATATGGAATAATACAATCAGCCCCAAAATAAAAAATAAACCAAAATACTATGATTATTTGATCTTTAAGCTTATGCTTTCTTGATGCTAGTGCATCTTGCTTAAGACTTGCTCTGTCTCTAACTTCATTCTTGATCGACAGGATGTTGAGTTGGCTATAAAGGGGAAGTTTGATGCTGTCTTGGACACTATTGGTGTGCCAGAGACAGAATGGATGGGCATTAATTTTCTGAAGCGAGGTGGGCACTACATGACACTTCAGGTATGAGATAAAAGTTTATCACCTTTGTCATCCTTAATGTACTTGCAGCTGTCCTCTTGGCCTCATTGCCAGAATGACCTTTTAGATGTTTCCCTTAAAAGCAACATCTGTGCTTCAATCTTTCTTTTTTCTTTCCTTGAAGGGTGAGGCAGCATCATTGGCTGATAGGTTTGGACTGGCTATTGGGCTTCCTGCAGCTACAGCTGTTTTATTGAAAAAACAGATTCAATACCGATACTCTCACGGAATAGGTAGAAATTGCCAGTCTGTCATATGTTAGTTTTGCTTTAACACTGTCAAGTATGTCACTTGTTTGCTATGTAATTTCTATTTTCTCTCCAATGTAGGCTGATAGAGCCTCTCCTAAAATAACCAAGGTCTATGTGAGAAAGAACCCAAGATAGATTGGGTTTGGGCCGAGTGGGTGAGGAAAATGTGAATGGGAATGGGAACCACAATGCTGTAACCAATTGCTGATGTGGCAGTGGTAGTGGGGGAAAAGGTGATTCCCCCGTGATTCTGTTGATTCTGTTAGGGAGGGGGAATATAGCTGAGTGGTTTTATTAGCAGAGAGGTAGGCGGGAATTGGCTTGGACTTAGGATAGAATTGAGCACTCTCTAATTTGCTCATCCTCGTTTCTGTTTTCTTTTCTGCATTCCTAGAAGCTGTAACAGCATTACTGGACTGATATCACCTCGATATCATCCAAAGAGTAATCAATATACTGGTGTTTCTATCCATTTTCTGTTCTTCATTTTCTGGTATCTATCAACTGGTATCAGAGCTCTCGATTTTGGGAGCTGTGTATAGTGATCACGCGAGATGCAATGGAGTCAAGAGTGGAGAATCTGGAGAGGAGTGTGCAAGAATGGAGGAACGAAAGTCGTTTGCAGCTGGACGAGCTCAAACGATTGCTGAGAGGGAGAAATCGGAACTACACCCGGGGACGATCTCGATGTAGGCAGTCACCCGATCACCACAATGAGGAGGATAGTGAAGATGGGAAGCGTGATAATCGAGTGGGTTCGGTTCATCGCCCAGGATCATAAACAGAGATCGTGAAAGCAGAGGCCATTCTTTGACGGAAACCCGTCCACAGTGGCGGAACGATGGTGTGAGGAAGCTGGAGGTGCCTATCTTCTCGGGAGACAACGCCTATGGTTGGGTTAACAGAGTTGAGCGGTATTTCAAGCTCAATCATGTGGAGGACTCGAAGAAGCTGGACGCTGTGTTGGTGGCTCTCGAAAACAGAGCATTGAATTGGTGCTAGTGGTAGGAGGAACAGACTCCCTCCCCTAGTTAGGAACAATTCAAGGAGGCACTCTTTAGACGATTCCAACCAGGGTTGGTTCAGAATCCCTTTGGACCATTGTTGAGCACGAAACAAACGGGATTAGTGATGGAGTATAGGGAGAAATTCGAGATGATCTCTGCTCCACTGAAAAATGCTGACAAGGTAATGATGATGGGAATTTTCCTGAATGGGTTAAGGGAGGAGTTGCAACCTGAACTTAAGTTGTACAGCTTTGAGACCATGTCAAATTTGATAGACACGGCCTTGTTGTTAGAGGAGAAGAACGGAGTGTTGAGGAAGGGAGGGATGGTTACTAATGATAGGGGTGGGACGTATGGCAAGGGATTTTCAACGAGCAAGGCCAATTCAGCAGGGGAAGTTGGGAGGAATCACACACTTACGCAAAAGCCCATTTATGGGAATAAAGGCCCAATGGAACCCAAACCTCCATATGGACAAGGAGTGGAGAAGAGAAACATAGGAGGCAAGAGACTCTTTCAAGTTGAATTGCAAGAAAGAAGCAGAAAAGGGTTATGTTTCAAGTGTGGTAAAAAATGGGGGCCTGAACATGTTTGCAAGCTCAAGCATTATCAGGTTTTCATAATGGAAGACTTGGAGGAAAAAGAAGAAGTAGTAGTGGAGGAAATGGAGGACAAAACACTTCAGCTATCCCTGAATAGCATAATGGGGCTGACCTCCAATCAATCATTAAAGGTGTGGGGCAGAATAGCAGGGAAACAAGTGCTGGTGCTAGTTGATTGTGGAGCATCCATCAACTTTATTTCTAGAAAATTAGTCTAGGAGTTGAAGTTGCCAGTGGGGAACACCCTTGAATATACAGTGGAAGTAGGGAATGTTGAAAAGGTGAGGAGTAGGGGATTATGCAGAGAAGTGATTTTGGAGGTGCAGGGTGTGGAAATTCAGCAGGACTTCTTTTTGTTTGATCTGGGAGGAGCAGAGGTGGTTTTAGGGATGGATTGGCTGGCGAGCTTGGGAGATATTGAAGCTAACTACAAGAATTTGACACTTAAATGGGAGAAGGGAGGTACCAAGATGACTCTTAGAGGGGATCCTTCCCTTTGTAGGGTACAATCATCCTAGAAAACTATGCTCAAGGCTTTACAAAATGAAGGTGAAGTGTATTATATTGAATATCAGCAGCTACAGGGGGCAAGAGAGGAACAACAGCTTCTGCCCGTAGAATTGGAAGCTGTTTTGGATGAATTTGATGACATCTTTCAAGAACCTTATGGGTTACCTCCTAGGAGAGATCAAGATCATGCCATCTATCTCAAGGAAGAGGCTCAAATCCCTAACATCCGGCCCTACAGGTATTCTTATTACCAGAAAAATGAGATTGAGAAAATAGTGAGTGAAATGATGCGAGCTGGTATAATCAGACCCAGTAGCAGCCCTTATTCTAGCCTTGTGATTTTAGTCAAGAAAAAAGATGGAGGATGGAGGTTTTGTGTTGATTATAGGGCACTAAACAAGATGACAATTCCTGATAAATTTCCTATTCCTATCATTGATGAGCTGTTAGATGAATTGGGGGGTGCCAAGGTGTTTTCTAAGCTGGACCTTAAATCTGGTTACCACCAGATTCGGATGAAGGAAGGAGATATTCACAAAACAACTTTTAGAACTCATGAGGGGCATAATGAATTTTTGGTTATGCCATTTGGCTTGACCAATGCCCCTTCCACCTTTCAAGCTCTCATGAACCGAGTTTTGAAACCTTACTTGAGGAAATTTACACTGATTTTCTTTGATGACATCCTCATCTATAGTCAAGATGAAGACAGCCATATGGAGCATCTCAAGTTGGGATTGCAACTATTGAGGGATAATAGTCTCTTTGTCAACAAGAAGAAGTGCAGCTTCAACCAGCAGTAGTTGGAGTATCTGGGACATTTAATTTCAGGAAATGGGGTTGCTGCAGATCCCAAGAAGGTGGAGGATATGGTAAACTGGGCTGTTCTGATGGATGTGAAAGGGTTGAGAGGATTCTTGGGGCTCACGGGCTATTATAGGAGGTTTGTCAAAAATTATGGAAAGATAGCATGGCCTTTCACACAGCTGCTTAAGAAGGACAATTCTAAATGGGGTAGTGAAGCTCAAGCTGCTTTTGACCAGTTTAAAGTAGCCATGACCACTTTGCCTGTGCTGGCTATCTCCAATTTTGAGAAAAACTTCATTATTGAAACTGATGCATCTGGGAAGGGAGTGGGGGCTGTGTTGATGCAAGAAGGGAGACCGGTTGCCTATATGAGCCAAACCTTGTTTGATAGGGCTCAGAATAAGTCTGTGTATGAAAGAGAGTTAATGGCTATAGTCCTAGCTGTTTATAAATGGAGACACTATCTGCTAGGGAGACATTTTGTGGTGCACACGAATAAAAAAAGTTTAAGATTTCTTACTGAACAGAGAATTATGGGGGAGGAATAACAGAAATGGATTTCTAAATTGTTGGGGTTTGATTTTGAGATAAAATACAAACCAAGAAGTGAGAATAGGATGACAGATGCTCTCTCTAGAAAACTACAATATTCAGCCATTTCCTCAGTTCATTTTTTTGAATGGGATGGGTTGGAAGATGAGATACAAGCTGATGAAAAGCTAAGAGGGATTATTCACAATCTGTTGGGGCAACCTGAATCTCATCCAGGATTCCAATTCAAGAATGGAAGGCTGTATTATAAGGGGAGAATGGTGGTCCCTAAGGATTCTCCTAAGGCCCCTTTAATCCTTAAGGAATTTCATGACTTAGCAATAGGGGGCCATTCAGGTTTTTTTAGAACTTATAAAAGGATTTCAGGACTGATTTACTGGGAAGGGATGAAGAGGAGAATTCAGCAATATGTGCAAGGGTGTGAAGCATGTCAGAGGAATAAATATCAGACATTAAGCCATGCGGGTTTGTTGCAACCGCTTCCAATACCCACACAAACATGGGCATATCTCTCTATGGACTTTATAGGAGGGTTGCCTAAGGCTTTTGGGGTGGATACCATTCTTGTAGTAGTGGACCGATTGACGAAGTATGCTCATTTTATAGCAATAGCTCACCCTTTTACTGCTCGAGATATTGCTAAAGTCTTCATCAATGACATAGTCAGACTTCATGGATTCCCTACCTCCATTGTGTCAGATCGGGACAAGGTCTTCCTTAGCACTTTTTGGACAGAATTGTTCAAAATTGTTGGAACCAAACTGAAATCCAGTTCAGCATATCACCCCCAATCTGATGGATAGACAGAGGTGGTTAATAGGTGTTTGGAGACTTACTTGAGGTGCTTGACAGGGAGCAAACCCAAACTTTGGCCAAAATGGCTCAGCTGGGCAGAATTTTGGTGTAACACTAATCATAATTCGGCCACCAAAATGACCCCTTTCAAAGCTTTATATGGAAGAGACCCTCCTGTACTGGTTAGAGGGGATGTGAATCAATCTCCGGTAGAGGCAGTTAACAGGCTTTTGGCAGAAAAGAATCACATGCTGGATGAACTAAGGGAACACTTGATTCAGGCGCAAAACAGGATGTGCAATCAGGCCAATAAACACAGAAGAGAAGTGGAATATTAGGTGGGGGATGTGGTTTTCTTGAAGATCCAGCCTTATAAATTGAAGACTTTGGCTAAAAGGATGAATCAGAAATTGAGTCCTAAATATTATGGACCTTATGAGATTATTGAGAAGATCAGCCCAGTTGCTTATAAATTAAGGTTACTTGAGGACATCCAAGTACATCAGGTCTTTCATGCTTCTCTGTTGAAGAAATCAGCTGCAGCAGACGTGACCAGTCAGCCCCTACCTTCCTTTCTGATAGAAGATTGGGAATTGAAGGTTCATCCAGATGAAGCACTAGTTGTCTGCACTAATTCAGAAGGGGAAACAGAACTCTTAATCAAATGGCACAATTTGCTAGATTTTGAGAACTCTTGGGAGGCTTTGACTACCATCAAAGAGCGGTTTCCTGACTTCCACCTTGAGGACAAGGTGTGTCTTGAGGGGGGGAGTGTTGATAGAGCCTCTCCTAAAATAACTAAGGTCTATGTGAGAAAGAAAACCCAAGATAGATTGGGTTTGGGCCGAGTGGGTGAGGAAAATGTGAATGGGAATGGGAACCACAATGCTGTAACCAACTGCTGATGTGGCAGTGGTAGTGGGGGAAAAGGTGATTCCCCCGTGATTCTGTTAGGGAGGGGGAATATAGCTGAGTGGTTTTGTTAGCAGAGGGGTATGCTAGAATTGGCTTGGACTTAGGAGAGAATTGAGCACTCTAATTTGCTCATCCTTGTTTTTGTTTTCTTTTCTGCATTCCTAGAAGCTGTAACAGCATTATTGGACTGATATCACCTTGATGTCATCCAGAGAGTAATCAATATACTAGTGTTTCTATCCATTTTCTGTTCTTCATTTTCTGGTATCTATCATAGGCTAAAGAAGCAGTGAATGAGGTGGGGAGAAAATTATCATTTATGGTGCTAATTGACATAATGCCTGTACAACAACAACCAAGCATTTTCTCACTAGGTGAGGTCGGTTATATGGATCAAACAACGTCATTGTGTCTTATCATAAACTAAGTCTTAATAAATGTCATTCAAATCTAAATCTATTTTAATCGTTTTACCTATAGTCTTTCTTGGTCTCCCTTTACCTCTAACTATTGGGCTATCCTCCACCTGATCTACTCTTCTTACAAGGGCTTCTAAGGGTCTTCTCCTTATATGTCCAAACCACCTAAGGCGAGATTCTCCCATCTTTTCCACAATAGGTGCTACCCCTACTTTCTCTCTAATGCATTTATTCCTAATCCTATCTTGTCTTGTCTAGCCACACATTTAGCGTAACATCCTCATCTCAGTGACACTGATTTTATGCTCTTGCTGGCTTTTTACTGTCCAATATTCGGTATCATACAATATCACGGGCCTTATAGCTGTGCGGTAAAATTTACCCTTAAACTTGAGAGACACTTTTCTATCACAAATAACTCCTGAAGCACTCTTCCATTTCATCTATCCAGCTTGAATCCTATGGTTTACATCTCCCTCTATCTCTCTGTCATTTTGCATGATAGATTCAAGATACCTAAATCGTGTGACTTGTGGTATTGTATGGTCTCCAATTTTCACCACTAGGCTAGTATTAGCACGCTTCTTACTAAGCTTGCATTCCATATACTCTGTCTTACTCTTGCTTAGACGGAAGTTATGTTCTTCCAAAGCTCGTCTCCATAGCTCTAGCTTCCCATTTGTTTCCTCTCTCGACTCTCCAACTAAGACTATATCATGTGCAAAAAGCATGCATTGTGGCGCCGGCTCTTGGATATGCGCAGTAATCACATCCAAGACCAAGGTAAAAAGATATGGACTCAAAGTTGACCCTTGGTGCAGTCCTATAGTTATAGGAAAATTTTCTGTGACCCCACCCTGTATTCTCATACTAGTTTTAGCCCCATCATACATATTTTGGTTTGTTCGAATATAAGCGATACGAACTCCTTTATTCTCCAGAGCCTTCCACAAGACCTCTCTCGGTACCCTATCGTGGGCTTTTTCCAGATCAATGAAAACCATGTGTAGGTCTTTTTGCTTCCGCCAATACCTCTCTATCAATCTTCGTAGAAGATAAATTGCTTCCATGGTTAACCTCTTAGGCATAAAACCAAATTGATTATCTGAAATGAGTCTCTTGTCTTAATCTCCGTTCAATTACTCTTTCCTATAACTTCATAGTATAACTCATGAGCTTAATCCCTCTGTAATTTGTATAGTTTTGTATATCTCCCTTGTTCTTATAAATATGGATTAAAGTGCTTCTCCTCCATTTATTTGACATTTTTTTAGATCTCATTATCTCGTCAATCAGCTTTGTGAGCCAGCTTATACCTTTCTCTCCTAGGCACTTCCATACCTCAATAGGTATATTATCCGATCGGACCGCTTTTCCATTATCCATTCTCTTCAATGCTTCTTTTACCTCAAATTCTCGAATTTTACGATAAAAGATTTTATTTTGGTCCTCTTCTCTAGTGTTTAGAATGTCTGAGTCTCCTAAAGTCCCATGTCCCTCATTAAATAACTTGTGAAAATAACCCATCCATCGACCCTTGATGTCTTGTTCCGTAACCAAGACTTTACCCTCTTCATCCTTAATGCATTTCACTTGATCCAAGACTTTACCCTCTTCATCCTTGACATAATGCCTGTGGCTAATCTATAAAAGTGGCATAGGAATTTTCCTCCTGCCCCTAGCTTTTACCTTGGGAAAAAGAAGTTTTGAAGTAGAAATCTGAAGCATTGATAAAATCTGGAGCTGAAACAACTGAAAGAAAGAAATAGGAATTCTGCAAATGGGTTATGTTGTAATTTCTTTATACTCAATGGCTCTCTTGCTCCCTTTGAGGCAAAAGCCTACACTAGACAAGCTGCAATAACCTTCAATGCTGGGGAATTACATGTTGTCGTAGAACTAAACTTTCAGCTAAGAAATCAAGATCAGTAACTGATTAGACATAACCGAGCTAATACCATGCAGTTGAGTGACTTGATCTTGAAGAAGGAGATGACCATTGAAACTTGAATGAACACATTACCAATGAGTATTTTACTGTACAGTAGACAATGGGTAACTTTATGAAAGGGTTTTCTTTTGCCAAAAATTGAAACGTCAAAAGTAGATTTAGACTTATACTCTCATGCTAAAACTTTTCATAATGTGGTTTCAGTAGTAAACTGTGTATGATACAACTTAAGATGCTTACAATGATGTATATACGCATGACCTGATTAAGCCGATATGAAACCTCTTGGCTCAGATAGTCAGATGTTTATTTATGTGCATATATTTCATTTAGGTAAGAAATAGGAATCCATGAGAAGTTCATTAATTTTGACTTCTGACATTCATATCAAGCTTTCCACAATATAGTTATGTAAATGAAGCAGCAATGCAAATATCTAGAAATCAAATTCTCTACTGCAACCCCACCTCCTTCTTGTAGAAAAAGAAGAAAACAGAAACTTGTTTAATGATTTAGCAGTTGCCCACTCTATCTTTCTCACTAATGATTTCTGTGCATGATTTTCACTGTTGATGATAAGAATAATTTTGTAGTTGGTTCCTCCAAAAGTTTGAAACTAATGGTAGTGTTTATTTCCTTGTTGTTTTAACCCATGTTGACAAATGCCACATGAAGTTTTTGTTTAAGATGTGAAGCCAATTCCCCTTTTCCTTGTGATACAGAATACTCATGGACATACATGAGGGCTGACTTAGAAGGTTTAATTGAGATTCGAAAGCTATGTGAAGCTGGGAAGATGAAGATACCTGTCGATAAAACATTTCCATTAACACAAGTAAAAGAGGCTCATATGGCAAAAGACAAGAAGCTCATTCCAGGTAAAGTAGTGCTGGAACTTGATTGACGTCCTCAAGCTCATCAGGGAGTTGCTTAAACTAGAATCTACCATTTTTTGGGTTTTCTCTTCAATGGATTGTTCCACATTTAATTGATAAATGGATAGTGCTTTTCCACTGTATGATAGAAAGTGGAACTTTTGTAAATTTTGATTAATAATTCATAATATCCGGACATAAAAATCTGTAAATTGGTTGAGAAGTTTGTGTGAGGCTGACTTTTACAACTGTTCTCTTTTTAGTCATGTCCACTTGTGAAAGCTGCTGGTATGACGTTATACCTCTATAACTCCCATGTGTCAGTTACACTCACCTTCAGTACCCAATCCATGTTCTCTTGAAATGTGACATTGAAAGAGAATACTGCTGAATTATTAGCAGAAAGCTTGCAAATTGTATTAGCCTTTAGTGCTAAAGAGTGGAGAGGTAGCATAATTTGTTATTGAAATGGCCACGTCTTGTTAGGCAGCATTTGTCTGTTTATTTTTTATTATATGAACTGCTAGGAGCAAGCTGTGTTTCATTCTTTCTAGATCACGTGTGGCATTCGTGATTCATATACGTTAACAAAGAAGTGACTAAATTAAAACTTGTAAGCTCACTTGAATATAACTGTTCAATTATATATGGTCTGGTGGGGCATAATCTAACATGGTCTGTATAGACACACTTTGACAAGCCCTAGCAGTGGTCACCAAACCAGCTGGGAGGGAAGAATGGACCACCTGATTATTTGTACTTTGTAGCATGCAAATTGGGGGTGCCCTTTTTTCTCTCTC
Source organism: Ormosia semicastrata (assembly GCA_029884595.1). Taxonomy (NCBI): domain Eukaryota; kingdom Viridiplantae; phylum Streptophyta; class Magnoliopsida; order Fabales; family Fabaceae; genus Ormosia; species Ormosia semicastrata. Next base: position 23,091,017 of record JAQQTO010000055.1, on the reverse strand, counting down.
CTGTATTATACTCCACTAATGAACATTATGAACTGAATAATTATCATCTTTTTGAAAATGTAAAGGTACCTAAAAAAGGCCTCATTGGCCCACCTTTTGGTGTTGGCTTTACCTCAAAATCGGGCCTCATGCAGATAAGCCCAAAATGCCAGGCAAACTTATCTCAAATTGTTCTACTATAATATTAAATAAAGTTACAAGGTACTTTTCATAGTCGTTGGTTCCATAATGCGCTTTTAGTAGCAGTTTTGTCTAGTTGTGGTGTAAATTTTTGGTCAAACCCCTGCTTTTTAAGTAACCGTGACCCACTTATTATTTTGGTTATCAATCATTATATTTTTACATTAAATAATATATATATATTTTTTTATACTTTATTTAATATTATTCATTATACATATTTTTTTATCATTTTCTTTACTCAATTATATTTCTTAAAAATTATGTAAACAGTATTTATACTTTTTTTTAAAGATGTAAGATGATCATTTTTCTTTGATTATAATTCAACTTTGGAGTTAGGATCATAGGATGTGTTGTGGTGTGCTTCACTCTTTCTCTGAGTGGGCTTCCACCACCCCCCCCCTCCCAACCTATTCAAATTAAATTATTTCTGTTGTTGCATGTGACGTGAGTTGAAATGGTTAAATGGTGTTTAGCAATATGTGACTATGTATGTGTATGTGTCTACTATAATTTAATAATTTAATTAATGAAGGAACTTTGATATAGTTGCAGTTGCACTAGCTTGTATGCATTATGTGGCAGGTAAATGACTAGCATCATTCAATTAGCTATGTGATACCTACCGCACCAGATTGTTGCAAAGGCGACCTTTTCTCTGCCACGCGCCACGTGTGCGCAGATTTCTATGATATGCGTGGGGAGCATAGTACACGGCACAGTTCTACGCAAACGGGTCCCTATGCTTGTTTCAGAATCTTATTTCTACTCTCCTTTTCATGCGCGTGCATTCCCACTTCTCATGTCCAGCTACATTTTTTTGCCCTTTTCATGCTATTACTACTTTTTCCTGTTTAATTGTTAAGTCCATCTCATGAATAACACATTATTCCAATCAAAATATGGTGGTGTCAAAATTATCTTGTTTGACGAATATTCTTCCAATGAAAAACAATAATAGTTAGTTAAAAATTTTTAATATGGACCACTTTTTTCAAAATTATCTTGTTTGACAAATATTCTTCTAATGAAAAACAATAATAGCTAGTTAAAAATTTTTAATATGGACCTCTGAATGGATCGGTTAGCTTTGGTTATTGATTTATTGGTCATTGATTTTTTTAATAAATCAATGGTTTTGATTAAAAAATTAAATTTTTACATATTTTAATTAATAATATTTAAATTTATACAAAAATTTAATTAAATCATATTTTTTATAAATAATTATAAATACAAAAAATTATAAATTTTAATTAATAATTTTTATATATATACAGATTTATATATAAATATTATCAAATAAAAAATATAGAATTTATTAATGTATCCAAACTTGTTAGGTCCATATTAGACTCCTTCTAATTAGTTATACATTGTTTAGAATTACTTATGTAGAGTTAAATTTTAATATGCACAAAAAAATCAAAATCTATCATCCATAAATAAATATGCAATATGAATGATAAAGATAGAAAATAAAATGAAAAATTAAAAAAGGACAGAATTTAACTACAATTTTGGGATAAATTATTTTTTTAATTTTTTATTATATGTATATTAATTTAATTAAGTGATATAAATAAATAATAAAATAGATACAAAATAATAAATTAAAAGAATTACAAAGAGATAATTTTTTTCAAAGTTGAAGGCAAGTTTTTTTCATTAAAAAAAAAAAGAAAGATAGTAAGGCGCGTGGGTGAAAGCAGTGTTATGTTTGATTACTGATTAGGTAGCAACTATGAATCTATGATGAATGATTGTGATCGGAGGAGATGCAAAGCTTTAGAGTGCGGTCACGATACACCTTCGGGTTCCTTCCTCATTGTTTTGTTCACCTCGTCCCTATCCCGTTCCTATTCTATTATCCACCACTTCCTAATTCACATCACATGTGACTATCTTTCTAAACCACCATTCTTTTTCTACTTTATTTCCTAACTGCCACTCTATCATTTTTTTATTTTGAAATTATTTTTTGCATTTTTTTATCCCTATTTTAAATAATTATTTTATAACATAATAATCATAAATAAAATTATAATTATTTTATTGACACATTTAAAATAACAGAAATATTCATACATTAATCTGTTCTTTTTATTATCATGTTTTAAACAATTATTAACATTAATGAAATATAATACTTGATTTGATATAAAGTATACTTCTTTCGGCAATGCTGTAGAAATAAATGTTGGATTGGTAAAAATATAGTTTTATGTAAAATTATTAAAGTTGTTCTTTTATTTTTTCACATGTTCTTATATTTAATCAGCAGTGAAAAAATTTACCAGAGGCCCGTGGGAAGAAAAGTTTAGAAAACAACAAAGAATAATAAAAGCGTCTTGTGAGTTGTTACTGTGAAAAGTGAGAACTGAGAAGTGGGAAAACCGAAAAAGCAATATGTAATATGTTACAGACAAATATTGTACACAGTACATTGTTGTTGATTAGCATTTACACATACAAGCCTGCACTTTATCAGTTCTCACGCCACACGGATACATAGATAAATTTTGTGAAAGTGGTATGAATCTGATATTCCCAAGGCCAAAACTTGTCTATCATTTCTCCTTCGTCTGCTTCTGCCTCCTCCTTCTATGATCTGTCCACGTTCCTGCATATACTATTCTCAGTCACACTATTTTACTGCATGGTAGCGATTATAATAAATCTTTAGAAGATTACATCACTAAATAGGATCACATACTCATATATATATATATATATTCACTTGTTGCTCTCCTTGATTCCAACCATTTCGCATGAGGCCACTTGCAAACAGCATTATGTATGATTCTCTAGAGCTAGAATAGAGTCATTGATTATTGTAGAAAGCATTTGACGTGAATCTTATAAAAATGGGAAATGTTGATGAATGAATTAAGAAAATTGATGAAAGATACATGAAATTAGATTGCAAGTTTTTTTTCTAAGGTTATTTTTTTATTTTTTAAATGTGAGACTATTGAGAGGCATATGTACTTTTGTTATATGTACTTTTGGTTATTTTGTTAGTGTTTTGTTGACCAGAAAGTCATAATAATTTTTCAATAAGGAGAAAACTATCTATATTTAGCTAAAAAATAACGTTATATCCAGAAACAATTTTAGAAATTTCACCAAATTATTATCTCAAACAATATTGATTTTGCTGAAATATCCTATATATATTTTACATTTTGGATAATATATTCCCAAAATCCCCTTTATCCGTGTCTTACAAGAATATGGAAAATATTTTTTTTACAACTCAAATATAATGAGTGTATATTTATCATATATTTATATAAAATAAATATCAAATTAAATTATATGTAATTATATTATTTTTATAAACTATAAAAAATAAATTTATAAATAAATTAAAAAATAAAATATAAAAATTAAATAAATAACAACATTACAAGAGTATATGCCTGTTTTTTCTTATGTTCGATCTTCCTCAGACTCAAATTTCTTTTCAACCCACCACCTTCCCTTTTCTATTCTTTTTCCACCACTTTCTGTCATTACCAAAGTTGTTGATCTGCCAAAAGTCCCGTGCACGCAGTTGATTTTTCCTTTTTCTGCTGAACAGTGAACACGAAGATGAACTTTGAGACTCGAGTACGTCACAATATATCAAGTATCTTTCATCTGCCCTAGTCCTTTTGATCATATCATCCAGAGAGACATATATACTTATATAAATATTATTATAATTTTCATCATTTAATTTATAATTATTTTTATATTATTTTTATATTCTTATACTTTAATTTTATCTTATTATATAAAGCTAAATATGTGAAAAGGAATTTTGTTATATTTTCTTAATAATTATTTTAATATTAAATAAAAAATATTTAATAAAAAATAAATATATTTAATATTTAAAAATATAAAAAATATTTAATATTTTTTATTTAATAATTAAAAAATTAATAAAAAAACTGTAAGAATATTTAAAATTATTCATGTGAAAAGTATTAAAGCACACTATTTTAACCATCAAGTACTCCCAAGAATTTTCACATCAAATGAAGGGTATTATTGTCATCATATAAACAAAAGCAGCAATGGCAACAACAAAGACCCAACAGCCACTCAGTTACATTCTGCTAAAGACAAACAGCATTTCGTCACCTTCCATTAAACCCTTTTCCTCTCTCTCACTCACATAATAGTCACTTTGCAATCTGTATCACTGCGAAGGCCACCCCACCATACAAACCAAGCAAACCTCTTTAATTCATCAACTTTGTTCACTTTGAACCCCTCATCATTTACTGTGCTTACCATACCAAAAAAATCTTCGTGTCACTCAATGGCCATATTTTGCTGAGTGTTTTGTTGAAAACCAAAAAAAATAAAAAGAAAAAAGAAAAAAAAAATGGACACTGAGAGATCTCATCGTACCACAAGTAGCAATAGCAGCACAAGCGAGCTCTTTGTATGCTTCACTTCCCGTTTGTCTTCTTCATCCATGAAGCTCTCTTCCAAGTCCATTCTCAGCCCAAGCCGCAGCAGAGAACCCCCTCAAATTTCTCTCTCAACTTCCCTAAGCAGGAGGCTCAGGAACAATGGCAGCATGAAAGGAGGGCAAGCTTCTCCAATGTTCCCAACTGGGGGCAAGAGAAGAGGGTGTGGTTTTGAGAATCCAGAACCTTCATCCCCCAAAGTTACCTGTATTGGACAAGTGAGGGTGAAAACCAAGAAGCAAGGGAAGAAGATGAGGTCAAGATCAAAGAGAAGAGGAGAAGCAAGCTTTAGAAAACCAGAACAAAGTTTTCATCAGGTTGGTGCAAACCCTGATCTCACTAGACAAAACAGCCAGAGCTTTCAGTATCAGAATCACCAGAACTTGCAACAAGAGTGCTTGAAGCATAGGAATCAGAGATGGGTTCATCTTCCTTTGACAATTTGTGAAGCACTGAGAGAGTTCAGTTGCTTCTTTCCTTGCAGGTCTTCTTGCATGTCCAAAGAGGAGAAGGGTTGTGCAGGTGGGGGAGAAGGAGAAGGAGAAGGATCCGGTGGTGGACATGGACATGGACATGGGAGAGAGGGTTCATGTGGTGCTGCATTTGCAAGGTGGCTGGTGGCTTTGCAAGAAGGGGATGGGAAGGGAAGGGAGATTGAGCTGGTAATGGGGGAGGATGATGGAAATGGAAGAGGTAATAATTGTGAGAGAAGCCATAGCCAGAGAAGGCATGTGTTTGAAGACATTGATATTGATGTAGTGGAAGGGAAGAATAAGAAGCATCAAGAATTTGGAGGAGAGGAAGAAGAGAAAGGAAGAGTTAGTATATGTATTCCACCAAAGAATGCTCTTTTGTTGATGAGGTGTAGATCTGATCCTGTCAAAATGGCAGCTTTGGCTAATAGGTTCTGGGAGTCACCTGTTCAGAAAGACAAAGATGAAGAAGAAGAAGAAGAAGATGATGAGGATAATGAAGATGATAATGAAGCAGAAGCAGAAGCAGAAGAAGGTGGTGAAGACCAACACATTGAAATGGAGGAAGATGTAGAAGTGGAAAGAAGTGAAGAAAGGAATAGCATTTGTGAAAGAGAAAGAGAAGCTGGTTTTGTGAACAGTGAAGAAGACCATGTTATACTATTAGAGGTAGTAGAAGAAGCAAAACCAGAAGTGCAGGACAGTTCAGAAATTGAAAGCAGAATAACAAACCCAGAAAGCAATGAAGTTTATGAACCAAATCAAGACAAAGAGGAAGAGAAAGATGAAGAAGAAGAAGAAGAAGAAGAAGGAAATGCTAATCATCAAGATGAAACCTTTTCATGTGTTTCCAACCTTGAAGTTCATGTAGATCTCGAGAAACCAGAAACCGAAGAGGTTCATCCTAGCGTGAAGAACCTGAAGGAGGAGCAAGAAAACGACCAAAGTTCAGAACTTTCTTCCACTCGATCAACGTTCATAGCTTCAGAACCACAAAACGACGAAGAATCAAAAGCTGAAGCAAAAGCAGAAGCAGAAGTAACAGTAGCAATGGCTGAAACTTCAGCAGAAGGGTCAACGGAGGAAGAAGAAGGAGAAGAGAAAGGGGCTGCAGGGACAGAGACAACACCTGAGAAACAAGACAAAGAAGAAACAGACCCGACCCACGAAGGACCCGACCGGGTTAAGGATCCGGAGCGAGAAAACGGGTCAAAGGAAGAGAGAGAAACAGAAGAAGAGAGGTTACCGGAGTGCTTGTTGCTGATGATGTGTGAGCCGAAGCTGTCCATGGAGGTATCCAAGGAGACGTGGGTTTGCAGTACCGACTTCCTACGGTGGCTACCGCCGGATAGAGCAGCCGGAAAATCCGATGCGGCAGCCGCTGCCGCCGCCTGCGGGAAGAGGGTTAGCCTCAACTCCAAGCCCTGTAAGCCGTCTCCGCCGCTGTTGCTGCAGCCGCCGAGGTCTTCGTGTTCGTTTCCGGCGGCGGGTGGTCTCGCCGGAATGATAGAGCAGAAGCTGGTGGGGTCCAAATCCAGTAACGGCTACGAGCCGTTTGTGCTCACGCGCTGCAAGTCGGAGCCGATGAGGTCATCGGCTAAGCTCGCGCCGGAAGCTTGTTTCTGGAAGAATAGGAAGATGGAGCCGGCTACGCTTGGGGTTGGCGCGACGGCTGGGGTTGGATTTTGATTTTCTTTTTTTTATTAAAAATTAATCTCAAATTTTCCTTTTTTTTGCTTAATTGATAGAATAATTAATTGTTGTTATTATATGTAGATTATTGCAAAACTTCGGGAGGCTTTGGTAAGCTAGGGATTAATTATATAGTGATTTTATTGTGTTTAGAATAGAATCCTTTGTATAAATATTTTTAGTGATTTTTATGCAGTTTGTTTTTCTTTTTTCTTTTTACTTTTTTTGTTTTCATCTTTTTATTTATTAAGAATAGTTCTTAATCTTCTTAATTAATTTTTTTAATAATTTTTTAATTATTAAATAAAGTAAATATAGAATACTTTTTAAGTTTTTAAGATATTAAATATATGTATTTTATTTAATATTTTTTATTATCTATCAAGAAAATTATTAAAAGAATCTTACCATATAATTAAAGAAAAAAGTGATGTAATTATATTATTTATTATTATATTTTTAAAAGAATCTTAAAAATTTATGATTAAGTAAAAAATAATAATAGAGAAAAAATGATATAATCAATTAAAAAATAGTGATAAGAAAAAAGTAATTTAAGAAAATGGTTGATAACAAAACTCATTTATTAATGGCTAAAAGATGAAGACTTGCCATTTGGGTTAATATGTAGGGGTTGGGCCTTGAAGGCTTGAACTATCTATGTTGCTTTGAAGGGTAATATAATAAAGTTTGGTGGGTCATATGGTTAAGGTTGTTATGCGTCGGGTTGTCTGTTCCCATAATGAGGTTGGAATCCGTACTGGTCAATGCTATTTCATCTTATCTGAACTGCTACTTTGTGCCTCAGCTTCTGTTGCCATTATCAAGTCTTTATGTGCCATTACAGTTTGGTTGGAAGAGAGTGTAGAATGAGGAATTGAAATGCAGGTTGGTAAACCAGTCAATACTCAAGACAATAGAATAGCAGAGTAGGGAGAAATTATTGTGTAGGATTTGTTAGCATTTAATGGTTAAAAGGAAAATACCAACCAGAATAGAAAAGAAAAAGTTTATTGTATATATGATTATATTATAAGTAACTAATTATAGGGAAAATTTCACCACAGAATAACATTATTTGTTAACACATAGTCTCTCTCTCCTTTCTTTAACCAATTCATATCAACCAAGCCTTGCAGTGAACCTAATTCAACAGCTAGTGAAAACAATGAAGAGAAATCATATTTATTATATGAATTTATTAATATATAGAATTTTTAAAATATTATCATATTATCTTTTGATCTTTAACAATGTAAGTATTTGGTTCATAAAAGTATGATACGTGTTTGATTTGTCTGTACTCATAATTTTAAAAGACTTTAGGATGAATTAGTGACCATAAACAGCTTGACCTTGAAAGCAACCACACTAAGTGTAAACTGTAAAGTTAGCATTTTGTCTTTCTTTGAACTTCTTTCGGTTTCCATTGCAGGGTTTACTTCTATTTTCCCCATTCCTTTGCCATGGACTTGCAGAATTTCAAAGCAAGTGTTTCCTCAGTTCTCAATAATAGACTCCACAGCATAATCAATTCTCAAGGCAGCAAAACTATAGTATGATTATCTGTCTGAGCCTTTTCTCCGTCTCACCTTCTCTTTCTTTGCAATAGGTAAAGACAAAGCCAATGACAAGAAAGAAAAACAGTGAAGAAAACAAATCATGTTTATTCATTAATCCTTGGACTCGCAGTCTTTTAGGCAGCTTCTCTTTGACCTCACTATGTTTCAAGTTTGAGAGAAGATATTTAATTTGAAATAACATGGAATGGTAGCAGCCTCTTCTTTCCTGCATTCCCTTTTTTCTTCTCAATTTTGGTTTTCATATATAGGTACTTGCAACTTGGGTCAATTCACATATATCTAGGAACCTTTTTGTGTTACAACCTTAATTGTTGTTTTCTTTTATTTTTTCGAAGATAGAGAAATTCAATACAGAGAATGAAATGAAAAACAAATTTTAATATACAATAACACGAATAAATACCCAAATTACTTTTAATAGATCTGAAAGAGTGCTTTATGACGCCTCTAGCGCATCACTAAAGTAAAAAAAAATATGTTATGCACATAATCAACAAAAATTTTTTTTTTGGTAATCTAAATACAAACACCTGGCCTTGTTTATGTGTGACAACACTCGTTTCTTTGAAAAGGATGTCAAAATGTGTATGATTTTTGTGTAAAACTTAGGTAGGCATGTATGAGAATCTGAAATTATTTTAACAAATTACACAAATATGTTTTATAAGATTTGAGCGGGTTATAATTCTTTAAAGGAAAAAATACATTAAGATGACTCAGAAATGATTTGAAGCATGTTTTAAATTTTATGATAAAATAAGTATTTTCCTCTCTTATCTTTATTTCTTTTTGAATTTGGTTTTTTATTTGTTATTTTGGTCATTTATTTTGCAATAGAAGTGATGATGTGTCACTAATAAATGATTATCATTTAATACTGTCTTTTGTTATATCAACTGTTAGTGACATAATTTTGTTATCTCTCATCAATTTGTAATAGTGATGATGAAAGATTTCATTAAATAAATTTGTAAGATAAGATATTAAATTAAAAAAATAAAGAATTAAATTATTAAGGAATTAAAGTGTCTATTTCATTTTAATTATTAAGATAGTGATATTAGAGGATAATTAGTGTTGAGACTTGACGAAGAGAGATGTTGCTTCTTGCTTAAGCAGTTTCATAATCGTACCTGCTTTATTGTGGGAAAAGGGTAGGACTGATCAGGAATCTTAGACTTAAGAGGAGGAACGGAGAAAAACACCATGGAAGCTGGAAAGATAAAGTGTTTTTGCTGCAAACTTTTTGAACATATTGGAAATGGTGTAAGGAATAAGGGAAAAACATTCTGGCACCCACAAAATTGAGAGGTGGCACATGGATTGCAGAACCAATAATGAAGGGAGGCCTTATGAAAGCCACTCAAGGGAAAACCTTTGCCCCCCTTTGCAACGAGATATTTATATATTCTGAATATAAAACCCGACTCTCAATTCAATTTTAGTATTAATTTGATGACACATATTTAATTTTTGTGATATATATCTCAATTGACTGAACACAGTATTTTTTGGAATATGCAAGATTTTTTCCTCTACAATAGCTTCCCATATGTTTTAGATTTTCAGCCACTGCAAGCAGGAGTTTGATCAAAGTGAAAAAAAAAATTGTCCTGTATAAAAGTATATTGGGAAGCCAAATTTTCTCATTTGCGTTCACATTAATCTAAAACAAGCATGCTATATGTTGCTGTGGGTTGGGCTACCAACATGCAGGCTGAGTTGTGTGCTCACAGGACTGGCCTTGCCCTTATTATTGGAAAAATGCTTGTTACACACATTTAGCCACACACACATTAGTGTGAGCTGACAAAATAAAGTGTGCAAAAATTTTAATGGAACCAGCTACATGGTGAAAATTGTGTCAATGTGAAGTGACTTGTAAGTGTATATAAGTTTCATTATTTTTATTATTGCATGCACAATTGTGCTACAATTTTGAACGGATGGTCCTATTTGACACTATCCCCATATGAATTCTTAGTCATTTGTATGATTGTGCACAATTATGAGAATGTGTCTGACATAAGCGTCTTAGTTCTAACTTTGTGTACACAAAGCTGGTCTTTTAAGTTCCATATAAGCTGGTCTTATTGACCATTTACTGCAGGTTCAAGGTACATGAGTCCACATTGTTGGGATTCCTAGTTTAATTACGTGATAGATTTAATTTGAATGTGATGTATGTCATTCATTTTATATTGTTACGTCATAAAAAATATTAACCCTCATAATATTTATCTCAAAAATTATATATGTGTTAATATGTGATTGATTCATGATATAAAAAATTGTATATTAATAATGTATCAAAATTAAACTTTTAAGATATTACTATACAAGCTAGCTAGGATCAAGACATGCATTAGAAAGAGACACAGAATGGTCTGATCGTACAAGGTAGTATTATACTGAAAAATTGCATCATTATAAGGAATGATTGCGGTTCCTATCAGAAGCTTTAGCCCAACATGAAAGGTTGGCGAAGGAGAAGCATTGCCACAGCCAGCAATGTACAGTGCACTATTACAGGATCACGAAAATGTCTTAATCATCTATAAATGGCAAAGGACATACTAAGGGTACTTAGCTCTTTCTTGAATAAGCAATGATAATAATACACAAATTTTTTGTGAAGGCGGCGTATGTATGAACTGTGAAATGCAGCGATTGGAAATTCTGAAACATAACTATCTATTTTCAACATTACATTCAATGGATTGAGTCACCTCAAGTCCTCAACTTCTTCCTATCAATCAAAACTGACATAATTTTGGCATTTAGAAAGGGTAAAGGAGAAAACAGGAAAATATAGTTTATAGCCTTATATAAACCTTTCAAATATTTATCATTAAGAATATTAACTGCATTAAAAAGGAACAACAGATACAAAATTATTTCTTCTTCTTATAAGAAATGAAGAGTTTTAATTCATATTAATTATCAAGTAATTTACAAAATTAAAATATAAATACCAAAGAATTAAACATATACATTCTTTTACTTCAATCTAAACAAAAATTTCAAAGTAAATATCATAGGTACAATAGGCTTAAAATATATTTATCATAAATTTTTGTGTATCATCGACAAAAGAAGTCCTTTTATAAAGTTGAACTGATTGACACACTAATGTAGACTCAAAAATAATAAATTTTCACAAAATGATTAAATCAAAATTGGAATAATACTTTTTTACAACAATACTTGAATGACTTTAATCTCAAGTTTTTTTTTTATAAAATTAGCAAAACTAAAATTCCTTTGAGTATCTTGACATTTGAATAATATAAAAGGAAATATTCATAGTTATCATTTCAAAACACTAAGCTAATAAAAAGAAAATTTAGTCAACTTTATTATCTCAAAATAATTATTAATCTTATCGACAAAAATAATATTTTTCAAATTGCTACGACAATACTCATTGTAAAATAGGTTTAACAGGATAGTGATTTGACATGACACAAACGATGATATAAAACAATTTTTTTTTTGTTAACTTTAGACCTTTACAAACTAATTAAGATTTCAACATGTCTAAGTAAAGATTAAAGCATATTAACACAACATGACAACTATAAAGAGCTCACTATATTATAATACACTTTAGGAGACTCAATAATGTTCTCAACAGGTCTCAACAGGTAACAACAAAGCGATGACAAATACAAAAATTAGAAAAAATCATGTATTAAAATATTTATTATACTCAAGCAACCATAACTGGACAATTAATTAAATTAGAGTCTTTGCATAATTGCAATCCTGTCTAAGGGTCTCGGATTACAACGTACAAGTCTTTCATACTTTATAGAGTAAAATAGTTGAACTAATATTTCTATAATTTATGCACAAATAATATTTTTTAATATTTTTAAAATAAATATTTAAATTATTTTCTCTATCACACAAATGATTATGTCAAATAATGTCACACCGAAGGATATGTTCATTACTTACATAACCCAACAATAATTGTAATCCATTCAACAATATTAAGAAAACAATTGTTATATGACAAAACTACATGTCCAAATAACAAAACTAGATCGCTACATAATGCTCAATCATTTCATTTGTCAAGTTTCGTAAAATGATACACATGTTTAAGGTTACTTAAATCAATTTGATAAAAAATTTGACAATGAGTTTTATATATATATATAACGTATATGGTGAGAGAAGTATTTATTGTAAGAGGTGAGATGAGTAAATTTTGACTATTAGATCTTACATGAATGGTAAAATATAAATGTATGTGACTTTTTTAAGTGGTCATATGACCTTTAAGTAACTTTTAATCTTGATCATCCATGTATAATTGTATGGTCAAGATTTACTCCCCTCACCCTCTCACAATAAAAACTTTTTTCACTAAATATGTTATATATATATATATGTCACAACAATTTGAGTTGTTACGTCAATATAATCTCACCTAAGGGTCTCGGATTACAATGAATAAATAAACTCTCACCAAACTACCCTATAGCTAATATCGAAGGATACTAAAAAACTCTAATAGTACAATCATTTAATACATTCAATAAAATATCAGAAATCATATTAATAAAGACAAACTTATAAAGAAGTGCATTATTAACATAATTTCAAATGAAAACACAACAATATTATTAACAATATAACACTTTGCCATAATTGATCCCGCGATGGCGTGCTCACAGCTATACAAAATGCCCAAAATAATTATAAATATTCTAAATAGAACTCTTAGAGATCAGATCTTACAAGATTTACAAAACACAATACTGGTCTTACAATAGGTGAGTATGTAATTACAAGAAACTACAATAATCAATGACAAAATTGCTCATAAAGTTTCAAAATTTTCATGTCACATTAATCAAATAATTTTCACACTCTCATACATAATTGCATATTCTAAAATAGGTATGAAGAGGGAGAAGAAAACCTTTAGAACAGATTTCTCCACTTATGTGATCATACAATATGTCAATAACTAGAAAAGTTTCATAACTAGCCTTAGAGAGTATGTTGCTCATCCTTGTATAGAGCAAGCAAAATTAGATGTCAACTTAGTGAGATTCATATCACCAAAACTTTAAACAAAATCTCACAAATGACCCACAAAATAAAGATTAGAGAACAACAACAAAATTTCATTAAAATAAGCTCTACTTCTCAATTTTACGACATATATAAAACTTAATCACGATAATGAATTAATATAAATTTATCATTGTCTTACATATTTATCAATAATCAAAATTATTTTAAATAATATTCTCACAACAGTCATATTAAAAGAAATTTATTTAAATTTACAATAGCACAATATATAATAAAATTAATAGCATATAATTATACTTTAATTCTTGATAATATATATCAAAGGACTTTAATATTTTCAATACACAAACGTCTAATACAAAAACAATTATATGCAACACATGATACAATATCATGCTTAACTAATAAAATTAGTTTTAACAATTAAAAAGGAACAAAGTATGCATAAATAAATAAATTTTAATATGCTAAAGCTTATTTAGATAAGCATTCCAAAAAAAAAAATTCTCAACAATAATAAATGGTACAACTAACATGAATTTCTTAGTATCAAAATAATATATTTATCGATATCAATACTCTTTATCACATAAAATTTATCTAAATAATAAAATATCTAAAATTATTATTTTATTTATAATTCTCACTTACCTACATATGTAGTTGAAATAATTTTAATAGTTACCAAATATCATAAAAGATAATATTTAATATCAAAGTGTCCATAATTATATAAGAATTAATTACAAAATTTTATTTCATAATTTTGATAAACCTCTCACCTTATCACATGCTCAGGACATGATGAACTACTCCTTAATTTATTTATGTATCCACAATTTAAATAATATGTATGAAAAAAATTATTCAAAAATAACTTTAAATATACTAAATAAACTCTCAAATTTTAATTTACAAAATAGTTTACAAAAGCACAACAATTTCAATACACAATGTTATATGTCTAAGATAACATAAAAAAAAAATTATTTCGATATTCAAACAAAATTAATTCACAACATATGAGTTATGACAATAATATCACAACTACCCCCAAAAAATTCCAAATTCCAATTCGGAGAATACCAGATTATTATTATTATTGTTATTTTGATATGCTTCTCGCTTGAGCAAGCTAATAACCCAATATTGTCGAATTCAAGTGCGTAAGACCATTTGATGAATAAGCCAATCAAAGACAAGGAATTTAATATGCAATCAAGAGTAGGTTTGCAATAAAACGCGATTGGCTCACTGGACTACTAAGATTTCTCCAAACGAACGAAATTGGCTCATAATTCCATCCGAAATAAATTTAATTTGAATACTGCAAGAAACATTTACGTTTATTCAACAAATTTATACAACCTTAACCAAAGTTAAAGAGTTCTGATACCACTTGTTAAAAATATTATACCCACAAAAATAAAATTACTAAACCTACCTTTAACTTTAATTCATATAATGTATATAAACTAATCAATAATTATGATTTAAGATATAAAATTAAGTTATACCAAATAAAATCACATCTTAGAGAAGACACAATGAGAGAAATATAGTAAAGAATCTTTGTCGTCAAAAGAGAGAAATTATTTTCATATCCTATATCCTCAAAACTCTTGTGATCTCATTGGAGAAACCATAATATATATAAGATGAAAATATGAGTCTCTCCTTGTATTTACAATATAAGTTAACCTACCTATAATAAAAAATTCATACACAAGACCCACAAATTCAAAACAACATTATCCACATAAGTTTAAGTGTTTATAAGAATCCAATAACAAAATTGATCACAAATAAACTAAACCAATAGATGCTTCACAATATTTGACATTCAATTAATCTGAGTTTCAAAAAATTAGTGATTATGCTAATCCACACATATTAAGAAAAAATCTAACACACTATACTTTCATTATTAACTATTGTGCATCATTTGAACTTTGTTCTTCCTTCGTGCTGTTCAATTCAGTGTTATTTGTGGGACTCTCAACTGATGAATTTGATAAACTTGACTGATCAGTGCTTTTGCTTTCAGTTTCCTTTTCGGTTGAACCTTCCATAAAGGAGTTGATGGCAAGCTGGCCAGAATAAAGGAATAAACCAAGGGAATTGAGGCCAAAAATAAATGTCCCAAGGTAGGTCAAGCCATTCACTATTGTCCTGCGAAAAATTGTCAGATGATTGTCAGATGCTTCAAAAAATGAACAGCAAGGCGCCATATAGATAAGAGATGGAAGCTACCTTATGGTGATTGTTATCTGGCGGACCTGAAAAGCATACCATTCCACTGTCAGATTATCTTGAGCGAGCAAGAAAAAGTAATGAGTGTAAAATGCATTAAGAACTGAAAGAACTGTTCTTTTGTAATTTTTTCTCCTCTATTAATTCAATAAAATGCTTTTCTATCAATTCTACCATTGTGACAAAAAATGCAATTCTATGAATGACATATGAACACCCAAGGTAAATGGCTGTGCTTATTAGGATCACAGAAAAATTGCAATTGCTTCTTTGTCAAAATAATGCAAAATTGGTACCAGTTGTATTTAATACAATTCCACACCCACATTTATAAGCTATAGCAGCATAAATTGATCCTCTGCTCTATAATGCACAAGTTGATGCTAGCACATAGACAAGTGCACAAGAGATATAACCATCTTATGATGAGCATAACAACAGGCACACTTGCAAAAGCTGATAATTTCGCTTCTAGCAAGTTGTGTAATTGTTAAATTTTATATTTAACAGTTTTTCCCTGTTGGGTACTCCAGTTATGAGCATTAGAGATTGAATTCTAAATGCATTTAAATGAAAGAATAGTATCTTAGTTTTAGCTATTTCTTCCCATTTAATATCTTACTCTTTGTCCTTGCTTGTGTAGTTATGAAAATCAAAACACAACTGAATTAAAGGTCTGACACTATCAGGCTTTTCTCCTAACACAATGCTGGATGAGATCACACAGAATTATCCAGTCCCAACACTCATTAGATTTACACATGATTAGCACAATCTCTAGTTCCAACCTGGGAATGGATTGCCTGACTAATCTCCAATAGTTGAACTTCAGTACAATTGAATATTCTGACCATGGCAGTTAAGTATTCAATAGACTCATCAGTGACGCAGAATAACCATAAACTAATAAAATCAACATTAAATAGCCATATAAGAATAAACAATATTGAAAACTTCAAATTGTGTCACTACATCAAGCAACAATGACTTAATGTATGCATGTTTTTTAACCCAAAATACTAGAGGGTAAAACATTAGCAGTTCCAAGATAAACATTTCAAACCAATATATCCTGGCAAGAAATTTAATGTGTTCTTGATTGGTGAAAGAATCACAAAACCCAGATATATTTGAAGCCTTCTACCCTGCAGGACACAACATCAATCAAAGTACCTGCATAGTCCTTAGATAGTTGGATTCATATTACTGAAGCTACTCTTTGTTACTTCAACTGAAATGTTTATTTTCTTTTTCTATATGTTTTTTCACTAAGTGTTTTGGAGTCTCAATTTCAAAATTGCAACTACAAGAAGAACGATTAGCCACCAGAGGAACAAAAGTTCAGAACAATAAATTAAACTTAGTAACCAACAAAAATATCAAGAGATGAAACACACTCCCATTATAATTTTACCATCATAACAGTTATGAAGAGTAAGAAACAACATTCCAATTCCTAGCTGTATTACCTTTTTCTTTGTTCAATTAATCAAATAAACAACATTATCTAATTTCAACTAACATGCTGTGCAACAAAAAGAATAAAACAAATACATATAAAACGACATGAGATGAGACATACCGAGAAATTATCTGAAATTGTTTGGCGGTTTAGAGCTGCCTCTATGGTAGTGGCAAACTTATAGAGAAGAAGAGCTATAATTCCCGCTGATATTCCCCCAAGAAATGCCTGAACAGGTGAAGGTGGACCCTTAGCATCAATTGAAGCTGACCCCATAGCTTTTAAGCTATCCAATGCTTCTTCCTGTATTGACTTCTTTGCTCCTGATGACCTGAATTGCTAAAACCACCAAACCCATTTCAATTGTTAGACATATAAAAACATTCATGTGCATTCAATTAACACTTTAAGCTTTGGAAAAGTTAGTTCATGACATAGTATTAGAGCCTCTACGACCAAGTGGTCTAGAGTTCAATCCTTGCTGCTCCCATTCTTCTATTTAAAAGTTGAATTTCAGTACAAAGCAAGTGAGTCTGAGCATTGTCCATGCTTCAAACCCAAAGAACTCTTGCATGAGGGAACATGTTATAGATATAAAGCCATTCATGTGCCTTTCACCTGCCTTTTACCTAATAGTAAGCTTTCATGTCACTTCACCTAACAGCTTAAGCTTTTGAGATAATTGGTTCACGACAACAATGAAGACATAGATTGAATCATAAGAACACATAATTAATGTGAACAGCATAGCAACAAAACCCAATGAATCCAAAGTCATTTTTTAAAACTAAAAATTCATGCTTTGAACTCATTTATATCACCAAAACAAATTTTGAAGAAAAGGGTAACTAACTATGCACATTATCCTAAGACAAATTGAAATCCAATCCAAGAGTAGCAGACCATGAATTGTGACAATTATACACAATCAAATAACCTTAAAAGAAATACCCTTTTTTTCCTTAATAAAAGAAAAACAGTGTTTACCAATTCTTTGGCACGTTGAGCCCTGCGGCGGATAGAGCGGAAAAGGAAGACAGAGATGGCACCCGTGAGGAGAAGACTGGAAGCGACTTGGATTGGAGAAGGGTCATCGGTGGTGGCGAAAATGGAGGGAGTAGAAGAAAATGGAAGCTCGATGGGGCCCTCCTCTGTCGCAGTGGTAAGTTCTGCGAGCCATGCCCACGATGAACTTGGTGGAGGAATGGCTGAAACTGAAACAGAGTGAAGAGTAGTGGGTTTGTGGAGAAAAGTGACAAGAGGGGTTGGTGGTGAAGGAAGAAGGGAGAGAGAGGGTTTATGGTAGTGGGTGAGTGGCAGTGGAATAGGGAGGTTTGGGAAGAGAAGGTGGTGGTGGTGGTGGCGGCAGTGAGACTGCAACATCGGAGTTTATAGAAAGATAAAAGAGAGTTAGGAGATATGGTAATGATTCGTGTTCCCAGCTTCAGTGATGATTTTTGAAAGATTTTTCTGTTTTATCTTATGGACTTTGGCCTTTTGGTGGGAAATGCAATCGCCTCATATCCATTACCATTACACATATTTTGAGATTTTTCTGGTAATCCACGAAAACTTTTTCCCATATTACTCCTTAAAAAATGAAAAATTCTAACTTGGTCTTTAAAAATTTTAAAAATCAAATTAAATAATTTTTTTATCGAATACTTTAATTTTTATTAAGGATTAATTTAACTTGATTATTAATATTCTCATTAATTAAATTGAAAATTTTCATTTTTTAAAGATTAATATGAGACGAAAAATTTTTCTCAAAAATAAAATTTAAAATAACGTATCAAAAAATAAAAATAAAACATGAGAAAAATGCTAAGAAAATGATTATTACACATACAAAATTTCATAGTATTGAATCATTTAATAATGTATTATTAGTTAACAAGCAATATTGACTTGTCAACTGACAGAATTTGGTACTAGTAGATTACAAATAGTTAACTAATCAATAATTTGTTAATTAATAATTATATTATTGTTGATTACTATAAAAATAATGTGCAAATAACATTATCATGTTAAAATGCTATTCAACCCCGTGGAAAAAGCCGACAATCCATACCGATGACAACATGTGCACATCGAGATAAATATTAAGCATGTGTACTGCTAAACCATATAATTAGAACATAAAATATATTTCATCACATTGATAAATCATAAAGTTTTCCCCAGAGATAAATAAGCTTAGGCACGTTTGGTTCCAAGTTTGAAAAAATATTCCTAGAAATAACATTGCTCAAGATTGGTATTGTTGGAAATGATGGTTGTCATATTTGGTTGACCAGTACTAAAACATTTCAAAGAGCAACTTCAGTCGCTCAAAGCATCAAGGGGTGACCAGATTTCGATGATTAGTGACCGAAGACAAAGTTAATCACATAATAAAATTAATCCCACGTCATTTAATTTGAGCAAAAACACCTCTATGAAAGTGTGGGGACTGTTAACAAAAAATCATTCCCAAAGATAAATGTTAGATTGGAATATTTTTTAAAGTCTTGTATCAAATATGAAAAGTTAATATTCCTGTGTGAAAATTCCAATGAATGAAAAAACAAACTTACATCTGTCAACAGAATTTTACAGTCAAGTTAGAAAAAGACTTTCCGGAATAATGTTAAGTCAAGTCTCTTCATGTATACAAGAATTTGTTTTATATATATTTTAGCACGCAAAAACAAAATGAGATTATAAATTATCTAGTTCTAAATCAATGGCCAACAGTGGGCAGTGGCGGAGTTTGAGGGAGCCAAAAGTGAATAGAGATTAGGTGAGGCAGCATACTAAGAAAAGAAAAGAAGAATACGTACAACAAATATACATCTAAGCAAAACAACTGCATGCTTGTCCATATATACATCTAAAGGTTTTCAAAATTTTTGGGGGAGCCATGGCTCCTTCCTGTCATAACTAAGATCCACCAGTGTTGGGCAAGCCAACAAAAAATAAGGCAAACCAGAAGTAGATGGATTGTGTTTTCCCATGAGTTACTTGATTAGAAAGCGTAAAAAATGTGCTTGTAATTATGGCTAATTTTATAAATAATAAGTTTATTTTCCCACAAAACAGGAAGTGTACATCAGGATTAAATGACTTATTACAAAAATAAATACCAAGAATTATATTTTTCACTGTTTTTAGGCAATTTTTACTGAAAACTTGATAAGTGAAGTGTCATTATAACCTTTGTGTTCAACACTCCAGTGTAATCAATGTCAGATATAACCAATGGCATTTTTCAGCATTCCTGGTGTACATTTGATGCCACAGCTCTAGCCCAAAACTTGATCTGCTCTTTCATGTCAGCTGCAGACTTGTTTGAAGCCCAATTTGGAATTGGAGGAGCACTACTTTGCACCAGCCATGCCTCAGATAGATAAGGTCTCCTTGCTGCCTTATCTTCCTCTGTCTCATCTCTATTTTTCTCTTGCAAACCAGGAAGTATGTTAGCTAAACTTGGGCTTAAGGTTTCTTTCTCAAATGAGAAACCCAAATCCTTGAATCCCTGAACTTCTTCAAGTTCAAGATCACTTAGACTTCTCCTCATTGTTTTCTGATTTAGGAACCTGTGCCTCATCTCTTTGATACCTTCTGTGTTGATGCTTTCAACCTCAGTATTTCTAGCTGGTCCACATCTTGGAATGCTACAACTCTGTCATCCATAACCCAAAACATAAATAACATAATATAATATAAGGAGTTAACTTCAAAAAATTCAATTCAATCTGAATTTGGAAGCATATATATTATAAACTAAATATCTAATGGATATTGCTTTTTACTAAAAAGTAGCATTGTATTGTAGCAGCAAGCTATTTATGCCACTTGTCCCTTTATAATGGTATGATTTTACACTATGCCAAAAGCTTTTTGACTTTTTGGGACTTCTGGCAATACTTTAATTGGTGCTATTTCTATGTGCTGGCCAAACTAAATCAACCATAAGTTCTTGGATGTGACAGAATCTTATGCATTTAAATCATAAATGAAAAATGAGTCTATTACTTAGATCATTATAAAACCAGATAATTACAGTACCTTAGAGGTTTGCCTGGGTGGCAGGATGTCAATATGGGGAGGTGTTGATGGTTGCTTGTGGGATCTGCCAGTTCTGGGATCAGTTACTTGGAACTTTTCCTCTCTCCCAATGGATGGAGGTAAAGATGGTGTTCTAAGCAGTTTGCTTTTCCTTCTATTACAGTCACTTCTATGATGTCCTTTCATCTGTGCACAATAAGGTTTACTAGCTGCCTGAAGCACAACAGGATCTGATGGTTGGAGCATCAATTTGCTTCTGGTAAAACTGCTTCCGTTTTTGTCATCTTCTTCTCTCACTCTAAATGATGGCATGGATGGTGCTCTCTGGATCATCTTAGGATGAACAAAAGCACTATTACTTGTTGATGAGTAGCTGGATGCATCAGAGTCCTTCCCCAAAAAATCTGGGCTGATTAGCCCTGTGGTAGGGCAAGGATCAGAGTAGCACCTTGGCATCCTTGGTCTTATGTTTAACAAGTTCTCAAAGAACCAGCAATCATCCAGAAGATCCATGGCTTCCACTTTTTCATCTCTGCAATAAGAAGATTCACAAGAGTTATCAATTGGCTCCATGAGTTTCCAATTTCCAACTTTGTCACCCTTTCATGTGTTCTGAATTTATACTGAGGCTTTTGTATCTTGTCACTTACTCTGTTAACATGAATTAATTGCATGATTGAGGCCAAAATTTTGACTATAAAGAAATGCTGCAGCTGAGCTATCTAGATAAGCCATGTGTGATATGACACCATGTGCTTTAAGATGTCCTTCTATTTTATTTTATTTTTTAGCCATAATGAGCTTACTGTCCAAAAACCAAGTTTTATTTTATAGAGAAATGGATTTCTCAAAGGCGTTTGACGAAGTTAAATAATTGAGAAGTATTATTTGTACATCTTTTTTTCTTACATCAATCTTTTATATATTTTTTAAAAAAATTAATGTAATATATATATATATATACACACAAATAACACAACCCTAAATAATATAAGAGATGGATGAGGAGAGAGGACCCGAGTAGGGGTATGCGGCATTTAAGCTCCACAACTAAAAATAATTGGGACTGGCTTTATCATGGCAGCACATCCCCATGTGATGCAGTTTTTGTTTATGCAGCCACTTCACACTACAAAACAAGTTAAAGTTTAGACTATTTATTGTGATTGATTGAGGAAAATCTTATCTTAGGATTAGTGTGATTTAGTTTTGAATTTATTTTTGTTATTTTAGATTACATTTATTTTATTTTGTTGTTATTGTTATTATTGTTATTATCTTAATTTGTTTGTTAATTATGTAACAACTTCATTTATATAATAAATCATTATGGTTATAGTCAAATTTTTTTATTCAAAATATTTTCTTGGTATTAGAGTTTATCATAACCAATGCTCAAACTTAAGAATGATAAACATATTTTTTCACCACCATCACTTCCATTAGTGGTAAAACACTTGCGTTTATGGAATGTATTGCTACTCCAATGACACCTGGAACTAGGAGATGCATTTGGATCGACAAATTCTAACTACTTTTATTGACGTCAATCTAACAAACTTATCTATACATGATTAACAAGTCATCTCATAAAAACTATCTCAATGACTAATGAATGGAGAAACTCCAATGCCCTTTAGCCTTGGTAACTTTATTGGTGAAACTTCGACACCTTTTCCATTATCCCTTCCCCTCAAACATGCATCTTACTTAACAAGTCTTAAGTATAGCTTGATATGACCATAGACATGAAAACCTTACATAAAGTTTGATTGACACTCTAATATGCCTTCACTAATTTTTAAGATCTAAATTTCACCTTTGTATAGTGCGATCAAATTTAAAGAGAATGATTGAACAAAATCTTATCTTAGAAATGAGTTTGATTTAGTTTTGAATTTATTTTTGTATAACTACTTTATTTATATAATAAATTATTATGATGATAACTCATCAGCCGTTTTCCTATTCAAAATGTCTCCAATATTTAGTAGTTTGACTATTAGAATAAATAACTTGACAGGCCCCTTTATATTCACCAATAAAAAATAACTTGATTATTAGTCAAAAGGTTTAATTATTATGTTATATTCTTTGGGAATAAATGTTTTTTAAAATGATTATTAAACTCTTAAATTGAATTATTATAATAGCTCTTGTAAATAAAATATATATATCTTTTTGAGCTCCTAAAATACAATTCTCCCAGCTCTTTTTCTGTTCGTGGCTGTGACAGCTAAGTGTAATGTAGGCAGCAAAGATGTCATCATATCCTAGTATGCAATTGGCGAAGCGAAATATTTTATGTAATCCAGAATATATATATATATATTATTTATATTATATGTTAATATAAAAGAGATATTAAATTATTTTATATATAATTATAATATTCTTACAATATATATAAGATAATTTTATAAATAAATTAAATAAAATTAGATATATTTTAATTAAATAAATAACGAGACTTATTGCAAAAAGGGTTACATTAATTCCTTTCTTCAGGCTGGAATTTGGGCACCATTTATGTATAAAAAAAGTACAGTCAAGTGTTTATGACTTTTGCTTTGTTCCACCACCACGACACCAAAGCTCTTAGCTGTCTAAATATTATGTGCTTAAAAAATTAAACCAAATTAATGAAATTGAATTTAACTATTAATTTAATTTGATTTGGTTTAATATATAAATCTTAATAGGGATTGAAATCAAATCATGAATCAAATCAAATCAATATTGATGATTGGGTTAATTTGTTTGTTTACGAAGTTTCTATTATTCAGTTCGATTTTCAAAATTTAAAGAAAAGTTAAGATCAATTTGATTCGAGTTTCAACTTCAAACTGCATCATAAATATTTTGGTCTACTTTAAAAGGAAATTGTAATCTGTCAATTGAATTGATAAAATTTAACATATGTAACAAATTATTTAATAAAATAAGTCAATCCCCCTCTTTATGAATTTATCGAAGTACTTTTTACTTGTTGAGTAGTTTTTATACAAGGAAAGGTGATAATTATTATAATATAAATATGATTTTAAATTATTAAATGATATAAACAATAATTATGTTGATTAAAATATTCTTAAAACTAAAATTGAGGATAATCTTGTAATATTTAGTTTTAGCATACAGTGTTTAAAATTTACAAATAGTCAAATTACATCAATTTTTTACTTTTTTTTGTTTCATTATTAATTAATATATTTTCATTATAATTATAATTAAAAAATGTTACATTTATTTTATTTTATTTTCTATTTTTAAAATTTTAAAATATTAAAATAATAAAATGATATTTTCACCATTTTTTTACAAAAATATAAAAATAAAAAATAAAATAAAAATAATATGCTATTTTTGTAATTATAATAGAAGCATGTAAATTGAAAATGAATACAAAAAGCAAATCAAATATTCTCTAAAAATATAAAATATGGTGACATTTTTGTTATTTTTATCATTTTCTTCACAAAACTTTAAAATTAAGGTAAAAATATAACAAAACCAAGATAATATTTTTGTAATTATTAATAAAAACATATATCAATTAAAATGAAAAATAAAAACAAATCAAACATAATTTTTGATTTATTTTCTATTTTTGTTTTCAGTATATTTGTTTTATTGATAATTACAAATGCCATCAGTTTTTAATTTATTTTCTATTTTCAAACTTTGCTATTTTCATCATTTTTTCTGTAAAAGTTTGAAAATAAAAAATTAAGTAAAAAAATGTAATATTTTTTTAATTATTAGTAAAAATATATCAATTAAAAATTAAAACAGAAAATAAACCAAATGCCAAGTTTTCAAGTACTGAAAATGAAGTATACCAAAAGATTTCTTAGTATTGCATGTGGTCATTTTATGAGTGTTGGTTAGGTGAGTTAGGTGTGTAATTTGAGTATTTTTGACCTAATCTGTTCGTTAATGCATGAGTTGGGTTGGATTAATTAAACTCATGAGTCCAACGTACATTAAGAAAAAAATTTTATTAAAATAAATGTTAATATACGAAATCAAAATTTTCTTACATATAACACGTCTTAATTAAAAGCAATATATCCCTAATAAACTAAAAAGTCATACAACCAGTTTTAAGTAAACAAAATAAGTCTAAACAAGTTAAATAAACTTAATAAGTAGTCTTACTAAGTTAACATAAGTTTGAAATAAATTAAAACAAGCTAACATGTCTTAAAAGTCATAAACAACAAATTATATTAACTAATTGAAGTTAATACCATCACATATAACATATGAATTGACATAATCATTTACTCATTCTTGATTTTGTTAAAATATTCTTTGTCATCCAAGCAATTTATTGAATTTTCATTGAAATGATCTGTTAAATGCTTCATAAGATTCTAATTTTTATTTTCTTGATTTCATTCAAAATTAATATGACCACAATAGTTACACGTAAAATTAATTGACATTACAAAACAAAGTTAGCAGAAAGTTAACAAAAATTGCCATCATAACAAAATGACATTTTTTATAAATAAAAAAAAAATCATTAGTAGGTTGAGTTTGTATGAATCAATATTTTTCAAACTTATTATTCGACAGACTAAAGTATTTTTCAACTCACATACTCAACCTAATTGACATTTTGCAGATTAGATTGATTTAAAATTTACGAATTCATAGATTGACCTAACCTGTTAGACAGTATAGGTCTTTTTTATTCTTTTTATTTTTTTAATATGTAGGAAGAGGGTTTCTCGGTTGAGTATGTAATTTTATTCTGGCTGGACAATGAATATACGTTAATGCTATGTAGGTGCTACCATTCATTTCATAAAATAATTTACATTCATTTGCAGCTAACAAGAGTCATCTATGCACTCATAATTAAAGGCTTCCGTTTATATACTAAATTTGACATGTTTTAGTTTTATTTTACATTATACCACTGAGAAATTCTTGTATCTTCATAGAAGATTTTCTATTATTTGTTTATTGATGAGACTTATAATATTGGTAGAATTCACATATTTGATGGTGGTGATCTTTCTTAGAAGATCTTTTATGGTCTTTTATGGTGAGATCCACAAATATTCTTCCTCTCCCAATATAGAAGAACTTCTTACATAACATAAGACACCCAACCCGGACATTTGGACATTTCTAAACCATTCTAATATATATATATATTTACCTTCTAACAATAACTATTTAAAGAAGTTTCAAATTACACTATCTCCAACAATAAACCAAAACTACAAGCGGTAGACCGCTGAATAGGTTGATTCATCGGTCTAAATTGAAGAAATTTAAACCTTTGGTTGCACCATGTCTTCAAGAACTTGTTGCATATATATATATATACAAAACTGGCCATGCATTTGACCAAGAAGACCAATTGCCAAAAGCTGTAGATATGGCTGAACAAAACACCTCCAAGTTTCACATTGCTATGTATCCATGGTTAGCCACGGGTCACATGACACCTTTCCTCCATCTCTCTAACGAGCTAGCCAAAAGAGGCCATCGAATCACGTTCTTGCTACCCCACAAAGCTCAGCTTCAATTGCAGCACCTGAACCGTTTCCCACAACTCATCACCTTCCACATTGTCAAAGTCCCCCACGTAGAAGGCCTCCCATTAGGCACAGAAACTGCCTCAGAGATACCAATTTCATTGAACTATCTCCTTGTCATAGCCATGGACCACACACGTGACCAAGTAGAGGCAGCACTGAGTGCAACAAAACCTGACCTTGTGTTCTATGATAGTGCACATTGGTTACCACAAGTTGCAAGGAAGTTTGAGATCAAAACAGTTTGTTACAATGTGGTTTGTGCTGCAAGCTTGGCACTAGCGCTTGTGCCAGCAAGGAATGTTCCAAAGGATAAGATCATCACATTGGAGGAGCTAAGCCAGCCACCACAAGGTTACCCTTCATCCAAGTTAGTGCTTCGTGGCCAGGAAGCTAGAACACTGATGTTCCTATCATTGCCTTGGGGAGAAGGGTTAACCTTCTATGACCGTATCACAATGGCCATGAAGGAAAGTGATGCCATAGGTATTAGAACAAGTAGAGAGATTGAAGGGAACTTGTGTGACTACATTGCAGATCAGTATCAGAAGCCAGTGCTTTTGAGTGGACCAGTTTTGCCTAAGGAGGGTGATGATCAGGGAAAGTTGGAAGAACAATGGAGTAAGTGGCTTGATGGGTTTGGACCTGGTTCTGTGGTTTTTTGTGCATTTGGGTCTCAACTCATCTTGGAAAAAGCACAGTTCCAAGAGTTATTGTTGGGGTTTGAGCTCACAGGTTTACCATTTTTGGTTTCTTTAAAGCCTCCTAATGGGTGTGAAACTGTTGAGGAGGCATTGCCTGAGGGGTTTGAAGAGAGGGTCAAAGGAAGAGGAGTGATTTCAAGGGGCTGGGTTCAACAGCCATTGATATTGGACCATCCATCAGTGGGGTGCTTTGTGAATCACTGTGGGTTTGGGTCCATGTGGGAGTCTTTGATGAGTGACAAACAGATAGTGCTAGCTCCTCATCTTGGTGATCAACTGTTGAATACTAAGTTGTTGGTTCAGGAATTGGAAGTGGCAGTTGAGGTGAAAAGGGATGAAAATGATTGGGTTTCAAAAGAGAGATTGAGTGAAGCCATTAAGTTAGTGATGGATAAAGATAGTGAGATAGGTGATAGAGTGAAGAAGAACCACATGAAGTGGAAGGAGATTTTGGCCAGGCCAGGGCTAATGGATGGTTATATTGATAGTTTTGTCCAAAATCTTCAAGAGCTTCAGAAGAAGTAATTGAACTGTTTCAGAATCAATCAATCTCTCCATGCTGCCGGTCCTAATGACTAGAAATGAAATATTGCATCACATTAAGAAAAAAAAGAAAAGGAATGATAGTATAATGTCTCACGTTTGTGAGAGTCACTACGTTACATGGTAGTAGTACTATGGAGAAGAACAAAGTACTCTTGTAAGAACATAAAAAATAAAAAATTGAGATACATGTATCCCAACACAATTTGTGGTGTAGTTAGTCCCCACCTGAGTATAGTACTGTTGATTTGGTGTGCCTAAGAATATATATAATTTTTAAAATGTTAAGAGTTTATTTTGAGATATATTTACAATAGTATGGAAGCTGTATACTGAGACACTCTCAACATGTGAATTCCTTTTAAATGTGTTATAAACTCTGTTTTTACATAAAAATTTTCCTGTAGTTATGAGATTGCGTGAAAGACTTTGATTTGTAGGTAGTACCGTAGTAGTCTTTCAAATTTCAACCCTTATCATTCCTCTTTCGATTCCATTTTATTTGTAGAAAGTTTAGGAGTAATAATAGTATAGAATCAAAGTTTATAATGAAATTTATATGTGACAATATATTCACCATTAAATTTTATAATATGTACATATTTGTATTTTTAAATTATTATTTAAATAATAGATATATTACTACATATAAGATTTACTGTGAATCTGAATCTATAATAACGTTTCTCTAAGTTTAATCTCACATGTCTTAAAGGCGTATAGTTTATACTTAATTTATAAGTATGGACTCTAATTGAATAATCTTATAAAGTATGCAGGTAAATGATGGTGAGATTGGTTCTTATGCCCTCCTTACTTTGCTAATGACAATGCGAGTTAAATGATTCTTAAATATATGCTTTCAAAGTTCACTGTAGTTATGGTTTGCTTATTGGTTTTCACCATATAGCTGCCTTATTCAACATTTGATCCACCTTTAGATCAGCCGAAATAAATTATGAAATATACTTTTTTTAATCGCATTGTAATCTTTAGTGTTGCACAAAACTTGAAGTACTTAATCTAACAGTAGTTGGTCGCAGTAGAAGTAGATTACGATTTCAAGTAAACTTTATTTGTAATGTCAGAAGTTCAAATCCTGAAATTGTTACTTTGGAGAAGACTTTACTTAACTACCACTTTTGGCCAAAAATTGTGTGAGCATTAAATGATTTATGGACTGTCACTAATTGATAATATTTAGCTTTTATAAAAATGGGTTAACAGTCTATTTATATTGGAGATAAAATAAGTTATAAGTGATTCATAAATCTTTTAAATCTATTACATCTTATTGGATTTATGTGTCAAGCAGGACTATTAGTATAGGCCTATTCCTTAATAGATTGTGATGAGAGAGCTTATTAGAGTTGACATTTAGGTCCCCTCTCCACTCTTAATCCAAAAAGCTTTGCCCCTTGACAGCCGCATTGCTAATTGGAGAAAGGAAAGGAATACATGATCTCTCAAGGAGATCATTCAATACAATTATGGCCAAAACAGGTACACAATCTACCTCATCCTTGATATCTTTGATGTTCTATGATCGTAAATATGGCAATCAAATTAAATCTTACATCATATACTTTAGAGTCTCCATGAGAGCTAAGCTTATGCAGAGCAAAACTTGGGGGGTCCTTTTGGTGCGTATATTCTGAATAACATGCAGTTTTGCATATTTAACTCTTAGGTGCCGGGCAGTTAGAGAGGCCTTCCACCATTGATTGGCATGTCATTTTATGTTTATCTATTATTTCCAATATTTTAAACATGAGAAACATGTGCAGTAATCCTCTAGTGCATGTCTTTGTTTGAAAGATTTAGTTGTTTCCTTTCTAGGTAGTAAAGTAAGAACTATATCATTATCTGAAGTATAACTTATCTAAGCAGGAGTTGTATATATGGTTTTATGACTCCCTATCCTCTCCGTTATCTTCAATAACTGTGTTGCAATTTTTCTTTTCTAATATACAAATTCATATAATAAGTTGATTGACACATATTTTGTGTATGAAGACACCAATGGGTGTGGTTGATTGACTAGAAGTATGTTTCTGGCTGAATTAGGCACCAGAAAACGACAATGGAAAGAACTCCTTTATTATTTTCAGGAATGTTCATTATCTTTCTTGGTAAATGATATTTATAATAATATTTCTAGAAAGAGAAATTCTTAGTTGCTATCTCTTATCATATACAACTAAAAGAGTGTCACTTCAGAAAGACAATGATGGTTCATATAATTAAGATGGTATACATTCACTAATACATATTACAAGATTGTTTTTTTCACTCTAAAAGCACGTAATAATTTCTCTTCTAAAAAATGTCTCTTTTGGCTTAAAGTGTGGGGAAACCAATGCAAGAGGATTTTTCATGACGGCATGGCATTGAGCTTCTTGTTTCTCTATCCTTGACTTCCATTGTTTTCCCCTCACAAATAGAATTAAGGAATACCAAAGAGTTATGTGACTTATGTCATGTGTCTTTCGTGGAATTTGAAATACTTCGATAGCATGGACAATTTGTCAATTTCTGGTAATCATGTCAAATATCTCCGGTCCACCTCTCCACGTATTCAACAAGGAATGAACAATATCTTGGTTTTTTAGATGTGGATTCTTGCAATTACAGTCGGGTAATTCTCTAATCCCCTATTTAAATCTTCTGTTTATATGAACCATAAATTAAAATTTTAAGGTATTATCCTCAATTTAAATCTAGCAATTATATGTCAAAGACCAAGATTAATGTAGTGCCCCCGATTTAATAAATCTAACAATAAGTATCAGAGCATAATTTGTAATAAAAATATACAAAAATAAACTGTAGTCTTGAGTTTAATTTTTACTGAAGGTCCTTCATTAATAGGTCATTCATAAGCAAGACTGGAAACCCTCTTTGAAGTTTGTAGCATACCTCAATCTTAAAATGGAACAACCTGTCCTTCCCTAAACTTTGGATTAAAAAAACAAAAAATAAAAAAATAATCGTTTTTAACATTTGGAAGAATATACATCATGGAATGAAACGGTATACCATGAAAGACTGATCGTAAAAGCTTTAGTTATTAATGTCCTTTGTAAATGTATATGGTGAAAAAGAAACTATAAATGATAATTACACAGTTGGTTAGCTTCTATTCTACAGAAAGAATGGAAAGTCTGAATAGTTAGTCGACATACGAGGAATAAAGGCTGTTTCATTTTTGCTGATGTAAGCACTTGAAGAAACTGCATTGGAATTTCATGGTCAAAATCATATTTTAATCTCAGAAGAATTTATATATAACTGCCGCATCAGCATCAAAAATTTGCTAAGCAATCCAAGCTATGAAACAATAGCTTAATCAAAAGGGTGCTTCGTCATTACTATCAACTCTCTTGCAGAACAAAGGCACAAGTTCTCATATTTACAGTGAAGAAAGACATCCTTATCTGGGTCCATAGGAACTAGCACACCATCTCTGAAAATAAATTTAAAATCAAGCTTCAGTGATTCATTCAGTAACTTATCTTTGCTTGCAGTTGCATGTTGGCTTGTTGAGTGAGAAACACATTCAGCTGGCACAACATCCTTGCCTTTGTTTTTGGGATTACATGTTCTCAGGTTCAGACAGTCCAGAGATGTTCCATGCTTTTCATGTCTAAAGATTTTATTAGATAGATCACTGGAATCTTCAGCCAGATAACATTTTCTAACTGCAGAAATAAGATCCACAGATAATGATGCAACAGTATCATGGACATCTTCTATTGTCAAATGGCTACTATTCAACCCTAACTCGCGAACAAGTACTTTCTGTGTCAAATGATAGAGACTGTAGAGACATCCAGGGCAACATTGATACAAGCAAACAACCCCAGATTCAGTAGGACCACTGCCCTTACTTGTAGAGACATTAATATCTATAGCATTCTCATGTTTACCAGAGTTAACATCACTTAATTTAACACCAGTCTCAACCGAGGACAAGCTGAGAGGCTGATTAGAGACTGTCTTGAAGTTACCAATCTCAACACCCTCTGGTTCACAGGCAGTGTGAAGTCCATTTTCAGAAAGGACAAGAGAGTGAAAGAGTGTGGATTTATTCAAGTCTTTTGACATCCCAAGTTCTCCACCCACCACTTCAAAATTTCCAGCAGTTACTGATTCGGATAGTCCAAACAGTGTCCCATTCTCCTGACTTAAGGATGGATCAACAGGTTGGTTTGCGGCAGCAGAGTTGTTAATATGCTTATCTGAAAAAGAATGGTTCTGTATAAATCCTTTAGAACTTGCATTTCTACCATCATGATCAAGATTATCTAAATTATCATTTTTGTCATTCAAGGCAAGACATCCAGTTGTTTCAGCAATAATTCCCTTACAACTTCTCTCCAGTTTCTCCAAATCACTACCATTCTTAGGAACAACAAAATGGCAATCCTCACCTTCAGCTTGGTGATCTTCACATGTCAGATGATTGTTTAATGAACCAACACTTGCTGGTGTAACCTTTGCTGTAAGCTCTGGGGTCTCCTGCTCCAGACTAAAATGAAAGAAATTACTGTTAGAGACAGTCCGTACAAAATAACATAGAAGGTAAGCAATCATGCATGGTAAAGGAAAAATAGTAATACCTCAGCAATGCATAAGCCCAGTTGTTGACCATATCTTCCAAATAAGCCACTTGCGATAAAACACGAAGATATTGATATCTGTCTTTCCCAGCTTCAATTTTTGTATTGATTTGCTCAATGAAGAACTCAAGAACCTTCCTTACATCAAGAGAAACTTCCCTAACTGATTTATAAATACCTCTATATGCTGATAAACCAACAGCAATCAAGCCTCTCACTAAACCAGATCTTTCTTTGCTTTTGATGCCTCCAGAGCTACAAGAAACTGCCACCTTTTCTTGTGAATTATTAGGACGAATTATACAGGAATTGAAAGGCCAGCCCCTCCAAGGTCCACTTACATCAGCACAAGGACCTTCTTTGAGTTTTGATGTGACCCAACAAAGTTCAGCGAAATGGGGGTACAGAAGAATTTGATAGCCAAATGTGGATATTGCCAACAACAGGGTTGACTTTCCCTTCAGTGACCTACTGCTGGGTGGTGGTGGAACTTTTGTAAAGGATTCGGGAAGTTGGATTTCACTCCTCTTTTCATTGGCTGAGCAGTTATCTTTTCTCTGGCATACCTTATCTTTACAAACTTCAATTGAATCATAGCTGCCCTTTTGGGCACCCATATGAACATGAGATCTCTGATAAATCAATTGAACCTGCTGCTCAATTACATTTCCTAATAGCTCTACAGTAGATAGATTGATCACCATTTCATGATCAAAATTCCCATCAATCTGCAGAGAGAATTGAGGAGCTGTCTGCTCCAAAGGAGTTGATTGGCTGTCTTTAGATTGATAACTCTTGAAGAATTCCCTGATTTTATGTGGAAGTTCTGCATAGGGAACTTCTGAAGTAGCCTGTTGGAAATGAAAAACAAAATATAAGGATCTACAACTCAATATAAAATATCATAAATGTCTAGTCAGTAGTTAAATTATCACAATGAAGTACCTAATATTGCAAAAATCAAGGATAATGAAGTGATAAAAATTTTGACCACGGAGTAACGTTTTGCCTGGCAATGTTACTGTATAAACAACTGTATCTTAAATTTTTTTTTTTATAGAAACAACTGTATCTTGAATATTAACAGCTATAAGCATTACTTCATATGAATTAGTCATTGTATAAATATATATTTTTATGAGAATTACAAAATAACCAAGAGCATAAATCTAGGAACCAAGTCTATGAAAATATATATAAATATATATTTTTATGAGAATATGTTGGAATTTTGTGTAGCATGGCATGTGTATGAGTCATGGCATGGTATGGTATGGTATGATTTGGGCTTTGAGGAAGGAGTTGGGCTTGGAGGAGAAATGACATACTTGGATGAAAACCAATTTGACCCCAAAGCTAGCTTGTTGGGTCTTTGGTTTATCCAAGCTTATAAGTCACTCTTCTTTCTCTAATTTCTTCAATGTGGGACTTCCCACTTCACCATCACTCACACACACACACACACACACACACACACACACAACTCACATTTTTCGTGTGTCATTCCAATCACATGCTTGTGTGGACTTTGTTGGCAGTCAACCCAATCACGTGTCTTGTCTTGTGACTTGCTAATAGGCAACCCAATCACGTCTTTGTGTGGGCCTTGCTAACAGTCAACCAAATTACATGTCTTGTGTGCTTGTGTGGGCTTTGCTGCGCAGGCAATCCAATCACATGCTTGTGTGGACCTTGCTGGCAGTGATCAATCAATTTTTAGGCATTCGTTATTGTTTTATCATTTGGCGTGATAATTGTGCTTATTATGTTTGTAGATGAGTTTTACTACATTGAGCTTAATTGTAAAAACTTCATTAATTTTCCAACTCATTTTGACCTTTGTGTGGTGCAGGCCATAACTTGGGCTACAAATGTCATATTTGGATGATCTTGGTGTCCCCAAAGCTGAAACGAAGATTACATTTTGTCTAATGTGTTCAGCTTTCAGTGTGTTAGGACGTTGTTGCTGTCACAAAGCTTGGACCTTTCCTCAATGATTTGGGCCTAATTCTCTCAATTTAAACCCAATAAGGCAAATGATATGTCTATGAAAAGCTTGTGTGACTACTTCTGGGCCAGGGTAGATTAGGAATTATACAAGATTTTTCAGTTACAAATAGGTCAAGGCAGATTCCGAATCACGTTTTGATTGGTCTTTGTGTGGGCCTTTTTCATATTCTCTATTTTTCGTCTTACCTTCAATCAACTAAAACTCCAATCAATCAAGTTCTTGATTATGCTTAGAGTTTTGAGTTCTCTTGTTTAATTTTCGAATTACATTGTGTTCTTCCCTCTTCTCCTCCTTCAATCCAGATCAAATTGAAGTTAGAAGTGGGGTTGATTAATCGATTCTAATGGAGAATTGTTGATAATCTATGTTAATCAACCTAAATCAATCTTAATCAAGAATTGCGATTGGTCTTTGTGATGATTATCTAGTTAAATTCGAATTAACTCAGAGGTGAATGCAACAAAATTATATTCTCTTTGAACAATGATTAATTCGCCATTTGTTGCCTTGGATTGGTGTTTTCTTAATTGATTTTTCCTACAATTTGAATTCGGAGAAATGGCAAAACCCCCTACTTTTTGTGGGCCTTTAACGCTAACATACTTGAGAATCCGAATTGGTCCTTGGGAGATGACCTAGGTTATACACTATGCTATATTCCATTGTAAATCCTAGTCTATTTTGAGGCGAGTGCGACATCGTCGATCAGCAGTCAACCCAATCACGTTTTTGGTCTTTGTGTGGGCCTTGCTGACAGTCAACACAATCAACCCAATCACATGTCTTGTGTGCTTGTGTGGGCCTTGCTACGCAGTCAATCCAATCACATGCTTGTGTGGACCTTGTTGGCAGTCAACCCGATCACGTCTTTGGTCTTTGTGTGGGCCTTGCTAACGATCCTTGCTACGTCATTTTTTTCTATCAACCCAATCACGTCTTTGGTCTTTGTGTGGGCCTTGCCGACATCGACAGTCTTTGTGTGCCCTTGCGCCTTTGCCTTATGCGCGATCTCTTGTCTTTTTTTTTTCTATTCACAGGCCCATCTAAGATCATTGAAACTCTGATACCATGTTGGATTTGTGTAGCATGGCATATGTGTATGAGTCATGGCATGGTATGGCATGATTTGGGCTTTGAGGAAGGAGTTGGGCTTGGAGGAGAAATGGCATACTTGGATGTGGGCCTTGCTACGCAGTCAATCCAATCACATGCTTGTGTAGACCTTGCTGGCAGTCAACCCAATCACGTCTTTGGTCTTTGTGTGGGCCTTGCTGACAGTCAACCCGGCCTTACTGTGCCTTGCTGTGTAGTCTCTTGTCTTTTTTTTCTATTCACAGGCCCATCTAAGATCATTGAAGCTCTGATACCATGTTGGAATTTTGTGTAGCATGGCATATGTGTATGAGTCATGGCATGGTATGGTATGATTTGGGCTTTGAGGAAGGAGTTAGGCTTGGAGGAGAAATGGCATACTTGGATGGAAACCAATTTGACCCAAAGGCTAGCTTGTTGGATCTTTGGTTTATCCAAGCTTATAAGTCACTATTCTTTCTCTAATTTCTTCAATGTGGGACTTCCCACTTCACCATCACTCACACACACGTGTTTTTCCAACAGAATAAATATATAACCGAGTCTATAAAAATATAAAATCAACATTTAATTAAAAAATAAGGAGCAAAAATCTAGGAACCAATTGTATAAAGGCTTTTATTTATTACAGGCAAAATAAAGCATTCATACCAGAATCATCAAGGATGTGGATACACCAATGGACTCCACCTGCTCAATAAATGACATCCAGGCACATGAAGCCTTTTTGTTGGCTTGGCCTTTGGTCATCTCTGCTGAGTTTTTCTCAGTATTGAACTCATTTTCCTTCTCAACAACTTGGCTTGGGGTGAAACTAGTCTTTTTCATCCCCGGTAATAGATGATTTGTTGAGCAGGAATCGGTCTTTTCAGCAATTTGGAAATGTTTCTCCACAGCCCACAAATCAATTCTCGGCATGAATACTAAGCACGATTGTAAGCTAGCACATTTCACTGCCACATAGAAACATAACTGTGAGAATCAGACCTAAAAGTTGCTACAATTATGATAGAGCTGAGCATCAATATTTTCATATACAGCAACAGATTCAATTCATCTCTCACACTTGGCATCTCTCAATGGTTAGAGAAAAAAATGCATTTTCTTTGTAACCCTAAGTCAAAAGTCATAACCTTGACAACAACAAATAAATGATTGATAGCTTATTATAGATCTCCAGAGTTTTATTGATTAGCATACTTGGTCAGCAGAGCCTTCAAAAGGACAATAACCAACATTACAAATCTGAAAACTAGGAAAGAGAAACATACTTAATATTTGTGCAATCCCTTGCACTACATCTCCATGTCCTTCTTGTGAAATAGTTGCCATATCAATCTTCCGTATTTCAATATTCCCAATAAAGCAGTAAAGCAGGCAAGAAGCAAGATGTCTCTGGCCAGATCGGGCATTTCCAGAAATCAATATCCGAAATCCCGATTTGTTAGTCAATGCAAATGACATGTCTGGCAATAAACCACTACGCATGCCAACATGGTTCTTTATGGAGGGTTCAAACTTCACCTTGTTATCATCAGAATCTTCCACGGTATCAGGGAAACCAGCAAAGCCATCATTCCCAGATAAAATGCCAGAACAAGCAAGCTTCCTCTTTACCTCGGAAGCAATATTTGTTTCTTGAAGAAAATCATCAACGTGCAACCACCAGTGATCAATAGGCATTTTCTTTTTGTCTAGAGCAGAAATCATTACATTCTTAATCATTGTTACAGCTTTAGATATAGGAGGTGGCAACCATAGACGTTCATCAAGATAAAAAGACACAAGAAGAGTGCATAACGGCCGCAATAAACAAGGAATAAGGTGGATGGGAAGAGGGGAGCATACTACATCATTAGCAGCATTTCCCGCTTCTCTCCGGGAACACGGTAGTGGGGAATGCAAAAAAGCCTCTAACCAATCCCTCTCCTTCACTGCAAAGGATGGAAGAGGAAGGTGTTTACAACCAGAATATTTTTCTTCGGCTGCAGACAGCACTTCTTGCAAAGGGAAATTCCTCTTCAATGCGTTGATGGCCGCTTGAGTACAGAGAGCCTGGAGATCAGCACCAGCATAGCCAGGAGTTTTTCTTGCAATCCACTCAAGCAAGGATCCAGTAATTGGTTCTGGCCACCTATGGGTGTGAAGTGAGAGAATGGAAACTCTGTCCTCAATTGATGGCAACGGAAAATAAATTTCCCTATCAAATCTTCCAGGGCGCCTAAGCCCTGGGTCAACGGCGTCAGGACGGTTTGTTGCACCTATGACTACAACTGAACCCCTAGATTTTAAACCATCCATAAGAGCAAGCAATGTTGACACAACAGAACTATGTGTCTGATCTTGCTGCCTAGATCGGCAGGGTGCCAGTCCATCTATCTCATCAAAGAATATTATAGAAGGTTGACATCTCTCAGCAACCTGAAATAATAGTCTTAGTTGGCGCTCAGCATCTCCCACATATTTCCCCAAGCAATCTGCACCTTTACGGGCAAAATATGCAATCCGTTTATCGCCACGAGCACATGCACCTATCAATGCCCGGACCACTAAGGTTTTCCCTGTTCCAGGATACCCATGCAAAAGAACACCTCTCGGAGGTGTAAGCCCTAAATTATCAAAAAGCTCAGGATATAGTAGAGGCAAAATAACAACTTCTTTCATACACTGGATGACATCTTTAAGCCCGGCAACAGATTCCCATCCCTGAAATGATTTTTCACTGGCAGAGTCTGAACCACCAATGTACACTGGGGCTATTCTCAACAAATCACGATGAAGTCTCTTGTTCTCACGTTTCAAAAATTCTTCATCCTCACCACAATTTTCCAACCATCTCTCTTCTGCGCCAATATCCTTTCTCCATGCATCATTTGAAAGCTTCCTCATCTCCCACTTCATTTTCCTAGCCTTCAACTTCTTTATCTGGGCTAAATATTTATCACCATGAGGTTGGAAGAGATGCCGATGGTCTGTGCAGGCTATCAGAAATTTTCGATGATCAAAGATGCAACCATTTGCTCTCGCACAAGGCTGCAAAACACAGATAGGATGTTAGTTCTGATAAGGTTGCTATAAAAGAATGCTTTCCTTGTTTGTAAAATCAAATTAAAGGGAGTTCAGCATATTTGTGAATGTCACTCTAAAAGAAAGAACACGTGGCCAACCAAGTGATAAGTTTTTGGACAGCGATCAACACGACAACCAGTGGTTGCCCCTCGCCTCCCACAACGTGTGCACTTCAATGCTCTTCCTCTGCAAAGTGCAGCCCTAACATTTTTTAAGCATCCCAAGCCAGCAAAATAAACCTGCAAAAGTTTTTCATACTGAATATTTACTTTAACATAAAAGTTGACTAAGCTACAAATAGGTAGATTATTAGAGTGATGTCAACTCTGAGCAACAAAAGCAATTAAGCTGATAAAATTTGACAAAGAAAAAGAAGAAAAGCATTTTTGTTCATGTGTTGACAATGTGTGCTGATTTGATTGCTATAGTCAATATTAATTATATAACATCTATATTCTATTTTTTTTAAAAAAATATATAACATCTATATTTTCAGCCCAAAAAAAAGTCATTATGTTCATTTGGGACAGATGACAAAACTGAAACGACGCACAAAGGGTTAAAGAAAATAAGTCTTCAAAAAGTTTAAATGTGGGAGCTTCAAAAAGTATAAAGCATCTGGGTTTACCTTGCATCAAGTGTTTATCTACATCCTAGGCCAAGTACTGTTAGTAAACACTTGCCTTACATCCCTTACGTAACTTATATTCCCAAAGAGAAAAGGAAATCTATTTATGCCATATGTTTCTAGAAGAACTTAAGATGTCATTTGTGATCAGCACATGTGCTACCTCATTAAAATTAAATTACCAGAGAAAGACTCTTACTACCAAACAGACAAGCAGCGTATTTAGTAGGAGGTCTTAAAATGCCACTATGATCAGCAAGTCTGCAATATTATAAAACAGGTAGCAATTTAGCATGATTGTTCTCTTAAAAGTCATAGATTAATGTCAAGCTCACATATGCAGAGTTTCATGATCCAAACTGAGATTCAAAAAATACTAGAATAATAGCTTAAATTCACACCTCTGGACTCCATACAGCACAGTTCTGATGAACCCATATTCCAGCAATACCATAGCGATCATTAATAGGACCCAAGAGACGTCCAAGCCATCCAGGTTCATCACCGAAACCGTCCCAGATATCATAATTAGGCTCTTCTGAAGCTGAAGACCCACTATATGCTTCATTCTCACTCTCACCATCATCCTGAACGAATCTTTTTGGAGGCTTACCATCAGTCCCTCCACCACACAAACCACACCGCCTGCCCTCTTTGATACGATGGTGGCTAGGCTTGTCATTTGAAGCCTGTTTCATTTCTTCCATCCTCACAATGTTTGCATCTTTCACGGCATTTTCATCAATGTCAACCTCCTTATCAAAAGATCCTTCATTTTCTACTTGTTTTGTCAAAATTCCAGCAATTTCAGCTACATCACTTGCATTTTCCCTTTCCTTCACACTCTCTAGCTGATCATCCTGTTTATCTACATGATCCACCGGAGACAGTTCAATGCCGCCACTATACTCCTCTGTTTGCAAATTGTTAGATATATTTCTATCCCCAGTCCCTATCGTAGGAGGAGCATTTCCATCCACTACATCTACCAGATTCCCTCCAGACAATTCGGTTTCCGGAACTGAGGCACTCTCCTCATCTTTATTCAATACAAGCTCCACTTCTTGACTCTTACTCTCATCTAAACTCCCATGAGACTCATTCTCTTTATGCCCTTCTTCATGCCTTGTGGCTTTGATCCTCCCTGGTCTCTTCGACTTCATTATCTTCGGCACGGAACCTTCCAATTCCTCTTTGTTATCAACCTCCAATTCATCATCACCCCTGCTTCCAACAACACCCTCAAACAGCTTCCTTTTCCCACGGGGCGATTCCCTCTCCTCCTTCACCTCAAAACCTACATTCCTAACCCTTGATCGCAACCTCGAACTCCAAGTCCCCGGACTCTCCGCGCCACGGCCAGAACTCTCATTTTCCCGCTCTAAACTCTTGACACCCTCCACATCCCTCGGCATTCCATTCTTCCCCAACCTCTGCCGTTTCTTCGGGGGAGGGGGAGAGGCATCGAGCAGAACCGGAGCACGCCGAACCCGGGAGCTGCGGCGAACCCCTGCATCAGTGTTCAAAGCACCATCATCCTCATTGAACTCACCATGGTTTCGATTGTACTCCTCCTCGCATATTGCATCCAACCTCTTATGCTTCTTCCGAAGCCGCGATCGAACAATGTTCCTCTGCTCCAACGACGAATCGGATCGCATGACAAGAAAGCCAAACAATCACCACACAGAAAAAATATTTCAAAAAAAAAAAAGAACTTTTTTTGCTCTTTCAAAAACTAGCAAATGGGCATTCGATGATTGAGTTCTTCGTCCGATTGGGTGTTAGAATATGCTCCGATTCAGATGAGAAACGTCGCACTCACCATAGTTGGAGCTGAGCTTGATGGTTAAAGGTAGGAAATTCTTTAGGGAAAACGAAACCCTAGAAATCGAATTGGCGAAGCATTTTTTATGGATTTTTGGTTCGATTGAATGAAGCTTTGTTTTTTAACGTGAAGATTGGGTTTCTGGGTTTTGGGGTTCTGGGATTTTCTTCTTCCTCTTCTTCTTCTTCGGTTTTCAGTGTTTTCTTCTCTGAAATTTTTTGTGTTACTCACAGAAAAACTAGGGCGTGGGAGAATGAAAAGTAAGAGGGTTTTGCTATGATATTTATGTGCTTATGAACACGCGTGAATAGGTGGCGTGATCAGCACGCAATGGTTAGTTGGGGACTAAAGAACAAGAGCCGTTGGTAGTTGGAGTGAAAGAAGGTATGATGCACGCGCTGGAAGAAGGAATTGGGATGGGTGTTTTAGTTGTGTATTTTTGCCAAATTTTCTCAAGATTTATTTTTATCCAGCACATTGTTGCCGCCAAATATGTGAGTTTGCATCACACATTCGCACCAAATATAAAAGCAAATTGGGAGGGTATGGGCGTATGCATGTTGTTTTGGTTTTTAAAGGGCAACGGCTCCTTAAAAATTTAAATATGTATATTTGGATGCTTTGTGGGACTACTTGTGTTCTAGTGAGGTTTTCTTTAAATTTTTATTTTATTTTTTGAAATTTTTTCAAATTTAATTTTTTCGATAGATTAGAAGTTATACTCAAAATGAAGATTTTAAATCACAAATCACTTCACTTGATATGACTTTGACATCTCATGTCCACCATAATTATATCATATCGCAATTACATTTTATATTAATTTGCATTGACCCACGTAAGCTGACTGTGATTACAACCATAATTTTGAAACCTTTGTCAAAAGTAAAAATGAGACCAATTTCAAATTATAAGTAATTGATGGTTAAGAGTTAAATATGTTTTAGAACTACCTAGGTTAAATATGGTTAAATGTTAAATTTCTCTTGTTAGATCTTTTGTATTACTAGATATTAGGATTATCAAAATGAGTCAATCCTGAGGAGTCTGCCTAAAAAGTTTGACAAAAAGTACGGACTGAGTTAACAAAATTTAACCCTAAATTTAATTTAGTATGACGTGATCCAACCTAATATAGCCGGACCAGAAATTGAGCTTACTTGTTTTGGGCTGAGTTAATCCGTTGGTTCAAATTTTAATTATTTTTTAATCTAACAAGTTACACCTAAGATGATACTATTATTTTTTTGTTTATAAAATTAAAATCTAATTGATAATTGGATTAGTTCTCTAATTTATTTGTCATTGACATAAATTAAGTAGCTTAAATTTCTTATTTTTTATTTATTTGAATTTTTTAAAGATTGAATTCATCATTTAAAAAAAATAAGTTGAGAGTCTGATAGACTAATTTGACTAACTCACAACTCACAACGAGTTAAATTGAATTAACAAAATGTTAATTCAAAACATACCAGGTCTGACTTACTTAGTCTCAAGGTGGCCTGGCCATGACCCATTTTCATAGCTATACTAGATATACTTGAAATTGGTGAAAAGGAGTTATGAACTTAGGATGACCAGCACCAACAATTTTGAATGAAATTTGTCATCTGGCTCGTGGCTCTGTTGTCTCATACATAATATGGGCAATTATCCATTCTTGCAATCTCATGTAAAACTTACAACAGAACCCACGTGGATCTCACGTGAGTTTGTGAGTTTTCTTGCTAAGTTGCTACATAGTATGAACCTACAGTAAATTTGAGCTATAAAACTTGGACCAGACCAGCTAGTTTGACCATTTCTTTATTTAGATCGGTTGTGCAGTCTTCCCAATGAACTGATTTGATTTGATCGATTTTATTAAAAAATCGATGACCGTTATGAAATGAACCGGCCAGTTCATGCATTGAAAAAAAAAAAGGCTTGAAACTGAACTACTGAAACATATGATTGACAACAAAGACAATGCAAAGAACCAAAACCCACAAGCATGCTTCTCGAATCATGGCCAGTTTTTTGTAAGCATTCCTAAATCACAAAAAGGTGAATCCATTCAAAATATATAGTTGAGTTCATCCTCTGAGAAAGGAATTGATGCTTGTGGCCAATAGATCCATTTAAAATATGGGTCTTCCAAGCTTTTAAGGAGATAGTGGCCATGATCAATGGTAAACAGAAGTAGAGTTGTTAAAATAAGTTAAACTTCAACGGTCGACTCGAATAGTCTGATAAAATAGATAAATTAGACTAATAAAAATAAATATAAAATTAAAAATAATTTAAATTAGTCTAATCTAAATAAATTAACTCATTAATATTATATAAAAATAGATTAAATTAACAAAATGTCTCTCTAAAATTCCCGTAACCTAATCTGACTCAGCTTAAAAATGACCCAACCTGAATGGGCCGGACCGACTTGTTTTCACAGTTAGAACCAGAAGATTTACGCTAGTCATGCGCCACCTATATGTGGCTATGCTGCTGAATG
Organism: Ormosia semicastrata; assembly: GCA_029884595.1. Classification (NCBI taxonomy): domain Eukaryota; kingdom Viridiplantae; phylum Streptophyta; class Magnoliopsida; order Fabales; family Fabaceae; genus Ormosia; species Ormosia semicastrata. The sequence continues at coordinate 23,047,239 of JAQQTO010000055.1, read as the reverse complement.
GAAGACAGAAGGAGAACAGAGAGGTGTTATCTTGTTAGGGTTTTGTTTTGTTTAAAGGTTTGGGCTTAATGAGCCAGTCCAATAAAAAAACATATTATTGGAGTATTAGGGTTTTATTTGAGTTTTTTTTTTTGGTCAACGGTTTTATTTGGGTTAAGTAATGAATCCTAACCTAATAAAAAAAATTCTTCTACTAATTTAAATGTGGCGAAAGTCAAATATTTGTGTGGATATATGTAATTTTTTATTTATATTAAATATTTATATATTTATTTTATTTTAACCAATTTTACCTATTCAACTAATAATTTACTAATTGAACTGATGACCCTTTAACTAGGTGCTCCGGCAGAGTTGAACTTTTTCCCTTCCTCCCTAGAAACTGTTGACAGAATCCCTTAAATGCTTGAGCAATTAAATTTGCAATTCTTTTTTCTATCAAAATAGCAAGCACACGTTCATTGTAAATACGCAATTAAAATGTATAAATACAAAAGTAACTTACAAAAAATAAACATGAAATCTCACGTGTAATGCTTGTATTAAAATAAGTATTTAAAAAAGTTCAATATGCACAAAATATACATAAATGAAGCTAAAAAAATATCATTCAATCATATATTTTATTACATCATTAAAAAATTAATTTTTCATATAGTTATTATAATAAAACTCTACTAAAAAAAAAAAAAACTTTTACTAATATGACAATATATGATTGAATAATAATATAAAAAAAAATTATGCTCACATTGATGAATGTCAATAAATATCAATTTAAGTTCACCATCAAGATTTGTTACAATTAGTCCCTGAGCATAGCTCAAGTGTACTAACTATGGCGAAAAAGAAAAAAAAAAGATTTGTTACAATTCCAACCATAAAAGTATCCACTAGTATGTGGAATCAATGGATGCATAGGAAACGTGATGTAAATTGTAATAAAATATGTAAAAAAAAAGTTATGTGCAAAACCGAAGTTTTGTTCAGATTAAAGAGCTTGCCAAAAAATAAAAATAAAACACTCATGATATTCCTGTAAACAGTTTTGGAGGATTTTACTGTGATACTGGTGCTCCGTGCCAAGTCAAGGGCAGAAGTTGATTGATAGATTGAAAACTAGTTGTAATACCCGTGAAAGCACGGGGTAGCTGCGATCAAATAGTCTGTAATTCCATAATCTATTTTGCAACTGACTCTTTTATTCTAAAATTCCAAATAAATTACCAGAGAAGAAGTATAATAGGAACACACTAATATTACACAAAAGATAACAGGCAAATCACTGAGCACCAGGCTGTAAAATTGAGCAATGAGATAAATTCTGGAATACGAAGCCATCATTAGAAACTTCACTGATGGATGCAAATGTTGCAAATTTGCAAGTTGCAACCACTTCAACTAACTGGTCTGGTATGTCTAGGATATTACAATTTACCTGACAACAAACACACACAGCCCAAAATATTAACACCAATGATGGACCACAATTACATCCATCATGTGGATGTTCAGAACAATCAGAATTTACCGAGAAAATCCTATCAGCAGTTGGCTTTATCAATCACTCATCTTCATTAAGCATGGTAAAGTCTTCTACGTCAGTTTCTTTATTCATTTTGCGCATTTCATCAATCTCAACCAGTAACAACGGATCATTCACCACCTTATCTGCCTGCAATATCTTTGGGCAACCTGACACAATGATTTGTTTAAAAAGCAACACAATGGTGGCATAGGAATGTGAAGATTATCACTTATCAGACATCAATGATCTACCTGATATTGGGCATTGACCACGGTGTTTCTTTGAACTTAAATATTGCATTATTGCCTTCCTTTCATAAATGTGCCTACATTCCATACTGCATTAATGAAAGAGAAACATGAGCAACATACGTAATACATCAATATCTGAATCAATTCACAAGCTCTTCCACAGAACATGCATTTTTGTGAGAACAGATAACCTTCGAGTAATTCTTAGTTAAGCATAGTTTATCATAGGCATTCAAATCATTATTTCACAAGTGAAAGGTTATGCGGTCCATGATAAAAATGCATCAATCTTTAAAAATACTTTTATACATGTCAAATAATGATTTGAATGTCTAAGAGATGACATGGTAGACCGTGCCTACCTAAGAATTTCTCCATAGACTTCCAGTAATCTTTTATCCCATACTAATGCAAAAACAAGTTAAACAAATGCTCCCCAGTGGCAGTTAACATGGTACTACACCTCTATCCCTCACCATGAAGGTTCCATCTCCAAGCAATGCCTCCAAAGGAAACACCTCAAGGGCCATAACATATATTTAACATTTGAACTGTGTGCATAATGACTCTTGATTTTGCAAACACTCATACAACTATAATAATGAATCTTCATAGATTCCATAAATATTTAGTCTATAGTCTATACAACATCTTCATATGCATCATAATATTTGTCCTATTTATCAGTCGTACAATCCACAACAAAATAAGCCTTTTTTAAAGTCACTTTCCAATTGTCTGTCATAGTATCTATAACTGTGTTGTGTCTCATGGCTTACCTAGGTGCTAACTTAAAGGGCATCTAAGATGTAGTTGATCAGCCATGTCATGAAGCATTATCACCACTAAATTCACCATCAAATACATGAGAAAACTTCAGCCTGCTAAATTTTGAATTTTAAGTTTACCAGAATCCAGGATTGTAATGAACTTCATACAAGAGATTTGACATCTATCTTTGTGGAGATTTGCAACTAAAGACTAAATAGGAACCGTGGGAAGCATATAGTGGGGAAAATGAAACATGCATCAACCAACTTAGGATGTAAATGAATATGGGTCACCTGTTTACCCGACCTATTGACCTAACTACAGTGCAGGTATGGGTGAGAAAAGTTACACATGGATGCATGTAAGGAGGAAGATTTTTTATTGAGACATGAGTAAGGATCTATATATATTCCACTCATTTACACAAATACACAAATAAATATAAAAATAACAATGATAAATTATTTCCTTTTTTTTTATAATATAAAAATCAGTTATTTGGATTCAGGCATGGGTGAGAAAAAGCACACCCAAATGGATATGGAGACAGATACAGGTGTGTCTTTGTTATTTGGGGTTCGCGTATGGATGCTTCAGCCTTTGACCCAAAGCCAACCCATCCATACTACCAGAGAGGGAAGGTGAATGATCTTAAAAATATAGACAAGCTGTATCTTATCTCCTGGATAAATCAGCAGTGTAGACTCTAATAATACCCCATAGTCCGCCAGAAACTTGGCTTAGCATGCTCGATACCCTTCAATAAGCATTCTGACAAGCATTTTTCTGAAAAATGAACAGTTCTAAACAAATGCTGATCAAACCAAGAATTACTGAACTATGTACTTGCGTCTTTGCAATCAATATTCTCCCACCATAAATTGGGATTATTTATCCATTTACCCATTCTGCCTAGCAAGTGAATGCCTAGACATGCATACATTGCAAATTATGTATATTTCAAGAAATAAACGTTGTGAAGGAACAGTAATTTAATCAATCAAACTATGTAAGCTTAAAAAATAAATAAATAAATAAAAACACAAAAATGATGTAACTCCAACTATTAATAGAAAAAGAAAACATTACTAACGGAAACAGCAATATTTTGAATTTGATTCATTTGTTACCTGCGAACTGGTTCTGCAAGCTCAGTAACAGGTTTTCCAGTCAATGGACAAGTAATATTCAAAATACTAGATTGGGTGCTGGTCATTACAATTTCCTCCTGCTCTTCACCTGGCATTGGCTGTCCCCCATGATGAACATTCTAAAGACAAAAGATAAACAGCAAGCACATCAGATTGTTATGGGAATTCACTTAACAACAATCTTGCAGAAGAAAAGTGTCAGCTTTCAGAAGTAAGATATTGTTGCATATGTTACATAAATAACTTTTTTTTTAAACAGCATCATGGAAACAGAATATTACAAAGTGAAATGCATAATAGAATGTGCAAAGTGCAAACCAGTGTTTAATTCATCTCTTTCCCTCCTCCCTCTCAGAGCATATGTGCACTTGCATGAGTGTGAGTGAAAGAGAGAAAGTATGAGAGAGATCATATAATCCTAAGAAAGTTAACACAAAATATTTATTGCAAATAAAGAAATTCTGCGAATTGCATTAATGGAAACATAAATCTGATATAAACTTATCCAATGGTGGGAAGGTATCCTTCCATTGACTGGGATCCCAGTCTTGTAAGACAAGGATGAGGACTAATGTCATTGCAAGAAAATGTTCTTACCAGAGACAGCAGTTACATCTCTACCCTTGTCAGAATTTGAAATCATTGCCAGCAGTATAGAGAACAGTTTAGATGAGTGGTAGGTTTCCCAATCTTTAAAGTTTCAAAATTACTGAATTACCATTACTCATTTTATGAACAAGATATTTGAAGAGAAATGATAGTACATTATTTTTAAACTAAGACAATAAGGAAGTCCACTGAACACTGACCAAAAAAATACAAATATAGATAATAAACATGATAGATAATTTCATGTACATAGTGACAAGAAACATACCCATACAGCTTCCTTAAATTGGCGTATGAAAGGATGCTTTTTAGGATCTGAAGTTGGATTGGCCTTAAACTGTGAAACTTCATCCTCAAACAACTTACGAAAATCAGTCAACTACATTTGGAACACCAATAAGCAAGTTAGTTAGTTTTTGGAGAAAAGGGAATGGTTAGATGATAACAGATAATAGTTTACAAGACCAACAAAAGCTCTTAATATGCAATCCACAATCCACAACCTGTTCTCCCGGTTGGTATCTGTTTGCAAAAGCTTGAACTGCTGATGAAAAATGAACACTAAGCTCAGATAGGCCCACTAACTCAACAACCGCATCTTCCAGCTCCTTCACCTGAAATGGTTTTCACTTTGCAGTTATCATATGATCAATATTGCCAAAAAAAAGAAAGATTAAATTAAAATTTTGGTCCCTATAGTTTAAACTTATTTTCAATTCAATCCCTATAACTTTCTTTTCTTTTCAAATCAATACTCACACTTACAAAAGTTTTCAAAATAGTCTTTGTTATTAATTTTCATTTTAACACTGTTAATTTAGTCTCTTCTAGACATTTTACCAAAAAAAAAGAACATCTAAAAGGTTACTTATTGGACAAAAGAGCACTTAATAAAAAAAATAAACACCTAATAAACACCTTAATTTGAGGTTTTAAAGAGAAAAGGAGCATCTAAACAAGGAGGTATTATTGTAGGAGCACAAATGCACCATACACACACTTACATGGAGTGGGTCCCAGCATTTGTGCTCATACAATAATTTTTCCTAAAGAAGTCGATATTCAATAAAGAAATACTTACTTTTTTAGTGAACTGAAAGTATTATAATGACATTATTATAAGGGTTGAATTGAAAATGATCGTAAAGTATAAAGACCAAAACTTTGATTTAAAAGAAAAAAACTTGGATTTTCTATCAAGTAATCAAACACAAAGAAATTGAATGATATTGAAATACCTTATCAGAAAGGTTGTCTTTCTCCAATTCAACAGCAATTTCCTTCATCAAACCCATAGTCCTTCGGATATCCTAAAACAAATCCCAGAAAAAGTAACCAAAAAAATTTTACTGGCAACCCAAAAAAATGCCTAAATTTTACTGGGAACCCAAAAAAAAGAAGAAGTTCAAATGCATTGAAGGAAAAGGGGGTTGAATAGTTACAACGATGAGAGGCTGATTATCGGAGCTGAAGGTGGAAGCTACGTTTTTTATTCGTCCGGCGCCGCCGGTATGTGAAGTTGACGCCATGATTGTCAACCTTTCCGCTACTCCGATCGATCAGAACCCTTATTCGGTACTTAGAAGAGTGTGTCAAGTGTGACTCTGAAAGAGGGAATTTTGGAGGGAGCCACCGGCCACGAGGGGAGGGAAGAGGGATAAAATTCAACAATTTTCTCTCCCATAAAACGAATCGTTTCGTACCGATTCTTTTCTCCAAATCACTTGTAATTTCAATGGATTAAGGATGAGAAATTACCATTTTTATGTTATTTACGATTTATCAGTTTACAACTTTTCTACCTTGAGATAGAAATTATCATTCTTAGTGGGGATGTTAATCTGCATTTTTATTTTTATTTTCAAATAATTAAATTTAGTGTTAATATTTATTGTTGATTATATATCACAACAATCAATATATTAATTTTTATACAAAATCATCATTTTTAGAAAGAAATACATTTGCAAATTACATTTTGGACAATGAGAGAGTGATTAGCTTGGCAGTTATGAATTGTAATTGAATGCAAAAATGAAACTTAATAGAACATATAGTTGTAATTGATGGAGTTACTTTTTATTTTTAACTTGATCAATTGGAGTTAACTGGATTAGTGAAATGTTGATATTTATATTAATTTACGTATTTGTCCCTATATTTACCTCATAGTAGTGTCAAGTTTTACTTTTTTCGTGAATCATAGTAGTGTCATTTTGGGGAGATGAAAAATTGGATACTAAAAATAGGTTACAAATTAATCTATTAAGAGATTAACCTAAAATTAAGATTTTGTATTACAATGTCAAAATATTGATTTTATTTTTCATAGGTGGGTTTTGCAAAAAGGTGGCATGATAATAGACGATGAAATTTTGGGTAATACTTTGATAATTATCTTTTTTCTTATGATACACATCAAGCTTTTTATTGATTGTTAATTATTTTTAATATAATTTTAAATTATATATTATGAAATTAGTATTTAATGAATCGTCGGTAAGTCCAAATTTTGTTTTAATGTAGTATTGTATTTTCACTTAAAATGTAACATTAAATTTGTTTTTCACCTATTGCCTCTGGCCTCTGCTTTCAAATTAAATGTTGATGCTGCAGTTCCTACTAGCGGCAATTGTGGAGCAGGAGCAGTCATTACTCATTAGAGATGGGGAAGGAGATTGCTTACCTCGGCAAATAGTTTTATTGAAGGGTGACTGTGTGAAAGTGTTCCAAGCTTTATTAAAGGTTCTGTGCAAAGTACCCAAAAAGAAAAAAAGGAAAAAAAGGTGCTGCACAGGACATGTATTTTGGCCAAATGGTAGTGATTGTTTACAATTTAGCACTTCTTTTACTGCTGTAGACTTTTCTCATGTAAAAAGACATGGAAATAAGGTTGCACATGCACTTGCACTTGCACATATGGCACTCACTCACGCAGAGGAAGTCTGGAACTCTGGATAGAAGATGCTCACATATGTAACCTTGCTTTCTTGGATTTGCTTAGTCACAATGAATGAGATAATTTCTTTCCGGTCAAAATAAGAAAAAAATGTTTTTCACATTATGTTTTGGCATGACAAAGCTTAATAGCATGTTTGAATTACAATTTGCACACCTCAAACCTTAATTTGGGTGTACAAAATGAGTTTCATTTACAATTAACATGTTTGACAAAATCATGGTTAAATTGTGTTTAAATATGATGGAGTCACAAACCATAATTTAAGTCGAAGTAAAACAAAATTACATTTTCGTTTGATCAAATCATAATTTGCAAACTATAATCCAAACATACTATACACTATAAACATCATGGTTTCCTGCTTTAAATCGCTAATCGAGATACAAAATATGAAGTTTTACTTCTTTCATGTAGTTTGTTTGATTTACAAAGAATTTATTATGAACACTTACTATCAGTAGCAACTTTCATCCTGTTTTAAAGACCAGAAAAAACTGAGTAGCAAGTGATCTTACCTAAGTACATGAAATAGAAAACAACCTATTTAATTTAAGTGCCCCTTCCATTTATAAAGGATACGTAATAATAGTAAAGTTTGAGATCCTGGGATATAATATTACTGACGAGGAGTATAAACATTTTTGTTGAATATCATGTTGATTTACAGCAATTGAATTTCTTTACTTATTTTTCATGAATGAGAACTCCAAACAATTACCAAAGCAATACAAGATCATCAAATTGCTTCATGCAATTTTGGTTTTTCCATGATGATGCATCAGCAATTGCCAATAAAGAACTGCCTCCATTGGATAATTGGTTTATAATAAGAAAGAAAGGAATATGTAGAGTTGCAAGATACTGACAATATAATTAAACTCTCTCAAATTTGTTTCTCTTTTATGTACCAATTTACTTCAACTTAAAAGATTTCTAAGTACTACCAAAATCTAAATAGCAGTTAACAAACAAACCCCAAAAGACACATTCACAGGCATGAGTTTAGCTAGGCTCAGCTGACCGGTTGAGAGCCATAAGATTATCAAATAGTTCAAAAATTAATATCAAGTTAATTGAAGCCATACATAACAATATAACATAATTAAAATTTCCAATTTCTTATTCCATTATATTGAAATATTGCCTCAAATATTCAACTTATATCAGCAAGGTATCTGATCAATAAAACACCGAATCACTTTTACAGGAAGTTTCACAAGGCCAACGGCGCAGTTGGCAAGTCCTGCGAAACAAATGCAACAAGGGCACAAGCAGCTCAACACAGACCTGTCATTAATATCAAGTTATAACATTTAACAGTGCAAGTAGTAGTACTAGAAAATAAATGTCAACAAAGAATTAAAATAGCTCTAAATCAAATGGAGGAGCAAGCTTACCCAATGATCCAAATAACAGCTCCCACCACAGATAACACCAAGGAAACAAGGGCAAAGGGTAGCCCTATCAAGAACCTAAGTGGCCTACATTCACATTCTCCCATAGTTACTTTGCTAATTCTCTCTTCTACTGCTATTGTATACAAAATTTGCAGCTTCTGTAAACAGAACTCCTTCTGAAGAATTAATATCACCACATGTTATCTACCGTGACCAGAGTAAGATTTGTAGTAGACACATCATGACTAAGTGATTAAGCTTCCTATAACCGGTCAAGAACTCAAAGGGGCTTGCTAAGAATGAATTCCCAGAAGTTTAAGGCTTTTTTCATTGAATTTAAAGGGTGATTAGCAGTAGAAGATCATGCCAATTTTTATAGCCAAAAGTGAAAACCAACAAGAGAATAAAGATCATATATTTAAGAAAAATGTCAATTGCGGAACATTTATTGGTTGCACTATCGAGAATAATGTCTAGTGAGAATGATGGTAAACATGAAAGACTCCACTATTGTCTGTCACTCTATGGGGTCAAAAATGTAAGGTGCAATGATGATGAATCATTTCACGTGTTTGTCATGTGTAAATAGAGGTCGTAAAACGAGTTCAATTCGCTGGGTTAACCTGCTAATTCGTTATTGTTTTACGGGTTGGGTTTAAATTTTTAACTCACTTTCATTTTTTAACCCGCATAACTAGCTCTGCATAATCCGTGGATTAAGCGGGGCAGGAGCGGATTGACTCGTTGAGTTGAGTTTTTTTTTTTAAGTATTATAAATGAATCTTTTTATTTGTGTTTGTGGTATTTTTATGGGTATAATACTAATTTTATTTTGTTTCTTTATATTTTTAGTCTCTATAAATTATAATTTTTTTATTTTTTTAAATTTTTGTGAATTTTTTTTTATTTTTTATGTATTTTTTTTTTTTTTTTAGGTGAGTTAGGCGGGTTGACCCATTAACTCACCTACTTTTTTCTCATTTTTTCTTTTATGCGGGTCAACCTGTCAATCCGTCAACCCACCAACTCACCCTAAAATAGAGTGGGTTAACTCTTCCAACTCATTTTTTAAAATGAGCCAACCCACCATGTCTCACATTTTAACGAGTTGAAGGCGGGGCAGAGTAAGACAAGGCGGGTTGGCCGTTTTGTCAGTTCTATGTGTACATCATCTAAAGATAGAGATATACATAAATACTTTAAATAATAAGATATTATCAAAATTTGTAGAGCTCTATTTAAAATATTTGTATATATTTATCTCTTTATATAACCACAACCACGCCGTGTAAAAAATATACATGAGAGAGGATCATTTTCCATGCGTTACGGGTAATAAACTAATGAATTATTATGAAGGTGCAATTGAACAGTGACATTACGGATTCAGTAAAATATTTGTATATAAAAAAATCCACATCATTTTTATATTATTTTCTTTCTAAATAATAAAATAATAAAAATATATCTTTTAACACATTATTTAATTTTTTTATCCCAAACTTAAAAAAGTGTGCAAATATTATAATTCTTACTGATTTGTAGTAGTTTCTGCAATGACCATACTTGTAATTATTGTTAAGTATACTATTCAAACTTTTTCGGTTAGAATAAAATTCAATCACATCAACACTATATGTATATATATATTTGGAGATATTTTGTGAAAGAAATTTTTATTATGAAAAAATAAGAAGAATAAATTTTTATTATATAACTATACATAGATAATCAAGATTAAAAGTTACTCAAAACTCGTGTGAGTACTTAAAAAAATCACATGCATTTATGTTTTAATATTGACTATTCATGTAAGATTCAATGATCAAAATTTACTCAACTCACCTCTTACAATAAATATTTCTCTCACCAAATATGCTCTATATATATAAAAAGTGTGTCCAGTAAGAAGAGTATTTATTGTAAGAGATAAGAATAGTAAATCTTGACCATTGAATATTATATGAATAGTCAAGATTAAAACATAAATATATGTAACTTTTTTAAATAGTTACATTACCTTTAATTAACTTTTAATTTTGACTATTTATATATAATTGTATAATTAAAATTTATTCATCTCACTCTCTCATAATAAAAATTCATTTCACTATCTCCCCTGTATATATATACGAGTAACATTATTCAACCACTAGTGCCATTACCCCATCATATTTATAGAGAAAATACTTATAAACTTTGAAACAAATACTTTTAGTAGTTTAACAATCCATCAGAACTATTTAACACCTTTATTTTGATTATACGGTGTTACGTGCTATGTTGTTAATAAAATGGTACAATACTTTTCGGAATATATAAGAATCTTATAGCATCTTATACATGCCAATTGCCAAACAAAACGAGTTTTGTGTCATATATTGCCACTAGAAAGCAATTAGACTTTTCACAAAACATGAGACTCTCGGTGTGATATTCTTGTTCAATTACAATTCTGATTAGTTCAACACTGCATGCCTCTAGAAACTCTTTGTTAATGTGTCACGTTCCTTTTCTTAGTCCTAGTTATATATATTTTAGGATGAAATACATTTTATGCTCTCAAGTATACTTCTTTCTCAACTTGCTTTTTTTAAAGTTTTTTTTATTATTACTTAACCCTCATGTAGTTTGATTTTAATTAAACAGTTAAATCAAATGAAAAGTTAACCTCTAGGAGTAATGTTAATATAAACTCAACTTCAGAGTGAATCTTATATGTAGTAGTATATTCATCATTCAAAACATAATTTAAAATTAAAAATATATACATATTATAAAATTCAATAATAAATATATTATCTTATATAAGATTCTTTATGAACTTGAGTCTATACTAACATTACTCAACTTCTAGACACTTAAAATCAAATGTGAAGTGGTTAATTGATAAATAAACAAACTTAAGGGGATTAAATAATTAAAAAAACTTCATTTTTATAATGATAAGGTCACATGGTGTGCACGTGCCTTATGTTGCATTTAATTTAAATGAAAAAGTAACTTTTCACTTAAAACCAAACATCAAAAGGGTTAAGTGATGAAAAGAAAACTTTAGGGGATAAGTTCGGAAGGGACGATACTTCAGGGAGGTAAAATGTATTCTATACTAAACTTTATTAATTTGAAGATGGCCTGATGTTCTTTGTTAATGCACCAACTATTTTCCTTTCCATAGTTCTAGTGAAAACTTTAGATAAAAAGAGTATTATGGTCTCTTAAATTTATTTTTTATTTTTCAATTTGGCCGCATAACTTTCTTTGGGTCAATTTAGTCCATAAAGTTGAGAATTATTTATCAATGTGGTTTTCATTAGCGATTTTGTTACCCCAACTAATGGAACATGAGAAAGTGACACAAACGGCACTAATGTGGCTTTGATGATATGGCCGTTAAGGGACCAAAATGAAAACATAAAAAAATTAAAGGACTAGAGTACTTTTTTTCTCCAAATTCTTTGTGCTTGCTTTTCCTCCTTCCCCAATTCTTCTTCATCTCCTTCTCTGCCACAAATCCACTATAAAAACAGCAGCAAAATTTTAGCGATCAATCCACACTTATCCATCACTTTGCAACCCACATTCAACAGCCACCAAAAATTTTAAAATTTATTCATCCATAAATCAACACACACATCCCCAGTCAAGTTCTTAAGAAACCAAAATCAAATCTCCAAACACACACATCATTCAATCACGTGAAATCTCCCATCGATCAATAACAAAGACACTAATATTACATAGTAGCAAAGACACCACGCAAGCCACCATCATATAAAAAACACCAGTATTGGAGATCCAAACATTCAACCTCTATTTTCCTTCACCCAAACAAAACAACCAGCAATCCATACGGCTACTACCCCAATCCCTACCACTCCTTGTACTGCTACAAACACAACAACCGCACCCTAAACAACCACCATCGAGCTTCATAGACTACCTCCTACACAGTGAACCTTGAACAGTCATAGTTATTGCTACCTTCAACACTTGCGTTTTCTACTACAACCATTCCTCCAACATTGTCGCACCACAGAATGTACTGCCATGCACCCTTATTTCCCTACCTCACCAAAATGTGACCAAGACATATGCTAGGAACCCCAAGTTGCAGCCCCTATCAACATGCCTCACATCCATACAACCAAGCAACCCAACCATAAATTCATTTTTCTTGTTTCCATAAACATTGCGTAAAATGGTATTTAGGTTAAGTAAATTAATCCCTAATTTTTGTTGGGGAAAGGAGGGAAAGCAAGCATGATGAATTCAGAAAAAAAAATATTTTGGTCCCTTAACTTATATTTTATTTTCATTTTAGTCCCTTAATGACCACATTAGAGCCACATCTATGCCATAGGTGCCATGTTCTCATGTTGCGTTAGTTGCAGTAACAAATTCGCTAATGATGAGAATCACATTGGTTAACGATTTTCAATTTAATGGGCCAAATTAACAAAAAAAGGAAGTTACAGAACTAAATAAAAAAGGACTAAATTACCTTTTTTTACCTAAATTTTATCAATTTGAAGATGGAACATTCTTAATTAGAAGGAAAGAACCATTGGAGCATCACCAGTGAAACAAATTGGACCAAGTACATTTGATTTAGCTCTTTAGGCAGTACAATCAACAATTTAGCCTTGTTGAGTCTGTGTATGTCCTCTTATTAAGGTAATTTTATCGTATAGCACCTGCAAAAGATAACTATTAGATACAGAGTTGATATTATTTTGAAATAAGAATTATATGATGATGAATTTGGATTTTGATATATTTAATTTTTTTATTGACTTTTAAATTATTTAATTTATTATTATTTTTCGGTTCAACTTAATTTAACACTATTATTATGACTATGTGATTTTAAGAAAGAGTATAGACATAATAATCAAGATTTGAGCCACTCTCATTTTTTGACTCGATCTTTTTTTTTAAAATAGTGTTTTGTACCCATGCAATGCATGAGATAAATTAAAAAATATTACAATAAATAAAAAATATATATTTAATTTAGAGATATGACATATCGGATGATTTAGATAAATATGATGAAGTTATAATTAGTGAAACTTATTCAAAACTATTTTTTGTTTTCATTAACTGGCTCTTCTCGTATTATAATAATCAGGTTATGTAGCTTCTCTCAATAAATATGTTTTTTATATGATCTCCTAATAAATCATTAGTTTATATAGTTTCAGATAATTTTAATTTTTAATTCTATAGTTTATTTCTTTTAATATTAATTTTTATGTGTTTATTTATTAAGATGTTTTATGTGTATATATTGAAGTTTTGTAAATAATATAAAATAATAATATATGAATAAAATATAATAATTTAAAAAATATAATTAATTAATTTAGGGTGACAAGACATATAAAGCATATATGATATTAGAGACCTATGAAAATTTTGAGATTTTAAGATTAATAACCAATAAAAACAATTAATAACGTAGTCAACTAAAAATAGATGGAGATTTTTTGAATTTTTTAATATGAATTAATATGCAAATGTGTGTGTATATATATATATATTAAGGTAATTAATATGTGATTATAAATTTATATATTTGTAAGCATGAACAATAAATTTAATTTAGACCTAGTGACACATGTGCATATTCTTTTTAAATTACAATATGGGATGCCACGTGTCAATTCTTGGCATCATGTATTTGCTACATGACAGATTTTTAAACATGTTTTATGTCAGAATGACACATGTCGGAATATGAAGGCATACCTAGTGACACATGTGCACCTTTTCTGTAAATTATAATATGAGATGTCACATGTCAGTTATTGGGATCATATATTTGTCACATTGTAGATTTTTAAACATATTGTTTCATATCAGAATGACATATATAAGAATATGAAGACATATACTTTCTCTTAATATATTGTATGATATGATGATTATATGATTTAAAGGTTTTATCAACTTATTATTAAGAGTATACAAAAAATACTATATTTTCTTAGTTTTAAAAAACACTTACGGTCCGTTTAGATAGCGGAATAGGAATTGAAATATAGAATTTTAATTTTAATTTCAATTCTTTCAGAATTAGAATTGATCCGAATATTAAATTCTATATTTGAAGTTGTCAATGAATTAAGATAAGAAATTATAATTTTAAATTCAATTATAATTTTATTGTTTAAAGATATAATCTAGAACATTAAAAAATTATTTACAAAAATTAAAATTAATAAAAATATTCATACAATAATATTTTTATAATATAATAGTCATTGTTTTCATAAATAAAATTTTCATGAATTTTTTTTAAAAATAAATAGCTATTATAATAATTTTTATATAAATATAAAAATAATTTTCTATATAAATATAGAATCTCAATAAATATGATTATTCATAAATAAAAGTGGAGAGAGAAAAAATTTATTTTTTAAGTTATAGAATTAGTAATTCTTAAGGTATATGCTAAGAATTGAGAAAAACTTAACTTAGTTATTTTTCAATTCCATGAAATTAGTTATGAAATTATAATTCTAATTCTAAATGGCATTCCAAACTTAAAAATTGGAATTAAGAGGTCAAATTCCAATTCCAAGCTCTAATTCTATGTTCAATTCCAAGAGCCAAATGGACACTTAATAAATTCTTAGTTTCCTCATAATAAATTATATTTAATTAATTTTACTATATTTTCATGCAAAATTTTCACTCTTGTGTGATGTATATATTGAAATTTTGTAAATAATATAATAGAAGGAGAGCAAGAACAAAGTGGCAGAAATAGATCTAAACTGAGGAAATGAACAAACAGAATTGAAGAAAGGAATGAATTAACTTGCCTTGATCAATCTATAGTATATGTATATATAAACTTTAACAGACTTAACAAACTGACAGTAACAAATTTAACAAACATCTAACAAACTTCTAACTGATTAACTTGTTAAATAAAATTTAACTTAATAGCCCCCCTTAAGCTGGATAGTGTATATCCAACATTCCCAGCTTGGAACTAAGGAAATCAAATATTCTAGGAGGAACAACCTTAGTATATAGATCAGCAATTTGGGATGCTGATGAAACTGGGAGAAGGTGCACAACTCCTTGCTGAACTTTATCTCGGACAATATGGCAATCTATCTCGATATGCTTTGTTCTTTCATGGAATATGGGATTAGCAGCTATGTGTAGGGGTGCACAACCCGATCCGTCGACTCGCCAACCCGACCTACCCGACCATATATATCTGGGTCGGTTAGGGTAATCGGGTCTGTTCGGGTCAAACCCGATAAACCCGTTCAAATATCGGTTTGGGTGTCGGGTTTAGTGAACCAACCCGATGACCCAATAAAATGACATCGTTTTGCCTATATTCAAGCCTTTTTTTATTTTTTTCTTGTAACCCGATCTAGTGACCCGACCAACCCGATTAATTAACCCAAACCAATCCGATTCTAATCGGGTTAGTTCAGTGCGGGTTACTCAAAATTTTCCCCTAAACCCGACCCGACCCAACCCGAACTCATATGATTGGGTTGGATTTTTTTCTCCCCTAAACCCGACCTGACCCGTGATCACTCCTAGCTATGTGTAAGGCTGATTGGTTGTCGCAATATATTAGGGAAGGTTGAATAAAAGGAACCTGAAAGTCTTGCAATAAATAAGTGAGCAATTGTAGCTCACAAGTGATTGTGGTCAAAGCACGGTATTCTGCCTCAGTGGATGATTTAGAAAATGTGGCTTGTTTCTTTGATTTCCATGAAATAAAAGAGTCTCCAAGAAAGACACAAAATATTTTTACTGACTTGTGGCTATCAAGACATACAGCCCAATCAGAATTAGAGAATTCTTTGAGCTGAAGAGATGAGGATTTATGAAAAAATAGACTCTTGCCTGGTGAAGCCTTGACATATTTGAGAATTCTTAGAGCAGCATTGAAGTGTGAAGTCATAGGTATGGATAAAAACTGACTGAGATGATGCACTGCATAGGTAATGTTTGGTTGAGTTGTAGTCAAATAGAGAAGTCTGCTAATTAATCTTCTATAAGCAGAGATATCCTCATAAGGCTGCCCATCATTTTTCTGTAGTTTGACATTAGAAAGCATAGGAGTTGAGGCAAGTTTGCAGGCCAATAATCTTGCCTCTTGCATAAGCTGATCAAGTGCATATTTTCTTTGATAAACTGAGATTCCAGTTTGTTTTGAGCTATCTCAAGACCCAAAACATACTTGAGTACCCCCAAATATTTAATTTTGAAGGAAGAGTCCAACTGACATTTAACAGAGTGGATTTCATCCAAATCATTACTAGCCAAAATGATATCATCCATATAAACTAGCAATGCAGCAAAGGAAGTGTCATTTCGTTTAATGAAGAGTGAATAATCTGCCTTGCTAGGAATGTAATCAGAACCAATTAAAGAACTTGATAATTTGGAAAACCATTGCCTACTGGCTTACCTCAAACCATACAATGATTTCTGCAATTTGCATACTTGGTTAGCTTTGGAAGAATGAAAACCAGGAGGTAGGGTCATGTAGACATCTTCATCCAAATCACCATGCAAAAAGGCATTATTCACATCTAATTGATGTAAGTGCCACTGCTGAGTAGATGCAAGGGCTAGCGGTAGTCTTACTATAGTCATTTTAGCTACTGGTGAAAAGGTTTCATGGAAATCCAGTCCCTCAGTTTATGTGTAGCCCTTGGCTACTAATCTTGCTTTATGTCTCTCAATAGTGTCATCAAATTTGTATTTTACTTTGTATACCCACTTACAGCCAATTGGCTGCTTACCAGGAGGTAAATCTACTAGTGTCTAGGTTTGGTTTTGTTCCAAAGCCTTAATATCAGAAGCCATGGCTTGTTTCCAACAATCATATTTAACAGCTTGGTGATAGGTTTGGGGTTCATGTGTAGTGGTGATATTGAAAGTAAAATTTTTATGAGGAGGTGACAATTTATCATAAGATAGAACACTGGACAGTGGATACAATTTACCTGAAGAGGTTTGGATCTGTGCTGAAGCATTGAGACTGCAATGGTAATCTTGTAAGTAACTAGGTGACCTTCTAGGTCTAGATGACTGTCTAGGAGGAGTTGGATTGGAAGCATGTGGCAGTGACTGATCAGATGGGGGAATGACATGAATGCCATAATCAGAAAGAAAATATTCTGTAGTTATTTGATTATGGTTGGCAGACTCAATGGGAGAAGAAAGATTTGAAGCTTGATATGAAAAGACATTTTTATGAAAAACCAATATTTCTAGAGATAAACATAGATTTTGAAGTTATATAAAAAAGTAAGTAACCTTTGACACCAGCCCTAAAACCTAGAAAAACATATTTAGTTGCTCTAAAATCAAACTTATTTCTGTGAGCAACAAGAGTGGCTGCAAAACATAAACAATCAAATACTTTGAGATTAGCAAAAATAGGTGGTTTATCAAACAAAATAGTGTGAGGACATTGATTTTGGATGGAACTAAAAGGAAGTCTATTAATCAAAAACACTGCATGAGCAATAGCAAAAGTTCAAAAGGAACTTGGAAGACTATATTGAAACATGAGGGCTCGAGCAACAGTCAAAATGTGTTGATGTTTTCTTTCAACAACTTCATTCTGTTGTGGTGACTCAACTCAAGTTCCATGATGAATAATGCCTTTATCTTTATAGAATTGTGACAAACAAAGGAATTCAGGTCCATTATCAGATTTGAGGACTTTTACTTTGATAGAAAACTAATTTTCAACAAGAAAAATAAATTTTTTGACATGAAATGCAGTTTCTGATTTTTGTTTCATAAAAAACAACCAAGTTTGCCTTGAATAGTCATCTACAGTAGTTAAAAAATATCTAAGAGTATTGCTATCAGGATAAGGCAATCTTTTGAATTTTGCCATAGGACAAATGTCACATACTGTAGAAGGATTACAAGAAATAAAAGGGAAATTTTTTTGTAAAGCATTTAACTTGGCACCAGATGGATGACCAAGCCTAAAATGAAAATATCAGTGATAGAACTAGTTACAGGATTGATAATCCTATGGTTTACAGAATTCACCATGTGAGAAGCTTGCAATACATATAAACCATTGAGGACTTCATCTGATCCTATCTTCTTCAAGGAAATGTGATCCTGTATTGAACAAGAGAAAAGATTAAAATGTAAGTCACAATGAAGAGATGAGGTTAATTTTGAGATTGAGATGAGATTGAATGTAAACTGAGGTAAGAACAAAACATCATTAAGATAAAATTGATTGGAAAACTTGACAGTGCCAGAAATTTGAGCAAGAACAGGTTTGCCATCTGGTAACCTAATTGAAATTGGCTTTTTATGGTTATAAGATGAATATAAATCCAGTGAACAACATATATGATTTGTTGCTCCTGTATCTAATATCCAACTTATATGTTTGGATTGACAATTGAAAGCTAAATGAGGTCTACCTGAGGTTAGTTTGACAGTAATATCATAAGTGGATTTTGAATGTGTGGTAACATGGTTGGTTACATGTTGTTGATGTGACTATTGAATAAGATCCATGAGATTTTGAATCTGAGCAGGTGTGAAAGCTGAAGTAGCATTATCTTGGGAATTGACTGAACTCCCTTATGAAATTTCTATAGGATCAGGTTCTTCAAAATGCATAGAACTAATGTTGTTAGCCACTGAATTTGTTCTGCGGCCTCTCCTATAACCTAGTGGAAAACCATGTTTTTGGTAGGATACTTCTATTGTATGACCATTTTTGTGATAGTGAGTACAAAATTTTGAAAAAGCAATATCTCTACCCATAGGTGATTTGCCTTTGGCAAATTTATTTGAACCAGAGTTAGCATTACCACTCATGGTTGCAAGAACTTTAGAATCTTCATGCAATGCACTATTATAATGTCTTTCTTGCTGAATTATGAGATAAAATACCTTGCTAATTTTAGGTAAAGGTTCTATCATCAAGATTTGAGATTTTACAGCAGAATAAGAGTCATTCAAACCTTTCAAAAAATGCATAACCTGATCTTGTTGTCTATAGGATCTAATAATGGGAACTAAGTCACAAGTGCAAGGATTCTGACACTTAAAATTTGGAATTGGTCTAAAATTTTCTAATTCTTCCCATATAGATTTTAGATGAGTGTAGTATTGAGTGATTGTGGAATCACCTTGATTAATATTGTACATTTCTTCTTACAAACTTGTTATCCTCATCTTGTCACCTTATGAAAAGCGAATCTTGAGATCTGACTATACCTCAAGAGCAGTGTTCATCCACATGACACTGTTGACAATATATTGGGACAAAGATCAGGTGATCTAAGAAATCACCCTTGTGTTTCATCTTTCCCAGGATAAGAACAAAGGATCAGCTTCATCAAGCATTGGCAGAGTGCCACCTACAAATTGCAAGTTGTTCTTGGCTTGAAGAGCCATTTTCATTTGACGAGACCAAGAGTGATAATTGGTACTTGAAAGAGGAACAAAAACCAACATGCTTGCAGGATTCTCATTTGGATGCAAGAAGTAAGGACTGGTGGGATCTAACAATGGATTAACATGATTTTCCATCACTGTGAAAGAAACAAAGAATGAACAGAAGGAAAAATGCAGAGCGTAGCAGCAACAAATTTTTTGAAGAAAAAAAATCTAATACCATAACAGAAGGAGAACAAGAACAAAGTGGCAGAAATAGATTTGAACAAAGGGAATGAACAAACAGAATCAAAGAAAGGAATGAATTAACTTGCCTTGATCAATCTATAGTATATGTATATATACACGTTAACATACTTAACAAACTAAGAGTAACAAACTTAACTAACATCTAACAAACATCTAACCGATTAACTTGTTAAATAAAATTTAACTTAACATAATATAGAATAATTATATATGAATAAATATAGTAATTTGAAAATATAATTAATTTGGGTGACAAGACATATATAATAGAGATGATATCAGATACCTAAGAAAATTTTGGGATTTGAAGATCAATCACCAATAAAAATAATTAATAATGTGGTCAACTAAAGATAGTTGAGAATTTTTTGAATTTTTTTGAATATGAATTAATATGCAAAGGTATATATGTCAAGGTAATTACTATGCTATTATAAAATTTCATATTGTATGTGTAACTAATAAATTTAATTTAGACGTGACGACACATGTGTACCTTCCTTTTAAATTGTAACATGAGATGTCACATGTCAGTTATTGGGATCATGTATTTGTTATATGACATATTTTCAAACATGTTGTTTTATATTAGAATGGCACATGTCAAAATATGAAGGCATGTACTTTCTCTTTATATATTATATGATGATAAAGTCATGTTAGAAACTAAAATAAGAGGATCCAACGTATAGTAGTATCTAGATCTTATTATTTTCGTTTAGAATAAAATGCTTGTATTTTGGAAGAGAGAAACACACAAAATAACTATTGACAAGCCCCACTATTTTCTTGTGGATGAGCTCAAAAGTTGCATGCCTTTTAATCCTTTTTTTTTCTGTCTTTCTATCTTTAACTTAACATTGTTATGGTCATAAGGAAAAAAGATTATCCAAACTTAATAAAATTAGGTGTTCAAAATCCATTTCGTCCCAATAACTTGCCTCAACCCAAATTTAATTGGGTTAGGTTTGGGTTTTGAAAATTAGATTCAGTTTGTTTTTTAGTTGAGTTCAGGTCACACTTCGAGTTGGCCCAGTTTAGTTTGATGTTGTATAATGCTTTAAAACTTATAAATTTTTTAAAATTAGTGATAAATTATAATACTTACAGACTTAAATTCATACATTTTACATAGCATGATAATACTTTTGTATTAATATAATTTGTTTCGAAATATATATTGTGAAACATCTCTTACTTGTAGTTTCCTACTTCTAAAATTTTATGACTTAGTTTATGCATAACATCTAGGGATGGCAAAAATACTCACACTTTTGGATATTCGCGGGGATTACCCATGACAGTGCGGGAGATGAGTACCTGTTTAATAAATGGGGGCGGGGGTGAGAATCATACTACCGGCCTCGCGGGTACCCAGAAATCCACTAAATATATTTTTTCATTTAATATTTTACATATATTATGTTTTTTTTTCTCTTTCAATTTGATATGAGATAAAAAAAATTATATTTTCTTATTATTATACAATGAATTTTTTAATGAATATATATTATCTTATAATAATTATTTATGTAGATTGATTATTACAAAATATAATTGAACTTGATATGTTGTTTGTGATATTCTTTTGATTTTGTAATAATTTTAAAATATTAAAAGATATTATTATATGTGATGTTAAAGTTTATTTTATTTATATGTTTTCCTTTTTTTTTAAAAAATTATTTTGAATTATTTCATATCTATAGATACCCATGGATACCCGTCTCTCCCTAAAAAATCATAAATAAGTACCTGCGACAGAGACGAGAGCGGAGGTGGCGGAAACACAACCCGCCCCCACCCTGTTATCATCCCTAACATTCAAATTTATACATTTTATTTAAATATTAAGTCGACGTAATTTTGACATAGTCACTAATGAAGCTATAACTAGGTTAAATCTAAAAAAAAGACGTAATCAAAATATTAGGTGTGTTCGATACAAGTTAAAGCCATCCCATCCCATGAACACTAAGATGTGGGATCACCTATGGATGCTATTGTCAAAACTAGCTAGCTGTTATAAAATTAATTCATATAACCAATGGGTTAGACAGAAATAGGACTTTGCATTTCTAGGCTCATCTAACCTCTGGACGAAATAGTCCAGCTCATTTTTGTTGGACTTACATAAGTGAGACATCACAACTTATCCCCATCTTTTATTTCCCCTGAAAAAACCCTACTCTATCTCTCATGAAGACCAGAAAAACAATCTCTCTCTCTATCTCGTGCTGCTGAGGCTCACACACTAATTTATATAGAGATAAGCACAATATATAACACTCATTCTGTTCACTTAGAACAAAAGGTAGTTCAATATATAACACTCATTCTGTTCACTTAGAACAAAAGGTAGTTCAAGTGTAGTATCTCTTGCTGAAACCCTTAGGCCCTTGTGCTGGAGAAATTTGAAATCCTCTTGCCAACCGAACTAGCTAAAAAAATCCTACATAAGCACTTATACTCCAACAAGTATGCAAAAGTCACGAGTGATCAAATTTCTGCTCTCCATATTCTAGACTATAAAAACATACAGGCATATATTGAATTGTAAAGTAAGGGTATGTTAGAATATTGAGAGGGAAATGAAGGGAAGAAATCAAAAGAAAGAAGAAAATGCAAGAGAAGAATATGAGGAGTTTAATGATTTTTCTTTCATTTGAATGTTTAAAATCCTATTAAATTGAGGGAACTTTGAAATATTTATAAAAGTAGAAGGGTTTTGTGAGATCATATAAAAATCTCTCATTTTCTTCTCCCCTTTTATAAAACTCTCGAACATGCATGAATAAGATTTTCTTCTCCATCATTTCTCTTTTCTTTTTTCTTTTCTATCTAAACATATCATAAAATGTGGAGTTCATCAACCACAAAAACAAATGTCAATTTGTAAAGAGAAAGACGGGAGTAGGAGCAAATTTTGTGTGGTGCGAGCAAGTGTGGTTTGTAATTTAAGTTACCTAACGAATTGTAGGAGCTTGACTTCTTAATGCGCCGTCCGCATGAGAAAGACAATGATGTCATGATTGAAAGTTTTGGATTATTTTATTTTTAGTATAATACTTAACAAGAATTAAATATATATATATATAAGTGGACTGAATAATTTTGAATATTTGATACGTTGTTAATATAAATAAATATTTTACACTATTATCATTTTCAAATAACTATTTTATTAAGAAAAAACACAAATTTTACATAATGCTAAATGAATTTATCCTCGACCTTATATAAAAAATATAGTAATTTTTATGAACTATAATTTTGAATAATAAATTCCTTTCAATTTAGGAATTGTAATACTACAGTGGAAGGAATTTCTTTGTGAGTTAATGGTTTATAATATTGTGATACGGCATTAAAATTAAGTGTCATTTTTTTTGGACATAAAATTAAGTGTCATTGAAAATTGAAACTCACTTATTATTATAGCTGACAAAATAGACCAATCCGCCACTTCAAGCGTCAACCTGCTAAAATGTGAGGCGGGGTGGGTTGACCCGTTTTAAAAAATGGGTTGGAAGAGCTAACCCACCCCGCTTTAAGGTGGGTTGACGGGTTATGGGTTGCCTGCATAAAAAATAAAATGAGAAAAAATAGATGAGTTGATGGGTAAAACCTGGTTTAACCCTACTAAAAAATAAAAAAAATATAAAAATTAATAAATATTATAAAAAATAATAAATAATAATGGTAAAAAATTTCAAACTACATATCTAAAATATAATTTTTAAAATAGTTTAATTAAATATTCAAACATAAATTATATAATATCAAAGAGTTTTCATTTATAGTATTACTTATTATTTTAAAAAAAAAAAAAAGAACCAACTCGCAGGGCCAACCCGTCCCCGCCCCGCTTAACCCGCGGGTTATGCGGGGCAGGTTATGCGGGTTGGAAAAGAAATATGAGTTCAATCCTTGAACCCAACCCGCAAAAAAACAGCGGGTTGGCGAGTTGAGCCCGCGGGTTGAACCCGTTTTGCCGGCTCTACTTATTATGTTTGAATGATAAGTAATGAGAGAAACGGAAATAATTTCTCTTATTTGAGAGTTTTAAAATACATGGGAAGGGAACGGAACACATGTGAAATCATTTCTCTTCTCTTCTCCTCAAATACCCAACTTTTGTTCCTCTTAAAATTGAGGTGGAATTGATGGAACACATGAATAATTCTGTTCCGTTCCATTCCGCTAATGAAATTTCTAAATAACGAGAATGAAAATTATGTTCAATTCATTTCTTTTCCTTTCCGCTTCATCCCCACCTATTCTGTTCCGTTTCGTTAATGAAAAAATATTCAAACACAATGTAAGGTAATATGATACACACGATAATGCTTCAAATGTTAATTCAACGATTTAATTTTTTTCCCACCATTTTTATTTTTCATTTCTCGATCAAATTGACCACCTTCTGAATTCACTTGTTACCGAAAAAAGGAAGTTTCCACGAATTACATACATTTAAACTATCTTAATTTGGTCGTCTTCTTGAGTATGCATTTTTGTCCCCTATATTGATCATCATGAAAGTTCCTTTCTTCCACTGAAAAAGTGCGTTTCATCCTAACTGTTTCAATATTAATGGCATTAACTGCCGCCAATGGCATATATATAGACATAATATTTTCTAGCAAAAGTCATGGTCGCCTAAAATCCCATCTCTGTATATCCTAGAAAATGGATAGTGGCATCAGTGCATCATCACCAAACATGAATAATTGAAAACATGTATGAGTTGGATGAGCCAATAAGCATATTGAACTTGGAGGTAAGTGGTTAATCAAGTTAATTATGTAAGGGATTAACTATATCAGTTAAGTGATTTAAATAATCAGTACTTGTGATTATGTAATTCTCTCTTGATCTATACTACCGGAATGACCCACACTATTTGTATGTCAATTTGTATTTTTTCTGGTAAGATAAAAATAAATAATAATAAATAATGTTTAAAATAATTATAATTATGTAATGAGAAGCTGAGAAGTGTTTAAAGACAATTATAATTGGAGAATAAGAAGCTTTTATAATTTTATTACTTTAATATTTATATTTAAAATTTTAAATGAGAAATATTTTTTTATATTTATTTTAAAAATTTTGGTTGAGTAAAATAATAATTTTTTTATAATTTTTTATATTTATCTTTAAATACTTAAATGAATAATTAATAATAGTAATTCTGAAAAAATTAAAATTAAACACTAAAATGAGAAATCTACTTTATAATAGTATAGATGATAGATGATGGGTTAGGTTTCCTTTCCAAAACCACTTCCAAATCAGTGGAAATAGACCACATCCAATTTGGGTAGCCACTCTGTTGGACATTACAGTAAACAAAATGCACTGTCAATATATATGGTATAATGAACAAGATATACTATATGGTCTGAAGCATAAGTATCCAATTTCTTTATAACATACACTAGCACAGGTTATTCAAATTCAGAACATTAACCACAAAGTGATGAGGTCCTTCAACAACCTCCTTCTAGCTATCTTCCTCTGCTCCTTCTCCCACAACCTCTTTCGCCTGGCGAGATCAGACCAGAACCTGATCAACACTTTGTGTGGCAAAACAGAAGAGGCAGAGTTTTGCAAAGAGTGCCTGGAAGCAGATCCTAAGAGCAATTCATCTGATGGCAAAGGACTTGCCCTCATTGCACTGAGTTGTGCAGAAAAGGATACAACCTATCTGCATGAGGACTCACTCAAACTTTTTAAGGCTAGTCCTACCATCATTTTGAAGAACATCCTTGATGGTTGTGCATCACACTCATTCATAGCACAACAAAAGTTTTTGCCTGTTGCAAGCTATGTTCGAGAGGGGAACTATGTTGCTGCTAAAGATGTCATTACAGGAGACATCATTCCCCTTGTAAATTACTGTTTGGAACTGTTCAATGGTGCTCCAGATTTGGCAGTGCCACCACAGATCTTGGCCGGGACTGTGGCTGCGAACCAAACTTGTAATAATGCTGCTGGAATCTTGAGTAGTCTTTGAGTATGTTCATTATTTTCTAAGATAATTGCAGATATACATGAGTATTTGCATGAACTTTGTTGGATCTCCCTTTAAATTCTTGATAAAGTCTCTTTCTCTTTTTTTTTTTGTAATTTGTGTCCACTTATAGATCCATATAGATAATGTGTTGTCACTCCATTATAAAATACAACTTCGAATTTATTGAACCAGAAATGTTAAGACAAAGTATTAAGGTAGAAATTAAGAGGTTTACTTTCAAGTTTCAACGAAGGTTAAAATTTTGATTATATAGAAATTATGAGATGGAAAGAGAGCCAGGTGAGATTAAATATGGAAATTGTATGTTCAATTTTTATTATTACAAAAAAACACAGACAAACAAACAAAAGATATTAGTATATGAAATTTACTATTTCATTTTCGAAGATACAAACGATTCACAATCTAAACCAATTAAATCGACCGGTTCGGTCGAAATCTAAAACATTTAAATGTAGCAAATTAACAATCAAGGGTAAGGATTGGTGATGAGCAATTAGACTTTATCATCCAATTTAGAACAAGTTGCAAAGCTATTAAAATTAAACCATGATTAGTTAGTAGAATATTCTAACAAATTCTTTTAATCATTAGGTGCATTGTAATTTTAGCGATAGCTTCGGGTGCAGTGTCATTTCATAAAACTTTGAAGGGGTCAATGTAATTTACTTTTTTTTTTTGTTTTGGAATAAATTGCAGTTTACCTTCTTGTGGTTTGATTCAAAGTCACTTTGCCTTCTAAAAAATGACACTTCGCCCTTTATAATTTCCTCTGTTCGCACATAAACAACCTCTGATTTTTTTTAATCCAAATTTTAAAGGAAGACACATGTTAAAATTTAGAAATTTATTACTAGTCAAATTTTAATTGTGATTGTACATGTTTTATGACAAAAGTGAAGCTTTGTTGTTTTATAATAATATGAAGAAATCATTTATAATTTGTTTATTTGTTCATTCTCTTCTTGACGTGGGGCTTTTTTTTTTGTAATTGAATATTTGATGTTCTTTATAGAAGTTTCTAAAGTTTTTAGGAAGTTGGTTTTATAATTCTTAACACATTTTTTTGTTGAAAATTAGATAATAAAAAATCACAAGGTGATTATATTATAACGAATGAAACCAAAGGGAACTAAAGTGTCACATTTTAAACCAGAAGAAAAAGAAAGTGATTTCGAGTCAAATTACAAAAAGTTAAACTACTTTTTATTCTTTTTATTGTATGGTATCTACGAGTCTGTTCCCGTATCAATTAAAATTAAGTGTTTATTTGAATTAATTTATTTTACTTTTAAAACAATTTATAATCAAACTCTTTGTGAGAGCTTTTGAAAATATAAATGATTGTTTTTTAAGAATTAAACATTAGCATGCACTAAATTCCTCCCTAACTCCATGTTTGAATGTTTTTCTATTAATAGAACGGAACGAAAGGTGGAGATGAATCGAAAAAGAAAGAGAAAGAATAGAACATAATTATCATTTTCTATGTTTAGAAGATTAATAACAGAACGAAACGAAACTTCATAACCTATGTGTTCTTCCTATTACAACCTCAATTTTGAAAGAAACAAAAGTTGAGCATTTGAGGAGAAGAGAGGAAAAATAATTCTTTATGTGTTCTATTCTTTTTTCATATATTTTAAAACTCGTAAACAAAAAAATTTATTTCATTTTTCTTCATTCTCTTTTTTTTCTCCTCCTTACTTATCATTTAGACATAGTATAAGCAATCTTATGAACTTGCATCTCTACATCGATAGTTTGCATTTAGATACATTAATTAATTTTTATATGCACTAACCCAAGGTTTGAAGTTTGAACCAAGCTGTCAAAACAGGAAACACAGTTCGTTAACATGTGTCTATTATTTCATCATTATGCTTGGCACTTGACATGCCATTTAAATTATATAAATTGGTAATCCATCTAAGGTTTTTTTGTTTTTTAATCAAGTGAGAAAACCACCTTTAAGCAATCCTATTAAGTGACAGAACATTGATAGATCCCAAATACTCATTCCATGTTAAGAGAAGCTTTCAGCTGAGGAAAACCTAAGTTCCCAGGAGCAGGTAAGGAACCACCAGTGCTTCCAAAAACTTCAGTTTTTGTTGTTGTTATTCTTGTAATATCAGCTGCCAAAGTCTGTCACTCATCTACAACATTCACCAGCTCATAACCAATGAGAGGTTATTATCCTCCTTGACTTCAAATTGTGCAGGCTCAGTGACCTCAACACCGACACGGCCCCATTTTTGAACTGCTAGCCTCATAGAACGCTTGTACATGTCGATTTTCGAATTCCGGAGAATGACAGTAGCACCAGGATTCATTAAATGAACTTATAGAAAGGGCATCAACAAAATGTATAAGATAAGGAAGGAAAACACTAGAGAAAATATATGAATATTTGTATCCTATATATATAACCATATTCCAATATCAATGATTTGAATATGCATATGAAAAATTTTGCGTATAGATTACCGATTAATTTATCATCTAAACTAACATAGTGCAACAACAAAGATTCGACTGTAATACCTTGATATACCATAATTCATCAAAGAAATTTCACCAGAATCTGGCGAGGTCTGAGCCATTCTTGTTAATATCACCTTCTATATAACCCATTTCGCCAATTATCAATTTCATTTAAGCCACACGTTAAAAATGAATGCCTGTAACCATACCGCCAAAAGGCACGTTGATAACAGTACAAAATAATACAAGTAATTCAGAGTTCAAACGTGGTAACTGGTAGTGCACACCAGAACTTAAATCCAAGTTTCCTAACCTTAATGCAAATTAATACCATAAGAGTTTTGCTCTATCTTCAAGTATGTTTGACTGAATTACCTTGCTCAAAATATTAATTACTCCTCTCATTTCATTTAATAGTGATACAAGATACAAAGATAAAATTGAAAATTGGTGTCTTTTTAATTTTTTAAAGTGACAAATAAAATAAAACAAAAATCATTATCTAAAACAACAGATATTTTGAAACAAAAAGGGTATATTATAAGCATGGGAAGCATAAAATGGCAATAATAGCAACAGGGCGGTGGAATAAATGGTATTGAAGGCCTGAACATCCTTTCATATTTGAAAGTTAAAAGCGCTGAAAAATCCAGAACTCAACGCATATCATACTTGATCAGAGTCTCGGTCTCCTAAATTGCTAATTCACGTCACTCGCAACGTCAAAATTGGGCCAAATGCAACACTTTTGTCAGAGTCAGACAATTCAGTTTCAATTTAATTAGAAATATATTTTGGTATTTGTTTGTCTTTTTGTTTTCGTTACCATGCATGACTGGGAAACGAGAACATAACAACTAAGCACATTCCCCAAAGACCCAAAAAGACAATACATGTTTTCATACGTTGAAGAATAATGCTAGTCACACATTCTTATATAAATATCACTACACATTTTTAAAATTTTCACTATTTAATCACAACTAAACTCATCTCGTTTTTTATATATTTACACTTTAATTTTACCATATAAACAAATGTGAGAGATATTAGGCTGGCGGCTTCTATAATACTCTTAAAAAATGTTCAAGTATGGATACTCAATTTTTTAGCCAAAATTACCTGTTTTCAAGTTATTTCTAAAAAGTCCTTGAATATTCTTTTTTGCATTAAACTCAACCTCTTGCACTTTTATTATCTCCTTCATCCCCACCTCTTCAACTTCTGCCTCACCCCACACCGGAAAACCCTTCTGGTCCCCAGAGCTTAGCCTACATAATGGAACAAGAGCCAAGGTTACATGAAAATGCAACAATGAAGGAACCAGAATGATCATGCAGAATGCCCCCACAAGACGCCAACTGCTGCTAGACTAAAAAAGAACCATCAGTATTAATCTTGCAACATCCTTCTGGGGGCTCCTGCCATCTAATCGAGGACTGATTAGTGCAATTCCCAGGGGTTACAAATAAATCGTTTCAACCCAAAAGCTTGACAGCAATCCTGAACCCAACTCCAAATCATGTTAAGCAAGGTCATCACAGAAAGCCTTTGATTATAAAAAATAAATTTATTATGACTAAGCCAGAGCACTGCTACTGCTGATGCAAAAATAATACTCCAATCCTGCACTCCATAATTACCCATAGAACAAAATTAAAAAAAAAAAAAAACAACTACAAAACTGGTACACGACTTGTCTGCCCAACCACGCTGCTGTGAGCGACGTCCTCAAAAGGCTTCAGGAGGGAGGGCAGTATCAGGGACAGCAGCATGGGGATTCTGAGGGGAATGGGAAGTAGACAAGGCTCTTCTAAAGTGAATTTATTTGTAAAGTAAGCAAATAAAAGTATATCCACCTTTAAATCATTTATGGGTTAAGATCAAGATACATTTTATCTTAATTCAACAGTACATATATCCTTATTTGCTCACTTTACAAATAAGTTCAACTTAGAGGAGCTTTTTCCAAAGTGGACAAAGTTTCTAGGAAAGACAGATTGATGTCACACTTTCTTTTTTCTGTCCACTGAATATTTAATCGTTCCATACATGTAACTATTCTGTGGCTAATTGGCCCTCTAATTTTTGGTATTTAAAATGCATTTCCAACAATAGTAAGGTAGATTTAAAATGCATTTTCTTACCACATGTAATCATGAAAAGCATCAAACTACTGATTATCAGCGCCTACAGAAAAAAGGACACATGAACATGATAGCCCCGCCATTGGGAGGGAAGGGTCATTATCCAAAAACCTAAGCCAATACCTGTTCCCTAAATTCTACTTTGTAAGCACAACCTTCTGTACTTTGCCCCTTGAATCATCGAAGTATGAAGTGCTGCATAAAGACAAGTGCACCACTGTTTCTTTGATTAGCCAACTACCTACCTCTGCCCAGGGAAGGTTGCTTTGCATTTACAGGGGTCAACTTCCGAAATGCAGCATGCAGTATCATGCCTACAGAGATTTGTTGTACTTAGGAACCCGCTAGATAAAGGACCAGTTAAAGAAGGGAATAAGGTAGCAATAAGACTAAAAATGTAGAAAGACTCACCTGCATAGCTGACACTTAAGGCACAAAAGAGAGCCATTTGAACATTGAAATAGATCAGAATAACTGCTGTTACTGCAAAAGATAAGATCCAGAAACAAGAGTTCCAGTTAACCTTATGAACATCAAGTTAGATATATTTTTCCAGCATCCAGAAATAATGCGCTACAGATACCACACATTACATGAAAAATAAAGAAAGAAAATATATGCAGAACATAAGAGATGCCTCTTGAGCTAAGTAGCCAGTAGAAGACATTTCTACGTAAAATTATGCCACAAAGTACATAACAGATTCAAAAAAAATTTTACATGCAAAGGGAGAAGGTGAGTGAGTTTTGTGTGTGTGTGTGGAGGAAAGATTATGTAATCAGTCCAATCCACAACATAAGCAAAGTCCAAGCAGCACATGCCTATTGGATAATTGAATACTACAGCAAAATCATAAGAAAAATAAGAGCCCCCCCCCCCCTTTTTTTTAGGGTAAAGCCAGTAGAAAACCAGTTCTTAGACAAGTAGTAAAAAGGCAAAAAAAAAAAAAACAGAAAAAACAGATATACTCATCGTCATCCAATAAGAAATGATAGCTCACCACATTGGGCGAGGCGAAGCAAGCATTGCCGTGTTACAGGATACTGATCTAATCCCCATCTGTCGCTAAAAAACTTGAAAAAATCCCACAATGCCAAACATGATATCAACCCAATAAGAGCCAGTGGCATCTTATACCTGCAACCATCAAAACCAAACACATTTTTATCAAACAATAACAACAAAGAGCAGGAGAATAAGCAGCAGACTAGTACAGCATTACAAGGAAAAGCACCAAAACTGCCAGCCAGACTGCACTATAAAAAACAATAGAACAACAACCATCCACCATAATGTAAGAAACACTTCAATTCACAAAGAAAATAGCCTTATTTCATCAAACACATCATTTACTATTAATAATCTTTTCCCCCTTTTGGGGTTTTGGCGGGAAACATGCACAACCGTTAGACTGGTTTGTATTGGGATCTTTGCCATGAATTTCATGGGGGAAGTGACTAGTTTTGTTGCAAAAATAGCCACTAAAGTCCTCCAATTCAAAGCATGATACAATACATAATATCTTAAAATTTGCATAAAAATCCACCAAAAGAGCCTTATTTATCAAACACCTTTTGTTGCAAAAATAGCTACAAAAATTCTCCAATTCAAAGCATGATATATATACATACATATACATAATCACTATAAATTAGCATAAAGATAAAAACTTAAATAATAATTACACCCATT
This sequence comes from Ormosia semicastrata, assembly GCA_029884595.1. NCBI lineage: Eukaryota > Viridiplantae > Streptophyta > Magnoliopsida > Fabales > Fabaceae > Ormosia > Ormosia semicastrata. Next base: position 23,014,516 of record JAQQTO010000055.1, on the reverse strand, counting down.
CAATTCAAAGCATGGTACAACCCATAATATGTTAAAATTTTCAAAACATAAAAAAAAAAAAAAACACCCACTCAATTCAAAAGCAAAATTTGGTATTTTTTTCAAAACCCAAGTCCTATCCTTTCCAAAAACACCAAAGATGCAAACTTGCGTGGAATCAATGAAGAATCAACAGTGCAAAGGGAATCAAACCGTACAGAGTGCAAGCGAAGAAGAGGATGAAGAGATAGGCGTAGTTGCGAGCATAGCGCTTGATGTTTTCATGGACCCTCAAGCGAGCCTGAGAAGGGGAAGAAGGGAAGGAGTAGGAGCCGCAGAAGCCGACAAAGGAGCGGGACCAGGAAGGGGTGTCGCCGGAGAAGTCGCCGGTGACGAGCTTGGCGAAGGGGTTGAGAGTGAAGAGGGAGAGGAGGGTGGCGAGGCGGGAGAATAGGGAGACGAAGAAGCCGGTGGCAGGTGTTGGGGTGGAGGAGGAGGTGGCGGAGGAGGCGGAGGAGGAGGCGGCGGAGGTGCGGTGGTCGAGGATTTCGAGGTAGCCGGAGTCGCGGAGCCAGGACTCGAAGGCGGCGTCGGGGACACTGAGGGCTAAGGGATTAGAAGAGAACACCATCGTTGTTCCCAAAACGACACAACAACTACGGTTTTGTTTTCGGCTAAGGTTTTTTCATCCTTGGACTTTGTACATGTCAAGTGTCAACCACTCAGCTGAACCACATTTTGCCGTTGCCCTTTTCCTTCCTTCCTTTTTGTTTTTGTTTTTGTTTTGTTTTTCCTCCATGGTTTTCTGTTGTTCATAAAAAATGGAAAATTGTACAATTTTTTTAAAATAAAATATAAATTGGGATATTTTAGTTTGATTTACTCCATTGTATTTTATATAATAATATTCATCAGCATCACTATTTTTATCATTGAAAAATCCTTTTAGCAAGGGAAAAAATATTGTACATATGAAATGAAGATTGCATTATAATTTGTTCTTATCAACTGAATTGATAGAATTAATTTATTAAGTTGATTGACTTTTGTCTAAGGGCAGCAATTCACACGGACTAGTGTTTAACATTCTTATTTGGGACTTGATGTTAAGTGAGAAATTCTACATATTGCCGAAAATTGTCAATGCTAGAGTTTATTATTGCAAATAAAGAATAAATAGTTAAATTAGTTCTTGAAAGATACAATTTTATTGATATTAATCCCTGAATAATGCAAATTATTTCCGATGTTCTTAAATATGCATTTCATCGCTTAAATTAATCTCTAACGCCAATTAACGTGTAAACATTAATTAAAAAAATGCAAATTCAAAGACATCAAGAACTAGTATGGCCAATATTGTATCTTTCGTAAACTAAGTTGAACATCTACTAGCTAATAAACCTGTCAAATTCAACTATGTATGCTTAAAGCAATCATTTATCCCCTTACCGAACCGAAGGCCTATGGGCTAGTTGTGCAACTTGTGCCCCAATTGAGAGACTTGGAAATTCTAAGCCAGCCCTATCTGTTGACCAAAACATTAAAAAACGCCAGCCCTCTCTCGGTCTCTCTGCCGCTTGAAGAGAGACAGGTCTGACCTGCCAGTTGCAACTAACATGCGCTTTGGAACGATCAACTGTTTTTTAGTGTATTTGTCAAGAGGAAGTCAGGGTGAACTGTTTTATCAAAAAATAAAAATAAAAAAATCAGGGTGAGCTGTGAAGGAATTGCAAAGCAAACTTGACCCTGCCTTAATATCTAGAGATTTTTTTCAGACTTATTTAACCATTGTATGTATATTATTTTGAGTGTCTTTCCTATGTTTTGAAAGGAATGCAGAATCTACTAAAACAGTAACCCCAAATTCCAAGTAGAGCATCACAAAGCAGACTTATGTAACGTCTTCATGTTCCGCCAAAAAAATATGAAAGGTCTTCATGTTGCCATAGTTGCATCGATATAGTTGTAGTAGACTAGATTATGATTACCTACGATATCACCTAAAATGACATATAGCTTAATTTAAATTGATACAGTTCATAGAGTTCATACACGGATGAACTCACAAATCATCTCTTCACTAGTTTCTATACTTTCCTGCACCTGTTTACTCTTTTCATGTCCCAAACAAGATGAACACAACGCCATAAAGCCTTTTTGTACCAGAAGAATGGATAGAAGATCATCGCCTAAGTTGCCTTCTAGCCAAAGCAGGGGTTTTCTTAGGGATATAGACCTTGTAGCTAACCTGGGAATTCACAAATTATTAGTGATAAAAAAGACAGGTAAAGGAAAGGATTACATGCGTATTTTAGGGCTCACCATTATGACAGTAACATTCAGAATCTAAGACATTATCATACACTCACCTGTACCATTTCACCACCCCGCATCACATTCATTGTTTTCTGCTGAAACTGGGAGCCCTGGTTGGATTCATCTTGCAATTTGCCTGAGTTATTCACTACTGATGAGCTTTCAATGCAAGATTTAGGAGTAGCGGAATAGCGTGACTCATCAACATCTCTGCCACTGTTATTAATACTCTGAATTGCAGCTTGAGTAGTCTTAGCTGCATTCCTTTCTACATCACCCTCACTCACCAGGAACTTTGCATTGGGAGGATCATGGGAAGCAGATGCTTGCTTCAATTCAAACTGAGAGTGCTCCTTGACTTCATCTTGCCCCTTATTCAAGTTATTATGTCTAAATTTAGGTCCATGAATAGAAGGCTTAGTAACAGCAGAAGACAATCCTCTAATGTTATTGACATTATCATTGCTACTATGACTCACAACATGAGCAGCTTCAAAAGTACCCCCATCTTTAGTACTTTCTGCTACCACCAACTTTTGCTGAGGAAGTCCTGACACAGGTGTTTGCTTCAGAGATGAGGGACTTTGAAGTGAATCCGGGCAAGATTCTGGTGTGATCAATTCTGGATTGTTTGCCCTGTAATCAGTGGATTTTGTGACTGTTTCACTAGGGTTATCTGCATCAATCACCTTTTCTGGTGCACAGGCCAAATGATGCTTAGCAGAACCAGATATATCTTTATCCATGTTTAAAATCCTTTCATTGTTTCTTGGATAAGCAATTAAACTTCTCCTCCTAACAGGCAAACTAGTTTCTTCAATAGGGGTTTGCTTATTAAATTTTGTCCCTAGATCTGCAATATTGACAACAGACTTACCTTGAACCAGTTCATGTTCATCAGTAATTGGTTGCTTCTCCTGGCTAATATTTTTCTGATCAGAAGCTTTTGCAGTAGACTGGATCCCACCTCGGAACTTTCTTAAGTTTTCCAATGCCCTTTGTCTTAGAATTGACTCCAAGTCATCACCATCCAGATTAGCCCCAGAAGTCTCATTTGTTTCCTTCTTCAAAAATTCACTTGTCTCAGCACTATAAGCTTCAAGGTTACTCCTGTCATTGTAGTTCCTATCTATACTTTTGGGCTCTGTGACGATAAAATCAGTATTCACATCTTCTATCTCATTCTCAACTCTCAATTTCTCTTCTGATGCAGGAAGTGTATGATGATCCAACTCTCTCTTTGTGCCCCCATCATTACTGTCATTACTTCTACAAGGGTAATCATGATCATCTACAATCTCCTCCTTGTTCTCATTTCTACACAATTCCCTATATTCGTCCACCTCTTTTGTAACAGTAATAACTGATCTGAGCCACCTGGAATTGTTCTCACCTTTATACTTCTCTTCAGCCTCTTCATCACCACGTTCACTACAGGGACTGCATGACGAACAACTTCTGGGCCTGTATCTACTACTCTTTTCACTTCCACTTCCTCTCTCCAATCTTCTTTTGTCTTTCTCTTTTCTTTCCAATCTTCCCCTACAGCTCCCATATTGACTGTCATCAATGCTAGCACTCCCACCCTGACATGTAGAGCAGCTCCATGACCCACTGCTCATCGAACTAACACTTGCTTCTCTCCTAACCTTTTTCTTCCGATAAGGTTTCTCCCTCACCTCATCATACTCTTTTTTCCTCCTTGCCTTTTTTCTCTTCCTAGCATAGAGAGAGTCCTCACTGCTGTCACGGCTGTACGAGCGTCTCCGAGCCCTCTTCTTATGACCTTTCACATCTTTTCTTGTGCGAGACCGATCCCTTTTTCTTCTGTAACCATCTTCAGAACTAGAGGACGCTGATGTGTCCAAACCTTTTGAATCATCATAGTCAGAGCTAGAAAGAGAAACCTCACGGCGGCGAACCTTCTTGGATCTATATTTCCCAGTCTTACTTCTACTCCTTGCCTTGGCCTAAACCATCAAATTAGGTATAAATGCATGATGAATTCGCATTTGTGAAGATAAAATAGGAAAAAAAAACCCACACTCAGTTAAATTAATCAACTCTACAAACTACACATACAAACTAAAAGCAGGCTGGAAAAACCAACAACCAAATCAAAATTGTCATCTCTTACACGCAGAAAAAAAGTAAATACATTAAAGACCCAGAAAGAATACCCAGTTACAATAAAAGAGAGAGGGAAAGAGAGATTTTCTGTCAGTTGAGGTACATGATTCACACCCACAAAATTTTCAGTTCACATAACACAAGCAATATCAGAAAGTTCGTTTCTTTTTCCCAGAATTGGTACATCTGAAGGTTAAAATTAAATACCCTAAAAATTAAAATGCAAATAATGAATAGATAAATGAGAATACCTTGGAATTCTTGGAACGTTTCCCCTTGAGTGAAGCGGAGGATTTCCCCATTCGAGCTATCTGCAAAATCAAACTTTCAAAAGCTAAAGGGATTGAAAAGAAAAAAAAAAACACACAAACAAAAGAATAATTGAAGAGGAAGAAAGGGAGAGAGAGGAAAAGAAAAGGTATAAATAGGCGAAGAGGAATTTAGGAAAGGGATATTGTACACAAAGGAAAAGGGTAGAAGAAAGATTGATGCTTTTAGTACGAGAACGAATTCAATTAGCCTATTTCCATTTTTTCCCAACTCTGCTGCTGAAACCTATTTATACCCTTTACGCCACTACTTTGAGGTTAACCAACTCTGCGCCAAATGGGAGGGATAAGGGAATTTTTTTTTTTCTAAAATAAAAAAGCAATTATGTGGGAACTGTTTGAAAAGCCATGTAAAATTCAGTTTTGCTCGTAATGCCCGATTGATATACATGATAAAATAAGTTCTAATTGTATTAGATTAGATTTGATTTGATTATATTAGGCTTAATAATATAAGATATAATAAAATTTTAATATTATTTAGTGTTTAGCGACAAGATTTTATATTATATTATATAATGTTATTATACGTTTGTTGATACATTGAAAATACTGAATATAATAAAAAAATATTTTTGATAAAAATATTTTTTAATAAAAAATATGCTATATTTTATCAAAATTTATCATGTTATATTAATTTTTGAAGAATAAAAAAAATATTAGTTTATAATCTCTAATTTCTAATTCATACTAAAACAAAAGTCTACTTTTAGATAACAAATTTCGACTAAGTTAACTCAGGTCTTAACTCATAATAACATACTCAAATAAAAAAGAAGATTGAGAAGAGCAAATATATTTTGGTATGAGACAAAGCAGAGTCTAAAAAAAAGGGTTGCAATGCTGTGGGTTAGCAAGGGCGTGAAGGATATGCTCGACGGTTAGGTAGCGGTGGTTTTGATTGATGGCAGAGAAGGTAGTTCGTAGGGTGATTGAAGTTATCTATGGCGGAGGAAGGCGATGACGGGTTGTGATGGTGTGTGTTCGGTGCAACGAGTATAGGTTCGCGGCCATGGATAGAGTTGTGTAATCCTAGTTGTGGTGGTTTGGATGAAATCGACAGGTGGGAAACAACAGTAACCGGTGGAGTCGATATTGGGTGACGTTGTAAAGGAAGAGACAAAGAAAGATTGATGTTTGAGTGATGGAATTGTAAAAGGAATATTTTCAGATGAGTTTATCCATCAAAACTTAATCAAACTTAATATTACCTCCTCAATGCCTGATAAAGTTATACAATACTGTGATCACACTAAACAATTGATAAAATTATAATATATTGTATAAGTTTATACTATCAAATCTTATATGTCATGTCAAACGTGTCCTAAGTATTATAAGGGTAGCAGTTATGGCTACTTTTCTTTATGTTAAAATAATACTTCTTATACATCACTTTAAGAGTACACTTTTCATATTAGGGATATTTAACATACTCAAAATATAGGTATATAGAAAACGAAACAAATTAGACTTGATTATAGTTAGATAATAAAATTTATGTAAATATAAAGTAATATATATATAAGTATGTATATATAGTGTTATTGAAAATACTATAATGTGTTTATTTCATATTTGTCTCATCGCATCTTAGCATTAGGCTTTGTTTGGTATGCATCAATTGAATGGAAAAGAAAGGAAAGGGGTGAGGATTAATCCCTTCCCTTCTTTGAAATTAGTTTATCAATAGAAAAAATATGATTTGAATAGACGGTATTTTCATGGCTTACAATTTTTTCATCCCTCCCTTGAGAGATGAATTGAGAGGTAAAAGAAGAGATCAAATTTGACATTTTTATTTTACCCACTTTTTTTAATAATAATTTCATAATTTATGAGATTTGAAAAGTAATCAAATAATTTAATATTCACTTACATTTTTATTCTTTTATTTGATGAAGACAAACAAAGAAACGAAAATCTCCTTTCTTTTCCCTTAAGTGATATCAAATAAGGGAAATAATTATTCTTCCATTTTCTCTTCCTTTCATTTTTTTTTTCATCATAATTCATTTCTTTTCTTTTTCCTCTGCAGTATCAAACAAACCCTTCTAAGCATTTGAAAGGGACATTTATCAAAAGGAACTCCACTCGTCCTTCCTTTCAATGTGTGTTGGCAGCAACAAAAAGGTCAAATAAATAGGCTGTTAATTCCTTGGGAACATGCAGGCAAAGTAGCATAGTTCAATTCTCATAAATACTCTTTATCTCAATTTTTTTTTTCTCTTATCCAGTACCTCTCTCAGTCTACATTAAGAAGCCGTCTTAAGGTTTAACTAGAGGCCCTCTGCCCTTAAAAAAAGCTATTAAATGTTTGTGTTGTTATTTTATAATAATAATAAAAAAGTGTCCTCTTATAACTCGGACGGTAAAACATTACTTGATTGGTTTTCTTCATTTTACTTGTTATTAAAGTGGAGTTTGTATATATTTTAACAGGGATTACTTTGAATCTATTTTTTTTAATGGTATCAATACTCATGATAATTTGTCAAATATTTATTAATTATTATTACTACTTATATTTAATATACTTTTAAATATTTATTATAAAGCCAAATATAAATAATTTAACAACTCAACGTAAATACGGTATCATAACTTACCATAACATCACCCACTTCGACTAATCCATATCTCTATTTTAGAGATGCTAAAGGTATAGAAATGATGCATTTATGAGAAAAAAGTTTGTAACCTAAATAAAAAATTGACAAAATTAAAATTAAAACTTATAACATTACATACCCATCTTTCTCATTCTATATTATATTACTATTACCATTAATCTTTTGACATAGCCAAACACCAGAATTATGGATGAGTAATCTATGGAATACTATAAACTTTCAAGCAAAGACGCTAACAATAAAACCAATGCGCTTCATAAAAAAAATTAATTAAATAAAACCAATGCGAGGCAATCTAGGAAATGTTTGTAGCTTTTAAGTTAAACAATAATTGGAGTATCGCATTGGGCTCATAATAAACTGAATCAGTTCATTAGTAGTTTGAGATTTAATTTGTTAATTAATTCAATAAATTTGGTTCATAAATTAAATGAGTTGAATTTAAGTTCAAATTTAAACTTGTAAAATAAATAAGGTAAACTTGAGTTAAACATTACTCGGTTCATTTGATTCATGAAATGTCTCCATATATATATATATATATATATATATATATATATATATATATATATATATATATATAATGTTTTATATTTAAAAAATATAATTTAAAAATAAAAAGTATCAAAAAAATTATAAAATATTTGTTGACTTATGACATTTATTTAAAATCAAAATCAAGTTATGTACCAAGTTAATAAATTAAATTCACAAGCTAACTTAGTTCATTTAATTCATATTATCTAATTTTAATATTTGGTTAATTTAATTCAAGTTGACTAGTTGAATCGAACAATTCAAAAACTTAATTCAAATCGAACTTGAACTATAAAATATAATTCATATCAAACTCAAGTTGAATTTCAAGTTAAACTATTTCTTATCAAATTAAGTCGGACTAAACGGCTTAACTCAACTTGTTTCCAACCACACCCATGGTCCATAAACTCAAATGCATGGAAGGGATGCAAAACATGTTCCTCATACAAAAAAGATCATAACGTGTGGAAAATAATTTTTTCCTTAAAAGAAAATAAAACAGGAGTACAAGCAAGTGAAATTAAAGTGTAGGTTCACACAAGATTCCTATAGAATGTTTCAAAAAAGGAAAAAGAAAAAAAAATAGTATAGAGACCTCCTTAAAATTTTGATCTTTTTATAAAGGATAAAGATAGTCTTATACCCCTTTTTAGGGATGTATTACTGTTTACACCATTTTTAAGAGATGTAATTGAGTGAGAGAAAGTGATAAAAAAATATGTATAATAAATGGTATTAGATAGAATGTGAAAATGAGTAGACACACTGTTTGATGTAAGAATATATAATGGTTGTTTTATAAATCACCACAAACTGTAAAAAAATTTTAATTAGTCATTAGACTTTAATTAATGTTTCAATAAATCATTTTGTTTAATTTAGAGAGTAATTCTTAGGTAAACACGATTTATCATAAATACTCAAATCATTATTTGACATGTGCAATATGATGGGGACCATCATAATATTACACTAATTTTTAATAATATTTTTACATATATCAAATAATAATTTAAGTGCCTAAGAAATAACTTAGTGGACCATACTCACCTAAGAATTTCTCTAATTTAGATTTGTTAATTCATTAATAATAACACTGCATACTAATATTTTATCTGTATTAACATTAATTGTAGATTACTTATTAATTTATCTATTAAAATTTAATTTTAAATATTTTTTATTCCTTACAAAACAAATAAAATCAAATTTATTTTAAAACAAAATTTGTTTCTATTTATTTTGTAATAATAAAATGTATTTATGATCAAATCTTAATAAATAAATTAATAAATAGTCTAAAATTAATGTTAATACAAATAAAATATCATTACACTTTTATTATTAGTGAATTAATAAGTCTAAATTAAACAAAAAGATCTATTAGGATATTAATTAAAATTTAAAAATCAATTAAGAAGATTTTAAAGTTTATGGTAATAATTTGTAAAAAAGTTAAAAGTTTAAGGGGTTGCATAATTCCACCCCTCCCCCCCCCCCCCAAAAAAAAAAAAAAAGATTGCAAGGGCATAGGAAACACTTGTGCCACTGTGCTAGAGTAAACCATGCAAGTAGAATTGCTCTTGAAAATGTGAGTTTTGGCCTTTTGGGGGACCGTCACAGTTGTATGACTCGTTCCATTACATACAGGGAATTCCAGGGATTGAATATACAATTGAAATGATGAGTTCCAGTCCTGAATGTTTAGGCGTTCTAAAAAGTTCATACAGGCTTGCCACCTCAGGCTTTGAGAGGTTCTATACAGGCACCAATAACCAAGCACTTTCAAATGATTTAAGAGCAAATCTGAAACAACTGTTTCATCTCTTTCCTTCCACACACTTTACACACTATTGAGAACTCTCCTTTTCATATGCTTACTTTCTCTTTTTTTCTTTTTTCTTTTTTCTTTTAGAAAAAAAAGTAACTAACTTTCTTGGTTCAGAACATTTTCATGGTTCACCATTATTGTTCTATACAGAAGCAGTACATTCTTTCTCGTGATCCAACAACAACTACAGAAGATTTTAAGATGCTAAGCATCTTCACCATCACTCATGCTGGCACGACTGTCAATATAGAATTCGGTGGAGAAATCAATGTCATCAACAATCCTTCCTCTGTTGTATTGACATGCAGGATATGCATAATCACTTGATCAGTATAAACACTATGAAGGAGAAAGTGTAAGTAAATTGCATTAACCAAGATAGGTGACAATGAATTTGGCTCTTCTAAAGTGAAGGATGCACTTCAGAGAAAAAAGTGAGAAATCTCAACTACTGACGAGAAAATTAAGAGAATACATTCCAAAAAATCTATGACATGCAGGTGCATGTAATATTAGCTGTTAATTTTTTCATTAATGGTTGAGATCTCTTAGTTTTCTCTTTAAGGTGAACCCCTCACTTTAGAGAAGCCAAATCCGATGAGAACATAATAGGATAATAATACCTTTCAAGAACAAACTTCCCTTCTTTATACTTTTGGCTCTTCTCATGTGCAGACTCCTGAGCAAGAATAGTAAATTTTAAAAGGATCAAAAGTTGTAGGGTAGGCTGGCATCTAACTTGCACTAAAGAATGAGTGTTAATACAGAACTAAATAGATAAATAAATTCTGGGCTACTCATCCAGCATAGACATTCTAAGAGATTTCATCTGCAACATTGTTTCTTGATAGATACATGAAATCGAGACCGGTAAGAGAGGAGGATTACATATTTCCAGCCAATTATTTGACCACAGCAACAGCAAAAAATATCTGCCACAGTATGCAATCCTGAAATCATCATCCTTTCCTCTTGTGCTCCAATTGTGATGTTCACACTGGATCACAGGCCCAAAACATAAGCATCCCCGAGAGCCGAGAGACTTAGAATATTCAGGTCTAGTGATATTTTCATCTAATAATGACAGGAACCAAACAATTCCCTAAATTTTATGGACATTATGTGTAAACAACAAGTGGGTTTATAAACGTGATCTCAAACCATGACAATCTATATAAGAGGGTTAGATACCAAGGTGCACTAACTTATTGATGATTTGTTTTCTTTTTTTGGGATGCCAAAGTCATTAGCGCATCGATATCATGTTATAAGTTTTAATACATAAAATGCAGTCATTTCAAAACATCTTTGGTTTCCTTTTAGACATGCTCCTTATACTAAAAGTTGGAAAAAAATGCCAGGGGATTCCAATAGTACACATTTATGTTGCATGTGAGAAAAACAAAAAAAGGGCAAATTTTGGGGGCCAAAGTTAACATAAAAGAAAGTTCATGGATGGCTTCTGTTCATGCATAAAATCAGCAATATGGCTGGGAAAAACCTTAATTAAAACCCAGTGCAAACACAATTAATTTAGTAATTTTGTCTTCATCCGACCGTTTCTTAACTCAATATGCTAATAACATCAAATTAACAAGGGAAGTAAGAAACTTCAAAATCAAAAAGAAACAAGTTATGTATATGTTACCTGTCACAATGTAAAAACATACCTGCCTTGAACAGCGGACATATAAAATGGCTTCACTTCACTAGATACATCACAGGCTTATTTACTAAAGATGTAAACCTACGAATTAGACAATTTTGTAATAAAATTTACACAGATGCAACATTTCAGGCCATGACTAGATGCAGCACAGTACAACACTGCACCATATCTGCTATAATTCTTTTGAACAGCTGCAAGTTCAAACCAGCTCATAGGTTATTTGGGTGAATTCAACGCATATGTCAAACTTGTGTCAATAACATAGAAATATTAGGGTAGTTCTGGATTGTGGTCATTGTAAAGTAATGAATTTCCTTAGGCAATCACAGTAAACAAATCTAAAATCTGTGTCTGCATTCTGCAAAAAAGGAAGTTGAACAGAAAGCAGTGCTGTCAGAAAGAAAAGGTTGAGATTTATTAGGGCCAAAAAGTTAAAAGGTAGGAATTTCTGAATTGTAATTTTTATTGTGCTTACTAAACTGTATGTCAATTCAGAGACGAAACAAGAAGAAGAAACAACTATTAAAGCAGGAAAAAAGATCAAACTGTATTATGATCAAACAATTATGTCATCAACAATTATTTTAGATAAATATTAACTTAATTATTAGCAGGATATGATGTAATCATCCAGACAAGGTGTTGTATCATGGTCATAAGAGGATGCGTGCACTCCAAATGGGAAAAAGAATCATGAATGAAGACTAGGGAATTGGAGTTATAAATGCATGGTAATGCCCTTAGTTGTGCTGCTCATTAAATGCATGGATAACAATGTTTATGAATTATTACTAGCATTCAAAACTTCAATCAATAGAATCCCTTGTCATGGATTTTGAAGCTTGTGGAATGCATGCAAACATGTACATACTTTTCCAATCAAAGCACAAGTCATGAGCATTTCAAACCATGAAAATTGCTCCCATGGATCAATTGTCCCAGGCACCTGAACTCTACAGGTTTTTAACTCATTTGAGAAGACTTGGAAGGCTATTAATGCCTTAAAACAATTTTTGCTATGAAAATGTCTATATGTTACTAACCATTTTGCCCTGTGGAATTCTTTCTAAACATAATTTAATTTTTATTCCATAATACCAAATTATATGCAAATAAAACTTTTAAAAATCAATAACAAGTAACAACAGTTCCCAACCTGTATATGTTAGCATTTAAAATTAAAATTAATGCATATTGTATCTCTAACATGCTCCCTCCCACAAGAGCCCTTTGGGCTTGAAGTGTGATAATGAACAGGCCCATATTTACCATGTGTTTATATTCAACTTTTATTTATAAGAACGGGGCCGGTAACATCCACCTTAATCTGTTAGTCTTGAATATGGTTATAGAAGTACTATAATTCTTTCTTAAAATTGCTTGTTAATTTTAGTGGCCATCCGAGATAGTTTAGACACTTTGGTATAACACTGAATGTGAAATATAATTGTTATTAATTCAGAAAATATAAACTACTTAAATGATAGAGATAGATATGGAGAATTTATTTATAGGTTATTTAAGGTTGGAACTAATTGTAGTTAATTTTGGAGAATTAACTGAATTCGTTTGGTATTTTTAATAACACTGAGTGAGAATTTAAGGACCAAATTAAATAGACAGATATCTTAAAAAATTATGAATTTTTGTGAAGATATCAAGTAAAGTAGCATGGATTTTCTGGTAATGTGTATGGGTTAAGGCAGACACCTGAGAGTCTGTTAGCTTAATTCCTAAGGCTAAACTTAACATAGGGAAGAGCAATAGAGCTTAAGTGATAGTGAAAGGTGTTTGAAATGAGGAATTTAGAAATGAGATGAATCTTAGAATTTTTTATAACACTTATGAAAGTTAGAAAACTTGTTAATGGAAATTTAATGCATCCTTAAGAGATACAGCATTTCCAGTTAGCACCAAAGTTTTCAACATTATCTCTCCATCTTTCCACCCACCGCCCTTGTATTTCTCTCATCTTTGACTTTGTTTCTTCTCTCTTTCACGTCACAGCAGGCAAGAAAAAGAGAAGGAAAAAGAAAGAAGGGAAAAAGAAGTAAAGGGAAAAGGAAGAAGCAGGAGAGGAGGAAGAAGAGAAAGCTGAGGAAGAAGGAAGGACGAACCACGCTCAACATCATCATCTTTGGGAGTTAAGGTAGGGGTATTTGTTTACTTAACTATTTCCTTTTCTACCTCCTTTGATGCATGGTGCATGCTTCCTTGGATAGAAATGGGTTTGAGAGAGTTGAAGGTTTCTTTTGCTTGATTCATGTCTTCCAATGGTTAAAATGGTCTATTTATGACTCATTTTATGTATGATTGAGATTTTTGGACCTAGAGATGTCCATATAACTCATTGATGTGAAGTTGTAAAAATGGGTTTTTGAGATTTTTTATCTTTGTTCATGAATCCATGTTTTAATGTTTTGGAGTTTGTACATGAGAGTTATAATATGCTTAGAGACCATGTATGAGGTTGAAAACCATCTTGAACCTGTTTGTGGGGGTCAAGAGTTGGTTAGAGACACAATGGAACAGGGCACAACTCTCTGGTGCTGGGCGATTAAGCGCCCAAAAGTTGGCTGCTTAATTGGCCAACTCCAAAATGTAAGATGCGTTGGGCGCCTAAGCGCTCAAGAAGTGAGCGCCTAAGCACGCAAGGCTAGAATAGCTAGGTATTGAGCGATTAATCGCTCAGAAGTTGGGCGCTAATGATAGAAAGACTGGGAGCGTTCTACTGTCATGGGGTGATCAAGCGCTGAGAAAGTAAGCGCTTAAGCGCCCAATGACAGATTGTTCCATGCTTTTTATTCTAAGGAAATGGAGTTCCCTACTTGTGGGGATCTTGTATATATGCTTTGTAGTGTGAGTTAAGACACTTATAGGGATATTTCAAGAAGGAAATAACCACCTAGCATATATATAACAAAACAAGCCTTTGTGCGACCAAAAGTTGAGAATTAAGATAGGTAAGCTTCTACATCGTTGATGAGCAGTAATGTTACACTTAATATTGCAAAGGAGTGAGAAAAACACTTTGTAATAGGGTGGATGTATGAACCAAGGAAGTGAGAAAAACAATTTGTCATAATAGAGTGAGAAAAGCCCTCTACCAAAGACAAAGGAGTGAGAAAAATACTTTGTCAAATAACATGATATTTACAATTGTATGAGCAGTTGTTTATCATTGAAATACGGTTAATTAAAAACTGATTGAACTATATTTATGAATAATTAATTTATCATGATGTCATTTTGGTGTACACTACTGAGAATTGTGAATTTTCACCCCGTTTGTTGTTTCCATGATAAATTCAGGTCAAGTTCCTTCCAAGGGTCAAATTTGAAGATGATGTATTAGGGTAGCTTCGTTTTATATATTGTAGTTCTGTTTTATGCCTTATGGCTTGTATTTATGCCCTTGGGGCTTATGTTGTACATTTTCAGATATTAGTACTACAAGTAATAGTAAAGAATTAAGCTTTTTAGTTGTATAAAGTCTTGTACTCTTTACTTTTCATCTCAAGGTTCTTTCTATATACTAATGCGTTTAGTTATTTTTATAGTGCATTAATAAGTAAAAGAAAGAAGTGACGTGTCTAATTCTATTTTCTTAAGTATAAGCCGGATATACTATAGTTTTAGTATTAGGACGTTATAAGGCTGGCAAGGATCGAACCCATGACTACTTTGTCATAGAGGCTCTGATATCATGTCATGAACCATCTCTCCCAAAAGCTTAAGCTGTTAGGTGAAGACACATGAATGACTTTTATTATATCTCTTAACACACATAAATGCAGTTAGTGTTTTGAAACAACTGTGATGAAATATTAAAAGGAAAGAAAAAAGACAATGAGCAAAGTTTAGTGCTGATGGTGTATCACATGATGCAATTTTCATAGCGGTATGACTTTTGCAGAACATGACCACCATATTTTCCAGATTGCTGGTAGTATCAATTTATGCTAAATGCAATTTTCAGCTAGCAAATGAATACATTAAATAACATGAGCCACAAGCCTGTTATGTTACCATACAACACTATCATTACTTGTAATTCCTTAGTCACTAATGGATTATCCAATAAGAACTGAAATGTACTCACGCTTTATTGAAGAGGTATGCTTTTCCCCTCCGGCAATGAAACGACTGAAAGAAGGGTAATAGAAGATTAAGATGGGAAGTAATTTAACAATCCAGTGGAGCAGTTGGAGACTTGGAAGTTGGAACACTGCTTTGGCAAAAACCAAGCAAAATCAACAGCACAGAGATTATGCATGCAATTAGAACAAATACATTTAGCTTTTTATCTTTTAGTATATGAAGTTATGAATATCATGGAAAGACACCACCACACAATAAGGTGGATACAAGAAAAGGTAAAAGCAAGTAGCAACCATGCAACAATGCAGTCAAGAAACAAAAGGACATATTGTAAGTTCATACTGAAGCTTTTTCACATGAACCTCTTGTGTATTTTCCTTTGGTTATAGTTTGATACAACATACTAGCTGAAAGATAATTAATTCCTAAACCCATAATGAGGACGGATTAGGAAACCTTAGAGTGCTTTACAAAGTAAAATACACCATTAATGGAAGATCAACCTATGCATCATCACTGTCCAATTATTTTCCCATTAGAAAAATTGATCTCCGATTTATCCATGAATTGGACTGAACAGCAAAAGGATTGAAGTGAAGGATATCAAGGATTCATGCATTCCAGTAGGATTTGTTGCCAATATAGCTATTAAAAAGCCTTTTACAGTAAGAATAGATGAGCGACTAGGCTATCCCCACTCAATCAATAGGTTACTGTTACAACTACTGGATTTTTTTATTTTTTTATAAGCCTTTCTTTAGTGGACATAGGGGATGCACATGGGAAGGCTTATGAGAGGGAAAGAGAGTAGCAGAGGGTGTTAATAAAAGGT
The DNA here is from genome assembly GCA_029884595.1 of Ormosia semicastrata. NCBI lineage: Eukaryota > Viridiplantae > Streptophyta > Magnoliopsida > Fabales > Fabaceae > Ormosia > Ormosia semicastrata. Next base: position 22,998,150 of record JAQQTO010000055.1, on the reverse strand, counting down.
AATAAGATCCGAAAATATGGTAAAGCTGCTAAAGAAAGCCTGAGTTCTGCAAAGAGTACACACTTTGCAGGCAGAGTAAGAAACATAACTATAAGGCATGTATAATGCTTCTGGAGGTAGCTTTCTTAAGGACACAAAAAATTCCAATGACCACCACCCAATTAGACTCAATAAGCAGTTGCTGCCATTGATTGGTTTAAAAATCTCATCAGCTCTCTAATTTAATTAGCAAATCAAACCACTCGCCAACACCTCACAGAGGATTGTCAGATTAACAATAACCTTACTCAATAACTCTTAATCAGATAGTTGGGTTCAGAAATAAATAAACTTGTCATCTAGATTTCAAGTTAACCTGAGAGTTGGAAGGATGTTGACCAAAAATGTTCAAGGATACGTTAGTCAAGGTACAAGCAGTTGAGGTTCTAAGGTGAAGGATGTTCTCTGGTGTTAGTGGTCTGGCACTACTCCTGTGATTATAATTTATAAAGGCTTCACTCCACTTAGCATAAAGCTTAATTTTTACCAATCTGGGCACACTAGACCATGCTTCCAGAACATAGTTCTCAAATCTCAAAGACCTTATATTACTTCATTAAAAAAAAAAAAAAAGACCTCATATTACAATAGATAGTATAATATTCATATTTCAACATATGACAAAGTCTATAAAGGGATTTACTGTTCTCTCAAAATAGCAAATAATCGATGTCCTATGGGCTATGGCTGTTTCTTATGTTTCTTCATTCATGGCTGCTTCACAAACAGTTGATCAAACAACAATTTACAGAAAACAATATTAATTCTTAGCTAAAACGTTGAGAGAGAAAGTATGTGGTACCCGAGAGATGAGATCATCTGCAAGGGCCAAGTGAGTTTTGCAGAACTTGCATCTATAACACCTGCCCTCCAGCTCCACCACAAAGATTCTTCCCATTTTCTTTCTGCTTTGTGTTCGTTTTGATGGTTACGCAGATACTCACCGATATCACCACCCAAAGCAAATTCAGTTAGTGGAATAGGAAGCGATGGTTTAGAGATAGAGGGAGAGAGGATAACAATTACGGCGATGTAGACAAGAAAAGGAAAAAGGGACACGTGTTAGAATCATAATTAGTGGTACTGGTAATATTATTTACAGTAATTACACTTTATTTTTTTATATTATTTTTTTAATAATAAAATAAGTAAAATATATTTTTTAACATATATTTTCTTTTATTTTTTATAAGATATATAAGTAATGGTATAATTATTTTAATGTATAAATAATATTATTTAAAAATAGTTAAATGTATATTATTTAAAGTGATGTGTATCTTTTATATATATATTTATATATATGATAAAATTAACATTAAAATATATATATAAAATAAAATTAAATAAAATTAAATCATAAAAATTATATAAATATAAAATAATATAAAAAAATATATGATTGAAATTACTTTATATGTTTATTAAAATTACACGATGACTCTAGTATGCTTTGAACTGAAGGAAAGGATAAGGTTAGGCGCTGATTGAGTAGGATCAGGATAAAGTTGCAATCATTGTTCTGGAATCAAATCAAAATAAATTATAATTGTTAAATTTTAATAGAGCAAGTAAAAACGAAATATTGGGTTTTGGGCCTTACTCGTTTTAATGGTGGATCAAAAATCAAGCCTAACTAGGCTTGGTCCAAATAATAAAACACTGAAACCTAGTCCAATTCAAATATAATAATTATTAATTTATTTATTTTTTCTGTGAGACACATTATTTTACACAACTTAAAAATAATGTTTCCTGATCATATTATCTTTTCAAATATGTTATTATATATAAAAAGGTATAGATTGATCTTTTATTGCAATTTTAATCGAAAACTTTTGTTTTGTCTAAATTTTGAGTTTGTGTTTGAATTTAGGCCGAGATTTAGTTCTTAGTCAATTTTCATTTCTTAATGTTTTTTAAAAAGGAATCAACATAAGTGTGTAGTTATTTCATTAAAATGTTTAGGTTGACAAAAATATCAAATAATTAACTAAAAATAGGTGACAGGTCAAATTTAACAGCAACCAAAATGCAGTGTCAAATTTGACACATATTAATTATCCTCTTCTTTTGAATTTTGATTATGTATTACTATTTAAAAAATTTTAATATGTTGTAGATATAAATGGCGCCTAGTGCTATTAAAATGAAATTATATTTTTTTCCCTTGTCTCTTTTATAATGCCAATTTCCAAGTATAAGGTACAGTATTCATTCAAAAATGTATTTTCAATTTAAAAGATTGTATATGTGGTTTCAGTTTATTTTACTTAAAATCCAGACTGTGTAATAATTAAATTCAGATTAAATCATATTTAATAGTCACATAAAATCACAAATGTATAAGACTTATATAAGAATCAATACTATCAACTTTTGTTACTCCAAGTTGAATGAATTCAGATCCTTTAAGCATGTGGTCCTAAGTTTAATTTTAATATTTATGTATATAAAAATAACACCATTGTGAGTAATCCTAACTTCAGCGCCTAACGGTATCTCAAAAAATTAGTCTCTCACCTATTAAGTAAGAAATACTCTAAGAAACAATATATATATATATATATATATATATATATATATATATATATAGAGAGAGAGAGAGAGAGAGAGAGAGAGAGACAGACACACACACACACGTTACATCCTATCACCAGATACGCTCCATATATATATATATGAAGAGAAAAGTTTATTGTAAGAGATAAGAGAAATGAATATTGACTATTGAATCTTATATGAATGGTCAAGATTAAAATATAAATACATGTAACTTTTTTAAGTGGTCACATGACCTTTAAGTAACTTTTAATTTTGACCATCCATGTAAGATCCAATGATTAAAATTTATTTTTCTCATTCTTTCACAATAAAAACTCCTCTCACTAAATATGTTCATTTTATATATATATATATATATATATATATATATAAGAACATATCTAGTGATATGAGTTTTATTATGAGAGAATGTATATATATACATTTTTTCATATATATATATATATATATATATATACATTCTTTCATAATAAAAACTCATCTCACTATAAAATGTTCATTTTATATATATATATATATATGAATCAACATTAATAAAGTTTTAAGAAAGGTCAAACTAAACTAGATATCATGGTGAGAAATTCCATTCTGTAACAAATTAGATGTTGACTTAGGGGGTAATAAAAAACGGATGAAAAGACCAATGTGTGTTGGTTCGTATGAACAGTAGCATAATGTATTTATTAAGCGCTACTTTAGTTAACTAATTGAGTTACAAGTCTATTATCAGTTAGTTTATTAGTTATCCTGAACAGCTATATATGTTACAGTTTGTACATTTACTTGGTGTAAGTATAAATACTGATGTAGCTCGATAAATCAATGAAGTTCATTTTCAATTCGTTCTAAGTTTCAGTATGGCATTACAAGTGATCTAATTCCCTACATACTCTTTCTCTCTCTTTTTTCTTCCTTCGAGAAGTTTCCTCCCTCTTTGTGCTCATGGCGCACTTTTTCGGCATTGATGAAGCTTCAAGCCTATTTTTTCTCCATCTCTCTGATAATCTAGGCTTGTTCTTAGTTTTGCAAGCTCTGACTAGGGATAATTATAATTCATGGAGCAGATCTATGAAAATGACATTAAATGCAAAAACAAATTTGAATTTATGGATGGGTTGATTCCAGAACCTGATGGTGAATATTTTTAGCTTCTTGCTTCATGGAAGTGCAACAACGATATTGTGAGCTCATGGCTTTCAATTCGATCTCCAAAGAGATAGTTACAAGCATCATCTATTCTGATTCTACAACTATGATTTAAGCAGATCTGTGCAATCATTTTCAACAGAAGAATGCACTAAGAATCTTCTAGCTGAAGAAATATTTGGTTTGTTTATCACTAGGTAGTAACACTATTACTCAATATTTTACCAAATTGAAATCAAATTAGGAAGAAATAAATGATTACAGACCAATCTGCACTTGTTCTTGTGGCAAAGCAAAGGAAAACTGATAGTACTATAGACAGGTACAAGGCTCGTTTGGTAGTCAAAGGCTACACATAGTAAGCTAGAATAATTATTTTATACTTTTTCACTAGTTGCCAAACTTACAACTGTCAGACACTTATTATTTTTGGCTGCTATAAAGGGCTGGTCCTTATTATAACTAGACATTAACAACGCCTTCTTCAATGGCAATTTATTTGAGAAAGTGTTCTTGGATTTGCCACTGGGGTATTCTCGCAAGGGGGAGAATTTAGTTTGCAAACTAAATAAGTTCATTTATAGACTGAGATAGGCTTCTCGCCAATGGTTCAACAAGTTATCATCTGCCTTAATCACCCATGGTTTCAAACAATCCAAGTGTGATTACTCACTTTTTACTCATGGCTTTGGACCTTCCTTTGTGGCACTACTTATGTACATTGATGATATCGTTGTGGTAAGTAAAGATCCATCAGCCATTGATCGTCTCCTAAAGGGATTTTTTTATTGCAAAGGAATTACACATTGTCCTTGCTTGAAGATACAAGTTTTTTTTATTGTAAATTGAGTTCGATCTAGCTTGACCCGCCTATCTGACCCATGAACCCGAACAACCTAAAGATAGGCTGGATAGTCTTGGCAGGCTTTATTCGCACATGGTTGAATCAGGCCAGAGTCATCAACAGTTAGCCGATCGAGATCCTAAGTAACACGGAGATATTCTTGGGATTGTATCCTATGACCAGCCCCAACAGATTGCTCTAATACGTTCCCTTGATACTCTCAGTAGTAAATGCCCTGGTCAATTCTGAAGGCTTATAAAAACCTCACCACCAACTGTTATCAAGAATGTTCCATTTTACCCTAAACACTTACCCATGACATTCTAGCAAACTGACGAAGCATTCTCTCACTGACCAACCTAGGCACCAATAAGGTCTTATCGCCACCTTGCTTAGGTTTTCTACTTGCCCTTCCTACTCCCTGGCCTAAGTCTCGAAGTTAGGACGAAACATTTGGTGCCTACCGTTGGGTGAGGTAAAAGTTCCTTACCCCGCAACCTATAGAAAAACAACCAACCCAACCAATCATGGTGACAACTCGAAGCAACATCAATAACGGAACAACAAACCTAGAAAACCCCTAGCCTACCAATGATGCCAACAATCCAACTGTTGAGACATTTTTGCAAGCTATTTATGATCTCCAAGAACAAAATCAGCGTATGGAGGCCATAATAAAGAAAAATGGCAAACAGAGAAACCTACCATGTTGAGTTAGAAAATGAGGCCGAAAGTAACTGGCATAACACAGGGGAACCCATTTGTAATGAATAAACTTGTAATGCTTTATGTCAGACCGACCACCCCTTTCTGGCAGCTGACCACCTTTTTGTTCAAGTTCATCATGATAGTTCCTCTCCTAGAGGGATTCTTACTCCCGGTCATGGAGTTATACGATGGAACAACTAACCCGTAGGAACATCTAACCATGTTCAATTCCATGATGCTTCTTAATGGATGAATGGATCTGATCAAATGTAGAGTCTTTCCAACCACCCTCAAGAAGTCTGTCTTCCTATGGTTTCCACCCTAGAAGCTTAGTCTATTCATGATTTCTTGGAATTGTCAGCAAAGTTTTTGACTCATTTCTTCACAAGCAGAACACAACAGAAGACCTCAGCTAGCTTGATCAACCTAAAGCAAGAAAATAGATGAACCAGGAGCCATTTCAGCCAGAGACCAGTGAACCACGAAGGTCCCTTCATATTTCTATCAGACCATCCTACAATTCTTGAACATACAAGGGCTGAGGCACAAATCCTAGATGGAGACAGGGAATAACAGAACCCAGAGTTGACCGCCTTGAAACTAGTAGCCCGGCCAATTCGATCGTTCCCCAGCCCAGATATGATGTATACACTCCCTTAACCACTCAGCGAGAGCAAATCTTCAAGGAAGTCTATAGTGTAGGAATCATTTAGCCTCCTATAAATGTGGGACAATAGAGGATTCCACCCAATGTTGACAGAAGCAAGAGATGCGACTACCACAAGATGTATAGTCACACCACGGAAGAATGTATTATTCTCAAAGACAAGATTGAGCAATTAATCAGAGAAGGCCACTTAGGAAAGTATGTCTATAGAAGGAGAGGCAAAAGCAAGGAAATAGAGCCTCAATAAGAAAAAAAATCCACAGAGAAGCCCAGGTTCCCACAATAAAGGAAACTTTGTTGCTGTTATTTCAGAGATTACCTATCGTATAAGGGGGTTATTGATTTTATCTCAGGAGGTTTTATTGGAGGAGGAAGTTCGAGCTCTGCCTGGAAGAGACATCTCAGAGTTGTGATGTTAATTAGCCACCTTATTACTCATTGTGCTAAAAGTGTAGACCTAGGTCTAATAATCTTTTTCTCTATCCATGATTTTGAAAGCATGACCGAGAACTTGGATGACCCGATGGTTATCTTTGTGGTAGTTGGGAACTACTAAATTAGAAAAGTTCTTGTTGATCAAGGCTATTCAGTAGATATCTTGAACCTCTCTACTCTAAGAAGATTAGGGATCCCAGAAGATTCTCTTAGCCCTATCGATAGAACCTTGGTCAGGTTTTCAAGGGAGCAGTGAACATCTGGGGTTACATCGAACTACACACAACCTTTGGAACCAGTTTCTTCCTCAAATCCATCCTGGTCAAGTACCTAGTCATTAACTGTTTGACCCTTTATAATGCAATTCTTGGAAAGCCATCACTTAACTCGTTCGAGTAGTAGTTCCTACACCGCATATAATAACAAAGTTTCCTATTTCAAAAGATGTGATACGTGTAGTGTATGCAAACCAAAAGGAGGCAAAAATTTTTACAATGAGAGCTTGAAGCCTAAGCCCAAAAACTTGACCAACCAAGTAAATCACACACATAAATGACCTTATCACAGTGTTAACCTTACTAAGCTCGACCCTGGAGGCGATGCCTAAGACAGGCCCCAACCGACTAACGAGTTATAGCTAGTTTCTTTGGGCCTTAAAACCAATTAGATAACTTACAATAAGGCCCACCTACTGGCCGATGTAAAAATGGAACTAGAAGCCCTTTTGAAAAAAACAACTTAGACTTGTTCGCGTGGACTACTGCTAACATGCCAAGAATCGATCCTAAGTTCATTTTGCACAAGTTATCATTGGGTCCCAAAGCCAATCTAGTTGCCCAGAAGAAGATAAAATTAGGGGAAGAAAGACAAAAGATGGCTACCCAGGAAATTAAGAAGCTTTTGGAAGTAAGATTCATTCAAGAAGTAGAGTATACACCACTTGGTTGTCTAATATGGTAATGGTCAAGAAGTCGTCCGGGAAGTGGTGGATGTGCACTAACTTTACTGACTTAAACCAAACATGCCCGAAGAATTCATACCCATTCCTGAGTATTGATAGATTGGTTGACGAGGCATCAGGTTATCCGCTCTTGAGTTTCATGGATGCCTACTTCGGTTACAATCAGATCTGTATGCACCCTGATGATAAAGAGAAGACTGTTTTCATTACCGAGTTTAGACATTTCAGTTACAAGGTAATGACTTTCAAATTGAAGAATGTTGGAGCGACCTATCAGAGGTTGATGAACAAAGTATTCTCTAACTAGATCGATCAAAATATTAAAGTCTATGTTGACGATATGGTAACGAAAACACCTGCTGACACCAATCAAGAAATGGTCTGTCACTAATCGCTATGGTCTGTCCCAAAATGGATTGAGGTCGAGCCCTTATCAAGCATTACCTCAGAAAAGGTAATAAAATTTGTTTGAAAAAATATTATCTATAGTATCTGATAATGGAACTCAATTAACTGACAAGAAATTTAAGAGTTTTTGTGATAAGTATGACATCAAGCAGGCCTTCACTTTGGTCAACCACCTTCAAACAAATGGTTTCTCCGAAGCTGCAAATAAAGTCATCTTGACAGGCTTGAGGAAAAGATTGGATCAAGCAAAAGGACAATGGGCAGAGGAGTTTTCCAATGTCCTTTGGGAGTACCACACTGCGGTACAGACTTCAAACTAAGAAACTCCATTCAAATTGACATTCGGATCAGATGCTATGATCCTAGTTGAGTTCGGTGAACCAACCTTCAGAAGATTAAACTTCAATGAAGAAACCAATGAGGTAGGAAGAAAGACTGATTTGGATTTGCTCAAAGAGGGAAAAGAAAATTTGACATCCAAGAAGTCGAAGCCAAAAATAGAGTAAGCCAGACATATAATGTTCGAGTTCAGAGCATAAACTTCCTAGAATAAGACCTGGTCTTACAAAAAGTTAAAGAATCCAGAAAGCCACCTAGTAAAGGAAAGCTAGCAAGCAGGTGGGAAGGAACATACCAAGTTCAAAAGAACGTGAGCTAGGGTGCTGATAAGATTGCAGACCCCTAAGGCAAAGTGTTTCATAAAACTTGGAATGCATCTTCCTTCCAGAGGTATTTTAGCTAAATAGTTCATCTCTTGATGTAATGCAATGGAACATGAACAATGTACTCTTTTTCCTTGCGTGGATTTTTTTCTCACAGGGTTTTTCTTGGTAAGGTTTTAACAAGGCACGCCCTTGTTATCCACTCAAGGTTCCAATGAAATCAATATTAAAAGTTTTTACAAATCTACTTGAGATTAGCCCAGTCTGAAATTGGCCTAACTCGGGAAATCTAAGGTCACGGTTAACCATGATACCCAACTTGAGATAGGCTCAACTCAGAAAATCTGCGGTCATGGTCAACCATGATACCCAATTTGAAACCGGCCCAGCTTGGAAAATCTAAGGTCATGGTCAACCATGATGCTTAACTTGAGATCGGCTCAGTTATAGAAATCCAAGATCATGATTAATCATGATGCCTAACTTGAGATCAGCCCAGGTCGAAATAACTGAGGTTATAACCAACCATGATGCCCAACACCAAATCAGCCCAATGACTCCAAATTAATATAATCATAATGCTTCACCAAACCAAAGGGCCATAATTAGAAAACCCAAAATCATAAGTATTACATGAATCCAAGTAAGCTCGATCGATTACTCTCTTGAATATTACTTTGATTATTTTTGGTAAAAAATAAAGTTGGCCCAAATACTTGAGCATTACTTTGATGGTTATGGCCAACAACAAATTTGACCTTAATACGCAAAACGAGAACCTGGGCAATTACTTTTCTGTGTATTATTTTGATTATCAAGATTAGAATGAATTCGACTCGTGTCCCAAATTATCATTTCAATCGTTATGGTTAATAAATTTGGTCTAAATAATTTGTGATACCCAGATTGCAAATATTATGCAGACAACAGAAATTTATCAAAAATTAAAACATTATACGAAGTAAACATAAGCATTATCCAAAGATTAAAACAAAGCACTAGACAAAATAGGTCCCTACATATTCCCAAAGCACCCACAAACTTATGTAAAATATAAGGATCTATTTAAAATTATTTAAAAATATAAGAATTCAATTAAAACTTCTAAATTTTAAGGAATTATTTAAAAATTCTAAAATTAAACGGATCAAAAGAGTAACATTTAATATGAATTTGTTGAGAAGATATTTTTCATTTTGATTGATTCTTCAGAGTTTGTTCCACTTGTCCTAACTCGTAGTCAACGTCCATTAACTCCAAAACATCTTTTCGAACGAATCCATCAACTTTTTCTATTTCTTGCATTGCATGCTTATTATATAGGAAAAGTTTAATATGGACCACCCCAAAAGTAATCTTTGGATAGACTATGTTCTTTTTGGCCATCAAAATAAATTAATAACTGAGATTAAAAGATTAGATCTTTACAGATTTTAATTAGTAACACTCAGATTTTCACATAAATTTAGTCGAATCATTCTTTTTTTTACGAGTAACTATACATACAAGAAATTTATAAATTTTAATTAATGATTTTTACATACACCTAGATTTGCATATAGATATTGTCAGATTAAAAAAGGAGGTGGTCCATCCATAAACCCAAACATTTTGGGTCCTCGATAGAAGGCTCTTATTACATATATCGGACGATGCTATGATGCACCAATATAAGTTTTGGTGCATGGATGCACCACTTAAATGACTTACTATTACAGGTCAACAAGTTTCATGCTTTTTTTGTTTAATGTTATTCATCACCAGTGATTGCTGCTACCACCGTCGGGTCGTCCTCTACCTTAATTTGGCCATAGATGACATTGTCATCTACCATCGCTTGGAGCCTACCTTGATCTTAATATCAACGACACTTACAAGGTCGACCCTGACCTCAACCTTGTAAATAGGTGCAGTGAAGCCCTCCCACGACCAAGCACAGCCAATGATGAGACCCACGACGCATCAGCTGCCGACCATCCACAAACAATCACCGCCAGTGAAGCTCACGAAAGAGCGACTGAGTCTTTTTTTTTTCTTTGCCACATGAAGCATCCAATCAGTAGCCCCTGTTGCCATTCCACACAAGACTGAAGGACTAGATCGCAGGGGTTAGTCACCAACTATAGTTCATGGCAGCTGGTCATGTGATTGGGTAATGGTTAGGGGTGTCAAAATCGAGTGAGCCAGATAGGCCGGGCCGAATAGCCCGATAAAATGGGCGAACTAGGCCAAAAAGTTTGATGCAAAAATGATTTTGACTGGGCCAGCTTGATTTTGGCCCGACCCGACCTGACGCAAGCCAACCACAATGGGCTGTGCTAACTCGCGGGCTTGATGTTTAATTATTTTACTATTAAATTTTATGATATGTAAAGAGTTTTAACTTATTTGTTCTAATATAAATTAATATTTGTGTTACAAAAATAACTTTATTTGATGTTCATTGATATTTGAAGTATGCAAAAGAAAAATATAATGATAAAATAAGGATAAAAAATTTTAGTATTAAAAATATAAGAGAATTTTTTTAAAAAAAAAAAGATAATTCAGGCCAACAGGCCTGGTCAGCCCAACCCGTGGTCCACATAGGGCCGGGCAAATGCTAACCCACAAGTTTGGCCCAACCCAAAGTTAGACTTGACTCGCTCAGGCCAACCTGTTTTGACACCCTTATTGGCGATGGGTCTGACGACTACTTTGAGGTGGCAATTTGGTGGTCTCTAGATTTGTGAAAGTGGACCGTTCTCATGCCTTAGCTTAAGGATAAGGAGTTGGCACAAGAAATTGGTGGTGCGAGGATAGTGGTCTCGGCCTCATGGCGAGGCATTGCTGGTTGTGGTGGGTGTGCAACGGTAGAGGTCTGGTGGTCATGGTGGTGTGGCTGGGTGGTACGAGACATATGTTGAAGGTTGTGGGTGATGGCAGTGGTTTTGAGGGTGGCAAGGTGGTTTTGAGGCTCAAATTTTGGGTAGTGGTGACCCAAGGAATTAGTTCTTGATTTTTTATCTTCATCGTAGGTTTTTTTATTAATAAATCAATGACTTAAAATTAGTGATACATTAATGTACCACAAACTTAATGGTGCATCTTAGATGAACGCTATGTATATCTCCTTTCTAAACCCCCATGGCCAATGTATATGACTCGATGACATGAAAATCATTGTAATATAGAAGATGTGAAAAAGAGAGTTGAACCTTGTTCGTGTCTTCTACTAATCACAATAGTTATGACGTTAGTCACTACAAATTCTTTGTGACTAGTGTTACTCTTATACTAAAATTTTAATGATAGCATTATAAAAGTGTGTACCAAAGAAAATAAACTTATGAAAATTGACACCAGCCATTTTGGGAACACATGCATTATTGGCACTGTTGTTATTGTCTCTGATCGTGTTTGATGGTTCTAATGCTTCCTTTATTTGGGAGCTCAGAAAGTGGGTCATTTTGGATCTAATCTAAAAGATAACAAAACTAAAACCCCCATCACAGGTGAGTTTTTCTCTGAGTTGAATGAAGTTATAGTTTGATGATTCTCCACCATCAACTGAGAAGAAAGCAGATCCAAACCCTGTTGTTGGTGGTTTGTTGTCTACAATGGCAGTGAGGATGGAGATCGGTGTTTGAGTAGTGACGTTAGGATGTCGCCGGAGATCGGTGTCCTTCCCCGCCAGTTTGCTGGTGATTGTGGAGGTAAATGGCTTTTGCAAATTACTTAAAAGTTAGGGATTAGTTTTGTAATATGTATATTACTTTTTCATCAAGTTTCTAGTAACACATCCTAATCATTCATTTTTTAAATTCATTAATCAATGGTTCTGGATGGTTGGTGCATCCATCCTCCACAAATGTTTATGAGCATGCTAGAAGCTGCCTTGGTTCTTCCAGCGTTATGTATATCCCAAATTTGAATTTGACTACTCAGTTGAGACTTCTATTTTTTGGCGCCTCCTTCCTCTCCTCTCAACTCCATTGTATGCATAAAAAATAAGCAGGAATACATCTTTTAAAAAAATAATATTAATACTTGCATAAATTTATGTAAATTATTGAATAACAAATTAATTTCACTGTAACTTTCTTAAATGATTCAAATTAAGCACATACTCAAGATAATTTGTACATGTATTTATTCTGTGAAAATGTGTATATGTGCCTATGTGGCTGATATTATGTGAACACGTAATCAATGCTGTTGATGATAGTGGGGTGGGTCCGTGGAGTAAGAAGAATATTTGGGTTATAGTTCACTTGGGTTTTGAGTTACAAAACATGTACACCTCGTTGTTGAAGTGTATCTATATATCATATATATATTTGTGTTAGATATATAGAATACTTATATAATATACATGTATTTTGTGTGTTAAAATGTGTTTGATTAAAAAAAATATTTTTTTAAATTTTGATACGCTTAGACACATCTCGGATATGCTTAAATACGTCTTAGACATGTTTAGGACACGATTTGAACACGATTCATTAATATATATTTTTTAAATAATTTTCATGATTAACATTTAATCAGTAAGCTCATAACCTATCCAAAGTCAATCATATAACTAACGTCACAAGTCACTATTTTTACATATCAGTATTTTAAGTTTTATCTTTTCATACATCACTATTAAACTTTTAAATTTTATCTTTTCACACATCACTATTTTTATCTTCTCCTTTTATCTTTACTCGTATCAAATCGTCCACTTCATAGTCACTGAAGTTTGCTTCCAACTAATATTTTTTCTAATTAATTTTTTTTATATACATGTACTCATTTATAGTTAGTTTTATTAAGAAAAATTAGCTTAAGAGATTTTTAGAATATATTAATAGAAATTATGTTTTATATTTTTTAAGAAAGATTTATTAAATAGTAAATTTTGGTATATAAAATATATATTAAGATATTATAAATTTTTAAATTTAAAAAAATAATATTAATAAATTATAAATTTTTTTACTTAAATTTTATAATTATATATATATATATATATATATATATATATATATATATATATATATACACTCTGTCTATATTCTATAAATTTTAAATTTAATATATTTTTATATTCATGTATATTTCATATCTCGGGTTTATATTCATATATGTGCTTGATAGGTTTTGAGTCACCTGACAGCCCAACACCCAGTTTTGAGTTTGAGCACCCAGACCCACACAAAACAACGCAACAGCCGGCCAAACCTAAACAACCTCTTAAGTTATCACTTACATTAATTATTATCCGAGACACCACGTGCCACTCTCTCGTACCTCCCACGCCGGTCCCACCTTCCCCAACCACGCGGACGCGCCGGCTTCTCTCACGTACGCATTGTTTGGATTAAGAGAAAATGGAAAGATAGAAGTTCGGAGAAGAGAAAATGAAGGTAGATTGTACTTTTTTTTCTGTTTGGATAGGCAAAATAATAGGCAAAAAAAAAAAAGTATATTTATAAGGCCCATAAAAAACTTTTCTCCCCATGAATGAAGAGAAAATGAAAAAACTATTAATTGACACATATAAAGAAACAGAAAAATTATATCAAAATATTTTAATAATTTTTTTAAAAAAGTTATGAAAAATAGAATATTTTAATGTTTTTCACATTTTCTTTTTTTTTATTTTCTCTTCATTCAAATAATCAAATTTTCTCTTTATTTTTTTATCTATTTTCTCTCCTTTCATTTTCTTTCTTCTCATTTTCTTTTCTCTTATTTTCTCTTCTAATCCAAACAAACAGGTAAAAAATTTCTTATATACTCTAACAATAATATTTTTACGATTTGTTTGGAGAAAAAGAAAAAATGACAGGAAAGAAAATGAGAAAAAAAATAGAAGGAGAGAAAATAAATAAATAAGATGAAAATGAGTAGAAAAAATACAGAAAAAATTAAAAAATTATTTTTTTCAGCACCCAAAATTAAAAAAATAAAATTCTTTTTCCCTTTCTCTCTCTAATTCCTCTATATCTCTTTGTCAGTTATAAAGAATTTTTAATTTTTTCGTTCTCTTTCCTTTCTATGCTTTACTTTGAGCCTTTGTTTAGATGATGAAATGAGAAAATGAGATTGTCTCTTCCTCTCCATCCTTTCCCCCTTCCCGTCACCTCTCTCCACTGCTTGTCTCCTCTTCAAGTTTTGACCTTTCCTTTTCCAAAAGTGAAGGTTTCAAATTTGAAGAAAAGTTTGATGTGTTGACAAGTGAAGAGTTAACGATAGAGGTGAAGTTCGACACAGTGATACATTTCCACAAAATTTTTAGCAAAGCTGTGAGCTGAGATGTGAGATTTTGTTATGGAGTTAAATGCAAGTTATGACATTCAGCATTTATATGCAAACAAAATTTTTTGAGCTGTTAGCAGAGGCAGCAATTTCTTCATTTTTTTTTTCTTGAGAAATGCTCTGCTTTTTTGAGCCGCCAACCGCAATCTTCTATTTCTCTTCATTTTCTTCCCTGAAGTGTGAAGAAATTTTATTTGGTGAGTCCCACCTTATTTTTTTCTTCCCTCTTAGTTTTCTGTTGTCATTCAAACAAGAGAAAGTTGAAGATTGTCTCCCTTTTCTCTTCACCTTTTTCTTTCCTCCCATTTTCTCTAGTTTCAAACAATGGGTTATGATTGAATAAATTTAATTTAATAATATTGTATTAAATTTTACTAATAAAAACACACTTGTTAGAAAAAGTTAAAATAAAATATTTAAGTAAAAAATAATTATTTCTAAATTTTTAATGTATTAAATGTTTTATTTTTATTTAAAATTTATTGTTTTAGTTTTTTAAATAAGTGCTATAAGGTATTTTAAGAATTTTAAAGAAGGTGAAAGTGAGTAACTCTTAATATAATGAAATAGAAAGACAAATAATAGAATGGAATAATAATATGTGTTGATTTTAGTAAAAGAAATTTGAGACTTTTAAGTATGTAATTTTGATTCGATTTTTAAATATATATGTATAAAAATAATACAATTAAGAAGAATCTCTGATAGATTCTTGATCGTATCTTGAAAAATTAATTTCTCATTTATCGATGAAAAGATACTCTGATAAATTAAAATAAAAATAATAAAATAAAATAAAACATGTTATTCTATTGTTTACTCATTTCATTGTTTTTTATTTGTCTTTTTAAATAATTTATTTTGTCACAATTTATCTGTTATTTGAGAATTTTAAAAATGTATTAATTATTTTTTTCAATTTTTTTATCTTTTATTATTTTTACTAAACTTAATAATTATATATATTAATTAACTTTTATTATTTTTTACACATATTTAATAAAATAAAAAATATAATTTAATCATATTAATTTATATTTTACTCAATTTAAGATTATTTAATGATACGTTTAATTTTTATAAAAAATCTTAAAAAAATAAAATAAAAAAAATAATTATTGAATGAATTCAATAAAAGAAGAGAAAGAAATTCATATTATTCTCCCAAGGCATTGAGTAACAACTCCATTCTCTTTTTAAATCACCCCTATACACAATTTTTGTAAAATTAAATATTCTAAATTTTGTCAATGTCTCCATTACGTCATTCCAAACATAACTTTTAGAAGACCTTTTATCAAAGAATAATGGTACTTTTACATTTATAAAAATAGATATATCACTATTTACATTCTTTTTTAGAATTATGATTAAATAAAAAATAATAAAAAAATAAATATAATAAATAATATTAAAAAATATAAAAATAAATATATATATTATTTATGATAAAAATATAAAAATTATTTAACAAAACACGTTTTTATTTTTAATTTAATAACTTATATGATTATTCATACCACATCCACATGTCATATTTTTCTTCAAACAGTATAACACACTCATGAATAATTTAAATCTTTTTATCAATTATTCTATAAAATTTTTAAATATTAAAAAATTTAAATATTAAATATTTTTAAATTTTAAATTTATAAAATATATTTATTTTTTATTAAATATTAGAAGAATTATTAAGTATATTTTTTAACAGGATAAAACTCTAATGTCAATGAACACAAGAATTTCTCTCTGTGTCTGTCTTTTTCAAACACGTTACCGCCACCCTCGTGGCTTCTTTCCTGTCGTTCCGTATCCCCACCCCACGTGAACTCTTCCACGTGGCCCTTAATCATTGGTTCTGTCTGTTTCGTGGTACGATCGCGACTGCATGCGGTGCTTGCTCGGCCGAGATAATAATTTATGTGTGGTTCCGGAGAGACACAGGAATAAACCTGTGGGACCCACACCTTCAGCGGCCGCCGCGCCTCCATCCACCAGACCCTTTCACACGTGGACCTCGCTTTTGTTGCTCCTTTCTTCAATTATTTCTACGTAGTTTCTTCCAAACGACAAAATAATAATAATTATAATATAATATAATATATATTATAAGTATTATAAAAAATACTCTAAAGACAATTGTTAGAGATTTAAAAGAAATTTTTTTTATGAAAAGTAATATATTTAATGTATTAAAAATTTTGAAAAAAATTATATAAAAATTTTATTTTAAATTTTTTAATAAGTAACTTTAAGGTATTTGCTAAAAAAATTTTAAAAATTATAATTTAAAAATGTACTATAATTATGGTGGGCGAAGATTGGGCCCCTTCTCTCAACTCGCTACTATTCACCCACTTTAGTGGCTTTTGTTTTCTTTTTCTTTTATAATCTCATTTTCGTAATTTTTTTATTTGTATTAAATTTTTTATTTCTTTACTGAATTGTTTTAGGATATTTTAAATTCGAATCAAAGTTTACTCTGTCAGTTCTGATATCTTTATTATTAATAATATAATTTTTTTTATTTTTTAAATATTATTTATTATATTTATTTATTATTATTATTATTTCTTACTAAACCCGATACTCTTAAAAAATATATTAACGGTGTATATACCCTAAAACAAATTAGTCTGGTCCGTGCTTTAGGCGGCGTGAATATGCCGGCTACATAGGATGCCATTAAAATTATGATTTTTTTTTAAATGCACTTGTTAAACAATTTAAAATAGTAAGCTATTGTCTTCCTTTTGTCCTATATATATACTTGAACACAACATGAAATGAGTAATAAAAACATTTTACGCCAAACTTATTTTCAAAAAAGAAAAAATGTTATAAACTGGAAAATTATGCATTCTAATGTCAAAAACAGAATTTATAGAAAAATATGAATTTTTTTTACATTGATGGTGTAAAAAATTATCTATTATACTGTAAAAAATTAAATTATTTTACAATATAAAAGATAATTTTCTGTTTTTTTCATTAATATGGTACATATAGCTGAACTTTGAATAACTTATTTTTTTGTGAAGCTCAACTTTGAATAACTAATATATATATATATGGAGAACTCAACCCCTTTTTGCTAAAAAAAGGTATCTGCATTTTACAATCAAATCACATATATTAATAATTTATCCCCATTGCAGACATGTTACTCATATAAGTGAAAGAAAAACTAGTTCCATATCTTTTAATTAAGTATTCAGTTTTGTTATGGAAAAAAGATGTCCATAAGTCTAAGGGAGTGGCCTAACAAAAGATGAAATGTAATGCAAGGATAAGCGTATAATCACATATTCGAATTCTAATTACGTCAATTTTTAAAAAATATATCATTAAAAATATATTTATAATTTTTTTAATCTCAACATAAATAATTTATCTTTAATTAGACTTAAAATATGAATTAATCAAAATACACATAAATTATACCAAACATTACTTAATCATAATAATAAAAAATGTTCACATAAGTTTAATTGAATATGAGTTAACAAGATGTTCACATTAAGTTTACTTGAGTTTAATTATACACTTGAGCAACAGTTTTGTACACATTTTTGCATCGCGTGCATGTATAACTAACAGCGAATTTTAATATGAACCATTTTTAGGATGGTTCATGAATGGATCAAGCATAAATTAATTGTTCATTTATTATTAAAATAAATTAATAATTGAGATTAAAATATTAAATTTAATTAATAATATTTATATTTTTAAAAAAATTTAATCAAATACTTTTTTTATAAATAATCATATATATAAATATTTACAAATTTAACTAATAATTTTTATATATATCTAATTCTATATATAAATATTATCAAATAAATAATAATAATTCATTCGTAAAGCCAAATAAAATGGGTCGGTAATAACTTTCTCCAGTTGAGAGGGGTGGTTTTCCGTGAATCCCACCAAAATTTCATCCGTCCTTTGATGGACGGATTGGGAGGACGGATGATTTTTTCATTGGTTCCACATATTTTGTTACTTTATTCTTTTTTTAGTTTTATATTTAAATTTATTTTATTTAATAAAGGATAATAAAATAATTAAATATTTATTTACATATATTTATTTTTTTAATAAAATTAAACAAAGAAAAAACAATTTCTTTCTTTTTATTAATTAATATCAAATAAAAAGAGATATTCTTTTGCCTTTTTTTTTCCTTACTTTTTTTTCTTTTTTATCCTACTTATTTCTTTTCCTTTGCATCTGGGATACCAAACGAATCCTTAGTTGGGTAAGAAATGCAGAAGATGGTTGTTCGCCTATTAGTGCGTGCAAAAATATCTGGTCATTCATACTTGAATGAATAAATCTAAATCTTTTTACATAATTCTTTTATTAATTCTTTTAATTATTAAATAAAATAATATTAAATATTTTTTATATTTTTAAGATATTAAATATATTTAATTTTTTTATTAAATATTTTTTATTTAATATTAGAAATATTATTAAAAAAATTTAAAAAATATAATAAAACTCTACTTGAATAGTTGAATAGCATACACTCTTTTAAAATTTTGACAATTTCAGTTAGTCGATTTTTTATCACAAGCACTACCCAATATGGACAACAATGATTCCAGTGCTTTCTTTTTGGTATATGCAAGCATATTTTATCATCTACGCACAATTCTTTTTTCTTTCAAAGAATATTGGTATGATATTATGAGATTCAATTTGAAATTCTTTACTTCAGAAATAAATTTCAGTATTTATTATTCCGCATTACCAAAATAAAGTTCCATACTTCTTTTTTTTTTGGTCATATAAAGTGCCATACTTTGGTAAGGAGTACTTTTATTATTATAAATGGATAAATCTAACTGTCCATTATATTCCTTCTACAACTCCCAACACATCATGGATCATGAATGAATAAACGCATAAAAAAATATATAATATGTCTTAAAAGCTGTATTTGTTTGTCTCCCGCAAAATAAAGCCTAGTTTATATACGAGTGGCCCTTAATGACTAATGACTAATGGGACGCATATATTCGGTGCATTTGGTTAGTAATATCATAAAATAATTTGAAATTTAAAATGATAATGGTAATATGTTCCTTTTTGGTTTTTCTCCCAGTCTTTGAATGCTTAGTCACGTATCACTCCTAACAAAACTATTAATATTTTAACGTTAAGAATCATGATCGGATTTTAAATATTTAGTCAAGCAGCAAAACCGTTTCTAAAAATATATATATATATAGTTACATTGATTGTCAGTATTATTATGTGATTGTTGGATTATGTATTATCAAATCAATAAGAGTAATTTTATATCTTTTTATAAATTTTTTTAATAATTTTTTAATATTAAATAAAAAATAAATATATTTAATATTTTAAAAATATAACAAATATTCAATATTTACTTTATTTAATAATTAAAAAATTAATAAAAAATTAAATAAGTGGATAAATTATTTCTCAATTAATAAAATAATAATTTGAAAATTGTGAAAAAATGAGGCATCACACACTTGGAAAGGGAGAAAAAGAACAAGTGGGAAAAGGTGGAGACACAGGAAAGAAGGGGGCGCTGAAACATCACGTGAAGACAACATGAACTCCGACAGGCACATAGTCAACACGGAATGCGCATCCGGGGCCCACCGCCAGACACGCCCGCTTCTGATTCGGTCTCCCTTTGTACGCAGCGTTTTCGCCGTCGGTGCCGCCTGCTCTTCAATTAACATTAATTAATTAAAGTAATAATTTAATAAAGAAATAATACTATCAAGTATAAATTTTATTAACAAGTAATTGAAAATGTTATTTAAAATTTAAAAAAATATTGAACACTCATTAACAAAATTGAAATATTAACAAACATGAGAATATAATATAACGAGATATATTAATAATATATATATTTTAAATTTATTATTAATATAAAAATAAATGTTATTAATATTTTATATCTAATATTTTTTAAATATGTAAAACAAATTAATAATAAAATATATATTAAAAAAAACATTACTTATGTTCCTTCTAATATAATAAAGAATGAAGGAGTCCTGTGTACCCAAAAAAAGAAACAAATGAATGAGTCCTCACCCTGCAAACAGTGGCCGTAGGATTGAATTGAAAGTACCATAGAGATCCGCGCAGCAATGGGATAAGCCAGTGCGCAAATCACGAAATACCCCTCTGATCACACCCTTCAAATCGAATAACCCACGCTCCTCATCATGACCCTGAAAAAGCCCCTTTTTTATTTGTTTTCCTTATTTTTTCGGTAAATCTCTTTTCTTTTTTCTTTTGAAATATCAATTCCGTGTCGTGGAGAGTGGGGTCCACAGTGACACGAGCAAGCAAGGTGAGTTTCGCTTTTTTTGGTGTTTTAACCCAAAAAATAATAAAAGAGAAATTTGAGACTACTTTATATATTATAAGGTTAATAGTACACAGAAAAATTATAAAAATAAAAAATATTAATAATATATTCTTTTAAATATTTTTTAATATTTATTTTATTATTAATATAAAAATAAATATTAATATTTCTTTTTTAATAATTTTTTAAACTATATGAAATAAATTAATAACAAAATAAATATTAAAATTATTATTAAAAATAATTTCATTATTCATCTAATTTTTATTCATCTAATTTTTTTAATCCATTCACAAATTAATGTTAATCACAAATTACCCACAAAACATTTGCCTTAAAAAAAAATTGTGTTACTAACTTTTTTCATATAAATATATATAAGGGTAATAGCAACGACTGCGTACCCGAAGGTCTAAAAAGAACAAACCAATCAGCTTAAGAAAGAGAGAAAGAGAAAGAGAAAGAGTGACTTTTTCATATAAATATATATAAGGTTAATAGCAACGACTGCGTAGCCGAAGGTCTAAAAAGAACAAACCAATCAGGTTAAGAGAGAGAGAAAGAGAAAGAGAGGCACTCTCGACAATAACCTAATCAAACGCGCAACAATGCCGGCGACATGTCTGTCAGATCTCAACCAACGAAATCCAACAATACACCAAAGTGAATTTTTTTTTTTAAAAAGGGCACGTTGGATGAAGAATTTTGCTCGTTTCGTTTGGTTAATCGGAAAATGCAGCAAAATCGTAAACCCCACAGGTGTAGTGGATAACGTTGGCCACACTGTTAAAGTTTAAAAAAAAAACAGTCACGACCCGTCACATTATGTTGGTTCTTGAATTGAAACAAACAAGCCTTGCCTAGCTCAGAGAAGTTCAAAGTTGAAACAACAGAGAACCCAAAAAAACAGAAGCATTGGATTAATATGATGAAAATGCCAATATATAAGACATTAACAGCAATTGCAGAAACAACCATGAGAAACTTTGAACAAGTTCTCAGTTGCAAAAAAAGCAAAAGTGCCAACTTCTGGTTATAATATATTTACACATCGTGCGAGTTATCTTCATCATCATGTCAGCTACTCACTCTTCTTCAGCTCTCTCTCTCTCTCTAATATATGCTTCCCGAGAGAGTAATTCCTTTTTTCCAAAATGGGTACTTGAAGGATGCTAAAAAAAGGTGCTAAAATGGCGAAAAATAAGATCTTTTTGCAAAAGGGTCTTCAAAACGGTGCCGTATCAGGCAACTTCAGGCGGAGGAGGGACGTTAAGGTCGAGATCTAAGAGCCTCTGACGCGGGACACGCTCGTAGTCCACGACGGAGGAAGAATCAGAGTCGCTCTGGGCTCCGCCGCCGCCGCCTCCGCCTCCGGAGGTGGCGCGGCGAAAATCAACCACCGGACGATCGAGCCCACACATCTCGCGAGCGAACACGTCGAAGAACATCACCGGGCGAGACACCGGGAACGCCAGGGCGGCGGCGGCGGAGAGTGGCGTAAGGGTGAGGTCCAACGGCGGCGGTGGAGGTGGCGGAGAGGAAGATTCGAGGGTGCTGCTCTGGCTAGGGCTACGTGTGGAGTTGTTAATGTTGATGAGTTCACAAGGAGTGGGGAAATTGGTTTTGGCCTTGGCGCCGCGAAAATCGCGCGCCGCCGCGTCGTAAGCACGCGCCGCCTCTTCCGCGGTGTCGAAGGTTCCAAGCCAGACGCGGGTTTTCTTCCCGGGGTCGCGGATCTCGGCGGCGTAACGGC
Organism: Ormosia semicastrata; assembly: GCA_029884595.1. NCBI lineage: Eukaryota > Viridiplantae > Streptophyta > Magnoliopsida > Fabales > Fabaceae > Ormosia > Ormosia semicastrata. The sequence continues at coordinate 22,975,295 of JAQQTO010000055.1, read as the reverse complement.
CCCATGGACGCTTCCTGACGCCTCTATAACGGATCTCTTTAGCAGCGGCGTTGTGGGTGGCGGTGCTGGTGGGGTTGGGTCCGGTGAGCGCGGTGGCTCTGTTGTCCCTTGGAGCCATTGTTTTTGGCGTTTTTTGGATTTGGGGGTTTGAGATTCAAAGCTTGTGAGAGGAGTAGGGGTTGTGTGGTGAGATTGAGACAATGTTGTCTGAATGAACCAAATGGAGTTAGAGGCGTTTTATAGGCCAAAGAAGAAGAGAGAGAGAGAGAAAGAAAAGAAGAGTGTGTGCGTGCGTGTATAAAGCTACGCTCCTTTTAGGCGCTTGCTGCTTACAAAACGTGGCTTCCCTAGCACAAACTTCTTTTGGTTGATGCCGCTCACCACTCACCTCCTGCCACCTTACTACAGTCATTTATTTCATCCTCTTTCCTCTCTTTTGTTATCCATTAATGTTATGTTTCGTACATCATATAAAAAAGACATAATAATATAAATTAATATTATTAGATCTTATTTAATATTTAATATATTTAATTAATAATATAATAAAAATTAAGTAAAATTATTTTATTCTATTATAAGTTGATAATTTTATTTCATCCTTTAATATATGATAAGATATGATAAAAATTTTATTTCAATCTTATCCTCAATTTTATTTTTATCACTCATCTCCTTTCATCATCATATCACCGCCACCACTGCCACCACCACCACCACCATCATGCCACCGCCGCTACCACTTGTCACCACCACCATCATTGTCATACCACCAACCACGCTCCACCACCAACGTCACCACCACCATCATAAGGCTTTTTTATTATTACTTTCTAATTATTTTAACTTTTATGCTAAATGATATTTTGGTCTTACAAAAAATATTATACAATCAGTTAATTTATCTTTTTGTTATCAAATAAAAGATATGACTATGTCTTATCATATTAATTATGTTATCATACTTTATATTATTCTATTATCTTATCTTATACTATACTATCATGTGCACCAAACATAACTTAACATGGCTAAGTTGGTTTTACGTTTGGCCTTCACATTTCTAAGGCTTTGCAATGGAGTTAACTTTTGTTTGGGTTTTTTTTTCACTCAATTTTAATGGAAATGTGTCTCAAATCTTAACTAAAGTGAAAGCAATTTTTTTTTTTACTTTTTTGTTGGCCAAATTTTTATTAGAGATTTTTTTCTCTTTTAATCTTACTTTAAAGTTTTTTTTTTTTGGTAATCGGTAGAGCCAGAGCTCCAAGAAGCAAAACTACAAAGAACTAAAACGGGGAGTAGTAACTCCCATAGCATCATGCAAAAGCAAGCCCCTAACACCCACATGAGGCTCATTTCCAGACTACAATACCCAAATCAAAAGTGAATCTACTATTGGCTATATAGTCAGCCATAAAATTTCCTTCCCTTAGAGAGTGATTCACCTGAACCATCCACTCTCTAGCCATGCACTGTCTGATCAAGCAAATAATTTGTCTTTGATCTATGGAACTTATTATGTCTTGCGTCACAGCTTGAACCACTGCAGTAGAGTCTGCTTCCAAGAATCCCTTCATGAACCTCATTTCCTAAGCCAACTTGAGCCCCTCCAACGCCCCCCAAGCTTCATCCATGAAAGCTGAAGTATCACCCAGATTCTTTGAAAAACTGGTGATCCATTGACCTAAATGGTCCCTGATAACTCCCATACCCGGCTCTTTTCAAGGTTTGTAAAAACGCTTCATTAGTATTAATCTTCACCCATCCCTCAGATGGAGGAATCCATTTAACAACCACCTTTTCTCTAATCATCTTCTTAGGTCTTCCTGTAATGTCTTGGTTTTTGATCATAAAATCCTCCACCCATCTTTTAATCACTCTAACAGGATTAATAGGCCGCATAAATCTCTCATTAAACAAGCCTTTGTTCCTCCACTGCCAGAGGAGTCAACAAGTTGTACTCCACAAACAGGACCAGTTCGGATAGTCCTTTCCCCAATTAGCATTCATGACATTACACCTAACCCACTATTGCAACCCTCCAACATAAAATAACGCCCTCTCCTGAGGCTTCAGAACAGTCTCTTAACACATGAAGACTAGTTTCAATACTGTTTTGGCACAAGTAACAAAAAGGACTAACATTGCTCCAATGACTACACTTAGCACTCGTATTTAAGGCGTCATGAGAAACCATCTAGATTAAACTTCTCAGTCTTTCCGATCCCTCCATCTTCCAAATACTGTCCAAATTACTCACTGAGGTGCCAATCATATCTTTGTAAGCACTGCAAACAAAAAATAATCCGGAGGACTCATCAGCCCACAACAATTTGTCATGTTCATGCAAATTCTTAGGAGCAATTATTGCATAAAATTTATTAACAATTTCCCTTGGTAGCAACTCCCTTAATAGTTGCCAATTCCACTCTCCTCCTGTATTAACCAGATCAGCCACTTTCCACTCCCTCCAACCATAGGAAACGTGGTCAATGTAGTACTGCAGCCTAATGTTTCATCCCACCCACGCATCATCCAAAGCTCTAGTACTCTTCCCATTTCCCACATCCCTCCAGACATAGTCTGAAACAAAATTCTAGACTTTCCCAATGTTCTTCCAAATAAAAGAGTCTCTCGCCTTGACGATAACCTCAAGCTTCAATTTTGCACATTAAGAATACTTGCCCTTCAAGACTTTCGCCCAAAGATCCTCACACCCCTGCATTAATTTCCACCCCATTTTGGCAATACACGCATCATTCATAGAAATAAGTCTCCTCACGCCTAAGTCACCTTCCTCCTTGGGTTTGCAAATAATATCCCAGTTTACAAGGTGACATTTTCTCTGATTATCACTATGTCCCCAAATGAAATTTATCTGAATATTTTCTAATTCTGAAATCACCACTTTTGGTAGGGGTGTAGTCATCATTGGGTAGATAGGAATAGCCCCAATAACAGATTTTGCCAGCGTAACTCTGCCAGCGAAGGACAAATGATTCGTTTTCCACCTGGCCAGTCTTTTTCTGACCTTATCCATAATATAATGAAAATGATTTCTCCTGGGAATACTCTAAATTAAGGGGACCCTTAAATAATTTTTCAGACTCTGAGCTTCCACAAAACCAGAAATGTGAGTGAGCTGTTGTCTAGTACTCAGGTCCACTTTGGAGGAAAACATAATATGATTTTTACTTTTATTTACCATTTGTCCAGACATATCACAGAAACAGTCAAGACAGTGAGTCACGCACCTCATTTGCTCAGTAGTGGCCTTTCTAAATAGGAGCAAATCATCAGCAAACATCAGATGGGAAATATTCAAGCCACTTTTCCCCAGTTTAAAAAGGGACCATTCTCTGCGATCAACAGCCTCCAGAATAATGTGGGATAGCTTTTTAATACAAAGGACAAAAATATAAGGCGAGAGCGGATCTCCTTGCCTGATCCCCCTATTCAGCCTGAAGTTGTTTGTACAAGAGTCGTTCCACAGAATGTTGATGTAAGGAATTGTTATGCACTCTAGAATGAGCTCAATGAGCTTGGTAGGAAGACTAGCTTCTTGAAGAACATATCTGATAAACTTCCAATTCAGTCTATCATAAACTTTAGCTTGGTTAACTTTTATCATAAAGAAACCGTTTTTCCCTTTCATTTTTTTTCATAGAATGGCAAACCTCCTAGGAAATGACTATATTATCATGAATGCATCTCTGGGGAACAAAACTGACCTGATAAGGAAACTCCAAACTATTGAGCAAAGGCTTCAGCCCATTGACAATAATTTTTGCGACCACTTTATACATCATATTACAAAGCGAGATGAGCTGAAACTGGTTAATGAATTCAGGTTTTTCCACCTTCAGGATGGGCATCAAATGGGTTTGGTTGACCATCTTTATCTCATCCTTCTTAACCTAGATCCGTTTAACAAACTCCTTAACACCCTGTCCCACTGTAGACTAAGCATTTTGGAAGAAAAGGCCCGGGATCTCATCTAGGCCAAGAGCTTTAAGAGGCCCAATTTGAAAAAATGTCATTCCTATTTCCTTATCAGTAATCTCATTAGCCATATCAACTCTATGGTTCTCTAGAATCTTCGAAAAAGATGTTGAGGAAGGAGTGTATCCTCTGTCGAGCCTATCTTCAGCGAACAGCTCCTGAAAGTACTTCCTTGCCAACTCGTTTAATCTTTCCTGATTCTCCTCCTAGAGACCTTCCTCATTTCTCAAAGTCATAATCCTATTATTTCTTCTATGAGCTACCATTTTAATGTGGTAGAATTTGGTAATACAGTCTCCATCCTTGATCCACTGTGTTCTGGCCTTTTGTTGTCAAAGGCACTCCTCTTGCTTCAACACCTTCTCTAACTCCCCTTGCAGTTTGTCCTCCAAACGAGTTAGGTAAGGGTTACTTCTCCTGTTTTGGCCTTGAACTCTTTGGATACCCCCTATTCTAGCCAATAACCATCTTTTCTTGGCTTTAATGTGCCCAAACACACTCATATTACAATCTTTCAAAGCATCAACTATGGACTTCAGGTTCTCAGGGATAGTTTCCTTTCTTCTCTAAACATTATCCACAAACATATTATACTACAAATGGGTTAGCCAAGCTTGTTCAAATATGAAAGGTCTGACACCACTAGTAGCATTATCCTCATCCAAACAAATAAGCAAGGGTGATGATTCGAGAAATTTACTTTAGCTAACACCTTGACATAAGCATTCGGGAACTTGATTCTCCATTCTCCATTGGAGAAGGCATGATCTAGCTTTTCAAAATTATTTCGATATTCTGGGAAGTAGGCCCTCTCCAAGTGAATCTAGAACCAACAGATCCCAAGTCTACTAGCTCACATCTATGAGTCCTCTCTTAAAAACACATACATTTTCTATAACAGGGCCTCGCTCCCCTTTTCTTCTCATTACCATTCATGATGTCATTGAAATCCCTCGCAACAAGCCAACTCCCAATCATGCTATCAGCTAATTGAGTCAGTTTCTCCCATAACTCCCTTTCGGGGGTCTTCTTTCGGGTTAGCATACACTGGCGTGAAAAACCAAGCTTCTTCATTGAGAATTCTGACTTCTAAGTGCATAAATTGGAAGTTCCTATAAACAGTAATCACATCCACTAAATGGGGATTCCAAATAACTGCAATCCCTCCAAAAAAACCCTGCCCATTGATAAAATCATGCCCCTTAAACCCCAACATATTGAAAGTTCTAACCAATCTGTCAAGATCCACCCTTAGCTCCAAAAAGACCATAATAGAGGGATGGTTACCTACTATGTATTGTTAATAGACTCATAAAAATGCTCCACTAGCTGCCCCATGACAGTTCCACACAAAAATCTTGTTAGCTCTGTTATTCAGAAGAACAACTTTAGACACAAGACATAATAACCTCGTCCCCCTTAGCTGGGGTTCCTACCAGTTGATTCTGGTTCACTTGGGTCTCAGACACTCACTTTTCGCATGAAGAGGATGAAGCTTCCATCTTCAGTATACTCTTACAAACCTCGTCTGGTGGCTTAGGGGGGTAGGGGTTAGGGATTTGCCCATCCCCTAGATCCCTATAAGGCGCTTCATCGGAATAAGTTTCCTCTGGTCCCCCATCTTCAAACTTCATCCCGCTCTCTGTCTGCACCATTTCAACACCTGTAGTTTCTCTAATTTTCACACCCATAAAACCAGAGGCTCCCCTGTTCTTAGAATTACCCTCCCTAGCAACTTTTTTAATCTCTCTCAAGTTAGGCATATTTTTGGGCTCCTCGTTGTTGTCTTATGGGCCGTGGGCAATTGACCCAAAATTCTTTCCAATGACCCCCTTGTTCTCCTTATCAGTCTGACCCAACCCTCTAATATTCCTTTCCTTATTATAGCCCAACCCCTTCAACACCTTTTGTGTGTACCTATTTTCCTTTCCCTTTTTTTGCCCCAGACCGTTGGGAGCATTGACATTGTGACCACTAACAACTTCCTCAAGGTTGCTAATGTCTCCCAAAATTGAAAAATGTGAGCCAGCATTACCAGAATTAATCATCTCCTTGCCCTTTCCTCCTTCCACTCCCCTCACGCGTGCCTTAGGTGCTCTTTGTGTTTTCTAAACCACACGCCAAGGTCCCATGTTGGCATCTTGCTGGGTCCCTGGGCCTGTCATTTTTGCTTCCCTGACATCTTTATTAGCCTTACCAAAGCCACCTTCAGTTTTGTCCGAGCAACATTCCATATAATGACCGAATCTACCACAGTTTGTACAAATGAGGTGGGGTCCTTCATATTCAATTCTATAACTCCTTCATTTGATTTTAAACATTGCTAACAGTGGCTTAGTGAGATCAACCTCCACACAAAGCCTAGCAAATTTGCCCCTCACCATCTCTGACATGGTCCTGTCAATCTTCACCATGCGTCCAATTCTATTACATATGTATGTGAGAGCCTTGGCATCGTAATACTCCATGGGAAGGTCTGACAGCCTTACCCACGCTGCAAACTTATTCACAAACTCTGCATCTGGATCGAAATCTGAAATCCATTCTCTTATGGTCAAGTAGTGATCATAAATTTGCCATGGTCCACTGATTAGAGCGTACGCATGGTCTTCTGGATGCCTGAACTTGACAAGAAAAAAATCATTACTGAGATCGATCATCGTTAGACTAGCCTTCAAACCCTAGAGCTTTTGCAATCTTCCCTCAATAGCCTTAAACCAAATCCTTATTCCCAGGAGCTTAACTATTAAATTATTCCTCCAAGGTTTCTGGATGTGGACTTCTTTTCTTTCCAAATGAATGAACTTCGGACAATCATATGGCCCCCATTTTCCTTCCACCATCTTCCATTTGGGCTCTTCTTCTTCCCCTAAACTAAGGTCATCTTCATCACTATTCATCTCAGTATACTCCCAAGAGGCCTCCATACTGCTCCCTCACTCACTCCCAGACCCCTCATCAACCTCCAAATCTCTACTACCATCAATAACAGCATTCCTATAGGATTTCTTTACTTCTGGCGAATTCATCACTCCCTCCGGTGGGTTCATCTCACCCTCCACCACACCATCATATACGATTGGAAGAGAAGAATCTTTAATGAAGGTTTGCTCCACACTCTTCATCTTCTTTTTGCTCTGATGGATCAAATCCATCTCCTCTTGCGAGAAAGGGCACTCAGACTTTCCTGAGATCTCCATGGTAATTTGTTTATTTTTCTACACTCTGTATGTTTGCAATTGGAAATTAACCGCCAAATTAATCTTTTACTTTAAAGTAGTTTTAATATTTTATTCAAATAACATTTATTTTGTCAAATTAATATTTTAGATAAAAAATTTAAATATAAATTACATTATTACAAATTTACAAAATTAAGTTAATTCAAATTTAAGTTTACAAACTCTAATTCAAATTCATACTAATTCTTCTAACTATATGTTCTTACTATCAATTGGATATTGTATTGTTTTTTATATTCATTTAAATAATTATTTTAGATTTAATATAAAAATAGAAGTTTCAAATTCTTTCCATTTAGGAAAATTATGTTGGGTATGCTTTTTCATATGTGTGACATACATCTTTTTAATACATAAAAGGTAAGAATTAAAACCTTATCCATACATAATTTGTTTAAATTTTCATTAGTTATGTATAATAAATTTAAAATAGCATAGAGGCATGCTACAGATAGAAGAAAATAATAATAAAAAAACATAGACTAGTAGTTTACGATTGTGTTCGTATGCCCGTTTCAAATATAATTCTCAGCTCTTAAATGATCTTTAACAACAGAATCTAACTATGATTACTAGCTCGTCGTTTGGGTGGCAAAACCGAAGATGCTATTCTAGAGCCTCAAATGTGGTATTCCAAACTTCCAATGTTGCTTCTGCCAAAAACATAAGTTGTCCTATTTTGTCTTCTAGTGGGTACTTTCACAAAACTGCTCCCCAGTTATAGTAATCATAACTAATAAACTTTGCTTTAAGAAATTTTAAGTAAACACTTTTAACTACATAATTTATTCTTTTAAAATCAGTCTGAGAAAATACTTCAAATCAAAAAATGGTTTTTCATCAATTATTATATTTAGAACGTATTTAGTGAACAGAATAAGGAAGATTTGATAGTATTAGTTAATACTATCAAGCATTATTAGGTATTTAGTGTTTTAACTTGATAATATAGTCAAATCAGGTTAAATATTTTTATCTTATTCTAACTTGATTATTCTATCCTCCATTCATCTCTTTTATTATACCTGATAGGATATCTCTTTCCACCCTACCCTTCAACTTCATCCACCTAGCCATATTATTTTTTTCACTTACCCAGCCTTCTTCTTCAACCTCTGCCAAATACCATCTCACCCATCTTCAACCTCCACTTCATCACCATCCTTCATAAACAACCATAACTACCACTTTCATATTCTATCTTATCACCAAAAACCACCTACTACAGTGATGCTTAATAAACAGCAGCAATCCAATCCTAGGTCAGTTATTCAGCGAATCAGAAACGAAAAACCAAAATCAATTACTATTATGATGATTATATGTAAAGGCAAAATCGGAATAGAAATCAAAACATCAAATAGAGGAAGCATCACGATAATTGAATAAGAGGAAGGAATATACATGACTGAGAGAGTGAAAGCAGAAAGAAGCAGTTCTTGAAGTGAGTGGAGTGGTAAAATTAGGGATTGAAATGGGAGTGGGTGTGGGTGTTGCAACGTTGGCGCTGGTAAAGATGAAATTGTCTACAATGGTTTTATGATTGCTTAATATAAATTTCACAACTTTATCTTAGAATTTTGACAACCTTAGTGAAGGTAGATTTTTACAGATCTAGATTTTTTTTCCCGAGTTCTGATATGATTGAACAAAATATAAAATTGGTAGACTCCAACAGAAGTAATGATGAGTTCCTGAATCATAAAATTTATGTCTTTTTTCGTAACAGCAGCTCTGCTATTGAAGAAGAAAAAAGAGGATCTAATCGTGGTCTTGTACATTGATTGTTCATGGATAAAATATGAGGTTAGGGCACACAACAATCAAATAAGATTTGATTCCTTTGATACTCTCTTCATCGTTTGCTTTGTGATGTTTTTTATATTGCTGCACTATGGAAGTCAAATATAAATGCACAAGCTTAAGATTATAATGTTGAGTAGATTGCGCATCAATCTCTTTGCAATAATTAATTCACTCTAATTTTTTCAATTGCACTTGCAATCATGGAAGAAAAGAAATGAGGATGGGATTAAAATTAATGGGTTTGAGAAAGAGTGAAGAAAAGGAAAGGTCGAAGGATGGATTGATTGATTTTGTCGGGGAGAGAGAGAAAAAAAGAATGCAGATGAGGTGATGAGGAATATGAAGGGTAGTATAATCATATTAAATAGTTACATATATTATCAAGTTGTTTATACTATTTGTACCAAATGTTTAATAATATAAAAGTTTATCAATTGTTTATACTATCAGATCTTATCCTATTCTCTTATATTATCATATCTTATACTATCATGTGCACCAAACATAACCTTAACATTATTTATGACATGTGACAATTTATCTTTTAAAACATTATTTAAAATTGATCAAGTCAAAGAACTTCATCCAAAAATTCTTTAGATGGCAGTGAATTATTAATTATTAATTATAGATGACTAAATGAACAGCTTTCTAATTTTCTTTTAACCTTTATTTGGATGAAGAGAAAATGAGAGAGAAGAACAAGGGTAGAAAGAAAACAAAGAGAAAATGTACTTTTCTATTGTTTGGATCTATGAAACACAGATACGTCATTTTTTAAGCGTGTTTGTGTATTAGACATGTGTTTATGTTAGATACATGAGGACACTTGTACGACACACGTGTTCTGCGTGTCGGAATGTATCAGATTAAAAATATATATTTTTTCAATTTGGACACGTCTTGGATATGCGTGGATACATTTTGGACACGTTTAAGACACGACTTGAACACGACCCATTAATATTTTAAAAAAAAATTAGTTTCCATGACTAACGTTCAATTAGTAAGCCTGTAACCCACTCAAGCCCAATCACATAACTAACGTCCCAAGCCACTATTTTCACATATCATTATTTTAAGTTTTATCTTTTCACACATCACTATTAGACTTTTAAGTTTTATCTTTTCATACATCACTATTTTCATCTGCTCCTTCTACCTCTGCTAGAGGTGGAAACAGGCCAGGCTAGGCCAGGCTTTGGTTTAAACAGGCCTGGCCTGTATCCCAATTATAAGGCCTGAGCCTGGCCTATGAGCCTGTAATAGGCCAATTTTTAAGGCCTGACCTGACTTTTTTAAAAGTCTGGTCTGGCCTGAAAGCCTATTTAAATGCCTATTTTGTAATGAGACCTTTAAATAGGCTAACAGACCTACTTTTAAATAGGTCAATAGACCTTTACATAGGCTAACAAACCTACATTTAAATAGGTCAACATGTCTTACATAAACTAACAGACTTACCTTTAAATAAGTTAATATGTCTTTACATAGACTAATAGGCCTAAGTCATAAAATAAGCCAACGGGCCTACTCAAAGCCAATAGGTCTTTGTTATAATTTAACATTCACCTTCTAATTTTATATATGCTCACCACTTCTTATTCTAGTCTTTGGTCGATGTGGGACTTGGAGATATACCAAGTTACTCACTTTCTTACTCTAGTCTTTCAAGTCCCACATCGACTAAATATCAGAGCAATAAAGTAGTGAGCATCTATAAAAGTAAGGGGTGAGTGTTAACTTATTATTTTCATTCTAATAAATATATTATATTAAATATATTAATAAATATGTTATTTTTATTTTAACTTATTAACTTAAGTTTTAGTTATTGACTTTTATTAAAATTTAATTACAAATATATTAATATATTATAATAAATTAATAATTATAATTATTATAATAATATATATTATATTATATATAATTAAATAGGTCGGTAGTCATTAAGTTTAAAAAGGCCAATTAGATGGCCTGAGACTTGACCTTTTTAGTTAAACAGACTTTTAAAATAGCATTGGCCTAACTTGTTTAGTAAACAGGCTAGTCGTCAAAGTTCGAGCAGCCAGTAGGCCCTCGACGGCAACGAGCGGCTTTATTTCCACCCCTAAACTCGCTTTCATACAAATCGTCCACTTCGTCGTCACTGAAACTTGCCTCACGCCAATATTCTCTCTAGTTAATTTTTTTTTATGCATATGTACTTGTACATGATTAGTTCTATTAGGAGAAGTTGGTTCAGGAGATTTTTTAGAATATATCAATAGAAATTATGCTCCATATTTTTTAAGAGGGACTTACTAGGTAGCAAATATTGTCACATATGACATATATTAAAATATTATAAATTTTTAAGCTTATAAAGTGATATTAATGAATTATGAATCTTTTTACTTAAATTTTGTAATTATATATATATATATATATATATATATATATATATATATATAAATGTCCGTGTCCTACAATTTTTTATTTTGATATGTTTCCGTGTACCGTGTCCATGTTGTATCCCGTGTCTATATCCGCTGTCAGTATCATGTCTTCATAGGTTTGGATAAGGGGAAAAAAAGAATAAAGAGAGAAAAGATTACGTGGGACCCATGGTGAAAGTTTTTTTCACTCAATTGGCGAGAAAAGAAATGGAAGTGCATGCACAGGGATGAAACTCAACTATAAACACATACATCAACAAACAATTTTGTTTTATTAAACTATAGCCAAAATGTAGAAAAATATTTACTTTTCTTGTGATTGGGATGAGGATGAGAGAGAAAAGGTATCGACAACTTTAGGTATAATGTGTTAAATAAAATAAAAAGATAAATATTAATAATTTATGTATATTTTTTAATGAATTAATATATGAGGACTAGTTTCTATTTATATAAGAAGGTTGTTGTACATAAAAAAATAAAATAAAATAAAATATGTACTAAATAAATTATAATTGTTCATAAAATCAATCGTGATTAATCATAATCTTAATTATAATTAATCACACTAACATTCTCGCTTAAACTCAAATAAGTATAAAAGAAACAAACTTGAGTTTGAAAATCAAAGTACGAAATTGACCAAGATGATGATTGAGTCTGAAATTTAGAATTTGGAATTTAGGAAGAAGTTTGAAGTCTGGAGTTTAAAATTTAGGATGGAGTTTGGACTCTAGAATCTAAAATCTAAGATGAAGTCTGGAGGCTGAAATCTAAGATAGGACCGAGAGCTTAAACTCTCTGATACTAAGTTAGAAATTCTTTTTAATGTGAATATTATGACTTTGATATCATATTAAAAAAATAAAAATAGAGAAATAAATATTATTAATTTATATATATTTATAAATAAATGAATACAAGAATGTTAACATTTATTTATATAAAAAGATTACTTCATAAAAAATATATAATTATATATTAAATTAATTATAATTATTTTAAATTAATTATAATTATAATTATAAATTTATAATTAATCACGCTAATATAATAAATGGGATGAGTTGAGAGAAAAGGTGGCAAACAAAAAATGGAGATGAGAAGGAAGTGGGGGAGGGAAGAAGGGGTGAGGGTGGAACATTAGCGAGATGGGAAAAATGAAGGAGGGGATGAAGGGGAAGGAAACAAGAGTGAGGGTGTGTTTCCAAGGAGGGAGAGGAAAAGTTAGGGAATGGATGTACGAGCTACATGAGGAAGAATGTTATACATAGAGGAAAATAATATTTTTATCTTTTTTTTGGGTTTAGCAGTAAAAGAATTTTTTTTAATATTTTGTCTATTCTTTTTTTTTTTTCTTTAACCAAATAATTTATTTTAATTTTTTATTTTTTTATCAATTCTTTCATGTTTTTCTCAATTTTTTCTTCTCATAAAAAAAATATTAAGATTTTGTTAATAAATATTTTAAAAATATTTGATAAAGAATATAAAATAAGAAATGTTAAATAAAAATAATATATTTAATATATTAACAATTAAAAACAATTCTTTAATAAATGTCTTAATAGTTTTTTTTTAAATAAAAAACTCAACTTGTCGTATTTAAGGGGAAAAAAGTAAGAGAGATAGGAGCATCTCTATTAAAATGTGTAGCCAAAAGAGTGGTCCACACTCCACAGACGCAGCCCAGACCGAAAGAAAAGATGCGCGTATGACAAAACGCCCCACACGTGGCTGGTGCTCAACAAGGAAACTACTGTCCATGTTGCAAAACAATGGGCACGGTCAACGAGGTGCATTGACTGTACTGTTGCGCAGTAACGTAAATGCATAAGCATGGTTTGCTTTCACTCCTCTAAACTAAACTAAAATGCTATAAAGCGCCGCGCCGCCTCGGCCTCGAGGGAGAGCGTGGTGGTGGGCCCCACCACCATCAACATTAACAATTGCAAGGAGAGGGCCAAGCAAAGCCACGTCGCCACCCTATATTTTCAGCACGTGGAATGGACCAAAAAGCCCTACAAAGACAAGTCCTTATAAATTCTTAAATTATTACATTAATTAATATAATAAAAATATAAAATATGTTATTTATAATCATATATATCGTTATATTAAAAATAAAATATTATTAAATTAAATATTAATTATTATAAATTAATTTTATTATATTATCTTAAAATATTCTATTAATAATTTTCTTATTATCTAATAAATAAAATATTAAATAAAAAATTAAATATAATTAATATCTTAAAAATATAAAAAATATTTAATTTTTTATTTGATAATAATAAAATTATTAAAAAATATATATTAAGAGAATTAATTATTTTCTATTATAAATTACCCAAAATAATATTATGGAAGTATGTTAGAATTTCTCCACTACAAGGAACGAGGGTGGCGGCGTTCACTTTAACGGCGGTTAAGAAACCATTTGTGTCTGTTTCTAATGTCCGCGTCTTTTCTATAAACGGAACGTGGTTGTTGTAGCGACGGCAGTTTGAGGATGATAATGATATACCGAGACACATATTTGTCGGCAAGCTAAGCCACATTCCCCGCGTGCGATGGATCAGGATCAGAACAGAACCGAACGCAAGCAAATGTGTATGTTTGACATCGTCTGATGAGATCGAACGGTTGACAATACTCGGAGATTGCAGTGTTGACACGTGGTGCTTTGGATCCCTGGCGGGAGACACGCATAGGCATAGCCGCACCTAACCCTACACTGCAACTAACCAAAACTATCCTGTACTGCCGTTCGTCGTTTCCCTTCCACCATAGATAATTATTATTATATATTGCTATTGCTATATGGTTTTCTTTTTCGTACCAACAATCTCTGGGTTTCTTTTTCGTACCACAGATAATTTTCTTTTTTGACTGGTTTAAATAAGTTTTAAGTTAAAAATTGAATTGATTTAAATAATATTATTTATATTTATTTAAATTAATTTGATTTGATTATACTTTAAAAATTAAATTAATTTAAAATTTTTAAATTGATTTAAATTAGATTATTTTAATCAAATTTTAATTAAATTTTTTAATTTAAAATTTTGTGAGTTTAAAATAATCAAGTCTGTTAAAAAAATAAAAAAGAAAAAAGAAAATATAATTAACTCATTTAATATGTTTAGAATAATATTTAATTATATAAAATAAAAAAAGTGTGTCAGAAATTAAAATTATTTTAAATAAATATATATTCAATAACAAATAAATATTTTATATAAAATTAATCAATTTGTATTGAATTAGATTAGTTTTGAAAATCAAAATTAAAAATTGATCCAATCTAATCAATTATAAAAAAGAATTCAAGAAAAAAATTAATTTTATTCATTTTTTGAATTTCAATTTTTAGCTCAATTTTTTGTTTGATTTTTAGCTCAGATTAGATGTGAATACTCTTATGGATAATATTATACACCGATTTGAATTAGATTAAATTGATTATATTTTAAATTTTTATCAATACAAACAAATTTAAATTGATTTGGATTGAATCATTTTATAACAAATAACACTTTTTGAGTTTAGAATTTTGCAAGTTAAAAATAATTTAACTTATTAAAAAGATAGGCAAGAAATAAAATAAAATAAAATAAAATAAGAAACATATCATTTCACATGTTTAAAATAATATTTGATAATATAAAGTGAGATAAATGTATAAAAAATTAGAGTTACTATAAATAAAAATACAAATTCAATAACAAATAAATATATTATATAATATTATTCAATTTTGTTTGAATTAACTAAATTTTAAAAATTAAAACCAAAAACCAATTCAATTCAACCAGTTATAAAAAAATCAAATAAAAGAATTATTTAGTGTTGGTGTGTGTTTAGATTAGCTTTTTTTTAATTTAAAATAACTTATAATCAAAAGTTTTTTAAAATAGCTTTAAGAAAAAGTGATTATTTATAAAAAAAATATCAATATTAAACATGCACTTAATTGGACTTCAATTTTTCAATTCACTTTATTTATTTATTTTTTATTTAGAATAGATTTGAACATCCTTATTTCAAATGGATAATTTAGGTGTAAGAATCGATAATGGTTTTGTAATTTTCACACGATTCTAATATAATATTGAAAAATGATATTCTTACACTTTTAAAAAGAAATGTATTATTATTTATATTATTTTCTAAGGGTTATGATTAAGTGAAAAAAAGTGAAAAAAAAATAAATATAATAAATGATATTAAAAAAATATAAAAAAATATATACTATTTGTGATAAAAATATCATAATTATATTATATTAGTGTATTATATTTTTTTTCGATCGAGCAAATATACTCATGTCGTGGATAATTTTTATTTTTATTTTTAATTTTTAGAATAAAAATCGAGAATTCAAAGTTGTAAGTCTCGGAATTGCGTGAAAAGTAGTAAGAAAGTAGAAACATACCAGTCTATATATATAAGGTTACCGGAATAAAAAGAAGTTGAGCTTTCTTTGGGATTTTAGTTTTTTTTTTCTTGATTTGGGATTTTAGCTAGTTCTATATTATCGAATTCTTTTATAATGTTGGAATAATAATGATGATATGGTATTTGGGCTGCATTTTAGATTTAGAATTTTATGATTTATCAATTTTGTTGTGGGGGGTTTGTGATATATTACTGCTTGGAATTTAATTTTTTTTTGACGTGTAATTTAAATTAATATAATGGCTTTTGGATTAACTGCGAATTTCAAAACACTTAACTATAATATATTTAGTTTTGGTAACATTGTAATATAAGTTCATGACTTTAATCTAAAAGTTTGAAAAGTATACACTGAATTAATTAATTACCTTAAGTTAATACTAATTAAAATTTGTCGTTATAACTTTATAAATTCATTCTACCATGTCCTATCATGTTTTATTAATAATTTCTGCGAAAAAAACATCAAATTATCATGAAAATGTTATGGCTAGGAGGGTGTAAAAGAGGATTTTCTCTCGTGGACCTTCAAAGGTCCAATCAGACAGAATCTTCATAAAAAGGGTTGTAATTGTGAGTGGACCCAGATAGTTAAACCTCATAGCTAATGCCCATAGCATTGTGAGATTGCCTTTGTGGATACATCTGACCGATTTGGATTCATGAGGAGAAATTCTTAATAACCCTTAACCTCATATTTTTGAATTTGATTTGCTTAAACTTCATCAATTACTCTAAAAAACAAACACATAATGCAAGCTTTCATTATTACCGAAAATTAAAACTATTGCCTAACCAAACTCGATAGGCTACAATAAGAAATCTTTAATAGTAAGTTCAGAAATAAGCTAGTTTATTTGTCATCTAGGCATAGATCAATCTATTGGAGTAGATAGAAATTTATATGGAAATTATCAATTGAATTGATATGTAGAGACGAAGATGGATTGCCTAACTAAACTCAGCCACAAACATTATCCTGGTTTGGTCTTATTCTTCCTTCTAGAGATTGTAGCTCTCAATCTCAGTCTAGTCCGGGCTGTGTAGTTTTAATTAATTAATTAAGGAGATTGAAGTAAAACCGCAAACTACCTATTTCAAATATAAACCACAGATATGTTTCTGAATTTAGCAGCAAGAGGTAGAAGTAACCCAAATATAATTAATGGAAATAGATGTGACAAGAAACTCATACATTAATTTTATAGTAATAATAATTATGTATATTTTATTTTTAAATCCAATTTTAACGGTCGATGTGACAAAGAACCTCCAAAATTATGACGATAGTGATATTCAGCTGGACTTATATCACGCATCTAGACAACGTTTCCCATATCATATAACTGACAGAGTATCGAGAGAGTGATCGAATAGGCGTAGCTATGACATAATTACTATTTTTTGAAACAATTAGGAACTGGATTATTGTCATGGATTTATTATAGTCTGTCTTTAAGTTAGTCATATTCAATGTATGAAATCACTTTGTTATAAATCGTTGTGTCTTCCGTTAAGACACATTCATACGATTTTACCACTTGTTAATCAGATAAATATGCACTATTTAATAGACAGTTACATGCATTTTCTTTTTAATACAGCAGATGTGTAAGCACTTGAATAAGACGCGAAGATAAATAAATTTTTTGTTTAACGAAGATTAAATAATTTAGTAGAAGATCATCCTTCGATATATTAAACATTTAATTTTATAAACCAGGGCTGGTGTTAGTTGATTTATAAAATCATTAGTTGCTATAGTTGGACTTTGTTAATCCAAGGGGCTTAATGGTGAATGAGCATGTGATATGTGTATTGATAGAAATTTTTCTATGATTTTGAATAGAGCTGTCAAAACGAGTCAACAATTTTTAGGTCGGGTTAGATCAAGCCATGTAAGTTTTGGACTGATATTTTGTCAGCCCAACTAGGGATGGAAATAGGTCGAAGCAGTGTGTTTCACCTTAAATAGTCGTTCAGACATAAATATTCTGAATATTTAATGAAATTGCATTCTTGAAAGCTGCTTTTTTGAAGCTACCGACTGCTTAAGAAACCCGCCCTGGCTTCTGTTTAGAAGCCTGGTTTATATTAAGACATCTAAATAGGCCAACAAGGCCTTCATATAGGCCTCAAATAGGCCTAAGCGTTTTAGGCCTGGCCACAGGCCCCTGACAGGCCGGCTGGCCTATTTCCATCCCTAAGCCCAGCCCACCTCTTTTTTAATGTAAACAGGTCGGACTGACCTAACTCATTGCGAGTTTAGTCTATTTTTAATTTCAAGCTGACATTTGCTAGTCCAGCTCGTCCATTTTGTCGGGATGTTCGGGCTGACCCATCGAACTTGATCCATTTTGATGAGTCTAATTTTGGACTTTCATTAATTTATCTGTTTGCTAAAACTGGTTGACTGGTAATCTGATATCTCATAGAATTCATTTTATTATATTGTGATTAAAAAGTTTATTAGAAATCACATGTTGAAGTTCGAGCTCAAATATTATGTGTGTTTAGAAAGGTGTTAGACCCAGTTGCTTGATTTCATGATGAGTGGAACAAGACAACCCTTCAACGAAAGGATAAGTTCCCTCTTCACTCCATATATATATATATATATGAAGAGGGATCAGCTTACACCAGTATAAGTTTTTTTTCTCTTACACCTATTTTCAACCGTTAGTTCTACTTTCATCTAATGGTTGAGATTATTTCATTAAAGATAACCATTAGATGAAAGTAGATCTAATGGTTGAAAATGAGTGTAAGAGAAAAAAAAGACTTACACCTACAGTGTTGATCATCCTCTCTCTCTATATATATATATATATGTATATGTATGTATGTATGTATGTATGTATGTATGTGTGTGTGTGTGTGTGCACGTGCGCATATGTGAGAGAGAGAGAAAGAGAGAGGAGAAGGAGAGAAAGATTCTGTTTCTTGTAATTCACAAGTGTGTATAATCACTAATGTTTCTTGATCGTAAACTTGATAAAAAATAAAATGTCTACAAGAAGTACGCCTTTAATTATTAATATTATGTTCTAAATTTATAAATCTATGATATAGGGACATACTTGGTATGATTTCTAATGTCAACTTGTGGTATTAGAACCTTAGATACATGATTTAGAATCCATTCAAATATGTACATGCATAATTGCATGAGAACCAATGATTTTAAGGTTTATAACTATTATTATTTGTGCATGGTTATGTGGATATAGGATGATAATGATTTAAGTTTTTGTTGTTGTAAGGATTTAGAGACTTTTAGATGTATTAAATCAATTTAAGTCACTGAAAATGACTAAAAAACTTAGAATTCGCATCTAATCTCCATGGATGAAAACCTTAAGAACACTTGATGATTTTAAATCATTGTTTTGTTTGTTTTTTTATTTATAATAATTGTCTAAATCCATTCTAGAACACGTTTAGACATGAATCCAGGCCTTAAAGATGATCAAAACACGTTTAAAATTGGATAGAGATGCAATTTTTCTAAACTGGGTTGAACAAATTTTGCATATTTGGATCCTACATGATCTATTCTTGCGTGATTTTCTTCATGAAAATTATAAAAAATAATGCTAAATCATGTTTGGAAGAAAACTCAATCAATTGGGGATCAAATCGCGTCAAAAAATTATCAAAAATAGGGTAAGAATGCTAACTGGATTGTTTGAACCCATTTAACAGGTCGTTTTTTACCTGGCTAGAGATTGATGATGAATAGTGTACGTGGGATTCGTCCCACGCGCTGGGCCAGGCTCGTGAAGCACGTGCAATCTCTTAGTTGCTTCGTTTTACGTGTCATTTTTTCTTGTATACTCGTATTGATGTCTAGAATTTATCTATATAAGTTTTATAATTTTTTGGGTTTTAAAATATTTAATATTAATTTATTTCTTATTTATTCAGATTGGACTTTTATAAAAATCATTTTTTAGTAACTCTGAATGAAAAATGTTTTAATATTATGATAAACCTATCTGTTATAGTCATTCTCCCTAATTATTAAGTTTAGGTAGTGCACTCTCTAGGTATATTAAAACAAATTAAAGAATAGGTTAGAAAATGATTATTTGGGCTATTATTGATTTATATGTGTTTAGGGTTCTATTAATTGAAGTGAATATATGTCACCACAGTAGATTATTTGTTGAAATTGATAGGGTTACTTGTGAATAATTTTTTAGGATGTTGTGTTACTTAATTAATTTGTGAATTAAACTTACCCAAAGGTAGTAGATTCAAAAATTATTTTGTTGTAACATATTATTTTTTGGATGATCTTTTTAGTAAAATTCTTTCTACCCACAAGTGTTGGATTTTTGTAACTGTTGTTATTATATGATATATACTCTATACCCACAAGAGAGTTTATATTATATGTATTAAATCCATGTTTCAGTAATTGTCATTACTTTAATTGCCCATGTTATTAATCATTTTCTTATTTATTATTTTTCAGCTCCATTCATTTTTTCCTTCAATAATACTACAAATTAAGTTGAGAATTTGATTGGAAACGATTATAAGAAGTAGAAGGATGATGTTGAATTAGCCCTTAGCTTGTTGGACATTGATATAGCTATTAGAGAAGATGAACTTGTTGCATTGACTGCCCGAAGCACTAATGAGTAGACGAAAGCTTATCACAAGGAATGAACAAAGGTTAATCGCAATGCTTTAATGTTTATCAAGAGCACCATTGATAGGACACTTGTGAAAATAATTCAACATTCCGACAATGCTAAAACTTCTCTTATTTCCATTAGGAAAAGGTACACAGTATCTGAAAAAGCTGAAACAGATTAATTGATGAAAACTTTTATTAACATGAAATATGATGGAATTGGTATTGTTAAGCAACACATTATGAAGATGGTAACCATTGCCAATAAACTTAGTGACCTTAAGTGCCTTGTAATTGATACTTTTTCTTGTTCACTATACTTTAAATTCCCTACCTACTAACTTTGATGCCTTAAAAACATCCTATAATACCCAAAAGAAAAAGTGTGATATTAATATCATATATTTGTTTGTGCACAAGAAGAGGATAAAATGAATCATTTGGCTTCAGGAAGTGTGAACTTAGTTTCTTAATCACACCATAAGAAACATTTTAAGAAAAATGAGAAGAAGCCTCAGGGTAAGAATGAGTATGATAATAGGCCTGGTCCATCTCCCATACCCCTTGGTCCAAAATCTATTCATAAGAATGGATTAAAGTGTTGATTTTGCAAGTCTGTAGGTCACAAGAAGTCAAACTGTCAAGCCTTCAAATCTTTTATCAATGAGTAAACTCAAGATGAGTCACTAGCTTTCGTTTGCTATGAATCTAGTTCAGTAGATGTTCCTTTGAATTCATGGTGGATTGACTCCGGATCATCTATTCGTATTACTAATTCCTTGCAGGGGTTCATGAGTAAGCAAAAGCCAAGTGATGATGAAGTCAATTTGTTTAGTAGGGAATGGAAATAAAGTCAATAATCAGTATATAGGACTAGTTGAATTAAAGTTAGAATCATGATTTGTTTTACATTTGAAAGACACCTTATATGTACCGTCCATGAGACGAAATTTAATTTCTTTTCCAAACTTGATAGTTATGATTTTTCCTTTAATTTCAATAATGGAGCTTGGCTTCTATCTTATGGCTCCCAAGCTGTTAGCAAAGCTATTAAATCTAATGGTTTATATTATTTAAATCTTGATTCTAATGTTTTCAATTCCCTACATGTTCAAACTATTGGAAACAAAAGGACACTAATCAAAGACACCTCCTTGTCTTTATGACATAGGCATCTAGGTCATATCTCTAAGGATATGATTAATAAGTTGATAAAGGATAATATCTTATCTTTACTTGATTCTATAGATTTTGAGGATTGTATATACTATGTAAGAGGAAAGATGACAAAGACAAGTAGAAATGGTTCTACACTTAGTAAAAAACTTTTAGAAAAAAATTATATAAATATTTGTGGTCCTTTGAAATCAACCTTGTGTGAGAATAAATATTTTATTGCTTTCATTGATGACTTTTCTTGTTTTGGTTACATTTACTTGATAAATGATAAGTCATTGTCTTTAAAAAAAACTTTAAAATTTTTAAAAACGAGGTTGAGAATCAATGTGGTAAAAGAATAAAAATAGTAAGGTCTAACCAATGTGGTGAATAGTATGTTAGACATGGTGAGACTGGATAATTTATGAGACCTTTTCCTAAATACCTTGAGTACTATAGAATAGTTTCCAAATTTACTATGTCAATGACTCCCAAAAAATGGGGCAACTAAGAGGCGAAATCACACTTTAATAGATATAGTGAGGTCTATGATGAGTCAATCCAAATTACCTGATTTCCTTTGGGAAGAAGCCCTTAAAACAATCATGTATATACTAAATAGTGTCTTCTAAGTCTATTCCCAAAACTCCATTTGAACTATTTATGGGGTGAAAACCTAGCCTTAACCATCTTTGTGTATGGAGTTGTGTCGCTAAAGTAAAAATCTATGACCCTACTATATTAAAATGATGTCCTAAAATCACCAGGTGTTACTTTATTAGTTATCTTATCAATACTAAAGGTTACAGATTCTACTGCCCTACCCGTGAAACAAAAATAGTTGAAACAATCACTGTTAAATTCCTTGAGAATGATGTAGGGAGTTATGATGTTACTGTGGATGAGGAAACAAGTTCTGGTGAAGAAAAGCTTACAGTACCAATTCCTATTATACAATAAAGAAGTGTGACTGAGCCATTCAAAAAGGTTGATGAGGAATCATAACAAGAAGTTATAGAAGAACCACCACCGTTAGCTCTTGAACGTCCTATTGAGGTTCCTCCTCTTAGATGATCTCAAAGAGAAAAAAGGCCAGTCAACCTTGATGATTACTATACTTTTTAGGGGGAGATAGATATTAATGTTGAGTGTATGCTAGATCTAAAAAATTAATTATAAGGAAGCAGTTTCTAGTAGAGCCGTCAAAATAAGTCAAATCTAATGGGTTGACCCTAATAGCCCGACAAAATGGGCGACTGAGCTAGCAAAAGTGAACACAAAGTTAAAAATAGCCTTAATTATCCCGGCTCGATAACACTACATAAGGCTAGGATGGGCTAACAAAATACCAACCCAAAACTCACATAGCCCAATCTGACCCAACTTGAAAATGGGCCGACCCGAGCTGGCCCAGCCCCAACAGGCCTAGTCAGTCCGTTTTGACAGCTATAGTTTCTAGTGCTTTATCAAATAAGTGGATTAAGTAATGAATGATGAAATACTCTCTATGAATCATAATGGTGTGTGGGAGCTTGTGGAACCATTTGAAGGTGTTAAGTCTATTAGGTGCAAATGAGTGTTTAAAACTAAGAAATATTCTAAAGGAAACGTGGAGTGCTTTAAAGCAAGATTGGTGGCGAAAGGATTCACTTAAAATGAAGGAATTGACTATAAAGAGACTTTCTCTCATGTTTCTTTCCAGATTATTATGACTCTAGTTGCTCATTATGATTTGGAGTTACACCAGATGGATGTAAAGACAACCTTCTTGAATGGAAATATTTATAAAGAGGTCTCTATGTAGTAACTAGAGGATTTTATAGAAAATGGAAAGGAGCATATGGTATGCAAATTTAAGTAGTCTATTTATGGTTTGAAGTAAGCTTCTAGACAATGGTATATTAAATTTGATGAAGTTGTTTCTTCTATGAGCTTTGTGGAGAATAAAGTAGATCAATGCATATATCTTAAGGTGCGTGGGAGTAAATTCATTTTCCTTGTTCTCTATGTGGATGATATTTTAATTGTCAACAACAGTTATGATCTACTTGATGAGACCAAAGATATATTGTCAGCTACTTTTGATATGAAAGATCTTGGAGAAACTTCTTTTATTTTGGGCATTGAAATTCATAGAGACAGGAGTTGTAAGCTTTTGGGTTTATCTCAAATAGTCTATGTTGATCGTGTTCTTAAGAAGTATAATATGAAAAATTGTAGGCCTAGTGATATTTCAGTTGTTAAAGGAAACAAATTGAGTAAGGAACAATGCCTTAAGAATGATATTGAGAGATTGGTAGCCTTATGTATGCTCAAATGTACACTAGACCTGATCTGTCATTCCCTGTTAGTGTATTAGGCAAATATCAATCTAATTCAGGACATGTTCATTAGGTAGCTGTTAAGAAAGTTATAAGGTACCTACATAAGATAAATGATTACATGTTTGTTTATAGGAATGTGGATGATTTAAATGTCATTGGCTACTCTGATTCATACTTTGCTGGATTTATAGATGACAACAAATTCACTTCTGGATACATTTTTATGTTAGCCAAATGAATTATATCTTGGAAAAGCGTAAAACAAACTCTGACAGCTTCTTCCACAATGCAAGCTGAGTTTGTTGCATTGTATGGTGCTACTTCACATGCTATGTGGTTAAGGAACTTTATTTCCGCTCTTGGTGTTGTTAACTTTATTTCTAATCCAGTGAAAATTTATTGTGATAATCAATCTATTATTTTGTTCACCAAGAATAATAGAATAACTTTTGCCTTTAAACATATAAGGATAAAATTCTTGGTGGTGAGAGAAATGTTTGATAATGAAGATATTCTTTTTTAGCATATTCTTATTGAAGAGATACTTGCTAACCCCCTAATTAAGGGACTTAGACTCATAGTGTTTATGAGACAAGTTGAGAACATGAGTATTATAAGATCCTTTGATATAATTGATTAGTGAGAGCTATTATTTATTGTATATATACTTGTTACATTAAACTTATGTAATGTTCATTTAATAAAGTTAGGTATATGTTTATTTTTTATATCATTGTTATAATAATTATTGTACAAGTTTTTGACTAGATTAAAGAAGTGAATTAGTTAAGGGTGCTCAAGTTGACTTAAACACCACCTAACTACAATTTTAAAAAAATATAGTTGCATTTTGTTTTTAAACAAATACTGTATTTTCACCTAGTTAGTTGAAACAAAACGTAAATACTCTAGCATAACCAAATAAAAAAAGAAAATAAATTCTATAACTCTATGAAGTTAAGAGGATTTTCAATGCACGTTTAAAAGCTGATACATTTTTTTTTCTTCCACCCATAATGAACATGTAATGTTTTTTTATTTTTTTGATAAGTAGAACTGGGCAACTGCCCAAATAGAATACACCACGAATCTAGAGAGAGCAAGATAAAAAAGTTCTACCACAAAATAGTAGATAGCACCTGAGGAGCTTCAAGGAAGATTCTACATTCGAAGGGCAAAGAGTCATGACCCAAATTAGCCATATAATCTGCTGCCTTGTTACCTTCTTTGAAGGAACGCTGGGGAACAACCTCCTACCCAGTAGGAAGCAATTCCTTAATATATCTGACAAGTGAATAGCACTGATGCGAGATAGGACAAGAACCCATAATCAGCTGCACAGCAGAGCGGGAATCCATTTCAGCGATAATTACCTTAGGAAAGCTACGAAGCTTGGCGAGCCTGAGTTGCAAGAAAAAGCCATAATGAATCCACCAAAGCTATCTCGAAGCAGACCACCACATGCTGCTCTAAGGAGAGGTTGCTTTACAAAACCATCAACATTTAACTTCACATAACCATCAGGAGGGAAGTTCCAACGTACCCACACTTCCTTCGTAATTTTTGAGTCTAAAAGAAAGTTGTACTCGACACTGCAGCTTTTCTTCCATCTGTCTACCCATACTCAAGGCTCTTTGCAAGATCTCCATACAATTAGCAAAACTATTATTGAAAACCCAATCATTACCAGCTTTCCAAAAGAAACCAAATAAACACAACAAAGAAGGAACTCCAGTCCACCCCCTCAAACCTACGAGCCCCAGAGCAGAGATTAGATAAGAGCCAATCCGATAGAATAGACCCAAGCCAAAGAATGCACTCAAGCTATCAGGGTGCACCACCTGATCCTAGAAGTCAAAAACAAACTCAAAGTCCCGAATAATGTACATGGCTGTTTTGGGGACTTTCACACACCTATAGCAAATATTATCAAGACCAAAGCCACGACGGCAATGTTCACTGTTAGGCATAAGACAGTCATACGCAGTAACTCAAATGAACATCTTCACTCTCTGCATGCCAGGCCAGCGCCAGATGCCCTTAAAAAGAGGATCCACATCAGGCTCCCACCCACCTTTGTTACATACTCGTATGCAGAACAGAAAAAGGTGCCATATGAGGAAAAACGCCAAGCACGATACAAATATGATAGGCTGGAATGCAGGATTATACATTGTCTAAATGTATTTTTTACTAAACTGTCACTGTTGGTAAAATTATTTACCAAATTACCTATTTTTTTAACTATTTATCAAATTACTTTTTTTTAATTATTTATCAAAATGTCACTCTTTTGAAATTATATATCAAAATATCACATTTTTATCCTATGTGACTTTTTTTAATATTATCTGTACGTCGGGATCTACACGTAAGATGACATTATCCACGTAGGTTGCTTGCCAACATCTTATGCATGAATGCGTGGATGCACCAAATGTACGCCAGATCCTATTGGTGGCACAAGACTAAAAACGCCACCCTTATTGACGTTTTTCTTGCATTATACATAAATTTAAATTTAAATTTTTATAAATTATTTAAATTACTTAATAAAATTTTATAAGCATTTATTAATAAGTTCATACTAATTACGAAGGTAAAATATAATATATAAAATTAAAAAGTGACAAATTTAATATGTTGGTAATATTTAATATTGTTTTAGTTATTATGAGGATTTATTAATTACATAACACATATGCTTTTTTTGTTATTTTTTAAAAATTTATTGTTTCAATTTATTTTTCATTTTAAAAAAGAAATGAGGTATTAATTACTTTCTTTTAATTTTGTCTTTATTTATGATTTTTAATATTTAAAAAATAATCTAATCAAATGTATGTACATATCTTATTATTGAAGTTATTGAATATATTTATTTATTTTGACACAAATATTTTAAATAACATATAAAAAAATTAAATGGTATATCCTCTAGAAGAGACGTATCACTTATAGGTTATATTTGGTTAATATAATCCTTAAAACAAATTTTAATGACTTGTCTTTTATTATTAGTCAAATCATAAGAAAAGTTAGTATTGATGATATGGATATTAAATGCTTCCTAAAAAAGCCTATTATTGGTCATATTAATTGAATTACTATTGCATTAATTCAAATAAATAAATGAAATTTTTTGAGTAGGATTCGGATGATAGTGAGTAGGATTCAGATCCCAATAATCCCCCTCCCAAATTTTTAGTAATTTGAATTAGTAAATATTTCGACAGAGTTTTCCCTAAATGTTGGACCTCCCCAATAGTCAATGATCCTGTTTAATGCAACTAGTTACCAAAATCTTTAATAAAATCTAAAACAGTGCGAAAAACATATATAGTCTAATCTACTAAGGGTACCAAACTCACAAGAAGATATTATCAATAGTCTTTTACACAAAATTACTAAATATAATTGCATGTCAATGTCAATGAGATGGGCCCGCATCAGAATGCGGTGGCCTGTGAGATGGTTCGGAAGAGGGACCTGGCTGTGATGGGTATGGTGGGTAAGGATATGAGGGGTAACTCGGTGGTGGGTATGGATATAGTGGATAAGGGTATGATGGGTAATATGCGGTGTGGTGGTGAGTAGGGGTATGTACATGGTAGGAGGCTGAGTGGGGGGTATGTAGCAGCGGTAGGAGGCTGAGTCGTATGTTGGCTAGTAGAGCTGGAGTCCTCGGGATGTCGAAGTCGTGTCTGAGGGCTCGCCAATCCTCTCCTCCGTCTACGTCACGTTCCCTGTTGACTGGACTCCTCGGGCGGCCCTGAAATGTCATCTGCTGCTGGAGCTGGACGCAGCTGTTCCATCGTAATGCGGTCGTGCTCCCGCAATGAGTGGAGGATCTGTGTAGCAGCCTCTCGTGCGACAGTGTCAGTAGTTGAACTGAGCAAATACTCTGCAATGTCCGCCTAATAAACAGATATAATTCAAGTCATTATACTGAATACAGAATACATATAGTCACTAACGAATTGGTAAAGACCTTATCGCATTCCCAATAGATGCGCTAGTAGGAGCAATCCAGCGTCTGGTAATTCTTTTATACAAACACATGTACTCAGAACGCGAACTGAGGGGTGCGACTAATGGGACTCCCCTAACAAGCTTCTCCCTACGACTATCCCAGGTGGCTATATAAACAACATGTGTAGCTGGCCAATCCTCATCATGCCTACCTGCCAATGTAACCGAGTGCAATCTGTCTGGCTGGAGCGGTCTCCGTGGAATGGGCTGGTCAAGACCAAATTGGCGCATGACGCGGTCTGGCTGGTGCCACTCAACAATATGAAAACATATGAGAGGGACTACTGCCAGCACTATGTCCCTAGCAGCCACACAAAAAGGTGGCAATGTTGCCACCTGCTCATCTGTGTATGGTTGTCATATAAATTGAAAAAATGAGATGCACAAAACATTAAGACGGCATATGCATAAGTAAATATCTCAAAGGAATGTAAATGAAGACATACCTCATCGTTCTTCAACTGATCGAAGAACTGACGATAATATGTAAGGACGCCAATCACAGTATCACTCAATATTTTATGCTTGCGCCACCTATTTGGTAAATGAAAGTATTGCAAACGTAAGTTGTAATATTAACAAAGTATGTCAAGGAAGTAATGTAAAAATACGAAATGAAATAGAAACTTACTCCCATCATAAGGGACGTAATTGACCACGATCAGCATCGTAAAACACATCAGGCTCAGCATGATCAGCTAGTGAAGGGCAAGCCCAGGGGAATCATACCATGCCCGCATCGCAATAAGATGCATGCCCCTCCGATCTCGCATGCGTCATAGTCCGTAACTTTACAAAGCTCTTTATACAGGTACGCCAAAACTGCAGACCCCCAGCTATACGTCCCGGCAACAGTAAAGTCCTCCAACAATGGGAGGAACATCAAGTGCACAAGCTTACCTGAATGATCGCGGCATAAGAAACCCCCAAGCAAGCGAAGTATGTAATGTCGTGCACGCTGTTGCACGTACTCATCATCATCATCCTTAAGGACTGCAGTAACACTCGGCTGCCACAGGTATGTCATGTCAATGCGTGCCCCAGCTATGAGCGAGGAAGTCTCATCAATCCCTAACAATTGAGCACACAAACTGAGCCAATCATCCCTATGCGTAACACCAGTGATTGCAGCGCCATCAATGGGAAGACCTGATATCATTCCGATATCCTCCAACGTAATGGTGCACTCCCCAGTAGGCATGTGAAATGTATGCGTCTCTGGGCACCATCTCTCAACCAACGCAGAGATCAGGGAGTGATCAATGCTGCAATAGCCCATGTGGGCAACTCCCAAGAAACCAGCCTGCTGTAGATATGGAATAATCGGAGCGGGGGGTCCATATGTTTCGTCTTCTGATAATGTCTAACCCGCAGGTGTCGGTCCTCATGTCCCTGCCATACATTCTGGGAAACATGGTATTCCTGCAACTCCAAAATCGAGCCGTCCTCTGGTCTGGGATTTACACGGAATGCCATTTGTCAGCTGTATGCCAAATAATAACAACAATTAGTAGGATTCTATGATTACTACAATAAAATATAATATAACCATATGATAACTATATAAAAATATAATATGGAAGAAATGAAGATAACACTGAGAATCAACTAACATATATAGGAGAATAGTATTCGAATACAACTGCATATATTAGTGATACAAAATAATACAACTCCTAAATACACATGATTGCTAATACAAGGTTCTGAAAAATGAAAATAGGTCCTAAATCAACTACACGGCCCCAGTTGATGGCCCCACTCCATCATCCCTCAAGGAACTCGATCCACTGACACGACAAGTGCGAGAATTATGTCCAGGTTGATGGCATCTTGTACACGTCTGTCCTGACCCTGCTTCGCGCCAATCCATCTCATTCCTAAGTCGGGTTGATTTTGGTCGACCTTTGGATCTAAGCAATGCACGTGGTGGCACCAAAGTGGTGTCGGGAGCTACAGGCCACCATGGTTCAGCCGGATCGGTTCAAAGTCAAACTCATAGGCTCTATAAATGCTTTCCATCTTGTAAACCCTATGAACAAGTTGGAATGAGTCAACTGCCACTGAAGCACATGCAGCAAGCGCATGCAAGCATGGATAATGCAATGCTTGAAACACCCCACAGTCACACCGCCTTTCTTCCAGGTTCAAAGTATAAGAAAGTCCACCCTATTGTGTTACAGGATCAAAAGCCTCTTCAACCATGAACCTTGTGTTCTCTCTATTGTACCGACGATCTTGGTGTAAACTGGACTTTGCCAGGTTGACTCTCCAGTGCTTTAATAAGTCATCACTCCAGATCTGCCCAGATGTCATCAATTTCGAATTTGCCTCGTCCTTTCGGTTAACAAAGTATTCTACTAACTTCGTATATGTCAATTGAACCAATGCAGTTTGTCGCGATTGGGATCGCGGCGGGAAATTAGCAACTCGTAAGATTTTAAAATATGAAATGGAAAAAAGGAGTCGCCACCAATTTTATTTGAATTTGGAAAAATTGGAAAACCTTTCTTTGAAAACGGTCTTTGAAAACCAGATTGGATTCGGGAGTCGGTTATGCTTAGGGAAGGGTGGAAACTTAATCCCACTGCACCCCTAACATACCCGTCCTAAGACGATACCTTAGATTAATTGTGCAAATTATTAACAATCCTTGAGAATATTTATTTTACCCTTTTTACAAAACATTGTAACTAAAAAAAAGGAAACTACACAATTATGAAAATTTAATTTTGGCTTGACAAAAATGAAATTCTGCTCCTACGTATCCCCTGGTGCAATGGGGAACTCAAAGTTACGTAGTTCTTTATAAAATAAGTGTGGGTTGATTGATTTTAATTTAAAAAGATTTTATTTGAAAGCGAATTCATTCTTGCACAAGATTCAAGTTAGCACTAGGCTACTCAATAAACCCTTATGATCCCAACGATAATGAAGATAACATTCGCTATTCAATCATCATCATCGGTCATTGCATGGATTAAAAGATTTTTATTTTATTTTCTTTGTTTTTTTTTGTTTGTTATTTTATTTGAAAGCGAATCCATTCTTGCACGGGATTCAAGTTAGCACTAGGCTACTCAATAAACCCTTATGATCCAAAAGATAATGAAGATAGCATTCGCTATTCAATCATCATCATTGGTCATTGCATGGATAAAAGATTTTTTTATTTTTTATTATTATATTTTTTACTTTTTTATTATTTTTATTGTTTTATTTTTGGGAATACTCTAAGACAAACAAGTAAACATAATTTTTCTTGAACCAAGTAAATATAACAAAATAACATAAAAGCACAACATCACAAAACATATTTTCCTTTTTTATCTTTTAACATTTTTTATTTTTTTATTTTTCATTATTTTTCATTTTTTTTGGCTTCCTATTAATCACAAGACATAAAACAATATATACAAATAAATTATATAAACACTATCAAACAAATAATAATCTTAAGTAACACACACAACCAATTAAACTCAAAATAATAATGGTGAAGGGTGGCAAGGTCTCGGTTGGGAGAGTATTGGTGAGTTTCAGGGTGAGGGAGATGAGTTTGATATGGTGTCTGGTTTGGTTGGGTAAGGATGAAGGAGGGTGCTTCTTGTCTTTCTTTGGGGTATTACGGTTGCATGGTGGAGATGAAGGGTTTAAGGTTGGAAGGTGGTTGTTACGTGGTGGTAGTGGAAGAGGTTGGGGTGTGTTGGTTATGTTGATGGTGAGTGATGGTTATGGAAAAAGGGTGAAGGTCATTAGGCGGTGGTGTGGTGGTGTTTACGTATGATGGGTTGATGGTTTGGAGGTGAGGGTGAAGATGGAGATGGTGATGATGGTGGAAAAAAATGAAAATGGAGAGGGTCGTTTATGGTGGTCACGGTTGGGAGTTTGATGGTGTGATGTGGATATGGCTCACCGAGTTGACTCGGTGGTGTTGGTTGGGAGAACCGAAGGGTGGTAGGATGATGATCATGGAGGGGTTGGGAGGAGAAGGTTGCTTGCCTTGGAGGAAGATGATGAGATGAGGAGATGGTGGGGGTGCTTGTTACGTGCATGGAGAGGGAGATGGAGGGTGGTCACGTGTTTGGGTGGAAGAGGTTCTTCTTGGGCTATATTTCACGGTGGGTGAGTGTGTTGGGAGAGAAAAGATGGAGGCTTGGGTGAAAGTGAAAAATGGAGGAAGGTTTGGTTACGGTTGGAGGCTTGGAGGAGGTTGAAGATGGAAAGTGGGAGCTTGAAGGCGAGGAGAATGAAGGCTTCCTAGGTTCTCCTCGTTCTGGAGCTTCTTTGCCTTAGTTTATGAAAGATGGTCATTTTTTTTATATGGTGAGTGAACGTGTTGAAGGAGAAGGATGGTGGCTTGGATGGAGGTGAGGTGGTGAAGATGGAAGTGAAGGGGAGGCTACGGTGGAGAGGGATGATGAGGTTTGGGGGTGATGATGAGGGTGTTGGTGGTTGGGAAGTAAAGGGTGAGGGGAGGTTAGAGGAGAATATAGTAGAGATGGTGAGGAGTTGAATGAAGGTGAATGAGTGAAGGATGCCTACTTTGTTGGGAGGTTTCACGTGGTTAATCTATTGGGAGAGACCAAATGGAGGTTTACGGAGGTGAGTCTTTAAATGTGAGTGGGTGAGGGTGGAGTCTCAGACGTGAGTGAGTGAAAAAAACAAAAGTGGAGTGAGTGGGAGTTAGTTTTTACGTGAGGGTATGCGAGGTGAGGGAAAGAAAAAAGAAAAGAAAGGTGAGTGAGGAGTTGTTACGTGAGTGAGGAGAAAAAAAAAAAAAAAAAAAGTGGAGTGAGTGTGTGATAGTGAGTGTTTTGTCTTTGGTGAGTGTGTGTTTGCGTGAGTGAGAGTGAGTGGGGAACAGGCAGGGGGAGTGAGTGTGGGGAGCAAAAAGCGTACCTTGTGTAAAAGTGTGTGAGTGGGGTGCAGCAGTGTGAAAAGTGAGTGAGTGGGGTGCAGCAGTGCATGGCTAGAAATAGAAAAAAAAACAAAAGGTAAGAAAGGAAAAAAAAAATTTTTTATCCAAACAAAAAAAAAAAATCAAGAACAAATCTTTTTTTTTTTTTTTTTATTTTTTATTTTTATTTTTTATATTTTTATTTTTTTTTTTTTTTCTTTTTTTTTTTTTTTTTTTTTTTGGCTTATGTATTTGGGTTAAAAAGATGGGTTAAAAATGTGGACAACAATTTTTTGATTTTTTTGATTTTTTTTATTTTTTTCTTTTAGCCCGGTCAAAATTAGGTGTTCACACAGTTATAGGTAAATTTTTGCTACCCTTCAACACTCCGTTAATGCACTCTGACAAATTGGTAGTCATATGACCGAATCTGCAGCCACCATCGTATGCCAAACTCCATTTTTCTTTTGGAATTCCGTTAATCCAATTTGCCATCTCCGTTGTGACTTTAAGCTTCTCTAGCCTAGCATCAAACTTTATTGTGATTAGTTCATATCCTGATACAACAAATGAATTAGGTTAGTATTAGAACCTAACTATTATTATCGACAAAATTAGAATACAAATAGAAAATGTAAAGTACCTGTATTAATCAAAAATCTTTTCAACTCCTTGTTCTGAAATTTGGAGTTAAAATTTGGAGTTAAAATTTGAACCAATATGCCATATGCAGAAGACATAATATGTATTCGGAGGCTGCCATCCAAGATTTTCATTTGCCACTGATTGTAAGATGCCTCGATGTCGATCAGAGATCAAACACAAGCCCTCTTGTTGGGTGACATGCAATCTCAGGTGGGCTAACAATCAACTCCAAGCATCCTTGGTCTCCCCCTCTACAATGGCAAATGCAATAGGCAGAGGTTTTCTGTCTCCATCTTGAGTTGTTGCAATCAACAACTTATGACGGTACTTGCCATACAAATGGGTGGCATCAATCTGAATGATGAGTTTATAATATCGGAAGCCAGCCACACATAGTCTAAATGTCCAGAATAATCGATAAAAGACTCTTTTTGAACAATTTAGTCGGTTATTCACAAAACATTCCTCGTCTTGCAACTCCACCATTGTGCCTTCCATGTCTCTCTTCATGGCTGCTAGCCATCTGGGCAACACCTCATAAGATTTATCCCAATCCCCAAACACATTCACAATAGCCATTTGTTTTGCCTTCCAAGCCTTTCGATATGAAACTTGGTAACCAAATTGACTTCGAATCCATTCAATAATTAAGGATACGGGTGCATTGGGTTTTGTTCTGACTAACTCCAAAATGCAAGAGCAGATCAAACGAGAGTCCAACTTCTGGTGATCTAATAACATAGAGGAGTTTACGCAACTATGAGGTCCATTATATTTTGTAATCTGCCACGTATTCGACCTCTTGCTTTGTATGGCTCTAAATCTCCAACTACAACCTTCGTCAAAACTAGGGCACTTGGCAGTCAGTCTTCGTGAATCAGAGTCTTCAATCTTGTACTCTTGATGCCTGTGAATGGAATATTGTTTAAGAGCTAACTTCACGGAATCTTTTGATGGAAATTGCAAGCCAACATAGAATTCATCACCTATGCTCCAAGTCCCACGACTGTCTAATTCAGGCAAGTTATCAGGATTATTCAACGCATCCCAGTTAATTTGAGAAAACTGAGGGCATGGTGGCACAAACACGGATTTAGGTCCTCGAGGCATAAATATGGATTGAGGAGCAACTGCCAATGGAACCTGTAAATTTTCTTTGGCATCAAAGTTTTCTGCCTCTATGTTGGTGTCCGAATCGTCGCCCTCAGCTACTTGTACTTCGTCTTCACTTGACTCCCATACTGCATCTCTGACAAGTGGGTTATCAGGTTCAACCATTGCACCACCAATAACGATCATATTGCATGACTCAACTTGATTAGAAGGACCAACTTGAGCTTCAATTTCATCAGGAGCTTCAACATGCTCTTCCTGCCCACTTGTTTCTACCTCCACATACAACTCCATCGACGCCATGTTCGGAACTTGACAGAAGGAATCTATCATGTACTTTACATCATCATCGTCTTCTATTGGAAGCCCTACCCATCTCCATGGTTTGAAGCATTGCGGACACTGATAGATAACTTTTGACACATGTTGGTTTGCTTGAAGCCTCAACTTTAAATGAATCTTAGTTTTCAACCGATCCAAAGTCATATCAGCTGTGATCACAATAGGCCTAGGAGGAAGACCTCGATACATGTCACCCTTTTCACCATCATACATTGTCCCATTGAAGTAAATGTGCACATTTAGCGGTTTTGTCATGTTAACTCCAATTCTGAACAATAACAATTCAACACATTTATTTAATATATTAAAGCCATCAATTACAATATTAATTGGACATATAATAATGTATAAATATTTATAACAATGTATAATAATGTATTACATATATTTATTTAATATATTAACAATCAATTATAATATTCAATATAGTTATTTATGTTAAAAAAAATTTCTAAACTCGATTATTTTGAAAAGTACTTGAAATTAGTCAAGTACTTAAGAAAACATATATATCCTAAACCCTAATATAAGCTACATTTCCTAATGTAAATCATGTCATGTACTTAAGAAAAGATATATATCCTACTCGATTACCTACAAAATAATGATCCATACAATTTAGACTACATATCATACAACTTCATTATTCATTAGTCAATAAAAATATTAAAGTATAATAATATCAAATTACAATTGACACTAACCTAGTAAAAAACCAATCAACAAATAATAAATAAACTATTTAACTATTGAAAGAGGTACTTACAGTGTGAAGGAATACAATCTAAATTCACTGATCACAAATAATGATCCAGGCACCACTTTTAGTAAGAATTGAGTTCGTTGAGAGAGTTCAAAGCGTTTAGAGAGAAGAAATTTTTAGAGAGATAGTGAGAATTTAGGAAAATGCAAGATGAGATGCAAGATGATTTATTAAAACAAAATAGCATTTAACAAAGAATAGGATGAAATGCATGAGATGCACAAAATGAATGAACTTTGAAAACACATTTTTTTTTATTTTTCTTCCCGTCTTTTTTTTTAAGAAAAATGCAATGTCATGAAAATGCAAGATGCTTTTTTTTTTCTTTTTGAATGCTAGGGATGCTATGAAGATGCATTTTTTTATTTTTTTATTTTATTTTATGTCAAGGATGCCGTGAAAATGCATGATGATTTTTTTTTTGAAATGCAATGCCATGAAAATGCAAGTTTTTCTTTTTTTTTTTTTTTACCGCTAGGGATGTTATGAAGATGCATGATTTTTTTTTAAGTCAAGGATGCCATGAAAATGCATGATGATTTTTTGAAATGCAATGAAAATGCAAGATATTTTTTCCTTTTTTTTATGTTAGGGATGCTATGAAGATGCATGATTTTTTTTTTAATATATGCAACGCCATGAAAATGCAAGTTTTTTCTTTTTTTTTTTGAATGCTAGGGATGCCATGCATGATTTTTTTAGTCAAGGATGCCATGGAAATGTATGATGGTTTTTTTTTTGAAATGCAATGTCATGAAAAAGTAAGATATTTTTTCCTTTTTTTCTTATGCTAGGGATGCTATGAAGATGCATGATGATTTTTTTTTTTATAATGTCACGAAAATGTAAGTTTTTTCTTTTTCTTTTTGAATGCTAGGGATGCACAATGTTTTTTTTTTTTAGAATGCTATGAAAACGCAAGATGCTATTTTTTTCTTTTTTTGAATGCTAGGGATGCTATGAAAATGCACAATGTTTTTTTTTTAGAATGCTATGAAAATGCAAGATGCTATTTTTTTTTAATACTGAAATGTCATGAAAATGTATGATCTTTTTTTTTTATAATGCTAAGCATGTTTATGAAAATGCAAGCAATGAATAACTTCCCTTTTTTATTCTTTTCTTTTTTTGATTTTTTTTTTTTAGAATGCTAGGAATGACATGAAAATGCAAGATGAAACATCCCCTTTTTTTGTTGCAATGAATGTTATGAGAATGTAAGATATATTTTTTTGAATGAAATGCAAGTTATTTTTTTTTTGAAATGCAATGTCATGAAAATGCAAGTTTTTTCTTTTTTGAATGCTAGGGATGTTATGCATGATTTTTTATATGCAATGTTATGAAAATGCAAGTTTTTTTTTAATGCTAAGCATGTTCATGAAAATGCAAGTAATGAATAACTTCTTTTTTTATTCTTTTCTTTTTTTGATTTTTTTTTTCTTTAGAATGCTAGGAATGACATGAAAATACAAGATGAGACATCCCTTTTTTTATGCAATGAATGTTATGAGAATGTAAGATATATTTTTTTGAATGAAATGCAATGTCATGAAATGCAAGTTATTTTTTTTTGAAATGCAATGTCATGAAAATGCAAGTTTTTTCTTTTTTGAATGCTAGGGATGTTATGCATGATTTTTTATATGCAATGTTATGAAAATGCAAGTTTTTTTTTAATGCTAAGCATGTTTATGAAAATGCAAGTAATGAATAACTTCTTTTTTTTTATTCTTTTTTTTTTGATTTTTTTTTGCAAGAATGAATGATATGAGAGAAAAAAAAGAAAAAGAAAGTACGCTCCCTTTTATGCCCTAGCCAGGTGGAACCTAAGATTTGACAGTCAGTATGTTTAATCTATCAGTGCAATATTTTTCAGGACGGTCAAAACTTCTAAAAGTCATGGTTCCCAGATTGCCCTTATCTCGAAAGACAAGGATCCAAATCACGAATTAATCACAAGTAGGGATAAAGCTTCTCAATATGTTTAATTCATGATATTAGTAACAATCTGTGTGGTGTCTCAACAAATGTCAAGTGAGCATAAAGCCCCTCAATAACAAAAGCCGAGACCCCTCCTACTCCTCGGGTTCGCATGACTGGGTATAGAGCCCAAAAAGTGTGTGAGGTAAGTGATGGTGATGCGTGTGAGGGAGCATACAAACCTGTACAAAAATTTAAAAAAAAACTACCCCCAACCTGCAAAAACATATATACAAGAGCTGTGCAAAGAATCATCTATCTTAGGGTTTCAAAGAATTATATACAAAATATTTACAAGTATATCATGTCAAAACAAACACAGGAATAACGTTATCAGATATTTACACAGAACGAAATAAATGAAATCCATTTACAAACAAAAAGAAAACAAAAACAGGGATAAAAAGGGTAAAATAAAAAAAAATATTATTAACAATTTGCACAAGTAACCACAACAGGCTTGACTCTCCAAATATCCCCAGTGGAGTCGCCATCTGTCGCGACCGGGATCGCGGCGGGAAATTAGCAACTCGTAAGATTTTAAAATATGAAATGGAAAAAAGGAGTCGCCACCAATTTTATTTGAATTTGGAAAAATTAGAAAACCTTTCTTTGAAAACGGTCTTTGAAAACCAGATTGGATTCAGGAGTCGGTTATGCTTAGGGAAGGGTGGAAACTTAATTCCACTGCACCCCTAACACACCCGTCCTAAGACGGTACCTTAGATTAATTGTGCAAATTATTAACAATTCTTGGGAATATTTATTTTACCCTTTTTACAAAACATTGTAACTAAAAAAAAAGGAAACCACACAATTATGAAAATTTAATTTTGGCTTGACAGAAATGAAATTCTGCTCTTACGTATCCCCTGGTGCAATGGGGAACTCAAAGTTACGTAGTTCTTTATAAAATAAGTGTGGGTTGATTGATTTTAATTTAAAAAGATTTTATTTGAAAGCGAATCTATTCTTGCACAGGATTCAAGTTAGCACTAGGCTACTCAATAAACCCTTATGATCCCAACGATAATGAAGATAACATTCGCTATTCAATCATCATCATCGGTCATTGCATGGATTAAAAGATTTTTATTTTGTTTTCTTTGTTTTTTTTTTGTTTGTTTTTTTATTTGAAAGCGAATCCATTCTTGCACAGAGATTCAAGTTAGCACTAGGCTACTCAATAAACCCTTATGATCCAAAAGATAATGAAGATAGCATTCGCTATTCAATCATCATCATTGGTCATTGCATGGATAAAAGATTTTTTTATTTTTTATTATTATTATTTTTTTACTTTTTTTTATTATTTTTATTGTTTTATTTTTGGGAATACTCTAAGACAAACAAGTAAACATAATTTTTCTTGAACCAAGTAAATATAACAAAATAACATAAAAGCACAACATCACAAAACATATTTTCCTTTTTTATCTTTTAACATTTTTTATTTTTATATTTTTCATTTTTTTTCATTTTTTTGGCTTCCTATTAATCACAAGACATAAAACAATATATACAAATAAATTATATAAACACTATCAAACAAATAATAATAAGTAACACACACAACCAATTAAACTCAAAACTTTTTTTTATTTTTTTATTATTCCCCTTTTTACTTTCTGATTTTTTATTTTTTATTTATTTTTGTTTCCCTTGTCATATTTTTACTTCTAAGAAAGAAGAAAAAAAATAATAATAAAAAATAAAAAGAGAAACGCTTCAGGAGAACCTCCACTCTTACGTTTTCATTACTTTTTTTTTTATTTCGAAACATATCAAAGTAACAAATAAGAAAAGACAAAAAAAAAAAAAAAACTCACCTTCCAGATTCCTCCACTTTCACGTTTTCAGCAGAAAAAAATGGGTAGGCACATGCAACTCTTCACGTGGTGATGGCCGAAGGTTTCACGTGTGCATGGGTGGCAAGGGAACGAATGGACTGGGTGCTACGTGAGCTGCAGCTCGGTGAATGGTGGTGCATGGCGTTTTCACGTGTGCATGGGTTGTTGAGGATGGAAGGTAGCTAATGGGATGAAGGTGATGATTCACTGAGTTGACTCAGTTGTGGATGGGAGGTGAAATGGGAGTGAAGGTTATGGAGGTTGGGTTGTGATTATGGTAGTCTGTTTGGAGAGGTTGAAGAAGAGTGAGGAAAATGGAAGGATAGTGAAGTGAAGTGAGATGGTTTGGATATGGAAGAGTCACGGTTGGGTGGCGTTTACGTGTGATGGGTTGATGGTTTGGAGAATATTGGGTTTGAAAAGAAAAATGGTGAAGGGTGGCAAGGTCTCGGTTGGGAGAGTATTGGTGAGTTTCAGGGTGAGGGAGATGGGTTTGATATGGTGTCTGGTTTGGTTGGGTAAGGATGAAGGAGGGTGCTGCTGTCTTTGCTGGGGTATTACGGTTGCATGGTGGAGATGAAGGGTTTAAGGTTGGAAGGTGGTTGTTACGTGGTGGTAGTGGAAGAGGTTGGGGTGTGTTGGTTATGTTGATGGTGAGTGATGGTTATGGAAAAATGGTGAAGGTCGTTAGGCGGTGGTGTGGTGGTGTTTACGTATGATGGGTTGATGGTTTGGAGGTGAGGGTGAAGATGGAGATGGTGATGATGGTGGAAAAAAATGAAAATGGAGAGGGTCGTTTATAGTGGTCACGGTTGGGAGTTTGATGGTGTGATGTGGATATGGCTCAC
Organism: Ormosia semicastrata; assembly: GCA_029884595.1. Lineage (NCBI taxonomy): Eukaryota > Viridiplantae > Streptophyta > Magnoliopsida > Fabales > Fabaceae > Ormosia > Ormosia semicastrata. Next base: position 22,934,740 of record JAQQTO010000055.1, on the reverse strand, counting down.
CGAGTTGACTCAGTGGTGTTGGTTGGGAGAACGAAGGGTGGTAGGATGATGATCATGGAGGGGTTGGGAGGAGAAGGTTGCTGCCTTGGAGGAAGATGATGAGATGAGGAGATGGTGGGGGTGCTTGTTACGTGCATGGAGAGGGAGATGGAGGGTGGTCACGTGTTTGGGTGGAAGAGGTTGTTCACCGGGCTATATTTCACTACCGGGTGAGTGTGTTGGGAGAGAAAAGATGGAGGCTTGGGTGAAAGTGAAAAATGGAGGAAGGTTTGGTTACGGTTGGAGGCTTGGAGGAGGTTGAAGATGGAAAGTGGGAGCTTGAAGGCGAGGAGAATGAAGGCTTCCTAGGTTCTCCTCGTTACGGGAGCTTCCTTGCCTTAGTTTATGAAAGATGGTGGCTTGGATGGAGGTGAGGTGGTGAAGATGGAAGTGAAGGGGAGGCTACGGTGGAGAGGGATGATGAGGTTTGGGGGTGATGATGAGGGTGTTGGTGGTTGGGAAGTAAAGGGTGAGGGAGGTTAGAGGGAGAATATAGTAGAGATGGTGAGGAGTTGAATGAAGGTGAATGAGTGAAGGATGCCACTGTGTTGGGGAGGTTTCACGTGGTTAATCTATTGGGAGAGACCAAATGGAGGTTTCGGAGGTGAGTCTTTAAATGTGAGTGGGTGAAAAAAAAAAAGTGGAGTGAGTGGGAGTTAGTTTTTACGTGAGGGTGTGCGGGTGAGGGAAAGAAAAAGAAAGGAAAGGTGAGTGAGGAGTTGTTACGTGAGTGAGGAGAAAAAAAAAAGAAAAAGTGGAGTGAGTGTGTGATAGTGAGTGTTTTGTCTTTGGTGAAAAAAGTGGGTGGTGGCCGGTGAGTGTGTGCTACGTGAGTGAGAGTGAGTGGGGAACAAAGTGCAGGGGAGTGAGTGTGGGGAGCAAAACTGCGTATCTTGTAAAAGTGTGTGAGTGGGGTGCAAAGCGGTGTGAAAAGTGAGTGAGTGGGGTGCAAAGAGGTGCATGGCTAGAAATAGAAAAAAAAAAAATAAAAGGTAAGAAAGGAAAAAAAAAAAATTTATTTTATCCAAACAAAAAAAAATCAGTAACAAATCTTTTTTTTTATATTTTTATTATTTTTTTTGTTTCTTTTTTTTTTTTCTTTTTTTTTTTGGGCTTATGTATTTGGGTTAAAAAGATGGGTTAAAAATGTGGACAACAATTTTTTGATTTTTTGATTTTTTTTGATTTTTTTCTTTTAGCCCGGTCAAAATTGGGTGTTCACACAGTTATAGGTAGATTTCTGCTACCCTTCAACACTTCATTAATGCACTCTGACAAATTGGTAGTCATATGACCAAATCTGCAGCCACCATCGTATGCCAAACTCCATTTTTCTTTTGGAATTCCGTTAATCCAATTTTCCATCTCCGTTGTGACTTTAAGCTTCTCTAGCCTAGCATCAAACTTTATTGTGATTAGTTCATATCCTGATACAACAAATGAATTAGGTTAGTATTAGAACCTAACTATTATTATCGACAAAATTAGAATACAAATAGAAAATGTAAAGTACCTGTGTTAACCAAAAATCTTTTCAACTCCTTGTTCTGAAATTTGGAGTTAAAATTTGGAGTTAAAATTTGAACCAATATGCCATATGCAGAAGACATGATATGTATTCGGAGGCTGCCATCCAAGATTTTCATTTGCCACTGATTGTAAGATGCCTCGATGTCGATCAGAGATCAAACACAAGCCCTCTTGTTGGGTGACATGCAATCTCAGGTGGGCTAACAACCAACTCCAAGCATCCTTGGTCTCCCCCTCTACAATGGCAAATGCAATAAGCAGAGGTTTTCTGTCTCCATCTTGAGTTGTTGCAATCAACAACTTATGACGGTACTTGCCATACAAATGGGTGGCATCAATCTGAATGATGGGTTTACAATATCGGAAGCCAGCCACACATGGTCTAAATGTCCAGAATAATCGATAAAAGACTCTTTTTGAACGATTGAGTCGGTTATTCACAAAACATTCCTCGTCTTGCAACTCCACCATTGTGCCTTCCATGTCTCTCTTCATGGCTGCTAGCCATCTGGGCAACACCTCATAAGATTTATCCCAATCCCCAAACACATTCACAATAGCCATTTGTTTTGCCTTCCAAGCCTTTCGATATGAAACTTGGTAACCAAATTGACTTCGAATCCGTTCAATAATTAAGGATACGGGTGCATCGGGTTTTGTTCTGACTAACTCCAAAATGCAAGAGCAGATCAAACGAGAGTCCAACTTCCGGTGATCTAATAACATAGATGAGTTTACGCAACTAGGAGGTTCATTATATTTTGTAATCTGCCACGTATTCGACCTCTTGCTTTGTATGGCTCTAAATCTCCAACTACAACCTTCGTCAAAACTAGGGCACTTGGCAGTCAGTCTTCGTGAATCAGAGTCTTCAATCTTGTACTCTTGATGCCTGTGAATGGAATATTGTTTAAGAGCTAACTTCACGGAATCTTTTGATGGAAATTGCAAGCCAACATAGAATTCATCACCCATACTCCAAGTCCCACGACTGTCTAATTCAGGCAAGTTATCAGGATTATTCAACGCATCCCAGTTAATTTAAGAAAACTGAGGGCATGGTGGCACAAACACGGATTTAGGTCCTCGAGGCATAAATATGGATTGAGGAGCAACTGCCAATGGAACCTGTAAATTTTCTTTGGCATCAAAGTTTTCTGCCTCTATGTTGGTGTCCGAATCGTCGCCCTCAGCTACTTGTACTTCGTCTTCACTTGACTCCCATACTGCATCTCTGACAAGTGGGTTATCAGGTTCAACCATTGCACCACCAATAACGATCATATTGCATGACTCAACTTGATTAGAAGGACCAACTTGAGCTTCAATTTCATCAGGAGCTTCAACATGCTCTTCCCGCCCACTTGTTTCTACCTCCACATACAACTCCATCGACGCCATGTTCGGAACTTGACAGAAGGAATCTATCATGTACTTTACATCATCATCGTCTTCTATTGGAAGCCCTACCTATCTCCATGGATTGAAGCATTGCGGACACTGATAGACAACTTTTGACACATGTTGGTTTGCTTGAAGCCTCAACTTTAAATGAATCTTAGTTTTCAATCCATCCAAAGTCATATCAGCTGTGATTACAATAGGCCTAGGAGGAGAACCTCGATACATGTCACCCTCTTCACCATCATACATTGTCCCATTGAAGTAAATGTGCACATTTAGCAGTTTTGTCATGTTAACTCCAATTCTGAACAATAACAATTCAACACATTTATTTAATATATTAAAGCCATCAATTACAATATTAATTGGACATATAATAATGTATAAATATTTATAACAATGTATAATAATGTATTACATATATTTATTTAATATATTAACAATCAATTATAATATTCAATATAGTTATTTATGTTAAAAAAATTTCTAAACTTGATTATTTTGAAAAGTACTTGAAAATTAGTCAAGTACTTAAGAAAACATATATATCCTAAACCCTAATATAAGCTACATTTCCTAATGTAAATCATGTCAAGTACTTAAGAAAAGATATATATCCTACTTGATTACCTACAAAATAATGATCCATACAATTTAGACTACATATCATACAACTTCATTATTCATTAGTCAATAAAAATATTAAAGTATAATAATATCAAATTACAATTGACACTAACCTAGTAAAAAACCAATCAACAAATAATAAATAAACTATTTAACTATTGAAAGAGGTACTTACAGTGTGAAGGAATACAATCTAAATCCACTGATCACAAATAATGATTCAGGCACCACTTTTAGTAAGAATTGAGTTCGTTGAGAGAGTTCAAAGCGTTTAGAGAGAAGAAATTTTTAGAGAGATAGTGAGAATTTAGGAAATGGTTTGAATGTTACGAACGCGGAGAGAAGTGGGTGATATATACTAGGGTTACGCCACCCTTATTATCGCTTATTGTGCTTGATTGTGCCAATAAGGGTGACGTTTTTAGTCTAAGAAGGCCAAGAGATCTGCCACCTATGTGGCGATCCCTGGTTGACTGATAATATTAAAAAAAAGTCACATAGGATAAAAGGTGACATTTTGGTATATAATTTTAAAAGAGTGGTATTTTGATAAATAATTAAAAAAGGATAATTTGGTAAATAGTTAAAAAAAGGACAATTTGATAAATAATTTTACCAACAATGATGTGATTTAATAAAAACCTTTGTCTAAATAGTCCTATGCCTGTTTTGGGAAACATAACTCCGAATTTGACTTGTTATTTATTATAGGTTTTTTTTTATACTTGACTTAATTTGTTTATAAAAGTATAAAAATTTGGTTTGATTGGAAAATATGTTTAAAAGTTTACATTACATGAAAATTTTTTAATTTTTAAATATAGATAATCTTTAATAAAATAATTATATTTTATATAAAATAAATATATTATATTGATATATAATTACTCAATTATATAAGTATTATAAATTTTTAATTATATATATAAATATAACTATTAACTAAATAAGTTGACTTAGTAGGTTTAATAGAGTTTTCCAAAGGTTTAAACCTTATTTTACTTAGTTAAATATATCTTTTTAAAAGCCTATACCTACTTTATTTGTTAAATAAGTTAGATTTACATAGAATAAAAATAGGCTAAGTTATAGACTCTGAAGAGCCTTTAGACTTATTCCTATATTGTTATTATTGTTGTTATTATTATTATTATTATTATTATTTGGGTCTTTTATACGTACTACTTTAATATAAAAATGCACCGCTTTCTTGTTAATATTCTGTTGGTAGGCTAATGTAGTTATATTTTATCATTTTTTTGGGAGTTTGTAAAAGAGAAAAGTATTATAAAAAGATATCAATTTTTATGTAACAATCAATTAAAGATCTCAATTTTAAAATTATTTATTAATTAAGAACTTCAATTTTAATAAAAAAATATTTTAATAATATTTATTAATTAAATTTTTTAAGACATATATCATATATTTTGTTCATATTATAAATTATTTTTATTTAGTGTATTGAATATCCGTCTTTTTGTTATTTTTATTAATAAAAATATATTTTAAAAAAATTGAGATCCTTAATTAATATCAAACAACAATTTACTACTTTAATTGATTTGACACACAAAATTTAAATCCTTAATCAATACTTCACTGGCACTTAAAAGATCCCTTCTTCATAAAAGGACTATGTATATCAATCTCCCCGCTGCCCTCTCTTCTTTTTCTTCTTGCTGATGCGTTTAGGCTAAACATGCCATTGCTACTGTAAGAATTTCTTAGGTTTCATTTACTAAACGGAATCAAACTTAATTGAAAGGATAACAAAAACTGCGATGGAATAGGTCAACATGAAAATAATGAAATAATCCTTTTTTGTCCTAGTATTTGATTCATCAAGAATAGTTTTTTTTTTAAAAATTTTTGGTACATAGAATAGTTTCATTTAATCTCATTCCATTTTATTTATGGACTATACATATCCAACTAGGCCCAGGATCACTATTAAGCTTCTCACAAGAGATTAAAACAGCCCACACACCACTATAATCTATGACAATTGACAAGTCCCTATCAGTATCAATAAATCAATCAACCCATCCAAACAAAAATCCGACCAACACAAACATGGCGTACAAAATCCGAACGACGAGGACACTCCCCGGGCAAAACAACCTATGGATACTCCAAACCCTGTTCAATGTCAACAATCTCCGGACCCCAGGGAACCCAAATTCTGATACTTTAACCACGCGGTTCCTGCATTCCCTTGCAGATTCTGAAAAACCCACCCATTTACACTCTGACCCTTCACCTCTTTTCCTTCAGAACCTGCTCAAATTCCGAAGGGACAAGCCCGCCGAGCAGGTCGAGCGAGCTCTCGACTTGTGCGGGTTCGACCCGAACGATGATCTTGTTCTCGCTGTACTCCGTCGATTCCGTACTGATTGGAAACCAGCGTACGTGTTCTTCAACTGGGCCTTGAAAGTGGGTCCCACACGAAATGGGTATGCACCCAATTCTCATGTTTGCAATGAGATTCTTGACATTCTAGGGAAAATGAAGCGCTTTGAGGAATTGCGCCAAGTGCTCGATGAAATGTCAAAGAGAGAGGGACTCATCAACGAAGGGGTATTTGGGACTTTGTTTCGTAGGTATGTGGGTGCACATAAGGTGGAGGAAGCAATTGGAATGTTCTATAAGAGGAAGGAGTTTGGTTTGGAGCTTGATTCGGAAGCTTTTATGACCCTCTTGATGTGGCTGTGTAGGTATAAGCATGTGGAAGAAGCAGAAACTTTGTTTCACAGTAAGGTGAATGAGTTGAAGTTTCACTCTGATATAAAGACATGGAATGTGATTCTCAATGGTTGGTGTGTTCTTGGGAACGTGCATGAGGCAAAGAGGGTTTGGAAAGACATAATGGCATCTCAATGCAAGCCTGATCTTTTTACTTATGCAACTTTCATCAAGGCATTGACCAAAAAGGGGAAATTAGGCACGGCACTGAGGTTGTTCCGTGGCATGTGGGATGAGGGTTGCAAACCGGATGTTGTGATCTGCAACTGCATCATTGATGCTCTTTGTTTCAAGAAGAGGATTCCTGAGGCGTTGGAAGTTTTCCAACAAATGAATGAGCGAGGTTGTGAACCGAATGTGGCCACTTACAATTCGCTGATTAAGTACATGTGTAAGATACGACGAATGGAGGTGGTCTATGAACTGATAAACAACATGGAACGGAGGAAAGGGAGTTGTTTGCCTAATGCTGTTACTTATGGTTACTTGCTCAGGTCCTTGAAGGAGCCAGGGGAAGTTCCTAGGGTTTTGGAGAGGATGGAGAGAAATGGATGCAGCATGAATGATGATGTTTACAACTTGGTTTTGAGGTTGTATATTGAATGGGATGATCAGGATGGAGTAAGGAAAACATGGGAAGAAATGGAAAGGAATGGATGGGGACCAGACCGACGATCGTATACGATCATGGTTCATGGGCAATGTGAAAAAGGGAGAATAACTGATGCTTTGCGTTATTTCAGGGAGATGATATCAAAGGGAGTGGTGCCAGAGCCAAGGACTGAGAAACTAGTAAATTCCATTAACATTCAGTTGAAGAAGAGAACAGGAAAACAAGAAGGAACCAAAGGGGAGGCAAATAACCTTTGAGGCCTTGGAATATTGGTGCAAGTGGAAGAGAGTTAGGCAGTGTTTCCAATAACTTTGTAGCTCAGCTTGGCAGCTTGAATTCTGTTGGAACTACACGTAATCAAATTAGAATTTTGTAGACTTGGAACAAGGGTTATAGTTATAGTCTTATAAATTATCAGAATCAGACTGGGAAAGAAGAATCATCGTTTTTTAACAAATTGTATATATACCCTGGAACATTTTTATGTTTATATGATCTTTATGTCAAGGAGGGAAAGAAAAAAAACATTATAAGCATGAACTTGGGCACAAACTCCCGGATCATAAAACATATTTTAGATAGTGATAGTAATTGTAGTTTTTTTTTTCCCTTTCTAGAATTCATCACAATTCTTACACAGAAACAATATCAGTGAATCAGTGATGATATTACATTTTGATCAATGAGCACCAGATATTCAGAACCTGATACAGCAGAACTCCAGAAACAAAGGTGCCATCTCATTTTACTTCTGTGAACACAACATGGCGCTTTACCTTAGGATCATATTTCTTCAGCTCAAGCTTGTCACTCTTCCTGCTTTTCTTCTTGGCATAAAAAAATCCAGTCCCAGCTGCTGAGACAAGCCTGATGATCTTAAAAAGCTTCTTCTTTTTGGACCCCTTCCTCCTCCTGTGTTTCTTCTTCTCCGGGTCACCTGCCCTTTTTCTACTCAAACGCTGGCATTAACAAAAAATTAATTTTCAGAACGCTTCAATACCAACAAGAAAAAGAAAAGAGAAATCTCATCTTGTTATCCAGATCAACAGTAATGGGATTTCTAATTGGTTCTTATTCACTCACTACCAACTCGGTGAAATGGTTGTAATTCCCAAGTCTATGATAAATTCACTTGTAATATGAGCTCTTGTGGGCATGGTATTGAAGAAAAGGGAAAAGCAATGAAGGGTGTGGCCATGACAAAAATTTACCAATAGCTAGCAAGTAGCAAATGCAACGGCCAATATATTCACAGCTGAAATTTGTAGAAATGGGGTTGTCACCTTTCTCTTAGTAGTGCTTGGAGCATATCTTTTGGCCATACAAACAACGGGGTGAAGGATTGGCCTGCAAAATATGTTTGCTGACAAGTAACCTGTAATCAACCATCCCCACCAATTCAATTTCTATGAATATAAACTTGAGATCTTTCTAGAGGCTAGATTGCACGTGGAAGAAAGAAAAAGATTAAAACTTTTTCCACAAAGCCATTTTCAAGTTTATTTTCATGATTTCAGTTAAAGCAGAACGTAAACCCAGAAAGTTTCTTTTTCTTTTCATCAAATGAGTACTTTTGCAGAGTTATCAATAGGAGGTTGTGGATTAAAAGTCAAAAGGGGTTTTGGTTGGGAATTTGCATATTACCTCTGGAGAAGACACCATGGGAGAGGTTGGCTGAGAAAGTGGCGAAAAAAGGAGGGTGATTCAGGAATAAATTTCTTTTCTCGCAAGAAAGAGCCAACCCTGAACAAACATGTCCTACGGCAGTCGCCATCTCTGTCGTTTCTCCGAATCGGTAACCAAAGATCAAATTTTTACTAGTCACACGCTAAAATTAAAGCGTTTACTGTTTACTGTTTTCTCTCACACTCAGCTCACAAGAGATTAGTTCAATATATTTTTACATGAATTATTAAAATTAAAATATAAATAATTATAACTTTTTTAAATAATTTTTAATTTTAATCATCAATATATAATTATATATTTAAAATTTACTCACCTTACATTCTCGTAATAAAAACTTATCTATGCTACTTATATATATATTTATTTATTTAAGATGAAAAGCCAACATTCCTTGCTTTGAAGAGACACCAATATTGGGGTGCTCTTAGTTATTGGAGGTTGCTGCAACCCTCCTGCAATGGAATGGTTAAAGTAAGAGTGACGTAAACAAATTTATCAACTATTTAAGGGATATCTAATGAGGTCTCTAATCTAAATGATTAGATAATAGGATGAAAACAACTTATCCATCAAATAAAATTTTGGTGAAATAACTTATGTCAAAACAACATTGATATGCCTAAATGTAATTAATCTGCAATTTGCAGAGCTTCCAATTTTTTCATAATTGATTCTTTATACTTTGTAAGCATGTTTATGATTACCGTGTAATTTCTTTCCTTATCCTACTTTATTATACCATGAAAGCCACTTAGTGAAAAACGTCGTCTTTTCTCTAAATTCCAGAAGAATAATATGCATTTAGTTGACAGTTACAATCAATCAGCCAGCATAAACAAATTAAAACAACTACCCTACAACAATCAGCAGCGTGGAAGGTACATGTTTTCATCCTATTGCACCAAGAGTTGATAGCCTGAATTCACTGAAAAATGCAGCTTTGCTTATTTCGCTTTTTACCATAATGAATAATCCTTAAGTTTATAAAAGGATATCCTTCTTTTCCTTCATAAGCTTTCCAGAAAACCTCAAAGTCAAAATTCACAATATGTCTGTCACGAAGAAAATCAGGAAGTTTTAAACAAGAAAAAAAAATAGCATGGGTTTAACCAAATATTACAAAAAAGACATCAATAAACAGCATAAAAAACATATATTAAAATGAGAAGAGACAAACAACATAATAGAAACTCTAAATACTGAAACAACATAACAGAAAAAAAAAAAACTGAAGTCTTAAAAAGCATAAGTAAATGCAAAAACATAATTTAGACCTCTTAGTTAATACAGAATTACAATGAAGAGAAATACATCTCATGACAAATCAAATAATTACTTAGTAAATCACATGAGATAATTGTACAAAAAAAGGACAATACAACTAAGGAGCATATACCTCCTCATTTAAAAAGAAAAAAAAATGGGGTCTAACCAAACTTCTTGGGCAATTCAGAAGGCCCTGAAATGAAATCTCTTAGATGTGATTCTATCTCCAATTTTACCATATTTGCTTATATACCCTTCTTAGCAAAGTTCTCATCATCGCCCTAATCTTGATAAAATTGATAGTAAAGAAAGAATTTCAATCTAAAATAGCAAATTCTAGAAGCTTATTCTTCTATTGTGTCCTAGTACATAACTGTCATTAATTAAGCATTACCGAAACACGACTTAATTTGTTCAACCTAAGTTGTGTTTTATCCATTATATTTAACTTGCAAAAGCAAAATTCTCCTTAAGCATCTAAAAGATTCCCATTCCGAACAGACTTTAGTTTCTCTCATAAGCGCAATGAATATAAAAGTAAAATTTTCATAATAAGACATTTTGAAAGAGCATACTTAAGATGGTTACACGAGCTGTTTGGAATTGAAAAATAGGAGAGCTCTGCAATAGTAAAAAGATAGTAAAAAGCAGGAGCTCTACAAAACTCCAGCATATGAACATCTCAATATCACCCTTTCAACAATATTAGGCTTTAGCAAAGCGCAAATCACCATTGGAAAATTGGTAAAGGCAAGTTGAATTCAACCAACAAAGGCACAATTAAAGTTGTGTAGCATTAAATGAACACATGCCCAAAAAATGTAATCTCAATGAAGAAAATTCATCATAGACAATCATCCTCAACAAAATTTAATCCAACATTCTAAAAAATCTATATTCCGTTCCTCCAACATTGAATTCAAATCCACTAGAGTTTGAACAGTGGAAATTAAAAAGATCAAAGCAAAAAGGGTAAGGGTAGGACTTTTGAATCTTGTTATAAACGAATCATAGGAAGAAAACCAAAATCAAACAAGTTCTAAAGAAGAAATTTCAAATAAAAGAAAATAATATTAAAGTAATAAACCAACAAAAAATAAATAAAAATAATGAAAGGAAGAAAAAAAAGACATGGTATGAACAAAATCCTGCAATACCTCGAGCTTGAAAAAGAATGAAACTCACTGGATGGTTTATACACTTAGTTCACCGAATTATTCCACTATCTAACATATTAATTTGAATTTGAATCCATTAGTTATTTCATGACCAATGAATTATGAACTAATATTAGAATAACTAGCTTAACTCCAACTCAAAAGCTAGCTCAAGGGAAGAGGATTACCTAAGTCATTATAAATGGTCATTTGCCTATATACTTAACCGGTGGGGGGACCTTAACACACCCCTTTAAGCTTAGGATTGGACATTGTGGATGGTTCAATTGAGATAGATTATGATATTATATTAGAATAACTGAGTCTAACTTCACCTTAAAAGCTAGTTCAAGGGAGGAAGATTGCTCAAGTCATTATAAATGGTACTTTGCACATATACTTAACCGATATGGGTAGGACCTTAACAACTAATTCTATGCAGTTATAATTAATAGATTTAATACAAAATCATCTATTAAAAATTATAGTATAAAAAAGGTATGATTTTCATGTTCAAAGATATACATATATAGGGACATATCTAATAAGATGAGTAAATTTTGACCATATAATTATATATGGATGATCAAGATTAAAAATTACTTAAAGGTCATGTGATCACTTACAAAAGTCACATATATTTATGTTCTAATCTTGACCATTCATGTAAGATCCAATGATCAAGATTCACTATTCTCACCTTTTACAATAAATACTTCTCTCACCAATATATATATATATATTGAAAGATGTGAATCATATATAACAAGTCATTGTCTATGAAGAATTTTATATGTTTAACAACTTCAATGTGTGATTAAGGGATTTATATCCTCATTTTTAAGAACGCAAGTTATTTAGATATTTTTTCTTTATGTTATAGTGTCATGTTTTAATAAAAATGAGAAAAATAAGAGGAATAAAAGTAACTATTGAATATGAATGTAAATATTTAAGAAGATCATTTCTATTTTTCTGTTAAGGATAAAGACCAATTAGAAGAAAACGATTTGTCATTAGGGCTTGGCCCTAAATCTCTTCTTCTGTAGTGTTCTCTCATCTCTTTAGGTGTTTTGGTCTCCTTGTGAGTATGATCTTTTGGCGGTTACTTTCTCCATTTTTTTCTTTCTTTCTTTTATTTATTTTTATAATTTTCTTTGACGGTTTTATCACAAATATTTTTAGATTTGTAACTTTTGGATAAATATGAAAAGAATGGCTTTTAATTTTTCCACTATGCCTTTTATAACTTTTAAGGTGGAAATGAAGAGGTTTGATAAGAAAAAGAAGGAATTGGAGGTCTTGATCATGTTGCAGGAAAGTAATCCTATTTGGAGCAAAATAAGACGCCCTAATATTGATGGAGAAAACTGTAACGTAACTCCATTATGCTTTTTACTCTTCCTTACTTTTCATTGTTAGATTTTTATCTGTTTTTGGTTATTTTTAGTCTTATTTTTTACGATTTATAAAGCACATATTTCAATTATATTGTTCTTACGAAATTCATGAAAGTGATCTTGGGTTATATTATGTTTTTTTTATTTTTGAAAATTATGCATCTCTCTCATTTTAAGTAATGAAACGTTATCGTTTGGGAAAAAAAAATCAATTTTAGAAGAATGAACAAATACAAATTTCCTTGTCAAACAACAAACACAAACTTAGTAAGTTGTATTGCCTTTTTTTTATTTCTTAGAGTATCTCTTATTTGATAAATGAGAAATTAATATCTTAAAATATAATCAGACACTTAAATAAAGACTTCTCTTGACAATATTATTTGTATACATATAAATTCTGATATTAAATATAAAACGACATATTAAGGAAGCAAACTTTCACTTATACTAATACACATTGGTCAGTCGTGGGGATGAAAAGTTTAAAACCGAAAAAAAGGCTGAGGTTAAGGAGTGGCCCAGTCCAGAAGGAATAATACTCTGAAGCCCAGCTCTCAATTTCTATCTCGTTATTATCTTTGCTTTCATTTCACTTATGTTTTTCTTCTCAAGTCAAGCTCCATTATGTCATTGTCATGGCCTCTTTGGGAGTCTTGAAAGCCACTCAAACGCACGTTTGTGGTGCTTTTCCTAAACGCCACTTGCACAAAAGTCAATGTGATTGGCTACCCAAAATCGTGGTGAGAAAAAACAATTCGGATATGTAGAATTGATTTTGAGAAAAATGGAATTTTTTTTTCTTCTCCGAATAATAAAATTGATTCTATAGGTGGGATCAATAAATTTTCAAAACATAATTACACCTCAAAGGTGATTCTACTGTATTATCTAAACACAATTAATTCTTTTAACCTAACTTTTAAAATATTATTTCTAAATACAAATAAATTATTTTAACACTAATTATTTTAAAAGCAAATCTACCAAAATATAAACCAAAGGACCCATGGTTAATTGGAGGCCCAATTCATAGTTCAAATTCAAGCATATACTCAAATACTCAATACGTTTATTCTATCTTTGTTTTTGGGACCAAAATCCTCAGCAGTTTTCAACATGGAAGGTATATGACAAGAGATTTTTACATGACATTATTCTAACAGTTTGATATATATACCCTTAACAATTTAGATAAAAATAATTTAGAGAGAAAATATATATAAATTTTTATATTGAAAACTTATCTCATAATTTTCCATCTTCATTTCAAAGGACATACAAAGGGTGTGTTTATATTAGTTGTGAAAAAGATTATTTTAATAATAAATTATATGTATAATTGATTTTTTTTATAGTTGATTATAATAAAATTAATTTTATATTTGTATATGTTAACTAAAAAATGATTTTAAGATAATATGTTTTGTTTAGATTGTATAAAAAAATTGCTTTTACATAATAAATTATTTAAAAGGCATAAAATAATTGGTTTAGAAATTTAAATTATATAATATTTGGGGTTAATTTGGTAAAAATGTTACAACTAAAAAATAATCAACTTTAGCTTATAATCAAAATGCTGAAAAAATAATGTTTTTGAAAGAAAAAACTGTTTTCCAATGTAAAAAATAATACATAGATTATAATCAATTTTAATAATTTTTTCCAAACATGTTAAAAAATATACTAAAAAGGCTTTTATCTATACAATTATATAATGGGGATTGCCACTATTTGGTATCAAAATTTTCTCTTCCAAAAATGTTATTACCACTTCTTTATTATTGATTGCCGTTTAATTTGGCTTAGTTGATAATTATATCTATTAAGATCACTTTTGAATGTAGATCCTATCATGTCCAAGAGCATTACGAGAGACTATCCATAAAAAATAGCCTAAGCACACAATATATATTCTAGCACTTTAGATTTTCATTTTTCATTTGGTGGATTATATGATAATTGATATAAAAGTAAATGTATTTATTATTATAACTTAATATTAAGTATATATTATTACATGAACAAATAATAAAAAATACGGATTTACCTGTCCATACACTAGTTGAAAATACAGTTATTTTATGTGAAAAATAATTTTTCTCAAACATACCCTAAACTTATCCTTAATACAACCGTTTAAATTTAGTTAAATTACTTAAATAGTATAACTATGATTTTTGTATCACATATTATATTTTTATTAACTTTTCCTTGCAATGAAAGTATACGAAGTCTCTGTACACATGACAGACTTTGAACAGTGAACCTTCTAATGTGGGCTTCCACTATACAAGATGATTTTGGCCTTCCTCAGCCACGACAACACAAACACATAACTATGTAAAAAAAACAAAAAAAATGTAAAACTATATGTGAAAACAAAATTTTCAATTCTCATTATTCATTTTATTTTTAATATTTTTTTTAATAAATTTGGAAGTACAGCATTGATTTCTAATTTGGACTTTGGAACAGTGCAGACTTTGTACCAAACAAGAGTCCTAATCGACCGACACACGACAAGTTGGTACTACTATTCTGTACTCGGTAGCAAAGCAGCAGCCACCCAATAAATAAATCCAACGGCGCAAATGGCCCCATCAAAACAATCAAATCTGACACGTCATTAGGACCCACTTATATTATGCTCTTTTGAGTTAAAATAATACATATTCTAAAAGAATTTCTTAGCATTGATGTAACTTTTTTTTTAATTTTATGTAAATATTAAAATTAGTTATAAATATTTTTTATAATATATATTTATTATTATTTTATTTAATAAAATTTCCACAATTATAGGTTTATTTATTATTTATAACTAATTAGATTACCTCTTATCACATGTTATTATTTGATTTTAATTAAATCGAAATTATTTCCTTCAAAACTATTATTATTATTATTATTATTATTATTATCCCAAATCTTTTCACTTTAATTATACCTGTTGTTTATTTATTTTTTAATTCCTTATGTAAATATATATCATTTAACCGTAGCTTATTATATATAATTATAGAAAAAATAATGAAATATAAAAAACAAAATAAGAAATATCCCTGAAATACACGCACAGTAAATTATAAATGATGACCTCACTGTTCACTTCTCATCGACTCGGCTCGAACCCCAACGCGCCGTAGCCGGAGGGCGGCGGAGTGTGACCTAAGCTTGTCGTCACGCGCGATCTGCGATCTCTCTCGGTCCACGCGCCCTTTTTGTCTTTTTCATTCTCTTTCTTTTCCTTTTTTGTTTTGTTTTTTTATAAAAAAAAGAAACAACTTTTGAGGGAAATTGTGAAAAACCCTTTTTCAGTTTTCACCTCCGTTTGTAATTTTTACCCAAAAAAGTCAAATGCTACCGTTTGTTTCTATCTGAAGCAGACATCCGGTTCACTAAGTTGGACCGGCCGGTTCAGTTCCATCAATATCAATCAACAATCAAGGAGTGTGTCACCATCTGCAATGAGTTTCTGTGTTGTCTTAGCAGCTTTCAATGTCATTTTTTAATAAAAAATTTAAAAATTTCTGCCATATTAAAATAAAAAAAAAGTTTCAAGCATTAATTTAGGTTTTGGGGATGGGTAGAGTCGACTCGGACCAGGTTCTGATTACGAAGGAGGGTAGCACGAGAGGGACTTAACATAGGAACCATGAGCTGCAAGCCAAAAAGGTTGCAACTTGGGAAGCCATAGGTAGCTGAAACCTGAGAGGGTTTTAGCCAATCCAGGTGGGAGTAAATCGTGGGGGGAATGTTTTGCTTTTTTGGGAACTACTGTTAGAAAATGCCTAAAAGAAAAAAAAATGTTGAATATTTATTATTTGAGTTTTGTTAAGAATTAAAAAAAAAGATCATCTTACACTCTTAGAAAGTAATATAAATATTATTTATATCTTTTTTAAAATATGTAATTAAGTGATAAAAAAATATATATAATAAATGATATTAGACAAAATATAAAAAAAATAAATATATTATTTGATGTAAGAATATAATAGTTGTTAAAAAAATAAGATTTCAAATAAAAAATATTTTTAATTTTTAATATGTTAAATATTTTATTTTTCTATTTAAAATTATTTATATTTTTAATCTTTAATCAAATATCAAATATCTTAGATTCTTTACCAAAGCGACAGCTCCTCTTGTTATGGGAGGGAGGCTTCTCCCAAATTTTCTTTAGAATCTATTATTATACATTTTTATTATTTTATTATTTTAAGCTTGGTCTCTCTCAAATAATGAAGAATTCTAGATCTAATTCTGTCACTATCCATAATCCATAGTCATTAAATCTCATATATTATTACAATTAAGAAATTTTTTTAAAAATATTTATTTCAAAAATTATTTATATTTAATTTCTTAAAAATACCCTTAATATATATATATATAATCATTGACAAAATCTTTATCTTTATTATTTACATTTTGCAATGGAATTTTGATTTTCTTTTTATATATAAAAATTTGAGGGTTGGGGCTTTGGGTGTGGATGTGAGAAATTGGGCAATGCAGGAATGGCCCAATGGTGGGAATGAAAGAGAGAGAAGTGAGGGGGATTGGGATGGGTAGAGAGACCTCAGCATGCAGATTGAAGAGATGATTTGATTTGATGTAAAGCCTGTGGGAGAGGGCCTGTGTTCTCAAAATCCGAGCTTGATGTGTCAAATTCCCATTGCATCAATCGATCACACCACCTAACATCACCTTCTCCCTTTCCCCTCTTGTTGCTTGATAGTGATGGATTGGATGGATGGGATGGCTGAGTAGAGTCTTGTATGTTTAATTAATCATTTCCTCCATTCAAACTCACAATGTTTACGCTGCTAATTGATACCATAAGCTAAAAACAGTTTACAAAATGGTGAAAATGAAGCACATTTAACTGGAAAATGCTTGATTTACGTTCCCAAATTCATATCACTTCTTATTGATAAAAAGTGACAATTAAAATATAAATGTAAAAAAAATAAGGTAAATTTAATTATAATTAAATAATAATGAAATAATGTATGTATACATATATGTTTAGTATTATTTTATTTAAACCCCCTCAATTTCATCGATTCATTCAACTTGCTGTGGGTGGGTAAAATCAATACAATCAAGTGAGACAACTCCCCATCACCGTTTTCAGCCCTATATGTCTCTGTTTGTTCTCACATTTTTTATTTGATCTGGTATTTATTGAGTTAAAAAAAGGGTAGTCTCAGAAAGTGAGACATTATATCCATTGTCTTCGGTGATTGGCCCTTGTTGTGGGTGTAAAATCAATGGATCAATCTCAGCTCAGCTATATGCTCTTGCTTTCTGCTTCACTTTCTTTTCTTTCAGATGCAAAATACCCACTTTCAGTAACATTTGTTTTGTTCTGTGAATGGTCACTGGTCACCAATGTCTTATGGTATTAAAAGCTGTTGCTGGGGACACCATGATACCCTCTTTGAGAATAGATTGTATATAACAGTAATAGTTCTTGAGATTAGATTGTATATAACAGAGAAAATGTTACCCTTTGTTTGGATGTGCAGAGAAAATGAGAAGAGAGAAAATGAAAAGAAAGAAAATAGAGAGAAGAGAAAATAGAGAGAAGAGAAAATGAAGAGAAAAGTTTATTTTCTCTACTATTGTTGGATGAAGAAAAAATGAAGATCAAAGAAAATGAGAACTTTTTCTTTCTCTTATTTCTTTTCTTTGAGAAGAAAAAAAATAAAATTATGCTAAATGACATTTATACCTTTATTATAATGTAATTAAATGTAATTTATAATTATTATTTTTTATATTTTAAAAATATTAAATAATTTTTTTATTATTATTAAATATTTTTATTTTTATATAAGTAACTAAATAATTATTTAACAAAAATAATATATTTAAAAATAAAAACATAAAAACAAAAATTATATATATAAAAAAATAAAAAATATATATACTTATATAAGAAAAAAATTTAAAATAAAATAAAAATAAATATTTCCACTAATTCACACATAATCAAAACGGAGTGGAGAAGAAGGACATAATTGTAAACTAATCATATTTGTCTCGTTCATTGAATTTTCTTCTCAGTATTGCAGAGAAAATTTTTTTATGGACCCCATGCCTTTATTTTTTCTTTTCCTTCTTTTCTTAGTTGATCCAAACAGTAGAAAATCTCAAAATCTTCCCCTTTTCTCTCCACCCTATTTTCTTTCTTCGTATTTTCTCTCGAACCAAACGAAGGCTAATAGTTCTCTAGTTTTGGTTGTATTCACACTCGTACAAGAGTCTATATTCTCTAAGTATTTTGCATTTTTTTTCTTTTTCTTGTTTTTGATATGGCATGTAAAAATAATAGCGATCGGATATTATGTGTACTATGTAAAGAAAAAAAAAGGTATTTTCTCTTTCAACAAATACATTTTCAACCAGTTAATGATTATGATAGAACAGTTAAATGGATCAATCACACCATTGATATGTCATGCAAATCCTGCTCACTATCATGGTAATTCAGAGTTACTCTACACAATATTTCTATTTTGGAATATGATCTCTAATCCACACCTGGTTCTAAAGATTTTTACAGTGAAGAAATTAATTTTCTCTTCAAAGAAAAGAATTAGATTTTGAATCCAACAATGATTTTAGCAACGGATACCAATAAAGGCTGGGACATACTTATAAATATAATATGATGGGAAAACGAGGTGGGAAAAACCTCTGACACCCCTACAGCTAAAAAGCAAAAAGAATTGATGGTTAACCCAGAGTTTTACCTAGCTTTCAAGAAGAGATTTATTTGTCTTATATATGTCACCCACTGTAGCAGTACGCCATCAACAAAGGTAGCTGCAAGTGCAACTCCCCACATTTTTTGTTACTGCCTTAATTAATTTTTTATTTTTTATATTAAATAATGATATAAATAATATTTTAAAAACAAATGATAATTTTTATTATAAATTACTTGAGATTTAAAATACATATGGAAGTCTAGTTTTGTTGGTCATAATTTTTATATGGGTGGTGGTGGTGCCAGTGATTGTACGGCGGCTACGATAACTCCACCAACATGCATTTGAGAGTTTTTTTTTTTCATTAAATATATCAAATGGGATGACTTAGGTAACTTTGAGTGGTGCATAATATATCTTAACATAATAAAGATGCATAATAAAATTGACCTTAAGAGATACCAAAACTCAGAACACAAACAAATAAGTACCGACAAAATGAAATAATTTAGTAACACATTTTTTATATTATTTTTAATATTTATTTTATTATTAGTTTAAAAATAAATATTATTATTAATATTTATTTTTTAATAATTTTTTACATATATAAAATAAATATTAAAAAAGTATAAAAAATATATTATTAATATTTTTTTAATTAGTATATCACACATGAAAAAAAGTAAGAATAAATTTTTAAAAGAGTGGCTGAGATTGTGAGAGAGGTGAAGCAAAAAAGATTTCCAAATTTTACATAAATAAAAAGTGATGAAGTTGGCGTGTAATAAACATGGCTTGGTGCCTTTTTGTTTAAGAACAAAGCTTGGTATTTTTTATTACATAATATAATTTTTGTACTGTGCTGCTGACAGAAAAGATATGTAACAGCTTTATCGATATATATATACATGGTGAAAATCTCTCATTATTTTGCTATTCTTTTTTTTAATATTTATTTATGTTTAAAACTCTTTCCTTTCTTTCTCCATACACAAAAAGCTCAAGCGTACCTGTCCTCATAAAACTACTTTCTGTTTCCCCTCTTCTCCTCTTACAATTTCTTCACTGACAAAGGAATACCTGCACACTTCCTCACACACGCACGCATACTCAAAACAAAACCAAGCCTCGAAGCCCACTCCCTCGTACACATCACCCCTCTCTCTCTCTCTCTCTCTACCAACATTATTATGGATTATGATAAGGACCCTGCCAGCCAGAGAGCAGAGAGAGATATCAGAAGAGAACAGTGCAGAGAAAACACAGATTTTCCAGCCATATCATACCTTATTATTTCGCCTCTTTTCCCTCTGCCACTCCATTCATCAAATCCCCATAAAAAAAGCACCTTATAAACCAGGTCTAAACTCAACACAAACCATACCAAAAACCACCCCCACCAAAGTAGAAAAAAAAAAGTAAAAACCAAAGTTATAAACTCTTTTAAGGCTTTCACTCTTTTGCTTGTGCTTCTCTCGTTGATATGGTTGGCATTTCCTATATAATGAAAACCATGAACAAGTGTTAGAAACCAAGATTCTCATTCTGCTTAAATTCTCTTCTCAAAACATCATAGTTCTCTCTCTGGTGGCCTTCTTGGCCATTCTTTCGTTGCTCAAAAGCTTCTACACTTCTTTCTTCACCAAATGGATAGCTACTATCACCACCACTTTGACAACACTGATGACCTTTTGCCACCTGGCTTTCGGTTCCACCCCACAGACGAGGAGCTTATAACCTACTACCTTGTCAAGAAGGTTCTTGACAACACCTTCACTGGTAGAGCCATAGCTGAAGTTGACCTCAACAAGTGTGAACCATGGGAGCTACCAGGTAAAACCCTCTCTCTTCTCTTGTTCCATGGTAGTAGCACCATGTTGTGGTTAAGTTTTCCAACTTTGTGCTTGTTTTTTCTTGGTAGAGAAAGCGAAGATGGGTGAGAAGGAGTGGTACTTCTTCAGCCTACGTGACAGAAAATACCCAACTGGGTTACGAACCAATAGGGCCACTGAAGCTGGTTACTGGAAAGCCACTGGGAAAGATAGAGAGATTCGCAGCTCCAAAAGTTGCTCCCTTGTTGGCATGAAGAAAACCCTGGTTTTCTATAGAGGTAGAGCTCCCAAAGGTGAGAAGAGCAACTGGGTCATGCATGAGTATCGCCTTGAAGGCCAACTTGCTTACCATTACCTCTCTCGGAGCTCCAAGGTCAGCCATTCATTCATTCCTCTCTCTCTCATTTCTATGTTACTATTTTCTTCCTGTTTAGTACAGCTACTCAGATACTTTTGCACTGCTATTATCTTACATCTTTACAGTTGATATAGTTTTTGCCGTTTAATTATAGTTAGTTTCACCTTAAAATTTAAAGTTGTGTAATTTGTATATTAAATTGATATATATTTTTTACATTTTTCTTATTTGAAAAAATAGTGTTTCGGGACTAATGTATATTTTATTTTATTATTAAAAAATATATAAAATTAATGTGTAAATATCATTATTATAAAACTTAGATACAACTGTGTTCTGATTTTGAGCAAGAATGTGAGCGTATGTGCATAAAAGTATTTGCACCAAGCTTTTTTTTCTTTCCCGTTCATCTTCATGAGTAGCATTGATGCCTTACTTCCCAAGTGTACTTTTGTGCTGATCATGAGCCGCATGCAATTTGCAGTGAAATAACTAGAGCTAGGTGGAATCTGGCTTAACTAGAGCTAGGTGGAATCTGGCTTAACTAGAGCTAGGTGGAATCTGGCTTCCCTTAGCCTTCTGTAATTAGGTTTCGTTTATCAATGTTGATCATTTTTTTTCTTTCATTCGTTTTGAACTTCTGGTTCTCGATTAGCATTTGTATTTTAGGATCATAATGGCAGGGAGTTATTTCCCTTCTGCCTTTTGTTTTCGCTCAAACCTTTACTCAAATCAATCCTGATTTTTTCAGCACAATTTTTTTTCTTTGTTATTTTTAATGTTCTTCTTTATATTATTGAGATAAATATTTATATATCAACACTTTTTCTCATGTTAAAAAGTGATGTAAAAAATGATACGAGTGAAAAGTGAAGTGAGATAATCATTTTTTCTACTAAAAAATCTGTTAACATGTAGCCAACGGTCATTACCCACCGGTGCATAGAAACGTTTTTCATATTATTATTGTGGAGAATACATGGCTTTGCATGGAACTATAAACAATGGCGTATTAATTTCATCTTGATTACAACCATGTAAATCAAAAGGGTACTAGCATTTTGCAACTGTTTCTTTTGCATAGGGTTTTAACTTTTGAAGGCATATATATCTTCCATTAACTACCCCTTTTCCATAGTACTGCCAAGGAGCAGAAGATCCTAATTAGCTTTATTATTCAGCTTTTGCTAGCAAAAGCACTTTAACAACAGTTACATAACAGATACATAACTTACATTACATGCTTCTTATTCCATTCACACGTTGTCTATTGTGGCAGTGTTTTCTAATGAGTTTTTTAGAAAGAACTTCTTTAATTATGTAAATCATTTTTTGACACAAAATTATGAGTTATATTGTGTGTGTGTGTGTATATATATATATATATATAAAATCTAGTAATACAAGTTTAAGTGATTTATAGGCATAAGGTAAGAAGTTTTGATTTAAGAATTTATGGCGTTTTTTATTGGGTTTGGTTACAAACTTATAATGACTCTTTTCATCTGGTGTTGTGTATTTCACTGACTTTTAAAACGGTTCTATTTTGACGAAGGACGAGTGGGTCATATCTCGTGTGTTTCAGAAGAGCAGCACCGGCGGTGGAGGCTCCACCGTGTCTGCCACCACCTGCGGCTCCTCCAAGAAGACAAGAATCACGAGCACCACCTCTTCTGCTAACATGAGCCTCTGCCATGAACCAAGCTCTCCCTCTTCGGTTTACCTTCCACCTCTACTTGACTCTTCTCCCTACACCACCACCAGCACCGCCTCCTCTACCGTCTTCAACGACCGTCAAAGCTGTTCCTACGACAGCACCACCCCAAGAGAGCACGTGTCCTGTTTCTCCACAATAGCTTCTGTTGTCTCCAACAACAACTTCACCAATGCAAGCTTCGACCTTGCTCCTCCCTCGCAGCCTCTCACTCTAGACCCTTTTGCTCGGGTCCAAAGAAACGTTGGTGTCTCAGTCTCTGCCTTTCCGAGCCTGAGGTCGCTGCAAGATAACCTTCAGCTACCTTTCTTTTTCTCTCCGGTGGCGCAGTCCCTCCACGGCGGTGGTTTTGGTGATGTTACCGTCGGGAACTGGCCAGTGCTGGAGGAGCACAAGGTGGCTGATGGTGGTTCCAGCATGGCATTGGGACCATCCGAGCTTGATTGCATGTGGGGCTACTGAGTTTTTTCATTGACCTTTCTAAGCGTTGACTAGTAGGATTAGACTTAGATTGTCTCATCAACTAGATGTTGTTTGTTTCCATTATTGGGCTTGAACTTTTCTTAGATTGACTTGGTTGTACTAATTATTATGGCTTGTTATTGCCAGGTTAGTTTCATATTGTTGGTTGTTGTGTTTAGCTATGGACCACTTATGCTTTTATGTTTTTGGAAATGTTACTGAAATTAGATTAGATGTATATTAAAGTATCAGCGCAGGTTCTTCTTTGCTGGATATGACGGCAACATTTCAACAGGTCCTAGATGGTTATAAATAAGTGGGAACTGACAAGGGGAAGGGGTTTCTGTTATTATTGAGTTGCATTAATATGACAAATCAATGTTTCCGCTGTGGTTAATCTGAAACGGAACCTTGGCATGAAATTGAGTTGTTCTTCTAGCTATATCCATATGTCACATCTGTGGTAATTTTATCGGGGAGCCTATATCTTGTTTGTGCATTTGTGTTGTTGAAGGTGCCCTAAAATTCTTGAAGCATATTTGGATATATTGTCTTCTTACTTGAAGTTTTTTTTTTCTCATGTGAACTTGTATACCTTCGAGTAATACAAGTTTGAAAGAATATACCTTAGGTGTTATTAGAGTAAGATTTTTTACTATGTAATGTCAAATGTATGTCATATTAATTTTGTGTGTTATTATTTTTTATTTTAATTATTTTTAATATTATAGTTAATGTATTATATGTTTAATGTTATAAAAAAAATTTATTCCGAAAACATTTAATAATCTCTTAGTTTAGAATAATTCATAAGAATGTAAGGGTGTAGGGTATTAGGATATTTGTATTTAAATTTTTTGCCCAACCGTTAACAATTTTAAGTTTATTATTTAGTATGAAAATTACTAAAGATAAATGAGAGGTAACCTAATGATCTTCCAAACATTATCCCTAGTCCTTACCCATATTTACTAGATGTGGGACACAAAATAACATTACCTGTCATTAAAGGCAAGTACATGAGAAATAAGTTTTCACACAATTATAAATGAGTTATTTTCCTATTTTGGACATGCTTTATTTATCTTAACTTTAATTAACCAAGTGAGAATTTTAAGTGTGTAATGTGCATTTTTTTTTTAATATACATCTTCACAAGAATACATTCTGATTAGATAATCACAGTAGTTATTTATAAGTTAAACACATTGATCCAAACGAGGACCATATATGTTGAAGCTGAGACAATCCTAGAAGTAGCTATGGCTGGCTGTTGGTTTTTCCACATAAGCCAACAGCCCCATTACGTGCAATGATGAACCGACATTGATGATTGTTTCTCATGTACATGATTCACATTCCCGGAATAAAAATTGAGAGCATGTACCAAAAAACAAAATATTGAGAGCACGGGTGTTACTGTTAACAGAGTAAAATATCATATAGGGAATGGATAAATTGAATATTGTAAGAGAGAAATTTCATCCCTAGCTAGCTCGAACAAAGAGAAATGGTACTCTTTTTTTTTTTTTTGTTACATTTAATGGGTGGTTGAAGAGAGTGAGGCCTCAGGGAATGGCCTGAGAAGTTTTGGTTCATTTTCACGTGGGGGTTCTGAGTCTAGGTTTTAGACTTGGTGGGTGACTACTATAGCTAACCGTCCTACTAGTGGGAGGGACAAATTTAATGCTCTTCCTGTTACATTGTAACCCCCCCCCCCCCCTTCGTCTGGCTGAACTTAAAGAGCAGGTAGTGCATGCATGGGACCCGTAAAAGCCAACAATATTAGCAACCTTTCAAGTCATGCTAATTTTACCATATATGCACCCTAATCAGTGCATGGGTGCATCTGTTATTAGAAGTTATCTATGTGTAGTAACCGGTCATGTTTAATAAAAAAATAGTAAGTGGGTCCCTTTTTTTGTTGAGAAGGAAGTTTCATGTGTCCAATTTCTTGTTTCTTATTCGTTCAAAATTAGTGCCATTTTACAAGAATATGAGTTCATACAAAAAAATGGGGTTCTCTCCAACAGTAGTAGATTGAACAGAGATTTGAGATCTGCCATTGTCACTCTCCCGCTAACTAAACCGAGATCTGTACTCGTCGATGTGTGTTCATGTTGGAGAGCATTCGTTGGAGGTTGCATCAGCAAGTTGAGAAGTTCCCATATTAGTGTGTGTTTGAATAAGAGTTTGTCACCTTAAGCTTGACTTAATTTAGTTTTACAAACTTAAGTTAAGTTAAAAATAAGTTTATAAAAATATAATTTATATTTAAAAAATTTATTTAAAAGTAAATTTGATAAAATGAATATTAAAGATAAAAATCTCCAACGAAAATAAAATTATAACCTAAAAATAAAAAATATTATTTTTGGACAAACGTATATCAGAAACTAAAATTTAATTGAAACAGTATAAATCAAAATAAATTCAAACAAATTTACACACCGTTGATAAAACGTGCGTTTAGGACACCTATCGAAAAACCAAACAAACACTTATTGGTGGAGAATTAAGTGCAATCAGAAAAGGTACAGAAGAACAATGGAAATGAAGAGGAAGGAGGTTAGGGTATGAGGAAAAAGAGATAGGGGCGTCAAATGTGAAATTCGTAATGTGGCCATTGAACAGAGAGTGCAAGGCTACGTGTTGGGGCTACGATACGACAGGGATTTTTGTAGCTATTAATTTACATGTGCAATTGGTAATTGTAGCCCGTGAAGGGGCTTTCGTTATAATTTATTTTTTTATTTTTTACATTATATATCCTATTCTAATTTCAATTAAATATTACTTTATTAACTTTAAAAGTTCTTAATTTTATAGATTTAATTTAAATATATTACAGTATAACAAAATTATATTATCATTTAATCATGAATCATTATATCATTAAAAATATTTGAATATCTTGTTAACTACTCCAAAAGTTATACATGTGATATTTTATGATTGATTAATTATATAAAAAATTAAAGATAAAAAAATGACTAGTTTGACCTGATCGAGCTAAGCCGTTTCAGTTCAGGCCATTTTTGTGTCGAGTCAAATATGTTTCAGTTTAGCATTTTGTTACCTCAGCCAAACCCGTTACAGGTTACAAGTTAAATAGGTCAGCCTACTATCCCAATAATTCTTTTACTTTTAAAAAAAAATAATGAATTATATCTTAAAAAAAATTAAATTAGTGAAAAATAAAAAATTTGTATTACTTAGTTTTGGATCAATGTTAAATAAATTAAATAACTAGTCTAATTATTAATTTTATATCAATTTCTCAAGTAAAAAAATAATAATATCTTTTTAAGTGTACCTTATTATATTAAAAAGAAATTAAAATTTAGGCTAATAAATCAATCTAACCTGAAGCAGGCTAGCCTAATTTTAGTATTAAATTAAGTTTGGGTCTGAATTTTTTTAATTCAATCTCCATTTTTTGTCAAGCTCGGCCTATTTTTATAGCTCTATAAATTTTTTTACACTAACAATACATAAAAAGCTTCAATTTTATTAGCATTCTCCTATTTTTTATTCACAAAATTTTCATGCTGTCATGTGTAACTTTCTTTCATTTCACTATTTGATGCATTATCATTGTAAAATTTTACACTATTAACCAATCAAATATTAACATATGTGTGGCTTTTTAGATAATTATTGTAAGAGTCAAATATTTTCTAATGAAATATTAATATATGATTGATTTGTAGTGTAAAATTTGTTTACAGTAAGAATACATTTAAATTAAACCCTATACCATATATATATATATATAGGAGGTATATCTAGGTGAGATGATTTTTTATTGTGAGAGGGTGAGAGGAATAAATCTGACCATACAACCATACATAGATGATTAAAATTAAAAATTATTTAAAGGTCATGTGACCACTTAAAAAAGTCACATGCATTTATCTTTTAATCTTGACTATTCATGAAAGATCCAATGGTCAAGATTCACTCCTCTCACTTCTCATAATAAACACTCCTCTCACCAAATAATCAAAATTAGAACATAAATATATATGACTTTTTAAAGTGGTCACATGACCTTTAAGTAACTTTCAATCTTGACCATTCATGTATGATTGTATAGTCAATATTCACTTTTCTCACATTCTCACAATAGATATTCTTCTCATTAGATATGTCAATTATATATATGTAACAGAAGGATAAAACTTAGGTTCATTTTCTTATGTGTATTATATTCATTTCACAAATCAAGTTATGATATGTGTTCATTAATGTTTTTTCTCTTATTCTTTTTGTTATTTATAAAAATGCACATATGTCATAACTTGATTGGTATAATAAATGTAATAGATATAAAAAAGCGAACTTAAATTTTGTTCGTAACAGAATCCCTGTAACACGTTGCTGTGCTGGCACAATTAAATAGATAGCATTTTTTTAAGCTTTTGCCTACTCATCCCTTAGTCATTCATCTCCCAAAACTATAGATTAAATTCAAGGCCATCTAATTAGAGGCATTGTATGGATGCACCCCAACAAACAAGGTGCATCATAGAGAAAGCCTTCAAGCCATCCATCCATTCAAACTCCAAAGTTTACCCCGGCCCCCTCCCTATTGTCCTCTTGTGAAGATTACAGCAGCTAAATTATTGCAAGTGTAGTCATGCAGATGATGCGACCCAATAGCATGAAAATGGAAAGTTGCTTAGCCACATTGAAAAAGTGGGTGTTTAGCATTGGCATGGCAAAACAAATATTCAATGTTGGGAAGAAGAAGGTATATATGTCATTGCCATGTTAGTAATCAGGTAAATCAAACACTTAGTAAAAAATAGAAAAGTGAAAAGTAAAAGAGAGGTTAAAAATGACTTTTAATTAAAAGTGAATTTGAAATCAATTAGAAATCAATTTTATGTATATATATTACTTTCACTTTCAAGTTTCATCTACTCAACTAACTCTACATGACTACATCTTGCAGACACATAGGAGAGATAAGGGTTTAGATTATTATGCAGTTCGTATTATTTTTTTCTAAATCAAATGAAATGAATCTAAATTAAGGAAACACACATTTTGGTGTTAAAAGGAATAAAGCAATGTTGATTCAAATACTCCAAAATGGATGGGACTATGCTAGGCACACACCATTTGAGAGTTACATCTATTTACATATCTTAAAGGGACAAAATCAAAGTATAGATGCATAGAAAATGTGATGGGACCAATTGTAATTAGACGATAAATGAGTAATCTTTGTCATATACATTTTTATTTACATCATTTCACATTTACATAATTTTTACTGTATGATTACAATTGATCCCATCTCGTTTTTTGAATACCTTCATTTTGATTCTGTCATATAGGCAAATATGAGATACACATTACTTAAAGTTATATATGTGTATTTAACTATGTTCATGGTAAAAATAATACAAATATAAAATGATGTATGTATAAGTGTGTTTATGTAACATTATTCAATTATTATATCTCATTCTCACCATTCTCTTTTAATCTTGATTTTCTCACATCACTTTTTTTATATTATTTTTTACATCACATTATCTACCATTAATATGAACATTCACATGTGAATACTTTTCTCTCACTTAATCATAACTATTGATATGTGATATAAAAAGTAGTTTAAGGAAAAAGTCACGTGAGATAAACATTTTTCTGCTCTTTTTTTACCAAGAAAGAAAGGGAAATTTTTGTGTTGAAACACTTCGTTGATGCTATTGCTTTTCATTGAGGCACTGGTTCCTTATTTCCCAACAATGAAACAAACATCCTTCTCAGTTCTAACCATATCACCAGACTGATTGTGCAAAGCCACTAACAAAGAGCATCATGATGCTATGTACTATAGGGTTAGCCAAGGGAAGGGCTGTGATTGGATGCAAAGACCATAATGATGGTGATGATGAAATAGGACAGTGGCCTTTAAGGTACATTAAGGTTGAAATGGGGTATGTGATCTGTGCATGATTGGGGAGGCAATGAGTATAGCACCAGTTTTGGGTGTGAGGGTTGGTTATGGACAAAGGAGAGAGCAGGGTTACGCCAGCCACGTGTGTGTGCATGGAAATGGCATGGCACGCTGTGTACCCTACCTCCACTGAAGGCAATCCTTTGGATTTTCTCTCAATTATTTGGGGTCTCATAGTCATGCTGCTTTCCAACGTTTTGGTCTCAACCTTGTGATGGCTCTGAAATATTAAGGCAAAGAATAACAAGCAAGTGCTAAAGTCCAAACGCCAAAAGCTTGGCTTTGGAACTTATACAAACAGAATGGAATCATGAGCTTGAAAACTTAGGTGGTCTTGTACTTGGGCTCTGTTTTTTTCTTTTTACCATTAATTTACCACTTAATTTTTTTTTTGTATTGCAGTGATGTATAAGTCAATTTATACATATTTCAACTAATTCATCTTCTCAGCATAATAAAAAACAAGTTATCTGCATTGGAATTAAAAAATTCACAAAGATATTTACTACAGTTTAATCTAAAAAATTGACATAATTAAAATTCAAATATGATTATGTGTGATAGTACTTTCTTTTAGCTTTTCTCCCTTAGTTGATGTATTACTAGTCCAATCTCTTTTTTGTTCTTCCTCTCACTCAGCCCTTTTTTTCCCTTGTGGTGAATTGTGGAATAAGATTTGAATAGTTTATGAAAAATGATAGTCTTACACCTCTTTTTAGGGGTGTATTACTATTTATACTTTTTTTAAAAGTTGTGATTAAGTGAGAGTAAGTGATAAAAAAAAAATAAGTATGATAAATGATATTGAGAATGATGTGAAAAGAAATGTATGTACTATTTGTGGTAAAAATATCATTATTGATAGTTTATATAACAAAAATGATGTTCTTACATCATTTTTATTCCAACACCACTTTTCCACACTTTTTTTGAGTAGTTGTCATTAAGTGAGAGAAAATGATAAAAAAAATAAGTATGATAAATAGTATTGAGAGAAATATAAAAAGAGATGTATGTATTGCTAATGATAAGAATATCAGAATTGTTTATATAAATAAAAGTACTCTTGGCCCCTATGATGGGTTGTCCTTCTTTCTAAAAGCAAGTTGTCAAAAAATAACTCTAATATTCTTACTACAAATAGTACATATACCATTTTTCATACCTCATCTAATATCATTCATCATATTTATTTTTTCTTTACACTTTTTCTCTCTCAATTACACACCTTTAAAAAAAGTGTGTACAGTATCTACACCTCTAAAAGAGGTGTAGGATCATCTTTATCCTTCAAAAAATAGTTACTAAACTTTCCAACTTCGTGTTACTCATAGGTCCATAAACTTTGTCAAACCAGTTATATGGTAGAAGTTTTATTTTTTATTTTTTTGGGGGGGAGGGGGCGTTTTATCATAATATAACTTACCTTTTAGATTATGTGTCGAAATAAGTTTATTTTAAAATATGTTTAGCAGTCGTTATGAGTGATGATGATTTTTAATTTGTATAATTTTTTTAATAAGTAGTTCAGAAATCGCCATTGGTTATGGCGACTTCTGACTTGTGTATTTATTTATATATTTTTTTAAGTAGCTTAGAAATTATAATGGCTAATGACGATTTTCAAACATTATACTTAAAAAAATTACATTTTATTCACAAAAGTCATCATCTATAAGGGCGACTTTTATGCATGCAATAAAAAAAAACAAGATGCTCATTGAAACTATCATCGTTCATAATGATTTTGTAAAAGATAAAATTAAAAGAGGAAGAATCTACCATATAACATGCTTCTGAAAACATTTCGTTATGTGTTGCATGACTTGATTGACTATTTACTATTGTATTATGTAACATCCCAAAATTTTCTATCTCTTAAACAGTAATTTTGACAGTTAACAGAATTTTACTGTTTAGTAATTTCTGGACGCTGTAAAATTATTTTGATTATTTCGTCAGCGTATTTGATCGTTTTGAGTGATTTACTCCGAGTCAGGAAAATAAAAATTTTCGGGCCGGGGAAAAATTTCACGTAATTTAATTTTTACCGTTAGATTTTAATTATTTTACGTGATCTGATTTGATATTTGTGTGTTTTCTAATATTTGTGATTTTTGTGAATGATTATGAATTTTTTTACTGTATGTGGGCCCAGGTGGTCTTATGTGGGCCCAGGTGGTCATACGTGGGCTCAGGTGGGTCCCGCAAAGTGAAAAAAAATTCTACGCATAGAAAAATTTGTACTGTTTAGACGGAGACATGGGATCTTACTAAACTTAAATTCAGAAATAGTTTTAGAAATTTTCCTTTACTGTATTTTGTACTGTATTTAATTATCGGACGATAAAAATACAGTAAATATATTCTTTCGTGGGGTTATAACAGATAAAAATAAAATTCTATACTGTTAAGTCAACATTGGTGGTTTGGATATCCACCATCGATTTAATCACCGTTGGAGATTTAATCTTGATTTAATCAACTTTTAAAAGTGAATAATTTCAATTATAACCGTTGGATGGAAATTAAATCAAGGATAAAGATTTAGTCTTATAAATGGCTATGACCATTATCAACCCTTGGATGTAGATTTAATCAATGGTGGAGATGGATCATTAATGACCATTGGATTTAGATTTAGATCAATGGTGGATAATTGGTCATCAAAAATGAATACAACTATTTTAGACCCTTGGATGTAAAGTTTGAAGGTGTAATCTTGACCCTTCATTTTGGAGACACATTCAATGGTTAGGATTGCAAGTCAAAAATGATCCAATGGCTCAAATAAAGTCTTCCATCTATAACCTAAACCTAATAGCTATTTTAATCCAAACCATTCTTTTAATCAAGGGTTAGGATGGCTTAGGATGATGGCTATGAAATTTATCACATTTTATGAAGCATGGAAGGGGAGACGGTTTGGAGATGCAAGGGAGAGAGAGACAACTTTGAATAGAACTTTTTAGTAGCCAAAGAAAAAAAAGATGAAGTCAACAATAGTAGCTTGAATTTGATTAGTAACTAATTAATCCTAATTTGGTTAATCTAATGGCCTAATTAACAAGCTAAGTGAACTAAATTAAATGTTAAATTGTTATAATTTAATTCTTAATTAGATATCCTAATTTTAATTAGAGGTTATAATATATGAAATAATATGTTTAATTAATTAGTTATATAGTTAGAATGTTAATTAAGATTGATTAGAAAATTTAACCTAACTAATTACCTAATTGATTAGCATGCAATTAGGTGTAAATTGAAAACAATTAATTCCCCAAACACTCAAGGAGTCCCACGATTTTTCAGCAGCTTGGAGGAGAATTCTACATGATTCTTGAACAATCAAATAAAGTTATGCAAGTCAAGTGGATGACATAAGCCATGTGCACATCCATGTGCATCCAATTGGTGATATTTTGAGTCAAGTATATCACTTAAGTCTCCATGAATCCCACGACAGCAGCACCTTTAACTTTACTCTCACAATTTCATTTTTCTCTCACATCAAAAAGCATTCATATTTTCCTCTCAAAAATTCCAAGAACCAAAGCACCATTTTTCTTTCTTTTCTCTCCATTTGGTTCGGCCTCCACCACCAAATATACTATCACTCATTTATAATTTTCACTCACATCATTTCCTAAAGCTAAACAACATTCTAAACACTTTTCATTTAGAAAATTTTCTCAAAATCACACTCTAAGTGCTTCAAAATCTCACTTTTAGCTTACTTCCTTGGAGGTAAACTTTGATTTCTATGGTTTAAATTCATGTTTATGATTTTCTAAGTCATGTTTGTTCCATGGTTTGTTATTATTAAGTTTTGTTTGTGATTTTACTAATTATTTTAGAATTGTTAGGAATTGTTGTGAGCCACACGAAAATTAAGGAGAAAGAGGAGAGCTTGAAAAGCTTGTCTTCAAGAGGTAAGAGGGAGATCCATTTCACCAATCAAGTATGGTAGTGAGAGATGGTCTTATATTTGATGGATGGTGAATCCATGTGAGGATTCCAATCCATGGTCATGTAATAATTTATGTGTATTTATGAGCTTTGATTTATTTGCTTATGCTTGATATGCTTTGTATGATTTTATGGCTTTGATGATATGCTTATATTATGCATGATAAGTATATGACATGCTTATAGCATTTATGATGAAATATATATATATATGTGTATGTCATGATGTGGTGATGAAAAGGAATTCAATTTTTGGTTCCAATAGCCAAAAGAGAGGGTTCAGTTTTTGATGCCCTTGATTAGGGTTCATGTTGAAATTTTTCAAGAGCAAAGGAATTGATTTTTGAGTCCTTAGAACAATGAGAATTCAGCTAAGACACCTCAAAATAGGTGTTCACAAATTAATATTTTCATGAAAAATGAAAATAGATGATTTGAAGAGTATGGAAAATAAACAAATGGTTTGTTTTTCAAGAAAACAAGAATACGGTCTTTGAGGAATTTTTATTAATTTATTTTGTGTAAAAAGATCCTAAGTATTTTTCTAAATATGAGTTTTGAATGAAACGGGCAAACATTAATTTTAAGGATTTGCAAAGAAAGTGAACAAGGATTTGCAAAGAAAGTGAAAAAGGATTTGTAAAGAAAATGAAAAAGAATTTGAACAAATGAGTTTGGTTTTTATAACCATCGGTATTTCGGTTTTGAAAATAAAATTTTAATGGTTTTGTTTGTGTAAAACCATATCAATTTAGAAGGAAAAATGTTTTGATAATTTTCAATAGTCATGTCCACGTTTTCGAAGGCTTGTAATGCATTGATTTTGATGAAACAAAGTGATTTTTCAAGTGAAAATATAATTAAATTAATACAAGGAATTTAAAAAGGGAATCAAAGTATTTTAGCACTTGAGAAATGAATTTTTATGTAAATGAAAAAGAGAGGTTGCAAGTGAGTCTTAATTTGTTTTAAAAAGAATTTATTTTTGTTAAAATTGATTTTAAAAAAAATGAAGAATACAATAGTGATTTAGTATTTTCTAACGTGTAACTCATCCGTTGGATTTTGGAAAGCGTTAGTAAATTTTTGAAGTTAGAAACATTGATTTAATTCAATGGAATTGTGAATTTGTGAAATATACTGTGAAAAAGATTTTCTTGAGTAAGAAGATATATTAAATGAAGTAAAAAATTATATTATTTTGAGGAAGGTTGATTGGAAAATGATTTGGAAAAAATAGAGAATATAATGGTATTTTAAAAATTTACTAATGTATAACTTATTTTTGAGTTTTAAAAGTACGTTAGAAAATATTATGTTTTGAAACGTTAATTTATATCAATGAAAAAGTGATTTTGTGAATTATATTTTTGGAAAAAATTTCTTGAGTAAAGAAATGTGAAAAAGATTTTCTTGAGTAAAGAAAATGTATTAAATAAAGTATAAAGTCATATTATTTTGAGAAAAGTGGAAATAGAATTTTTGAAAAAATGAGAAATATTTTTCGTAATGGAATTGTGGTGAAAAAAATTATTTACGTGTCTTAAAAACATAATTTTTAAAGTACGTGATTTGAAATACAGTAAAAATATTTTTACGCGATTTGAAATATGATAAAATATTATTACGCGATTGGAGATGCGTTGAAAACATTTTAAGTGATTTGAATTTTAAATATTTTACGTAATTTGAACTACTGTTGAAAATTTTTTATATGATTTAAAAGTGATAGAATATTTTTACGTGATTGTGAAAATGACAGAAAATCATTATGTGAATTGGAAAGTGTTTTAAATATTTTGAGAATGATGAAAAATATTTTATGCGACTTAAAAGAATGATTTTTAAGTTACGCGATTTTGAAAATGATGGAAAATCATTATGCGATTTGAGAAACTTATATTTTTATGCGATTGAGAAAAATATTGAAAAAATTTAATACGTGATTTAAAGGTGTAACAGAAGAGTTGTAGTATTATGAAAACGTAACAAAAACGTTTTGGAATTGTGAAAACGAAATGAAAACGTTATGCAATTTTGTAAAAACACGACGAAAGAGTTTTATAACTATGAAAATGTGATAATATGATTTTTCTGTTGAAAATATAGTATAAATATTGTAGAACCAGTATATGAATGCTGTGTGAGAAAATGACATGTTTTTACTGTGATTGGCATTTGGTGCATTATACATGCATTTGAAAGATATGTCTGTGATTGGATTTGGTGCATTATACGTGCATTAAAAAAATATGCGTTGAAGCATATAATTACATTGAACAAATGAAATTGAAAAGATTTGGCCCTTTTGGGTTAGACTTGCACTAATATATTCGTGCATTGTATAAAATATAGCTAATAGTTATTATGACCCTTGTGGTTGAAGAGGGAATGAGAATTGATAGTGAGGTCTATGATGGATCTTGGGCGTCGAGTAGCGGCGGTCGACCGGTGGGCGATTAAGCGAGTACCATGTACCACTTGGCGATGCAGTCCGTTGCAACGCATTGACGATACCCGACAAGAACACAATTCTTTTCAACGACTGGGAGATTGTCTTTGAGCTAAGGTTGACAATTAACCAGAGCATTCTTCTCGAAATTATGAAAACCTCCATGGAGTTGTTTTTGATAAATTGAGTCTTTGTGCATATACATAAATCTGAACATTTATATCTATATGATATATTAATTGAGGAATGTTGGCTATGACAATTGTTTTGAGTACTTGAATGATGATTGAACTGATAAATAATTAGATGATGATAATTGATTAATGCTGATAGCATGATTATGGTATGATCTATCTATATGATATTGCTGTTTGTGTTATCTCTATGCTGCCATGTTTGTATTAGTGTAGGTGATCTCACCTCTTCGTTGTATTATTTTACTTTGTCCGTATTGTTAAAATTATACAGTAGAAGGAATGAGTTGTCTTAGACATAACGAGTGGTAGATACTCAGAGATTGATGAAAACATTGAAAAGTGGCTGTCTCAAGTTCGAAAATGTGTCGGGTAGACAAGGAGTAAAGTTCTAATGCATCAAGTTGATACAAGAGAAGGAACAAGTATGTTAAGATTTAATGTTAGTGTTGTACCGTGCTATTAAGTAGGACCCGTCATGAGGTTTGCTACTGTTAAAAAAAATAAGTCTGTTAATTTTATATTTCTCTTTAAATTGTGATATTAATTGGTGTCAATATTGTATAATGAATAGTTGAAATATGATTTTTCAATATTACCTAATATTTTCAGTAAATTTACGTTTCAGTAAAGAAGAAATTTTGAAACTCATCTTTTATAACTCAAACTTTGTGCGAACTTCTTTTCAGATTATGAGTTGGGAGTCGAAAATGTGATGCCCTAAGGAGGGTGTTACATTAGTTGGTATCAGAGCACGGTTTGAGTCTTTTGGGATTTGTGGTTAGGTCTATTTTACTTGTGTTGTGTTCTCTGTGATTGATAGTGAGGAAACCCTATTGAGGGTCACCATTTGTTTGCATTTTGCTTGTTAGGTGTTTATGCTTTTAGAATGTATGTCTGTGTATATTAATATATTGGATTGGATTAGAATTCCTGAAATGGAAGAAATGAGGTCGGATTGGTTCTCGGATAGCCACGGTTTTGAGCCCAAACTTTGGGGTCCCTTGTGAACAATTGTAACAATTAGAATTTTAAAATAGAATCAACTGTACATTATGTAATAAAGGTAGAGAAACTTCTCCAATGCCAAATCCGTCGAGTTAGAATGCCAAACCCGTCGAATAGAGTTTTTGACCGTTTAATAGATAAACTTCCCCAAATGTCAATATCCATCGAGTGACATGTCCGTCGAGTAGAATTTCTGACCGATTAATAGAAAAACTTCCCCAATGTCAACATCCGTCGAGTTTGAATGTCAATATCCGTCGAGTGACATATCCGTTGTCACGACCGTAAAATTAATCGCGACGAAATAGCAACTTAAATTAAATTATTTTAATTTTAAGAGTCGCCACCAATTTTATTTGAATTTGGAAAAAAAATTAGAAAACCTTTTATTTGGAAATGGTCTTTGGAACCAGATTGGATTCGGGAGTCGGTTATGCTTAGGGAAGGGTGGAAACTTAATCCCACTGCACCCCTAAGCACCCGTCCTAAGACGGTACCTTAGATTAATTGTGCAAATTATTAACAATCCTTGAAAATATTTATTTTACCCCTTTTGCAAACATTGTAACTAAAAAAGCGAAAACCACAAAATTGTGAAAATTTAAATTTGGCTTGACAGAAATGAAATTCTGCTCCTACGTATCCCCTGGTGCAATGGGGAACTCAAAGTTACGTAGTTCTCTATAAAATAAGTGTGGGTTGGTTGATTTTATTTAAAATAATTTTTTTGGAATTTGAATTAACAAGCCGTCGCAGCTCAGTTATTCAAATTAAGGATTAAATAGATGAAGCTCGCGTCACGCTAGAGACGTCACCCATTGATTATCAAATTTGTTACTGAAATTTTTATTTAAGATTTGTAAATCATCAAGTTGTCGCAACTCGAGATGTTTACAAAATATAAGGGTTAGCAAGTCATCGCTTCGGTAACCCATTTTTATTCCTTTTTAAAAAAAACTTTTAATTATTTCTTTATTTATTTATTTATTTATTTTACTTCTTTACCCTTCTCCCTTCTTATCAAAATGCATCATTATAGACAGCAGTCCATGTGATTCAACCTCACACACCCAAAAGACAATCACAATTCAATTTAAAGAGATAAAAATTGGAGAATTTGACAACAATAACAGCACGCACCAGGGGACGTTTGGGGAGGGGTTTGGACCCTGAGATTCGACGGTCGGGAGGCTGACTTCTGATGTTCGACGGTCGAATTGCCTCTGACGGTCGAGAACTGGTTCCTGTGGTCCGACGGTCGAGAGCTGGCCTCTGAGGTTCGACGGTCGGGAATTGCCTCTGACAGTCAAGAACTGGTTCCTGTGGTCCGACGGTCGAGAGCTGGCCTCTGAGGTTCGACGGTCGGTGGAGGGCGACCTAGCTGAGGTTCGACGGTCAAATTGGAGAATGTAGGTGTTTTTGCTTTTGGGGTCCGACGGTCGAATGTGATGGAGTTTAGTTGATGGTGTGAAGGTTTGGATGGCTCGTCGGTGAGAGGGTAGTAGCTGGTGTGGTTCGACGGTTGGTTGAAAGGCTGATGGATTCGACAGTCGAGTGAGGGGATGGAGTTTGGTTGATAGTGATGGAGGTTTGGATGGCTCGTCGGTGAGAGGAGTGGAGCCGGGGTTTTGAGTTCGACGGTTGTGAGGGGTAAGGTTTAGAGGTTTGGGAGATAGGTGATGTGGTTTGTGGAATCTCGACGGTCGGTTGGGAAGGATTTGGGGTTCGACGGTCGTGAGGAGGAAGGTTTGGAAGTTTGGGAGATAGGTGATGTCACGTAATGGATGGTTGGAGGATGGTGGTGGGGATTCGACAGTGGGTGAAGGTTGCAATGGTATGGTTCAACGGTCGAATGAGGAGAGGGATTCAGGAGTTCGACGGTCGGTTGGTTGAAGGGAAGGGTCTTGCCTCTGGGGTTTCGACAGTCGGTGAGGGTGTCGGAGAGATGGTCGGTGAGATGATGGTAACTGTACGGTCCGACGGTCGGATGAGAGAATGGATTCGATGGGTCTGGTTTCTGTTCTTGGGTGGTTCTGTGTAGTCTGACGGTCGGATGAGAGGATGGATTCGACGGTCGGTTTTGGTTCTTGGGTGGTTCGACAGTCGAATAGGATGGAGTTTGGGGGGTCCGACGATCGGATGAGAGAGGATTTGGGGTTTTGAGTTCGACGGTCG
This sequence comes from Ormosia semicastrata, assembly GCA_029884595.1. NCBI lineage: Eukaryota > Viridiplantae > Streptophyta > Magnoliopsida > Fabales > Fabaceae > Ormosia > Ormosia semicastrata. Next base: position 22,895,392 of record JAQQTO010000055.1, on the reverse strand, counting down.
GTTTAGGGATATGGTATTCGACGGTCGGATGTGATGGAAGTAGGTGATGTGGTGAGAGATGGAAGAGGTTCGACGGTCGAGAGGAGGAAGGATGTGGTTTAAAGGATTATGACCGACGGTCGGTTGTGATGTGGTCTTCTGGTTCTGGGCAGCACAAGTGATTCTGGGTTTTTAGGTGGCTATAGTGGAAAATGGTTGATGAAGAGGGAGGTTGGTGGTTTTATTTGGTTGGAGAAGATGAAGATGGAGTTTAGGTGGTTGTGGGTGATGGGAGGTTTGCTGCATGGTGGTCACGTTGGATGGTGAGAGCTTGGTGAAGGGTGGTTGCTGTTACATGGTGAAGGTTGGACGTGGAAATGGAGGTGATGTGGTGGCTGGTTTGGATGGTTACAGGAGCTTACGGTGAAGAGAGGATGAGTGGGGTGATGGAAGGTGAGGATCAGATGAAGGATGATGGGGGTTGAAAGTTGAATATCAGCTCCTGATGGAGAGATCCCTCTCAAGGTCTTGAAGTTGGTCCTCTCTTATTAGTTGCTAGCAGCCAGGTGATAATGGAGTGGAGTGGTTATGCATAATGGAGTGAGTGATAACAAAACGACAATGGAGTGGGTGATCATGCCAGGGGACTCAGTGAATTAGTGAGGGAGTAGTTAGAAAATAATAAAAAGAAAAGTGAGTGTTCTTTGTGTGTGATTTTTTTGTTTTGTTTATTGTTTATTTTATTATTTTTTCTTTTATTTTTAATTTATACTTTTTTTTTTAGCCTGGTCAAAATTGGGTGTTCATTGCCCTTTTTACTTGTTTCTTATTAGATAAAAAAAAGCGTGATTTTTCATTTTATCGTCGTAAGAAACGAGTAAAGACATGAACTCCAATTTTGTTTGATAATGCAAAATAAAACAAGAACAATAAAGTGCACGGAGTGACGGTGGTGGGCTTGGCCTGAAATTTGAAAGACGATGGGCTTGGCCCGAATTTAAAACAATGGGCTTGGCCCTAAATTTAAAAGACAATGATGGGCTTGACCCATAATTTAAAAGACGATGGGCTTAGCCTGCAATTTAAGAAACAATGGGCTTGGCCTGAATTTAAAAGACAGGGGCTTGGCCTGAATTTAAGAGACAAAGGCTTGGCCCAACTTGAGAGACAAGATGGGCTTGGCCCGGTAATTTAAAAGACAATGGACTTGACCCGAAATTTAAAAGACAATGGCCTTGGCCTGGAATTTAAAAACAAGATGGGCTTGGCCCAAATTTGAAGACAATGGCTTGGCCTGAAATTTAAAACACGATGGCTTGGCCCGAATTTGAAAAACAAAGATGGGCTTGGCCCCGAAATTTAAAAGACGATGGGTTTGGCCTGAATTTGAAGACAATGGGCTTGGCCCGAATTTAAAAAACGACAAGGACTTGGCCCAGAATTTGAAGAACAATGGCTTGGCGGTTTAAAAAACGATGGGCTTGGCCCAATTTAAAACAAGATGGGCTTGGCCCGAAATTTGAAAAACGATGGGTTTGGCCCAATTTAAAAACAATGGGCTTGGCCCGCATTTAAAACATGGAAAGCTTGGCCCGAATTTAAAAGACGATGGCTTGGCCCGAAATTTAAAAAACAATGGTGGCCCAGCACTTGAAAACGATGGGCTTGGCCTGAAATTTAAAACGATGGGCTTGGCCCCGAGTAATTTGAAAGACATGGGCTTGCCCGAGAATGTAAAAAACGATGGGCTTGACCCGCAATTTAAAAGACAATGGGCTCGGCCCAGAATTTGAAGACGATGGGCTTGGCCCGAAATTAAAAACAATGGGCTTGACCCGAATTTGAAAAACAAGTGGGCTTGGCCCAATTTAAAACGATGGGCTTGACCCGAATTTAAAACAAATGGGCTTGGCCTGCAATTTAAGAGACAATGGGCTTGGCCCTAATTTAAGAGACAAAGGGCTTGACCAATTTGAGAGACAGTGGGCTTGCCCAAAATTTAAAAGACAAAAGGGCTTGGCTCGAAATTTGAGAGACAATGGCTTGGCCTGAAATTTAAAAGACAATGGAAGCTTGCCCCGAATTTGAAAAACATGGACTTGGCGAATTTAAGAGACAGTGGGCTTGGCCTTGAATTTAAAATGAAATGGGTATCTGGTGTCCCGAATTTAAAATGAAGGAATAAGCATTTTGATCAAAAAGATTTTTTTTTCTTTTCTTTTTTTTATATTTTTATTTTTATTTCTTTGTTTTTTCTTTTGCTTTTCTCTCATTTTCTCTTTTTTTTGTTTTCTTTTTCTTTTTCTTTTTTTTTTTTTCTTTTTTTTTTTTTAAATTTTTTAAAAAACAATGGGCAAATCAAGCTAGCGTCCGAATTTTAAAAGATAATAGGCAATCGAGTCCCGAAATTTAAATGACAATGGGCAATGAGTCCCGAAAATAGGATTTTTCTTCTCTTTTTTTTTTTTTTGCTTCCTTTTTTTTCTTATTTTCTAAATTTTATTTAAAAACATTTGAAACAAGGACGACTTTGGAAAGTTTTGACCACTCAAACTTTATTCACATGCTTTTCTTCCTTAGACCCTTCGGTTCTTTCCTTCTTCTTCTCCTTTCCTTCTTTTTTCTTTGTGTTTTTTTTTTTTTTTTCACTTTCAACTCTCCTTTCAAGAAATGGGATGAACCATTGCTTGACCGATTCCTTGAGAGAAAATTTTGCCCAGTGTTTAACCTTGTCTCTCATTTAGTTGATTCCCCTGCAACCGCTTGATAACTCGGTCCTTGTGCGTGTTGCTACTTCCTTCAACACAACTTTCTCCTCAATCCTCAAAAATGTTTACCCCAAGATGACCAACTGAATGTAAGCAAAATTGCCCCCCGTGTGGTGATCAAACGCAATTCAAAATTGCCCCGGTTTGGTGCACCCTTCAAGGTGTTTCAGGCTAACTTCCTCTCGAGATTTTGCCCATTCATTTGCCCTAACTTTTGTTTAGACCGACCTTTCGGGTTTTCGGACTAACTAACGGCTCTTTTTTTTTTTTTTTTTTTTTTTTTTTTTTTGCTACCTCCTCTTCCATCAATGGGGATTTCCAAGAAATCTCTTCGATCTGAATTGGTCAATAAGCAATTACCATTAGATGGTCAAATCATGGTGTTGTACTCATGGTCATTTTACCTGAAGCATTATGTCACAGACACTCATGAATTCAAAAAGTACAACAGGAAAGAAACGAACAACTTCTAGATTGTTCTTAGAAGTTTGACTACAGAAAGGATATTATTTACAACGGTTAAAGACACAAGAAATAAAATCAAAAGATTTTTTTTTCGCTTGAGTCAAGATTCGACAACTGGACATCATTAATTATCAAACACCCCCCACACTTACTCTTTTGCACGTCCTTGGGCAAAACAAAAAAAAAAACTGACTCAAAAGTTAAACATTCTAAAAGACTCAATTTCTAATAATATTTAAGAATGAAGATCAATTAATAATTCAAGTAATCAAACATTCATGAGGCAACACATCTTCACATCTCAAATCAACAAGTAAGGATACTTCAATTGAAAAACATGAGTAAAGAATGATAGATCCTCACAGAATTTACTCTCAATCTCTCAAGTGTTTAAAAGGTAGGTGTTTCACTCAATTCAACCCATGAAAATTGCACTACCATAAGCTTGCTTATCTTCTACTTCTCCACTACTCAAAACACATGCACACGCAAATCATGAGGACTTTATTCATGGTTGTAGTGAGGTCGAGTAAAGGTAGAAGTAATATAGATATGTCAAGTTAAATACCAAAGAGAATAGAAGAGCATTATGATACGATTAGAGTGGAGAAGATGTTTGAGAACATTCGGTCTAACTTTCCCACGATTTTCTTAGTTTTTTCTCATACGAACAATGACCAATATCTAACTAATGTTTTGTTAAAGATCAATTGGTAGATTGAATTCCTTTAGGCTTGAACATTCTCCTTCTATTCCTGTTATTTCCAATCATCTACCCTCATTCTAGGTATGAATATATCACATGGTGCATTCTTTTGATTGTAGCAATAATCACTCTTTTTTTTTTTTATAGAAACATATTTTCTTTTTCCCCTTTTTTTCTTTTTTTTTTTTTTTTTTTTTATATAACCAATCTGCACATGCACCCCCACACTTGTTCAAGGACTCATCAAATAACAAAGTCAATGCTCTCTTATTCCCTAAGGTCGGGTTAGAACATAGTTTTTCATTTAAGGCACGTAATGAGTTAGAAACAAAGAATGGTCAAATAAGCTCAAAGGGGTTAAGCAAAGGAAAATATGCAAGGTTGGCTATTTGGCTAAACTGGCTAAGAAAGAGGGCCTCAATCATGTTCATGCATGCAAGTGAAACGCAGCCTCAAAAAGAATCAAAGCAAGTTCTAGAGTGATCATTATCATGAGTGAAAATCACACAAGAAAGAAGAGAATGGCATAGATGTTGAATCCATCCATTAGGCTCAAGATCTCACAAGATATAGTTCTATCATTCTCAGTCCACCAATTCAACATCCATAACCAAACATATGATTTTTAAGAAAGAAGACAATTTACTCAATCATGCAAATTTTCCTGAATTTCAATTGCTACTTCCACACAAACTAGTTATCTACCCCAACTAAAATGCGTCTCAAGAGTAAAATTTACTCCCTACTCTGCCATCCTTAACTGGTTTAGAAAATTACTGACAAACATATAAACATATTAATACATGCACACACCTTTTTTTTTTGTTTTTTTTTTGTTTTTTTTTTTTTGTTTGTTTTTTTTTGTTTTTTTTTATATTTAGGCACACAACGATCCTTCCCCCCAACCAGATCATAACATTGTCCTCAATGTGAGAGAGATATAGAAAAGAGCAAAACAACACGATAAGAAGTGAATCAACGCCAAGATGAAAAAGACGCACAATACACACACCTTTTTTTTGTTTTTGTTGTTTTTTTTTTTTTTTTTTTATATTTAGGCACACAACGATCCTTCCCCCAACCAGATCATAACATTGTCCTCAATGTGAGAGAGATATATAGAAAAGAGCAAAACAACCTGATAAGAAGTGAATCAACGCCCAGTAGAAAAGACGCACAATACACACCTTTTTTTGTTTTTGTTGTTTTTTTTTTTGTTTTTTTGTTTTTATATATTTAGGCACACAACGATCCTTCCCCCCAACCAGATCATAACATTGTCCTCAATGTGAGAGAGAGATATAGAAAAGAGCAAAACAACCTGATAAGAAGTGAATCAACGCCAAGAGAAAAAAGCACACACGATCAGTCTTTGCATCGGACCTTGATAAGAAGTGAATAGAATTTTAGTACTTCCACAATTTAATACTAATTACTACCCTACTACTCCTTACTCTGCCACCAATTGAGATGCGTCTCAAGATAAAAAATACTCCTTACTCTGCCATCTCTATTTACTTTTGTTGTTAATTGATGACAAACACAACAAACATATTAACAAACACACTTTTTGAATTTTTTGGTTTTTTTTTTTTTTTATTATTTTTTTTTGTTTTTTTTGTTTTTTGTTTTTGTTTTTGTTTTTGTTTTTTTTTTTTGTTTTTTGCACAACCATCTTTTCCCCAACCAGATCATAACATTGTCCTTAATGTTAAAATATAGATGAGTAAAGGATAGAATTACTCACTGGAGAAAGCGGACACAAATTTAAACGAAACAAAGTACAATAAAATCAAACCGATTAAAGAGAAAGTGTCAGATCTAGCTTGCTTTTCTTGTTACTTCCTTCGCTGCTTCCTATTGACCAATCTATCTAAGCCAATACCTTATCAGGTACATACTCAAAAGCTTCCAATTTATCAATGAGCTCGTCAATAGTGGAGGCAGAGATAAGAAGTTGTCTTCTTAGAAGGAGTGATAAATTTACGTTCCACTGCTTTGTCAAGAAAAAATAACAAAAGGTCAAAGAAATTATTAACATTCAACGAGACCAATGGGTTTATGGTGGATATTCAATTCACCAAGAGACAATTTGAAAAATTTCTTCCAAAGTACCAAAACCACCTGGTAAGACAAGAAATGCATCAGAATTGTCAGCCATTATTTTCATGCGTCCATGCATGGATGTTACCTGACTTTCTTCTCCAACTGTCTTGCCAGTGATGTTACTTTCAGCTAAAGGTTTAGGAATAACACCTAAAACCTGACTGCCTCCTATAAGAGCGACAAAGTGAAACAGCCCCCATTAACCCACGACAACCTCCCCATATACAAGATGAATATTCCTTGCAGCAAGTGATCGACCAAGAGCGCTAGGCTGCGTTTACAAAACTCTAATCCCTTCCCATAACTCGACCCACAAAAACACGGACATTTTTTAGGTTACGAATAGCAGGCCCCATTCTATACCCTTCTTCTCTTTGAGTGTTTCGAGTTGAAGATGAAGGAGAAAATAGAGTGTTTAAATAAGAAAAAGAATGGAAAGGAAATAATTGCACCTAGAAAGGTAGGTCATTTGTTGTCGAGAAAAGGTTGAATTTAAGAAACATAAAATCTTTTTTTTTTTTTTTTTTACCTTTTTTTTTCTTTCTTTCTTTCTTTTTTTTTTTTTAACTCTTTTTTTTTTTTTTTTAAGAAAATTATCAGGGTAAAGAAGTCTAGAAACCCCCGAAGGATCCTATCCAAAAGATCGTCTGTCCAAAACCAAAATTCAACAAAATCATACAAAGATAACAAATGATTACATACCTTTATGTACAGGTTTCATGGCAGATCTTTATACTGCGCGTCATGAGTGCAGTAATACCAAGACGGCTCAGCCAATCTGGGCATTCTTCTCCCTCCCGCTTGTGGGATATTTTGGATTGAGCTACGACGCCACTAATTAAAGTGCGTAAATCATGACAGCTACCACCAACGACCACAGCCAGTGAGAGGTCGGCGAAGAGCCCATGGCATTAAATCACGGGATTCAAATTCTCGGAGGCATTGTCACGCGAGAATGCAAACACGAGACGCTTCTTTCTCGTCCATCAACAAACAAAGCCTTTGGTTAAAACACAGGATGCTTGCGCGGCTCTCTGCGAGCATGGCACACGAACCTTATTTACCGACCGGCGTGCGAAGGTCCACCCGAGTCAATGACGGTCCGCCACCCTCCGGGGGCTCTAATCTAATTAAAGACCAAGTACAACCGAAGTTTCGCCTTTTTTTTTTTAGTTTTCAGTTTTTTTTTTTTTTTTTTTTTGAAAGATAATATATACATGTTGTTGTAATTGTGGCTCACATCTTCCTCTGGTTTCACGTCCGAAAAACGGCTTAAATGCCTTCTATGAGTCGAGGATAAGCTTCCCATCCAATTTTCTTATAAATTGGCAAACAGGGTCTTTTTGAGTCGATTCCCAAGACTTGTAACGCTCTTGCTCGTCCTTGAAGAGATTCCACAAACTAAGAAGTTCACGCCGCACAACTCCATGAAGAATGCGTCTCAAGAGCCAATAAGATATTATCTAATGACTCCTTACTCACCATTCTTAATGAAGAATATTTTATCTTCTCTATTTATAGAAACCATCCCCAAAGAGTGACATCGCGTGTTGCAATTCCATCGTGCACACTTGTAACAAACTTTCATTCTTTTTGCTCTTCTCCTTTTTGAAAATGAACTTTTACCGAGACCAGGGCATGTATGGGACAAATGAATCGAAGATTCACCACTAAACGAACCTTTGCTTCGATTATCCAAATATATCTTCTCGGGATGCCCTTATACATTAACAATCACAGTCTTTCACGCCTAGCTTCATAGACTTTTGTTAGAGCATTTAGAGGAAGAGAAGGAAAATATTTTCTTAGATTTGAGAGAATGACATCCATTTTGAAAGGAGAAGAAATCAGTTATTATGGGAAACTGAAAAACAAATCGACTTGAGAGTCACGGAGTACCGTTATCCGCCATTTAACCGGCAACACAGAGAACTCAACAACTTGATGCTCCAGAAATGGTTGAGTCTTGGTCCATTAACTTTAAGCGCGTTACCATTCTTAGGATTCTCAATGTCTATGGCCCTATAAGATACACGTGTTTGACAACAAAAGAACCGCGCCTCCTATATCTCAATTTTCTAAGGAGTAGGTGCGGATGAGAGTCTTAAAGCAAAACTTTATTGACCAATTTCCGCAACTTTTACAAAAGGTGTAACAGACCTTGAATAAAGAAGGCCAATAAAATCCATACTGCAAGATTCTCGCAGTTGTTGTCTCCACATGCTTCCGATAAGATTTAATGGCACTACCTACCTCATTGTAGGGTACACAGCTGTCTCTTTTTTTTCTTCTTTTTTTATTTTTTATTTTTTTGAGAAAACATGATGAGAAGAATGATGACAAGTGATGCAATAATGAGTGAATGAGTTGTTGGTCCTTTAATAATGACTCATCTCCTCTTTTTGAAAAAGAAATTTTTAAGAGGACGCAAGCATGGTTTGTCACATTAAAAGACTGAACAACTCACAAGATATGGCAAGATGATTATTTTTTTTTAATGTAAGAAAATGTATTTATTTTTTTTTTTTTAAGTCTTTTTTTTTTCAAGAATGGATGGCATGAGGAAAGAAGAATACGCTCCTTTGTGTCCTAATGAGGTTGCCTTAAACTTGGGAAATCCATCCTAAGGATCTAAGAGTCTTTCTAGTTCGTGATAACTTCCATAGGGTGGCTCTTCTATTTTAAAGGTCTCTAGAGCCAAGTCCTATTTCAGAATGTTGACCACGAAATAATGGGTAAACCAACTAGGTGTGGGACATTCATGAAAAAGCGCACTCTAGATGAGGTTTTCGCGATAACCAAACAAGAAGTACATCCAAAATGGCTACCACTACGCAACCTCTACTTAACTTAGGCTTCACTCAGACCCGGGTATAGGGCCCCACTCGATTGTGTGTGCTTTATGTGTAGGTGCAGTGGGTGCTGGGAACGTACAAACCTGTACAAAAATTTAAAAAGAAACTACCCCCAACCTGCAAAAAAAGCATATATATAATTCCAAAAACAATCATCTATCCTAAGGTTTCAACAATTATGCACAATTAAGTACAAATTATATACAAGTATATCAGGTCAAAACAAACACAGGGATAAAAAGGGTAAAATAAATAAATGAAAATTATTAACAATTTGCACAACTAACAACGACAGGCTTGACTCTCCAAAAAATCCCCAGTGGAGTCGCCATCTGTCGCGACCGTAAAATTAATCGCGGCAAAATAGCAACTTAAATTAAATTATTTTAATTTTAAGAGTCGCCACCAATTTTATTTGAATTTGGAAAAAAAATTGGAAAACCTTTTATTTGGAAATGGTCTTTGGAACCAGATTGGATTCGAGTCGGTTATGCTTAGGGAAGGGTGGAAACTTAATCCCACTGCACCCTAAGCACCCGTCCTAAGACGGTACCTTAGATTAATTGTGCAAATTATTAACAATCCTTGAAAATATTTATTTTACCCCTTTGCAAACATTGTAACTAAAAAAGCGAAAACCACAAAATTGTGAAAATTTAAATTTGGCTTGACAGCAAAAATGAAATTACGCTCCTACGTATCCCCGGTGCAATGGGGAACTCAAAGTTACGTAGTTCTCTATAAAATAAGTGTGGGTTGGTTGATTTTATTTAAAATAATTTTTTTGGAATTTGAATTAACAAGCCGTCGCGGCTCGATTATTCAAATTAAGGATTAAATAGATGAAGCTCGCGTCACGCTAGAGCGTCACCCATTGATTATCAAATTTGTTACGAAATTTTTATTTAAGATTTGTAAATCATCAAGTATCGTCAACTCAGATGTTTACAAAATATAAGGGTTAGCAAGCTGTCGCAACTCAGGTAACCCATTTTTATTCCTTTTTAAAAAAAACTTTTAATTATTTCTTTATTTATTTATTTATTTTTTTTTACTTCTTTACCCTTCTCCCTTCTTATCAAAATGCATCATTATAGACAGCAGTCCATGTGATTCAACCTCACACACCCAAAAGACAATCACAATTCAATTTAAAGAGATAAAAATTGGAGAATTTGACAACAATAACAGCACGCACTAGGGGACGTTTGGGGAGGGTTTGGACCCTGAGATTCGACGGTCGGGAGGCGACTTCGATGTTCGACGGTCGAGGTTGCCTCGACGGTCGAGAACTGGGTTCCTGTGGTCCGACGGTCGAGAGCGGCCTGAGAGTTCGACGGTCGGGAATTGCCTCTCGATCAAGAACGGTTTCTGTGGTCCGACGGTCGGGATAGGCCTCCGAGGTTCGACGGTCGGTGGAGGCGACCTAGGGAGGTTCGACGGTCAAATTGGAGAATGTAGGTGTTTTTGCTTTTGGGGTCCGACGGTCGAATGTGATGGAGTTTAGTTGATGGTGTGAAGGTTTGGATGGCTCGTCGGTGAGAGGGTAGTAGGCCGGTGTGTGGTTCGACGGTTGGTTGAAAGGGCGATGGATTCGACGGTCGAGTGAGGGGATGGAGTTTTTGATAGTGATGGAGGTTTGGATGGCTCGTCGGTGAAAGGAGTGGAGGCCGGGGTTTGAGTTCGACGGTTGTGAGGGGTAAGGTTTAGAGGTTTGGGAGATAGGTGATGTGGTTTGTGGAATCTCGACGGTCGGTTAGGAAGGATTTGGGGTTCGACGGTCGTGAGGAGGAAGGTTTGGAAGTTTGGGAGATAGGTGATGTCACGTAATGGATGGTTGGAGGATGGTGGTGGGGATTCGACAGTGGGTGAAGGTCGCAATGGTATGGTTCGACGGTCGAATGAGGAGAGGGATTCAGGAGTTCGACGGTCGGTTGGTTGAAGGGAAGGGTCTTACCTCTGGGGTTTCGACAGTCGGTGAGGGTGTCGGAGAGATGGTCGGTGAGATGATGGTAACTGTACGGTCCGACGGTCGGATGAGAGAATGGATTCGACGGGTCTGGTTTCTGTTCTTGGGTGGTTCTGTGTAGTCTGACGGTCGGATGAGAGGATGGATTCGACGGTCGGTTTTGGTTCTTGGGTGGTTCGACAGTCGAATAGGATGGATTTTGGGGGTCCGACGGTCGGATGAGAGAGGATTTGGGGTTTTGAGTTCGACGGTCGGTTTAGGGATATGGTATTCGACGGTCGGATGTGATGGAAGTAGGTGATGTGGTGAGAGATGGAAGAGGTTCGACAGTCGAGAGGAGGAAGGATGTGGTTTAAAGGATTATGACCGACGGTCGGTTGTGATGTGGTCTTAGGTTCGGTCGCAAAGACAAGTGATTATTGGTTTTTAGGTGGCTATAGTGGAAAATGGTTGATGAAGAGGGAGGTTGGTGGTTTTATTTGGTTGGAGAAGATGAAGATGGAGTTTAGGTGGTTGTGGGTGATGGGAGGTTTGCTTTGCATGGTGGTCACGTTGGATGGTGAGAGCTTGGTGAAGGGTGGTTCTTTGTTACATGGTGAAGGTTGGACGTGGAAATGGAGGTGATGTGGTGGCTGGTTTGGATGGTTACGGAGCTTACGGTGAAGAGAGGATGAGTGGGGTGATGGAAGGTGAGGATCGGATGAAGGATGATGGGGTTGAAAGTTGAATATCGGCTCGATGGAGAGATCCCTCTCAAGGTCTTGAAGTTGGTCCTCTCTTATTAGTTGCTAGCAGCCAGGTGATAATGGAGTGGAGTGGTTATGCATAATGGAGTGAGTGATAACAAAACGACAATGGAGTGGGTGATCATGCCAGGGGACTCAGTGAATTAGTGAGGGAGTAGTTAGAAAATAATAAAAAGAAAAGTGAGTGTTCTTTGTGTGTGATTTTTTTTTTTGTTTATTGTTTATTTTATTATTTTTTTTCTTTTATTTTTAATTTATACTTTTTTTTTTTTAGCCTGGTCAAAATTGGGTGTTCACATCCGTCGAATCAGAATTTCTGACCATTTTGTGTTTTTGTCAGTTCAACACTAGAAGATTTCTCCAACGTCAACACCCATCCATCGAATTAGGATTTCTGCTAATCTTCTAGCATATTCGACAGTTTTTTATCTTCATTCGATAGAACCTTCATTCAACAGAAATTGATTTTTAACCACTTTTGTCAAAATTGTGACTCGGCTCTTTCCGTCACCAAATCATCTTATGACTGACCTCTTTCATCATTCTGCCATGTTATTTTTTTGTCGAAAGGCAGTCTCAATTTTTTTTTCAACATACATTGTCTCCGTCGAATTCAAAAGTATAATTTATCACCCAATACCTAGCTATTAAATTAAAGGTTTTGCTGGTGATTCCGGCCGTGTATCTTCCTGGAGTCAAGGCTTTTGGACTAATATAAGCATATTAATCGTAAATAGTTGGATGACTAGAAACTAATTAAGGATTCATAAAAAGGGAATGGCTCGGGATAGTTATACTTGTGTGGAAGTGGAACATGTTACTAGTAATGCAGTTGCAGCTACGGGAGCAACAGGAGCAATGTGGAAAGACGACTGCACGAACAAAGGACTGCTGTTCAGTGGAAATTGGAAGTTGAAGTTTAGGATATGATAGAAGAGAATCAGTCTTGGAATATAAGATTTCGTAATTTTGGAACCTGAAATTTCTTTTTAGGATATTGAGAAAGTAATTGATTTCGACGGAAGATGTATTTATAACCATTGAGGAAACCAAAAATAGTAAAGGATGTGAAAGAAAGGTACTTAAATGAAGGAATGTACATCAAGGAAACAAATTGTGAAAAAGTTGGACACATTTTCCCAGAGATTATGCTCTTTGAAAATAGAGTTTTCTATTAGTAAAATTTTAGATAGTAAGGGAAGTTGTTACTCTGAATGGAACAGGAGTGTTCTCAGCGGAAGATTTTAACAATGGAGATTGTGTCATTGGAGTTAATCCTATAAATCATACTGAATATTTCTGTGAGTGACCTATTCTTTATAACATATGCTTGAGTAGATCAATTATATGTTAGAGTTATTCGTTATCCTCTGATTTGTTTACTTCTGTTTCTATTATTAGCTAATCGAGCTATTTAAGTTATTCAAATTGTTGTTATAGATCAAAACTTTGTGTTAGTTTGATCTGTTGTTCAAAATTTTTGTGTTAGTTTAATCTGTTTCATAAACAGACGTGGTCTTTGAAAATGGATTGGTTATTTTCCAACCATATCCAATGAGATTATTTCAACAGAGGGTGAGTAATCCAGAGAAAATTCATTTTTGAAAATCGGGTTACATCCAATTCTTTGCTGGATATGTTCAATAACAGGTTCGATTCGTTTTGTTATCTTCCATGATGTTTTCTTTCATCTCCTGCAATTGAACGAACAAGAAACGATATTCCTATTTAACTCTATGTCATAGTATTTGGTATAGTGCTGTGGAAAGGAGAACTCGATTAGTGAGACATTTCCTGTTAAAAGCAAAAATATAGAATATGCAATGATATGAAGATAAGGCAATTTTAAGTAATACATTACATTAGTTGGAAGTTATCTGAGAAAAACTATTCTAGGCATGAATGAAGATTGGTTATCATTATGTTGGTATCAGAGATATGTAAATTCTTTCTTTCTGGAGTAACATTCAACATCTTCAGTAATTATAGGAGTTTGAGATATCTATTTGATCAGGAGAAGTTGAACATCAGCAAAAAGATTTTATTGATTTGAATAGTATAGCAAGATGTAAAGAGGAAGCTTCATGAGAATTGGAAAATAAGATAAAAGAGTAATGTTCATATTTATTCTGAGGGTGTGAAATCATGGTTATTAAATTTCGAGGACGAAATTTCTTGTTAGAGGGGGAGTAATATAACACCCCAAAATTTTTTATCTTTTAAACAATAATTTTGACAGTTAACAAAATTTTACTGTTTAGTAATTTCTGGATACTGTAAAATTATTTTGATTATTCCATCAGCGTATTTGATCGTTTTGAGTGATTTACTCCGAGTCAGGAAAATAAAAATTTTTGAACCGGGAAAAAATTTTACGTAATTTAATTTTACCATTAGGTTTTAATTATTTTACGTGATCTGATTTGATATTTGTGTGTTTTCTAATATTTGTTATTTTTATGGATGATTATGAATTTTTTTTACTGTATGTTAGCCCAGGTGGTCCTGTGTGGGCTCAGGTGGCCATACGTGGGCCCAGGTGGGTCCCGCAAAGTGAAAAAAATTTCTACGCATAGAAAAATTTGTACCGTTTAGACGGAGAGAGGGGATCTTACTAAACCTGAATCCAGAAATAGTTTTAAAAAATTTCTTTTACTATATTTTGTACTGTATTTAATTATTGGACGATAAAAATACAGTAAATATATTCTTTCATGGGGTTATAACAGATAAAAATAAAATTCTATACTGTTAAGTCAACATTGGTGGTTTGGATATCCACCATTGATTTAATCACCATTGGAGATTTAATCTTGATTTAATCAACGGTGGAGATTTGACTTTAAAAGTGAATAGGATCAATTATAACCGTTGGATGGAAATTAAATCAATGGTAGAGATTTAGTCTTATAAATGGCTATGACCATTATCAACCCTTGGATGTAAATTTAATCAATGGTGGGGATGGATCATTAATGACCATTGGATTTAGATTTAGATCAATGGTGGAGAATTGGTCATCAAAAATGACTACAACCATTTTAGACCCTTGGATGTAAAGTTTGAAGGTGTAATCTTGACCCTTCATTTTGGAGACACATTCAATGGTTAGGATTGCAAGCCAAAAATGATCCAATGGCTCAAATAAAGTCTTCCATCTATAACCTAAACCTAATAACTATTTTAATCTAAACCATTCTTTTAATCAAGGGTTAGGATGACTTAGGATGATGGCTATGAAATTTGTCACATTTTATGAAGCATGGAAGGGGGGGACGGTTTGGAGATGCAAGGAGAGGGAGACAACTTTGAATAGGCTTTTTAGTACCAAAGAAAAAGATGAAGTCAACAATAGTAGCTTGAATTTGATTAGTAACTAATTAATCTTAATTTGGTTAATCTAATGGCCTAATTAACTAATTAAAGTTAAGTAAACTAAATTAAATGTTAAATTGTTATAATTTAATTCTTAATTAGATATCCTAATTTTAATTAGAGGTTATAATATATGAAATAATATGTTTAATTAATTAGTTATATAGTTAGAATGTTAATTAAGATTGATTAAAAAATTTAACCTAACTAATTACCTAATTAATTAGCATGCAATTAGGTGTAAATTGAAAACAATTAATTCCCTAAACACTCAAGGAGTCCCACGATTTTTCAGCAGCTTGGAGGAGAATTCTACATGATTCTTGAACAATCCAATAAAGTCATGTAAGTTAAGTGGATGACATAAGCCATGTGCACATCCATGTGCATCTAATTGGTGATATTTTGAGTTAAATATATCACTTAAGTCTCCATGAATCCTATGGCAGCAGCACCTTTAACTTTACTCTCACAATTTCATTTTTCTCTCACATAAAAAAGCATTCATCTTTTCCTCTCAAAAATTCCAAGAACCAAAGCACCATTTTTCTTTCTTTTATCTCCATTTGGTTCGGCCTCCACCACCAAATATACTATCACTCACTCATAATTTTCACTCACATCATTTCCTAAAGCTAAATAACATTCTAAACACTTTTTATTTAGAAAATTTTCCCAAAATCACACTGTAAGTGTTTCAAAATCGCACGTTTAGCTTACTTCTTTGGAGGTAAACTTTAATTTCTATGGTTTAAATTTATGTTTATGATTTTCTAAGCCATGTTTGTTCCATGATTTGTTATTATTAAGCTTTGTTTGTGATTTTACTAATTATTTTAGAATTATTAGGAATTGTTGTGAGCCACACGAAAATTAAGGAGAAGGAGGAGAGCTTGAAAAGCTTGTCTTCAAGAGGTAAGAGGGAGATCCATCTCACCAACCAAGTATGGTGGTGAGATATGGTCTTATATTTGATGGATGGTAAATTGATGTGAGGATTCCAATCCATGATCATGTAATAATTTATGTGTGTTTATGAGCTTTGATTTATTTGCTTATGCTTGATATGCTTTGTATGATTTTATGACTTTGATGATATGTTTATATTATGCATGATAAGTATATGGCATGCTTATAGTGTTTATGATGAAATATATATATGTGTATGTCATGATGTGGTAATGAAAAGGAATTCAATTTTTGGTTCCAATAGCCAAAGGAGAGGGTTCGGTTTTTGATGCCCTTGATTAGGGTTCATGTTGAAATTTTTCAAAAATAAGGGAATTGATTTTTGGGTCCTTAGAACAATGAGAATTTCAGCCAAGACACCTCAGAATAGGTGTTCACAAATTAATATTTTCATGAAAAATAAAAATGAATGATTTGAAGAGTATG
Organism: Ormosia semicastrata; assembly: GCA_029884595.1. Classification (NCBI taxonomy): domain Eukaryota; kingdom Viridiplantae; phylum Streptophyta; class Magnoliopsida; order Fabales; family Fabaceae; genus Ormosia; species Ormosia semicastrata. The sequence continues at coordinate 22,879,028 of JAQQTO010000055.1, read as the reverse complement.
GAAAATAAACAAAGGATTTGTTTTTCAAGAAAACAAGAATACGGTCTTTGAGAAATTTTTATTGATTTATTTTGTGTAAAAAGATCCTAAGTATTTTTCTAAATATGAGTTTTGAATGAAACGGGCAAACATTGATTTTAAGCATTTGCAAAGAAAGTGAACAAGGATTTGCAAAGAAAGTGAAAAAGGATCTGTAAAGAAAGTGAAAAAGGATTTGAACAAATGAGTTTAGTTTTTATAATCATCGGTATTTCGGTTTTGAAAATAAAATTTTAATGGTTTTGTTTGTGTAAAACCATATCAATTTAGAAGGAAAAAATATTTTGATAATTTTCAATAGTCATGTCCACGTTTTCGAAGGCTTGTAATGCATTGATTTTGATGAAACAAAGTGATTTTTCAAGTGGAAATATAATTAAATTAATACAAGAAATTTGAAAAGAGAATCAGAGTATTTTAGCACTTGAGAAATAAATTTTTATGTAAATGAAAAAGAGAGGTTGCAAGTGAGCTTCAATTTGTTTTAAAAAGAATTTATTTTTGTTAAAATTGATTTAAAAAAAAATGAAGAATACAATAGTGATTTAGTATTTTCTAACGTGTAACTCATCCGTTGGATTTTGGAAAGCGTTAGTAAATTTTTGAAGTTAGAAACATTGATTTAATTCAATGGAATTGTGAATTTGTGGAATATACTGTGAAAAAAGATTTTCTTGAGTAAGAAGATATATTAAATGAAGTAGAAAGTTATATTATTTTGAGGAATGTTGATTGGGAAATGATTTGGAAAAAATGAAGAATATAATGGTATTTTAAAAATTTACTAACGTATAACTTATTTTCGAGTTTTGAACTACGTTAGAAAATATTAAGTTTTGAAACGTTGATTTATATCAATGGAAAAGTGATTTTGTGAATTATATTTTTGAAAAAAGATTTCTTGAGTAAAGAAATGTGGAAAAAAATTTCTTGAGTAAAGAAAATGTATTAAATAAAGTATAAAATCATATTATTTTGAGAAAAGTAGAAATGAAATTTTTGAAGAAATGAGAAATATTTTCTCGTAATGGAATTGTGGTAAAAAAATTATTTACATATCTTAAAAACATAATTTTTAAAGTATTGATTTGAATATAGTAAAATATTTTTAAGTGTTTGAAATATAGTAAAAATATTTTTACGCGATTTGAAATATGATAAAATATTACTACGCGATTAGAGATGCATTGAAAACATTTTAAGTGATTTGAATTACGTTTAAATATTTTACGTAATTTGAACTATCAAGTTGAAAATTTTTATATGATTTAAAAGTGATAGAATATTTTTAAGTGATTGTGAAAATGACGAAAAATCATTATGTGATTTGGAAAGTGTTTTGAATATTTTGAGAATGATGAAAAATGTTTTATGCGACTTAAAAGAATGATTTTTAAGTTACGCGATTTTGAAAATGATAGAAAATTATTACGCGATTTGAGAAACGTATATTTTTATGCGATTGAGAAAAATGTTGAAAAAATTTAATACGTGATTTAAAGGTGCAACAGAAGAGTTGTAGTATTGTGAAAACGAAACAGAAATGTTTTGAAATTGTGAAAACGAAATGAAAATGTTGCGCAATTTTGTGAAAACACGACGAAAGAGTTTTATAACTATGAAAATGTGATAATACGATTTTTCTGTTAAAAATGCAGTATAAATATTGTAGAACCAGTATATGGATGCTGTGTGAGAAAATGACATGTTTTACCTGTAATTGGCATTTGGTGCATTATACATGCATTGGAAAGATATGTCTGTGATTGGATTTGGTGCATTATACATGCATTGAAAAAATATGCGTTGAAGCATATGATTACATTGAACAAATGAAATTGAAAAGATTTGGTCCTTTGGGGTTGGACTTGCACTGATATATTCGTGCATTGTATAAAATATAGTTAATAGCTATTATGGCCCTTGTGGTTGAAGAGGAATGAGAATTGATAGTGAGGTCTATGATGAATATTGGGGCGTCGAGGCGCGGCGGTCGACCGCAGACGGTTAGCGAGTACCACTCTGCCACTTGGCAATGCAGTCCGTTGCAACGCATTGACGATACCCGACAAGAACACGATTCTTTTCAACGACTGAGAGATTGTCTTTGAGCTAAGGTTGACAATTAACCAGAGCATTCTTCTCGAAATTGTGAAAACCTCTATAGAGTAGTTTTTGATAAACTGAGTCTTTGTGCATATACATAAATCTGAGCATTTATATCTGTATGATATATTAATTGAGAAATGTTGGCTATGACAATTGTTTTGAGTACTTGAATGATGATTGAACTGATAAATGATTAGATGATGATAGTTGATTAATGCTGATAGCATGATTATGGTATGATCTATCTGTATGATATTGCTGTTTGTGTTATCTCTGTGCTACCATATTGGTATTGGTGTAGGTGATCTCACCTCTTTGTTGTATTGTTTTGCTTTGTCTATATTGTTAAAATTATACAGTAGAAGGAATGAGTTGTCTTAGACATAACGAGTGATAGATACTCAGAGATTGATGAAAACATTGAAAAGTGGTTATCTCAAGTTCGAAAATGTGCCGGGTAGACAAGGAGTATAGTTCGAGCATCAAGTTGATACAAGAGAAAGGAACAAGTATGTTAAGATTTAATGTTAGTGTTGTACCGTGCTATTAAGTAGGACTCGTCATGGGGTTTGCTATTATTAAAAAAAATAAGTCTATTAATTTTATATTTCTCTTTAAATTGTAATATTAATTGGTGTCAATATTGCATAATGAATAGTTGAATTATGATTTTTCAATATTACCTAATATTTTCAGTAAATTTACGTTTCAGTAAAGAAGAAATTTTGAAACTCATCTTTTATAACTCAAACTTTGTGTGAACTTTTTTTCAGATTATGAGTCGGGAGTCGAAAATGTGATGCCCTAAGGAGAGTGTTACACATTACATGCCCTTACAGCTTCATTATGAGATTCTTTGAATTATTATGCGCATGATGTAATATCTTCTCTAACTTATTAGCCTTAATAATAGTTATAGTAGTTTATTAACCTTTGTATGAGTCATTAGTTTACTTGTGTGATTTTCTGAGTTAATTTGAGCATAATGCTGTAACACAGAACATAAAAAATAACTCAGAAATTAGCATAGAATGCTTACATAATGAAAATAAATATGAAAAATTTATTTTTATAATATAAATAATTAGAATGAATTATTCTAATTTTTGGGTAATTAAATAAATTATTTTGATATTTTTAATAAATAAACCAAGTATTTAAAGACCAAAATTAAATAGGAGAGTAGTTCAAAAATTATGAAAATTTGTGGAGTTGTTAAATAGAGGATGAACTTTATTTTAAAAATGATTATGGGTTAAGACAGATACCTGTAAACAAATACGGGTTAGAACAAATATGTATTAGTTACTTCCTTAAAATTATATTTACCTGAAGAAAAGTAATAGAGCTTAAGTGATAATCAATAGTGTATAAAAAATTATAGAATGATGAGTATAAATACTAAATAAAGTCTTAAAATTTTCTATCATACTTATTTATTATATGCATAAAAGTCGTCCTTATGGATAGTGACTTTTGTGAACAAAATGTAAATTTTTTTAAAATATAATGTTTGAAAAACGCTATCGACCATAACGACTTCTTAGTTACTTTAAAAAAAGATAAATAAATACACAAGTCAAAAATTATCATTACTCATAATGATTTCTAAACTATTTATTAAAAGAATTATATAAGTTAGAAATCACTATCACTCATCATAACTTTTGAATATGCTGTTGCTGTGAAACAAGTCTATTTTAATACATAATCTAAAAAATTGTCCTAAAACGATAAAAAAAAAACTATATTATGATAAAAAAAAACCCCCGCTGAGGGAAGGGTGAAATACAATAGAAGTTTTTACTAATTTTATTTGTGTGCTCTAGTTTTCAATCATAATATTGTCAATAGGTTCTTTCATGGTTGATATTTAACGTGTTCTTAAAATGTTTTTAGTATAAATGCTTCGTGGAATTTACTTGTTATTATAGATAATGTTCCCTTGACATATTGTAAAACCAAATAGAAACCTTATCACGATCAAACTCGCGCAACCTACGACCACCGCCCCTCACCACCTCAGACCACCACCCACAGTGAGTCACACCACCGCGCCTCAATCCCATGCCACCTCTTCTGCCCCAACCCGTTCTCACCAGTGACCCAAACAGCGTCACTGTACAGCCACGCCATGCTACCCCCTCAGCCGCACAAGCAAGCCTGTGCCGTCATTCCACCACCTAAAGCCGCCGTGAACCTGCCACCAAACCATCATGAACAGAACCACCATACCCGAATCAACCCCCCTAAGCAATTGATCATAAATAACCCAATAGACGAAACCCCAACACTAAAGTCCTCAACCTCCATTAACACCATAACAGTAGCACAGACAAAAAAAAAACTAATCTTTCTGTTCTTGATTTCAGCATTTCAGAAATCAAAGAATCCCTTACAAGGAGAAGTGGAAGCAGAATAATTCCACCGCTCTAGTGATCTTGTAAAGTGACAAATCCATCTGTTTACTGTTATACTTGTTTGTTGGTTTTCGGTTTGATGAATCTTCTTTCCATCTGTTTACGTGTGAAATAAATTTATCAGCCGAATAAGACTTCAGCCGACGAACACGTATGAATTTTGATAAGAAACAGACGATTTGAACTAAAGGCAAAATCCAACCTTTAGCAAAGGGTTCCCAAACTCACTAAAGAAAGCGTTTGGTATTAAGGTGAACTTAAGAAGCCTAAGAATTTGAGGTTAAAGTCATGAAACTTGCTAGGAAATAAACTTACGGAAGATGAATTACACAAAGTAAAGACAATCCTATAGTAAAGAGTGAAAACTTAAGCAAAAATTAAGCAAAGTTTAAAAATTGTATTGATTGTGATCTGTTGTGTGTGTATATGAATTGGTACAAATGATATTTATAACTAAATTCTATCCCTTACCAAAACCAACTTCTCTGGCTAGATCTCCTAAAAACAAGCAACTAAACCACGTCTAGCCTACCCGTGATTCTTTAATCATTCTGACCCCAACGGCTACCCCTCAACAGCTCAACTCCTATTTCCTCTGCATGTTTTGTGGCATTCGTTGATAACAAACTTTTTGGCCTTTCTATCAACTTTCAATCCAATATGCTTCACTTCTTTATTGTTTCAATCTGGCCCACTAATAACAAGGCCCATCTCACCCTTAGCCAGGCATCATACATCCTCTTTCTAACTAATAACCTTTAGCTACGCTAATCACCCTTATCCAAATTAGTTATCAATTTACTTTTTTGAACTTTGTTTTTTGGGTGATAACAACTGCCCCCTTATATTTTTCAGCTGATTTTAAGAAGCTGAATAAATGTAGCTAGGTTTTTCAAACACTGTGCCCAATTTAATGCCCACCTTATTAATCGTCCTTGTAAAACAGGCCGATGTAGCAAGTATTTTACAATGTCGATTTTGCATACTACTTGAACCTCCCTTGGTAAGAGGTAATATTCTAGCTTCGTACAGGCATGAAAAAGAGACAAGCACAGCTTCTCTATGGGAGTATCCTAGTTTCTGGGGTCATTAAGCAATCAGCTAAGATAATAGATAGATTTTTCGTTTCCATCTTCATCATCCTGTGCCAACAGGCAGCCGATTGATTCTGGTGCAGCTGATATATATAATTTTAACGGCCTCCCTAATATTGGGGGAACTAACACTGGGGGTTTAGTCAAACATTGCTTTATTTGATCAAACATGCAAGTTTGCTCGACTCCCATACTAATTCATCAATCCTTTAATTTCGAAACGGGGAAAAAGCTTTTAGTTCTGGTGAATTTGAAATGAACCTTCTCGAAAAGTTAATCTTATCGATCAAACTCTGTAATTCTTTTTTATTCGAGGGGTCTCGCATCTAATACAGCTTTGGCTTTATTTTTATCAACTTCAATCCCATGTTTATGAACCAAAAACCCCAAAAAGTTCCCAGCTGATACTCCAAAAGAACAACTTTTGGAGATTCATTTTTAGATTATGACGTCTCATTCTCTTAAGAGCTTGTTCTAAATCGTCTAAATGTTGGTTAAAACTATGTGATTTGACTATGACATCATCAATATATACTTCCATATTCTTCCCTATTAACTCATGGAAGATAGCATTCATTACTCTTTGCGTTGATTTTTCAATCCAAACGGCATGACTAGCCATTCGAATATCCCAATGGCGCCAGGACACCCAAAGTTTGTCTTATGAACATCTTCATTAGCTATGAAAATTTGATTATACCAAATACCCATCCATTAACGTTAAAATGCCATTTCGCTCTGAGAATCGACAAGCATATCGGTATGGGCATGACATACTCATCTTTTTTTGGAGTGGCAAGATTTAAATTTCTATAATCAGTACAAATCCTAACCTTCCCACTTTTCTTGATTACAGGGACTATATTCGACAGTCATTCTACATATCTAGCCGTACGAATGAAACCTGCTTTAAGTAGCCGTTCCATTTCTTCCTTAATTTTAGGTATTAGCTCTGGATTGAATCTTCTGGCAGCCTGCTTGTGGGGTTTAAATCCTTCTTTGATTGGTAACCGATGCTCCACCAATTCACGAGAAAGGCCTGGCATCTCATGGTAGTCCCATGCAAAGCAATCCTTATACGTCTTTATTAAATTAATCATTTGATTTCGTTCTTCCTTGCTCAACAAGCTGCTTATTCTTGTTATTCTTGGTTCCTGTTCAGTCCCTAAGTTGACATCCAATAAAGGATCTTCAGCTGAAAAGGTAGGAATCTTCCTGCTGATTGGGGACTCCCACCTCTCTTCAGATTCATGCCCCCTAGGCGTATCCGCTGAACATTCTTCTTCCACCATTACCTCTGACTCCATAGACACAACCGTCTTAGATCCTATGTTCGGTTTCCAAGGATGACGACTGTGTCTCAGGCTTTCAATTACTTGGGTCTTGTTATTCATTTAAATATAACCATAAAGGCCGTAAATCGGCCTGGACGTCAACAACAAAGCCATCGGTAGTTAGGTTACAAGATGCCCAAGATCCTTCTTCATATCCTTCAGGGATAGTGATTGGCTCCAACCGGGGCGAATAAAATATTGCCTCAATCATCTTTACGTCAGCTGTAAATGGATTCTCGTCGGCTGGCACTGACTCTACCGTATCCCCATCCCAAAACATTAAAACATCTGGTGCAAAGTGGAAGGCACGCACTGAGTGGAATGAATCCAATCCCTTCCTAGCAATATGGAGTAAGTGGACTTAGAGTCTACCACAAAGAAGGCAGAGCTCAAAGTTTTGCTTCCCACAGTGATGTCGGCCACCAAAATTCCTAAAGCAGCCGTGGCATCCCCTGTAAAGTTGGTCATTTTCATATTCGTGGGAATCAAATCCTGCTTACATCTACCCAGCTTCTTCATTGTAGCTGAAGGCATTATATTTAACACTGCTCCTCCATCCACCAAGACTCGACTAATAGTTTTACCGTTAACCCGAGCCTTGATGTATAAAGGCTTCAAATGCTTGGTCATTTCCTTTACTGGTTTAGGGAATTCTATTTTGGGTTCTTCTGAAATAGGAGCTAACACAAATTTCACTCAACTTCCTCGGCAAACAACACGTCTCCTTCCAAATTCTCGGTAAGCTTGCTCTGTAGAGCCAAGAACTCACTAGGAATCAACCCCACCACATTAGTTTCAGCTGAGGGGTGATCTTCGTCTTCTCCTAGTATAGAATTCAACACAGAATCTTCAAATAGAAGGTCTGACGCAAGTTCTTGTTCCATTTCCTCGACTGTTAAAGGTACATGTTCTTCTGTTGTTATGACTGGTACCTCTTCAAAGTCAGGTATTTCCAGTTCGTTAATCATCCCTTGAAAATCTTGTTCTTCCTCTCCAAGACAATCTTGATTTCCTAACTGCACTGGCCCCTGTCTATCTTCCTTCGGTGGTCCAAAGGCAGCCTCTAGAATCTCAGCCACCTCAGAAGCTTTAATCTCAGCACAGTCGGTTCTCTTTGCCTCAGCTAACATAGCCAAGGTTTGTTTCATTCGCTGTACTGATTTATTCCTCTGGGCCCTTCTTTTCTGAGTTCTAGTCATCATTCCTGGTTCTTTTGCCACAGGGTCTTTTCCTTTTGCATATCTGTTAATAAACCAGTATCCTTGCTCCACACCGCCGTAGGTGGTTTAACCATTCGTTGGGGCCTAATGACGTCTTCATTTTTTACAGTAATCTTCAATGTAGTCATGCCCTTTTCCACGTCGAAACGAGCTACTCTTTTACCTTTGTTTGGTATAGGAGACTCGTCCATCATGGGTAACCTTGTATTAGCTAAAGCATCATTATACTCACCAGCTATGTTTCTTCCCGGAACCTTCTTGGTTGCTTCTCTAATTTTGATTGTAGGCTTTCTTGTTTCCTCAAAATTCTTTCTCACGCCTGAAAAATCCAATCTGCCAAAGATCCTGGGTTTAATCTCATCTATTCTGTCCCTAGGGATTAGAATGGTCTTCCCATTCGGGCCTCTGTATACATCACAGTCTGATCACCGAATCTTTTGTCGACTTCACTGTCTCTTGGTGATTTCTCTCCAACTCCGCGGACGTTGTAGGCTGTTGTATTCGGTCGGTGTATTTATCTTGACATATTCATTGTTTACCTGGGGTCGCTTTAATCTATCGAACACAGACAATCTCTGATCTATCATTGTAGACTGATCAGACACAGTTAAAGCTCTTCCAGCCCCATATGGCTCATCAAACACTCCCTTTTGTCTCCACTGGTAACGTATCGGCTGTTTCCATCGTTTAGATGGTGAGCCAGATACTGTCTCCCCAGAGAATGAAACCATATTAACCCCAGCTGAGGGAAACGGATCGGTAATGACAGTCATCTCGTTTTCGGCTAGTTTAAACTTTCCTTCTTTCATGGCCTTTTGTATAGCTTTTCTGAACACTATACAATTAGTACTAGCATGAGTGTAAGAGTTATGCCACTTACAATATTTTTTCCCTTTCAACTCCTCTGCTGGGGGGATTTGGTGCCCTTCGTTCAGTCTAATTTGTTTATCCTTCAGAAGATAATAAAAAATTTGGTCTGCCTTGAAAATGTCAAATGAATAATCAATCTTACTTTCAAGATTTTGGACCTCCTTTCCTTTGAGGGGGTCTAAAAGCTGGGCATGAATATGGTTTTCCTTTTACTATCTCTGCAGCCATGACATCTGCCGATTGCTCGGCTGACTCATCTGACAGATAATCTGGATCTTCAACGTTAATTAAACTAATTAGATGAGGTCCTCTGTTCTTGCAAGACCTCCTTCTTTCTTTTTCTAGGATGTACTGTTCTATCCTGGAGGCCCTGGAGGCCAACTGACTCAGGTCAACGCAATCTTGCCCTATCAACTTCTCCCTAACCTGAGGGTGCATGTTACTAACAGCCATGGAAGAATGTTCAACCTCAGGCAGTTGCACGATACACTTGCTTCTTAATTTTCTGAACCTTTCCAAGAAATCAGCTACTGGTTCATCCACCATTTGCCTTAGATTCATCATGTCGACCACAAGAACATCCGGTGAGGCATATAAAATCTATCATGAAAGCAACGCTCCATGTCAGTCTAATTTTGTATGGAGTTAGGGGCCAAGGAAGAATACCAAGTAAAAGCTGCCCCAGTCAAAGATAAGGGGAACAATTGGAGCTTATAAAACTCATTCTGATTTGCTTCCCCACATTAGGCAGTGAACCTGCCAATGTGTTCCATAGTGGATTTACCATCTTCCCCTGAGAAAGTAGTAAAGTCCGGAGTTTTAAATCCTCTAGGCAAAGGCATCATCCTATCCACCCACTCAGGATAGGGCTTCTTATACACAGGCCTCATCCAAAGAACCTTAATGGATTCCAAAATGTCTCATCATGGTCTCGGCTATCATTTCTGGGTCTATCAACTGAGGGGCTCTGTCACCGGGATAATTTGACACTGGTGGCTGAACCGACCTCACTGGCCTAATAGGAGCACTCCCTAGCTGATGGGGCACCTGATATTGCGATCCTGAGTGGGAATTGCCCCTGGTTATAGCCTGGATGTTGAGGATTATTTGCCCATGGTGAACAATCGGTGAATCGGGGCCACATGAGGCACATTAACCCATGGGCGATCGGTTCTAACAGAACAGTTGCCCATAAGGAAGCCCCTCGGGGGTACCTATTGGGGTAGGAGGGATGTTGGACCGGGCAACTCCCCGCATAATCATAAATATACTTGGGAGGCCCCGGCGGCCCGAGAAAATAGGGGCCACCGGTTGCGGCCACCTGTGTACTAGCACCTATCACAGAAGTGCTAGGCACCAGATACGGCAAGCCAATTGTTCCTGTTAACTGGGGGGGTCTCTTAGGTATTTGAACTTGCCCATATTGTAAGGTGGATTGGATTCCACTGTCAGGATGAGGAGGCCGGAATATGGGGACTATCTGCGGCATGCCCAGACTCGGCTGGACCGAAGATTATGGTCCTGCCTGACTCTGTTCGCCAGCAGAAGATCCCGTGATAGCTGAGTGAGCCGAGGCCTCACCTGCATTTGATTGTTTTCGCTCAGCTTCTCTAACAAAATGCATCTCATTATGCACCATGGGCTTCACGATTTCTGAAAGTTGCCTTGACATATGATACATTAAGTCATTCATCCCTTGATCAATTTGATCCCGAATAAATGAAGTGGACATTACTATCGGCTGTGGTTGATCAGAGAGCTCTACTGCTGAAGTAGCAGTTGTAGTAGAAGGTGTAGGAGTACCCACTGGCTGGGGTGAAGCGGTCACTCCTAAAGTAGGCTGAACGCTTCCCTCTGAAGTCTTTCTGCCCCCGTTCTTCTTGTTAGGTTGGCTTGTATCCATACTGCTAAGATTTTTGCCGGACCTTAGGTGCATACGCCAATAGTGATCTGAACCGGGAGATGGAAACTTTTCAATTTGCTCACCTTAGAGGGTCCCACTGGGCGTGCCAAATTTGTTTACGTGTGAAATAAATTTATCAGCCGAATAAGACTTCAGCCGACGAACACGTATGGATTTTAATAAGAAACAGACGATTTGAACTAAAGGCAAAATCCAACCTTTAGCAAAGGGTTCCCAAACTCACTAAAGAAAGCGTTTGGTATTAAGGTGAACTTAAGAAACCTAAGAATTTGAGGTTAAAGTCATGCTTGACTAGAAATAAACTTGCAGAAGATGAATTACACAAAGTAAAGACAGTATAGTAAAGGGCTGAAAACTTAAGCAAAAATTAAGCAAAGTTTAAAAATTGTATTGATTGTGATCTGTTGTGTGTGTATATGAATTGGTACAAATGATATTTATAGCTAAATTCTATCCCCTACCAAAACCAACTTCTCTGGCTAGATCTCCTAAAAATAAACAACTAAACCACGTCTAGCCTACCCATGATTCTTTAACTGTTTTGACCTTAACGGCTACCCCTCAACAGCTCAACTCCTATTTCCTCGGCATGTTTTGTGGCATCCGTTGATAACAGCTTCAGTCTTTGGCCTTCCATCAACTTTCAATCCAATATGCTTCAGCTTTTTTATTGTTTTAGTCCTGGCCCACTAATAACAAGGCCCATCTCACCCTTAATCAAAAGATCGTCATCATACATCCTCTTTCTAGCTAATAACCTTTAGCTACGGCTAATCACCCTTATCCAGCCGTTATCAATTTACTTTTTGAACTTTGTTTTTTGGGTGATAACACCATCAATTGTTTCGTTTTCGTCCTGTTTTAGCCCATTTCCCATTCTTTTAGAGAGAGAAAGAAAGAATATCAGGTGAAAAAGTGGTGGTGAGAGAAAGAGAATGGGAAGAAATAATGAGTATTTACCTGTTATAGAAGTTGTCGATAATAAAGATAAATCATTGATCTATTTTTTCAAAGAATCAATATCTATCATCCCGTGGAACATTAATGTTCAAAATTTTTTTAAGAACATTTAAAACGGTTCCCTATCAATGGTTCTACATTAGATAACACAAGAGCAGTCAGTTAAGCTTTTACCCAACTTGGGTAGTCTAAGCTAATCAAGAGCTGTGATTTCACTCAGTTTAAATTTGAACTTGACAAGAAAAAAGAAATAAACGAGATTAATCATTAATGTTAAACACTCCTTAATAGTTAATACTATTAGCGTCCAGATTTACAGGAGTGATAAAACACTTAAAATGAGCAAGTCTTGAGCTGGGGTCTGGGCAAGTTCCTTTGTGATGTTTGCGGGGTGACTGCCTATGTGGGCTTGGATTTGGGCTGCGGCTAGTCATATTTGGTTAGATTCTGGAAAAGTCATATTGGAAATTTGCAACATGCTTATTATTATTATTATTTTTCATAAGAGGACCCTACCACTGGAAGGGCTCTAAGGAATGCCCACATGGGGTCCAAGGGAAGGTGGAGGTGGAGGGGGATGGGGGATGGGGGATGGGGATGGGAAAGGGGATAGGATGGAAGTGTATTAGTTTAAGATCGAACCTAGCCATATTTCTTACATAAATATGCGGAAATCACTTAGGCAAATGTCTCATCCGCTGCAACATGCTTATTTTTATCTTTGTCATAATGTGATTTCTGTGGTGAATTTATTGAGAAGTTTGGAGCTAGACCTACAATGTTTGTCAGCTATGGGATGATTCCCTAGATAGAATTTCCACCAATTTGATAGTGCTTCTGTCTTTCACTTTTGGTTTCCCATGCTTAGCTTGGTTTCTTTTTCATGTATAAAAAACCAAAGAATACTAAGAAGAGATAGGTTTCGTGACGTTTTGCTGCACCATTCAATTTATTTCTAAACTTGTGCAAGGTGACACCAATATTTCTTGACATATAAAATTTAATATTTTTCTATATAGGCTGTGTCTTCTTAGGCTTTTTCTACCAAATTATCATTAATGGTAAAATTATTTATTAAAATATCATTCTTTTAAAATTAAATATCAAAATGCCACATTTTTATCTAGTATGACATTTTTTTAATCTTTTTTCTATTTGCGTAGATAACTCTAAAAGTTTGCTGTTATCTAGTGGATAACTTCAAACTGTTTGGCATTATTTATGTAGAAGTGTCAATGTGGATGACGTTATCTGATGGATAACTCCAAATACTTTGGCGTTATCTACGTGGAAGCGTCAATGTGGATAACGTTATCTACGTGGACAAAAAAAAATGTTACGTTGGATAAAAGAGTGGCATTTTGTATTGACTGTAAAATTTGTAATGACATATGTTATATCTGTTTCTTAGTCAGATATTGCAGAGCAGCAGTTTGGTTGGACTACTGATGCTACATCGAGTTTTAGAATGGCGACCCTTCAAGAATCTGTTGAGCAAATCTTGCATTCATTGCAGGAGCATGATCGCATTACAATAGAACAATTTCGTTTAGCTCTAGCAGCAGATGACATTCCAAGGCCACCCGAGGAGTCCAATGAACAGGGGATACGACGTAGAATGAGGAATGGGTTAGTGAGTACTCAGATACGACTTTGACATCCGGAGAACTTTATTTCTACAAGCCAACACACGACTCGGCCTCCTGTAATGAATGTAAGATCTACGCAGCATATTCTCGAAGGGCCGCCATACTGAAACCCGATGTAGCGATAGTAGTCCAACCAAAGTGTCGTTTTACAATGTTCAACTAAGAAACAAATATAACATATGTCATTACAATCAATACAAAATGTCACTTTTTTTGTTGAGTGTGACATTTTTTTTTTGTCCACATAGATAACTCCAAAGCTTTTGGCGTTATCTAGTAGATAACTTCAAACGCTTTGGCGTTATCTACTTGGAAGCGCTAACGTGGATGACGTTATATACGTAGACAGAAAAAAAAATAAAAAATGTTACGTTGGACAAAAGGGTGACATTTTGATATATAATTTTAAAAGAGTGACATTTTGATAAATAATTTTGTCATCAATGACAGTTTGATAAAAAAGCATGTCATGCTTTTCTATCAGTACTAGCAATGTGTAGTGATACTCCCAACATAAGCGTGAATAAAAATAATTTTTGATGTATTTAGTATATAAAACAAAAAAGAGCATATATGGAATCTATGAAACATAGACATTGACATGGATACAGGAACACACTTAAAAATAAAAATTGTAAACACGAACACACCATATATATATATACAATTAATTAATTAGAAATTTAAGAAAAATATTCATAATTTATAATATGATATGTATAAACTTCACAATATCTTAACATATATCACATATGTTATTATTTGTTACTTGGTAAGCCATTCACAACAAATATGGAGTATCATTTCTTTTGATATTTTTCAAAAATACTTCAAAATTAACTTGTCCTAATAGAACTAGTCATATACAAGTACATGTACGATAAAAAAATTAACTCAAGAGAATATCTAAGGATTAACTCCATTTTGTTCTCTACCATTGACACGATGGTGGCACGATGACTTAGTCGCAAATGAAAGTAGATAACTAGATGGAGAAGATGACCTCACAGTGAAAAATATCATTATCTAATTAGGATAAATCGTACTGGTAATTGAGTAATTAGTAATTAAGTAATCATTATTTTTTTTATTTTTTTTGTTTTAAATGGTAATTAAGTTTTTTTATAAAATTTTTAAATTGACCATGTCTAGTGGTGTCTCTGATGTGTTCGAATCAAAAAATATTTTTTTAATCAGATACTTACAAACACATATAACACACATGTCGTACATGTGTCATTATATATTCGACATAGACACGTGTCTGATATACAGATACGATACTAAAATAGTGTGTCTGTGTTTCATATTATGGAATCTAATTTTAATATTAAATAAGAGATTATAAAAATGTGAAATTTATAAGACAAGAGTTGTTCACCTAACCAAAACATTCATATAATAATTATAGATATTTATAACTAGAGAAAAGGGTGATAAGATTTCAAAATTAAGACACATTGAGGCCTGCAATTGCGGAAAGAGTACAAGTTTCAAACATTTATATATATATATATATATATATATAACTTTATATTTATATAATTTTTATTATTTAATTATAGTTAATTCCATTTCATCCTTTCCATATCCATATATCCTTTATTTGAGGCAATGTATATTTTAGGGATGTGTAACTATCTAAGAAGCATTTTTCTTGTAGAAAACTGTCAAACATAACAGGAATCAATAGGAAAGTTCCCAATTGGATAACAGAAACACTAAAAAAATCATAAAAGCATACACAGCAAAGAGTTAAATCTATCTACAAACAAACAAACGAACAAACAAACAATAATTCAAATCGCCGTAAGTGATTTCTTGTGTTCCTGTTATATTATCATCCACCACCACCATTTCTTCCCCTGCTTTGTTGCTTTGCTCCAACTATACAACTTTCCTACATACCCCTTTGTGATTTTGACTTTCTCCTTTCTCCATGGGGAGCCCCACTGAGTCCACTACCTCCTCTCAGAAGTCCCCAGGTGCGTTAGAATTCTGGGTTGCTTTCAGTTTATGTGATCCCATTGAAATATTAAAACTTGATTGTTGCTTTAGCTTTTAGTTGAATGAACATGTAATATTCTTATTTGTATATGCTTTTTTGGCTAAACTTTTTTTTCTTTTTTTGGTTGGGGTGCGCCAGAGGTTGGCAATGATGGTGATTTTAGAGTTCATGTGTTCTCTTCATCATCTGAGGTGAGATTTTTAAACCTCACTTTTTTGTATCATCTTGATTGGATTTTCATTAAGTTGAACATGCTTTAGATGGTTGAGACTTGAGAGAGAGAGATTAAACTATCAATACATTGAAAGCAATTTCATTTTATGCCTTCACTAATTCCATAAGGTTCTGCATCATCCATTAAGCTTTTCTTGCATTCTTCAGTTGCTTGAAAAGCTTCATCAAAGATGGAGTTCAGTGGAGAAACAACCATACCCAGCTATGTATTCTAGTATATATGGAGGTATCATACTTGATCCAGCGATGATGGTAATCCCCATCGATGATCACATGGTACATCGCGGGCACGGTGTGTTTGATACGGCTATTATCTTAGATGGGTAATGCTAATTTTAGGTTTACTGCATTCAACTCAATATTTTGATATGTATGTAACAAAGCTTTGGTTTTTACTTTGAATTTTCAGATTTTTGTATTTGGAACATATTTTTCTCTGACCTTGGTGTTTGTATTGTTTGTCCTCCCTAGATACCTCTATGAGTTGGATGTTCACCTTGACCGCTTCCTCAGGTCAGCCTCCAAAGCAAAGATATCCTCTCCCTTTCCTCAGTCAACTCTTCGCAGCATTCTAATACAACTAACTGCAGTATCAAAGTGCAAGAAAGGAACTCTAAGATACTGGCTGAGTGCAGGTCCTGGGGATTTCTTGCTGTCACCAGCAGGTTGTCCAACATCTGCATTCTATGCAGTTGTAATTGACCAAGATTTTTCCCAGTGCAAAGAGGGGGTTAAAGTGATTACTTCCAAAGTACCAATGAAGCCACCTCTATTTGCCACAATGAAAAATGTGAATTATCTTCCTAATGTCCTTTCAGTAATGGAAGCTGAAGAGAAAGGAGCATTTGCTTCTATATGGCTTGATGAGGCAGGTTATATTGCTGAAGGTCCAAATGTGAATGTTGCTTTTATAACTCAAGAAAAGGAACTTGTCATGCCTTTGTTCGATAATATCCTATACGGCTGCACTGCAAAGAGGCTTCTTGAACTGGCACCCAAGTTGGTAGATCAAGGGCTTCTGAAAGGTGTAACAACTAAAAACCTGACTGTGGTGGAAGCTAAAGGTGCTGCTGAAATGATGTATGTAGGAAGCACGCTTCCTTTGTTGCCTATCATCGAGTGGGATGATCAACCCATTGGCGATGGTAAGTTAGTAACATTAATTATCTGGTATCAATCTGTCCTTGTAATGGTATGAAGCCTTTAACCTTGGATGCTCTCTTCTCATCATTGATGCACATGAGCTGTTATTCTTGCATGTTATATTATATATGTTTTTGACATAATTCGTGCTTGGATTGTTTAAAGAATGATATCCTGATTATAAGTAATAATCAACAGTGTTGTTAGACTGATTAATGATCATCTGGTAGAATTGGAAAAAAAATTGTTCTATACCCTACTCTAAGACTTCGGTACTTGTTTTTTCATTCAGCAATATGTAGATGCAAGAACATAGCAGAGAGTTAAATCTGCTGAATGTTATCTATGAAACAGTCACTAAACTGCAACCTATTATAGAATTCTGTTGAGTCTCTCTCTTTACCACTTTGACCTTTTTTATTTATTCAATTATCTATTTTTCACAGGAAGGGTTGGAGAATTAGCAATGTTACTTTCGGATTTGCTATGGAATGATATGGTAGCTGGCCCTGACACACTGAGAATACCTGTTCCTTATGTTTAGTGAAGCTACAAAGTCGTCAAATTAAAGGCTGGGAACTGCTTTCTTCTCATTTTTATCTGTCATGTTCCTAAGAGTTCTTCTTGCTGCATAGATTTACCGAGAGGTTTCTCTTTGTATTTGCTTTATGTGTTTCAAATGTGAACAAAGTCCTGAAGTGAAGCTGCAGAAGTTTCCTGCTACACAAAATCTATATAGTAAATAAAATAGTCATTGAACTGTTTCACCTTGTTGTAGTCAAGACTCTGCACTGCAGAGTGCAGACTTAGCAGAACCACTTGACTTTGATTTTCAAGCATGTTTCCATGCCCATCAGTTTGTATACAGACATTTATTTTATAATTGGTTATCTATCTGCAGCAGCAATGTTGGCCCAAGTTTTTAAGTGGAAATGTCCATTGTCTAATATGATCTCAGGTTCCTTCTAGATATGAATCAAATGCAAAATGTGTGAAAGGAAGCATTCTTGTAATCGTAAATTTGAATTAAACAACTAGGAGAGGAGGATTTTTGTTCAAACTTCAAAGATATTTGTCAAAGAATCAGAGCAGTGACAGTACACACACCAACACCTACAGCACACAATCTCTTTTTGATGAAAACATCTACACAACATTTAAGTAAGGGTGTGGGTTTTGTGTGTATTCCAGGGAAGAGAAATCTCTGATATCCAAAACTTTAATAGATTCGCAAGAGAGGAACCCCTTCTGCAAGATGAATATTTGAGAGGGAGAAAAGAATTAGATACCTGATATTTTATAAAATAAAATAAAAAATTGTTGAAAGCTGTAGAAGTGGGTTGACAAACTTATTTAAAACTTGCCAAGTGGCTTCTGCTAGAGCAATTTGTGAGAAGACTGTGAAACTTGTTTTATGGGTGTGGAACATGAGGAGAATCTGATCTGATCTCCACATGCAAGTGCTTTAAGCTGACAAAACAAGCAGTAGCCTGCCTTGGTATGAAGTAGCTACAAAAAATTGTGAGACAAATTGCATGGAACTGTTAAAACAATCATAAATCTCTGCTTTAAAGTTAGTCACAAAGTAAATCAAAGCATTTGGCTCTAGAGACATTCTTGGAGCACATCACCTTAGATATTTCTTTCCCACTGTATGAGACTTAAATCAAAGCATCTTATTCCACAACCGTCATTATTGAGATTAGCAGGGAAAGGGAGATGAAAGAGGAGGAAAATTTCTATTTAGTTGCTTTGTCAAATATTTTTGCACTGTTATATTGATAAAAACTATTCCTTGGACTTCTCCTAAAAATTTTAAATTTTGGGATAGTTGATTATTAGCATGCATAACAAGTAAACATACTCTGGAAAGTTGAGAGGAAGCATAATTAGTTTTGAAAACTGAAGAGTGGTGATTGAAATCCAAGAGAAATTATGAAGAAATTATGAAGTCCCCTAGGTTAGCATGGCTGATGTTGCAGCATACTGCCTAGACTCGTGCAATTGAGTCCTTGTCTAGGCTATAAAATACAGTCAGCAAAACGTGTTTTAAGATAATGTCTGGCTGGAAACTGAGGTGGAATTTCTAGGCTCAGCTACTTATTGGAGGTGTTGGAAGAAACTCCTGTTGGGGTGTCAATACAGTTGTCACTGAGCTTATTTGCAAGATATCATTTGAAGTAAAATCCATTTTCTGAACTTGCTATTCAACAGTATTCCTAATTTTTTATATCATCCATTTTTAAAGGACAATTTTTTGTTTTTATTGATGTTGCAATTTTCAGTTGCTTGAAAAACTTCATAGAAGGTGAAGTTCAGTGAAGAAAAAAAGCATACCGTGACATGGTGTGTTTGATACAGCTATTACATATATGGAGGAATCACACAGTTCATACTTGATCCAGCTATGATGATAGTTAAGTAATTCCCATTCATCATCACATGGTACATCGAGAACATGGTGTGTTTGATACAGCTATTACATATAATTGGTTAGCTAATAATTTTTTTGGTAATTTGGTAAGCTAATATTTTCATTCTGCATAGAACTGAATAACCCGATTTATATGTACATGCCTGGATTCCCCTTGGATTTAAGCCTTAGGATTTTATAGTTTATAACTTTACACTGATAATGCATCAAAATTGAAATCTCATAAAATTTTGCTCTCAGACCTTGAGTTGCACTAGGTGTTTGTGTCTGTTGTCACCTGATACCTGTAAGAGTTGGATCATTGCCTTGAGTCTTTCATAAGTTGAGCTTCAGAGGCAAAGGTACCCTCTCCCTTTCCACAGTCAAGCTCTTCAAACCATTCTAAGACAACCAACTGCAGTATCAAAATGCAAGAAAAATGTGCAGGATGCCCAGCAAGCAACTGCATTATATGCTGCAGTTACTGCTGCTGAGGATTTCCCCCAGTGGCAAGATGGAGATCAAAGTGATCACCTCCACTATTGCCTTGAAGCCAATTCTAATTGCAGCAATGAAAAATGTGGCTTCAAATGCCCTTGCTCAAATTGGTGTTGAAGAGAAAGGATCATATTTTTCCGTATGGGTTGATGAGGGATAAGGCTCATTGAAAGTAAGCTTATCTTTAAAGTAAACAAGTAAGGGTGTATCTACTGTTAGACTTTAGTAGGTTAAGATCACGATGCACTTTTGATTAAATCAAAGGTGAGTACATCTTTACTTGTTCACTTTAGAAACAAGTTCACTTTAGAGAAACTTTTTCCGTTGATGAGGAATGTTTACATTGTAGTTGATGCATAGTAGCTGGTTCTCTCCCCCCCCCCCAAAACCTACCTTTTTCCCCTTTTTTTGCATGTTATTTTACATGGTTTTGACATAATAAATACATGGAACAAAGGTGTTAGATTGACCATCTAGTATACTTAAGGAACATTCTTCTATACACATAACAAATTAATCATGCCTGCCTAGCTCTTGAAAAAACATATAGCACACCCAACTCTTTCAAGAGTTTGGTTATCCTGCACACTTTAGCTATTTATACTTTATAGAGATGCCAGGAACATTATGTATAGCAGTCAAAATAAACTGTGCTTTAAGTCTTGACCAAACAAGGGCTAAAATACAACCTCTTGGAAAATTATCTTAAGTCTCGCCCACTTTCCCTTTCTCCTGTTATTTACTGGTTATATCTATTTTTGACAGGAACAATTGGAAAATTAGCATTGTTACTTTTGGAAACTATGGTGTCCAGCCCTGAGAGAATACCAACTCCTTAAGTCTACTGAATCACAAAGCCATAAAATCAAAATCAAGGTGCTGCTTTTCATCTTATTTTATCTATCCTTTTCTTCATTGTTCTTCTTGGTGCATCAGGTTGGTTAAGGGTTTGTGTTTGTCTTCAAGTATGTTAAATAAAAATAAGTCTTGAAGAAATGCAGCTGTATTTGTTACCTTGAAAGAGTCATTGAACTGTTTTGTTTTGTTTCAAGTGACTTATTGCAGACCTGCCAGTACTACTTGAGCTAAATTTATGAAAAAACTGAATTAAAGACTCTGTTATTCTACTAAATTATAGAACTTGTCTATTTAATTCAATTTAGCATTTAAACGCATCTTAGGAAGCACTGACAGTCAGAGGCGGAAGGAGGGGGGGACGTGTATAAGCCATGGTCCCCCCCAGCTTGTAATATTACATTTATTTATACATGATTATTTTTTTTGTCTCTGTAACAAAAAAATAAACTTGTATCTCAGTTTTGTATATTATAAAATAAGTAGTAAGTGGTTGAGTGTAAAAGATAAAAAAAAAGTCATATAATTAAAAATAAAATAATATTAAAAGAAAAAATGTTAAAAATCATGGAGACAAATGTTAAAAGGTTTGTTTAAGAAGTTTGTTCTCAACTTTTGTAACAATAAAATAATATTAAAAATTAAAAAAAAAGGTAAGTAAAAAAAGTATGGAGAGTCACATGGAAAGAATACAAACCAAAGAAACTTTTTCTCAACTTTCTCTTTCACATTGTAATATTTTTTGTCTCCCTCCTCTTTCACTTTCACTTTCTGTCTTTCTCCTTTTTCATTTTAACATTCAGATAAAAATTAAGAACACGTACCAAGTCGATTAACTAAACAAAATTACACGCACAACACACTTACACAAGGCCTCAAATGAGGCGGAAGGAGGGGGGGACGTGTATGAGCCACGGTCCCCCCCAGCTTGTAATATTACTTTCATTTATACATGACTTTTTTTTTGTCTATGTAACAAAATAATGAAACTTGTATTTCAGTTTTGTATATTATAAAATAAGTAGTAAGTGGCTGAGTGTAAAAGATAAAAAAAGTCATACAATTAAGAATAAAATAATATTAAAAGCAAAAAATGTTAAAAGTTATGGAGACAGATGTTGAAAGGTTTGTTCAAGAAGTTTCTTCTCAACTTTTGTAACAATAAAATAATATTAAAAAAAAGGTGAGTAAAAAAAGTATGGAGAGTCACACGGAAAGATTACAGACCACAGAAACTTTTTCTTAACTTTCTCTTTCACATTGTAGTATTTTTCGTCTCCCTCTTCTTTCACTTTCACTTTCTATTTTTCTCCTTTTTCATTTTAACAGTTAGAAAAGAATTAAGAACACATACCGAGTCGATTAGCCGAACAAGATCACACGCACAACACAGTTACACAAGGCCTCAAATCCATCACCGGTCACCACAAGGTTAGTTTACATTGCACAATATTGTTAGATTACATTTTATTTTTTTACTGTAACTCTTTTTTTAATTTATTCTCTTAATGCTCTTTTTTTATTGTAATTGGTTTAGAGTATTTAAAATACATTAAATTGTAAATATATTATAGCTCACTTTTTTTGATATATATGTATTTTTTTTTTAGGTTGAAAGATGTTTAAGAAGAAAACAATTGATTCATTTTTTAAGAGTAAAGAGAGGAATAATGATAATGCACAATCTAGTGAGCCAAATATATATTTAGATATGAATGTTGAAATTGTTGTTGAGCAAGCTACAATAGTGCCTACTATGGAGCCAACTCCTGCCAAAGTTATGAGAATTGAACAAGAAAAAATTAATATTGGCACTTTGATACGTGATCCTGGAAAGCGTCCACAAATTTGGGAATACACTATTAATCAACAAAATGAAATTCGTAGGCTTATATTAAGCTTGGACCATATCAATTTATTATGAATGTGTATCCATTTTCTGGTCCAGAAGATCATCCTCGTCGATTTCAAGCTCATTGTTTAAAGCTTTTTCTTGGTTAGAATACTCACCTGAGCTGTCTTTGTCTTCTATGCTATTTATTTTCTTAAAAAGCAAGTCCATTCATTTCAAAAGAGTTTAGAAATTGGAGAAAAGTGAATAATGGAAAAGAATGTGCATTTTTATCTCATGTAGGAAAAAGTCTCAATTTAGTCCACAATATTGCTATTAGATGTTATGAAGATTTGAAGAATCAGTCATGTCACATTGAAAGAGTATTACATAAACAAACTTCACAACAAATTTTGAGTAACAGATTGCGTCTTAAAACATCTATAGATGTTGTTAAATGGTTAACTTTTCAGGCTTGTGCTTTTAGAGGTCATGATGAAAGCTTGGACTCCAAAAATCGTGGTAATTTTCTTGAGATGATTAAGCTCTTGGCTTCTTACAATGAAAAAGTGAATGAAGTTATTTTGGAGAATGCCCCTCAAAATGCAAGGTACACATCTCTTACTATTCAAAAGGAAATTTTACATATCTTTACTAGAAAGGTACAAGATAAAATTTGCAATGAGATTGGTGATGCGAAATTTTGTTTAATTGTTCATGAAGCTCGAGATGAATCTAAAAGAGAACAAATGGCTCTTATTGTTAGATTTGTTGATAAGTATGGACTTGTAAAAGAGCATTTTTTGGATGTAGCACATGTTATAGATATCACTGCAATAACTCTTAAACAGGAGATATGTTCAATATTGTCTCATCATAATCTCAACATTCAAAATGTGCAGGGTCACGGATATGATGGGGCAAGTAATATGAGAGGAGAGTGGAATGATTTACAAGCTTTAATTCGTCAAGAATGTCCTTATGCGTATTATGTCCATTGCTTAGCTCACCAATTACAATTGGCTCTTATTACTGCAGCTAGAGAAGTAACTGATGTTTATGTATTCTTTCAAAATCTGACTTTTATTGTCAATGTGGTGTGCTCTTCTTCTAAACGCAATGATGAACTACAAGCTACTTATGCAAATGAAATTGCTCAATTGGTTGCAAATGATGAGATTGAGACAGGAAGGGGAATGAATCAAATTAGCACATTGCAAAGACCTGGAGACACGAGATGGAGTTCTCATTTCAATTCAATATGTAGCATTTTACGTATGTTTAGTGCAACTGCTTCGGTTCTTGAAGATTTAACTGTTGAAGGCTCTACATACTCCCAATGAGGTGATGCTACTTATGCTCTTAAGTCATTGATGTCATTTGAATTTATATTCATTTTGCATATGATGAAAGAGATTATGGGAATTACTGATAAACTTTGTCAAGCTTTGCAACAAAAATATCAAGATATTTTAAATGCTATGCATTTAGTATCTAGCACAAAATCAATGATTCAAAGGTTAAAAGATTGTGGTTGGGATAGTCTTTTAGAGAGAGTTAATTCCTTTTGTAAAAGTCAAGCTATTCAACTTCCTGATATGAGTGCTTCTTTCTCTGACATAATTCGGTCTCGTCGTCAAGAGGATAATGTGACAGTTGAACATCACTATTGTGTGGATATATTTACAACTATGGTAGATTATAAATTGAAAGAACTTAATAGTAGATTTAGTGAACAAGCGACAGAGCTTATCATATTGAGTACAGCTTTATATCCTAAAGATGGCTACAAGTCATTTAATGTTGGTGACATATATAACCTTGTTGAGAAGTTTTATCCTTAGATTTTTCTGAGCAAGAAAAGATTCAGTTGGAATATGAATTGCAACATTATGAGCTTGATGTCTTTAAACATCCAAATTTTTAGAATTTGTCTACTATTGCTAACTTGTGTCAAAGATGGAAACTGAAAAATCAAATGCTTATCCTTTGGTTGATAGATTGCGTCAGCTAGTTTTGACTCTTCCTATATTAACAGTAACTACTGAGCGTGCCTTTTCAATTATGAAAATTATTAAAATAAGGCTGCGAACCAAGATAGAAGATGATTTTCTCAGAGATTACATAATTATTTACATTAAAAAAGATATTATTAAAAAATTCACCACAGATATGATAATAGAAGACTTTTATTCTATAAAATAGTGTCAAGTACAATTTAAAAATTAAAAATATATATTTAAAATTGACTTATATTTAATTATGTTTACTATGAATATTTTTAATTTAAAACATATTAATTATAAATTAAATTAAATTTATTTTATATTTATATTATATGATAATTAAATTTTTTTAATTTAAATATTTAAAAATACATACCTAATCTTTAGTCTTCACTCCCTAGTATTAAAATTTTGACTCCCACCCTGCAGACTGCACAACACATCAAAATTTACACTGAGCATTTAATAATATTGAGTGATCCCAAAATGAAAATCAACATGAAACAAAGATATTTGGAATCAATCAATATGCTTAAAATTTCATTTAAGAACAAATATTTAGGTAGAATTCATAAACTATTCATAACTTTGATTTAAAAAACAAAATTTGCTAAATAATTCCCTAACTCTCAAAAATTCTAATGATATATAATTTATATTCTATCTTACTCTTATAGAATAAGAAAAAAACTATGATAATTTTCTCTTTAAGCTAAACTGCATTTTCTCGTTGCAGAACAACTTCCAGCTCTCTTCCACATCCATCTTCATATATATCAATATTCCCAATACCAACCATTCCAAAAGTTGAATTCTTCCTGGAACCATTTTCCTTATCATCTTTTCGCCAAGCATTTATAGCCTCCATATCTTCCTCGGATGATGCTGAAGAAACATGATCATGAAGACCAAGCTGCTGCACTACCCCTTCAACAGAGAGACATAATAGAGAAAACACAGCAGAGCTATGAAAACTGTTAAAAGTTTCTACTTTGGCTGTATATTTATGCTTTGCTGGATATGGGAACTGCCAGAAGTGAAGTCACAGCAATTTGAAAGACCCAATGTTGTTCACACTACCCAAGAAGCATGTTTCATGCTCATTTATCTATGTTGCTGGGGCCATGTGATAATTTTGTCGTTCAGTCGCCATCTCTGTACGAGTACGTGATATGGACAAAAATCTTTTAAATTAAAATTATTGATAAAATTATTAGTATAAGTATTTTTTTTATTTTAAAAAATTAAGATAATAATACACTTTGAATTAAATTAAAAATAAATTTATTTTTATTTATTTATTTTAAAGATAAAATTATTTTATAGGAATTTTTTTTACTGACATGTCATGTAACTTTTTTTTTTCGGAATTGCATTTGCCAGCTATTTGTTGTGACGTACAAGGCAAATCACTTTTGGCCCATCATCCATGGCAATAGCCTTTGCTTGACTGTAGGTAGGGTATCCGTGAGTTGGGTTGTGTAGGTTCAGTTTGTTTTTTAATTTAACCCGTTAAAAAAAATTTTGCTCAACCCAACCCGATCTAATCTGATCATAAGATTTTTTTCGCTCGATCCAACTTGATCAAACTCGCTCAAAAGTAAGTTGGGTTGAATCGAATCCGTGGTTTTGACATTTTTTTTAAAAAAAATCTTTAAAAAAAAAGTTAAAATATAAAATCTAACAAATTAACACTATAAATTTCAATATCAAATAAACTAAACGTCATAAGTCAATAAGTGCATAACAAATTAACAACTAATAAGTCTTACTAAATCTTGAATAAATTAAACAAAACTAGTCATAACTCAAACAACAAATTAATCTAATTAATCAAAGTCAATATCATCACGCATATCACATGAATTATGGATAACATAATCATTGACTTCACTCTCTATTTTTTTCATATAATATTTATCATCTAAGCTATCAATTGATTTTTTAACACAACTGTCACTCAGATGTGTCGAAAGTCTTATGAACTTATTTTTGTTGTTCACTTTGAAAGTAACACTACAATGCCTACACTTAAACTTGATTGAAACAACACAAAAATGAGAAAAAAACATCCTAAAATGCTACCGTGGATATTTAGGCTTCACTATGTCAGAATATCAAAGACATCAACATCATCTTTTATATCATCTTCCTGATATTTACATTACAAAGTTAAGATATTTTTAAAATTTTTTCTGTTAGTCTCTTGGCCACTTTTAAAATAAAAAAAACGGTGGGTTGGGTTGGGTTGTGTGGGTTGAGAGTGTTTCAACCCGTTACCCGACTCACACACTGTGGGTCGAAGATTTTTCAATCCGACCCAACCCGTGAGAATTTTTCAACTTAACTCAACCCACCCAACCTGCATGGATTGAGTCGAAACTCGCGAGTTCATGGATTCAACCCGACCCGTAGACACCCCTAACTATAGGCATTAATTAATGAGAAAATAACAATTTAGCGCAACACAATAAAAAAAAGAATAATTTTGGCTGCAGTTGCACGTTCCCTTGATTTGTGTATCTCAAATTTAAGATACGTGATAAAATTAAAATATAAGTGTATATAAAATAAAGTGAATTAATTATATAAATATAAAATAATGGGTGTAGATATGTGTGGTAGCATTATTTTTCAATGAAAGTGTATTATTAAGTATATTAATTAATTAAATTTTAAATTAATTTAATTAATAGTTTACTTACAATTAATTATCTTAGAGAAATTTTTACATCTATCCAGTGGAAGGATTTTTCTACCACGGGTGACTGATAACTATTGAATTTTATGTGGATCTCACCGTGAGACATATATTTTAAAGATTTAGTATGTGTTTGGATTGATTGTGAAAATTTAGATTATTTTAATAACTTATTATTATATAATTAATTATAATAAAATTAATTTTATATTTAGATAGTTAAAAAATAATTTTAAAATAATTTATTTTATTTAGATGATATAAAAATAATTATTTTTATACATTAAATTATTAAAAAATTAAAAAATAATTAAAAAATATTTAATTGAAAATAAAATGATATTTATATCTTAAAATTTTAGAATAATCTATAATTTAAAATTTAAAATTTAAAATTTATGAAAAAAATTATTATAATACATTAAATTTTATACAAAAATTATTAAAAAATTACGTAACCATATCATAAATAGTAAAAAAAAAATTATAATTCAAACCCAAACATGCTCTGATTGTAAGACTCAAAAAGCTAATTATTACCATCTCTTCGTGCATGTTTTTTTTTTTAACGGAAAAAGAAAAATTACACTTCCCAATGCACTTTAAAAAATGTCATTTTAGAGCTCTGAAAATGTAAAACAAAGTTTAGGGAAAAGAAAAATCCTTTTACCAAAAGTATGTTAAGAATTTATTAGTATTAGAATGTAAGTAAATTTTTTATTAACTGTAAATAAATTACTGATTAAACTAATTTAATATTTAATTAATCAATACACAAACTAAGATGAAAACCTTCTTCAATTTATGTTTGGTTTTTAGGCTAAGTTATATTATTATGATTATTTAGTTAAAACAAGTTAAACCAAGTGAAATGGGAAAAAATCTTGGTGAGGCAAACATTTTTTAGTTCATTTTCACTCAATTAATAATGCATCTTCCTAAAAGCACATTACTTTATAAGCATTAGGGCTGGTTGCACACAAGTAGAGTAAGGTTGAGTTATAAGAAAAATAAATTCAAATTGATGATCTAAGTTCTAGTCGGGTTGGATAGAGTTGGCAAAAAAGAGATTCAACACGAACTAAACCAAATTGAGCAAAACTAAGTTGGTTCGGTTCGAGTCATCGGGTCACATATTTTTTCCTCTTCTAACATGCCTTAAAAAACTATTTAAAAAAAGAAAATAAATAATCTCTACGTGAACAATCGTTAAGATAGAACAACACAATAATGTTTTTGAAGTTGGTTTAATCGGATCGGTTGAACCATGAACCGAACAATTCATCAATTTTAATTCACCCAAAAAATCGAATGAACTGTTGAACTATCAAAAACTAGTAAAAACTAAGAAAATCGATGAAAGCTAGTGAATTGACTAGTTGAACTAATTAATTTTTAATTTAAATTTTTTAACTAATTTTTTTGAAAAAGAAAACATATATAACTATAATATTAATAGTTTAATCATCAGTTAAACTGATTGAGTCAATTGAACCATAAATCGCCCATTTCACCTGTTCAATGGTTCAATCAATTTTAAAAACATTGCAACACAACCACCATTCTCCCAAATACAAGCAAGAAAACAATATATTTGAGATCTCCACAAGAGCAACCATATTGAACTAAATCTGATAACTCCACAACAGCAACAACTAGATCTATGCCCTTCCCTCTACCCATGACTCATAAATCACCCAAATAACCACATATCTCCTTCATTACCCACATTGAAGCCCAAAACAGAGCACCACGTAGCCTTTGTCAAGAGCCACCACCATGGAACAAGCCATGAGCCACTGCTCGATAGTGATCAGGTTCTGCACTCATCAACCCAATGCCTGAACCAAACCAGATTATGTTATTTTATTTATTTATTTATTTATTTTGCATCAAGTTGGAACACTTAGGTTCCCGAGTCTATCCGGACTCGTGATCACCCCTAATATGCAGCTGTTGGGTTTGCAAATTTATAAGCATATTTCTTTGAGTTGCAAAATTAATGTTGGCGTTGGTTTGCAAATTCGAGTATTTTTCCAAAAAGCTCGTGCAAAATCTAATATTCTAAATAAGCTTCTATAAGATTGATGAGTTGAAAGCCATAATAATTTTTTTACTAGTAAGTTAAGAGTACTATGTTTTTCTAGCTAAATTCTCATTTATTTGACTATTTTATATTAAGATAATTTGCGAGCCTTTCTAAAAACAAATTACATTATAAACATACCATGAAACTCAGCACTAAGCACTAAGCAGCAGCATCCTTGGTCGCAAATTGGACATTTCATCCAGGGTCCAAGTCCTTTTCTGGTAAGGAGGTTAATGAAGTGGAATAAATACCAGTTAGAAAATAAAAAGTTTCAGAATTGGACTTTCACAAGACAATATTGTTTCTCATTGACTGTCCACAAGGAACTAGAATAACCAATGAGATATTTCAGTCCCTGTAAACTTCTGAGCTCTGATTCATTCACAAACCTTAGCAGCCTAATTATGCAACCTACATAAAACGATAAATAATGGGGTAAAAAGATAAATTATGAATTGACTTATTCTTCCACAATGCAAAGAGACAACCATTAGTAAATGCGAATCATAGTCTGTTACAAGTTGGATGTAACTGAGAAAACCCTCTAATTATACAGCATTGCTGTCACTATCACTATGAGACAAAAAGCTTGCAAAAAGAAAATTAAATAATAATAATAATAATAATAATAATAATAGAAAATAGAAAAAAAATTCTTACAATGATATATGTACATTTAATTAGAATTAATGCATGAATAGAGAGACAACACACAAAAGGTAACTTCTAACTCTGCTCAAGATGGGTTTAGATCCCGTGAGGTTTGGCCTTGCCATCTGTGAAACAAAGAACAAGAGATTATTCACAAGCATATTTCATGCCATATAATGAGAGGGAGAGAGAGAGAGAGAGAAAGTCATGCTCTTTGTTTCATTAAATAACTACTATTTTTAAGAATAAAGTTATTCACAGGGAAAATGATGACTTCCATAAACCTTGAGAGAAGAAATCTTGCAAGTGGGCTTAAATTGCTATTTGAATGAAGTTCCTTGTTCTGTTGTTTCTTCCGGTTATCAGCCTCTGTATCAGCTGACTTGGTCTTGCTGAATAGTTGGCCTGCCAGTTCCTGCAAGTCCTTCAATGAATCTTCCTTTGAACTGCACACACAAGAGAATGAGAGAGATACATTTATTTTCCTTCATTGGTCTGAGCAATGAATGTTCGTAGAAGGCAAACCTTGCCAAGCGCAGAAGCAACTTTTTGACAAGAACATCACAGGATCTAGGCTTTGTGCTCTCCATGTTTATGAGAGAATTGATTACTGCTCGCATGATTGACCCTTCTGGATCATCAGCAATTGCCTACATAACGAACACAAACATGAGCAATGCCCTACATAATGAACACAAACATGCTATAACAAAAACCATAACCGATTAAAAAATCTATTCTAGCTATAAGTTGCCTAAGCATACAAAAACGTCCATCTTATCAGGCAAGGAAATTCACTAGTTTCCAATCCTCACTCACTCACCCCACCCTCACCCCTACCCCAAAGACAACACCAAAAGAAGTTCCTTCAGAATTTAATCAATTTTTTAATTTTTTTCTATAATGTAAAAAGTTTGTGAGAGTATAAAAAATCATCACGTAGGTGATTAATAGTCATTATCAATTTTTATCGAATAGTCAGTAGTGCTAGTGCATCATACTCTAACCTCATTTCCAAAGAAATTAATGCCTTGTTATTCACAACATATGTAACAATAATTTAGAAAATAGTCCAAAATCAAAACTGAAAATAACATATATGAAACAATTCTAATTGTGGAACCTTGAGGAGCCATCATCACAGTGTAAGATGCTCTATTTGGCATCACAAACAATGATACTACTTTAAAACGAGAGGAAGTCAGAACACAATGTTTACTCGACCGTGCTGCTTAGAAATAGTAAGGATAAAATCTATGCATGGATTCACCTCTTTTAATGAAGGAATAAGCAAAACTGATAACGGCACAGAGGATGACATTATTTTAGCACTTTCTTCATCACCACTAGCATAATGCGATCTTGACAAGCCCTTTTGTGAATCAATGTATTCACGATATGGTCTGAAAAAAATATTTCTTGAGAATTTATAATCACATCTTTATTTCAGAACAGAAAAATTACCAGTGTTATTGCTATGGATGTACCTCGAAGAATCAGAGCTGCTTGTCATTTCTCTCTTGCTTTCCTGTACATTGTTGATTTTTCCCAGTGCAAATCTCTCTCGAGCATTGCCTTTCCTTAGCCCTCCTTGGATAGCAGCCTTTGCCTATAGAGACAAACAGTCAAGAAAATGCTGTTTATAAGCAATATCAATCCGACCAAGTAATCACAAACATGTCAAAGTCTCCTATAGCAAAAATATAAATCAACACCCAAAAAAAAAAAAATTGACATAAGTGCTTAAAAAGTGGTTAAAGAAGCAAATATGCCCTACAAAATGTATGGGTAACTAGGCAAATATATAAATGGGAAACTAATAAAACGTAATACTGACTGTTCCTCAAATAGATCAACAGTATCATGGAACCAGACCTACCCACACAAGAAACAAGGAAAAACAGGCTCATCTTGTCCTACATTAATTAACACACAAGTGAAATTCACAGCTTATATCACAAAGAAATAGAACCTCAGCAAGATTTGCAGCACTATCTTCCAGTGAGGCATTTGAATTTCTGTCGTGAAGTCCCAGTCGGGAACTTGGTGTCTGTGGAGAATCAGAATCATCATGCTGGCTATGAAAAACAACAGTTCCGCTGGTAGAAGTATCTTCAAAAGAAGCATAACTGCTGCTAGACTACATTGCATTAAAATTCTCATTAAGTGACTGCACAGAACAGCAATAAGAACTAATCAGTTTCTTATCAAAGTAACTCAGCTTGAACAATACCTGGGAGCTTTGATCACGAAATACCGATGGCCTTGATCCTTTTGGAGATCGAATAACAACAGTTCCTGATCCATTCCCAGACAATTCATCCTGCAAATTGAAGATTTCAAAAAGATCAAAGCATGTCCAGGTTTAAAATTAAACTTCATTACGTTCATAGGAATTTCATCTTTATTTCATGATTGACACAATTCTTTCACATAATATTTGACAAGGTGAATTCTCTAAATGATTAAACCACCACAGACATTTTAATTGATGTTTATGTCTGCTAAATGGGTAGCAAGAGAGGATGGAGAGAGAGAATTTTATCAATTTCAGCTCAAAGTATCTAAAAACTCAGCAGGTAATAATTCTGGGTTAAGCAATAATCATATATCCAACGTTTTATAAACTACCAAAATCACCCCAAGATTCCCCCTATGGAGATATGGCTGCTCAGTATATCATTCAATTGATTAAGTTAACTTCTTTGACCAAGATGGACACACATAGTAAGAATCAATTACATCTTCAAGGTGATTATCCAGATGCTCATCATGGTAGGGAACTCTAAGATCTTTTCCAAAGGAACTTTCAAGTGACTCATTAAGTGTACTTCTATTGGCAGATCCCCCTTGATAGCCACTTTCTGGAGCTTTTCTTTGGGTAAGCTGATTATGTGAAACTTCAGTTTTTTTATCTCTAAACTGAGGTGGTCGTGAAACACTACGAAAGGTTCCAGTAGTACCCTGTGATCCACCAATGCTGAAGTCCCATCCAGAACTTTTCAGGGTTTTACCCTGATCACTGCAAATTAGAAACTGTCCATAAAAAAATCAATATGTAAAATAAAAAACAGTAACAGTCATAACCTACCTGGATCGATTAGTTTCTTCACCTCTTAAATCTCTCACCACCTTCATAGTATCAGATGCCTCCCCTATCCCTCTCGGGCTATTTCTAGGTGTCCCCTGATCTTCCTTTATTTGGTACTTTGGACGCTCCCTATCATGAAACCACAAGGCATGGTGGTGTCAACCACAAGCTGGGGAATAATATTTGTAATTTTCAATTTCCTGGTCAAGGAAAACATGCTAAAAATACACAGCAAAAGGGTTTCAGAAGTTAATTCAGACATTGCAGGATTTCTTTTTCTAAGATATATTAACTTAAAAAGAAATAAAAGAAAGGAAGAGCGGGAAAAAAAAATCAATAGCCAAAAGCAAAAGTAGGTAGAAATACGTAATAAAATATAGCAAAACCTTTAGCAATAATTCGCACCTTATTCTTTCTGAGAGCTTCGGATTCTTCCTAGCATTCCGAATAAAACGGTGTTTGAGAAGTTCCTTAGCACTTGGCCTCTGGAATTGAAGCCATTAAATGGGAAAAAATTAAGAGACTGACAGAGAGAGATCAACTTCACCAGTTCCACTTCAAGCCTAGTCTAAAAAGCTTCTAATTAGTGAAAACTAAACAATACATGGCACTAAGTTGACAGCTACAAATTTCAACAGGACAAATACAATCAAATAAATCTATTATCCCTATTCCTATTAAATTAGGACGCAAACTTAACATATCCTAAATCCAATATTTTAATTATTATTTCATATTATTACCTTTACCCCCAAAAGAAAAATGTTCTAGACAAGCATATTAAGCATGATAAAACAAAAGGACACTGTTCTCATACAATTCATGAAGTGAACATTTTGCTCGAATTAAAGCAAAAAAAAGATCCTGTTCATTAACAATATATAAGAATGGCAAGTACGCCCAAGAAGAAAGAAAGAAAATGAAACAATAGTGAGTGTACGGAAAGTAAGACACTTGCCTCAGCAGGAACCTTCTTCAAACACAAAGAAACAAATTCTTTCAAGGGACGAGAAAAATGCTCATCTAGCTGCACAAAAGGACATTATATGTCAGCTATTTTATGCTGGGAAAAATAACATCTCCATCTGGAAAACTTTATTAACTTAAAATACTTCAAAACTTGAAAGATTGGTTCATCTGATATTAAAGAACACAACCTGTGGGGGATTCTCTCGGGGTATGATGAAAAGCACTCTCATAGGGTGAAGATCAGCAAGTGGAGGCTCCCCTTTTGCCATCTCAATTGCAGTGATCCCCAGAGACCAAATATCTGCCTGCGTAAACAGAATACCACAGTGATGATTCTGAGGGTCTAAAAGAAAACAATAGGGAACACAGATTGAAAATAAAGATGGAAGGACAGAACCAAAGAAAACATAACAAAAGACATGTAGATAACCATAAAATAACCTTCTCATTATATCCTTCTGAATTCTGAATAACCTCAGGTGCCATCCAGAATGGTGTTCCTACAAATGTCTGTTGTTATCAAACAAATTAGCATATCCAGCCAAAGATGAGTACTAATTTAGAACCCGAAGTGGCTTTTTTCAATTACATAAAGCATATTAGATGCAGTAACAGAAAAGTACAGAGCTATACATTAAAAAACAGCAATTTGAAATTCAGCTTGCCCAATTCATATTACATCAAGACACAATATTTTGCATTCTCACATTTCTTTCACTTTGGGAGTCTATAAACTGCTTTGATTATCCAATTGAAAGAAGTAAAATTTTGTATTCTTGAAAGGAGGTTAAAAGTGAGATAACAAATTATTAAAAAACATCAGTTTTAATCTAAATGTAATGAGAAAATAATATTATGTCACCTATGTTAAATTGATCAAGGATTTAACCTGAATGAAATATGTTTTACCTTTCTCCTTGATATAGTTCTTGTTAGCTGTGCAGAAACACCAAAATCTGCAACCTGGTGACATTTCACAAAGAAATTCACATGCAAATGCATGTAAGTCCACATCTCAAATTATTATGTATATCATTTTTCAAGTAAGTCATACACTATAAAATAAATATATTAGAAATCATAACCTCTTTCAGGATAAGACATACCTTTACATCACCATTCTCAGTCAATAAAATGTTTGCGGCTGCAAAATTGATATGTAAATGTTGTCAATTATAAAGCTAATGTAAAAATGAAAAAGAAAAATCCAATGACTACAAAATTTCATATGGAAGAGGGAAAAGCAGCTTCAAAGTACAGCAAAATCAATGGAGACGGGGTTGCTGCTTATACCTTTAATGTCTCTATGAATTTTTCCTTCATTATGTAGGTAATCAATCGCATGCAGCAAGTCCCGTAGAATGCAAGCAATTGACATTTCATCAAGTGGAGGACCTGATTGGAGCTACAGAAGGAAAATCAGTATTAACTCCACAGAAAAACATACACCATATAGCCATACTGGAAATTAGGGTTAACAGGTATAAAATTGTAAATAGTGGCACAAAACAATTTACCATTCAAAACAGGAACTAACAAGCCTAGGTTTTTTTTTTGAGTTTTTAATGAAAGAAAATTTTTAATAAGGGAAAGTACAAAGAAGGAGGATAAGAAATCCTCCTAGAACAACCAACAAACAAACATAACAAAAGAGACCAAAGGTAAAAGAAAAAGTTATAAGTATACAAAGTCAGGGAAACTAAATCAACCAACATCAATCTACAAATTCTATTGTCATTGACAATGACAAGGTTATATTAAAAACATATATGGTACCATAGGTAAAGGAATTGTAACTAAAACATCAAACCTTCATTGAAATATGCAACATTATAATCCAGTTCTATGCATATTATTTCTTTGGTCAGTCTACACAAGACAGGACAGGATAGCCTATCCCCCTCCCATTAACTCCTGATGGAATCCGAACCTCGGAACTCTAAGATGGATTACCTGGTGCTCAACCATTGGCGTTTCCCCTTGGGATGTTCTGGCATATTCTAAATGTTCGTACATACACTTTAAGTTGTAACCATTTTCTCTTGTCATCAATTGTGCCTCAAGATATCAAGTAACCATTTTCTCTCTTGATTGTTCTCTTTTGGTGTAAAGCATTTGGTTGTTTTTCCTTTTCTTTCTTTTTCTAAGGAGGATCTCTTATCCTGCTAACTCTTTTTAATCATCTTCTCTTTGTCTTAATGAATTTTTTCTTCTATTTAAAAGAAGAAGAAGAAGAAGAATTCAAGAGAACATGACACAGTTCAAGGATAAGCAGGGGAAGTTTCACCAACAGAGGCAAATTTCTGAGGAACATCAACTTCAATTTTCATGCAGTGACACCGAACATATAGAAGTAAACAGAAGTAACTTACTAGATCAGCAACAGAGCCGCCAGCCATGTATTCCATTATTATCCAAAGTTTTGTTTGATTGAGATAGGAACCATAATACTCAGTAATGTACGCAGATCGACATTGTGACAGAACAGAAATTTCCTGAAAATATTAAATTGGTGAAAAAAATTAATTATTTGGGTACAACAAATGTCAAGTACAAGTAATCTATAAGATTATACCTTCTGAATATCCTCAATTTCATCCTCTCTGCAAAGGGGCAAAAAGAAAGGAAGGACAAGTTAGGAAGTAGTAAGCAAGAACTGCATAATTCTAAGTGCAATACAGCTAAAAAAAATGATGTTAATAAGCACCACAACATTTTACACACAGAAAATCTCAAACTTAAATACTCAATATAAATGAGGTCCACTTGGTTTGCTACGTATATGTAACTTCATAACAGTGCAAAAAGCATGAAATGCATATCATAGACAAAGTTAAAATAATTCCAAGTTCCATTAATAATGTTCAGCCTTCTAATGGAGAACAAGAAAGTGAATGGATATGGAAGGATCGGCAAATTGTTACTACATCACAGCACCTATTATATGGATGCCAATTACTCTCCACGAATGCGGATATTGGTCCCTATTGATAATAACTGTAGGTATTAGATACTTTTTTTATCAGCAACAGCATAGTCTCATAAGTTATGGTGCTTCTATTTCCATGATATGATGTATGTCCTACACAGTGCAGGAAGTTGCCAAAATTTTATAAGGATATACAGTCATTCACTTCCTCTAGGTTTCCATATTCCTTCTAACTTACCTTGTTGACCAAGATTGCTACATGTTAAGGCATGAATCAAGATCTTTAAATTTTCAGTGTTAATTTGACTAGAATTTCAAATTTCACCATCAGACCTTTGTGTAGAAGCTTGCTGACCTAGCTCTGAAGCATGGGTACTCCATTTTGGCAAGCGTACACACGTACCTAGTACTACCAGGTACAGGTATGCATGGGTACATACCAATTTATATTTTAAAAATTTTTCATAAATAGGTATGGCTCAGGTATAAGTACGGCTTGGGGACGACTCGGGTACGGTTGGGTACAGCTGATTGAGTTTTGCTCACAAAACACTGCCATTTTACATGCCCTAACCTATTTTTCCCTTCCCTCTTTCATTTTGTGTTTCTGCTGGAGTAAGCCCTAGTGATAAACACTGAAATCATCTTCCCCGTTCCTCCCTTGACGGCTGCTTGCAGTGGTGGCTCACGGTGGTAGTGTAAGGTGGTGGCAAGGCACAGTGCTGACAAACAGCCCCAAATCCCCATCTTCCTCCTTCGATAGCCCCAATATATGATTTTGTTTTCTCCCCAAATCGACAATTCCTCCTCAAGTTTATGTTCTTACACTCACACACAGCAATATTTAATATATATATTAGGTTTCGTGTTACTTGTTTCTGCTCTTACTTCGACTACATGTCTGCAACATTTGTTTTTTTATATATTTTTGGGGCTCTTTTGCTTGGTTTACAGTTGCACAACAACAATTTTTTTAAATATTTTAGGTGATTTATTTTGGAATTTTGGATGATTTGTTTTGATTCAGATATTTTATGAAATTTCAGTTTCTTGTATATATATATATAATCTGTTTTAATAATTTATATTGATGTACCCATACCCTAGATTTTTAAAAATTATTGTACTCCATACCCGTATCCTTGCATGGTAGTGACCTAGTGACCTGTTCCTTTATTGAGTCAAAATGCTTTTTTTAGCCCAACCTCACCCCACTCCACCTTTTCCCATAAGTGGCTTACAATAATTACCTAAGTTGCATACAGAATGTGGTGAAAATCAAAATGAAACAACCATTATACAGTTCTATCTGGTTTTCAACTTAATGTGAGAAGGAGATATGACACAGAACAGCACTCCTTTTTGCAGAGAACAGCATAATAAGGAAAAATAACAAAACAACAAGCAGAGATTACTGCTCTTGCAGATCTTTTCAATTTGTATTTTATTCTTTTTTGTTTTTGGTTAAATGACCTCATAAAGCACACCAATCGAATCCTATGAACAATGATCCATTTCCACATGACAGGAACACAAGGATATGAACTTTTACAATTTTTAGCACTAACGTGTTCAACTAGTGATATTAGAAATATGACCGGGGAGCCAACAACGGTTGGCACAGCCGGTACGGGCAAACCATGTCAACTAAGTTGGCCGGGGTTCGAATCTTGTCATGGTCCGTCATGGTCCGTCGTTGGTGGATTATCTGTAAGTATCAATGTAAGCGCTCATTGAGCCAAGGGACCTACCCTAACCCTAAGATGGGACAGCCACCCCAGACCCTAAATTTTTATGTACCCCAAAAAAATGACTGAAGGAGAAAACTCATCTAAAGAATACTCCCATTACTTCTGCTAAAATCTTCAATGAAATTAAGTGAACTGGAAACATCAACATGACTGCAGGAATTCACCCTCTTAGTACTAACAAAGAGCATATCAAGGATTGAAAAACAGAGGAGAAATTTTGTTATTTTTTTAGTGTTACATGTCCCAAAATTCTAATAGACAGACAATCCTTGATAATTTAATGAAAGATGCTTTCAAATGTATTTTCAGGTTCCCATTACTATAAAATTGGTTAATGCCCCTAATATGGTCAATACTGCAGTTCCTTGAGTTGGAACATTCTTGAAAAGAATAAAAGGGATACAGCAGACTTACGATTCTTCCAAATCAATCACTTTGATAGCAACTTCTTTGTTGAGCTCCTT
Organism: Ormosia semicastrata; assembly: GCA_029884595.1. Taxonomy (NCBI): domain Eukaryota; kingdom Viridiplantae; phylum Streptophyta; class Magnoliopsida; order Fabales; family Fabaceae; genus Ormosia; species Ormosia semicastrata. Next base: position 22,839,776 of record JAQQTO010000055.1, on the reverse strand, counting down.
GTCAAACCTGGAAATAAGATAGTACAACAATGTGACAAACAACTCGTTGTCCATTTCTAACTTAAGGCCTGTTAATAAAAGATGTTCGGAGAACAATAACTAGTTCTTTAGACCAGGTCATTTATTGTATGTTATTCACAATGACGACTGACAAACACAAACAATCTTTTGGGAGTTTCTCTGATGTATTTTTCTTTCTTCTATTTTTCCTCTTGAAAGAATTATATAAACAATATCCGCAAACTTGCTAAAGTAGATATTGTCTTCCATCTTTGCTAGTAAGATTCTATTCTCAGAGATGGTAACTAAGCAGCAGATTAAATAACTACTTAGGTTTTAATTTGCAAAACATAAGAACTTGCAATGATCATGACTTACGAATCCTGGTTTCAACTACCCTGTTATGCCCATAATAAATTAGTTAATTAAACAGAATTATTAATTAATACCTATACAAATTAGAACACCAGCACAAAGCACAAGTATGCCCGGCTACCAATATCTGCCAGCTAGGTAGCTCTCTAGGAACTAGACATGACATATGGGAGCAATGTTCTTGGTCCAGGATTCAAGCTTTGGAAAAATAGGCCGATATAATACTTTGTTAAAACAGAGACGATTGTAACTAAATTGCTTGAGAGAAAACCCTCTCAGCATTATGAATATATATAAACACATAATATACAATTATTCCTAAACTAAATCTCTAAGATATGATATATCTAATTACGGTAACTATATATTCTAATTCCTATCCTAATTACAACAGATATGATATGATACAATAATAAACAGATATCAACAGATATGATATGATATGATATGATATGATATTAACACTCCCCCTCAAGCTGGTGCATATATGTCATATGTATTAAGCTTGTTACATATGTATGTTACCCTTAGACCACGAAGAGAATTAGTAAATATATCTGCTAGTTGATCACTAGAGTTCACAAATGAGGTGGTGGCTTCTCTAGTGAGGATCTTTTCTCAAATGAAATGGCAGTTGATCTCTATATATTTGGTTCCCTTATGAAAGACCGGATTGGAGGCAATGTGCAAGACCACTTGATTATCACAAATGAGCTCCATGGACCCTATTTTGAAAAATTTCAACTCTTGAAGCAATTGTTTCAATCATATAAGTTCATACACAGTAAGAGCCATAGCTCGATATTCTGCTTCTACACTTGATCTTGCTATTACATTCTGCTTTTTGCTCTTCCATGAGATAAGATTAACGAGAACACAATCACCTGAAGTCGATCTCCTATCATTGAGAGATCCAGCCCAATCTGCACTGTATAAGCAATAATGTTTGTACGACCCATATTTTCATATACCAACCCTTTTCTGAGAGAACCCTTAACATATCTCAAGATTCGAACCACAACATCTCAATGACTATCACAATGAGAATTAAGAAACTGACTCAACACTCACAACAAAGGATATATCTGGTTTGGTCATAGTGAGATAATTTAATTTCCCAACAAGTCTCCGATATCTACCTAGGTCTGAATAGGGCTCCCCCTAATTTGGTAGAATTTTAACATTTGGGTCCATAGGAGTATCAACTGGTTTAAATTTTCCAAACCATACGGGCGTGGAGAGGAACGTATTGGTTGGGAGGAAGGTTCCGTCACTTGTGGGATGGGAAGAACAGAGGCAGGTGGATCAAGGTGAGGAAGTGATAAGACATGAGAGATGGATGGTTCAGTTGATGAGGTGAAGTAAGGAGTCTCCTCAAAAAAGGTGACATTGGCAGAGATGTAAGTGTGATGTGTGGAAGGAGAATAACACCAATACCCTTTCTGGAACCGAGAGTAGCCAAGGAAAATACACTTAATAGCATGAGCAAACAATTTATCTAGACCTAGAGAAAGATCATGCACAAAACAAGTAGAACCAAAAACTCGAGGGGAAATAGTATAAAGAGAATCGTTAAGGAATAAAAGAGACTGAGGCACTTGGTTATTTAGAACAAAGGATGGCATTCGATTTATCAAGTAGCCTATAGTGAGAACAACATCACCCCAGAACTTTAAGGGTGCATTAGCATGTAACAAAAGGGTATGAGTTGTCTAAATAATATGACGATGTTTTATTTCTGCTATTCCATTTTGTTGTGGAGTGTGTGGACAGGTTGATTCATGAATGATGCCATACGATGCCATAAAGGAATTAAAGCGTGCCAAAAAGTATTCTTTTGCATTATCACTATGTAAAGTGCGAATAGCCAGAATAGGGTGCCCAAACTAAGTTTGAATTTCTTTGCAAAAGTTATAAAAAACAGTAAACAACTCTAACCAATCTTTCATTAAAAATATCCAAGTACATCTTGAAAAATCATCAATGAAAGTAATAAAGTACCTATATCCTAGGACAGTACTGACACGACTAGGACCCTAGATATCAGAATGAACAATACCAAAAGGAGAGTTTGCATGATTATTGAATTTGCTTGGAAATGATGCCCAAACATGTTTTCCAAGCTCACATGAGTCACGCTCTAAAGGCTACAAATGAGAGAGATAAAGGACCATCTTCTTCAGGTTATTGAGACTCGAATGACCCAGACGACGGTGAAGGAGACTAAGAAATTTTGTGATAGCACATATGGTAGGGAAAGAAGGCTGGAGATAATAGAGCCCACGTGATTCAAATCCGGCTCCAATCGTTTGCCCAGTACTTCAGTCCTGTATAAGCAAGGATTTAGCGGGAAATGTTGTGGAACAGTTAAGAGTGCGAGCAAGTTGACTAATAGAAATTAAATTAAAAGGACAATTAGGTATGGAAAGAACATAATTTAAGGATAAAGATGGGAGAGGTGTGGCTTGACCAATGCCGGTGGCCTTAGCTTTAGAACTATTGGCGAGGGTAATGTGATGTTGTGTCTTGGAAGAGGATAATTTTGAGAAAGGGGAAGCATTACCAGCAATGTGATCGGAAACACCAAAATCCAAAATTCAAGATCCAACAGACGAAGAATGAGAGAGACAAACTATAGAATTACTAGTATAGGCTACAGTGGCTGAGGATGAGGTTTGTTGAGCTGTCTTGAGTTGAAGATACTCCTTATATTCATTATCTTACAGAATATTTTGATTGTCACCTCCAAATTCATTTTTTTAATCAATACTTGGCCCCTGAGAATATGTTACATTTGCAGACTCTTCTGGAAAACCATGCAAAGAATAGCATCGATCCTGAGTATGTCCAAAGCGTTTGTAATGAGAACATTGAGGGCGATTACCAAAACCACGGCCTCGGCCTCCACGGTCAATTGTATTAGAGACAAAAGTTGAGGAGTCTGAACCTGTTTGAGAACCAATCCCAATTAGTGCCTCCGACAGGGGAACCCGTAGCAGACGATCAATGAGATCCTCCACTGAAGGGATATTTGGATTTGTCAGGACTTGGTTCCGAACAGATTCGAAATCCTTGTACAGATCATGGAGAACAAAAACCATGTAAATTTTATCAAGCTTGTCCAACACCTTCTGAAGGTTATCACGAGTTAGGATCAACTTGATTTATGGTGGTCTGTGCTTTATTGAAATACGAAGGTAGGCCATGATCTGTCATCTAGAGCATTGCTAAGTTATGAACCGAGTCATATAGACATTGTATATCATTAGCATAGACACTTCGAGCTTTCTTCCATACGTCATAGCATGATTTATAGGAGCTATAGTGTACCAATAGCTTAGGGTCAATGGACTGCCACAACAAGGACACCAACTGATAATCGGCTCTCTACCATTCCTCCCTTATACTGGCATCGATATCTTCAGCCTTCTTGGTTAAATGCTCTGAAAGCCCCTGACCTAAAAACCACACATCAACAACAGCATACCAATCCAAATAATTCTTATTATTTAGTTTCTCAGACGTTATTGTGGGAGTGCCTGAGAAAGCAAAGGAGATAAGACTCTTCTTTACAAGTTTAGAATTGTCATTGTGGGAACCCGTGCTAGTAGAGGAAGAATCTATGCCAGAAGACATGATTTAGATGAGAGAGGACGTGAGATCTAAACAGAAACAAAAAAAAAATCATAAACTTCAGCGATTGCACGCGTAGGGATTCGGCAACTCAAGCGTCGGACGGAAGAGGAGAAGGCAGATCTAGACAGAGGAGGTCCAGACAACCAAGGCGACGTTGACGGTGGCCGGAAAAGGTGCTGAATGCACCCTCACGCGCTGGCAAAAGCAGACTGACACTAGGAACTGGTGGTGGCGCGTGGCGGCTCCGTTGGTGGTGAGGTTTCGGGCGTTGGCCGATTTGGGGCTGGCAAGGACGATGGTGTAGTCAGCCGGAGGAGTTGACAATCAGAGGACGGCAGATCTGACTTCTACAATCGCAGTGGAGAGAAGAAAAGGGTGGCTGGAAGGACGACATGACTAGAGAGGCGGCGGACAGAGGTGGAGACACGGTCTACCGAATAAATTTTCACCGGAGGACAGTGGGTCCACCAGGTATAGCTCTCGATACCAACTTGAAGTTAAAACATAGACTATTGTGACTGAATTGCTTGAGAGAAAACCCTCTCAGCGTTATGAATATATATAAAAGCATAATATACAATTATTCCTAAACTAAATCTCTAAGATATGATATATCTAATTACGGTAACTATATATTCTAATTCCTATTCTAATTACAATAGATATGATATGATACAATATTAAAAAGATATCAACAGATATGATATGATATCAACAAGAATTATATGCAAACATGAAGTCCATCCTCTATTGCAATGATTCACAGCAAATATCAGAACCAACCAACAATCAAATATATAGTGACCGAAAGGTTTAGTATAATTTATGCATCAAGAACACCTAACTGTTAACAAAACACATAAAATGTCAATCACTTCAATCTTTATGCTCTATTTTCCAAATTCTTGAGGAATAATTCAAACTAATCCTTGAGAAGATATCATCATATACATTCTTTTCTTTTTTGATATTTTTCTTATAAATATACATATTGTTCAAAAATTCTATCAGTCCTTCTTATAATAATGACATTTATATTTAGTCTGCATCCACTAAAGGCTCTTTAGTCACACTAGCATCAAATTGCAGAATTCATGCATTGTGGTATCATATAGTATGAAATGAGCACACAAAGAACAAGTTTAAAATTTTTATTAACAAAATAATTATCAATATTCCACCTGCAGAAGCAACAGGATGGAAAGTCTTACACTAAGAACTATTCACTAACCCCTTGAAAAAGCAATGTGCATATAGAAGTACTCCTTTGATTTGAACTCAACGTGATACCATTCCAAAAACTAACACCTACCCTTTATAGACGTCACCAAATGATCCCTGCCCAATAAGCTCCAATGAAGTGAATCTTGATCCTGCTGCCTCAGCTAGAACTGCTACATCAGCCATTCTCAGGAGCAACTCATACACTGGCTACAGTCATACATCTGAAACACCAAACAGGACTGCTGAGAGAGACACATGGTGAAATTCACACATCTCCAATTCACCCCACATTCTCCAGCTCCTCCCACCATCCAAAATAAAACCAATTTTTTTCACATTCAAAAATACCAACGTCCAAAACAGCATTTGTAAGCAACAAATTAATCAAAATCAATCAACTTTTTACATAATAGCACAACCCCAATTACAGAAGAATCAAAATTTATATTTAAAAAAAATAGATAAATAATTGAAAAAAACATAATGCAGTGAAACTTTGGACTCAAAGCAAAGCATATGAGCTTGGTTGAGTTGTGAGATTATTGTTAGGTGGAAGTTGGGATGCAAAATTGACTACCCAACAAAAAAAATGCGCCATGATAGTGAAATTTGGCAGTGGCGAAAACGAAAGGAAAGCGAAAGAGCAGCACCCACATCGGGTATCGAAATGGGGTGTGGGAGATTCGATAGACCCATGAATCTGTGTGGCGTTGGAATATCTTACGGCATAAGATAGGGGTAAATATCGAGATTGAAACTCACCCATTAATGTGATTCGGGAGCTTCGGGTTTGTGGCGGTTTAAGGCTTAGATCTTCTTCTGTTGGTGAATTCCATGGGATTTTCAGAGAGAGAGAGAGTGTGTGTGTGTGTGGACCCAACAACGTAGGTGCAGTTGGGGCCTCCTTCCTCCTTAGAGGCTTTTGGGAACTTCAATGGATCGAAGAAGAACTCTGTTTGTTTAATGTTGTGTCTGTTCTTTCGTTTTCGTTTTCGTTTTTTGTTTTTGTTTTTGCTTTTTTATTTTTTTTTCTAAATGTTAATTATTGAGTTCGATTATGAAGCATAGGGTGATCGTGGGTAAGATTGGGCCGGGTTTAACACAACCTAACCCGACTTTATATTTTGTTTGGTTCAATATTTTAGTTACGAGGAAATACTCAATCTTGTTTTTGAAAAAATTTCCACCCTCGTATTAGTTTTTAAGAAATAAAAAAATTTTAATTTAGTCTTTAAAATTTTAAAAATAGGGTTAAATTAGTTTTTTTATCAGACATTTTAATCTTTATTAAGAATTAATTTGACCTAATTCTTGAGATTTTTAGGAATTAAGTTAGGAATTTTCACTTCTCAAAAACTAATATAAGGGGCAAAAAAAATTTCAAAGATGAGATTGACTGTTTATTCTTTAGTTTTAAGTCATTATGGCCCGACTAATAATAAAATCAAGACTAGACATATTTGATATTTAAGTATGATGTATAAATTTAAATATTATGCATAATCAAATTATAAGATTTTTAAAATAATAAATAAAATTTAAGGAATGTTTTATAATATATATTTTGAAAAAAATTATTTCAAAATTAAAATTCTTGTTATGTTATACAAAATGTATTAATTTAAGTTAAGAAGTATTATATTATTAACAATTTTCCAAAAATTATAATTTTTAAAATATTATACAATATTTGATCAAGTTAGCCCACTCAAAATTTAACCTAAACTCGACCTAAAAAATAAATCGATTTTAATTTTAAGAATCCAAATCAACCCAACTAACTTAGGCTGAGTTGAATTAGCTTATAAACACTCTTAACAAAGTATATTTTTAATTGGATCAATCAATTGAAAACATATGAAAGAATAAGGTTAGACATGTGTGAAATTTGAGTTTAGAGTATTTTTAGATTTAACTTGTTCAATGAAAATAATTAGGTTAGATTTGTGATTTTTTTTTTCTTCGACCTAATCAAACATACATACATGAGTTGAGTTAGATAGCAGCTGTAGAAATTCATTAAGCATAACAAGACTCTCATGAAGCATTACAAAAAAATCTCTCAATCTTACTCAAACAAAAAATTAACTAACAAAATAACAATATTTCTCTAAATTCACCTAATATAAATCTACAAATAAAAAAACAAGTTGTGCATAAATGTAAGTGAAACAACTGGTATAAATTTAGTTATAAATCTAAGATTACAAATTTATATATTAAACGGGAAACTTAAGCACAATTTTGAGTTAAGAAACTTGTACATGTGTGGACTAATGACTAATAGTGGTAATGACATATAAAGTATCCTTCTTTTAATAATTGATTTTTTAAAATAATCTCCCGAGAGTGTTTGGAATGTAAAAAAATAAAAAAATTAATTTATAAATGATATTTAATTAAATATTGTATTTAAAATGTTAAAAAATAAAAATAATTTAATTTTTAAAATTTCATGAATTTCATTTTTTATTTTAGAAATTCTATCAAATTTGATAGGATTTATTAGAATTTAATTTGATTTAAAATGAATATACTATTTTACTATTAGAAACTATTTATAACTACCTCTTATAAGAGAAAATATAACATAATAAAATAAAATAAAATCAATTCTCATTGTAATGAGTTTTAAATACACAATTTAATTTTTAAATCAATTTAAATCTCATTTTTTTAATAAATTTTAAATACAAAATTTAATTTCTAAATCAAATCAATTTAAATCAAATTATTTTTAATTTTAATTGATTCCAAACACTATCATAGAATTTGCAAGAAATCAACCATAATATATTTTTTTAAGAATCTTAGGAAATCATTCTCTTCTCTTCGAAACCAGTCGTTATTATTTGTTTGGACTACGTTGATAATTGATAACAAGAATCACTATATTTTTATTGTTTGATCAAATGTTCTTAAACCCTACACTTTGGCGATGTGAGTGCTTAATGCTTGTACCCAATCAGAAAGCATTTAAACCATTGTTTTGGGATGGCACTGTGGTGATGCCGTGTGGTCATCTCTTCTGTTGACCATGTTTGTGCTTCTGGTCGTATAAGCCGTTCAATCAAAAGACGTGAATAGAGTAACTTTTTGAGAGTTGAAGTCCTCAAAAGAACTTTTCATTATCAAGTATGTTAGAAACAAATAAATTGGGATACAAGAAAAATGTAGAAAAAATTTTTGTATAGCCTTGAATTCATCAATATGTCTAAGATGATTTTTTATTTATATAAGAGGAAATCTATATAAAAAATAAAATATAATCAAATATAATTAAAATAATATTTTTAATTATGTATAAATTAAATTTGTAAGATAATACAAAATTAAGTCTAATTTAATCTCAATATATGTTCTAAATATTTTAACATTTTCCCTCAAAATAATGTTTTAACTTGTTACAATTAAATACACATAAAAAAATAAATCAATATCACACAATCAAAGTGTGATAGGCTTCTGAGATGGAGATGGGGCCAATGTATCTGAGACAGAGACAAGGCCCAACTGCATAAAGTCGGGTTGGAACAGAGTCAATCTGTGGAAAGAGAGGCTGGATGTGTTAGAAACAGAGAAACAGTGACACGAGAAACGTATGAAGAAGGTTTCTATATATTATCTTAATTAATCTCTGGATAATCAATGTGTATAAAAGGGTTCCCTATTTATACAAGAAGAAATCTATACAAAAAATAATATAAAATATAATATAATCAAAATAATATATCTAATTATGTATAAACCAAATTCCTAAAATAATACAAAATCAAGCTTAATTTAATCCCAAAATATGTTTTAGATATTCTAACACTCTCCCTCAAACTAAAGTTACTAAGCTTTAACTTGTTATAATTAAACAACTAAAAGAAAATGAACCACTATCACACAATCAAAGTGTGATAGTGACTGACAACTGCTTCTGAGATGGAGATGAGACTAATGTATCTAGGACGAAGACGGAGTCAATGCATCTGAGACAGAGACAAAGGCCAAATTGCATATTGTCAGGTTAGAATAGAGCCAATCTATGGAAAGAGAGGCTGAATTAGGCAGAACTAATCCCCCTTTGAGCATTGGCTCGGTTCTGCAGTAATTTTCTACAGAATTGGTCACGCTTAGGCGCAGCCTGGTCACGCCTAGGCGTGGGCTGATCAGTTTTCTATCCTGACCAGACAGAGAGTGCCCCGCCTAGGTGTGGTAAAGTCACTGATCTGTTAATAATTTCAGTCCTTAAATGTCTTTTGTTTGATCTAATTGAACTTCATATGTGTTCAATTATTGACATTTAGCTAAGTTTCTGATTTAGAGTTGTCTTTTGATGTTTATTGTGAAACTATGCTTAAATGTGGTTATAAACACTCATAAATGAATTATGCTTTTCAGGATATCTTTGAGTGTTTGAGTCCATTAGCATTGAACCAAGCTTGATGACCATTTAAGGAGAGAGATGAATGCTTAAGGATATCAATATCACCTCTTGAAGCAATGAAAGAAAAGTATTTGTAAAGAATACAGGCTGAAAATGAAGGTGCCAAATTACAAGGCCCATGTCAAATTACAGGGCCTGGGCGTGTCAAATTACAGGGCCCATGTCACCTGACAGGGGGTGGGCCGTGTCAAATGACACGGCCCGTGTCAAATTACAAAGCTAAGGTCGTGTTCTTCTCTGACTTGTGAAATACATGGAATTGGGCTGACAGAAAAGTACAGGACTTGGGCCGTGTCATATGACACGGCCCGTGTCGTCGCATCAGAAATTTAAATTCGAGTTTTAATGCTAAATTAGGTTTCAAAACCTATAAATAAGGTTGCTTAGAGCCCTTAAAGGAGATCACCATCAAGGGAACTGAGGGAAACACAAAGACCAAGGGGAAGGGAGATTGGATCGAAGATTGGAGTCTCGGGTTCGAGCAATCGGAGATTGATCATCCCCAACTTTTGGAAACTAGTTTGATCTTCGCTTTTCTTTTGCACTTTCATTCTCGAACTATGTTTTTCTTGTTTTTCTTGTTTTTGAATTTGCCATGTGTGGCTAGTTTTCTTATTTGGTTAAGGGAAGATGAAACCCTAGTTTTGATTATGTGAATCTTGCATATTTCTTTATATCAATACAGTTATGTTTTTATTCATATATTTCTGAATCTATTGTTGGTATGAAGGTTTTTATACTTGTTCCCGCTTTCAAAGTGGTAGATTTGGGTTTATTATGCGCGATTTGCGGTAGTAAATCTAGCGAGAATGTATGATGTTCATGTGGGTATAATTATATTTATGCTATTTACCAATTATAAAAGTGGTAGATCTAGATATATTATGCGCGTGATGCAAAGATCTAGTGAAATATATGTTCTAAGTAATTTAATCCCGGTGTGTGATTAGATCTTAGTGTGTTTGGTTTTCTAAATCTTAATGCAATTGTTGGATAGTTGTAAGAGCGGTTGCTTTATAACTAATCGATGATTAGGAGTTGATTTGAGCAGTTGCTAAATTGGCCAACACTTAAGGAAAACAGGGGATTTATCTCACAATCACATAAGAACATAATTGATCATGTTGGTATAAAGAGTATGTAAGTTAACACAATCATATAAATCTAGTGGTGGATTCCATCTCTTAACCAATATCTTTAATTTGATAATTCAATTTGTGTTTACTGTTTTGGTTTAAGTTTAATTTCTTTTGTTAGTTTTAATTAACAAAACCCCCCTTTTTACTTTTTACTATTTTATTGTTCATCAGAGTTTAATTTAGGAATTGGATTAATAGTGTTAATTGAATTGGTTCTCTGTGGATCGACCCTTGCTTACTACAACTGATTGCAAGGTTTTTATATTTTTTGTGGAACTTGGCAACTGTTTTTGATATTATATTTAATCACAATCCACACCACACCAGTCACGCCTAAGCGTGGGCTGATCAAATTTTAGTTCAGGTGATACAGAGAGTGTCACGCCTAGGTGTGAGAATTGCATGCCTAAGCGTGAGGCAGCTATGCCTAAGCGTGGGAAAGTCATGCCTGGGCATGAGTTCCAGGATTTTTCAGGGATTATATTCTTGATGTTTTGATATTATCTATTAGTTGGGATCACTTATATAAACTTATTTAAGTGTGTTAAGACACTTTTTGGGATATTTCACAAAGGAAATAACCCACCTAGTATATAAGAACAAGTTGAATTTCTAAACTTTTTCAAGAGAAGGATTTGTTTGGAAAAGAAGTCTAGGACCTTTTATCACATTAGTGTGGTTTATAATACCATTAAAGATGTGATGGCAAGGTAGACTATAAACAAGTTTAATAAGAAAGTTATAGGCAAGATTCACTCTCTTGTAGTTAAAGATGAGTTGATTATGCTATTTTCAAGAAGAATCAGGAGTACAGTGGAAAAGTGTAACAGAGATGGAACCAACTATAAACAAGAGAAAGAAAGTGACAACAAAGAGACAAAGAGAATGCTGAAAAGAGAAAATGTAAAAATAACTCACACTACTAAGAATAATTTATTCTAACAAATCAAGCAAAAATCTTCCTCTCCATTGTCTCAGCATTGGTGGTAGGGGTGTTCTTGGATCGGTTTGGATTAGTTTTGAGGTAAAAAACCATCCGATCCAAACAAGATAAGTATCATCGATTCAGTTTGGATTGGATAAATTCTAATAATCAAACCGATCTAATCTCCACCAATTTTAATTGATTTGGATTGGATTGGATGATTCGAATTTTGTCCAATAACAAAATGCAATAAGGGTAATGTGCTTTGGAACAGAACAAAGGGGAAAAACAAAGGCAGAAGAGCACCAACGCATAGCGGTGTGACGCAGAGGAGCTCGGATCTGTTAGATCCGGTCGGCTCCGGCTCAAGCGACAGGCGGGCGAGCTTCACGCTGGTCTAGGTTCGAGCGGTGCGACGCGACGCGGTTTGCGGGTTGGGCTGGATCTGGGCAATTTTGTGATGCAAGGTTGGAGGTGTCGATCTTAGAGGGGATTGCGATGGGGACGGCGAAGTGGTGCTACTCGGGCCTGGCTCGAGTGGTACTTGCAGCGACAGTTCGAGATCAAGTTGCGTAACTCACGGCGTGGCTGGTTTCGCTGGTTGGGCAATGGATCTATGTTGTAGGTGGTGTGAGGTGGGGAAAGACGCGGTACAGGCCGGGGGGACAATGGGGCGCGGTGGGGGAAGAGGGCGAGGGAAGGGAAACGCAAGATGTGGGGGGGATGGGGGACGAGAAGGGGTGGGGAAGTGGGAGAGAGGGGGGGGGAAAGAGGTGAGTTTCTAAAAATGCTTTGAAAGGGAGAAGAGATATTACTAAGGGTATTTTAATAATTTTATATATATGTAATATAGTGATTGATTTGGTTTGGTTTGATTCGGTTTAGATCGATTTTATAAAATAGAACTAAAAATCAAACCGAATCAAGTAAAAATTTATCCAAAATAATTTAATCTATTTCAAAATTTATCAATTTTCAATTTTTTTAGATCAATTTTTTATTTTTATTTTTTAAATTAATTTGGATCTGAACACCCGGTGGTGCCTTGCGCACACAATTTTCTCTGCTATTTAATACCTATATCTCGTACACGTAAGTGATGCACGGCTTGCCCTTTTATAAAGCCACGATGACTTACAGCCCACGAGGCTTCAAAACAAAGCCAAGGAATTGTACTCCTATTAGGCTACTGTTAAGCCTCCACGTGTGGCTTATAATATAATAATAATAACATTTTTTTGGCTTTCTATTTTTTTTTTAATTTAAAGTCTAGGTTGGGCGCCACTAAAGAGTAACCCACATAACAAATCTCTCATTCATGATTACGGATGGTAAAATTATTCGTACTCATGAGAATTCATAAGGATTACTTGCGATGAGACAGGAGATGGATACTCATTTAATAAATGAGGATCGGGGTGGGGGGGGGGGGGGGGGGGGTGGGGGGGGGGAATTATAGTGTCCACCCCCGAAGTACCATGCAAACTCATTAAGATATTTTTTCATTTAATATGTATCATATATTATTTTTATTTTTTATTTTTTATTTTGAGATGAGATAAAAATACATATTTTTTTATTATTTTGAAATGATTTTTTTATTGAATGAGTCCATAATGATAAAACTTATTAAAAAATATATACTATTTATGTAATAGTTATTTATGTAAATTAATTATTACAAATATAATTGAATTTAGTTTATTATTTATAATATTTTTTAATTTTGTAAGAATCTTAGATTGTTGAACAAAGTTGTAATATATGATGTTAAAATTTATTTTTTTATGTTTTTTTTTATAATTTTTAAAATTTTATTTTAAATTATTAACTACCCACGGATACCTCCGCCTACCCGTGAGGATCATAAATGGGTACCCGTGACGAGACAGGGACGGGGGCGGGGGAAGCACTATCCACCCCTGTCCCGCCCCATTGCCATCCCTATTCACGATTAAGTGGGATGCTACTCAATCATGTCTATTTTCTTTGTGCAAGTGGTAAGTTTTTCAAGCACAACTCGAATAGAAGATATTTTAACTACTGATGAGAAAAACTCTTTAAAGTTATTACGTTTTTTCTAATTGAAGCCTTTCACAACCAGTCTTGCATTGTATCTTGGTTGTGAGTCATTCTCCTCAATTTTATGCTTGAACACTCACTTATTTTTAAGTGTTCTCATGTCCTTAGGCAACTTCATCAACTCAATTCTCATTCTCATTTTTTTTTTCTGACTGTGACTTTTCATTCCCATTCGTATAGCACAATAAATAGTGCAAATATGGAACATCAAGAAATAACCATTCCATTTCATCTTGTAAGAAACCTCTAATTTCATCCCAAAAACAAAACACATATCCTTCCATAATTCTCATTTCATCTCCCAAACAGAATCTATTTCCCTTCACCAAAACCTCAAAGTCAAAATCAAGTCACAAGCTCATGGGTATCGGTGACAATTCAGTCAGCAGCTCAGTCGCGAGATGATTGCCAAGGGTAGCATTGAGATGTTCATCTTTTCTTTTATTTTATCATTTTAATAAAACATTTTATGATGAAATATTATAATCTGAACCGTTAATTTATTTAATTTGAATCATCTCTTGTTTGTAACTAACATGATAAGATCATGTATGAGAAGGAAAGATACAAAAGTAAAATTATTGGACCTTACACAAATAATGATGGATCCTACTATAATTATTTTTGTATCTTTCTATCTTATAACATGATTTTGTCAAGTTATTTATTAACATGAAAGGATCATAATCCTAATTTATTTTCATGGTACAAATTTACTCACTTTACCTTTTAAAGTGAGAATTGTACACAAAAATTAAAAGAACATCTACATAATATAAATTAATTAATTAATTAGTTAATATTTGTTGTCATTGTTGTTATTAGTATTGTGTAACATGTTTAATTTGTACGTATTTGTGTCTTACTCGAATACTTAGTTTCTTCAATTATACAAAAGTTATGATTAATTTCTCTTATTCATAAGTGTTTCTTTCTTAATTAAATTACTTTGAAGGTTTTTTGCATTTTATTTTTGTATTATATTTGTGCATCGCACAGGTGAAAGAATTAGTTTGACTAACTTATTGAACTGGATCGATGAAGTTAATTTGATTTTACAAATAAACCTGATATGATGAAAATTATTATCATTATTTAATATTTTATACTATAAAGTACTATTTTTTGTATTAAAATATTATTATTAACACTTTTATTCTTATTTTTTACTTATTATAACACTCGAATTACCTCCAAGTTAATAATAGGAAGTATTATCATTAGCAGCTATTGGATGCACTTTCAAAGGGAATTATTTGCAAACTACTTGATTTCTTAAGAGATTTTGCGTTGTAGTCAGTATCACATGATTTTTTTTTGGTATATAATATAATAAATTGGGATAATATTTCAAGCTAATGGTTGACAATTAAATTATTGATGTTGAGTTTATATCTGAAATCTTTAATTTAACTATAAATTATCGAATGTGAAGTAGCTTAAGAACTAAGTCATAACATGTTTTCCTATATGTTTGTGACTTGAAATTATTAGATACTGGAGATTATCCGAGTTATTTCTACTTATAACTAAGGATGATGGTGAAGCAATCCTGAAATAACATGTTCCCGAAGTAATTGAGATACCTGGGTTTTTAATATAAACGGATATTTTTCTCTCAAACTTAATTACAGATTTAACAAATTTTGTTGTTTTCCCAAAAATCAATAGAATTTGTCTGCGAAGTGCTAAAATTATTTAAGAGTAAACTTGATGACTCAAATTTAGTAAAGCAATTTAATTTGGTTATGAATGGATGCCTTTTTAGCATCTCATTGTTTGTCGTGCTTCTTAAAAGAAAAGATTAAAAACCTTTTCAATTCTTGTCACGAATATAATTTACCATTTATTTATTTATTTTTATGAGCTGTTTTACCATTTATCAGCTTGCTTATTGTGTAGCATTTTGGTAAAATTCCATGGTTTTAAAATTATTTACTCTACGACAAGGATGTTTATTACACTTAATATATCTAGAATTGTAAATAATAAGTTGTAGCTTAGTTGCATATTAGGTGTTACACTTTTTTTTTTCCTTTTCCTACTCAGTAGTTGCACCTTTTACGTAACTAAGAATTGCAAACCATATTTTCAATTTTTTTAAAAATAGGTTTTCACTGCTTTTTTTAAAGTTACTATTGCCTTGGTAGGAAACCTCTAAAAATAACTGAAAAATTATGTGTATTTATGATTTAACATTATTCCAACATAAACACAACGAATTCATATCACCATAATTATTTGTCCAGCTGGCTATAAATAACGACATCAACATTAAAGGTATTTTTACATACACATAAATATATTATATACATATTCACATGAAATGATTCTCATTAGAAAGTAAAACTCACTTCATATAAACGTGTATATTGTACATTTGTGTATATATAAAAAATTTCTCGACATTATTATTTTTCTGGGTAGGTTATATATTCGTTTGTATGGCCCATTTTTTGGGCCTTTGGATAGCAAAAATTGCTCTTATAAAGCCCAAAAGCTTCAAGGACAAAATCTAACTGTAATCTTTTTAGGGGGATTGCTTGGTTAATCTGCAGTGTTCTCCTTGATTGTAGGCCGGCCTCCAAGGCCCACTAATCTATAATTGTTATCCAAAATTGTCATCAATATTTATTTATACTCTAATTAGAAAAGAGTAAAAATTGTACTCTTCTCTTATTCACCTTTTACACCTAGTAATTGCAACTGCTACAACTATCTTGATAATTCGCAAAAACTAAATAATTTACATTAACTTTCTCATTTAAGTAATATTAAGAAGTAATAATGCAATATATATTACCAAATAAATAGTATAATCAAATGAATAAAATAAAAAAATACGGATCAACAGACACGTTCACGTTCGCTTGTAAGTAATAAGGCAACAAGAATAAAGAGTAGAGATCTCTTCAATTGTGTACCCAAAAAAAAAAAAGATTTCAATTCAATATATCTTTGTATTTGCTCAATGCACCAAGTTTAAGCCTCAGTTTCTTTATGTTTGAGGACGCATAGGAATCTTTTACCAGCATGATCCACAATTTATAATTAACAACTAGCGAATAATATAATATCTAAAATAATTTTATTAGATTTTGTGATTAAATTAATCTGTTATTTTTAAAGAAAATGCTTTGCAAAAGTGAATAGAAATTCAAAGTACAAATTTTAAGTATGAAGTATGATTCTTTTGCATACAAGGTGTAAACCAAAAAAATTACAATTTCTAACCCATAAAAAATTACAATTTAGAAGTTGTAAATAGTTAGAACAAGCATCCTCAATCCCAAAATTTGCCTTTTTTTTTTTATAATAGTGACAATAAAGTTTGAACTTATAACTTTATGCAAACTACTTAAGTTTCTCATTGCTAATTTAATTTTGTTGGCTTATCTTCAAATTGTAGCTAATGTTTTTAAAATCAAACTAAATTGGCTAATTCAGTTGAATTGGTTGAACTATGAATCAATTATGTTTCTTTTTTAACATTATTTGATTTAATCATAATTTAACTATAAATTTAATTAAATAAATTAATCGAATCATGATCCAAAAATTTCACCAATTCAATCTCTAATTCAATTTTTAAAACATTATTTGTACCTAAAAAGTCTCTCAAGACATGCAGGAAGGATATACATTCGATAAATATTTAAAAATTGGATATTTGAACCTGGTCGATATAATTAAATAAGAATATCACTTAAGTTTAATACATAAAAGGTATTCAATAGTTATAATGCTAAATATAATAAATTAACTTAATATTCATATAGTCATATTTCACACATGTAAAATATTTGAGAACTTGAGTTACCTGTGTGTTATACGGATTAACAAACGCCTCCTGAAGGTTGCAAAAAGAGTTTATCTCGGGTTTAAAACTGACGCGAGATTGATGCATTGATTTATGAGTTTGGTGCCTTAAAAGTATCTGTTTGAAAAAGTTGTAAAAATTTAATTATGCTTAATAATTAATTGTTGTATAATTTTTTTTGTTATAATCGATTATAATTGATTTATTTTTATATTTAGATACATTAGTTGTAAAATGCGATTTTAAATTAATTTAATTTATTTAGATAATATAAAAAAATTATTTTTATATATTAAATTATTAAAATAAATATAAAATAATTAAAAAATTATTTTATTAAGAACAAAATGATATTTACATATCAAAATGTAAATAATAATTTATAAGATAAAATCATAAATTTCAATTTTTAACATTATGAAAATTAACTTTAAATTTTTTTTTTTTTACATTGAATTTTTTACAAAAGTTAAAATTAATTTTACTAAATATAATTAAATACTATTATAATAATTTTTTTCTCAAAAAAATTAATCATAACATTAAACAAACACACGCTAGCATCCACCTGAAAAAATATGGTGCATCCATGCACCATTCATTAGTAACCTAGATAAAATAATTTTAAAATAAAAGGGTAGAGATGATTAACTGGAAACAGTGGGAAGTGGTCATGTATATGTTCATCCATTGGAGGAACATAGATTGAGAGCTAAAATTCCTTCACACCTTACGGGAAGGCAACTGTTGCGCCGATTGGATGGCCAACTGGGCCTGGAACCATACCACCAGTCTCCAAATCTGGAGAGAACCACCTGGAGACATATCCACTTTTCTTGTTAAAGATATTTCTGGGGCTGTTTTGCCCCTCTCAGTTTTAGTAGCTCTGTAATCCTTCCTTTTGGGCCTCTACCCCTCCTTTGTACAAAAAAATTAAATGATTTTATCCTTATTCTGGGTTATTTTCAGGTGGAGTCGCGGTTCTTGAGGAAGATTGTATAGGTCATGATATCTTCGATGCAGCACTTCTTGGAAGTCATCATCGGATAAAAGGTCTCGCACAAAATAAAACCCAGCTTAGAGAATAGGTATACCAGAGTCTAAGACTGGTTTGTTGATAATAATACAAGTTGTCTGCTGGAAGTGAGAGTAGTGCTTGTTTTAGTTGCCGCAGGGAAGCAAATTGAGTTCTCCTATATCCTGGGAGTGTCAGATATAAGCAGGGTGAACAATGTCTCCATTGTAAAATAACATAATTTATGAGTTCAAATATAATAACCTGATAAACTAGTTCCTATAGGTTATTTTTGTGGTGCATGGTTGCATTACAAATTTTCAAGTGCATCATAGAAGCCACCTATGAGTTTATGTATAGTAGTGGTTGCTCAACTAATCTCCTTCAACAAAATCAACACACATGGGATGGGTGATAAAAAAAAAAAAACACAGATGGAATATTTGTACCTAAAAGGTCTCTCAAAACACGCAGGAAGGATATATATTCAATAAACCTGGTCAATATAATTAAACACGAACTTCACTTAAGTTTAATACATAAAAGGTATTCAATAGTTATAATGCTAGATATAATAAATTAACTTAATATTCATATAGCCATATTTTCACACATGTAACATATTTGAGAACTTAAGTTACTTGTGTTATACAGATTAACAAACGCCTCCTAAAGGTTGCAAAAAGAGTTTATCTTGGGTTTAAAACTGATGCGAGATTGATGCATTGATTTTATGAGTTTATGCACAGTAGTGGTTGCCCAATTAATCTCCTTCAGCAAATTCAGCACAGATGGGATGGGTGATAAAAAATAAAAAAACCACAGATGAAAAATCTTTTAGTATTTTTTTTTTAAATCCTCTTATATTCAGAAACTGCATTAGGTTTCAATTAATATAGAGTTGAGTCAAGTCGGATTATAAAAATATAAAACTCTCCCAATGATAATTTTTGTTATTTATAATATTCGAACTTGAGACTTTATTTTAAAAAAATAAATATCGAATTACTTAAACTAACATGCATTGATCTTTAATATATTTTTTTGGGACCATATTTGATGTGATTAATTAACACACGTATTTTGATAGATTTGATAGGGAACAAAACTACTCCTTTTAAGAAATTGTTTTTTTTTTTATAGGCTCTTTTAAGAAATTCTTAAATGATTATGGAGTAAGAAAAAGTTTTTATTTTATAGTATTATTCAATGTATATTACCTTAGATATGTAAGTTATTGTTATTTTCCACTTTAATAATGTTTTTTATGTGATAGTTAAAATGACATACAATAAATAGTATAGATAGCAAAAAAAAATTCTTACTTTGAGAGCATCTTTAAAACTTTAAATCAATAAATCATCAATGAAATCAATTCTTTTTTTTTTTCTTTCAAGAATCAGATCTTAATTAATTCAAGTTCCGGATGATCATTAAACAGTGCTTGTTGACAACCATGCTATACAGTACAACCTCTGGCCGGCATGCATGCGGAAAGAAACTTCATATCTTTTTTGGGTATGGACAGTAGGGTACATGTTGATTCATGACAGTTCAAATTTGGTTAAAATTTGAATATTGCTAATCCTAATTTGACTTTTTTTTGGGTAACAAAATTTGACATTTGATTAAAAGCTTGGCACCCACCTGCTCATCATTATGATTTTTCACATGAAAATTATTTTGAATATTGAATCAGTTAGGTTTGTGTGTTTTCTTGAATATGGTTGTTGTGGTTCCATAAGACTACGCTCTTGAAATCATTTTGGTTTTGCCCCTGAGAGGCATTTTATTAATTTCACTATTAGGCTAATTTAATTAATTTATTCAACTATGACAGTCTTCTTAGTTTTAAATTAATTACAAATAGCTGGACCTAAAGGTATCAGGACACATAGCTAGACTTGAGAATGTATAGAACACATATTAATTAGTTTAATGATGATTCCAAATATATAATCCCGCTTCTCACTTATTCTAGTAATTAAAAATATTCACATGCTTGACCCGTATAGTTTAAACTAATTGATCCACTTTTCTATGTCACAGAAGCACATAAAATCAGGGATGAGTCAATTCGGTTTTAGGTAAAGCCTACCTACCAGGAATTCCAAATACCATTAGCTCATTGGAAGGAGCAGAGTATTTGGTCGATAACAACAAAGAAAGGTCAAAGAAAAAGAGTTATATATACTATAGTAAAATCAAAGATGAAAGTTTGGTTCAAGTAAAAAAATTTAGGTTATTTAAGTATGTGATTTTGGATTCAATTACAAGATCTATATATATATAAAATAATATTATTGAATTTTTTTTTTAAGCACTTAATCATATTTTAAAAATTAATCTATCACTTATCGATAAAAGTACTATAAAAAACCAAAATATAAAAGACTAAAATTGTAAAAAAAAAAAATTAAAGAAGAAAGTTAAAGATCGAATAGATACAAAAAATAGTTAGAAAGTTAATGTTTTGTGCTAACAACTCAAGTTTAAATACTAAGAAAACAACTCTTATGAAAATATTTCATAATTTTTATATTTATGTGATTGAAAGAGAATTAAATCTATAAATGATTTGAATTAGTCAAATATGTGAGGATACTTTATGATAAAAAAAGAATAATTATGAAAAGTTCATTGATCTCTAGCTTTCAGGAGATAGATGAGAATTTTGTAATACATATGGATTGGTCGTAGACAAAGGAGTACGTTACGTTGCCTTGTGCCCTGTGTGCGAATACTTGTGACCTTCGCCGCAATGTTGACCAACATTATATAACTACAATTTAGTTTAACTTGTTTTTAATTAGAAGTTCAACTAATTACTAATTAGCACTTGGGAATAACGAGGGCCCTATTCGTGATAACTAGGGTAATGACACAAAATATAGAATATATGGTATAGAGCAACGTATTCCAAATTAGCTCCACAATTTTTTTTTTGGCAAGGAAAAGACATGGAAACTGGTAAAATAGCTCCACAAGTTTTACGTTTAGTTTACTACAGAAAATTGGTAGATTGGTAGATTGTTAGAGGATATATATATTAATATAAATCTAATCAATTAGTAAAATAATCATTTATTTAAACCCTCAAAATATTACATCTAGACACTCTCTCACGTTAACGTACGATTCATTCATTTTATCTTGAGATATAATATTCCTCAACGTTCATTTACACCGGTATTAATATATAATATCTATACATAATGTCAAATAATATGTGTTTTAAAAATATTTTTTTTTATAAAATTTGGTGGGTCACAACGTACTACGCGTGCGTTGTACTTTGTGCAATAAAATAGCAAAGTTTAAGGCTTTAAGCATTGGAATTGCCAGTTAATTTTTATGTGTTGTTATGTGGTAACGGGAAATTAAAGTTTGACATAACAAGGGGTGAACCAACTTATCCCTTCCTTTTGCTCCAACCCAAAAAAGAAATTATGTTGGAATGCAAAACTTGGGCGATGCGCAAGTCAATCCATAGCGTGTATCTTATTAATGGCGAGGCGATAGAAACTCCTAATTGCTTCGACTATCCATTATTAGTCAAAAAGAGCTGTAACTTTGATTTGATCGACCGTAAATTTGTATTTTTGTCTTTCAATGAATCCAATTCTCATTATTACTAAGAAAGCATTAAATAATTTCAAGTAATATTACATAATTAAAAAAGTTAATTAAATTTTTAATATAATTTAACAATATTTAAAAATAATTATTTAATGAAATAAATATATAGAGATCATTCATTTGTTTAAGAGAGTTAAAAAATATACAACTTATTTTATGAAAAATTAATGCTTAAAAGTTTTTCCTGTTTAACATTTTTTTAATAATTTTTCAGCTTTTTAAGAGATTAAATACCTTTTTTATTTTAAGTAAGAGCAACGTTATATCATTATTCTAACAAATTCTTATAACATTTTTTTAATTACTCAAAATGAAAAATAAAAACATTAACATAAGGCCATACTACGTCATTACTCTACCCAAAGGTACACCTAACTTATAAAGCATTAATTTTCATGTTAAAATAATAATGTATATAATATGTCCTCATTAAATGTGTGAATTTGAAAATTTTACATCATCACTTGGGGATACACGTACCATTTACGGATAGGAGAGAATCCCCTCTGATATATTAAGAATTTAAATAAACATTTAATACTTTTGCTTTAAGTAATTAGAGTAATTATTAAGCTAATTTATTAAGAGGGTGTATAATTACTTTTAAGCAATAAAAAGAATGTTAGAATGATTTGCTTTAGGAGGATATGACATTATTCTTAGCGATTGCCTAATTAGAGTCGTCTAGTTAAAACACTAGAAAAAGCTGACACTCCAACCATAAGTAGGATTGCAATTACCATGATAGATACAATTACACAAAGATGAATAGCAAAGACGGTTAAGAAAATATTAATGATTGGGTAGAAAATTATGAATTATATTATTAAATATAAAAATAAATAAATAAATAAAAATATATTTATTCTTAAATTATTTAGTAGGTTAAGATTAAAATATATTATTTTAAATTAAAGATATATATGTATTAAAAAAGAAAAGAGAGTGAAATTAAAAATGAGATAAACTAATAAGATTATTATATAAAGATTAAAAATTAATAGAAAGATAAGTTAAAATTATAATATTAATATCTATAAAATAATCATGAATCACATGTCAAATATATATTAAGTATAAACTCTTTTAACTTTATTCTTTTTATCTTTAATATAATTATAATGATCTTCCTTGATGTTAGTGCTTATAATATTAACACCTTTTTTGTTAGAGAAATTACTCATATTTCTTTTGTTTTGTATTTTTAATAAAAGTTTGTGTAATATTTGTATATAAAATAAAAATATATATATAATTTCATAAACAAAAAATAATGTTGAAGTGTAATAATAATATATAAAATAAGGGATGTTAATATAATTTTTAAATCAAAATATCAATGTAACAAGTATTAACTTTATAAAAGAACAATATAATTATTCTTTTATCTTTTAATAAATTAAATTAAATTATTAATATTAAAAAAATATTAGTGAGAAAAGGGAGGTCAAGCTCCGCTCCCCCCCTACATCCGTCCCTAAATGAATAGTCTTATATATATCTAGCTAGTGCTGCTGACGGAGCATATTCCATGCAGATTAATTAAACTAAACCATTTCCTTCCCATCCTTACCTAAGGATTGGCATTTTAAAGCAACAGCTTGCACTTAGCTACTGATATATCAGTTAGTATTAATGTGTCTTACACATATATTCACATTACACCATTCTTTATATAAACATCATTATCATCACCATTATCATTATTATTACTAATTAATATTATCTTCTTCATCGTTAAATATTATCACATTATTACTAATTTTACTGGTATTGTGAAGTATAGTTGCTGTTGTAGTAGCCAACTATACATACTAAAAATATTATCACTATAAAAAACCACTATATTATGCATGGTTAATTAAGATTCGTTAACGTTAATGTAAATCAAAATAGTTTTTCTTTTTTAAAATAAAAATTGGTAAATGAGTGAATAACTTTCTGCATGATGTTCATCATCAAATTTATTGTTAAATTGAAAGTTTGTATCATTCATATCCTGTTCATAAAATCTTACTTTAATGTAATATTATTTTTTACACCACAAATATACTTTTTTAAATAATAAAATATTAATTGATTGATAAAATTTTATAATATATACATATATTTGTAAGTGTGTTTGGTGATAGCATCTTTTTTCTATTAGAGAAATTAGTGAGTATCTAGAAAGCTTTTTTAAAAAATTCAGGTAAAATATAGGAAAACTATAAATTAATAGAAAATATATTTAATATATTAAAAAAAAATATGCATGGTTAGATTAGAAGTTTGAATTTTTTATTTTTAAAAATATTTTTTAATAGGTAAAATATTAATATCTTATAATACAGCTAACATGTAAATTAAGACTCATCCTAACGATGTTATTTTCATATATATAAAATTTAAAATCAAACTTAAAATTACATATTTAAAAGATTTGAGACATTTTCATTCAGACTAACATACATTAAAAAGAAAAAAAAAATTTAAAAGAGAAAACAACGTATCATTCTATGAGAGAAAAGAAAAAAAAATTAAGTAATTTTCATATTAAAAAGGAAATTAAGTAGCTCTCAAATAAAAAAAATTAAAATTTAATAAATAAGAATAGGCAAGTTTACTCCATTATAAAATTGTGACATACCACAAGCTTCAATAAAAATTTACTACAATGTTTTAAATGATCTATCAATAAAAATTCGTCAATAAAACTCGAGCTCAATTTTTTTGTCGACCCTCTTCGATCTAACTATTTCAGCCAACGCAAAATTCAATGATGTGTGACTAAAATTCAAATTCATTTTATGTACCCAGAAAAAATTCAAATTCATTTTGTGAGGTAATGCATATGCATGGAAGTTGCTGATTTTGTCCCATATAGAGGCCCAAAGTAAAGATCAGATATGACTTTTTTACTATATTGTTATTGATAAAAAAATTATTTATTAAAATATTATTTTTTAATTTATTTATTGAAATATTATTTTTTTAAAAATTATATGCTAAATTATTATTATTATTATTTTATCTAATATGATATTTTTTAATAATTTTTTATTCAAATAGATGTATCAAATAGAGTGTCGCATATTATGTGGCCACGCTATTTTACATGATATTTTTTATGTGGATATGTCATATAAGATGATATTTTTTTTGTTAAAAATGTTAACATATTTAACATTTTTCACGTAAACAAAAAAATCAAAAAATATTACGTTACGTGTGTTATAGGCACTTAGCCCATTTCATGTGAATCTCACACTCTTCTCAAAGACGCATATATTTCACATGCTTATGAGAGAATGCATCATAACGTTTGAAGACATTAGTATCAATTAACTTATTTATAGGTCAAGTGTTTGTTTCTAATTCGTAAAGTAGTCGATGTAGGACTTTGGTGTTGGTAAGACAAAACAATTAAGTAAGACAATAAAATACATTTGTTCGGTGTAAGACTTTAGTGTTGACAAGACAAAATAACTAAGTAAGACAACAAGATACTTTTATTCGATGTAAGACTTTAATATAAAAGAAACAACTTACATTATGACTCCTCAATCAATTGACACTGTATTATTGTCTTATCATATTTTAGCAATATTTATTTAACCATCTACATTATTTTTATGTTATTATAAATTGATAATTTATCTAGAGCTAGAAGTACTATGTTGAAGCATCTATAACTTGTCCTAACTTTAGACTAACAACTTCTCTCATTCTTAAACTTTTATTTGTCGAGAAAAAAAATTTATTACATTATTGTTATCCTTTATATGCTAGGCATTGAGTTGAACATACTATATACCCAAATATTCTAGAAGTATTATTATATTAAATATCTTTAAAAGAATTATACCAAAAGCCAAGTTTTTTCCCAACAATCATACTGAACATGCTATATTTTTGCATTGCTGTACAATTATTAAAAAAGTGAAAGGTTACAGTGTCAATTGGCCGATGGATCCTATTGTAAGTTAGTTTCTTTCACATTAAAGTCTCACATCGAATAAAAGTATTTTGTTATCTTATTTAATTGCTTTGTTTTGCTAATACCAAAGTTTCATATTGAATAAAAGTACCTTGTTGCCTTACTTAATTGTTTTGTCTTATCAACACTAAAGTCTTACATCAACTACTTTACAGATCAGAAGTAAATATTTGACCTATAAACAAGTTAATTGATACTGATGTCTTCTAACATTATGATGCACTATCTAGTAGATATGTGAAATGTATATGTCTTTGGGAGGAGTGCAAGATCCACGTGAAATGTGTTAAATATTCTAAAAACACATGCAACGTGACATTTTTTTATTTTTTTGTCTACTTGAAAAATATTAAATATGTTGAAGTTTTTAAAAAAAAATTATTATCTTACATAATGTATCCACATAAAGAATACCATATAAGATGACGTGTCTATGTAAGATGTGTTACATAAAATAATAATTTAGTATATAATTTAAAAAAATAATATTTTAATAAATAATATAAAAAATAATACTTTGATATATAATTTTTTCACTAATGATAATTTGGTAAAAAAGCCGACAATATATACATAAAAATCCAATAAGATTTAGTTCAGGAATATTATATATTAAACTTTGGCTCACATCATAATCTCTAAACTAAGTCTGACTTCATTTTACAAAAAATCCAAACACTACTAAAAAAACATTTTAGTTTGCTTAACACTGTAAAACTCTCAGACAACACTATTAAATAAAAAGGAACGAAAATAACAAACAAAGGCTGATTAATCGAAGCAAACCATATAATATAATATATTACATAAATTATAATTTACTTTTAACTATAAAATCAAATTTCTTTAAGCAAATCGGGTTTCAAAGAAGGGGCAAAAATTTAAGTATTGGAGACGTCAATTATGTGAAGGACAACCGTATTTCACCGTGTCTAAAAGGAATTAATCTCAATATTTAAAGGTTAACGTGTAAGTAAGGGTGCAAATATATTAGTTTAGGTTAGAACTGATCTTAAACGAAATTAGTTTATTTCACAAATATAATATATGAGTTTAGTTTATTTATTTGATATAAGTTATTTTTTTTAAAATTCTGATCTTATCATTTTAAAAATTTAACTTCATCTGAATGTTTATTTAAAGATTTATTTTATAATAAAATTTTTAAATAGATCAATAGATTTAATTCTAAATAAACTAATAAGATAAATTAATAGACTTAAATTTGTATATAGACTAATAAATTTAAATTTTTAAAAAATATTATATTATTTATTAAATTAATTATATTATATAAATATTAAAATTTTATAATATATAAAAAATTAAATAAGTTAATCTACTAAATTTAATTTTTTTTAAAAATATAAATTTAATCTATTTAACTAAATATAATTTTTAAAAAATCTTAATATTTTTATTAAATAAATCAAATCATATCAAACTTTAAATAAGTCAAACTCTCAATGGATCACATGATCTATTTTCACTCTTACGTGTGTAAGTGTAAGAGTACCACAGGAAATTTAAAAAACAAAAAATTCTCTTAAATGTTAATGAATTTGTTGTGTTTGGGTAATAACATTTACATAAGCTCAGGGGTTAGGGTTTAAGCAAAAGGAGTTTAAGCGATTCGGGTGTGGGACCCACCAAAGATACGGTCGTGGGGGTCAGACCGTGGCCTAGGCCGTCCAATGCGGAGGAGAGAGACACCAAAAGATTTAGACTGATTTATCCATTTCTCACTTTACCCCACGCCTTGTTTTAGCGAGTGTACGAAACCCTCCTTTTGAACGGGTCCAATTTCTGAAGTCAGGGAAAAAATTTAATATATTCTTGAAGTGAAATAATTACATGTTTTAAGAAAAGTTTTTATTAACGATTTTAAATAAATTTATATAAAATTTAAATTATTAATTTAAAATTAATGTAAATTTCTATCATAAAATATACATCTGTTATATTTTAAGAATATGTATAATTTTTTTAAAAATGCCTGTTTGAGCGCGTGGGAGGAATGGGGCGCAGCAACCCCGCAATTCGTGCGCTACGTTGTTTGTTTATGAGAAACGATGCACCCAGTCACTGTCATGGCACGTGCGCACGTGATACCTTAATCTCACATTACTCCTTTTTATTTCACCTGCTTTTCTTGATTACTTGCACCACTACCCCTATATATATATATAATATTTCCTGCTTTGCTTGGTAACTCATGTTGTATCTCAGTGACATCTTGGGGCACCCCTTTATTTGGTTTTGGGTTTTGACTATGAAATCTCCCTCTTACATTGAAAATTACTATATTGCACTTGAAGTCATCACAATTGAACACCCCTAAATACCTTTTACATAAGAGGTAAAACATGATGTAAAAAGTGAAAAGAAAATGTTTAATGTAGCCATCAAGCGCTCACATCTTTTATATTTGTGGTAAGTGATAGAATCATAACATATAAATATGTAAAAAATAAGATAGAGTTAATTGTAATTAAATAATAAAAATTACATAAATATAAAGTAATATATATAAGTGTGTATATAACATTATTAAAAAAATAACAAATTAAATTACAAAAAACATAGCTTTGAAAAAATTATATGAATATGAAGTAATATATATATATATATAAGTGTGCAGATAATATTATTCAAAGAGAAATAGCAAACTAAATTGCAAAAAACATAGTTTTAGTGATGTTGAATCTCAAAATCAAACAAGTTCTAAAAACATTGATATCATAAATTGCGACTCTTGAACAAATTTCTTGTTAATCTTTGCCATTTGATGTGTTGTTCTGCTTCCTTATGGGAACAACATGCATGCATGTATTGTTGTTATTATTATGATTATTTTTCTTAATAAAAATAGAATCAGATGGTAACTGATCATAAACAATGAAGTAGCTAGGTTAAGCATGAAGCATTAATTCACAAGTGCCAAAGTTAGAGCTTTTTCTTTTTCAGAGTTGATGTACGAAACTATTAGATTCCAACCTTTATCTGAGTGTTATAATCTAATGACATCAAAGGATTCCTTGACAACATTGATGCCAAAATATTTCATATTATTTTTAGTTGTTAATTCCTCGATTACCCAAGTTATAGCATCTATTCGGGGAGTAACATACTGAGGATAGTATTGGGTTTTCATTTGCCTTAGTTGGTAAGAATGGTTTGGCAATGGAAAAGATGGATGAAGTAGCCACTATGGTGACACACCCCCTTTTCAGTTCCAACCGTACAACAAAACTACAATAATCACCTAAATTAAAGTTCGTCCTTGCATGCTGACATATCAAGAATATCATATGCTCTTAAAATATTAATCCAAAACCCTGGCCTCAGAGTCCACCCCTATCACTTTTGACCGGTAAAGATTCTCTGCCATTGCCAAATTTGACATAGTTATCCTTCGCACTTGGTATTAGAAAAATCATTAAGGTGTGTTTGGAAACTTGCAATAATGAACAGATCTAACCGCATACAAATCAGGTGTAAATGTATCCTTCCCCATTGGGAAGACAGACAATGCAGAAAGGGTTGAGGAGCTTTAGATTAGACTTATCAATTAGGGAAACTTTGAACCACACAAGGGGCTTTAGCCTTTAGATGAACTCATATGTACTCTACTGGCTTTGAAGACTGAGCATTATAATTGTCATGAGATTTTGAAGTGTTTGCTAAGATAGTTCAATCGTGGTTCATTTTTAATATTGATAGCTGTCGAGCGAAGCCAGTATCTAGCTGCGATATTATATTTGTCCTCTATCATCACCTTGCAATCAAACATAAAAATAAATACTGTTTTTAAAATTGTTGGAAGGGTTACAGCTTAGAATATCTTAGCTAGTATAGTTTTAATTTTATAAACCAAAATTAAAATAGTTTTATGTTCAAAGAATGATTAATGATTAATCAAATGATAACTTGATAAACCATAAATTCCAACTTTGATTAATTTTGTCCTAATTGAAATTTTATTTCCTAAGAGTTTCTAAATTAGTATTCTCCCATAAAGTTCAGACGGATAGGTGTTCATAATAATATCATTCATTTGACTTGGATGTAAAAGGAAGCAAGCATGAAGGCCAAATTGGTAAAACGATTATTTTTCTTCTTTTTTAAAATCAATGTTAGATTGTAAGTTTGTTAGAATTAAATCAATTAATACATTGTTATGAACCTATAAAATGTGATTTATTAACTTGTAATTTACATTATTTATATCAAAATAATAATGTGTTTTTTGAATCTGATTAAAATACACTCGCTTTTAAGTAAAACAAAATTTGTTTTACTTCATTTTTATGATAATAACTTTGCATTAGTAGACCAAAATTATCAACATTAGTGTATTATACTATTTACTTTTTTTGTTTGAGCGGGTGGGGTGGGGTAATGTATTATTATTTACTTTAACATAGGTGAAAAAAAGAGTCTAAAAAATGAGACATGATTATTATAGTTATTGACTTTCAAATAGACCAAAGTTTAGACATTCACCCCGAACAGAGGACTTTTGGGCCAAAGTTTTGTTATTTCTGGTTAACAGTTAAAATGAAACTTAAATTTCTTGCCTACTTTCAATAAGGTCAAAAATGAAAGCGTGCAACATGCAGTGCAGTGTGAAATTCCACTAATGTGCTTTTGATTTGATCCCTTCGTCCGAACTCGGTTCCTTTTTGTGGCAAAGGTACAAAATTGGGTCAGAGCCTCAGTACAAAGAAAGTAGAAAAGTTATTGTGTTCTTTCAAAATTTAATCTAAATATAAAATATAAAAGTTAAATGTACATTGCTAAATTATTTCTTATATAAATTTTAGATTGTAAAATACAATATTCTAATAATAAAACTTCAAAGAGATTGGTTTAATGACAAATAAATATGTGATGTTTGGGGTAGGTATATAATTACTAATTTGAATCTCATTTATGATAATTTTTTGAGATTAAGTCATAAATAATATTTTTTAATTATAAAATGAATAATTTATTTTTTATTGAATTAAGAAAATAAATTAATCAAAATGAGTATAATTAGCACATTTGACTATAATAAAAAAATCTAATAATAAGTAAGACTCTCCACTAAATACTACAGAGACTTATAGGAATATTGCTTGGTTAACAATGTATCAATATTTTTTAAAATTTTTTTAGGTGATTAATTGTTAGAGAAAAAAATACACAAAAATTATAAAAAAATTTCACATATATAATTAAGTCCTATTAATAATTTTTTATATTTTTTATTAATCACTTAAAAAAATTAATAATATCTTAATGAGTTAATAATAGTTTGATACACATCATTTTACATTAAAGGGAAATGACACAATTAAAAAAAGAGAGTAAAGAGCGAGAGAATATTAAATGTGATTAAATAATAAAAATTATATAAATATAAAATAATCTATATATAAACGCTGTGTATATAGCGTCATTCGATTTGTACCCAGCCACACAAGAAGAATTTGGTAAAAACGTGAAATTGGCAAGCAGATGACCCTGACCTCTTGTTTCTTTCACCTTCCTGTCTGTTGCGCTGTTATTAAAAGAGACAGAGAAAGGATAAAAGCTGTCCCCATTGCTTTTCATGGTTAAAAAGTTAGGAACTATCAATATAAATATGGGATAGGAATATGATATAATATGGATATGATAATATAATAAGTTTTTTATAAATAATTAAAAGATATATTAATAAAAGGCATCTAAAAATATTTAATATAATATGTATTAAATACTAATATAATAACTATTTTGATGTATCCGTTTAACATAATTAAAATTTTTATTTCTCATTTAATATTATTTATTATACTTATTTATGTATAATATCATACTACACCAAGCACTTCTCCTTCACTCTTTTACCACCTTCTCTCAAAGTAACCCTCGTTGGGTGCAAACAAAAAGCAGAGAGTGTGTGTGTGAGACAGACACATAGCTCCTAGCCAAAAAATATATAAATAAAATACTTGGAGCAACTCCAGAGGTATGAAGATTTGGTCCACCTTGTGGTGGTTAAGCATTGTAGTGTAGAGTAAGTAGCTGAGATTGAAAACAAAAAATTGAAAACAATAAAAAGGGAAACAAAAAGAAGAGGGTGTTTCAGAGAAAGGTTGAGAGTTGAGACTATAGAAGAGAGGAGAAGAAAATAAGGGGTGGCTAATTGTGAAGTGAAAAAGTGGTAGAGAGAGAGAGAGAGATGGTGGGCTCAGGAGGAACATCATCAGATAGGAGCAAAGAAGCTGTTGGGATGATGGCCCTTCATGAGGCCCTCAGAACCGTCTGTCTCAATTCAGACTGGACTTACTCTGTCTTCTGGACCATTCGTCCTCGCCCGTATGCATACGCTTCTCTATCTCTCTCTTTCTCTCTCTATGCGTGTGTGTGTTGTGTGTCTTCAAGTTTATCTCTTTTTCAAGTGTGTGTGTGCAAGTTTGTCTCTTTTTTCAATCTTTGTGGTGTGTGCAACTTTGAATGTCATGCTTTGAGCTGTTTCCTCTACTGGGGTCTTGTTGTTTTGTCCATTTCTTACAGAAGAATCAGAGGTGGTAATGGCTGCAAGGTTGGGGACGATAACGGCAGCTTGTAAGTATGGTTTCTCTTTACATAAAATTTTGTGATAAACGGAAAGTTGATGATGAAAATTTGATATTTTTATCAATTTATGATTCTGGGTATTGTTTAGTTTATAGTAATTTTTCATGAGTTGACGTGCACTCTTATGTTTTTGGGTTGAATTATGGTGAAGGATGTTGATGTGGGAAGATGGGTTTTGCCGAGGAAGGGGTTCAGGTTGTCTTGAAGATATTGATGGAGAGGATGCTGTCAGAAAAGCCTTCAGCAAAATGTCCATTCAGTTATATAATTATGGAGAAGGGTGGGTACTGGGTAGGTGTTTATTTTTGTTTGTGGTTCCAATTTTTTCTCTCTCTCTCTCTGCTCTCTCTCTCTCTCTAAATCTTCAATATTCAATATTCAATATCATGTGGAGGGACTAGGGAGTTACATACACATAAGCACAGGCACAATTCTTCTTTGCACTATGCTCTGATTGGGTGAGAATTGGGTTTTTGGAACAGATTGATGGGGAAAGTTGCATCTGATAAGTGCCATAAGTGGGTCTTTAAAGAGCCCACTGAATGTGAGCCTAATATCTCCAACTACTGGCAGAGCTCCTTTGATGCTGTATGCATTTCAACTCTCTCTCATCCAATAACATTTTTCTGATTTTCTCTGAATCTTTTTGTTTTCTTTCTTTTGGCTTAAAAAATATAGATTTTGACTCCTACATTGCATTTCAACCAGAACGGAATAATCCAGCATTAAATTTCATTTTTTCTATTGGTTATGTCTAGCTATTTGATGATTGATCGACTCAACCTCCTCTTTTGATGCTATTAATTGCAGCTTCCTCCTGAATGGACCGATCAGTTCGAGTCCGGCATTCAGGTGAGAACAGAATCATTGTTAGCTTTCCTAATAGGAAAATGATTAATCCTCCTAATACATCTTCTTAATAATCATAGAAGAATTATTAAGAAAATATTTTAGGAAAATATACCAAAGCTATTGCTATTATTGGTCTCAATGGTTTGTTTTTAGATTTTTCAAACCTTTCTTTTACTTAAGATTTTGTTTTCATTTTTTCCATGACCAGACCATAGCTGTAATTCAAGCTGGACATGGCCTTCTGCAACTTGGTTCTTGCAAGATTGTGAGTAAATTTGCATAACATTTTTTTAATCTATTTTTATTCATTTTTAGTTTGCTTATCTATAATTAATTTACCTTCACTACTTTTATACACTTTTATATTTACTTGGCTATTCATTGAGTAGAATGTTACACAAAAAAAATATCAAATGTTTGATATTTTTGCTTCTATTCTCAGATTCCTGAAGATCTTCATTTCGTGCTAAGAATGAGACACACTTTTGAATCTCTAGGCTACCAATCTGGTTTCTACCTCTCCCAACTCTTCTCTTCAACTAGGAACAGTTCCTCTTCTACTTCAGTTCCTTCAAAAGCATCCACCATTCCAATTAGGCCACCTCCTCCACTCTTCAACTGGGGTCAGAGGCCACTTGCTTCTGCTACTTCTATGCTATCCTCACCCAATTTTCAACAACATGTAGCTAGGCTGGGGTTTCCACAGGCCAAAGATGAGACTCACATGTTTCTCATGCCTCATGCACCTGAAACTGCAAGAATTGAAGAAATGATGGGGGAGCATGAAAATGACATAAAATGGCCTAATGGGTTGTCTTTCTTCAATGCTCTCACTGGAAGAACAGATGATGTTAAGGTTTTGTTTAATCCAGAAAGCTTGGGGAGCAAACCAGGTGATCAGAATCACCAGCACCCTCTTAACCAAAATCCCAATTCAGATGCCTCCAACATGCAAAATGCTAGTGGAACCAACCCAAATGAGTTCTTGAGCTTGGATAGCCACCATGAAGATGCAAGGAAAATGGACAAGTTTAAGAGGAGCTTCACTCTACCTGCTAGAGTGGCTTCATCATCTTCGTCCACTTCAATGGATCACCATCAACAACAAGGTGTGGAGTATAGGAATTCAGAAGGTGGTATGTATCCGGATGTCATGGAGACCTTTTTGGAGTGAATGGGGGGAGAGAAAAGGTGAGTTTTATTAGGGAAAATGAAAGATGAGAATTTGATCTAGGAAAAGTTATTAGTATTCCTCTTTCATGTGTTTGCTTTTCACTTTGTATCTTGTGTTTCTTCTGTCTTCCACTTAGTGAGACTTGATTAATGATCATTTATTTCTTTGTTTTAGTTCAATTAGATTAGACATAAAGTTTTCATGCTGTTTTACGTACAATAGATTTTTAATGTTAGATATTGAGTCATCATTGTACGATTGAATAAAAATTGTGAAAAGTTTTAAGACACTAGCCACTTTAACGCATTTCTTTTAATGATGTTTAGTTAACCATGGTTACTATATTAAAATCTTAAATGAATTTTTATTCAACAAAATTATGACCCAGGTAGCTAATACCTGACATTGGATAGTGTTATACAAGAATGATTTTATATCATATCTATATAAGAATCTTTTTACGGACACATGCTGACTGCAGCCAAGACATGATTACAATTTTTTGAAAGAGCAACATGGAATTTAATCAGATTTTGATAAATTAATATAACCAAGCAAACTGCCTTTTTTTTTTGGGCTGAGAATAAACTGCCCATTCAATCCACTAAATTGGATGACATTTACTGCTTCCTTGGCCTTAAACTAAATAATAACCCTTATTTGAATTTATAGTCAATTATGAGTCTGATTTCATATGTCATTGTTATAATAATGTTTCTTGGGGTATAAGTCGATAGTAACCTAAGAAAGGGCTACACATCAAAATTTAAAGTGTCTAATTATAATTTTTGTATATCTTAATCTGTATGCGGTTTTGTTTTTAAAGTGTGTGTTTCTGGTGTTTTATATTTAACACAAGTGAAGTTATAGCAGCTAATTAACTGTCCTGCATTTTCACTCTAAGAGTATGTTTGAGAATGAT
Source organism: Ormosia semicastrata (assembly GCA_029884595.1). Classification (NCBI taxonomy): domain Eukaryota; kingdom Viridiplantae; phylum Streptophyta; class Magnoliopsida; order Fabales; family Fabaceae; genus Ormosia; species Ormosia semicastrata. The sequence continues at coordinate 22,803,947 of JAQQTO010000055.1, read as the reverse complement.
TAGATTAGCTCTTTTTAGCTTTTTTTTGAAAAAAAATTATTTCAATAGTGTTATAATATGTTTGGTAAAATCAACTTTAATTTTTATGCTTAATTTAATGTATTATAATTTTTTTTCATAATATTAAAGATTGAGTGTTTGAAAAAATTGTGAAATTTTGATTATGCTTGAATTAAAAATTTGTAAAAATTTTGTAAAAATTTAACTTATGATTTTAATTTATAAATTATTTATTACACTTTAAAATATAAATATTATTTTGTCTTCAATTAAATAAATTTTAATTATTTTATATTTATTTTAATAATTTAATATATAAAAATAATTTTTTTATATTATTTAAATAAAATAAATTAACTTAAAATTATTTTTAAAATTAATTAATATATTTAAATATAAAATTAATTTAATTATAAATAAATTATAATAATTTTTATATAATTATTAATTATTAAAATAATTAAATTTTTATAATTATTTCAAATACACAAAAGTTAGACATAAAATGTATGATAGAGGGTGCAGGTAGTCTTGTCAGAAATCAGGGTCAGTGGGCTGAGCTGGCTCGCCTATAAAGGTCACATATGTATGCCATACATACTAGCACATGGACAGGCATCCCATACGGTGCCTTGGGTACTCTGACATCCATGAATCACAGTATCACATACACTTTCTTAAGACTTCTACATGTCACAGTCGACAACTACTTCTATTACTTTACTGGTTCAACCACTACCCCATATCTTTTTTCTGGTTTCACTCATTGGAATAACCTAGTCATTGGAATAAAAGTAGCACATTTCTTGACACGACTAAAATTAATAGGAACCATTTGCACAAAAGAAAAATTAATAGGAACCATCTGGTGGGTACGATTTAATTTTGGGATCAACATTAATTTTTGCTTTGGTGAATGCATAGGAAAGGTTAGTTTATATTATATGAAGATGGGAACATATGGGACTGAATACAAGCGGCTCATCACTACTTCATGGGGCATAGTTTATATTATATGAACTTGGCTAAGATGTAGTGTGATTTTATGTACTTCTAGGAACAAATTTTTATGCTTTCCACAAGTTAATGGGTTAGGATGAAGCACCTCTGTACCTGATATGGTTCTGTGCTGTATAATCAACAAAATCACCAGGCATCAGCTAAAAGCATAGCAGTAATGCCACTATTTTTACTCACTGTGAAGGCTCAACTGATCAGTAGCTAGTAGTGGTGTGGAGGCATAGATCTCTCTAGTTTTTTTAACTTCTCCATATATATTTCTTTTCTCAAAAGCAACTTCTATGTATACAGTGTCATGCTTATACAATTTTAGCAGTTAAGCTAGAAATTCCTGTCAGGTCCTGGAGTTCAGGTATAAAACCCAGTCTTATAAAGAGGGGCAGTGGTACTGTAGTAGTGATGATTAGAGAGATAAATATAAATTTTATTTTATAAGACCCATATATTGATAATAAAGTGTATTTTTATCTTTCTAATAAGACTTTCTCTGGTTACTTAATCACATGAGAAAATCCAGACATTCTTGTACCCCAAAATGCAGTTGTGATGTGTCCAGATATCTTCATATCTAGTACTTATATCTATCAAAATAAAAATGATTAAACAAAGAAAACGACATATTAATAAGATAAAGTAGCTTCCTTACTAATTAGGCAATATTATTGTTATCATCACACACCCCATCTATCATAATTTTCTCCTTTCTTCAATTCCCTACGATGCTCAGTACACGTGTACATATCTTGGAATAGTTATCAGATCGATCGCCATAGAAGCGCCTTTGCCTGATGATGCACGTACACTTCGTTGAAGTAATGCATGGTGGTGCTGTAATAATGATTCTGTTAGCTAGCTAGTGTGAGACACGTGTCAGCATCACATGATGTGGAAACTAACTATATAGTATAATATAGATATAGATGTATCTTAAAATCGTATAGGGTGTTAAATTTGGAGTTCTCATTTTCTTTTTATTAAGGAAAGGGGAATATATTAATATTGAAGCGTGCCATACACAAAATTTGTGTCAAATAATGTAGCGGTTTCCTACATAAATTATAGTCCTGCACTGTGTATATACATTTACAAAAACTTGAATGATTTCATGTTTAGGAGGCAGATGTATAATTTTGATCAAGAAGTAGTGGGCTTGGAAAGTAAAAGTCTGTTTAATCATCATGTCTCTTGGCTGCAAGACATATTTAAAACCTTCAAGTTATAATTGATGGTTGAATTAATCTTTGTTTATCCAAAGTACAATGAACCACACATTAATATTTGTCAACTTGTTTTTTGTTATTATTGTAAAGGACAGAGTCCCAAATATACCAATTCCCATATAGACAAAGGAAAAGAGAGAGAGAGAGAGAGAAAGGGAAAGCAAGTAGATATAGGAGCCAAGCAGGCAGCAGCAGGCGTATTAGTATTTATTATAGTGTAGTAGTATGTTGTGCAGTCTTCTCTGAAAGGACCAAGGAATGGTGGGATAAGAGATCAGCGTAGCTTTCTTTGTATAAGGAAGCAATGCCAAAGGGACAAGTAGCCCTTATAAAAATCCTTACTCTCTTATTTGGGTTTGTGGCTGAACCCATGGGCCCAACTCTGCTCATTGTGCCTTTAGGATAGGGTTATAAAATGAATGATATATATTTTTTTAATTTTTTAGAGTGTCTCTTCATTTAAAGGTGAGAGACTAATCTCTTGAGTTGGGTAAGATTCTGAAAGGCAGTAAAGTTTTTTCAACTGAGTTTTAACGCAACTGCATACTTAAGACTCAAATTCAAGATCCTTGGTTAAGCTAGAACAGCTTCCCACCAGCTGATCTACATGTTCTGTGGTTCTATAAAATGAATGTATTTTATATTAAATTATAATGGATGGGTTAAAAATAAATTATGAATTTATTTATGATTTATTAAAAAAGTATTAAAATAATCCAATCCATTTATGACTCATTTAATAAAAAATTATTTAACTCATCCATTAATCATTTTTTATTAATGAATATTTGACCTATCTATTCAAAAGTATATTATATTTTAAAAATTTCTCTTTAAAATTTCTCTTTTTCTCTCTCTAAAATCCACTGGACAGCCAGATTTAGTCATATTTTTAAAGAGTAAACACTCACTTTAGTTTTTGAAATTGCAAGCACCGGTCATATTAATCCCTGAATTTTAAAAACTGACAACTTAATCCCTGAAATTTCAAAATGTCAGTCACGTTAGTCCCTGCGTTGTTTCCCGTCAGTTAAACTTGACGGACACGCACGCGTGGCACGTTAAGTGCCAAGTTGGACGCTGATGTGGAATATTACCTCCCCCAAAATGACGCAGTTTCACTTTTGCACCAAAAAATAAAAGTTCTAATAATGAAACTATGTCGTTTGGACCCAAAACTATCTGATGACCAACTTTCCCCTAACCCTTAAATGTTGTCGTATTTGAGGTGAAGGGAAATTTTTTATTTTCCCCCAATTGGCACATGTTTCCCAAACCCTAACATTCTCAATTCATTTTCTAATCCTAAATTCCTCAAATTCTACTTGATTTCTCTCTACAATTAACCTCATTTTGCTCTCAAGGTTCCTCAGCAACGTTGAATTCGTCGTCTTCCTTATGAGATTCGAGCTTCAGAAAGCTATGTTCCCTAAACTCCAAACATTCCCTTTGTTGGACGGTCATTGTGGTCCCTGTTTTTCATTTTTGGTGTTGTGACTTGTCTTTCCTTTTTGCTATGTGGTCCCTTGTGTGTGGTCATGCCTTGCATCTTTGTATTGTGACAGCACAACAAAGCACACAACGTTGTTCCCTACAATTGTTGTGTGTGGTCCCTGATTATTGTGGTCCCTAGTTACACAACGTTGATTATTTTTTTGTTTATGTGTGTTGTGTTCAATTTTTTTTTATCTGAATCGTTGGACTCACTTGCATATGCTTTTGATTTTGAGTTATAGGAGTGGAATTTTGATTCTGTGTTTTTTCCATGTAGAAAAGTCAAGCTTATTTTCCAATTTAAGACCCAAACCCAAACTGGCTAATCAATAATGGGGACCTTTTTGGAAAGCTAATATCACAGTGTTGTCCTATATTCCATGTTACTAGAGTCAACTTTGATCTTTTTCTAGTGTGGTAGGTCTATGTAATAATTAGGTGGGGGAGAGAGAATGAGGTGGATAGAGATTAGAGAATGAATTTAACATTTGCATTTTCCGTTGCTTTTGAGGTAATATAGGTTGATACAAGGTCCTTTCTCTGATGAGGAGCCACCAAATGATGGCAATGAGATCCAGCCTGAGACATATATTCTAGAGTAAGTCCAACCCTAACCAGCAAGTGACCCTCAGCAAGACCAACATGCAGCTGAACCTAGTTCAAGTTCCTCTAGTGATGATTAAAGTGCGAAAGATGCAAAAGCCTCTAATGACATTTTACTTTAATGGTGGCCAACTCTTGTCAGCAGTTGGACAAGATGCCAACAATGACATTTTTGTCATTACTTATGCCATCATGGGTGTGGAAAACAAAGTTAATTGGAAGTGGTTCCTGACACTGTTACTTGATGACCCGGGGGACTACAAAGAACATGGCTACAACTTCATTTCAGACATGCAGAAGGTAACCTCATTTCGTAGGGACTAATATAAATTAATTGTCTATATGTTAGGGACTAATATGAATTAGTTGTGTATATGTCAATGACTAATATGAATTAGTTACCTATGTGTTAGGGACTAATATGAAGTACTTTTTTTTCAGAGCTTGATACCAGCAATGCAAGAGGTGATGCCTGTAGTGCCTCACAGGTTTTGTGTTTGGCATATATGGAGGAATTTCACTAAGATGTGGAAAGACAAGGAGTTAAGGGGCATGATATAGGAGTGTACATGATCAACCACTGCCAGTGAGTTTAATGCAAATATGGAGCGTGTGAAAAGGGTAAATGAAAAAGCATGGGAATATCTGAGGTTCATACCAACTCGTGGTCTCAGAGGTGCTCCACCAAAGAAGATGAATTGAAGATTTGTCCCTGTTGGATGATGTATAGGGCTTATAATGTAAATGATAATAGGATTTGATCCTTTTTGAAATATGCTTGTAAAGGTTGATGATCCATTTGGAAATTAGGAATATTTTTTTTTTGGGAATAATTATATTTAGTTTACAATTAGAGGGATACTTGATTGTTATGTAGTTGTGGTGCTTTTTGAATTACATGTGTGCTTGGCTCTACATGGTTATGCACTTTTGGTGCTTCTTGTAACAGGGAACAACTTTATATTAATAAATATGTATTTTGGTTTTCAATGTCTCCACTTTCGTTACCTTTCCAATGATTTTTTACTCCCTTCTCATGTTGTTCTTTTTGATGTATTATTTACTTAGAGTCTTTGACAAATACTACAATGCAGGTTGCACCAAAGCTATTGCCCAAAATGAAATAGTGGGAGACAAATGTATAGACCACAACACAAAAAAGAGAACAACATAATACACAAAAAAATTGTCTTCTCTTTTTGGTATCTGTGGTCCCCTTACTTGGTAACTCTGGTTCTATAATTAAACTCAATATCATCTTTATTCCTCATTCCCTACATGTGTTTGAAAGATTTTATGTATGAAGAGAGGGTTTAAGGCAAGGTGCAGGTCATTAATAGGTCTAGATGAGGCTTTCTTAAAAGGATATTATGGGAAAAAATATTGGTTGTTGTGGGACAAGATGTCAATACTGACATTTTTGTCATAGCATATGTTATTATGGGGGTAGAGAACAAAGAGACTTGGAAATGGTTCCTAACCCTGTTGCATGAGGACTTGGGGGACTACAAACAGCATGGATGAAACTTCATATCAGATATGCAAAAGGTAAGTGATCTGGTTCGCAAGGACTAATTTGAATACATTTTATTCATTATAGGGACTAAAATGAATTAGTTATGTAAGCTACTGAGACTAAAATGAATTAGTTGTGTATGTTATAAGGACTGATACCAGCAATGCAAGAGGTGATGCCTAGAATGCATCATAGGTTCTGCGTTTGGCATCTTTGGAAGAATTTTACAAAGCAATGGAAGGATAAGGAAATAAGGGGGATGATATGGGAATGTGCAAGGTCAACAACCCCCTCACAGTTTTTGGCAAATATGCAGACAATTAAGATGGAGTTGTCAAGGTATATTATGTCGTTAGCTCCTAGTTGAGAGCAAATCCCCATGAATTTCGGAGTATGATGATGCGATTTAGGGTCAGTTTCCACCACCCATCATCTTAACCAAGTAAGCAACTTAGGAAATAGGGGTTAGGATTTTTGAATTTTTGGATTTGTAGAAGAATCTGCTCTTCAGGTAACAGGCTTGGAGATAAAAAAGAAAGGGGAAATGGTTTTGAAGGAAGATGGGTTGCACGACGTCGTATAACCTTTTCATTTTATTTTATTTTTTATTATCTTTTAAAAACTACGTCATTTTCTGATGGGGAGGACCTGTTTGCCATGTAGGATCCACGTGGCACTTAACATACCATGCGTATGTCTCCGTCAAGTTTAACTGAAGGCAACTGATGCAGGGACCAACGTGACCAACGTTTTGAGGTTTCAGGGATTAAGTTGTTAATTTTTTAAAATCAGGGAATAATGTGACCAGTGTATACAATTTCAAGAACTAAAGTGGAGGCTTACTCTATTTTTAAATCTAATCCAAGCAAATTATTCAAATCCTCCTTAGAACGCACACATGTGACACCAATACAGAGTGGCAGCTCCAATCCATGGATTTGAAGAGAGTTTTTGTTCAATATTGTTTTTTAACTCAATAAACTGTTTTGACTACCTAAAACCAATTTTTTAAATAGCATTTATAAATTCTAAGAGCAATTGCAAATAGTATGTACAAAAAAAAGAAATTATAAATAATAAGTAGGCATATATAAGGTCTTTTCTATATATAGAATATGAAGTTTTCTTAATTTAATCTTTGAATCCTATGCTGATCTTACATGCAAAATTTAAGAAAAATTGAAAACTATGACGTTAGTAAATGTTTAAGAAAGCTACCCCCCTTTTGCACAGATTTTGTTATAGAAAGGAATAGAGATTTGAGCTATACAGGAAAAAAAGAGGGGGGGTTAGTTAGAATTTGAGTGAGACAACCACAAGTATTAAATCAAGTGTCACCAAGTATCTTTAGAGACTACTTCATATCGGTTCAAATCCCACCCATTTCGCTTTGGCTCCACATTAGTCCACCTTGTCTTTTCCTATACTAGGGACATGTTTGACATGCTATATTAGACTTGATAGGATAAGCTAATACAGTGCATTATACTCTTATCAGTTGTTTGATGTAAATATTGTATTGTATAAACTTATCCATCAAATCTCTCTTATATATTAAAGGCCTGTTTGACACATCGTATTAGGCCTGATATGATAAACAAATACAATATATTATGATCTTATCAGTTATTTGGTACAAACATTATATTGTATAAGTTTATCCATCAAACCCCTCTTATACATTAAAATGATGGATAATTTAATCAAGCCTTGCGGGTGGGATTAAGCCTGATTGGGTTTTAATGTATAAGCTTCTATATATAAAGACTTTTCCATTATATTTTTAAACATTATGATATTTCCAACCCTTACGTATTAAGCCTTATACTATTAAGTCTTATATTATCAGGTCTTTTCATATCATTCGTACTAAACGGGCCCTAAAATGATAGATAACTTAATTAAGTCTTGGGGGTGGAATTAGGTCTGATTGAATTTTGATGTATAAGTTGCTATAAAAACTTTTTCATTACAATTTTAAACACCCTGATATCTCTAACCATTACGTATTAAGCCTTATACTATCAGGTCTTGTACTATCAAACCTTATACTATCAAGTCGAATATTATCAAGTCTTATCATATCTTTCATATCAAACGAACCCTAAGTCTTATACCTCCTTTGACTCTTTGAGAATAAAAAATTGCGTTAGACTAATGTAACTTAATTTAATTGTCTATATTTTGGTCTTTAATCAGATATCCTCATAAACATGACTATGAAACTAACTTTAGGTCACTGTTGTGACTAAAATGTCATCCCAACAATGTTATTATCTGTATAAATGAGAGCTGTTATTTCACACGACGTGAACTAATCAACAAAACTAACTCACCAACCACGACTGGAGAGAGAAATAAACTTGAAAAATTTGGTGGACAAAATGCAACTGTGTTACATTACTTTCATAAATTCAAAGGTCATTCTACGAAACAAGGTTCGTGGGATTTAGCATTTTTCCTGTATAAATACATAAATGATATGCATAAATAAATGTATAAATAGAACATTTTAAAATTTTAATAAAAAAATGTACCAAAAAAATATTTAATAAAAGAATTTACAAATTTGTATGTTTTAAAGCATGAGACATTTACAATGCTCTTAACAAGTTTTTAAACATCAATGCTCTAAAGAAATTATCTGTTCTTACAGGTAATCCATTGTTGACTTTTTTTTTAAACAAAAAATTATCACATTTTCTCTTTTTTTTTTTTTCTTTCCACCTCGCGGTGGAGGATGGCGACACAAGGGGGCTGGTCCGATGCGGTTCTGGGTTGGTTGGCTCGTGGTGGTGGTGGTTGAACGCTTGAGTGAGTCAATGTGTCAAGGTGGGGCGAAAGTCGTTTTTGGTGTTGAATCTAGTGGTTTCGATGGTGCAACATCGTGTGTGGGGCGGTGGCTTGGACGATGGAAGACGACAACTCTGGTGCATATATGGTGCGTAGAAGGGGCGGAGCTGCGCGACTCGCGGTGGAGATAGCTTGGTTGGTGATGGTGGCTGACAGTACGCTCGCTGGCTCCCACGTGAGCCATCCTTGAACTGTCTTGGATCTTCTTCTCCGGCAACGTCTCTGGCCTCCTCACCGGTGACTTGATGCTTCGTTCTCTCCCACAAGCCATCCCTGAACCGTCCTGGATCTTCTTCTTTGGCGACGACTCCAACCTCCTCACCGATGACTTGAGTCTTCCCTCTTTGTTGCTTTGTTTGCTGGTTGCTTCGTCTTCTTCTATCTTTTCTGTACAGTTAAAAGACTGTGATAAAATTAACTTGTTATGCAAGTTATAAGTCTTTAATATGAGCCATTAATTATTAAAATATATAAATAAATGATAATTATTTTAGGAGCATTCATGCTCCAAATCATTTTAATAGCATTTTAAAAATTTCCTTTAAAACGTAGTTATTTGTACAAAAAAAAATGTAGACATAATTTATTAGCATCGAACTTTCTTTATGAAGAACTTAATGCAAGTTCCGTCCTTGCAATTTAAAAAACCAAAAAGAGACTCATCAAGTTACAATGGTCAATGGCTATAATAGCATAAAATTGTCGGGAAGCGTTAAATTAAATTTTAAAACATGTTAATTAATGCAGTTTATTTTTTCCGCTGAAGTGAAATGTTTAAATTGATATTTTGATATTCCTTTAAAAAAATCCATGATTTGTGAGATGGGCAATCCACCTGAATCTGGGTGAGGCCTGCAAAGCTTTTGTGATATCCTGGTTTTGGATTCCGCTAGTCGCTAGAGGTAGTCAGGCGGAGAACAACGTTAGACAACTTATTCTCGTTATTCTTTTAATTAAAATAAGTTTAATTTTATTTAATTTACTTATAAAATTATTTTATATGTTGTAAGAATAGTATATTCATATACAGAATAATTTAATATTATTTTTGTATTAATATATAATATAAATATAATGTATAATGACGAATTTAAAAATTTAGATAATAACAACAAAGTTGTGTTTTTATATTTTAAAAATATTGAATGATCTTTTTATTATCAATATTAGTAAATATTTTTTTCAATATATTTAATTAAATAATCATTTAATAATATAATATGAGTTTTACTTTTTATTATTATAAATTTATTAATTTATTTATATATGAATAAAAATTATACATATAAAAAATAAAAAAACATATATTTATATAATATCAAAGAAAAGTTTAAAAAAGAGTAGAGACATGTATTTTCACTTCTCCACACCAAGGTTCGTTCCGAAATGTGCTTATTCTAATATACATGAAATATTTCTAATAAACAAATTACCACGTGGAAAATTAATGAACATAATTACAGTTTTTTTTTAAAAACTAAATAGGGATCAGTTGAAAAGACGTAATTTGGGGTCTGACTCAGATCCAATATAAATTTTTGCTGTAAATTCAAAATGTGATGATGGCTGTCATCATGCATTCGGAAATAGACTGAAAGAATTATGGTGATGAGTTAGGTGATAGGGATATGAGAAATACAAAATATTTCAGTTAAAATTTATTAAAGTTAAAGGGTAGTTGTTGAATAAATTATAGTGACGAAGAGTACTCACTCATTGCAGTAAGGTTAAGGAGCCAACATTTTTGCCAGAAATTTTTTGTTAGATTGATGTTGCATCTATCATCAATATAATATATAAAAGAGAGTTATAATTTATAAAATTTTACTAAATGACAGCTCTAAATTAGATCACTAATATTTTTTGAAATTTAAAATTTAAAATTATCATATTAAAAAAATTAATGAAAAATATAAAATATTTTATCAATTATTATTTTTAAGTTGTGTTATTAATATAATTTAAATTTAAATTATTGTTATTATCTTATTAATGTAATAATAATATGTGTATATATATATGAATGATCATTTATATTACTTAAAAATTATCGGCCATTTAAAAAATCACATATTTATGTTCTAATTTTAACTATTTATGTAAGATCTAATGATCAAGATTCATTCTTCTCACATCTTATAATAAACACTTCTACTAGATACACTATATATATATATAAATAAATAAATAAAAATATATATATATATAAATAAATAAATAAAAATATATATATATATATATATATATATATATATATATATATATATATATATATATATATATATATATTGTGAACACCCAATTTTGTCCGGGACATTTTGTAAAAAGAAAAAAATAATAAAAAACTCATCTTTCATTTAGTGGCCCATTAACCCATAACCCATGATCCAACCTATTAACCCATAACTCATGATTCAACCCGTTAACCCACAACCCATATATCAGCACTTATCCTAAATAAACCTCATCAGTTATCCTAACCCTTAAGTACTTATCCTAAAACAAACCCCATCAGTTATCCTAATCTCTAAGTACTTATCCTACTTATCCTAAACAAACTCCATCAGTTATCCTAACTCTTAAGTACTTATCCTAAACCAACCCCCAACACTCACCTTAAATAAAACAAACCTATCCTAAACCAATTACAACTTATCATCCTAAACAAATTTCAATCACATTTCAACTCAAACACTTTAACCTAATCCTTCCTATAAAGACACATAACCCACACACAGAAAAGACTTAGAACCTGACTTATTTTTGAGCCTTAACGAGCTTCTGCTTACTTTTTTTCACTCACGTTGCCTTTCCTACATACTTCTGCCAAAGTTCCAAGCACCCATAACCAATCAATCATCACCATCCTCAAGCCTCCACAATCAAACTTCACCATTCATCCTCCTTCATCCCTCAACCACGTGAAACCACCACCCTCCAACCAGAACCTCACCAACGAGAACCCTCCTCCGCGCGCACCACCCAACCAGGACCCCTGCCAACCCGGTGACCAGAAAACGCCTTTGCTCCGCCACCCCCTCACCTGGAACCTGTAAACCACCATCGTTGTTCATACCCGGTGCACCACTAAGCCGCTGTTGTCGTTGCTACGCAGCCATTTAAGAACCCACCTTGCGCCTCGCCTTTGAAACAGATCCGTCAACCCACAAATCAACCGACAACAAACCCGAAACTGCGCTCCATAGAAGCCGTAACCTGACCCGCGACAACCCCGTCCCGTGCCAGCCGCCGGCAAGCCCAGCAGCACGAATTCTATCTGCACATCAAATCATGAATAGCCGCCGGATCCACGTCGCATCACTGTCCTGCCGCGTCTCGTTCGTCCTTGAACCAGCCTGCTGCCGATCTTCATCTTCCCTGTTCATCCTACGAAATATCAACAAAAAAAAGGGCAAGCAACAGAACACCCTTCCTTTTTTTGATTTGACTGTGAGTTCTTTTTCTTTTCTTTTTTGTTTTGAGTTTTTTTTAAGAGAATTGGGCCTAAACTTAATGGCCAAACGGAAAAAAGGATTTAAAAAAAATGAAAAAGGCAAAATAATAATAATAAAGATGCAAAATAATAATGAGATTAATTGAGTTGTGACAACCTGATGATTCAAAATTTTTTAAAATAAATCATTGTTTAATAAAAAATTCAAAATTCATTTTTTCTTTAAATAATTTTAAATTAAAATTGCAATAAATTCAATAATCGATGGGTGACGTCTCTAGCGTGACGCGAGCTTCACCTATTCAATCTTTAATTTGATTAACAGAGTAGCGATGACTTGTTAATTCAAATTTTTAAAAAAATAATTAAATTGTTTCTTTTAAAAAATAACAAATAAAATCAACCAATTCTTTTTTTTCCTAGATAATTTTTTAAAAAAATTTGTAACAAATTTGATAATCAGTGGGTGACGTCTCTAACGTGACACGAGCTTCACCTATTCAATTCTTAATTTGATTAACAGAGTCGCAACGACTTGTTAATTCAAATTTTTAAAAATTAATTTTTAATTAGAATCAACTAACCCATAATTATTTTTTAGAGAACTACGTGACTTTGAGTTCCTCATTGCACCTGGGGATACGTAGGAGCAGAATTTCTATTCTGTCAAGCCAAAAATTAAATCTTCATAATTTATTTGTTTATTTCATATTTTTTTTTACAAAATGGGTAAAACAAATATTTTCAAGGATTATTAAGAATTTATATAATTAACTTAAGGTACCGTCTTAGGACGGATGTGTTTGGGGTGCTGTGGGATTAAGTTTTCACCATTCCCTACACATAACCGACTTCCGAATCTAATATGGTTTCAAAGACTATTTTTCTTAGGTTTTTTAATTTTTTCTAATCAAAATAAAATTGGTGGTGACTCCATTAATTAATTTTTTTTAATTTAAGTTGCTATTCCGCCGCGATCAACGGTCGCGACAGATGGCGACTTCACTAGGGATACTTGAGAGTCAAGCCTACAAAAGTTAGTTGTACAAAATTTTTGGTGATCTTTATGTGTTTGTTTTACCCTTTTTTTCTTTTTATTATTTGATGATTTTTTTTTATTTTTAGTGTTAATTATTTTACTATCTAAACCTTAGGGTAGAAAACTTTTGGAGTTTTTTGTTTTTTTTTTTTTTTTTTTGCAGGATATGGGTAGTCTTTAAGATTGTAAAGGTTTGTACGCTCCGCTCCCTACACCCACTGCACCTACACGTGTAACACACACATTCAAGTGGGGCCTTATACCCGGGTCTGAGTGAAGCCTAAGTTAAGTAGAGGTTGCGTAGTGGTAGCCATTTTGGATATACATCCTGTTTGGTTATTACGAAAACCTCATATAGAGTGTGCTTTTTTTATGAATGTCTCACACCTAATGGTTTACCCACTATTTCGTGGTCAACATTATGAAATAGGACTTAGCTCTAGAGACCTCTAAAATAGAAGAGCCACCCCATGAAAGCTCTTACGAACCAAAAAGACTCTTAGATCCTTAGGATAAAATTCCCAAGTTTAAGGCAACCCCATTAGGACACAAAGGGAGCATACTTTTCATTACCTTTAGATTTATCCATATCTTGTGAGTTGTTTAGTCCTTTAATGTGACAAACCATACTTGTGTCCCTCTTAAAAAAAAATATTTCCCAAGAAGAGGAGGTGAGTCATTATTAAAGGACCAACAACTCGCTCACTCATTATTGCGTCACAAGTCATCATTCTTCATATCATGTTTTCTCTAAAAACCATGCATTGATAATTCTTATGTGTTAAATCCAGATTTGTTGGAGAACTGTTGAAACTAAGTGCCTAAGGATTAACAATGAGTATCTTTGATTAATAATGGAACGTGTCATGGGATCATATCACAATGAGGCCATTTTGAAAAAGACCTTGCAACTTAAGGCCAAGGAAGTTGACACAAAAAGCTTGTTGAGTTTGGGCCGAATGTTGAAAAAGACACAACGCCTGACCTTCATTGCAAGATATAGGAAGATCCTGAATCTGTTAGAGGTGGATGTACAGGTAGAAGCTATTACCGCGCTAGCCCAATTCTATGACTCACCATTGCGTTGTTTCACGTTTCAAGATTTTCAGTTGGCTCCCACCTTAGAAGAGTTTGAGCAGATCTTGGGCTTACTGTTGGAAAAGGAAAAGCCATACCTCTATATAGGCCACCATGCATCCATGCCAACCATAGCAGACGTCTTGAAGGTTCATGTAAATGATCTGCAAAAAGTAAAGCAAAATAGGAAATGAACATAAGGATTCCCAAGGAAATACTTATAAGAGCACATGCGCCACCTAGCCAAGGTCGAAGACTGGAATACTTTTATGGATGTGTTAGCCCTCACCATTTATGGTATTATCCTATTCCCAAGTAATGAAGACCTGATAGATTTTGCAGCAATAGATGTGTTTCTCGCTCGAAGGAATAATGTTGCTAATCCTGTCCCAGCCCTTCTTGCTGATGTTTATTATACTCTAAATTTCTGCCATGAAAAGAAAGGTAAGCGGATCTTATGTTATCTACTGATGTTATTCGTATGGCTCACCAATCACATGTTCAAGAAGGGCTACAAGAATCCATGTCCCATTACAAGTCTCAAGATGCTCCAGTTGAAAACCAGGAACGGCCGCGAATGGGCCGAGGAATTGGCCAAACTTGAGGAAAAGAAAATTCTATGGTACCCACGGCGTAAAGAAGGGAAAACAATGGCCTATCAATGTGAAGGCTTTCCTAATGTTCCTCTCATGGGTACTCGAGGATGCATTAACTACAACCCCGCCCTGACATTGCGACAACTAGGCTATCCCATGATGGGGCCATCGTCAGAATTGGAAACCGCTCTTTTTGTCTATGATATGCAGATGGAGTGTACTGAGACACTTAGGATAGTGCAAGATGCTTGGAAGAAAGTCATCAGAAAGGGTAAAGAGCTAGGAGTCAGAAGCTGCGGGGTTAAAGAAAGTTACAGGCAGTGGGTCAAAAACAGGGCTCAGGAAGTCAAGTTACCCTTCAAAATCCCAGTAACCTCTACAGTCAGTAAATCTCTGCCTCTGACTTCGATAGAAGATGAAGAAATAAGAGAAAGTTTAGTAGAAACCAACAAAGAAAAAAAGAAATTAGAAGTAGAGTTGAAAAAGGTTCACCAGGCATGTGCAGTTTTAAAGCGTGAAAATGCTGAGAAAAATAATGGTCTCGAAAAAGCAAACAAAAGGCAAAGGACAGAGCAAGATAGTATGTCAAAAATCAGAAGATGTTTGGAAGTTACAAATAAGAAACTAGGGCTCCGAGTGCAAGAAAGAGATAAGACTCTGGCAGAAAATCAACAACTCAAGGAGTTGCTTGTAATTGCCAAAGCAGCATAGAATAATGCTCTCCAGCAAGCAGATAGTATGAGGCAATAAGTGAAGACAGTGTCAGCAAGATATGAAGACATGATCAGAATTGAGAGGTTGCGCACTGTCAAGAAGATTACAGGGTATGAAGCAGCATTGCGACAGGGACAGGAGGACTTGCAGAAAATGATAGATGTCGCAACCGGGATCGCGACGGGACGACCGAAAAAGATAAGATTTAGATTTTTGAAAAAATCAATGGATGGAGTCGCCACCAATGTTTATTTAAATTGGGAAAACATCAGAAAAACCCTGAAAATAGGAAAACTGGTCTTTTAGAAAATGAGTTTGGATTCGGGAGTCGATTACAGGTAGGGAAGGTGTTAGCACTCTATACTGCCCGTTCCAAGAACGATACCTTAAGTTAGTTGTGTAAATTTTAATAATCTCAAATATATTTATTTTATCCCCTTTAGAAAGAAAAATGTTGTAACTATTTACAAAAGAAAAAGAAACAACAAAAATATGAAAATTTAAATTTGGCTTGACAGAAATGAATTTCTGCTCCTACGTATCCCCTAGTGCAATGAGGAACTTAAAGTCACGTAGTTCTTTTAAAAAAATTATTTTGAAAAGTCATTTTTATTTTGTTTTGTTTTTTTTTATAAATGATGTATTTTAATTTTAAAAAATATTTTAATTTTAACGTGTGATTAGATCTCACCGAACTTACGGTAAGATCCAATATAAAGCCTCAAGAACATTGGGAAGAGTGTATTTGATCTAGCGCTCAATCATCTCCCAATTTTTCCGTCGTTGCGACCAATTTTAAATTGTTTAATTATTACATTAATACAAAAAAGTATGTTTAATCGAAATATAAGTAATGAAAATCTCAAATTAATAAATTAATAAATATATGTTAATTCGAAAGAATTAATAAATAAAAATAAATAAATAAAAAATAATTAAACAGATAAATACATTTAAAAGGGTTAAATTAAAACACAAGTAATATAAACCTCAAGTTAATAAATACATAAAACAAATATATATAAATAAATAAAATAAAACAAAATAAAAAAGAAACAAATAAAGAAAGGAAAAAGGGAAGGGATTGCAGATGAAAGAAATGAAAATAGAGAGAAAGAAAAAGGTTTGAGAATGCCCACCGCAAACGGTGGCAGAGAAGGAACTCGCGGTGGAGGAACGGGGCCGGCCAAGGGCTCACAGATCTGGCCTTGACAGCGCACGGTGAGGGTGCGGCTCGTACGGTGGAGATACGATGGTGCTGCTATGGAGGTCGTGGCTCAGTGGGTTCTGTCTTCCCCAAATTTGGTGGTTTCGGGTCAGTGAACGCGGGTCATGGAGAGCGACAACGAGCTCGGCTTAGCACTGGTTCGCGACGGTGAGGTGCGACGGTGCCGGATCTGGCGGGGTTGAGTGCGCGAAACGGTGCGCAGTTGCTGGTGGCAGGGGCTCAAGGTGGTTCTCGGTTGGGTGAGGAGTTGCGGATCTGGGCCGGCTCTGGTCCGAACGGCGGTGGATCACGTGATGGGTGGTTCTAGGTAGTTGTGGGTGGGTGTTTGGATGGTGCTTGTAAGCTTAAGGATAGAAGTGATTATGGAGATTATGGCAGAAGTGTTAAACGTGGTAATGGTGAAGAGTAATGGTTGTTGAGTTGGTCGGGATTGAGTGGAAGATGGTGATTGTGTGGAAGATGGTAGCGAGAGGAGGCTCACACCGTGGGAGGTTTGGAAGATGAAGGATGAGGAAGATGAAGGTTGTGTGGGTGGCTAGTTCACGGTTTGGTTGAGGTTTTGATGGAAGTTGAATTGATAGAGGGGGTGGCCGTGAATGAGGGTGGTTTTGTGGTGGATAATGGAGGGTATGGGTTGATAGTTTGGTGATGGTGAAAATGAAGGTGATGAGTTAACTGGGTGAAGGTTGGAAAGGGTGATCACGATTTGGATGGGTTGATTGAGTGGTGGTGGGTGGCAGCCTCCCTTCTAAAAATTTTTCTTACCAAATTCCCCATTTTCCCCCTCTACTATATGATATTTATCAAGAAAATTCGTGTGCTGTGATGATGGAAGAAGAAAACCCTGTATGTGCTGTGCAAAGTCATGTAATATGATGCCAAAATGTGAGTGTGTAGTGGGTGAGGGTGTCGGGGAGTGGGTGAGAGTGAGTGCAGTGTCAAAAGAAAATGGAGAAAGTGAGTGGGTGAAATTGTGTCTGTGCAGGTGAAAGTGTTGGGAGTTGGTACATGATTGGGAGTTTTGTGGGAGTTCTGGTAGTGATTGGGAGTTTTGTGGGAGTTGTTGTAGTGGAGTGTGTGTTGTGTAGTGCATGGGTAGTGAGAAGAAATGCAGACCCATCGCTCTCTGTTTCAGTATTATTTTTCTTATTTTTTATTTTTTATTTTACCATAAAAATAAAGTTTAAAACAAGGTAATTAAGCATCAATTAACACAAGATTATTAATCTTTGATCGAACATTAAAAGAAATTTTATGGACAAAATTGGGTATCAACAGTTGCCCCCCTTTGCTTTACATTTAAATTAAATGGAAAGCAAAGGAATTGATTCAATTTTGTCCATGAAGCTTGATGAAAAAGTAAAAACCTTGCGGAGTCAGGTGTCCACTGAAACTTGTCAAAAATAAGTAAGGTAAAAACTTGCGAATCAATTATCCGTGAAAGCTTGACAAAGGTAAGAAAAGCTTCATGAGTCGAGTATCCATTGAAGCTTGAAGACAAATGATAAACAGCTTGCGGAGTCAGGTATGCTGAAACTTGACAGAAAAGTAAAAAGCTTGCGGAGTTGGGTATCCGCTGAAACTGGGCAAAAAACTTAAAAAGAAAGACACAAAGCTTGCGGAGTTGGGTATCCAGCTGAAGCTTGACAAAAAACTTAAAAAGAAAGACACAAAGCTTGCGGAGTCGGGTATCTGCCGAAGCTTGACAATAGAAAGGTAAAAAGCTTGCGGAGTCAGGTATCCTGCTGAAGCTTGAAAATAGAAAAGGCACAAAGCTTGCGGAGTCGGGTATCCCCGAAGCTTGACAACATAAAGGTAAAAAGCTTGTGGAGTCGAGTATCCTGCTGAAGCTTGAAAACAAAAAAGACAAAAGCTTGCGGAGTCGGGTATCCGCCGAAGCTTGACAACATAAAGGTAAAAAGCTAACAGCTTGTGGGGTAGGGTGCCCATCGAAGCTGGACGGAAAGGTAAACAACAAACAGCTTGTGGGGTAGGGTGCCCATCGAAGCCTGACGGAAAGGTAAAAAACAAACAGCTAGTGGGGTAGGGTGCCCATCGAAGCTGGATGGAAAGGTAAAAAACAAACAGCTTGTGGGGTAGGGTGCCCATCGAGGCTAGACAGAAAGGTAAATAACAAATAGCTTGTGGGGTAGGGTGCCCATCGAAGCTGGACGAAAAGGTAAAATAACAAACAGCTTGTGGGATAGGGTGCCCATCGAAGCTAGACAGAAAGGTAAATAGCAAACAGCTCGTGGGGTAGGGTGCCCATCGAAGCTAGACAGAAAGGTAAATAACAAACAACTTGTGGGGTAGGGTACCCATCGAAGCTGGATGAAAAGGTAAAATAACAAATAGCTTGTGGGGTAGGGTGCCCATCGAAGCTAGACAGAAAAGTAAATAGCAAACAGCTTGTGGGGTAGGGTGCCCAGCTTTGGGGTAGGGTGCCCATCGAAGCTGGACAGAAAGGTAAAAAGTAAACAACTTGTGGGGTAGGGTGCCCATCGAAGCTGGACGAAAAACTTAAAGGCAATGGGCACAAGGTCCTGACTTGCTGTGAAAGCAATGGGTGCGAGGACCAAAAAAATTGAAAGGCAATGGGTGTAAGACCCTGACTTGTTCTAGAAGCAATAGGTACGAGGACACGAAAACTAAAAGACAATGGGTGCAAGGACCCGGGAATTAAAGAACAATGGGTGCGGGGACCCGGAAACTAAAAGACAATGGGTGCGAGGACCCGAGAATTAAAAAACAATGGGTGCGGGGACTCGGAAACTAAAAGACAATGGGTGCGAGGACCTGGGAATTAAAGGACAATGAGTGCGGGGACCCAGAAACTAAAAGTAATACGAGGAGCAGATGATCTTTGAAAGCATTGTGTTTGTTTTTGTCTGATCTGTGTTTGCCCTCTTTTTTTTTTGAAAAATTCAACCTCTCTTTTTTCTCTCTTTTCCTTTTCCTTTTCCTTTTCTTTTTTTTTTGAATTTTATTAAAAGTCCTTTGAACCAACGACAACCCGCGAATGAAAAGGCAATGAGTGTGGGGACCTAGAAACTAAAAGCAATGATTTTGTAAATGCATGTGATGCCAGAGAGATGATGCATGATGCAATGGATACAATGAATGTGATACTAGAGGACAATGCATGTGATGCCAGAGAGATGGTGCATGATGCAACAGATACAATGAATGTGATACTAGAGGACAATGCATGTGATGCCAGAGGCGATGCATGTAATGCCTAAGATGATGCATGACGCAATGGATGTCCTACTATAGAGATTCTCATGAACAAATTGAGTAAGCAAAAAAAAATTTGTATTTTTTTTTTGTATTTTTTTGTTTTTGTTTTTTTTTTTGCACATCAGAGCTTTGGTTCCACAACCTTTAAGGACTTTTCCCACAACAGGATCATGGTCAAATAGTAACAAAATACGTTAATTTGCTTTATGATTTGTCAGGTCATCCTTTCTTTTCTCATCAATACTTTTATCAGGACTTCATTACGTTTCCCATGACCTTTCAAAATTGTTAAAGCGAATCTAAATGCTTTTGCAATATTGTCACATGTTTCACAGCTCAATATAAAACTATCATGAAAAATGCAAATTAGATCAACAATGGGTTGCAACAAAAAGGGATTATTATTATAGAAAAGAACAGTACAAGAAACAGAGTACAAAAGGGATCAGAATTGACAAGTTTACAAAAGAGATGTTAGAATGGAGTTTTCCAGCTCTTTAGTGGTGTTCTCTTGGATGATCAGTGCTAATTTCCCATGTATGTGATTTTAAACACCCTTTTGTCTGTTTCCAAGAATATAATTTGACCCAGTTCTCACACATTGAGAGTGTTACTTGACAAGACTTCGCATATTCCAACTGCCCCAATTTGGCCTAAATACTCTCAAATTGTCCCAGTTTGTGACTTGAGGCAAGTTCACTTCTTCGGATGTGTCAAGTATCATCATTTTTTTTAAAACCCTAACTTTTGCCTAGGTCGCTCTTTCGAGTTTTCAACCTAGCGGGTCACTCTAATTTTTGCCTAGGTCGCCTTTTCAGGTTTTCAACCTAGCGAGCCATTTTTATTTTCTTCTTTTTTTTAAGCATAGTACATTTTGACTGCATCTGAATTTACGGGAAGTGGTAAATCTTCACCATCCATGTTTGTGAGAATTAAGGCCCCTCCTGAGAAGGCTCTTTTTACAACATAAGGCCCTTTATAGTTTGGAGTCCATTTTCCTCGATGATCCTTTTGAATGGGAAGAATCTTCTTGAGTACTAGATCTCCTTCTTGAAATTGTCGAGGACGCACCTTTTTTTGCATAGGTTTTCATCATTCTCTTCTGATAAAGCTGGCCATGACGCAGTGCAGCTAATCTCTTTCCTTCAATGAGGTTCAACTGATCAAGTCGAGTCTAGACCCATTCAGCTTCTTCTAATCCTGTCTCCATCAGCACTCTTAATGATGGTATTTCCACCTCAATATGGAGTACTGCTTCCATTCCATAAACTAAAGAGAAAGGGGTTGCCCCAGTTGAAGTACGAACGGACGTACGATAGCCATGCAGTGCATATGGTAGCATTTCATGCCAATCTTTGTATGTTACAACCATCTTCTGAATAATCTTCTTGATGTTCTTGTTTGTTGCCTCAACTGCCCCATTCATCTTAGGGCGATAAGGTGAAGAATTATGGTGCTCAATTTTGAAATCCTCACACATCTCTTTCATCATCTTATTATTCAGATTAGTGGCATTGTCAGTGATGATCTTGTTTAGCAAACTATAACGATAAATCAACTCCCTTTTGACAAACTTGATCACTGCACTTCTGGTGACATTGGCATAAGAAGCAGCTTCGACCCATTTGGTGAAGTAATCAATTGTAACAAGAATAAAGTGATGTCCATTTGAGGCATTCGGTTCAATGGGCCCTATGACATCCATCCCCCACATCGAGAATGGCCAAGGTGCTGTCAAAACATTTAAAGGTATTGGTGGTGCATGAACCTTGTCAGCATATGTTTAGCATTTATGACACTTCCTTACATAATTGAAGCAATCAGTTTCCATTGTCAACCAATAGTACCTAGCCCTTAGGATTTTTCTTGCCAATACGTGCCCATTTGCATGAGTTCCAAAAGAACCTTCATGAACATCTCTAATGATTTTCTCTGCCTCTGTTGCATCAACACATCTTAGCAGCACCATATCGTGATTCCTTTTATAAAGCACTTCCCCATTAAGAAAGAAACCCATTGCGAGTCTTCTGAGGGTCCTTTTGTCATTTTCTGAAGCATCTAAAGGGTATTCTCTACTCTAGATAAAGCATTTGATGTCATGATACCATGGTTTCCCATCTGGCTCCGCTTCTATCATTTGACAATATATCGGTTGGTCACGACTTTTCAATTTTATAAGTGGCAAGTCCCTATCATGGCTTACTTTGAACATTGATGATAATGTGGCTAAAGCATCAGCCAACTGATTGTCTTCCCGAAGGACACGATGGAATGTGACTTTGTCAAGTTGTTCAATCAACTTCTTGATGTAAGCATGATAAGGGATTAATTTGGCATCTCGTGTCTCCCATTCTCCCTTTAGTTGATGGATGACCAAGGCGGAGTCCCCGTATACCTCAAGAACTTTTGCCTTTGATTTTATTGCTGCTTGGATTCCCATGGCACATGCTTCATACTCAGCTACATTGTTTGTACAGTCAAAGCACAGTCTAGCAGTGATTGGAATGAAATTATTTTCGGGTGAAATTAGTATGGCTCCAACTCCATGCCCCAGTGAATTGGAAGCTCCATCGAACAACAAAGTCCATTTTTCTTTTTCCAGGGATTCTTCTCCTCCAAACAAAGCCATTATATCTTCATCAGGGAATTCACACTGCATAGACCCATATTCCTCCACAGGTTGACTTGCCAAGAATTCTGCAAGGGCGCTGCCTTTTACTGCCTTTTGGGTGACATAGACAATGTCATATTCTGATAGCAGAACTTGCCAACGTGCAATCCTCCCCGTGAGAGCAGGCTTTTCAAAGATGTACTTGATTGGGTCCATTTTGGACACTAACCAAGTGGTGTAACTCAACATGTATTACCTCAAACGGTGGGCCGCCCATGCCAAGGCACAACACGTGCGTTCCAACAATGAGTATTTTACCTCATAGTTAGTAAACTTCTTACTCAAGTAATAGATGGCATGTTCTTTTCTACCAGTTTCATCATGCTGCCCCAGTACACAGCCCATGGATTCATCTAATACAATCAAGTACATGATAAGAGGTCTTCTTGGCACTGGAGGTACCAAAACTGGGGGTCTTGCAGATACTGCTTGATCTTCTCAAATGCTGCCTGACAATCTTCATTCCATTCTACGGTCTGGTTTTTACGCAGTAACTTGAAAATTGGTTCGCACGTTGCAGTTAATTGGGATATAAATCTAGCAATATAGTTCAATCTCCTCAAAAACCCTCGAACTTCCTTTTTAGTACGAGGATGTGGCATCTCTATGTTTACTCAAACTTTGTCTGGATCAACTTCTATCCCTTTCTGGCTAACCATAAACCCCAAAAGCTTGCCTGATCTTACACCAAAAGTGCATTTAACAGGATTTAGTCTGAGCCTGAACTTTCTCAAACGTTCAAAGAGCTTTTGCAAATTAACAACATGGTCTTCTTCTATTCTAGATTTAGCGATCATGTCATCCACGTAAACTTCTATTTCTTTATGCATCATGTCATGGAACAAAGTTACCATTGCCCTTTGATAAGTTGCTCCTGCATTCTTCAATCCAAATGGAATTACTTTGTAGCAAAAAGTTCCCCATAGAGTGATGAATGTGGTCTTCTCCATGTCTTTAGGTGCCATCTTGATCTGATTGTATCCCGAGAAACCATCTATGAAGGAGAAAAATGAATGTTGAGCAGTGTTGTTAGGGATGACAATTTTACCCGCCCCTGCGGGTACCCGCGGGTAATACCCGTGACGGGGGCGGGTAATACCCGTCAAATTCCCCCCGCGGATATAAATATCCGTTTAGTATTATTCCCGTTTAATAAACAGTGGGTATGTAAGCTGGTTCCCCCTGTACTGCATGTACCAAAAAAATTTTATATAAAATTATTAAAAAATTAATTATATAAATTAAAATATTGTAAAGTTATATAAATTAAAAGTATTTTAGGTATTTGACATTATTTTTAAATTAAGTTGTGTTGGACAAATTTTAAAAAATTATAGTATTATACTTTTTTTTTTCATTTTTCATTTTATTTTTTTGATTTTTTTGAATTTTTTTTATAATTTATTGGGTACCGCGGATATCCGCATGATACCCGTTTACCTGTGGGGAAAAATAAATGGGTACCACACGGATATGGAGGCGGGGGCGGGGGCGGATATTATTCGCGGGGGTAGGGGACGGGGGGCTACTACTCGTCCCCGCCCCGCCCCGTTGCCATCCCTAAATGTTGTCCACCAGTACATCTATGTGAGGTAGAGGAAAGTTGTCTTTAGGGCTAGCCCTATTTAGATCTCTATAATCAACGCATATTCGTACCTTCCCATCTTTCTTCGGGACAGGAACAGTGTTGGCGACCCATTGAGGGTACTTTGCAACAGTAAGGAAACCTGCATCAAACTGCTTTTTAACCTATTCTTTAATTTTTAATGACATCTCTGGTTTCA
Organism: Ormosia semicastrata; assembly: GCA_029884595.1. Taxonomy (NCBI): domain Eukaryota; kingdom Viridiplantae; phylum Streptophyta; class Magnoliopsida; order Fabales; family Fabaceae; genus Ormosia; species Ormosia semicastrata. The sequence goes on along the minus strand of JAQQTO010000055.1, from coordinate 22,779,438 downwards.
TTCGTCTCAACTTTTGCTTGACGGGAGGATATTCTGGCTTTAATGGCAATTTATGTTCAACCATGCTAGCATCTAGCTTGGGCATATCTTGGTACGACCATGCGAAAATGTCGCAATAATCAGATAAGAGCTTGACTAACTTGCTTCGCTCATCTTCTTTCATGGAAGTGTCAATTTTTACTTCTTTTTTATCATCCTCTGACCTTAAATTAATCACTTCAATTGGCTCTTCATGGGGTTGAATTTATTTGGCCTCTTGTTTCATTAATCTCATTAACTCAGGAGAGGGTTCCTAATTGTCATCATTATCCTCATCAACATGATTAATGGGATGGTCAAAATCATATAATTGGGTCATAGCACTGTCATTTTCAAGAGAGTCACTTTCAGATCTGCATTTATCGGTATTAACACAAATAAAAAGAAGTAATGAATAAAGGTTAATGTACTGGTCGGGCAAAAAGCTAAAAAGAAAAGAGAGAAAAAAAATGGCAAGATAATTTGAAGATACATTTATTGATAGTAAATATTTTTTAAATGGAAACATGTGAGCCCGTTTACAACATATTTTCCTAAAGCCTTGGGCAAAGCTAAAGGATTAGCATTACAGAATTACTTTGAATCAGTTTCAAAGGTCATGGGAAAATCAACGAACTCCCAATTGTTGAGCTCTGCATCTGGGGAACAAGGGTACACTAAGTTGACACCATGATTGATGGGTTGATCATCTTCGATAGCAGTCACTTGATTCAGAAACACCAATCCTGCACTTCGAAAGCTTTGACGGATGTCACAGATGGGGATTCCCTCAGCTTTAGGCTCCCGATTTTCCAACCGAGCTAACCTCCTTTCTTTTTTCTCTTCTATAACCCTTCTCTTATCAGCTTTGGTGGGTTTATATCCTAGCCCGAACTTGTCCTTGTTTTCACAGGGTTGTAGAAACTTCATAATGCCTTGTTCGTTCATTCCTAGTCCCCTTCCACATTGATATCCTCTTTCAAGCATGACCTTAGCCATCATCATGGATGCATTAGATGGCTGTGGCTTTAAAATTTGTGCTCCTTCTTCCACATAAGTGGCATTAATAATCTCCAGTGCTTGGAACGCAGTTTCAAGAGCTTTTTCTGCAGTTTCAATGTAAGAGGTTGATAGTGGTTTACTCACTAACTGGTCTTCCTCACCCAAAACGATTACCAACCTACTGCCAACTATGAACTTCACTTTCTGATGCAATGTGGACGGCACGACTCCAGCAGAATGAATCCAAGGTCGTCCTAAGAGACAACTGTAAGTTTGTGTGATGTCCATCACCTGGAAGAGTATATGAAAGGTAGTAGGTCCAATTTGAACTGGGATCTCAATTTCTCCTATTACTTCTCTCCGGGTCCCATCAAAAGCTCTTACGATCATTGTACTTAGTTTCATGTAAGTCCCATCAAAAGGTAACTTAGAGAGAGTTGATTTTGACAACACATTCAAAGAGGAGCCATTGTCAATGAGCACTCTAGCCATTATATGCTCTTGGCATTTGATAGAAATGTGTAGCGCCTTGTTGTGTCCCATTCCTTCAGTAGATATTTCATCATCAGTGAAAGTGATATAATTATCAGCAGTAATGTTGCCAATAATACCGCCTAACTTGTCAACTGTAATGTCGTGAGAAACATGGGCTTGATTCAGTATCTTCATCAATACTTTTCTGTGTGGCTCAGAATTCATCAATAAGGACAAGAGTGATATCCTTGCAGGGGTGCGATTCAACTGGTCTACCACTCTGTATTCACTTTGCTTAATGAACTTCAAAAATTCACAGGCCTCTTCATCAGATACCTCCTTCTTATACTTATTTAGCTTTGTCAACTCTTCCTTTGCTTTCACATCATTTCCCATAGTAGTCTCTCCTACCTTACTCTTCCCCTTACAGTTTCTTTTATTTTCTTCTTCTTCTTGCCCTTTTCGCAGCTCCTCTAGAGTATAAATGCGACCACTTCGTGTCATCCCTCCGATCCCTGATATATTAGTGACAATAGAGGTCGGACAAGATGAAACTTATGGTTGATCGTTTGTGGGATTGCTTCCAAGGATTTGCACATCATAATTCCATGGTACTGCCTTTGTGTTTTTGAATGGGAAAGGGCTAGGAACTTGAATAGTGATAGGCCTTGGGCCACATGGAGATGGCGCAGCTGCAACTTCAGTGTAATAGATAACCAATGGTTTGATAGCTGGACTTGCAATAGAAGGGACCAGAGGGTTTATGGCTTCCTGACCTTCTTGCGATTGTGGAACAACACACTCATCCACCATGCTTATGCCACCATTGTCACATAGATGACCTATTTGCACTAATTGCATGTCCATTAGATCTTGGAGAATTTGTCTAAACTCACCACATTCCTCAGTAAAATGCCCCACATTCCCATGGAGATTGTACATTATTTCATCTTCATCGGCCCCTTTCTCTTTAATACGAGCTTCCATCATCCCAGATTTACAGAGCTCTTTAAAAAAGACCTTCATGGGGGTTTTGATATCTGTCACTCGTCTTATAAGTTGCTGGGCAGAGCACTCCTCTATAGCATTGACTGTAAGATTCCCATGATTAGGCAAAGGGTTGTGGCCCACACTAGGAGTATTTGGCTTGAAATTTAACCATTTGGCGTTGATTAGATCTTGCACCTTAAACTTCAGCGCTTTGCAATTCTCTGTGGAATGCCCTACGGCCCCCGCATGGTAATCACATTTGGCATTCGGGTCAAAAGCTTTAGGGTATGGGGGTTCTAATGGCTTCATCAGGCAAGGGGCCAAAAGAGAGTTACGGATGGGTTGGGGTAGTAACTCAGTGTATGTCATAGAGATTGGGTCAAAATGGACAAACTTTCTTTCTTGGTTATTTGGTGGCCTTCTTTAGTTTGTGTTTGGATTTTGGGTCCATGGTTGAGCTGTTTGAAGCGGTAAGGTAGAGGGTGTTTGGTGTTGAGTGGGGATGGTGTCCGGTAAGGTATCATTGGGTGGTGAGGCTGGGGGTAATGAGCTTGTGAAGCATTAGCAACATACGGGTGGTGTTGGTGTATGCCCTAGAGGCTAATACATTTTCTGTATTTACATATATTCTATTATGCTATTTTATATATGAGGCATTTCATTTATTGTGTTCTTTTTTGATAAACATAATAAAATCCTTAGAATAGTAAGTTTGATGCCATAGGACATCAAGTGGATGACTTGATCGTGAGATCCTTTTGGTTACAACACTATTCTTAAATGTCCCTAGTCAAGTATTATTGTTAATTAGGACAACAATAATACATTAAGACTAGTATGTGTAGAAACTGATGACCGTATCTCACGGGTCATGGATATGAGATATCAAGTCTTCACATTGGTACGTATTAGAGTAATGATGTACTGGACTGACCCACCATGAGAACGCTACATGGATCGTTACGTGAGTGTCATAAGCGATTCTCATGGTGACAATGGTGTTTGTGGTCCTTTGACCTGAAATCACTACGATTCTTACATGAGGAGTTGTGTGTTTTAATGCCATCAAACGTCATCTGTAACAAGGTGATTATAAAGTTGGTTATTAGACATATTGCGATACATGTGGAGGAATGTGAGTGACCTAGATGGGATTTGTCCCTCCTACATAACAGGAGTGATATCTTCGGGCCCCCTAATTGAGTGAGACTATGAAATGCATGGCCATGCTCAAATGAGTCAATATGAGATATTGATCTCATTTGTTATTACTATGTCTACTCGGGAATCAGGAAACTGAAGATTGAATTAAACAAGGGTGACACGTTCCATGCCTTGTGTTCAATCTGGATATTTGGACAAAGGGACTAAACTACACGGAAACATTGATCACGGATAGGTTATGTCAAATCACTGACATTCTCATTACTTGGGTAGCAGTGATGTGTTGCTAGATACCGCTCATTTGTTTGTAATATTAAAATGAGATTTTAATATTACTACCAACGTCATGAGAACCTGCAGGTCGCACACTTAGAACAGACTAAATTGGAGCAATAAGGATCCAAGTTGGACTCGATTCAATTGTGGGCCTAACTCATGAGAGATGGGTTTTAGGGTTGCACTGCTTACCTTACTCTTGCTCACACTCACTTAAGGCGTGCCACTATTATAAATAGTACTGTTAAGGGGGCTGCTATAGATGTTACATCACAACCCTAGCCGCACCTAAGAAAGTGAGTGAGAGACAGTGAAAGGTTCTTCTCTTCTATTCGCAGCTAGCACCACGAAACAGAGGCGTGACTCCTTTTGCAAGTCTGTTCGTGTGGATACCGCAGAAACATCGTCGCTATTACGGTGTTGGTGATTCACCTCGCTTGTGTTTATCACGCTTCAAGAGGTAAATTTTAAAAACTCGGATTATGGACTTTTCGCATGGATCCTGTGTGGGAATCCTATTATTCCGCTGCGAGATATTTTGATCCACAATTCCCAACAGGTGGTAAAGTTGGGAATGTGGAACTTAGGAGACATGAGCAAAGTATGGGTTGTAAGGTATGTAGGGAGGTTGGAAGGATGGTTGAGTATTGCTAGGTGATCGGTTATGTTTCCCTTGGGTAAAGCTTCTTTGATCAAAAGTAACAGCATGGGTTTCTCCTTCTCTTTTCTTCCATGTTGGGGGCCTCTTGGCATTAAATGTCCCAGTTGAACTTTCAACTATCTTCCCACTTCTCATTCCTCCCTCGACTCTTTCTCCAATGATGACCATGTCTAAAAAATTTGATGACACACTCCCTATCATTTTGTCATAAAAGGGTGATTGCAGAGTGTCAATGAACGTGACCACCATTTCTCTTTCTGTCAATGGGGGCTCTACCTGAGCAGCCGTTTCTCTCCACCACTGAGCATATTCCTTAAACGTTTCAACATCTTTCTTAGCCATATTCTGCAATTGTAGTCTATCGGGTGCCATGTCGATGTTGTACTTATACTGCTTCAAGAAAGCATCAGCTAAATCCTTGAAACTCCTTATATGGGCACGCTCAAGATGTGTGTACCAATTCGAAGCTGCCTCAGTTAAGCTGTCTTGGAAGAAATGGATTAGCAGCTTGTCATCATGAGCGTGCGAAGTCATCTTACGAATGTACATGGTCAGATGGTTCTTCGGACAAGTGGTTCCCTTATATTTGTCGAAATCTGGGACCTTAAACTTTGGGAGAATCACCACATCCGGGACAAGGAAAAGTTCTAAAGCATTCAGAAGACCAAAGCCACTTGCTCTCTCTACGGCTCGAAGTCTTTCTTCAAGAACTTCAAACTTCTCTTTGGATTGAGGATTTTCAGTAGAAGAGTTCATTGGGTATTGCACAGGTGGGGTTCCACTAGCACCAAGGTAATGGGTATGTGGTTGGGCTGTGCTGAATGAATTTGTACCAGATATGTTGCCATCAGAGGGATTGGAGGCTTGCGGTGGTACTAAACCGGAAGGGAGACTGTATGGTGGGATAAAGAAAGGGAATGAGTGCTGCGTTGGAAGAGCTTCACTGACATTTGGCTGAGTGACTTGGGTTTGGGAAGTGTTTGGCGGGTTTGGAATTAGTGTTGCTACTGGGGTGGTATTATCAAGGGGGTTGGCGGCTAACGGTGGTACGTATCCGGGAGGGAGGCCATATGGTGGAAATGATGGTACTTGGGTTTCCTGAGAGGTGTTGACTGAGGGTTGAGTGGTGTTATTTGGATAAATGGTGAGTGGCATCACAACTCCTTGAGGATTAAAGCCCTGGTATTGCAGAGGGATTGAAGCAAAACCAGGCAGGTGAAGAGGTGTGGCCAGATGTCCTTCGTTTACCACTGAGGGATTCCCATCTGTACTCCTTCTACTTTCCATAGACTGTAGCATCTCCATCATCTTGGACATTTGTTCTCTGAGCTGATTCACCTCATTCTTCAGCTCTTGAGTTTGTTCTATTTCATCCATGATCCTAGCTTGGGAACGAGTCCTATAAGGGTGTTGTAGAAGCCATTTTCCTCCTATAGTGTCTACTTTTTTGCTCTTGATGTGAATATGCAATTATCAGTATTGATTGAACAAAATTGGTGATATGCATGTATGTGAAGTAGTGACTACTTATGCAGATACAAATTTTAATTTTTTCATTTTTTTTAAAAAAAGCTAGAAATGCAAAATGATGTATTTTTTTCTAATTTTTTTTTAAATGCTTGAAATGCCATGAAATGCAAGAGAATGCATTTTATTATTATTATTATTTAGAAAAAGAATGCTATAATGAATGGCATGAGGGATAGAGATGAAGAAGTTTTTTTTTAAAAAAAAGAAAGAATGCTAGAAATGAAAATGCAAGATTATGTATTTTTGCTTTTTTTTATGATTGATTTTTTTTTTAAAATGCAAGAATGAATGATATGAGGAATAAATAGGTAAAGAAGATGTACGCTCCCTTTTTGTCCTAGGGATTCCCTTAAATTTGAGGAATTTCATCCTAAAGATCAATGAGTCTTACTAATTCATGAGATCTTTCATTTGGTGGTTCTATTATTCTAAAGGCCTCTAGAGCTAAGTCCCCTTTCAGAATGTTGATCACAAATAGTGGGTAAACCACTAGGTGTGGGACACTCGTGAAAAGGACACACTCTAGATGAGGTTTTCGCGATAACCAAACAGGATGTACATCCAAAATGGCTAACGCTACGTAGCCTCTACCTAACTTAGGCTTCACTCAGACTCGGGTATAGGGCCCTACTCAAATGTGTGTGATAAACGTGTAGATGTTGTGGGTGTAGGGAGCATACAAACCTGTACAAAAAAAAAAAGAATACCCCAACCTGCATAACATATATACAATAGCCAGCCAACAATCGTCTACCCTAGAGTTTTAATAATTAAGCACAAAATAAATCATGTCGAATAAATACATGAATAATGCTATTAGATATTTACATAAAAATATTAGAAAAAAACTATTTACAAACAAATAAGAAAATAAAAACAAAGACAAAAAAAGGGATAAAATAAATAAATAAAAATTATTAATGATTTGCACAACTAACAACCGGCTTGACTCTCTAAGTAATCCCCAGTGGAATCGCCATCTGTCGCAACTGGGATCGCGACGGAACGACCGAAAAAGATAAGATTTAGATTTTTGAAAAAATCAATGGATGGAGTCGCCACCAATGTTTATTTAAATTGGGAAAACATCAGAAAAACCCTGAAAATAGGAAAACTGGTCTTTTAGAAAATGAGTTTGGATTCGGGAGTCGATTACAGGTAGGGAATGTGTTAGCACCCTACACTGTCCTTTCCAAGAACGGTACCTTAAGTTAGTTGTGCAAATTTTAATAATCTCAAATATATTTATTTTATCCCCTTTAGAAAGAAAAAGGTTGTAACTATTTACAAAAGAAAAAGAAACAACGAAAATATGAAAATTTAAATTTGGCTTGATAGAAAAGAATTTCTGCTCCTACGTATCCCCTGGTGCAATGGGGAACTCAAAGTCACGTAGTTCTTTTTAAAAAAAAAATTATTTTGAAAAGTCATTTTTATTTTGTTTTGTTTTTTTTATAAATGATGTATTTTAATTTTAAAAAATATTTTAATTTTAACGTGTGATTAGATCTCACCAGCGCTTTCGGTAAGATCCAATATAAAGCCTCAAGAACATTGGGAAGAGTGTATTTGATCGGCGCTCCAATCCTCTCTTAATTTTTTCATCGTCGGCCAATTTTAAATTGTTTAATTATTACATTAATACAAAAAAAGGTATGTTTAATCGAAATATAAGTAATGGAAATCTCAAATTAATAAATTAATAAATATATGTTAATTCGAAAGAATTAATAAATAAAAATAAATAAATAAAAATAATTAAACAGATAAATACATTTAAAAGGGTTAAATTAAAACACAAGTAATATAAACCTCAAGTTAATAAATACATAAAACAAATATATATAAATAAATAAAATAAAACAAAATAAAAAAGAAACAAAAAAGAAAGGAAAAGGGAAGGGATTGCGGATGAAAGAAATGAAAACAGAGAGAAAGAAAAAGGTTTGAGAATGCCCACCGCAAACGGTGGCAGAGAAGGAACTCGCGGTGGAGGAACGGGGCGGCCGGGGGCTCACGATCTGGCCTTGACAACGGCGCACGGTGAGGGTGCGGCTCGTACGGTGGAGATGCGATGGCGTTGCTATGGAGGTCGTGGCTCGGTGGGTTCTGTCTTCCCCAAATTTGGTGGTTCCGGGTCAGTGAACGCGGGTCATGGAGAGCGACAGCGAGCTCGGCTTAGCACTGGTTCGCGATGGTGAGGTGCGACGGTGCCGGGTCTGGCGGGGTTGAGTGCGTAAAACGGTGCACAGTTGCTGGTGGCAGGGGCTCAAGGTGGTTCTCGGTTGGGTGAGGAGTTGCGGATCTGGGCTCGGCTCTGGTCCGAACGACAGGTGGATCACGTGATGGGTGGTTCTAGGTAGTTGTGGGTGGGTGTTTGGATGGTGCTTGTAAGCTTAAGGATAGAAGTGATTATGGAGATTATGGCGAAGTGTTAAACGTGGTAATGGTGAAGAGTAATGGTTGTTGAGTTGGTCGGGATTGAGTGGAAGATGGTGATTGTGTGGAAGATGGTGATTGTGTTGATGATGTTAGCAGAGGAAGCTCACAATTGGGAGGTTTGGAAGATGAAGGATGAGGAAGATGAAGGTTGTGTGGGTGGCTAGTTCACGCTTTGGTTGAGGTTTTGGTGGAAGTTGAATTGATAGAGGGGTGGCCGTGAATGAGGGTGGTTTTGTGGTGGATGATGGAGGGTATGGGTTGATAGTTTGGTGATGGTGAAGATGAAGGTGATGAGTTAACTGGGTGAAGGTTGGAAAGGGTGATCACGATTTGGATGGGTTAATTGAGTGGTGGTGGGTGGCAGCCTCCCTTCTAAAAATTTTTCTGACCAAATTCCCCCTTTCCCCCCTCTACTATATGATATTTATCAAGAAAATTCGTGTGCTGTGACGATGGAAGAAGAAAACCCTGTATGTGCTGTGCAAAGTCATGGAATATGATGCCAACATGTGAATGTGTAGTGGGTGAGGGTGTCGGGGAGTGGGTGAGAGTGAGTGCAGTGTCAAAAGAAAATGGAGAAAGTGAGTGGGTGAAATTGTGTCCAATGCGGTGAAAGTGTTGGGAGTTGGTACATGATTGGGAGTTTGTGGGAGTTCTGGTAGTGATTGGGAGTTTTGTGGGGGTTGTTGTAGTGGAGTGTGTGTTGTGTAGTGCATGGGCAGTGAGAAGAAATGCAGACCCATCACTCTCTGTTTCAGTATTATTTTTCTTATTTTTTATTTTTTATTTTACCATAAAAATAAAGTGTAAAACAAGGTAATTAAGCATCAATTAACACAAGATTATTAATCTTTGATCGAACATTAAAAGAAATTTTATGGACAAAATTGGGTATCAACAATAAATCATGCAAAACAACAAGACAAGGACATTAATGGATGGAAAGAAGAAGTCCATTTTTGGAGAGACCAATTCTCAAAACTAGCATGCCTAGCCAACACGGCAATCGCAGACATTCCATATTATTTTAAGGTGACAGATAAGATGGTCGATCCTCTTAAGACTCCGGCAGAGATTAATGATTTCATTGAGTATTGAAAGAATCTTATGGGATAAATGACACAAATGATCAAGGTGCATTCATTTGAGAAGGATGAATTAGACTAGGCAATGATGTATTTCAAATATAGTCGAAATGATGTACTCTTCTCAAATGATGTTGATGATTCTTTTTTCGATTAAATAAAGTATGCCTTTTTGTTTTTCTGATCCTATGCTTTACTGAAGATCCAATACTTTTGAATGCGACATTCTAAGTAATAGTCATGACAAACAAACTTTTGAATGAGACGTTATAAGAAATGGTCATGAAAAACAAAGATCAAAGATACTCACTCAAATCCGCTCTGCACAAATTAACAATAGTCCTCTAACAAATCAATAATAATCATGGTTGTTTTTAATAAATTGTACTGTGATTGTTCACAGGAGATTTGGAACCATTGTGCGACCAAGGAAAGAAGACACCAATCAAACTCGTGTTCACAATACAAGGGCTTGAACAAAGTTGCTTGCAGTGATGGTAGCTGAAAACGAAGGCAGGAACTTAAGTTTGGAAGTGGATGAAGTGAAAGGAAGGATGAATGAGGTGACAGAGTCTCAAAGAAGAATGGAGGAAATGTTGTTAGCTATGAGGGAGACCCTCACCTTGATGGGGGCAGCTGGAAGTACAGGAGTAACTGGGGCACATTCGTACCCACTGAATATTACTTCCATAAGGACAAACCCAGAGGTCACTATTGAGATACCTTCTGTAGGAGGAACCTCAAACACTGCATCAGTAGTAATTCCTATTGGAGAAGGATATCATTCATTAGAAGGTACTCAAAATGAGGTCTATGGTAATACCGAGTTCATATGGGAACCGCCATATATGTCCATCTTGATGCCAACTGGATTTCCTACCGGTACTGGGCACGCAACTGTTCAAAATGACAAGATAAAAGAAGAATAGATGGAAAAGATGGAGGAGCAAATCAAGGTGATCAAGGGTCTTAGCACCTACGGTCCCCTTGGGATGGAAGAATTGTGCCCTACTGCTAACATCGTCATCCCCAAGGATTTCAAAATCCCAGAATTTGTCAAGTATGATGGGAATTCCAACCTCTTTTTCCATCTAAAAACTTACATTACCAAAATGTCCATTTAGTCAAAGGACTGGAAGTTCCTTATCAGTTTCTTTCATGAAAGTTTGACTGGGCCTGCTTTGGAGTAGTGTATCCAATAGGACCTCTCGAAAATCTCCTATTGGGTTGACTGGGCGAATTTGTTTATGAGACATTATCTGTTTAATCTGGATACAGCCCCAAACCGGGATAAGTTGGGAACACTACAGAAGAAAAATGAGGAGACATTCAAGCAATATGCCCAGAGGTGGAGAGCTCTCGCAGCTCAAGTGCAACCGCCGTTAACTCTGACAGAAATGTGCTCATACTTCTTGAGGACTTTAGGAGCTCCTTATATTGGGACAATGTCAGGCGCTGTTTACCGAGACTTTGCTGATTTAATTGCTGCTGGAAAAAGAATTGAAATTCTGGTAAAGGCTGAAAAATTGCCAACTGGCAGTAATGAAAGTAGTTTCAAGAAGGGGTTTCACCTTAAGAAAAAAGAGCTGGAAGTGAGCTACATGCAAAATTTGTAACCTTTATAACCCCGATATTCGCCATCCTACCTTGTATACCGACCACCCCCATATAACCCAAACACTTACCCTTCTGCATCATCCCATCTACCTGGCCTAACCGCCTCTCCCATGAATGCACCTCAAACCCAGCCACTTCAAATCAACAATGTTCCTGTACCTCAACCATACACACCAGCTCGCCCAATTTATACTCAGTACCTACCTCCACCTCTGTAAAATTTCCCAAACTACCCACAACCTCGACCAAATTTCTAAAATCAAAGTTGTTCCCATCCCCAAAACCTACCACATTTTCCAAAACTGTCCATCTCAAACGCAGATCTATTCCAAAGGTTGTTTGATGCTCACCTCATCTCAGGGAATCCTGTACCCCCTGCAACCACCATTTCCAGTGTGGTACAATCCGAATTTAACTTGTAAGTACCATATGGATGTCCCAGGGCACTCAATCGAAGACTATGAGTCCTTTAAGGCTGTAGTAAAGAAGCTCATTACTTATGGAAAATTGGATATTCAAGAGGAGGCTGGACCTAGCATTGTTAACAATCCAATCCCTAATCATGGTGGAAGGAATGAGGCAAATGCCGTGGAGATGGAAGGACCTCCAATAAAAAATGTCATGAGCCTGCGTACCCCGATGACTCGAATATTTGAGGGACTGAAGATAACAGGTTATGTTATCACTGCACCAGCTTCATCGGTGAAAGAAGATGAGAGGTATGATGAAGAGTCCAGGTGCGTTTACCATTGTGGGGAAACAGGACACGAATTGAGAACTGTTGGGACTTTAAGGTTCGAGTCCAGGGATTACTCACTTTGGGAATAATACAAGCTAAACAAGGGGTAGCTTCCTCTGCAGAGGTTAGTGTAGTAGAACGCTTTGTGCTGAAGGTGCCACCTCTCAACCAAGCCCCGGCACCAAGGAAAGTAATTGTGACGGTCAAGAAGCTAATGTCGTTTGCTTATGATGATACTCATTCAGTACCATAGAATTATGAAGCTAAGGTGGAAATGAAAGGGGTCAGGGAAGAGACTTCAAAACCCCGAGTTACTGAAATACTCCAGGATGAAGGGTATGTGACTAATATAGTTACAAGGAGTGGACGATGCTATGGCCTAGTAGAAGTAGAGAAGAAAAAGAATGTTAAAGAATGGGGTAAGGAGGAAAGTGCAAGAGAAGAGGAGAGAGGGAAAGAAGAGGAAGAAGAATTTTTGAATATCATGAAACAAAGTGAATATGATGGGATATAATAGTTGAAGAAGACTCCAGCAAGGATATCTCTTCTGTCACTCATTTTGACATCTGAGTTACATCGAAAAGCATTGCTAAGAGTACTGAACGAGGCTTATGTCAAACCTGATGTTACCCATGAGAATGTTGTCAGCATGGTGGACCCGGTAAAGCACGTCAACGTGATCACATTTATAGATGAAGAGATCACATCTTGGTCTGAGCAAAACCTATGGGCCCTACAAATAACCCTTAAATATAGAGGGTATATAGTCGCAAAGGTTTTGATTGATGGGGGGTCTGCACTAAATATCCTACCAAAATCGACTCTAACCTCATCGTAAATAAGTGAGGATGAACTATCACCTCGAGAAATGGTGGTGCGAGCCTTTGATGGAAATAGGAGAGGCATTTTAGGAGAGGTGATGTTTCCATTAGAGATCGGTCCAAGTAATTTTCAGGTATTGTTCCAAGTTATGAACATTGAGCTTGGTTACACTATGTTCCCGGGGAGACCATGGATCTATGCTGCTGGTACTGTTCCTTCTACCCTACACCAGAGTGTTAAATACATCAAAAATGGGTCTGTCATTACTATACACAGAGAAGAAAAAACCATGTTTTCAAAACCAGTTTCGGTACCGTATGTGGAAAGTGCAGAGAAGGATGAGGAGAATTTGTGGCACAACTTTGAGGTAGTTGAGACTGAACTCAGTGGGCATAAACCCTTAATGCAAACTATGAATCAGGTGGTGGCCCGAATTATGACTAATAATGGGTACCAGAAAGGAAAAGGTCTGGGCTCAAAATTACAAGGAACTCAGACACCAATTTTATTTCCAGAAAAACTAGACAAGTTCAGGTTGGGGTACGAAGCAGCTCTAGAAGAGAGAATAGAGAATATGACTTTAGGAAAAAAGAATGATAAGGGTGAAATAAAGCATATTCCTCACCTGAGGGAAACATTCCTGGCACCCACTGAGGTAATCATGCCTGAAGAAGTCATTCATCCCCCATACTGCCCTACTATCAATGCATTGCATGAAGAAGGCCCTGAAGAGTACAAAGCAATCTGGCCTTTCACTGAAGAGGAGTCGTTGAAGAACTGGTAATCTGAATCAATGATTGATGTTATTATTTTCAAGTAATTGTCTAGTCATGCTGTAACAAGCAGATATTTGTGTCCAGCTATGTTTTTATCTTATATTTATGTTATTTGAGACAATTAACTAATAAAGTTGCATGTTTATTCAGCATTCCTCTGTGTCACTCTCTTTGCTTATCTGTTTTTTATATTTGTTAGTTTTCTTTTCTTGTGTTTCTCTTTAAAAAAATAAGAGTTCTTGTTCTCGTTTTATCATTTCTACTCTATTTTATCTTTCCAACTCCCCACAAATTACTTTCCAGGGATGTGAGTCTTATAGAAAGTTCGTCTCATGAAAGGGACCTTAAAAACTTATCAATTGATTCCCCTGCAGCGTTTGATGAAGAGGATCCTGGATCTGATGAAGAAAAAGAGGTTGTTGAAGAATTTGAAAAAATGTTGGAATACTCCGAGAGGAAGTTTGATGTGGATAATGAGGTAATAGAAGTAATTAACATGGGAACAAAAGAAGACAAGAAGGAGTTGAAAATAGTAGATAATCCTGAGCGTATAGAAATGGTGGCACTATTGAGGGAGTTCCTTGATGTGTTTGTATGGTCCTACAGAGATATGCCTGGATTAGACCCTGGAATAGCGTCACATAAAATTCCATTATATCTAGATGTAGAAGCGAAAAGGAAAAAGTTGAGAAAAATGCATCTTGATATGTCATTAAAGATCAAAGAAAAAGTGACTAAGCAATTAGAAGCTAGATTTATAGAGGTGTCAAGACAATCGCAATGGGTAGCAAATATTGTGCCAGTACCAAAGAAGGATGGGAAGGTCAGGATGTGCGTGGATTATAGAGATCTAAATAAGGCCAGTCCAAAAGATGATTTCCTACTCCCTCATATTGATGTTCTTGTTGACAATACAATAGGAAATCATAGGTTCTCATTTATGGACGGGTATTCTGGGTATAATCAGATCCCCATGGATGTTAATGACAAAGAAAAGATGACTTTTATTACCCCGTGGGAAACTTTTTGTTACACAGTAATGTCCTTTGGATTGAAGAATGCTGGGGCTACTTATCAACGTGCTATGGTTGCATTATTTCATGATATGATGCATAAAGAAATTGAGGTTTATGTAGATGATATGGTAGCCAAATCCAAAGAAAAGGAAAGTCATGTAACAGTATTACGGAGATTATTTGAAAGACTCATGAAGCATAAGTTGAGGCTCAATCCTAATAAGTGCGTATTTGGAGCATCCACTGGAAAATTACTCGGATTCATCGTTAGCAGAGAAGGAATAAAGGTGGATCTGGATAAGGCAAAGGCAATACAAGAGATGCCTCCTCCTAAGACAGAGCGTGAAGTGAGAAGTTTTCTCGGGAGACTTAATTATATCGCTAGATTTATTGCTAACTTGAACAGCACCTGTGAGCCTATATTCAAGTTGTTGAAGAAGCATCAGCCAGGCGAATAGGATGAAGAATGTCAAGAAGCTTTTGATAAGATAAAGGCTTATTTGATGAATCCTCCTGTGTTGGTACCCCCTACACCGGGTTGTCCTCTGATATTATACCTAACCGTACTGTCAACCTCAATGGGGGCAATGTTGGGGCAGCACGATGAATCAGGGAAAAAGGAGTAGGCGATTTATTACCTGAGTAAGAAGTTTAATGATTGTGAAGCCCGTTCCATGTTTATTAAGAAGACTTATTGTGCTCTAGTATGGACCTCGAAACGGCTATGGCAGTACATGCTCTATTACACCACTTGATTGATTTCCCGAATGGATCCTCTAAAGTACATATTTGAAAGCCCTCATGTCTCATTAAGGGTTTCAAAATGGCAAGTGATATTATCAGAGTTTGATATCAAGTACATGACTCAGAAATCCATCAAAGGAAGTGTAATTGCGGATCATTTAGCTGAAAACCCTCTTGAGGGTGGACAACTAATGATATCCGAGTTCCCTGATGGAAAAATATTGATGACAGAAGGAGAGGAAGAAAAAGAAGAGTCTGCATGGAAGATGTATTTTGATGGAGCAGTCAATATGTATGGCAGTGGCATAGGAGCTGTTGTTGTTTCACCAGTCAGAAAATAATACCTAGTCGCTATCAAGTTGGATTTTGAATGCACTAATAATGTTGCAGAATACGAAGCCTGTGCTAGTGGATTACAAGTGGCAATTGACTTGGGGATTAAGCAATTAAAAGTATTCAGAGATTCAACACTTATCATTTATCAAGTGAATGGTGAATGGCAAACTAAAGACCAAAGTTAGTGCCCTATCAAAAGTATTTGACCAAGTTGACCAAAAAGTTTGAAGAGGTGACCTTTTCCTATATGGCTCGAGACATGAATCAGTTTGCAGATGCTTTGGCCACTTTGGCTGTAATGACTAAGTTAGATATCCATAATAATGTTCAACCCATCCAAGTAAAAGTACATAGTGAGCTCGCGTATTGTGCCAATGTGGAGGGCGAACCAGATGGTAAACATTGGTATCATGATATCAAGTAGTATATCCAACATAGAGAATACCCAATTGGGTCAAGTGAAATGAATAAGAAGACTATCCCTCAGTTGACGATGACCTTTTTCTTGAACGGGGAGGTTTTATACAAGAGAAGCCATGATGACACCTTGCTTAGATGTATGGATGCTCGTGAAGCTCGTTTAATCATGACTGAAGTCCATGAAGGAATCTGTGGGACTCATGCTAATGGTCATATGATGGTGCGAAAAACTCTAAGGAGCGATTATTATTAGTCCACCATGGAAACGGACTACATAGAATATGTTCAAAAGTGCCATAAATGCCAGATATATACAGATTGAATCAATGCACCTTCATTCACCTTGCACAATATGGTATCTCTATGGCCTTTCTCGATGTGGGGAATAGATGTCATTGGGCCAATTAACCCCAAAGCTTCCAACGGCCATCGCTTTATTTTGGTGGCATTTGACTATTTCACCAAGTGGGTAGAAGCTTGCTCGTATGCCAATATTACTCAAAAGGTATTTTTGAAATTCTTCAAGAGGGATATTGTCTGCAGATATGAAATCCCAGAGAGGATAATTACAGAAAATGTTGCTAATCTCAATGGTGCTAAGATTAAGAAGTTATGTGAAAATTTCAAAATCAAGCATCATAATTCAGCTCCTTATAGGCCTCAAATGAATGGTGCAGTTGAAGCTGTAAATAAGAATGTCAAGAAAATTGTGGCTAAGATGGTTGTGAACTACAAGGACTGGCACGAAATGTTACCCTATGCTTTGCACGCATATCGTACCAATACGCGATCAAGCACTGGGGCAACACCTTTCTCTTTGGTGTATGGGATGGAAGTTGTCTCTCCCATAGAAATTAAAATTCCTTCTCTAAGAGTGTTGATGGAAGCAGAGTTGGAAGAATCTGAATGGGTGAAGACTCGGCATAAGCAGTTGAATATGATAGAAGAAAAGAGACTGACAACTATTTGTCATGGACAGTTGTATCAAAGTAGAATAGCCAGAGCCTTTAATAAAAAAAGTCTGTCCTAGAGAATTATGTTCAGAAGATTTAGTATTAAAGAAGATTCTCCCTAATCAAGAGGATACTAGAGGAAAATGGGCTCTGAATTATCAGGGTCCTTACATAATCAAGTGAGCATTTTCTGGAGGGGCTTTAATTTTGCAAAATATGGATGGAGAAGAATTGCCAAGGCTAGTGAATACTGATGTTGTTAAAAGATTCTATGCCTAAAATAAAAAAGGGAAAGCTCGTTAGGTTGAAAACCCAAAAGGGCGGCCTAAGCAAAAGTTAGAGTAAAAAAAAAAGAAAAAAGAAAAATGTCTGTTAGGTCAAAAACCCAAAAAGGCGACCTAAGCAAAAGTTAGGGCAAATAAATAGGCAAAATATCAAAGAAAGGAGGTTTGAAACTCCAAACCGGGGCAATTTTTATTCTGCATTCAATTGGCCATACTGGGACAAAAATTTATGAAATATTAAAGGAAAGATGTGTTGAAGAAAGTAGCAACAGAGACAACAGTTAAATTATCAAACGGTTGCAGGAAATCAATTGAATGAGGAATAAGGATCCAAAACTGGGGTAAATTTTCTTTTCCTTGCAATTTTCTTTTGTTTCTATGCTTTCATCTTTCAAACATGCGTCTTACCAAATATTCATGTACAATCATATTACCAAAGTAATAAAAAGAAGTTTGTTCATTCAACGAATTTCTATCCATTTATGAATGCATGTTTAACTAATTAAGTTATGTCTCAAATAACATAAATTTAAGGTCAACAGTTTGATTCTGACATTTCTACAACAATCATTCAATAATTGAGTTAGATTGAAAGATCTCACTAGCTCAAAGTATAGTTTGCAATATGACATTTGGTTGAAGTGATTTGTTGCCAAGAAGGAAAGGAAGAGTTGAAGATAAAAAATGAAGAAAATGAAGAAGAAAAAGGGTTAAGAGGATTCTGAGATAGCCAAAGGGTCTGATGAAGAAAAGGGTGAACAAGGGTTTGATTGGTCAAAGCTTTCCAAAGTTGTCGCTAGTTCAAATAATTAAAAGAAAGAAAAGAAAAGAAAATAAAGAAAGAAAGAAAGAAAGAAAGAGAAGAGATTTTAAGGCATGGTCTAACTGTCATGAATGTTTCCATTGCATTTTAAGTTTTTTGAGCGCGTTGGTTCCTGGCATTTGCATTTTACTTTTGAGTGCATCAGCTCCCTATCCTTTACTTTTGAACGCAATCGGCTCTCTGTCTTTTACCTTTGAGCGTAATCGGCTCCTTGTCTTTTGCTCTTGAGCGCAATCGGCTCCCTGTCTTTTACTTTTGAACGCAATCAGCTCTTTGTCTTTTACCTTTGAGCGTAATCGGCTCCTTGTCTTTTACTCTTGAGCGCAATCGGCTCCCTGTCTTTTACTTTTGAGCGCAATCGACTCTCTGTCTTTTACCTTTGAGCGCAATTGGCTCCTTGTCTTTTGAGCGCAATCGGCTCCCTGTCTTTTACTTTTGAGCACAATCGGTTCTCTGCCTTTTACTTTTGAGCGCAATCGGCTCCCTATCTTTTACTTTTGAGCGTAATCGGCACCCTGTCTTTTACTTTTGAGCGCAATCGGCTCATTGTCTTTTTCTTTTTGAGCGCAATCGGCTCCCTGACTTTTACTTTTGAGCACAATCGGCTCCCTGTCTTTTCCTTTTGAGCGCAATCGGCTCCCTGTCTCTTACTCTTGAGCGCAATCGGCTCCCTATCTTTTACTTTTGACCGTAATCGGCTCCCTGTCTTTTACCTTTGAGCACAATTGACTCCTTGTCTTTTGAACGCAATTGGCTCTCTGTCTTTTACTTTTGAGTGCCTCGGCTCCTGTCTTTTACCTTTGATCGCAATCGACTCCTTGTCTTTTACCTTTGAGCGTAATCGTCTCCCTGTCTTTTACTTTTGAGCACAATCGGCTCCCTATCTTTTACCTTTGAGCGCAATCGGCTTCCTGTCTTTTTCTTTTGAGCGCAATCGGCTCCCTGTCTTTTACTTTTGAGCGCAATCGGCTCCCTGTCTTTTACTTTTGAGTGTAATCGGCTCTCTGTCTTATTCTTTTTTACCGCAATAGGCTCCCTATCTTTTACTTTTGAGCGCAATCGGCTCCCTGTCTTTTCCTTTTGAGCGCAATCGGCTCCCTGTCTTTTTCTTTTTGAGTGCAATCGGCTCCCTGTATTTTACTTTTGAGCGTAATCGGCTCCCTGTCCTTTTCTTTTTGAGTGCAATACGCTCCCTGTCTTTTACTTTTGAGCGCCTCGACTCCTGTCTTTTACTTTCGAGCGTATCGGCTCTCTGTCTTTTACATTCCAGTCTTTTACTTTCTGAGCGCATCGGCTCCTGTCTTTTATGTTTGAGCGTATCGGCTCCCTGCCATTTAAGTTTCTGTCATTGAGCGCATCACTCTTTGCATTGTTTTATTTTTTTTCGTTCCCGAGCAAAATTCGAGTTCATGTCTTTACTCGTTCCTTACAGTGATAAATGAAAAACTACGGTTATTCTTTTTATCTAGTAAGAAATAAGTAAAGAGGGACAACTGTGAACACCCAATTTTGTCCGGGGCATTTTGTAAAAATAAAAAACTCATCTTTCATTTAGTGGCCCATTAACCCATAATCCATGATCCAACCTATTAACCCATAACCCATTATTCAACCCGTTAATCCACTACCCATATACCAGCACTTATCCTAAATAAACCCCATCAGTTATCATAACCCTTAAGTACTTATCCTAAAACAAACCCCATCAGTTATCCTAATCCCTAAGCACTTATCCTAAACAAACCCTATCAGTTATTCTAACCCTTAAGTACTTATCCTAAACCAACCCCCAACACTCACCTTAAATAAAACAAACCTATCCTAAACCAATTACAACTTATCATCCTAAACAAATTCTAATCACACTTCAACTCAAACACTTCAGCCTAATCCTCTCCTATAAAGACACATAACCCACACACAAAAAGACTTAGAACTTGACTTATTTTTGAGCCTTAACGCACTTCTGCTTACTTTTTTTTCACTCATGTTACCTTCCTTACATACTTCTACCAAAGTTCCAAGCACCCATAACCAATCAATTATCACCATCCTCAAGCCTCCATAATCAAACTTCACCGTTCATCCTCCTCCATCCCTCAACCATGTGAAACCACCACCCTCCAACCAGATCCCTCCTCCACGCGCACCACCCAACCAGGACCCCTGCCAACCCGGTGACCAAAAAACGCCTCTGCTCCGCCACCCCCTCACCAGGAACCCGTAAACCACCATCGTTGTTCATACCCGGTGCACCACCAAGCCGCTGTCGTCGTTGCTATGTAGCCATTTAAGAACCCACCTTGCGCCTCGCCTTTGAAACAGATCCGTCAACCCACAAATCAACCGACGACAACCTCAAAACTGCGCTCCATAGAAGCCGTACCTGACTCGCGGCAACCCCGTCCTATGCCAACCGCCAGCGAGCCCAACAACATGAATTCTATCTGCACATCAGATCGTGAATAGTCACCGGATCCACGTCGCATCACTGTCCTGTCGCGTCTCGTTCGTCCTTGAACCAACCTGCCGCCGATCTTCATCTTCCTTGTTCATCCTGCGAAATATCAACAAAAAAAAGGCAAGCAATAGAACACCCTTCCCTTTTTTGATTTGACCGTGAGTTTTTTTTTCTTTTCTATTTTTAGTTTTTTTTAAGAGACTTGAGCTTAAACTTAATGGCCAAATGAAAAAAAAGGATTTTTTAAAAAAAAATGAAAAAGGCAAAATAATAATAATAAAAAGATGCAAAATAATAATGAGATTAATTAAGTTGTGACAACATGATGATTCAAAATTTTTTAAAATAAATCATTGTTTAATAAAAAATTCAAAATTCATTTTTTCTTTAAATAATTTTAAATGAAAATTGCAATAAATTCAATAATCGATGGGTGACGTCTTTAGCGTGACGTGAGTTTCACCTATTCAATCTTTAATTTGATTAACAGAGTCGCGACGACTTGTTAATTCAATTTTTTTTAAAAATAATTAAATTGTTTCTTTTAAAAAAATAAAAAATAAAATCAACCAATTCTTTTTTTCCTAGATAATTTTAAATAAAAATTTTGTAACAAATTTGATAATCAGTGGGTGACGTCTCTAGCGTGACGCGAACTTCACCTATTCAATTCTTAATTTGATTAACAGAGTCGCGATGACTTGTTAATTCAAATTTTCAAAAATTAATTTTTAATTAGAATCAACCAACCCACAATTATTTTCTAGAGAACTACGTGACTTTAAGTTTTTCATTGCACTTGAGGATACGTAGGAGTAGAATTTCTATTCTGTCAAGTCAAAAATTAAATTTTCATAATTTATTTGTTTATTTCATTTTTTTTACAAAAGGGATAAAACAAATATTTTTAAGAATTATTAAGAATTTGCATAATTAATTTAAGGTATCGTCTTAGGACGGGTGTATTAGAGATGCTGTGGGATTAAGTTTTCACTCTTCCCTACACATAACCGACTTCCGAATCCAATCTGGTTTCAAAGACTATTTTTCTTAAGTTTTCTAATTTTTCCTAATAAAAATAAAATTGGTGGCGACTCCATTAATTACTTTTTTTTAATTTAAGTTGCTATTCCGCCGCGATCAACGGTCGCGACATATATATATATAAACTTTTTTGAGATATTTTTTATAGAATAAAAATATTTTGTTATAGTGTCAAGCTATACTATAATATATAAGATGATGATCACCTGTTCTCATTTCCTCTCTCATTCTTTGTCTCCTCACTTAAATTCTGTCAAGTATTCTAAACTTAATTACATGTCGCATTCTTTTTTTTTTTCACTTGATAGAATTTAAGTGAAAAAACATAAAAAAAATAAAAAATAAAAACAGGTAATCTTCATCCATAATATACAATGATAAAATTAGAGGAGTTCATAATGGGCACACCCATGCTCAATGCAATCTTTCAATAGTTTTTAAAGTTTTTAAAATATTCTCAAATTTTTATATATAAACTTGAACCTCAACTCTCATAATTTTGCATCGTTTGTAATTATTTATGAAAATTATAAATGTATTTTCTTATAATAATAACATAATTATTATATATTATTTTTAAATATTTTTTAATTTCATGCATTACATAGGTGTTATTTTAATGCTTATTAATTATTGAATAGATGAATGATCTCTTCTATTTTATTTCACTCAACTATCACCTTTATATCATGTAAAAATTCTAACTATTTTTTTTAGCTGTCTAACATTACTCTATTCTTAATAAAGAGTTAATAACAATACTGGTCCATTTTTTTTAAAAAAAATTATAGTTAATATTTTTCTAGGAATATTTCGTAATGGAACCTTGCATTGCACAATTAGATAGCAACATCTTTTAAAAGTAACAATTTTCAAATTTCCATCCAATCACTGTTTAAAACAAAAATTACCTCTCAATTCTAAAATATAGCTGAGTGTACGATGGAGATATAAATCTTTTCATTATGAATAACGCCATATAGTATATATATACACATCATTTTATATTAACATAATTTTAATTATTTGTTAATTATATCTTATTTTTTTAACACTTATACTCGAATTCTGAATCATTAAGATGATGAAGCTTAGAGATGTTCCATTACAGCTCATCATACAAGATAACTTTATCATCAAGGTTATAAGAAAAAAAAAAAAAAACTCAGTTAACAAATCAAGCATCGTGTGGAGGGGACGTAGAGTTAAATAGCAGTTTTAGTAGTAGTCAAACAAGGTGGAGTAGTCTTTTTCAGACTTCGAAGGAATCTGTCAACCCCACAATTATTCCACCCTCATCAGCATAGTGCACAGCCAATCCATCTTTCTCTTCTTTGCCTTGTTTCCATCATCTCTTTTCTTCAACTCAAGGGAGACTCAGTTATGGCTGCCAGAGAAATCCTCCATAAGATGAAGGTATGTGCCAGTCCCTCTTGTTCTTTTTGGAGAAATGGTTAAATGGTTGGATCACCTTTTTCTTGCTTTGTATTCTGTTATGGATAGAAATGCAATAGATCTTCACTTGTTGGTATTAATCTTCCTCAATAAGTTCTATGGATTGCTTATATTGCTCA
Source organism: Ormosia semicastrata (assembly GCA_029884595.1). Lineage (NCBI taxonomy): Eukaryota > Viridiplantae > Streptophyta > Magnoliopsida > Fabales > Fabaceae > Ormosia > Ormosia semicastrata. The sequence goes on along the minus strand of JAQQTO010000055.1, from coordinate 22,756,187 downwards.
ATTTGATAAACCCCACTAGTTTCTTGTGTGCTTTTGTGGTTGTCATTGTACTAATTCATGCACCTATATATATGTGTGTCTGCTCTTCCCCCATTGACTTTGACTAGTGACACAGTGTCTCCATTTATTTTTCTAAAATCTATAGTTTGAATCTTTCAACTAGCTCGGATCTGTAGGGAAAATATTATAATATCACTAAAACTGATGATGTATCTTTGTTTCTGGGTAATCATAAATATACCAGATTATGTCAAATACTTCAACTGTTTTTAACATCTATCTGTGTGAACTGTGAAGAGTGAAGACTTGTTCCAGAACTAACCAGCTTACTCTATCACTTGGCATTTGGCATCATTTTTACAGTTTACTCATCTCCTTGAGGTTTACTTTCTTTGCTCATTTGTATCATCCCCACTATGTAGGCTTCTCTGATATAACAAAACAAAGATTATTAGAGTACTTTCTTACAGAACCTAGGTTGTGTATATCGTCAAGATCCACCGGTTCTTTGACATTAATCTGGGGTTTTCTTCAAAGAATTCTGCAGAAGCTATTGTAAATGATATTACAGTGCTTTCTTTCAGGAAAGTTGCAAAAGCTACTGCTCTGTAATTGAAACAGAACACATTGCCCTATACTACAGTGTAACAAACAATCATGTTAGAAATAATAAATTGGTTATTTAATGGAGAGGGTGGGAAAGATACCGGTCAGAAAATATCACTTTCCATGTGACCAACAACCTTCAGAATTAAATGCACCTCCTTCTTCATGACTGAATCACTGGTTCAACGTGTAATTCTTAGTTAGGCATGGTCTACTATAGACACTCAAATAATTATTTAACATGTGTAAGATTGTGGGAGTTATCATAGAAATGCACTAATATTTGAATATGCTTTTGCACATGTCAAATAATGATTTGAGTGCCTAAAAGATGACGTAATAGACTGTTCTTATCTAAGAATTTATCCTAGTTCAACACCCAGTTGCTTAACTACGTGACTTATTAACCATAGTGAAAGAGAATGAATGGAAAAACTAAATTATATCTTTTATGAAGGTTGGCTTGCCTTTTGTATCCTTTACGATACATTAGGTGTCAAAGAGTAAAATGATACCGATGAGATGAGAAATGATCAAATGAGAAATGCGTTTGTTTACTGATAATAGGAGTAACCTTAGTTGTGATATAGGTCATTGGAGGGTTTACTACTTTACTATGATGATTTGGTGATTGAGAAAAAGAAAACCAATGAAAAGACTTGGTTAAATGGGGGTTGTGAGTGACGGGTGCAGTGGTCAGAAGATGTATAATGACAAGATAATGATTGGTTACACTTACAGCTCCACATATTGTTTGATTGCAGAAGAAGATTTCATATAGTGGATACGGTTAGTGATATAAGAAAATCATAGTAGATGGGATTTTTTTTTATATTTTTGAGTTCCTTGAAGATTTAACTAGGTCTTAGAAGTTACCAATCACGCAAAGATTCAGCTAATTCAACTTGGTTATATAAATTTCCCATGCCTGTGGAGAGGACTATTATGATCTCCACTAGCTAATAAAATTTTGCAAAGTTTTCTGTCAAAACATTTCTCCATACCTGAATCCCAGTTGCTGAGTTGCACCCAAGAACTCTCTTTATTTTCTGTTTCATTGTGAGACTTCTCTTCTTGATTGTATTGGACTCCTAGAGCAGTTGATAGGCTTGGCATTCTTTTCATTTGCTTATTTTATTGCCCTTATGATGTTGTAATTGCCAATTTTGCTAATTATTCTTGTCATTGTTGAGACACGTGTTTGACATGAGCATATTGCTTGCAGGAAAAAGTTGGGTTGGGTTCATCAGATACAGGGAAAGGAAAAAGCAAGATGTCCAAGAACATAACTCATGGCTTTCACTTGGTAAAGGGAAGATCATATCATGCCATGGAGGACTATGTTGTTGCTCAATTTAAGCAAGTTGATAGCAATGAATTAGGTTTGTTTGCAATATTTGATGGGCACGCGGGTCACAATGTACCTAATTACTTGCGGTCTCATTTGTTTGATAATATCTTAAAAGAGGTAATGCAGTGTCCTTGCCTTTTCTGGTTAGTACTTAATCCATCAGCTGCTTTATGTGAATCATGAACTATAGTGGAGTTTTCATGCAGATCTGCAGATCCTCAAAACCAAATGGAGAAAATCTTAATGTCAATTCAAGTTGAATGAATATGATTGCCATGTGTAACAGAAGTTTAGTTAGAATAGAAATTGGATTTTTTGCTTGCCATGAAAAGTTTGTTTGTTCTTTTTCCTTTTCCTTTTTCTTTTTCAACAACTTATTGGTGAATTATTTCAAACCCTTCTAGTTTTTGTTTCTGGTTTGCATTTTTTATCCCCTTCTGCTTAAATTTATTTTGAGGAGGAGACACTGGAACATGACAGCTCTGTTATTCCTACACTTGAGATTCCACACCTTCCATACACCAGTTAACGATGAGTAAATTATTAGTTAACAATGTGTATCAATTGGTAATTGAACTAGTAATTCGTTCCCAGTTTATCAATAACCGATTCCTTGTTCGATAATCAATCAATACACGCGTTGTTAGCTAATGATTGATTCATCATTAATCAGTGTATGAAAGGTGTAGAATCTCAGGCGTAGAAGAAACATTTTCGCATAAGATATGCCAATAACTCCTTTTCTTCTAATCATCCTTTTTTTTCCCCCATGTAGCCTGACTTCTGGAAAGAACCTGCAGATGCTGTCAGGAGAGCATATAGTATAACTGATTCTACTATTTTAGACAAATCAGGTGAATTGGGTAGAGGGGGTTCCACTGCAGTTACTGCAATATTGATCAATTGTCAGAAGTTAGTAGTAGCCAATATAGGGGATTCTCGTGCTGTCTTAAGCAAGAATGGTGTTGCCAAACAACTATCAGTGGATCATGAGCCAATCACAGAAAGTGAGGATATTAAAAATAGAGGTGGTTTTGTATCAAACTTTCCAGGTATGACATATTTCAAGATGTAGACGCCCTGATCTTATTAAAATGTTGCACTTGGTTGAAGTTATGAGGTTTGTAGCTCAGTGAGGTTATGATTCTAAATGCTTTTCTAATCTAGTTGAGTTGATTACTCTAAAAAAGTTCACTTAGAACAGGATACAGACTTTGTTCCAGTGCTAACGATACAGCTTTTGTCATCGACTCAGGGGATGTTCCACGGGTTGATGGACGGTTGGCAGTGTCAAGGGCATTTGGTGACAAAAGCTTGAAGAAACACTTGAGTTCAGAACCATATGTGACAGTGGAGATGGTACATGATGATGCAGAGTTTATTATATTAGCCAGTGATGGATTATGGAAGGTCAGTTATTTTCTTAAATGAAGCATAATGCAAGCTCGGATTAGGATCCTCTCATGTTATTCACTTACATAAGAAGGTGATGTTATTGGAGAGAAAGACACAAAAAAACAATTATAATAGGACTCATCATTATTTATGTATGGTCCATTAATTTTATTTTTGTGTTTTTCTCTCGTAACATCACCCTTTCATGTTAGTAAGTAACTGCAAGCACCTTATGGATTTTTTAATTTATTATTTATTTATTTTTTGAAATAGCACGATACATGTTGGGTGCACACATGCTTATTTATCTATTGTTCTAATCTGTTTATTTAAATTATTCCAGGTAATGTCAAATCAAGAAGCAGTTGATACTATCAGAGATATAAAGGATGCTCGGTCTTCAGCAAAGCGCCTTAATGAAGAAGCACTCAACAGGAAAAGCACAGACGATATCTCCTGCATTGTTGTGAAATTTCAGTGATCACAAGACTCAACATAGTAGATTTTGATCCACAAACTTGCAAGTGTGTAACATATACTTTAGGATATATATAAAGCTTGATAGCCAATTAGCCATCAGGTGTTGTTATTATGCTGAGCTGCTTATGCATACCAACTGGGACGAAGCGTTATTTGAAGTAACAATGTGGGAAAGATGTAGTTTCGGATTGTGTAGACATAACTACAGTCGAATTTGTTTAGGGGGCAATGTCAGTGATCTTGAAAGCCACTTTCAGATTACAGCCTGGTAAGGTTATCACAATTTCTTGTTATTGGGAAATCTTTCCGGAATGAAGCTAGGAATGATCCTTACCAGCATCCCTTCCTCAAAAGGAAGGAGGGTGATGGCTTTGCAGTAACAAAAGCATTTTAATCATTAACACGGGCAGAGAAGGACCATGTTTGTCATCCTTTTGAGTTTAGAGCCATTATACCACTATATTGTGGGGATATTTATTACAAAGTGAAAAAAAAAGCATTTTTACAACAAAACCAAAAAAAAAAAGACAAGGATATAAAAAAACAAAATGTATCTGTTTTCAGTCTCAAACAGAATCTAGTATCTAATGACTAATGGACAGTTTATTAGCATAGCATAAACGAGGTATAGAAATAATTGAGAGAGATATGTGAATTTACCCAAAAGAAGCAATATATTTTATTCTAATCAAGTGGAAAATGAGGGTACACCATTCAAGGGTAGCATAATAGGATACTTATATCGTAAGGCACAGTGGCACGCAGAAACAGAATAAACTCGCTAAGTAGGTAAACAAAACATAGAGCTCCAGGGAAATAAACTAGTTTACATGACAAAAGACACCACCTTTAGATGTTGGGAGTTTTTCTCTGGGTTAGATTCTTATTCTTGTAACATTCAAAGGGGTCTTTATTATATGCCTTGGCATGTAAGGAACCAGGGGGTGACAGAAGACGGAGCCTGCTGAACACATTGGCTTCATCTGATATGAAAGGACTTGTTACCAGAACTCCCTGCCATGTTCATCTGAATTCTTCCCCTGTCATCAGCATTTCTGCAGTGGCTTTCCTTAGGGTGCTGCTGCCCTTTGATGCGGCTGCATCCCTCAGTGCAATTTTCTGCACTGCTTTTCCGGCGTCGCTCATTGTGGCCAGCCAAGCGTCTCCGGCAGCTTCTTTTAGCTTCATCAAACTCTGCCAGGTCATGGAACCTGCACAGACTCATACACAGATTTCTAATAAGGTGAATGCATGGAAGCAGTCCTTTAAAGTACTTGACATTTCTTCTCCTTGGGAAGCATAATATGGAAAGACAAGTAAAAAAGTCTAAGCAATGAAGTTGAATTTCTTAATGTGTCTTTCTGATATATGCATAAAACATTGTTTCTCAAGTGACATAATTAGTTTAAGAAGCACCAAATTGTTTTAGGCAGTGCTCAAGGCATCTCTTTGATATGAGAAGTCTGTTCTTAGCCCACCTACCTTGGGCTGAAATTCAACTTTTTTATTAGAAGAATGGGGGTGATAAGAATTAAACTCTAAACCAAGTGACTGCACCAAACAGCTTAAGTTTTTTGGAGAGTTGGTTTATGATATGGGATCAAAGCCTCTATCACCAAGTGTTCTAGAGTTTGATTCTTTTTGTCCCCATTCTTCTAGTGAAAAGTTAAATTTCAGCACAAGGTAGGTGGGCCTGTGCATTGTATACTCTTCAAGTCCCAAGGACTCTTGCATGAGGGAGGTGTTATATATATAAAACTATTCATATACCTTCACTTAACAAAACTTTTGGAAGAGATGGTTCATGAAAGTTTTTATATCTAACAGTTTACCTCAAAATTAGTACTATCTATTATGCTTAAATTCAAAAGTATAAATAGATGATGGAAAAGCAAGATCAACTCTGACATCCATAGCAAAATGCTAAAGGCAATACAAATTCACACCAAGAAAAAAATGCTCTAGATGACTGAGGATTGAACACCTGCTACATTGCTGGCAAAACCTCTGCCTCAGACCTGCAACCACCACAACAGGGGCCTTGGAATGATACTCACACACCTTATGGCGGCGATGGTACCGCTTTGCATCAGTTAAATCAGCACCACACCTCTCTGCCTGACAGGAAGGTGGAGAAACTCCTGCACCCCCACTTGACCCTCTTCTCCCACTCCCACCAGCACCTTTCTTCTTCTCATCTTCTGCAAGACCACCATCACCACCACCACTTTCATCCTCCTCTTCCACTTCATCTTCTACATCTTCAACTGTGCTATCCTTCCTCACCTTCTCAACTGATGTTCTCCTCCTCTCTATACTCCTGGCCTCCATTGTGAGTGCTCACAATGAGGCAGTGGTGACAATGATGATGAAGAAGAAGAAAATGGTGGAGCAAGTAAACTGGTAGAACCTCTTCTATGGGGACTAATGGGAGTGAAAGAGGGAGTTTATAGGGAGCAAAAAGGTAGAAAAAGAAGGTGGAAAGGGTGTGGACCACAAGCTCCATTTTGTTAATTGTGTGTTTTTGTTAGTATAGGGTGGGGAAGTGGTGCTTGGAGAAGGGTTTTGTCTCTAATGATAAGCAAATAAAGGAAAGCTTAAATCTCAATCCTTGCAGTAAGTGGGAAGTGGGGATTTATTTTGTATGAATGCTGTGTTGAAAGTGATAGTGCAGTCAGATTACTCCAGGCATGTTCGTGGCAAGTGCTTAACTATTGGTGCTAAAGGTATTACAAATGGGAAGAGAAGGATTCTTCCTTTTGTTTGTTCTTGTTATTGATATGATCTCCGATACGCAGATGAAGGACCCCATATCACATGCATAGCCAACCCATGCCTTCAGTTCAACCACTGTAATTATAGAAAAATAAATAAAAACCACTGTAATTATAGAAAAATAAATAAATATGACTTCCTAGTTCCTACTAAATTTGCATGATTAACACAAAATCAGGACAAAAAAAATATAACAACAAGGCTAATTTGGACTATGACACTGCAGGCTTGAATTATATGCTGAGAAATTTTCCAATTGGATTACTGGAATCAGAAGTCATGGAACAATCCTTAGTAATTGCATCACAACTAATCTAAAATAGGAAATTAACTACTGCTCTTTATGTTCACTGCCAATATGGCAGTTACATGCATAGTAGTAAGTAACATACTTAAACATTGGATTTAGGTAGGTCTGTCTCTTTCTGTTTTAGTTAGTTTTAGTCACTTAAATGTTAAGGTTAAGCATTTAACTGAGATGCATAGGGCGAGAGTTACTGTACTGGTGCACTGGATTTTAAATCTAAAGTCTGTAATGTACTTATAGCACTGGGAGAGGGTAGAGAGTTGAGAGAGACATATCATATGGGGCAGCAACAAGAAAATTCATCTCTTTAACTTAAATGTGCAGTACCAAACTGTTCCCTTGTTCTTTCCTGATTCCGTCCTTCGTCTTCAAAATTTAAACACTGCTCTATCTACGTCTTCCACTTTGCCTTTGTAGGATTGCTGTATTGTATTATATTTTGTATCAATAATTTATCATGTTTATGTGATTAATAAGTTAAAATACATAGTGCTTAGAAATATAAAACTTATGAAATTTATACTCACAACAACCTCTGGCATAAAATGATGTCATGAACTTGGGAGGATAGCTTTAGCTAGTAACCTTGACACATGCATGTTGCAGTAGTACTACTATGGTCACAACAATCATGTGGTACTGACATGACCTAGCACGCTAGCACCATGGTTTCACAAGATGGCAAGATGCCATTGTACTCGGTACTTGATGTGAGTTTTCACCATGGATGGTATCTAGATATAGCGGACAAAAACAAAATGGGTTCGGCCCTTATCAATGTTAAAAGATTGAGGATTCGAAGTTCATATATATGTTAGAAAATCAACTTGTTTTCACTTCACCCTCGGTGGAACATCTAAGAAAGGGTTCAGTCACGCCAACTTAAGGAAAGTTCTATTTAAGACATTAGAAAGCTATGAAGAAGGTCTACTTGAAGGAGAGACATGTTAGCACCTTGCAGGCACCTTATGTCAAATTAACCAGTAATAATCCTTTTTGGACCTAATTGATAGTTGTTCGTTTCATTATAAGTTTTATTTAGGCAAAGCTTTATTAGAAAAATCATTATTAGAAAATTATAAGAGTTTAGTTTTGATGCATTCACAGTTTTTATATTATTAACTAATCATATTTAATCATATGTGTGATTTTTTATATAATTATTATGATAGTCAAATATTTTTAATGATGTGGCAATACATAATTAATTGATAATGTAAAAAAACTTACATTGAGAGTACATCACAGGTAAATCCAAATTATAAACACTTAAAATCTTAATGTTTATGAACTTAGTGTTTTATTTTATAGGTCTTAATTATGTTTTAAATCTTAAGAAAATGTTTTTTATACACCCATTTTTTACACTCATAAAATGTGGTAAACACCTCTAAAATAAGTAATGTTTCTTATATTGAATATGGTAAATTCTAATTAAGACGAGTTAAGGAGAATAAAAGAAAGTCACTACATAAGTAATAAGGATCAACACTTATGGCTTCATTGAACACTATATCTTTGATTTGTGTTGAAAACTATGTGTCAGTAAATAAGAACCTTTAAGATAAATGATGATTTTTGTGTAAGATCTAGTGAATTCTAATTTTAACTCATTATGCGTAATAAAAAATATCACCACATAAATAATTAGAATCACTATTTATTATATCATTCATCACTACATATTGATGTAAAAAATAAGTGTCAAAAAGTGGATGTAAAAATAATGGGATTATAAATCTTATTGTAGTAACTAGGAAAACAGGCTATTCCTGGTTGAATAGCCTTTAATGGACTAAAAAAGGGTGGGGACAAAAAAAGAGATGCTTAAGCTTTTACGTTAACATCTAAAGGAAAACTAAATTACACATATGCCCTTATAATATGTTTTAGTTGGCCCCCATAGTAAGGATTTTATATGCCCTTATTATATGTTATGTCATTAAATCCTTTGTCTGTGTGTATATGCTGCATATGTAATTTAGCCCCTCAAACCAAATTTTATATTTATGTTAAAGGTATGCTCATTGCTCAAAGCATCCCTTCAAGTCACACCATGCAATTTGCCATGTTATTTGGTATGTGATACATGTATTTTAAGGTGAAAATGGACGTGTCATGGCTTAATAACATGTCATAGCTGAAAACTTAAATGATACAAATCAATTTTCATTGGTATAAATGATGTTTGGCCATAAATGTACGTAGAATAATTTGTATTACACATCCACCTGAATTTTGTATTTCTTGCCTTTCTCTTCTTTCCTATCTGGCCATAAGAATCAGAATGTCACACCCTACACTCACTTCACCAAACAATCGTGCTTATCACTCTCATATTGAGTTGGGTTTGGTCCCCTAGCTCTTCCTTTTATTCTTCTCTCTATGTTATACAGGTCATGCACCATGTCAATAATGCCTTGATAGCCCATTAGCCCATATTATAAGGTGGACAGAGAAATGTGCATTTGTGATACCATCTCAAAAGGTCCTCCTTTTTTGTGTTCTTTGGTAATGTGTAGGACAGTTGTGAAGAATTCTATACTATAGAATGGACTAAAGCAAGAAGAAACACTTATAGTGCTAGAGAATTCTTCTTGCTTGTCTTTGTAAAGAAGGGATAGTGCAGGGACAGCTGCATGGTTGATAAGATAAGAGGCATTACAAGTCATCATCTGATTCAAGTAGCATGGAATTTGTTGTTGGTCCCAAGATTTGGCAACCTATATATGAATAAAGGCTTTTAAAATCTGGGTCTTGTTTTCACGGCACACTTTTGTAGCATATGATGAAGTCACCTTTGTGTCTTCTTCACAGATACAGAAAAACCAGTCATTGGCTCTTTGCCGACTTGCTTATCTCTGATCAATGGCTTGTCGCATTTGCTACAACTTTATACGAGGATTTATGGTAAGAAACAAAGGTATCTGATTCTGTTGTATTTTCAGACATAAGTCTGCAAGGTTAATAATTGACTTGTTTCTCTTAGGATCATACTATTAGTAAGTTGGATTCAAGCTCAGAGCTTGAACAAATTATAAATTCGTAAATTGTGAGTTGATTTAGTAAAATTTGAGAGTAAATGATAAATGAAATTGATAAAAGTAGCACGATCATTTTTTTTTTCCACAAAGATTGAAGATATTCACACAAACGCATACACGTTACACTTGTGGAGGGTACAAATCACTTGAACTTTGTGCTAAAATGACTCTAAAGGGCACTTGTAAAGGTTTTTACCACCTGAGTTAGCTGACTTCTTCAAATATAGACACATCTGTGAGAGAATTTCCAAAATAATGGAAAATACAAGTTATGTTTTCTGCATTTCCATCAATTAGTCGGTCAAAAGCCACCAATTAATCTTTCACTAGTTCAGGGAACAAATAAACTTATTGGACATCCACCAATTAATCGATCATTTTCCACTGATTAATCGCTCGATGTGTGAGAAAGAAAGATGACTTTTTAGACCTTCACCGATTAATCGCTCGACGTGTGTATGAGAAATTTGACTTTCTAACCTTCATTGATTAATCAGTCCAAAACCACCAATTAAGTGGTGTTGTATATGCCAGAATTTTGAACATTCTGACAGATGCGCGAGTAATCAATCAGTTTTCATCGATTAATCGCTCAAGGCACAACTAGTAAAATTTTGAAATGGTGTGTTTGTTCATGGTGAATGGTTATGGAAGGTTGCTATACGTGAAGAGATGTGCCTGTTTGTGCATGTTGCTATTCTTGGTGACTCGTAATGAAAAGTTGTTATACATGAAGAATTATGTCTCTTCCCAATAGAGTTATGACCATTCTTTAGAAGTTGTGTCTCTTCTCAAGGAGTCTCTCAATGTCTATATAAAGACATTCTCCATCAACTCTCAAGTATATGATTGAATTCATTCTTTCTTCCAAATCATCTATGCTTTTCTTCTATGCGTAGGAAGCATTGTACAGAACTATCATTATGTAAAACACCATTGTTGTCATTGACTTAGTTGTGTTAGTGCAAGACAAACCAAGTGTTCTTCATTGTATCCTATAAGAAATTTGTTATTGTCCTTTTCGCATCCAGCATTTCGAAACTGGTGGAGCGAATTAAGCTTAAAGGAAAGTCTTATAGCACGCCTTGAAGAGTTGCATATTTCTTTCATCAAGTTAATGCAAAATTTCTAGTTTTGCTGGTTTAGAAGAAATTTCTTTAACATCTTTAGGCTTAATTTCTTTTTTTGTTCTGCATATAATGGCTTCATTAAGGGAGATGGCTTCAAATTTTGTGAAGTTGAAAAGGTTTGATATGGGGAATTTTCTAAGGTGACAAAAGAAGATGCATTTCATTTTTACCACTTTGAAAGTGGTGTATGTTTTGACTACTCTAAGACCAGAAGAAAGTGAAGAAGAAATTGTGTGAGAGATGCGTGAAAGGCTCAAATGGAATAATGATAATTATATATACACTAGTCATATTCTCAATTGCATGTCTGATCCGTTGTTTGATGCTTACAAAAATATAGGGAGTGCACAGGAAATTTAGGAGAAGTTAGAGACAAGATACATGACAGAAGATGCAACAAGCAAAAAAATTTTGGTTAGTCATTTTAATAGCTTTAAAATGGTTTATGGTAGATCTGTTATGGAACAAATGCATGAAATTGAAAGAATTTTGAATAACTTCAAATAACATAACATGCATATGGATGAAACCATTATTGTTTCATCAATTATAAACAAACTTCCTCCTTTATGGAAAGACTTTAAGAGAAGTCTTAAACATAAAAAATGAAGACATCTCTCTTGAGCAATTAGGTAATCACCTCTGGACAGTATGCTTCTTGGGAAATAGCTTTGGAGGCAAATGACCTACCTTTTGTCCAAAGACGATTTGCAAGCAGAGGAATTCATTTAGAATAATAATATCGTAGATAAGATGATCCTGAGGAATAATCTGCTTATGAGAAAGTTTAAGCAATGGAGGAAGGAAAGTCTAACAATAACTCAAAGAAAAGGCCTCGAGATAGTTAATAAGTTTGGGTTTAAGTCTATATTTGAAGAAGACAAGTTTATTCTATTTAAGGGTGACATGCTCGTGGGAAAGGGTTATCTTTGTGAGAACATGTTTAAGTTGAATACTATTAATAATAATAATATTTTTCTGTTTATATTGCTGAGTCTTTTGATTTATGACATAGTTGTGAAGGACATGTTAATTTCAAAAAGTTAGATGATATGATGAAATCTAATATGATTTCAAAAGTAAGTAGAAACTCATAAACATGTGCAGCTTGCATGCTAATAAAGATATCTAGGCTTCTATTTCCAAGAGTAGAAATAAGTTCTAAGGTGTTAGACTTAATACATTACGATGTATGTGATTTACATGGTTAGCTTACTATTGGTGGTTTTTAAAATTTAGATGAAAGGAGTAAGTTGAAAAAGAGGTTGACAAAGATTCTCGCATGCTAAGGTATATTCGTTGAAGAAACTGTGAAGGTTCTGAAACGTATTCGATAAGAAATATTTTGTAACCTTGATAGATGATTGCACTAAGTTTTGTTATATATATTTAATGCATTCAAAAGATGAAGTGTTAGATAAGTTTACGATTCAAAAGGTGAAGTAGAACTTCAATATGAAACTTTTGTTAAGTGTGTAAGGTGATGACAGTTAGGTAAGTTATGCATAAGACCATGCTTCAAGAAGTGGTTGGGTCTTCACTCTTGGTGGTGGTACAGCTTCTTGAGGATCTAAGAAACAAAACATGCATCGCAGATTCCACCACAGTTACAAAGTTTAAAGCTCTAGCCACAACAGACAAGGAAGTTGAATGGCTTAGAAACTTGCTTTATGAAGTACCAATATGGCCAAAACCAATGGCAACAATCATATTACATTGTGATAGCCAATCAATACTTTCAAAGGCATATAGTCAAGTGGGTAATGGAAAGTCTACATTGGACTAAGACATAGCTATGGGAAAAATTTGATTACAAATGGAATGATTTATGTTATTTATAAAAGGATAGAACAAAATCTTGTAGATCTTTTGATGAAAGGATTGACAAGGGATTTGGTGCAAAAAACATCAATAGGGATGAGAATTAAGCTCATATCATAGATGATCACCAATGACAGAACCTCGACTCACACTTGAGAAGCATCAAGTCTTAAAGTCCAATGAGTAAAGTACATCGTTAAAGTGGTTGCAAGTACTTACTAAGTTATATACATCCCAAGGTTAAAAGTACATGATCCTATAAGTAAAAAGAGGGAAGATCGAGCTTTGCTCTTAATAGTTTTATAGCATATATACTTGCTGAAGTGCTTATTATGGGGACACTTCTAACAGAGTCTACGTGTATGAGTGTGAAGTGGGGCCATTTCTTGGAGTTAAAGGCTTAACTCTTAAAGCATTCATAAAAAGGATACAAGACACAAGACCACATTAAATGTGTCACATTAAATATGATAATCAATGGTGCCAAGATCTTATGTGTAACTTATGCACGCTAGTTCATATGGATTAGATGGTTCAAAGTTTGTCTTCTATTCTACTTTCGATTAGTGAAACCCATGACTTACTGAGTAAATGTTCAAATCACAACACCTTTTATCTAAAGTATGAGATTTTCAGGATAATAAAGATTTGGATTTATTTTGAAAATGGTGAGGGATTATGAGATGATTTTCAAAATAATAGAAAATACAAGTTATGCTCTCTGCATTTCCACCAATTAATCAGTCAAAAGCCACTAATTAATCTCTCATTGGTCTAGCAAACAAATAAACTTATTAGACATCCACTGATAGCCATTGATTAATCGCTTGACGTGTGTATGAGAAAATTGACTTTATGACCTTCAAAATTTAAAAAAATTGACCGAAAAAGAAGAAAAAGAAGAAGAGGAGAAAAATAAGAAAAAGAAATGAAAAAAAAAATTTGTATGACCTTCACCGATTAATCAGTCAAAAATCACCGATTAATTGGTGGTGTATATACTAGAATTTTGAGCATTTTGACAAGCGCGTGATTAATTGATCAGTTTTCACTCATTAATCGCTTAAGTCATAACCAACACAATTTTGAAATGTTGTGTCTAACCATGGTAAATGGTTATGGAATATTGCTGTACATGAAAAGATGTGCCAATCTGTGCATGTTACTATTCTTGGTGACTCGTTATGGAAAGTTATTATACATGAAAAATTATGTTTCTTCCCAAAAGAGAGTTATGACCATTCTCTAAAAGGAGTTGTACTCTATTCTTAAGGGATCTCTCAGTGTCTATATAAAGACATTCTCCATCAAGTCATAGATATATAATTGAAATCATTCATTCTTCCAAATCATCTCTATTTTTCTTCTATGCACATGAAGTATAGTAGAAAACTATACTGTAAAATACTATTATTGTCATTGGCTTGGTTTTGTTAGTGCAAGATAAACTAAGTGTTCTTTATTGTATCATGCAAAAAATTCATTGTTGTCTTTTTACATCCAATATTTTAGAACTAGTGGAGAGAATTAAACTTAAAGAAAAGTGTTATAACATACCTTAAGAGTTATGCATATTCTCCATCAAAGTTGCTTATAATTTATTGGCTTTTTGCAAGTTTGAAAAGAGACATAATATGATTTCATCTTTGTATCATTTTAAGACTTCACAAGATACCGTTTCCAACTATATTAATTAATTAATTATTTATTTATAATTTGTGAGAATTATCATTTAAGTAGCATTAATCACAAAAAAATGCCATAATTTAAACTTAGAAGAATGTGCTTCTACATTTATACAGACTTGTAAAGTATTGCATGTGATGATCATGTTGATTAAAGTATTGCATGTGATGATCATGTTGATTAAATATAAAAAGTCATAACTGAATTGTGCTCATTTACCAGGCTATGAGATGCAGCCATGACTTGTGACTTTTAGTACAGAAGAGTTTTATTTGTGGGAAATGTTTTATGTACAATTTTTATACGCACATTGTATTTATATTATATGTTAATGTGAAAAAGATATTAAATCAACTTGTATATAACTATAATATTATCACGAGATACAAAATAAATTTATGAATGAATTAAAAGAAATTAAATATATAAAAATTAAACAAATAACTCACTGTTTATTTAATGCATATACTTTTCAATACTGCTAAATAATAAATATAGATGACAGTAAACTATAATAAGTGGCTTTGGTACCTTTAGCTGGGCTTGGGCCCTTGTAAATACTCTCCGCTTGTTGCTGAAAAAAATATAAAATGAAACCGATTATTAGTTGAGAGTTTTCTTTTTTTTTTTGGTAATTTAGCATAAATCATAAATTTGAATTTTTTTAACATTATAGGTATGAACCTCTATTATCATTATTATACTTTTAATATGAAATTAATATAACTAAACAAATTATTTCAACTCTTGATATGAGATTATCTCAATTAAGATAATCCACAAAAGATCAATTTGTACAGTGATTTTAGTTTAAAAACAAACATGCAATGACTTTACGACTCATTACTAATTGAAGGCATTGCGAAGGATCCAAATAACTTGGGAAGATTCATATTACAACAAGAGACACGCCAAATATGATCCTTAACTTTTAAATTTAATCCGGTGATATACTGATAGACCAGAAATGCTGGTTGCCATTTCTCATTTTCTTGCGAAGATCACACTTTTTACGTGAACACAAAAAGATCGAATTTTATTCCACAATTGAGAGATCCTGATAGACCGAAGTGTCTATATATATAATAGCATTAATTATAGTACAATTTGACAATTGAAGTCATGTTTCTACTGGTGAATTTGCTTTTAATATATAATTCATGATTTCAATTTGCACTTTGGTAACCTAGGTAATTGTCCTAACGCTAGATGAGCATGATGCATTGTGATAAGTTTAAATTTTAATTATGTTAATTTTTTAGTATCAAATTATAAAAAATATTTTTGTAATTTTTTTAATTTTAAAATAAATGACATTTCTTAACTAGACTAAAAAATAAATAAATTAAAATACGAGTTTAAATTAATTCAAATACTATTTGACCATAATTTAAAAAAGAAATTGCATTTTGGTTTCCTATCTCCAAACAAAGTTTGTATTGCTGATACAGATATTATACTCAAATAAAATGGAGCAGAATGTTAACTTCCTTTTCTTCAACCTTTTATCACTTATAATAGATTAAAAGTAACGGCTTAAAACATCATAAAGCATAAGATTGGTATTAACTCCCAACCAAACATTTAATTATTATAAATCTATCTTTTTATCAAAACCATCTCCAAGCTGCCCCATCAAATCTTCAGCACTCCTGTACTCCACCGTGTCCACAACGTTGGTATCAGCCTCTGCCGTGGTTGTCTCAATGACTCTCTGTGCACTCTTCTTTGCTGCGTCCCATGCAGTGTCCACAGTCTCCTTAGCCGCATCTCCAACACTCTCCAGCACCTCTGTGCCTTGTTTTGCTGCGTCAGTCACCAACCCTGTCACACCACCAGAACTATGCCCTTCATCTTCCCTTTTGGTCCTGTAGTCAACATTATTGGTCACGGGCTTTGCTATGCCTATGTCATCATCTCTGGCCTTTGCTGCTCCTACAAATGGATCACCACCCTGAAATTTGTACATAATATTGATATTGATGAGAAAAATGTTAAAGAGATATAATAAAGTTATTAATTATATGCATCTATTTAATTATGACTTAAACTTTGAAGAGAATTGATTTATGATATAATATTAAAGTTTTTATGATTAATAATTTAGAATTTAATTCTTATCACTTCATTTTTTAAAATAGAAGTTAAATTTCAATAAATACTAAATATGAATTTATGTATTATTTATATTTTAAACCTAAAAGACTTTTATATAATAAAATACATTAAAAATAAAATAAAATCATTTATGTATTTTCATTTAATAAAATAAATTTTAAGAGTGTCTAAGACAAAAGAAAAAATATAAAAAAACACTTTTCAACATAAAGATAAAGATGTGCTCATGTTCAGTTAATTACTTAGTGGTGAAAAGAAGAGTTGTACCCGAGTATGCGCATGAGCATTTGAGAAGAACACTATGTTGCTGCTAAATATAGCAGCTTTAGGAGTAGTTGATTGGAGGTGTTTGACCAATTCTTTGGATGACACAACAAAAGGAAATCTCTTTGCCATTTTTCTATTTCTATGTATCAATGATGTCCATGTGAATGGAATGGATCAAAGCCTTGGCTAGATTTTATAAGAAACAGTAGAAACAAGGGGAGGAAGAGGTGGAACCGGCTCGGTGTGTGACGCGTGGTGGAATTATCGCATATGATGAGCATGACTCATAAAATTTGGAGATTTGGCTAGTGTCAACTCACCACGTTCATCAATATCATGGCATAGTTTGCAGTTTGCATGACACTTGTAAAGACTTGAATCGGTGAAGGTGAAAGGAGAAGACAAGAACAATAGGATAATACTTTTTTCTGCCGACACATTTTCCCAACCTAAGGGATTTGTATGCTGAATCTGCTGCTTACAACTACTAGAGATTTCTCTTTTTTGCATGGGGCAGTGTGTGTGGGATTGTAGGATCATTGTCTGAGGCCAACACATGCTTGTGTGTAACATACTATGAAATTTTTCTTGGTGTGAATAAGTGGAGCTAAGCTGAATTATCTGATTTAATTTATTAAGAAATTAACTTTCCAGGTTCCACTTATTTTAAAGCTTATATTATATTTACATATTTTTTATTAAAAAATAGAATAAAATAAGTAAAAATAGACTAGAAAGAGAATAGAAAAAATAAAATAAAATTATCTTTCTTCATATTTAAAATATTAATAAACGAAAGAAATAGAATTTTATTATCTTATTTAAAAGTTAATTCATAAAGAAACAAAATTAAATATAATATATTTATTTTTAATTATAAATTTATTTTTTCTCATTTTATCTTAATTTTAAAGGAAACAAAATTTTATTATTTGAAGGAAAGAAAAGAAGAATAGTTCCTTATAATTTCATTTACATTTTTATCTTTTAATAAACTCTCAAACAAAGAAACTATTTTTCCTTCTCTCATTTCTTTTTTTTTCATCATTACATGTCATCCAAATAAAATGTTAGAAACTGTTCAAGTTTAATCAACTACTATCAAGTCTTGTATTGATTAAATTTTATAAACTTATGTTATCATATGCCTCACATGTGTAAATAGCAATTACGAAATGAATCCCTCAAGTTTCTCCTAGTTCCTTATTTTTCTTTCTTTTCAGATATGTAAATATAGTAGCTGATTTAGCGCATTCTCTCTTGCATAGAGTAGCCGATTTAGTACACTCTCTCTTGTATATAATTAGGTGCTCTGGTCTGCAACTATTCACATATATGAAAATTCACTATCATTCATACATGTCTCTAAACCTATTTTAATATGGTATCAGAGAGACTTGTTCTCTGATCTAGTTTTTTCTCTTTTTTTCTGGTTGCCAATAGTATGGAATCAGATCAGTCAACCACTGCCATTAGTTCTTCTCAAATGAAGGACCCTTATGAAGATCCCCTCTTTATGCACCATTCTGAAACTCCTCTAGTAGTACTAGTCTCTCCACTTCTAAATAGAGATAATTACAACACATGGTCACATGCCATGACCATGGCCTTAAGATCAAAAAACAAGCTCGAGTTTGTCAATGGAACTGTTGCAGCACCTGAAGCATCATCACCCAAACATTTTCAATGGGTTCGTGTGAATGACATGGTGAAGTCTTGGCTCCTTCGTTATGTGAAGTCAAACCTCGCTGATAGCATCATTTATGCAGAATCTGCTCATATCATTTGGGAAGATCTCAATGACCGTTTCTCACAGCCAAATAACACAAAAATTTATCAGATCAAACAAAGCATAGCAGAATGTAAACAAGAGAAACTTTTTGTATCTGCTTATTATACATGGCTGAAAACTCTCTGGGATGAACTCACTTCTTACATTGCAATACCACAATGTAGCTATGGTGGCTCCAAGTAATTTCTCAACTTCATCCAACAGGATCAAGGTATGAAAGTTCTCCAAGGACTTCATGAATCATATGCTTCACTAAGAACTCAACTTTTGTCGCAAGAACCCTTGCCCCCTGTTGTTAAGCTTTATTCATTAGTATTACAAGAAGAAAAGTAGCGAGAAATTGCAAGTTACAATTCTATAACCCCAGATGCTGCTGCTTTGAATACTATGACTCCTAAGTCCACAACCAGCAAGCCACTTCATTTGGTACTCCTCGTAGTAACAGAGGCAACACTAGAGATTCTAGACCTCATTGTGTTCACTGCAAAAAGGATGAACACATGATTGACAAATGTTTTAAACTTCACGGGTATCCACAGAAGAGAAACAATGGTGGAAGTACTTCCAAAAATGAGTCATGGAAGCAGCTAAGAAGCAAAATACAGTATCGCGCTCTTGTGCTGAAGCTGAATACCGTTGCATGGCTCCAGTTTCTTGTGAACTTCAATGGCTACAGTATCTCTTTAATGATCTACAAGTTTTCATCTCTCAACTATTATGTGATAAAAAACTTCTAATCCTGTCTTTTACGAACGGACAAAACATATAAAAATTGATTATTATTTTATTTATAAAAAGATTCGGAAAGGACTAATTCGCACCTCTTATGTTTCATCTCCTAACCAGATTGAAAACATCTTCACCAAATCCTTTGGACATGATCATTTCTCTCAACTAAATCGCAAGTTGGGTGTGCTCAACATCCACGCGCTAACTTGAGAGGGAATGTTAGCATATGTCTCGTATGTAAATAGCAATTAGGAAATGAATCCCTCAATTTTCTCCTAGTTCCTTATTTTTCTCTCTTTTCAGATATGTGAACATAGTAGCTGATTTAGCGCAGTCTCTCTTGCATAGAGTAGCTGATTTAGTGCACTCTCTCTTGTATATAATTAGGTGCTCTGCTCTGTAACTATTCACATATATGAAAATTCACTATCATTCATACATGTCTCTAAACCTATTTTAATAACTTATTTATAAGTTTTAATGTATAACTATAAAATATGTATTTTTTTAATATATATATTTAGTACAAAATATTTTAGTAAGACCAAATGTAAAATCAAATGCTAACATATATTAAAGTATATTATTATTATTATTATTATTATTATTATTATTATTATTATTATTATTATTATTATCGAATTGACTTATAAGTTAATAAGTCGAACATGTAAAAATTCAAACTCAAATCATTTAATAAATAAACCAAAATTTTCATCTCAGTAAACATTTAATAGACCCAACTACGAGCATGCTCATGAATTGGCTTCAGCAAACCCACTCCTCATGTTGAATTGTAGCTAATGCTTATACTGTGTGAGAACAACTTGTGATTCATTTAAACGAGAAATCATTCTTCTACATACTTTAGTCTTATATTAATTTTTTTGAACAACGTAAATGCATATCATTTTCATTACATTATTTTTACATACTTCATTTTAGGTAATGAAATAAAGAAACACTTTTTGACACACACTCTATTTTTTTTTACTTAATTTCTATTCATATTCTTCACGTTTCATGAAAATTTCGATTTTGTTTCAAAAGTTTTTTTTGTCATACTTACGTCATAAATGCTACTTTTTTGTTTCAATGTCGTCCTTCTACTTGTCCTTCTACTTGACGCCATCTAAATTGCTAACAATAGGGGTTAATATAGATCTTATGTAGCCATTTTTCACCTAATGTGGATCCCATTTGTTTGTTTTAGAACAAAATCAAAATTTTTGTAAAACGTGAGTGACATAAATAGAGTTTTAATAACTTAACATAAACATGTCATCTTTTTCCCCCAAATTTTAGGGTTGTAAAGATTAATTTCATTTATTCTAAATTTTTTAGTTTGAAACTCTTCAAGCAATTCAATGGCTTCAATGACAGTGGCAAATTAAAGTCAACCCAAACTCAAATAGCAAAGGTGACAAACAACATTTTCTCACAAATCCTAAATTGAACCACACCAAGACTCAAAACCAACAAAAACAAAAAACCCTTTGGGGAATCATGAGAACGTAGCCACGACATCCATATGGAAGCAAAATATTTAGCAGGTGGTGTCTCAATGATTTAAGCTCTGCTTAACTAGTACAACAACAATGGTTGAGCATTTAGGTCTTTGTGGCTAGATAGTGGTTACGACTCTAGGTATGGGTAGAGGAATGACGAAGGGTCTGGCCATGGATGGAACTGTAGGGGTTTTATATGGGGGCTTTGGTTGAGTTTAGTATCAAACAAGGGTTGAGGTAACACAATGAACTGCGGTGGTTGAAGTAGAAGTAGGGACAGTGGAGGACAATAACTCGAGTGACTCAGTTTGGCTTTGAGGGGTTATGAAAGTCATTAGAGATAGTTGGAAAGGTAACATTGTTTTGGCTTGAAGGGTGTGGAACAGAAAGCGTATGACTTGGGTGAAAAATGGTGACTAGGTTGTGCATTTTTGTGATGGCAAAGGGAGGAACTTAGTTGTCGATGGTGATAGTTTTGTTTGATGATTGTATTGGGAGTGAAATTGTAGGGCTATATGATGGTAGTTTTGCGTGTAACGACCCGGGACTGCCTGCAGGATTGATGAGTGTCTCCACAAACCAACACGGGTCTTTTCAACATGTTTTGTCCTCACTCACACGCATCCTAAGAAACTTCCCAGGAGGTCACCCATCCCACAATTGCTCTAAGTCAAACACGCTTAACCATAGAGTTCTTATGTTCTAGGCTCCAGAAAATAAATTGCAACTTGTTGATATGGCTACACCAAATCAATTCCTTTAAATCATCCTCAACTATGCAGTCTCATACCTGCACAGTCTCTGAATCCCTCTCATTCTGGTGCGTATTAAGTTCATTCATGCGACCCTCCTCGCCTAGAAGCCCCGCCAGAGCCACTCTCTTGTCCGTGCTTCATTGCACCGGCGATCACTCCCCACCCTCGTCGGCCCCGGGACGCCACATGCCCACCAACTTCCGCTTGGTTCATCCCCGAAACACACCATACTGGGAGAGGTCCCGTCTCTGATACCATTAATGTAACAACCCGGGACTGCTTGCAGGATTGATGAGTGTCTCCACAAATCAACACGGGTCTTTTCAGCGTGCTTTATCCTCACTCACACGCATCCTAGGAAACTTCCCAGGAGGTCACCCATCCCACAATTGCTCCAAGTCAAGCACGCTTAACCATAGAGTTCTTATGTTCTAGGCTCCCGAAAAGAAGTTGCAACTTGTTGATATAGCTACACCAAATCAATTCTTTTAAACCATCCTCAACTATGCAGTCCTATACCTGCACAGTCTCTGAATCCCTCTCATTCCGGTGCGTATTCAGTTTATTCATGCAGACCCTCCGTCTAGAAGCCTGCCAGGAGCCGCTTCTTGTCCGTGCTTCATTGCACCAGCGATCACTCCCCGCCCTCGTCGGCCCCGGGATGCCACATTGCGACCCTATAAATTGGGAAAGAAAATAAACTTGGAGAAGATGACATATTTATGTAAGGCTAAAACCATATTTACATCTCTTATGTTTCGTGAAAATTTTGATTTAGTTCTAAAACAGACACATGGGATTCATGTTAGCCTTCGTCCGTAGCAATTTGGATGACGTCAAGCAAAAGGATGACATTGAAACAAAAAGTAACGTTTAGGACTAAATAGGACAAAAATAACATTTGAGACCAAATTGAAACTTTTATGAAATGTGAGAGACGTAAATAATGAAAAAAAATAGTATGTTATTTTATGCAAGTTTTACTCTTTTAAGGAATTGGTAAAACACCCCCAACAAGCAATTGACTATGTAAAAAATGTTATAAGAGTAAAAATTTAGGTGAAAATTTCATCGATAAATTTTATTAATAAAATCATATTGAAAATTGATGTATGAATCTTTCATCTCTTTTTTACCCCATATCAAATTGATCTTAACTCGTGTTTTTGAAGTGGATTAGGTTATACACGGTAATCCAATAAAAAATATAGCTTGAGTCAATATGTAATTACGTTAATACTAAAATTAGTCCTTCAAAGATACTTGGGATTTGAATGAGTCCTTCAAAGATTTTTGATATTAATATAAAATAAGCATCAATGTAAGGACCAAATTAATCTTTAAAATATATTGAAGGGTTGAATTGATGTCCATTTTAAATATTGAAAGACCAAATTGATGTACAAGGTCTTTAGGGAATCAAGTTGTTGTCTTTGGTATCGAAGAAAGACAGAAATCTTGGTTAAAATAAGTTCCCAACAAAGATAGATTTATTGAATCTAAAGACAAATATGGTTGTTTTTTTAAACTGAGCTTGTTCCCACTCGTATATCGGCCAAAGTTAGGTAAAGAGGCATTTTGTGGCTTCTTTACTTCAAAGTCCTTTCTTTATATGGGGAGAAGCCTAAAGCTAGTTATCTTTTCCTTTTCCTTTTCCTTGCTCTCCTTCCCTGAGGATGACTTCAAAGTGCTTCAACTTGGCTAAGAGTGGATGTTATTCAAGTAAAAGAATGGCACTTGCTCTATTATGGTTAGCTTAATTGCTTGTAAAGGAGCATGTATCTTTTGAGGACCTATTCAAACTTTTTTTTTGTCAACAATCTAAACATTTTTTTTTTTTGTTACATGGAGGGACAAAACACCTAAGAAACAACTATACTATGGAAAAAAGAAACCCCAACCAAATCTTCCAACAAGATTGTTCCATACCTATTTGGAGGAGTAATCAAAATATACAAACTAAGCTGCAAAGAATGAGCAAAGTTGGCCAACCAATCAATAGGTCGATTTCCTTTTGAGGACATATGCGGCGGCATCTCCTTGATGGAACAAACCATAGACGCATAAGGATGAGGATGATGGCAGCCATTGTTGATGAAGCTAATCACATTTGCTAATGTCAACAATCCAAACATTTAAGGCATGTTTGGATTAGATTATTTTTAGGAAAATAATTACTTATTTTTTAGAAACTCTCTTAGGAAGCATTTGATTATAAGTTGTTTTGAATATAAAATAAGTTAATTCAAACTCACACTTTAGTCATATTGATCCATCCAGGAGTTTTGGGCCTTTAAGGGGCAAGCCCGCTAATAGCAAAGACATAAGCCATAACCTTGGGTAAAAGAGGTCATCCTAGCTAGACCAATGAGACATCAACAAGCAAGCCTATGGGGGTTACCAGCCTAGGACCCCTATATGGCACAAACTTTCTTACATACTCCTAGCCGCTAAAGGGATCCCCACTATAAATAGCAACAATAATAATAAAGGTAAGGATATTTCTTGCTCATAGCATGACCGAGCACACCATATTGTTTAAGTGTTGAAGTGTCTTTGTAGGTACCCAACTCTCAATTTCCAAGACCTCTAAGTTTCAAATTTGAGTTGGCCTGACCTGTGATGTTTGATCCAATAGCAAGTTGAAACTACAAGCTAGGAGCATCCATCATGCTTCATACGCGCACTATTGTTGACCTAATGACGATGTCACGCTGACCCAAATTCATAGGCATAAGCTATTCGCTTCCACAAAAAAAAAATATTATTCATCAAATTAATTTAATTAAAAAGTCACTTAAATGAAATACTTTATTAACTATAAAAACTAGAGTTAATCACCAACCTATTTGAAAAACTGAAATGAAATACTTTGTTAACTATAAAGAAATTATTAAATAAATCAATTTAACAAATAATCAATGAAAATGAAACGCACAAATAATAATATTAATTTGTTTAGACTAAGATCCTCTCCTGTTGAGCAAATCTCAACCATATATTTATTTTAAACTTGATCTATGGCTTAAAGTTGTGACATATCAGTCCTTAGAGCACACCGTTTTATTAAAACCTCCCAAATTCCTTTTTTTTTTTTCGTAACTTACCTCCCAAATTCTTTTATTCCTTAATAGCATAAAGTCTTCCCACCTTGCAATTAACATAGGAACCCTGCATCTCTGCCTTTCGAGAGTTTCAACCCCACGCCCAAACCCATTGTAAAGCAAAGTAAAACACAGTAAGTTACTATGTGCAAATGATTGAGTGCATATAACATAATTCACCAGCATCTGCACTTGTTGAATAGACAAAAGGTGCACCTATCCCGCTAACTCACCACCGCGTCAACCCCAAAGTAATGGCATACTACCAATTAGTTGTTCATATCTTTGCCTTCATCAACTATTCACAAGCCTGTTCAAGGCAAGTTTCAACTTTCAAGCCCTTTACAAAAGTCTAGCATAAAACCTCTTATATACCTCTCCTTTCACAGGTTCAAATCAGAGAGTAGAAAGTTCAAAAAACCTTATTTCTACAACACGTCTCTCTCCCTTCTGGCCCTTTACCTCCTCCTTTCACTAAATTCTCTTGGTATAGCCATGTTTGGACGGATCATTCCCCCTAGTGCTCCAAGTATAGTTACAAGGCCACTAGTTACTACAACACCGACTCCATAAGGAATTAAATAGAAAATGGTCGATGGCCGATGGCGAAACTCCATGGATCCCCAACCAAATTTCTTGAATGGTGATTTCTTTGTGAAAAACAGAATTTGGTGGAAGACTTAAGCTCGTGAGGAATTAAAAAAAAGACAAAATTTAAGTCAATTTTTTTATATTTATTACATTTATTTTATTAATCAAATTATGATATGTATTTATTTTTAAAAAAAAAGAGTATAAGAGAGAACATTAATAAATACATGTCATAATTTAATTAGTGAAATTAATGTAATGGACATAAAGAAATAGACATAAACTTTATCTTTAAAAAAAATTAGAGTTTTAATAAATCGGTGTGTTTAAGGACATAGGTGTCACAACTTTAAGCCATAAATAAAGTTTAAAATAAGTGTATGGCTGAGATTTGCCCAATAGAATGCTCTCCTGTTTTCCGTCAATAGGAGAGGATCTTGGTCTAATTTTTTTAACATGTTGAATATTCAAGTCATTCTTCTGCTGTTAATTGTTAGCATATGATAATGATACACTTACATCATATATTATATTATTAAAATGTTAAATCATAATATTCAGAAGTTTATCAAAAAAATCTTAATATTAAAAACGAATAGCTATATTTTTAAGGTATAAGACATATATTTTTTAAAAAAAATTGCTAACGAATTTTTATAGCCCAGTTAACACCTCTAATGTAACTAAAGAATGTATAGTCGAAATTAATATTGAAGTCCTTACAATACTTTTTTTTAAGACTCAAACTTTTAACATTAATGTAACCTCTAATGTAACGAATTTCTTTGAAGAGACTTCTTTGTTGATCAGGTCCTTCAAGAGTTGTCCATTCCTTAGAAGGATGCTCATGCTGTTAAGTTATTGGGGAAAAACATTGGGTACACTGCCATGAAGGATCGATTGACAAGGCTTTGGAAACTTGTAGCAGGTTTCAATCTTAATGGATGTGGGAAATGGTTATTTCATGGCCAAGTTTGATGTTGAGAGTGATCGCATTAAAGTTATTACTGGGGGACCTTGGATGATCATGGATCATTGTTTAGCTATGAGACAATGGTCACCTGATTTGAATCATTGTTCTGATGTGCTAGATAAAACAATGGTTTGGGTCTAGTTTCCTAGTCTTAATCTTTTGTTCTAGGATGAAAGTGTCTTACTCGCTATTGCTTCTATCATTGGAAGATCTATTAGGGTTAACATGACTACCATGAATGTCTCCCATGAAAAGTTTGCGCGTGTTTGAGTAGAAGTAAACCTTAGCAAGCCTGTTGTTGGGAAGATATGGATTCAAGATCATTGGTATAAGGTTGCTTATGATGGTCTTCATTTGATACGTGCTAATTGTGGCTGTTTTGGACATGTTGAGCGAAATTGCACGTCCAATAATGCTTCTGATAATGATGGAAACATAGTGGAAGTGGCTATTGGGAACCCTGACCCAGTGGTGCAGAAGGCGGTGATGGATTCTGATAAGAAAGAATCCTTACCAACTCAGTAAGGGGATCAACTTTTGAATTCAAAGAATTCAAAAAATCCGTTAATTGAGGATGAAGTTATGCATGGAGAATGGATCATGGTTTCTAGGAAGAAAAGGTGGGTCCTAGGGTGGTAAATTAGGTGCTAAAAGTAAGGAGCCGAATTTAGCTACTGCCAAGTCAAAAGGTATTCCTAACCTAAGAAGTAAAACTGTAAAAGTGTGGGCTCTAGTAGTGGGCCAAGCAAAACCAAAGAAAACAAATGACAAGGGTGCTGCGCTGATTACAAGGATGATGATCAAAAAATTTAATTATATATCCAAAGAAATTTTATATTTCAATTTTAAGTGACAAGGGTGCTGCGCTGATTACAAGTGCTATCAAATCTTTTATTTTCAATGCAAATAAGGATGTGGCAAATGACAAACGAGCCGCTTCTTCTGCTCATGTTCAGTCTGGGTCGTCTTCTGCAAAACCAAAGACATGGTCGCGTAAGAAGAGAGCTAAGGTGGATGAAGTAGATCTGACGGCAAGTTTAGTAAAGGTTTTAAATGATGTTTATAAGCCTAAAGAGTCCATTAAGTTTGAGGCTGTGTTGCAGGGCTTGAAAAATGGTAGTGGTATTGACAACTCTAATGTTCCTTACTTCCTTTCAAGGAGAGTAGAGGGGGAGATGGTGTTTAAGCACGTGTAGAAACACAGGATAATGGGCTTAAAACTATATTAC
This sequence comes from Ormosia semicastrata, assembly GCA_029884595.1. Classification (NCBI taxonomy): domain Eukaryota; kingdom Viridiplantae; phylum Streptophyta; class Magnoliopsida; order Fabales; family Fabaceae; genus Ormosia; species Ormosia semicastrata. The sequence continues at coordinate 22,728,526 of JAQQTO010000055.1, read as the reverse complement.
TAATGACTCAAGTTTCCTCTTGCCGCTTCTTATATGATGATGATCAACATGATGAGCAAACTGGAGGCTCTTCTGGACCTGAGCAGAAGTCAGACGCGAATGAGACTCTTGAGCAAACTAATCTTAATGTTGATGTGATGATGGGAGTTTCGTCTTAACTGGGGAGTCTAGTTTTGTCCTTTCTTATCATTCTTTGATATGATTGAGTTCAAAGACTTTTCTATCTTATCTTGGAATGTGAGGGGGGCGATGAATCCTAGAGGTAAGAGATATGTTAGGAGTTTGGTTCAAAAGTTCAAACCTGATGTTATTTTACTTTTTGAAACACATATTCTCTTTAGGAAGGTTTAGGTCTTTTGGCAAAGGCTTAGTTATCATGCAGCGGGTTTAGTGGAAGCTAATGGTCATTTTGGTGGTATTTGGGTGTTGGTTGTTAATGGTGGCTTCAACATTGTTGTGTATGATGTTTTTCAGCAAGCTTTGACATTTAGACTTAGCAAAGGTAATAAAAAGTGGCTTTGCACCACAATTTATGCTAGTCCAACTCCGTCTTGCAGGATTTTTCTTTGGGATCATCTGGCGGGGTTAAGGGATTCCATATCCATTCCTTGGCTTTTGTTGGGTGATTTTAATGAAATCTTATCTCCAGATAAGGTGAAGGGAGGTAGTTTCTGTCCTATGCGAGCAGCATCTTTTGCTGAAATGATAGATAAATGTGATTTGTTGGATCTTAGGACAAAAGGTAGCTGGTTCTCTTGGCAAAGATGGACACATGGAGCTTTTTCAATTGCCAAAAGACTTGATAAGGGTTTAGCCGATTTTCTCAGTGGAAGATGTCCTTTCTTGAAGACTTTGTGGAGTACCCTTTATTGTGTTTATTCTGATCATCATCCTCTGCTTTTGAGATGTAGGGGTTAGCCTGCTCTAACAAAGATCGGCCTTTCAGATTTGAAGCTGCTTGGGTTCAGCATCCTAATTATTCTAATATTGTTCGCTTGGCTTGGGATAGAGGTAATCATAATGTTTCTCATGGACTTCAGTGCATCAAGGAAGACTGCCTTATTTTAATAAAGAAGTGTTTGGGAACATATTTAGAAGGAAACGTCATCTTGAGGCTAGGTTAACAGATGTTCAGGAGAGGCTTGTTAATTGGGATTCAACTTCTCTTTTTCGTTTAGAGGCTAATTTGCAAAAAGAATATGGGATGTTCTTAGACAAGAAGAGGCGTTCTGGTATCAAAAATCCCTTGAACAATGGATTAAATGTGGCGATAAAAATACTTCCTTCTTTCATGCTCAAACCGTTGTTGGAAGTGGAAAAAAAAAATGCGTGGTCTTTTTCTTCCTGATGGAAATTGGTGCATTGATGAAGATATTCTTAACAGGGAGGCTATATCCTTCTATAAGGATTTGTTTGGGTCAGTTCAAGATATTGACATAGAGGACCTTCACATGTTGTCATCTCCAACTCTTAGTGTTGATAGCAAGTTTGAGTTGTCTAAACCAGTCACTAAGGATAAGGTCTTTACAGTTCTCAAAGGTATGAATCCTTATAAAGCTCCTAGGCCAGATGGGTTCCAAGCTATTTTCTTCCAGAAGTTTTGGAGTGTTATTGGTGATGATGTTTGGGCTTTGGTTCAGGATGCTTTCTTGTATGGCCATTTTGATCCTCTTATTGAAGAAATTTTGATTGTTCTTATTCTTAAGGAAGATAATCCATCATCCTTTAAGCAACAGAGACCTATACGTCTTTGTAATGTTCTGTACAAGCTCATTACTAAGGTTTTGGTTAATAGGTTGCAACCGTTTTTGGATCATCTCATTGGTCCCCTCCAAAGTGGTTTTGTTCGTGGGATCGAGGGGAACATCGGATAATGATATTATTGCTCAGGAAGTAATGCATTATATGAATTGGTCTAAGAATAAATTGGGTTTTTTGGCTTTTAAAATTGACTTGGAAAGAGCTTATGATAGAGTAGATTGGTGTTTTCTAAATAAGGTTCTCAAGGATTACGGGTTTCCAGATAGTATTGTTGAGTTGGTTATGTTTTGTGTGACTAGCTCTAAATTGTCTTTATTATGAAATGGATCTATTCTTCCTAGTTTTTCACCAAGGAGAGGTTTGAGGCAAGGTGATCCTATGTCCCTTTTTTGTTTGTGCTTTGTATGGAAAAGTTGACCCTTTTAATTCAACACAAAGTGTTGGCAAAAGAATGGCAACCTATTCAAGTTTCTAGAGGTGGACCTCCAATTTCTCATCTCTTGTTTGTGATGATGTTTTGCTTTTCTCTAAAGCTAAATCTTCTCAAGTTCGTTTAATAGGGACTGTCTTGGATCTGTTTTGCAAAGCTTCAAGACTTAAAGTGAATTTAGCAAAGTCTAGAGGTATGTGTTATAAAAATGTGGCTAGGAGAAAAAAGGAAATATTCTCAAATATTTGCTCCATTCGTCTAGCCTCCTTGCTTGGGAAATATTTGGGTTTTCGTCTCCTTGAAGTCAGACCCAGGAAAGCTGACTTTCAGTTTATTATTGATAAAATTCAAGGTTGGTTAGCTTTATGGAAAGGAAAATTACTAAATAAAGTTGGAAAAACTACTTTAGCTTCTTCAGTTTTGACTTCCTTGTTTGTTTATCCCATGCAAACCATGTGGTTGCCTCAGGGAGTTTGCCATGAAATTGATAAAACTGTGAGGAAATTCATTTGGAGTAATGAAGACATGAATAAAGGCTTACATTTGGTTGATTGGAATACTAATACTCTCTCTAAAAAAGATGGGGGACTGAGGATTAGAGAGGCATGCTTGACTAATATTGCCCTTCTAGGGAAGCTTATTTGGAGCCTTTTACATGAGCCCAACAAATTGTGGGTTTCTATTCTTTCTCATAAATATCTCAAGAATTGTTCTATTTTGAACAGTAGCTCTTCATCTACATCTTCTTTTAGGTGGAAAAGCATTAACAAGGCTTGTCCAGGTCTTAAAAAAGGCTTTTCTTACAGGTTGGGTTCCAGAGATATTTCTTTTTGGTATGATAATTGGCTTGATGGGGGGGCTTGTTATGTAATTCTGTTGAGGTGGTTCACATTTCTGATACACACCTTCAGGTGAAAGACTTGTGGCAAGATGGCAAATGGAATCTTAGTTGTTTGCTCACTCATCTTCCTGCTAAGATTCAGTTACAGGTGATATCCACACACTTCCGTACTTTTAATGACAATCAACATTGTTTAATCTGAAAACATGCTCTATCTGGAATTTATACTTGCTGCTCTGCTTATAAATGGCTTTCTTTAAGTAGGCCAAGAAGTGCAAATTTTGGAAGGCTGTTAACGTGGTCTTGGATATGGAAATTGCTGGTCCCTAATAAGATCAACTTCTTTCTTTGGTTGTTCATGCATGAAGGTCTTCCCACAAATAGTTCCCGATATCATAGACAGCTTGCTAACTCTCCAAGGTGTTCTCAGTGTAATGCCTAGAATGAGAATCTTCTTCAATGTTCTCAGGTTGTGAGGCGAAAAATAAATTAAAATAAAAAGAAAAAAAAAATAAAAATATATATAATTAAATTTAAGATACTTGATAAAATTTAAATGATAAAATTTAAATGAAAAGACAATAAAAAAAATTAAAAAAAGAGACAAATAATTTTCATTCCATGCAAAAAAACCTACTCGCTGAACTTCTGGCTATCAAAACAGGGTTGTCTCTTGCGTGGGACTATAAATTTAGATTCATGCATATAACCAATTTTTTTTTCTCCTTTTATAAATTTTTAAGTAATTAAACTTAACTTCCCTTGAAGTTAAGACATTATATTAAAACTTCTATTATTTGAAAAATTAGATTCACATCTCTTATTTTATATAATATTCTTGCACTTCGACACCTCCTTAATTTATTTAAGAAAATACAGATTGCTTCCATACTTCCTATATATCATTTGTTCTTTTGTAAATAAAAATGTAATAAAAGATAGGAAGATGCTGTTTTTCACGAATTAGAATTCGTGAAACTATCCATGAATAGAAAAGAGCAGATTGCGTTTTGTTAACTATTTTTTCCCCAATATATTACAGTTATTTTTTAACCCAACTTAAATGGTTATGCCTCTCTTCGTGATGTATTTCACGAATCTCACTTCATGGCATATAACACTGCTGTAAAAGATATAAATGCCATTTCTTATGATAAAGTTAATCTAAAAGAATGTGAGTGTAATTACTCTTATTTTTTTTCTTATAAAAAACAAAATTGAAAAAAGAATAATAAAGTAAAATATAAAGAAATAAAGATTAATGCGCCATTTTCAATATTTCTCATTCCTGACACCCTATTACCAATAAGTCGTCATTTAAGATACTTTTACCCCCTAATTGTCTTGCTTTTTATATTAACTACTATGATTTGAGATGACTTCTATTTCTGTATAAGTTATTGAAGCAGCGTGCTGTATAATTCTTAGAATTGCAGAAAAGTTGATGTCTACTTCATCTAGTTCTAGTTTTAATTCTTTTATAAAGATAATATTCCTTTCTTTTGGCCTTGTCCTTGTAACAGCTTTGTACAAGTTTGATTTGCATGTCCTTATTTATTATACTTTATTCCACAATACAATGGTGCACAGTGCACACAATCCTTTTTGACTGGAAACGATTTTGTTATTTTCTTGACCTGCCATTTTATTTTTTCTTTACAATCCATATTTGCAGCACTTGGTCCATACACTTTGGATTTTACTTCGAGTGGCCGGTATATGGCTGTTGGTGGTCGTAAGGGCCATCTGGGAATTGTGGACATGATTAATCTGAGCCTAATAAGAGAGTTTCAGGTATGCTCAGTCATAGTTGAGCTTGCTTTGTGTGGTTTTGCTAACTAATAAATTTCTTAACATTTTTTTTTTCGTTTAGAAACATTGTTTGGTTATATCTTCTTAGCTGGTGATATGCATCTTGGCATCTTTAATGGCATCATTTAGTGCTGATCTTGACTGTGGACAGTATTTTGAAGTACTGCTGCTATTCTTTTTACTTGACTGATTAAAACTTTAAATCTCATGCCTGAGGTGTTTTAGATTTGTCTTGTTATGTGGTTGGATAATATAAGGCTTGAGGTTGGTTATATTTGTTATAATTTTATATTATTGAATAATTAGGTTGGTTAGACTTATGTTATTAAATTAGAATATTATATTTTTAATGTAATATTTTTAAAAATTATACGCTTGTTTGTTTATTTAAAGGCTTAGGTATGATAATTGTTTGAGAACTTAAGCGCTTAATTTAATTTATTTAAAGGCCTATTGACCTATTTAACGATAAGTTTGTTAATCTTTTAAGGATCTGTTGATCTATTTAAAAATAGACTTGAAAGTTTATTTAAAAACTTACTTACTTGTTAATCTTTTAAAGGCTTATTGACCTATTTAAAAATAAGCCTAAAAATCTATTTAAAAGCCTACTTAAAACAAAATTTAATTTGACCTATTTTCATCTCTATTCGTGTATAAATACATAGGGAACATCATGATAAGCACTCTCCTTTTTGAAAAATAAACACTAAAGTTTAAATTAAACACTCTGATTAATAATGAGAAAAGCAATTAGCTATCATACTGATCATGAATCATGATCGTCCTTGTTCACCCTATCATAGCCTCTCGTTCTTTCCTCCTTCAGTTCCTCAACACTACCATTTTCACCTTGGAAAAAACCACCGCTGTTATAATTGGGCCCTAATCTTCTCGTGCTCTTCTCTGTCTCCTGTCACTGTCTCTGACCTTGTGTGAACTTTCCTGAGCCGCTTTCCAAGCTCCATCCATAGTGTACTTGGTAGTCTCTCTCACCATGTCTGACTGACTCCTCCACCGCTTTTATTGGACCGTCTTTTGCTGCGTCATTGGTCATAGCCAGGTCTTGTTGTTTGGCTTCGTACATACCCTCCCTCACCACTGTCCCATCATCAACATCACTACTTCCTTCTGCCACCGCATTACTACCCCTGCAACATTTTTAATTCAACTACTTTTATTAAAGTAAAACATAAATCTTAAAATCACTAAATTATGCATGTGTGTTGAGTTAATGAGTGATGCATTACACTCTAATTGTCTATTCACATTTTTTATTAATTAATTAAATTTTATAAACAAAAAATTTAATACTTTAAATTGATATTCAAAATTTACACCAATAATTTACTTTCTCACACTTATATATGTACAAATAGAATTTAATTTTGATGTATTAATATTGTAAAATTTATACTATTATCCAATCTTAGTTGATACTTTATTTAATAAATTTAACTATATTAATAATTATATAAAATAATATTAAATTCATTAAATGAGATAATAATACATCATTAAATAATAATACTATCAAAATTAAGTTCATGACATTGAGAGAAGAGAGGGATACTTCGGCACGTTCCAAAGCAGTGGATAAGGAAGCTGTGGAAAGCAGAGGAGAGGCGTAAAAAGGCATAGATTTGGAAACGCGGAGGATTGTTTTCTTGGTTAACGACATTGTAGCCATGGTGTTGCTTCTTCTGCCAATCACTTGCTAGCTTATTTTTAGTTCGCTAGCTCGCTGCTAGCGTTAATATATAGCAGGATTAAGCGGTGAAAGGTGACATTGTTGCTTGTGAGTTGTGAGCAACACGTTGAAAGGGTTTGAATGGACACGTTTCAGATATGCATTATTCAGCATTTGCTCAGTAAGAACTTGTAATAATTATATATATAATATATCTTCTATAGTACTTTTCTTTATTCTTCCCTTAATGGATGGATATACATTAACTTGTTAGCAATTGTAATTACTTTCAGTCAATTATTAAACAAATTATACACGTTCTTTTGCCACATGATATAAGAATGAAGCTGTCAAGACTCGAGATATTTTAGGCACAAGTGCGAGTACTACTTTATTGGGCCAAAATAAAGAAATGGGTAGGTTTCGTTAGTTGCTAGTTTCCTTGTGCCAGGAATATGATAGGAGGCCCACAAATTTAGTCCACTGACATATTTGGACAATGACAAAAAAAAACGAGCTAATATTTGGACCACACAAAAGATAAAAGGTGCAGTTCTGTCTCTCTTTTATCATGGTTGATTATGCACTCTGCTTTCTGGCTGGCCCCAAAACAGAAGACACAAAAAGTCCAAACACCTAAACAACCTTGACTATGGCAAGTATTTATTGGATAGTATCTTTTCTCCCGTTATTGGCTATCTCCATAATGAGTAATTATTAATATACCGCAAGAATTTTTGTCTCCACCTAGCACCCTTCTGTTCATTATCCACTATTTTTTTCTCCCATACCATACCTCTCTATATTTTCAACGAGATATCAAATCAGAGAAGAACATTTCGTAATTCCTTTGCATCATTCATTGTGGCTGAAAATTTTAATTTCTAATGCGGATAATGTTGCTTCTACTTTTCTGGATGATGACTTGACCAATATCATTTCTATTTTATTTATGTCTAAAGTACATCTTAAAATATAAGGCATTATTGGTCACCACCTTACATGGAAGAGAGAAATTCCTTGCGTATGTTTAATGCCTCCCAAATTTGTACTGGCTAGCGCATTAATTAGGTGAGTTGACACCAAGTTGTTATAGAAACATGGAGAAAGGCCTCAGTTGCCCAAAAAGCTTAAGCATATATTTAAATGTTATTGCAACTTTATGGTTGGTTTCATGGGATTTTAGGTTAATCAAAACTTTTTTCCAATATAGAATTTCAAGCAGCCTGCTTTTCAACCATAGAAATTCCTTTCATTCCCTTTAGAAAGCCACTTTAGGTGTTGGTGTTCTGCAGCCAGTTCTTGCCAATTAAAGTAATAGCAGAGGAGTTTCAACATGGAAAGGATTGTCCCAAGTATAATAGATGGCAGTGGGATTTCACATCAGCAATGCTATGATGGGATTTATTTCCTCAGCCAATTGATAAATTCCAAAGTGCATATTCCACTCATCTTGCATTGGCCAATGATGCCCCCACGTATTGAGATTTGTTTTGTCCATTCTCCCTTCAACCACTAAGAAATATTCATCCTTTTCTGAAGAGACAATCCCATGACCAATTTCAATATAAGAAAGTGATCAATGCATTTTTCCCCCTCTAACTCTTCGACCTGAAAACTAAAGTCTAGCAAATCATTTTCAATCCTCATTGTCCACAAGAAAAACAAGATAGGTTGGAAAGCAACATATATCATGCAAATGGTATTCCCTAATCTAGTCTCTAAATAGACTTTTTGGATAGTCTTTGGTTGCAATGAGAAAGAGCAAGGAATTCACTTTTTATAAGCAGAAAAAAAAATTATGTCAACATTATCATGCAGTGGATTCTGGGAAGACATATAAGGCAGTCACATAGCAGAAAGAAGGATGACATGTATCCTAAATAAAACTAAGAATTGAAAGGAGATATAAACTTAGCTCCAAAATGGGATAATGAAATGAGCTTTTACTGCACTTGGTCGTTTGTTATAACTAGCATTAGAAGATAGGAGGCTCAACTTGTACCACAGAACTTGCTACTTATGGGGATGAGTCATGGCTGGAAAGATTAGAAGATACTGAGGCCAGCAAAATGGAGTACACAGAACCGCTGTGCACAGAAACATCACATGCATAGCTTGTCACAGTTGATTTTGAGGATTGGAAATTTGTGAATGGTGATGGATGGATTTGTGACGTTTCTGTACTTATTTTGTCTGTGCACATAACACGGCCCTAAAAATAATGTAGCAATTTATATAGGCAAGGGCTTTTCATGCTAACGCCACAAATGTGCCTCAGGTAGGGTGGCTTGTTGAAACAATTTACTAGGCTTTTGGAGTTACTTGTCCCCGCTGAAATACTGAAACACTTAAATGAAGTTAGCAATATAATTTTGCATTAAGTTATGTTTTGTAAATATAGAAATTATTAAAAAGAAAAAAATGCATCACTCGATATCAACTCTCGATAAGAAAAAGAAATGGTGCATGCATGCTTTTAGGTACAAGCACAATCCACAAATTGTTTTATAGCCACACAACGTGAATCTTACAAACAACCAGGAATAGAACAAAATTCCACAACAGCGTGATTAGAACAGGTAAAGAAGTCAGCCCGAGGGATAAAGACACCTGAATTTGGAAGGATTAGAAATCATTTTTGTCATATTCACCATGCCTGACATGCACATACATATAATTGCATGACACAGTGGATGACTCCAACTACCATATCACAGACAATGGACCAAAAGTTATAAAGGGGGAAAAAAATTACATATTTATAGTGCTTATTGCAAGACTCATGACCAAAATTATCGTTTTATACATATTACACCTTTCAGTATAATGTACTAAAGGACTAAAATAACAAAAAAAGGCTATAGCCGTATCAAGAACATTCCACCTTCATACAACAAACTTGCTTTACAAGTGTATTATCAATGATACACCAACCAAAACCCAGATATACGGGCATGAATGCAAGAACTAAGAACACTGTTGAAAGCCATCAAATCTTACACCATCAAGCCATGAAACAACTACTTCAATAGAGGGTCTCTGCCTTGGATCGTGGTCTAGACATTTACAAGCAATGGCCAGCACCTCCAATAGCTGTTTCTCATGATCCTTGTGCCAAATGGCTGGATCAAAAATTTCCTGCTCCTTATTCTCGGATTTCATCTGAAACACCCAAGACACCAGATTCCTGCAGTTTTTCCCCTTGATGACTTCTACAGGCCTTCTGCCAGTAAGAAGCTCAAGAAGAACAACACCGAAACTATAAACATCACCCCTGAAGGTTGCTGTCAGTGTCTGACTATATTCTGGAGGAATATATCCTAAAGTTCCTACTAAATCTGTTGTAACATGAGTATCATAAGGTTGAAGCAGCCTTGAGAGACCAAAATCAGCCAAGTGAGCTTCAAACTTATCATCCAACAGTATGTTGCTAGATTTAACATCCCGATGCACTATGTATGGTTCACACCCCTTGTGCAAGTAAGCTAATCCACGAGCAGCGCCTTGTGCAATCTTGAGTCTTACATCCCACTTTAGAGCTGAATCTCCATCCACACTCTCATGCAACCAATAATCCAAGCTTCCATTCTCCAAGTATGAGTAGATTAGCAACCTGTCATTGCCATGCCGACAATAACCTTTAAGAGAAACAAGGTTCTTGTGTTGAGCTCTTGAGAGGGCCTCTACTTCAGCTTGGAATTCACGTTCCATCTGGCCAGAGTCCCCAGAAAGTCTCTTGATAGCTGCTTTTGTGCCATTTGGAAGATTTGCCTTATAGACAAGACCAAACCCACCACAACCAACAATATTTGCTTGGTTAAAATTGTTTGTGGATTTTATCAAATCTGCAACTGTGAGATCCTTGCAATCTGAATTCTGAAATAGCACCAATTTTGAAGAAACAAGTGCTTCAGATAACCTGTGTGGCCTACTACTGAGTTCCTCATCATAGTTATCAATTGGCTTATCCTCATCCCTCTTTAACATTCTTAGCAGAATAATTGCAAGAAGCAGTGCAAGCCCTATCCCAATGCTGATTGTTATGCCAAGTACATTGTTTCTACCACGTTTTCTGGCAGAACCAGAAGAGGGCCTCAAACCTGTGTTTGTGATGTTGCAAGGAGAATCAATGTCTCTACAAAGCCCCAGGTTGCCCTCAAAGCTTGAACTAGGGAAGCTTGAAAACTGCGCCCCAGTTGGAATTGGTCCCTGCAAGTGATTATATGCCACACTGAACTTTGACAAGAATGTGAGGTTGTTAAATGATGGAGGGATTGTTCCAGAGAGATCATTATAAGATAAATCTAATATTTCCAAGTTCTCCATCTCTGAAATAGAGCTAGGAATGGTACCAGTGATGTTGTTCCGGCTTAAATCCAACACATGCAGTGCTTTCAATCGACCAATTTCAGGCCATATATTTCCACTTAATATGTTATTGCTCAAGTATATTGAAGGAGGGAAACTTGAGGCCTGGTTATATTGCAGCCCACTAGCACTCTGGTTTCTCTTAACAAAGAGAGGAATGCCAGCAGATGCAGTGAGATATGATCTGCTACTATTTGGGGAAATGAGGCCCCTCAACTCTGTCAAACTTTTTGGTATTTCTCCTGTGAGAGAATTATTTGAGAAATCCATGTAGAACAAACTGTCCATCCCACCAATCCAAGAGGGAATACTACCATTCAAATGGTTCCAAGACAAATCAAGGACTCCCAATTTCCTGCAATTCGATAACCAAGACGGAATATGACCTTTAAGACCACAATTTCCAAGTGCTAAAACCATAAGGCTCTCAAATCCTGCTGTCACACTTTCTGGAATTTCCTCACCATGGAAATTAATAGTGAGGATAAGAGTGGTGAGATTTTTGCAATGCTGCAGAACAGACAGCGCCCCAGACAAATTCTCTAAGCTGTTGTTTGACATGGTCACAAACAAAAGTGAAGTGAGATTGGCATAGTTTTCAGGGATAGAGCCAGTTAACCCATTCCTAGCAAGGCTTAAAACTTTCAATTCATGGCAATAGGCCAAGGAACTTGGAAGGGAGCCAGTAAAATGATTACTAGCAAGGTGAAGTGTGGAAAGATCAGACAAACCAGTGAAATTAAGATCAATAGGCCCTGACAAGGAATTGTTTCTAAGATCAAGCACCCTTAGCTTTGAGCAAAAAGCCAAGGTGGAAGGCAATGGTCCAGAAAATGAATTGGAGCGTGCTACTAATTGTTCTAGCTGCAAAAGATTCCCAAACACATTTGGGAGTTCCCCTGAAAACCGGTTCCCAGAAAGCACTAGAGATTTTAGGCTAGAGAGCTTACTTAGTTGCTTGCTTATCTGGCCAGATATATTGTTGGCAGAGACTGAGAGTTGCTCCAAGGCTGACATTGAATACAAGGAATCTGGAAGAGGGCCAGAAAATGAATTGGAATCCAAATGCAACTGTTGGAGAGATGTGGTGCAGTTGTCCAAGCCATCAAGACCACCAGCAAAATGATTTGCAGATAAATCAAGGGTATGAAGACCCTTGGAAGAACTGCAAATTTGAGAATTGAACCTGCCAGTGAATGAATTGTTACTCACGTTGAGAGCAAGGAGATGTGGGAATTCCCCAAGCTGGAAGAGGTCTCCAGCAATTAAATTGCTAGAAATATTTAATATTTCAATGGATTGCAAACCAGAAAGTGCCCCAGCAACTTCTCCTGACAACATATTATGGCTCAAGTCAAGGAATTTCAACTGCTTCAACTTTGAGAACTCTACAGGCAATCCACCAACAAGATGATTGAATGAGAGATTCAGCACCATGAGCTGATCTAGCTGTGCTATAGAGGGTGAAATTGTCCCATTGAGACCCATTCCAGGTAGGATCAACTTGGTCACTCTACTAGCAGCTGCTCCACCACCACCAGTCACATTATCACAGACAACTCCAACCCAGTTGCAGCAGACAACATCATTGGACCATGCTGTGATGATAGAACCATTTGTAAGGTTGCCTGCAAACTCCTTCAGGGCTGATAAATCATGAAGGTCACAGGATGGGGCTGAGTTGTTAAGACCCAGAGACATGTAAAGTAAGCAAGCCAAGAAACACCACTGCACAAGTGTCACAGAGAAGCATCTGAGCAGCACCATTGCTGAAACCAAACTGATATGTTCAGCTCAGAATCAGGTCTAAGCTCCCATAGACAACAGCAGAAGATAGTATCACTAAAAGTACAGTGTTTCCCAAAACTGAGAAGAACCCCAGAAGAAGCAACTTTTAATAACAGCTCCAAAACTCTCAATCCTAAAATTGCAACAAACAACTTGCACCTTCCAAAGGAAACACCAAACACCAATTCCAAGTAAATGATTTAGATCACCAATCTCCACCAAAACCAAATCCCTAGAACAGGAGATCTAGACAGTGGGAAAAAAAAACCCTCCTCAATATGAAAGAAAATTTAGTAATACCCACCTTGAAGAAAGAGATAAGATGCCCAAATGAAGAAACTTATATCCCATATCCCCAAACACCAAAGAAAGTAGAACAGGGACCATATGGCAACAGCTTGTGGATGAAGCAATCAACAGTGGCCATTGAAAAAAAGAAAAGAAAGTGAGACAACAATCAATACACAAGAGCCGGTGAGATCCCTCAGTCCCCACCTGAAATTTAATATCTTTGACCCAAAATACAAAACCCCATGACCTAATATTGCTCAGAAACTTCTCTCAGGATCACACCACCCCAAGAAAGCAAGCCCTTTTAAATAAAAATGAAATCTTTGTTTACTTGAGAGGGCAGAAAACCAGAAAAGGTTTGAAATTTGAGCTCAAAGTGAGTTGAAGAAGCAGAATAAAGAAAAGCGTAGCCAACAACAACAGTGCCCTGTGAACCTAACCTCAGCAAACTTTCGTCAAATGGGTCTGCTTCAGTTTCCAAACCAAAACGTCATTTTTTTTCTTTATTCTCTTCCCTTCCTGTACTAAGATTGTTTTTTCAAAGGATGATAGCTGTCACTCTGATTTTCAAACCAAAACAGTGATAGATAGAATCTAGAGGAAGACAAAGATGCAGAAATTTCAAATCAAGGAACAGTGGTGGTGTAAGATGTAGCATAAGTCATAGCACAGTGCAAGACAGAAAAGGAAAGTTCAAGTTCTTTATCTTTCCTGAGAATCTAAAATATATAATATAATATATAGTTTTTTATATAATTGATTGATATATAGGTTGTAGTAGAGGTCGGATTTGAAATGAGAAAGGAAGGAGCTGACTTGGGTTACAAATTATTTCTGTTTTGGATTTTGGATTTAATCAGAGTGGACAAAGGAACCAGCAACAGCAAAAGTCTCACTTGCTGACTAACATATACATGGCTCTTCTCTTTCTCTCTCTGACTCTATGAAGTTACTAACAGCCTCTGATTGTCAATGCTGGGGCACCTAATTCTGTCTGCTGGTTTCTCTCTCTTTGGAACGGCGTGGATGGACGTGTTGATGTTGATGAGGTTGGATTGGACAACTTGTGGGTGGGTGGGTTCGGTAAAACGAAAGAGAGTTTTCTTTGCTTCACTGTTCAAAGTTCAAATCCCATATTTCCATTATGCGCGTGGACACACGGCTGTATAGGCTGATATTATTATATTGTCATATTTAGATTGAGTTTAATTTTGACATATGTTAAGCGTAAAGGTTTTTATATTATTAATAATTAATTTATATTATCATATATATATTTTATGAAGTAATTATTATAAAAATTAAATATTTTTAATAATAAAATAATATATATTTTATTAATAATATAAAAATTTATACTAATAATATATATATAAATTAAATCTATTTAAATTATACTTTGTTCATAACTTCTTATATCAAACTACATTTTATCAATCGGATTAATGATGGATGAATATATAAAGTACGAGTGAGTATATTAAGTTATAAAATATATTTTTATAATTTTAGTAATTTTAGATAACTTATTCTTTAATTGCACTAAAAAGATTTGTTTTTAATTAAATTAAAAATATAAATTAATCAAAATATGACCTGAATACACATAATTACAATATAAAAAAATATCAAACTTCGTTTTAGTTTGTTTAAATTGAGTTTTATTTATAAATACTTTGACAAAATATATAATTGAGTTGTGTTTAAACTTTGAAAATAATTTTGAATCTCAAACTATAATTTGAGTAAAGTAAAAAAAGAAAATTGTTGGGTCAAAATATAATTTACAAACTATAACTCAAACAAACTAATATACTATATGTACCTAATATGGATTTGCAAATTGCAAAATACAAGTCTAATAATATTAATAAAAAATAATATTAATATAAATTTGAATTTACAGTAAATCTTATATGTAACACTATATTTATAATTGAATTTTATAATATGCATATTTTTATAATTTTATATTATATTTTGAATGATAAATATGTTGCTATATATAGAATTTATCATTAACTCAATTTCATATTAACATTACTCTAATAAAAAATTTAATTTAATTTTTATTAATAAGTCATTTATAAATATTATTATGGATTGTCATTGAAGCTTGTAGCATTGACCTTGACAACATCTCATTTCCTTAAACTTTTATTCAAAATAAAAAAGTTTATATATGCCTATGATAATATGATTCAATGGAGTAATGGTTGGTTCACGACCGATGACGATCTAATACCCACTATGCTTGACCTCGTTCCTCATAGTCAATTTCTTTTGGTTGAACGGAAATCCGACACATATTGATTGCTTCAATTGGAGGGATATATGGTGATCTCAGTATAGATCATGTATGATTATTATTATTTCTTATTATAGTATTTTTATTTAATAGATGAGAAGTTAATTTATTATAGTACAATTATGTATTTAAATAGAAATTTTTTTATAATATTATTTTTATATATATGAATCTCAAATTTAAATCTAAAATAATATATTTAAGATATTTAAACTCTTTTTACTCCGATATAATTTTTGAAGTTTATGGTTTTCAAATTTTAAAATCTAATGAAATCAATAAAGTGTGAGATTGTTGTGTTGGAATATAATCCTTATGAGAAATGGATTCTAATTTTGAATATGTACAGAATTGAAATTTTTTTAAGTATAATTGGATTTTTTTATTTGGTAAAATTGGAAAATTTTATTTACGTATAAGTATAAGATTTTGAGATATTACAAATAACCTTTTTCCTTAAACTGGGATAAATGACAAAACTTCTCTTGCTTTTATTATTAAATATAACAATTTTTCTTAATACACTGTTTTTGTAATGTTTCAATTTAAAAGAATATATTATATAATATAATGTTAAAACTCAATTTTAGTGTTTGATCTATTGTCTTTTTTGGTACATCTGTTTGATTTATTCTTATTCTTAATATATACATTTTATCTAAAAAATTATAGTTAATAAGTTACTTTTTTGATATTTTATTTAAATAAAACACAATAAATCTATAAATAAATAATTATTTTAAAAAATCTTCAGGAATTGCCTAAGAGATTGCATTAGCATAGAGACAAACATATGATATATAATTAGATGTTCTCCATATTCAGATTATGATTTTATAATTTTTTTAAGTAATGCAGTCAGCTAATATTTAGATTAGTTTATGTATATTTTGATTAATTTTTTGTTTAATTTAGTTAAAAATAAATTATTTATATTAAAATTAAAAATTCAGAAAAGTATTTTTTTATTGTCTAATTGAAAGGATATTTTTTTTATATGGACCATATTACAATAAATATAATATAATTTATAAAATTAAAATATGAAAAATGTTAGAAGCGGTGGAATCCACGCGCCAGAGAGAGTTGGTGAAGCGAAACATATGGGAGCGGCGGTACGGTAGGCGAACGTCACGGGGAATGGCTGGCCCAGTGGGATTATATATGCTACTGCTGTTAATTGTAATTAATTAATTAATTAATTGTACTGTGTGATTTGATTTGGTGCTTCGTTGCTCGTTGTCAACTACTCAACCTACTGCCTGCGCCTCATTCTCACGTGATTCCATTCAATCAATCAACCACTTCCTTTTACTTGTTATTATTATTATTGTAATTATAATAATTTTAAATATTAATATAACTTAAGAAAATAGCAGAGAAAGAGGGGAAAGTTAGTGAACTACTGATACATGGGTGATTTTTAATAAGAAAAAAATTTAAGTAAAGTTTTTAGATATTTTTGATGTTTATCTTTAATAGAAATATAATATGTGTATATTTTTTTATAATTTATTAATAAAAATTTTAAAAATAATAATTAAGAATCGAAAAATAAAATACATGTCGTGTTTTTATTGTAGATAAGCAATCACAAATCTTAAAGAACTTTATTTAAGTTTTTTCTTTTTAATATACACTTTTAAAAGAAGGTGTATCATATATTTTATAATTTAAATTATTAATTTATTTATAAAATAAATCAATAATTTAGATTAATTATAGAAAACTTATTAAGTAGGTTTTTTTATTTTTTAATGTTATATTTTTTTATATATTACCATTATCATCATTGTTATTTATTCTGTTGCTTATCGATTTTTATTGGTCACTTTTAATTTTTTTAATTGTATAATTATATAAATATTATAAGTTAAAATTTATAATATTTTTCAAAAAATACATTTATAATTTTAGAAAACTTGATCTCACTTACAATTTTTTAAATTATATAATTATATAAATATTATCGCTTAAAATTTATAAAAAATTTTCAATAATAATAGTGTTAGAAAAAATTCAAGGTATGTACGCTTATTTATAAAAAATATAAAGACAGATTGATATAATTTTAACGATATTATTTATAAAATTGTATAATTTAAAATATATAAATAATATTTTTTGACATAAATAGTATCTTTTTTGGTATAAACAATATTTTCTGTTATAAATAGTATTTTTTTATAAAAATAATATTTTTTTAGCATAAATAATATTTTTCATGATATAAATAATATTTTTTCTTGCATAAACAATTCTTCCCCTACTTTTGATATGAACAATAACGTGATCTAAAAAAAATAATAACTTATCCAAAAAAAACTTATTACTATAAGTAAAAATCAAAAGTATATAATACACCCAAACTTATCAAGTTGTGGCATAGGCCCTGATACATAAGTGGGCACACTACTTCGGAGTTACGACATTGTCACATTCGGTAATCAGTACACATAACATAATGATAATTGTACAAAAGGAAAATGATGTTTTTTATTTTTTTTATTTTTATCATATTTTTTAATAATTGTGATTAAATAATATAAAATAATAAAAATAAAGTAATGTAATTAATAATATAAAAAATAATATAAAAAGTGATGTAAAAAATTATAATTTTCAAAATTGAAATGTAATGGAATATATGAGTAGAATCATCCTTCTCAATTTACATTTTGGTAAATTTTAGAATGGCAAATCATTCAATTATTTGATACATTGAATCAAATAATCAATATAAGATAAAATTGAATTTAATTTGAATGACACAATTATTTTTCAGAAAAAAATAATTTTTTTATAAAAATTTCTAAAAGAATATTTTTTATATTATTTTAAATTTATTTATTCAAAACTTATTTAAATAAACTCTAATTTTTTTAATTATAATATTTAAATTCAATTTTTTTAACAATAATAAAATATTGTGGTTAAAAAAATGTAAATATTGTTTTTTTATCAAATACTTCATACATTTTAATATTATATTCTCTTTGTGATACTTAATAATTGTGTACCATTACATTATTATTTTGTTAATTTTTTTAACATATTTGCATGTTTATTATTCCTTAAAATTTAACATGAGTAATTTAAAATCAATCATAAAACATGAATTATAGATTGAAAATAAAATTAAGATTTAGAAAAAAAATAAACTTAATAAAGGGTAATAATTCTCATTCTATAAAATAAATGAAGATATATTAAAAAAATAAATTAAATCCCATTTCATGGTGCTTAAAATCACCAATCTCACCTCTTTAGCAGAGGAATATGATTCCTAATTCTATGGATGAGGCATGCAATGGAATCACCCTTCCATACTTTTTTATGCTAACAAATATCCGAATGCTGATTCTATGAAATAAAACATGGAATGAAATCACCATTCCATGTCTGTGTAGCATATTTTGATTTTGTTTGTGTTTATGGACTAAGGTGCACAACTAGCATTGCTTAATAAATTACTTAAATGTTAGATAATAGAAAGTAAAGATGTTTTCGTCTTAATGAACATTTTGCTTAATTAACATGAGTATGTCTTTATGATTTTAGTGTGATGATAAAATCAGACATTGGATTAATTAAATTATAGGTTTGCCTAATGAGTGTTTTAACGACACTTATTAAAAAATTAAAAAATTATAAATATTAGATAAAAGTAAAGCATTTACTTTTCATATAATACTTTTATTTTTAATATTTTAACAAGTGTCCCCACTTATTAGCAAAAACTCTTAAATTATTTATTTCCTTCCTTAGTTATATTATTGACTTCCTGCACATTTTATGTTAATTTTTTTTTTTTCATTTACATTTGAACATCAAAGAACATACGTTTATTTATGAAGAAATTTAAGTGGAGAGATACAGTTACGTAATTGTAAGGAAAGAATCTTTGACAAATAACATAATGGTGGGTTTGTCTTACATAAAAAAATGCTTTGCATGATCCCATTTCCGTGTAGACCTAACTTGCAAAGAACCCAGACATTGCCAATTAATACGAGTAGAGAATAAAAATACTTAAAATTAATACCAGAAAGAGAAAGAATTAATGGGTTCGTTGTCTTCGGACTTGGTCCAATATGGAGAATGGCAACCTGGAAAGAAAAAGTCCTCATAATATGGAGAGAGTTAATTAAAGCCTCAATTTAAGCATCCCCACTTTTGATAGAACAATGTTTATTTTCAAAAAATCGGCAATGAAGCTTTTGTTTTGGGCACTTTTGACATGATGTATAAAATTTAATAGAATAAACTTATATAATATATTATAATTTTATTAATTATTTAGTGTGATTACATTATTGTATAAATTTATTCAACATATCTCTCTTATACATTAAAATAATGTATAACTTAATCAGATTTTGAGAGATAGTATTAGATCTGATTAAATTTTAATGAATAAGATCATATAAAAAACTAAGTTTCAATGGGGTTCTGAGTTTGGTGCAATTCCTCTGTGGTAACACACAACGAAATTCGCGCACGGTGAGCGATGGTGTATTGGGTTAGGCAGTGGATAGCGAGGTTGCATGGTGGTTGCGGTTTGGGTCGTGCGCAGCGAGGTAGCGTAGTGGAGCAGAGGTCAGGCAATTTTGGGTGGCACGGGTTGAGATATGGTGTTTGTAGGGGGACATGGCGACAACACAGCAGAGCAAAGGCTGAGCGACTTTGGGTGATTGCTGGCCAGAGTTTGAAACGGTGAATCTAAGGTGATCTAGGCGGTGGTGGTGTGTGAAAGAATTCTGGAATTGATGTACTTTGAGAGAAAAGATGGGTGAAAGTTTGTGTCCTTGATAGAGGCTTAAGTTGTTGTAATTGTGATTTTAGAATGGTAAGAAATGTTTGATTTGGGAGTTGTGTTTGATCTCTAATTTTTGAGATTTGATCTAATTTTTTGATGGGATTTTGTTTTGGTTTGAGTTTCTTTTTTTGTGTGAAAATTTTTTAGAAATTATCTTATACAATATCTTATTAAATATCACACTAAACACTAAATAATATTAAAAT
Source organism: Ormosia semicastrata (assembly GCA_029884595.1). Lineage (NCBI taxonomy): Eukaryota > Viridiplantae > Streptophyta > Magnoliopsida > Fabales > Fabaceae > Ormosia > Ormosia semicastrata. Next base: position 22,708,209 of record JAQQTO010000055.1, on the reverse strand, counting down.
TTTATCAAATATTATATTATCAAACATTATATTATCAAACATTATATTATCAGAGTTAATATAATCAAACTTTATCTTATACTAGTTAACAAACGAGTACTTAAGACATTTTCTGCTTTATCTGCCTACGTGTCGTGGAAGAAGAGTTGCATAAAATCAATTCACTGCAAGTCCTGGTAGAAGAGTACATTGTTCGCATAAAGTCAAGGGTCACACTATTTTATCCCAAATGAATATTGGGATAGGTTAATATGTGGTTTTTATATTTTCATTTTTAATAAATAAGTTTCAACGACAATTAATGTATTATCTTAAAATTTTGAGACATCATTATTTAAACTTTAAAGATACAAATGCTTATTATGAATATGATAGAATTTTCCTAAAATTCAATTCACCGCAACAAAACTTGAGGACATAAAACAAAAGTGACCTAGGTAGACTTTTAATTAGGATATAATTCTTTGTTCTTTTACCCAATTATCCTCACAAACATGTTGAGAGACTAATCTTTAGATCAAGATAGAGGTTAAGTAAAACTCTGCAAACCTTTGATAACAATATAATGTAGAATAATGTCATATCGTCAAAAAAAATTGCCACAATTTATAAGAATTTGACAAGATTTAATAGTGATTATTAGATAAATTAAAGTGGTAGATACCACTGATCAATTCAATGATCAATAATAATGTATGTCAAAAATTCTGACAAAAAAATTAAAGTAAATTACACCTTATATCCATGTAGTTTTACCATTTTAAAATAATTCCCTCAGTTTTGATTTAAGTTAAAAATATTAACTTTTTAATTAACTTTAACAGTAGTTACTATTTATTTTACATTTAACCCTTGTGATTTAACATATTTTCAAGTTTCAACCAACCTTCTGAAGTTTATTTTTTATCACTTAATCTCCTATAGAATTGAGGACACACAACACTTGTATAACAATTGTGATACATGTAAATGATAAAGAAATAAGATTCGTTATCACTATAGCTCAAAAAGATTTTTGCTATTACTGAACAACAAACAAAGTTCAATATAGTGAATGCAAAGCATTGCACACACAATACCTATACGACATTTGTAATACATGTAAATGATGAAGAGATGTGATCTATTATCACTAAGATACAGAAGATTTACTATCATTGACTTACAAAAACTTATGTTATTAATGACCCTTAAACAAAGTGCAATATAGTAAGAGGAATGTTAGTAATACATTTTTTTAGATACTTCTTTTAATACTTATTTTATTATTGATTTACTTCATACACTTGAAAAGATTATTAGGATAGAGATATTAATAACATTTACTTTTAGACTAATAATAAAATAAATATTAAAATTAATATTTAAAAGAATATGTTACCAATATTTTTCATATAATAAATGTAAAGATATAGACACATATAATGATTCTGCAATAAATGTGATGCATGTAAATGATGAAAAGATAGAATTTGTTATCACTCTATAACACTAATTTTTCAACATTAACCAAATCAAATGAGAGTTTGGGGATAAAAAAATATATATACTTAGGAGAGTATGTTGATAAAGTGTTAAATTACCATTAAAGTAAACTGAAAAATTAATGTCTTCAACTTAAACTTAAGTTAAAGGAGATTAAATTAAAAAAGAAGTTGAAAGGAGTTATTTGAGACAGAGTGAAAGTACAATAGGTAAAGTATAATTTATTCAAAAAAAAGTAGGACTATCTAGAATTCTCGACAATTTATTTTCTTGCTATATTTATTTATGACGTTGTAATAGTAATTCAGGCAAGCAAAGTTACCCATCCCAGTTGATAAACTCAGGTCAAATATAGTGACACCATGTTTTTATTAAATATCCGATGATTTCAATAAAGATTGGTGCTCATTAATCATTATGCTATTTTGGCTTGTAACTTGCTCCCTTTTTTCTTCTTTTTCATTTTACAAACTTTTTTTAGGAGAAAAGTTAGTTGTGATAAATCTTGGCAAGCAAGCTTATAAAAAGACCAGGATTTCATACTTGAGCAATGAACATGATGGCATCGTCCACAACGGACACATCCATCATAGCCCTTTTTCACATGCTCTTCTCTTTTTAGATCGTTGACATTTCTAAAGTAACTAATACACCACATTTTTCCATGGAAGCAATAAATAAGTTGTTTTCTATAACTTTATTTTAGTATTAAAAGTATAAAATTAATATATTCTTCAGCATCACTGTGAGGTTAAATGCCTTCGAAGAGAAGTCCCTTAAAATCTGCCATTCTGAATTTGTGATGGCTTTGCTGAGGCACCGTGGCAGGAAAGATGACCAGTGGTGTTTGGTTGTCCTCAAACAAAGAAATTTTGCCTCGCAGCTAGGCCTTTTATATATCAATTCTTATATTCTTATATTAAATAATATATATATATTTTTTTATATTTTATTTAATATTATTTATTATATATATTTTTTTATTATTTTTTTTACTCAATTACATTCATAAAAAATGATATCAATAATAATACATTTTTAAAAAAAAATGTAAGACTATCTTTTTCCATTGTATATAGTCAACTTCCAACTTCAGTGCTACTCTATTAAAGGCCTTGGTTGTGGTTCATAAACGTCCACATGTGATTGTTATTTGTTAACAAGTAACAACAATATTTGGGCCTAATGTGAAATATTTTAGGTCTCATTTGACCCAGTTTGAGCCTAAGAATTTAAATGAAAATTAATCAACTTAGAGACCGTTTGTTTTATGAAATTAATTCTTTAAAAGTATATTTCCGTACTTCTATTTATTTAACTAGATTAATTTTGATACTACTGTTTGTGTAAAAAAGTGTTAAACTACCGTTCAATAAAATGTTATCATATTATTTAATATCTCATATAAGTTTTAATTAAATAATTATACACTATTAGATGTCAGTGTAACATTACATATAAATTAAATTCCTGTTTAATTAATGAAGAAACTAGTTATAAGAAAACATTATGAAATGTTACTATGCGATAGGGGTGTAAATTAATTCGAATAACTTGATCAACTCGAATCAAACCAATTAAATTAGTTTAGTTTGGTTTGGATATATTGATTGATTCGGAGAAAATCTAAACTAATTAAAGCTTAATTAGTTCGGTTCTCAAATTTAAAATTTCAAAATTGAACTAAACAAAATCGAACTAAACCATATATTTATATATTTTATTATTATTATTATTTCAATTTATGCTACAACTTTTTTTTGACTACTACTTATTTTTTTGACTTTTTGTAATATTTTGCCAATTCTCAACCCTTAATACATCGTCTTCGTCCAACGCAGAAGGCTAGAAAACTCCTCTGTCAAAACGTTCGGTTCTGCTCACCGGCACCACAGCTCACCGTAGGTTCTGCTCCACCACAGCTCAGGCTAGATTTGCTCCGCCATAGGTCGGGTCGCGCTATTCGTCCAATGCAGAAAGCCAGAAAACTCTTCAGCTAAAACTTTCAGTTCTGCTCACTGGCACCACAGCTCATCGGAACCGCAGCTCACCGACCACAAAGGTGAAACAATGGTTCTCTTCTGCTTACTTTTGGATTTGACATTTAGAAAAAGTGGAAGACGACATTTATGCTGATGTTTTCTATTTTTCTTTTTTCCTGAATTAACATTTCTTTTTTATCCACTTAAACTTTGACTCATTTCTATCACTTTGATGAGAGGTGATATGTCTCCTACCCCGCTTATCATTTCTTTCCTTTACAGGAAAGGATAGTTCACCCTGATAAAAATCCTAGAGATCCTAGGGTTGTAGAAAATTTTCAGGTAAGCATTATGAACTCATGTTTTGGTTTCATAGTACTTCATGATATTAGTGAATTTTTATTAACAAACTTATTTATTTATTTCTTACAATTAGAGGTTTAGTTTTATCTGAAAGAGATACTAGTGTTTTAACTCTATTAATAATTATTAGTCATAGTCTGCATAATTACTAATTTTCTAACTTATTTCATCATCAGTTTATTAAATAAGTTGTTTGGATTATAACTCTAGTCAAAATTAGGCATAATATATATTGAAAAATTAACAATTGTTGGTGACATCCCCATCTCATTCAACAATTGTTTGAGTTTGAAAATTTTATTTTTAGTCAGGAATATATTATCAGGTGCTATTCCAAAAAACTCTTAGAGAGGTGAGAGGCTTGGAAACTTTGGATCTTTCCTCCAACCAACTTTCTGAATCCATTCCTATTGAACTTCAAAATCTACATATCCTTCAACTTTTGAACTTCTCTTATAATGATTTAAAAGGAACCATTCCTAGTGGTGGAGTTTTCTAAAATCTCTCTGCTATTCATTTAGAAGGTAATAAGAAACTTTGTTTGTATTTTGCATGTGAGCCTTATGGTCATGGAAGACGGCATGTCAGACATTACATCATCATAGCCACAGTAGTAACACTGATACTATATCTAACAATTTGCTTGCTACTATACATAAAGAACAGAAAAGTTAAGGTAGCAGCAACAACATCATCTGAACTTGGAAGCTTGGAAACGATGAATTGACTTTAAATGCTCTAGTATTGACTTTAAAAATAATAAATTTCTGTCTCTAGTTTATGAGTACTTAATGGGAGCTTGGAAGATTGGATTAAGAGGAAGAGAAAACATGCAAATGAAAATGAGTTGAACCTTATGGAAAGACTGAATATAGATATTGATGCTGCTTGTGCATTGGATTACTTGCACAATGACAGTGAAGTTCTTATTGTGCATTGTGATTTAAAGCCCAACAACATTCTCTTGGATGAAGATATGACTGCAAATGTTTGAGACTTTGGATTTACTAAGTTGTTAATTCAAAGTTTAACTAATCAAGTCTCCATTAGCTCCACTCGTGTCTTTATGGGTTCAATTGGTTACATATATACCTCCAAGTTAGTAGTTTCACAACTTCCTCTTTAATTGAATAGTAGTAGTATACAATTTGTCAAGTTAAATCTCTATTGAATAATTTTTTAACTTATTCAAATATAATTTCTTAATACAAATATCAATATGTTTCTTTATTCTCTCTTTATGAACCTTTTAATACACATTCTGAAATATGAAATAATTATTAGTGTTCAAATCAATAAGTTTTATTCTACTTTTAAATTTTTTTATAGGTTTATTATATATTTTTTTTGCTATAAAAAACTAATTATTTAGCTAATTTTTGTATTTAAAAAATAATCAACCTGATCACCCGAATCAAACTAATCTATATATGTTCGATTCGATTTGGTTCAAGTTTGACTATTAAAAAATACAAAAACTGAATAAAATCAACCCAATTAATTTTAATTAATTCAAATTTATTTTCCTTCAAAAACTAAACCAAACTTCTCATTTATACCTCTACTACATAATCTCACTTGTTTTACACTTAAAATGTACACAGCTTCGCTTCACTCTTTACAGTACAGACGTACAATATCACTTAACTCTGGGCACTTTTATTTCCCAAGAGGCTTAACAAAAACTTGGTTTACAAGTAATCAAATTCCACTTGAGCAAGAATAGAAATAATAAACTGACTTTGTACCAAAAAAAGAAATAATAAACTCTCTGCCTCCAACTAGACGTCTGCTTTATATGTAAAATGGGTCGAAACATCAACTTTGCATAGCTGGAATTAGGCCCAAAATGACGGCTGCATGTTTACTTTGCTGGTTTGGCAATAGGCAACAGTTCCACCTTCTTCTGCAGTTTTCTTTCTTTTTAAAAGCCTCAACTATTTTCATCCTTATTTAAGAATTTGTTTTTAAATAGAAATATTTTATATGAAAATATTTGTATTAGAATAATTTTATATGAATTATATTCTAAATTGAGGTGAATTTATCTAGGCACATTGCTGTTAACTCAAGTGAGATCTTAGGTATTTTTTTTTTCAAATATTCACTGATTTGCAAATGATACAGTATTAAACTATTAAGAGAAATATAGTGTACCATGAGTGGACATTTAGTTAGTTACGAATATATATATTTTTTTAATGAGGTTTCGCAGTAGGTTTTAGTTGGCTCTTTGCAGTAAACATAATGTAAAAATTTTGATTAATAACTCATAATATAGATTAGATGCAAATTACTTACTAAATAAGGAGATGCATAGAAAGTGTGGAAGAATAAGTATGAGCAATCGTCTTCCAAACTCCCTCCTGAAACTTTCACTGCCACAAGGAAAAGAAAAGAAAAGGAAAAAAAAAAGTAAAAATGGCATAAATGCTTTTTCTTTTCACTTTTCCTTTTGGCTGTTAACTTATATTTACTCTTGGTTCAAACAAAATTGAATTTGAACTGTAGAGGAGGCTAGAGTATCTTATATGGCGTAAGAAAGCTAACCCAATCCATAACTTTTTTCCTTGTCAGTATCTTTTTGTTTTGTTTCGTTTGTTCGTTTTTTTTGTCATATCCAATTGTTCTCTATTTTGGGGTGTTTTCACAGTGGCGTGGGGTGGGGTTGTGGATAAGGAAGGCTAAGGAGGCCCATAGCGGATGAAAGAAAGTGAGCCCAACATTAGTAACTTGGCCCATAAATGAGCAATCGGCAGTAGGATACTACCAAACTATGCTGTTTATAGGGTTCAATTAGGGATGGAAAGGGGAGTGTACCAACATCCATATTTGTCAGTATTTTTTTCTTGGGGTAAATGGGTATCATGATATTTACTGGTCACAATAAATTATAAAAAAATTTAAAAAAATCAAAAAAATAAAATAAAAAATGAAAAAGAAATATAATACTATAATTTTTTAAAATTTGTTTAACACAACTTAATTTAAAAATAATGTCAAACACCTAAAATACTTTAATTTATATAACTTTACAATATTTTAATTTATATAATTAAGTTTTTTAATAATTTTATATAAAATATTTATATAAAATTTTTAGCGTACTACGGTGCATGGAGGAACCACCTCACTTCCCGTCCGTTTATTAAACGGGCATAATATTAAATGGGTATTTATATCCGGGGAGAATTCAGATAGATCCGTGCAAGTAAAATTGTCATGCCTAGGTTCAATAGTGGAAGTGTGGAATACCAATATATAATACATATTCTGGCAGGTCATGGGGACACATTAATTGATTATCCTTAGAAGATGAGGTGCAGAGCACAAGAATTATGTATTAAAAGGAAAAAAATCGTGTATTTATAAGAATTTATTTTTGATGTATTGTTCACTTCAAAAAAAAAATTAATGTATTGTTATCGTAAAAAGTTTAACAGTTTTATTTAATGATATATTGTTATATTATTTAATGAGTTTAATATTTAATATAATTGTTAACATAATTAAACTTACTAAATAAGGTGTCAATAAAAGATTAGAGGATAGTGTAAAAAAGTTTTACAATAAAACTACATCAAAATTAAACTCTAATTACAAACTGATAAATATTTGTAGAATCAAAAAATTGAAGGAAAGATATATTCGGTCCAACTCCTTATCAACAACTGCATTTCTTTTATATTGTCTTCAAGAGATGATTTTTTATAATTCCCGGGTAAGAGAAGCCTATATCACCAAAAATCTAGAATATCAAAACTAATTTTAAACTTATCTTAAGGCCTAGTAATGATGGCTTGAAAACTGAAGTTTTAGTTCACGGCTTGATTACCAAGGCAGAGAAATCTCACTCAAGGCCAAGAAATATAAAAGTTAAACATCAGTATAATGAAATTATTGAAAACCTGTTCATAGATGATGAAAAAGTCAAGCATCGATATTTTAACAGTAGTCATATCGGTATCTGTTAATTTTTGGATAATTTTATATACTTTTAATCTATATTTTTTAGTTATTTTTTAAATTTTTGTAATAATATTTATATAAGTGGAGTATCACAATAATTAAATAAATGATAATTTTTTATTGTGTCTATAATAATTAATTTGATTTATGAAACATTAATATCTTTATTCTAATTTAAAATTTGTACTTTTATTTTAATATTATATTAATTTTATATATTATATTTTAATCCTCTCGTATCTTATAAATTTTAGAATTTATCGTATCCGTGTAACGGTGTGTACTACGTCTCGTATTTTTCTATGTGTGATTCCTAGAGAAAAAGTTTCCAAGACAAGACTGACGATATGGTGCCGTTTTGGTCTAATTTGCTTTCTTCTTATTAAGTTTGTGTTCTTCAAATGTTTAAGATCTGTAAATTTTTTGTCATCCTTATTTAACAAGCCGTAGGTACTGATGCTTTGAGATGTTTGCAGTTTACCTCCAATTTGGAAGAGGTCAATCTGACTGCTTTTATTATTGAAGCCATTGTAGAAACTGAAAATATGAAAACAAATCTATTTATATACAGCACACACTCTATCTCCGTCACTTGTCTGGCGGCTTCAGAGAATTCTACAATGCTCCCAAAAATATCCCAAGCCATTGATTAAATAGTTTTAAAAGTGATGGTTGAGATGTGTCACCTAGAACTTGGAAAACAGGTTAGGATAAAAGTTAAAAACTACAAAGTAAGTATGACAACAAAATTTATTAATTTTTAATTCACTCAACCCATATATATTAAAATTAGTCCAATCAATTTAATTAAAATAATGTATTTTATTGAATTTAATCTAATAGGCTAAATTTAGTTATAGATAATTAGTAATCTAACCAAAACATACATTGAATATCTAATTAAAGACCAATCAAATGGATTATGTTGTTTTTCAAAATGTCCCCAAAAGTCAAAAGTCTCAAAACCATTATTCTCATTCTTCTATTCTCCTTCCTTTCGTTTCATTTCATTTCTTCTTCTCAATGGTCTTTGTGCCTTGCTAAGTTGCTAAATTTTGAAAATGTAGAAGCATTGTTACGTGCAAATGATTGGGGCTATATATTAGAACAAAGTCCAAGGTAGAGTTCATGTAATGTGGTTTGAGTACAAAGAAGAAGTCTATATATATTTTACAATATTTGAGTTTTTTGTTACAGTAATGTGCACTAAAATGGTGTAATATAAGTGCAAGTTGTTGAGAATCAAAGTGGTACTAGATATAATCCTTATTGTCAAACGGTTCCTTATTACATATGATCTATCATGTCATATAAGTGCAAGCTGTTGTTTATTAATGAATTAATTCTTCAATTAATGATTACTAAATCATTGCCAATCTAATTTTTTAGAGAAATATTTGTTAGAGCGTGAAAGAAATCTTTTTAGTAAGAAAAAAAATTTAGAAAGAAGAGAACATTTTTAGAGAAATTTTTAGAGAGACAAACATTTTTTTTAGAGAGAAAATGAAATTTCTTAGAAAGAAAGAAATTTTTTAGACATCAATTTTTTTAAAGAGAAATAGTCTTTTTTAGAGTGAGAAAGAAATTTTTCAGAGAGAGAAAAGATTTTTTAGAGAGAGAAACATTTTTTAGAGAGAGAATAAAAATTTTTAAAGATAATTTTTTTTAAATAAGTGAGTTGGATATCCATTTATCTAATCCGTTAAAATGAATTAATGAATGAATTGAATATCCATCTATTAACTTAGGTCATAGATGAATTGAATAATATTAAATATTTTGTAATGAATCTTAAATGAATTAATGATTTATCCATTATGATCAAATTCAAAATCAAATCAATTCATTTATTTGTGATCCCTACTACAAAGTCAGTCTTAAGGAGAAGACTACCATGAACCAATTTTGTTTGGATCTATAGATGAACAACCTTCTTTTTTTATCTAACAGTATCTATATGTAGATCTGAGTGTATATAAAAATTATTAATTAAAATTTATAAATTTATTATATGTACAGTTATTTATAAAAGTAAAAACAAAAAATAATCTAACTAAATTTATGTATAAATTTAAGTATTATTAATTAATTCTAATATTTTAATCTAAACCATTAATTTATTTTAACAATAAATTAATAATTAATTTATGCTTGTTTCATTCATGAAACACCTCAAAGTAGTCCATGTTAGAACCCTACCAATCATATAAATTCTTTCTTTTTACAACAAAACCCTTAGTTGTCTCCTTCAAGAAACATTATTTAAAAAAAAAAATGTTCCAACTTTGTTATTCCGTTGTTTTAGAAAACCCCACCAACAATGGGTGGTGCTAAACGAAAGAGGAAGTACGAGAAGCTGTCAGTGGTATCATCAATTTTTTGTGTGTTTTGATCTTGTTAGTAATTTTTTATGGGCTTTCATAAAATTGTTGGTGAATTTTTTTAGACATTTCTGAGTATTTTCCAAGCTCAATGAATGCAATTCCAAGCTTCCAATAGTAACATGCAAGAATCAAGAGAGCAAAAATGGAAGAAAGCTTCCAATGAACTCTTTGTAAACATAGTCGGAAGTGAGAGGAAAAATTTTGCAAATGAAAAAATGATAATGACAGCAAATGGGTTTTCCTAATATTTTATTCCCCTTTGTTGCAGTAAGTCAGATTGGAAGCTTGGGCTCTCTGTGAGATGATTACTTCAGTCCCCTTTATTGTAGTAGTCTCTATAACCCAAACATTAACACACAATGAATCATCCTAACACACAATGAATCATCCTAAGACCAAAATGAACCACTAAGTTTAGAAAAGGGCAAAGGAAAACTCAGAGGAACAAAAGAGGGGTGGGCTTCATTGCACAGGGGAGGGGCTTTGTGGTTTTGGTGGCCGATGGTTTGGCCGCTGCTGCTGCTGGGATGATTTACACACTGGTTTCTGTTGAGGACTTTCAACCCAACATTAGAGTCACAGGACTAAATTGCAATTTTGAAGACTTATAATATAATATATTAAAAAAGAATAACCGGTTATCAAGGGTCACTTATATTATATGGAGCATCGATGCTCAGTCCATTAAAGTGAGCATGGTAGAATTCTCCAGCAGCTTCAACCAGCAACGACACCAGGCTTTTGCTTAGGATGTATTTTATCTTTTCAGACTGCAATTGTGCTTACATCATTACTACACCAATATGTTCCTATACATTAAAGCAAATAGTGCTTTTTCCATTGATTATCTGCAATGATTTTCATGCATAAGATGTTATAAAGGAATCTATGTCATATCTTCAGGTGATAGGAATGCATTTGATGAATCCACCTCCTGAGATGAAACTAATTGTGATTGTGCGAGGTGCAGACACATCTAATGAGACATTTGCTTCTATAAAACCATTGTTAGGGAGGTAGTTGACCATGCATCTTCCACTATGAAAGATATATAATTTTGTCTCCTTATTCCCCTATCCAATTCTAATTAAAGAGCTTGATTCCTGCTATTATGCTCCACTTTACCCTTATTACATTACACTACTCCCCTTATTCCCCTCAGAAGTGGATAGAGATGTGCATTTGTGGGGGTATGACGGAATAGGTGGAGTTGATGTTGTATGCACCTTGAGGCTGTTGTGTTCCCAATTCATTCACCACAATATTGGGCATGGGACCTGTATGCATGCAAGCAACAAATCTCAAGCACATTATAGATGGCGAGTGGCAACGACGACGTACGAGAGGTGGCGAGGCTTCCTAGATGGTGTGAGTGGCGACGGAGACAACGGTGCACGTGATTTTAGGTCAGAAATACGGCGGATCTCGAAGGTGGAGTACATGACTGAGCCTCGCCGAGAATGGTGGCTGAGACGACAGTTCATTGATCTAAAAATCTTATGAGAAATCTTGATCTCTTCACTGATATGAAAGCTCACTGTTTTAACATTTGATTTTTTTTTGTTTTGATTTGTGTAGACAATAATAAAGCTGGGAAAACGATAGTATTATAGTGCACCAATCTTTCATTTGAATCTTTTACAGTTTTAATATTTTGATCTACAAATTTCTGGAATGATTTCTCCGATCTGAAAGTTTCCATACATGTTAGTACATTGAAAATAGTATACTAATAAAACGAGGATAAAAGTGCAATATAAGACAAATATGGGTTAAACTATAATAATAACAAAATTGAGACTAACCTCATTCATGCACCCAAACTTAATAGTTGCATGTTAGAAGCCGCCAGCTTCTATGATAATCCATGTCCACATTTCCTAATTGTATTCTGTAGATGGACTAATTTTTCATCTCATAGTTTTAAATGCTAAAGAGAATTATTTTGTTAATTACATGTGGACCCAATTTTGTGTGCTTTAATTTAATGTGTCTACATATTACCGAATAAAACAAAATTAATGTGTCTACAGTGAATACCTACAATTTTTGTTTTGGCATTCCTTTCCTTGGTCTCCATTGTTTTCCTTCTCTTCGCTAGCCCTCTACGGTTCTTTCTTCTCTTTCTGCTTGTCAAAGGTAGCTAGACACCATATTCATCATATTCATATTCTAGTTCTTCTAATTTACCGCTTGTTCAACATGTAGGTTGGCAACCAAAGAGGAAGAGGATATTGATACAGGAATGAAGCTGGGAACAAACCATCCAATTATAGGTCCTTTAGAGCTTATAGACTTCATTGTATTGAGAATGTGCTTGTCAATAAATAAAAGTTCTTCATGCTGGACTTGGGGATTAAAAATATGCTCCCCGGCCTCTACTTGTTAGTAGTGTGTTGATGGTAAGGGCCTTGGAAGAGCCAAGGTCAATAAAATCATCTTCTCAAATGTTTGATTGTTTGGGAAGAATAAGATTTTGGGCTGATTGTAGGACGCTCCCTCCGCATGGATGCTCCTAGCCTTGACTGTTTATAGCAAGTTGCATACCTTTGTAACTAGTTATACAATTTTGAATTTTGAGTCATAAAAATAAAGTAATGTGGGACCAGTGCTGTTGTTTTTTAATGATAGTAGATGTAATCTCTACTAAGAGTGTATTTGAGAAAGTTAAAAAAAATAGATTATGCTGATATATAATCGATTATTGTAAAAATCGATTATAATTAGAATCTATTTTTGTTTGGGTATGTTTGCTGAAAAGTGATTTTAAAATAATCTATTTCGTTTGGATGGTGTGAAAAAAATTATTTTTACATAATAAATTATGAAAAAATGTATAAAGTTATTTTGTTTATAATATTTGGTAGAGAGTCATTGGGATCATTATGAAAAATGTTTCTATCATTAAAGTATAGTTAAAAAAATCTATCTAAAAATAAAAGTTTTTATGAAAACAGTCCATACTGTGAGTTTGTGCTAAAACAACTTTTTTATGAAAATAAAAGTTTTTTTACAAATTAATCTAGATACCCAAACATAATTGATTTTTTATAAAACAACTTTTTTCTAAAAAAAATAGCTGAATGAGAAAGAATTAATCTTTCCCAAGCAAGCTCTAAGAGGATATTTGGCACAACTTTTTTTATTGTGCAAGTAGCTTTTTTTTTGAAAAAAAAATTATTTGTACAGTGTTATAACATGTTTGGTAAAATTAACTTTAGTTTTTATACGAAATTCAATGCATTATAAAAACTTTTTTAAGCTAATTTTCATAATGCTGAAGATTGAATGTGTGTTTGAAAAAGCTGTAAAAATTTGATTATGCTTAGTAATCGATTACTGTATAAAAGTTTTTCGTTATAATTGATTATAATCGATTCATTTTTATGTTTGGATGCATTAGCTGTAAAACGATTTTAAGCTAATCTGATTCATTTGGATGATATAAAAAAGAATTATTTTTATGTATTAAATTATTAAAATAGGCATAAAATGATTAAAAAAATTATTTGATTGAAGACAAAATGGTATTTACATATCAAAGTGTAATGAATAATCTATAAGTTAAAATCGTAAGCTTCAATCTTCAGCATTATGAAAATTAGTTTTAAAAAGTTTTTATTTTACATTGAATTTCGTGCAAAAGCTGAAACTAATTTTTTCAAACATGATTAAACACTATTATAACAATTTTTTTTCCAAAAAAAGCAATCATAAGCTGAAATAAACACACCCTAAAACTTATGATTTAAAATTATAAATTATTCCTTACATTTTGATATGTAAATACCATTTTGTCCTCAATCAAATAATTTTTTTAATCATTCTATACCTATTTTAGTAATTTAATACATAAAAGCGATTCTTTTTTATATCATCTAAACGAATCAGATTAACTTAAAATCACTTTTCAGCTAATGTATCTAAACATAAGAATGGATCGATTATAATTGATTATAACAAAACATTTTTATACAATAATCGATTACTAAGCATAATTAAGTTTTCACAATTTTTCCAAATACACATTATATTTATTATAGACATTAACACTTGTCTGAAATTCTAACTCCCATCATCCTCCATTATCTTCCTTCTTCCCGTCTAGCGCTAATAGACCTCGCCAACAACCACCCTCCGCCAAGTAAACAAGGTGCTGCATCACCTCCAAGTGCCACAACCTAGCACAAATAAGGACCAAATTAAGGAAGGCGTCGACAAACTTGATCTAAAAAATTAGATTCTTCCATCTCCACGGTTCAATTATTGTATATATTTATTTGCATCATAGACAAGCAATTAGATGTAAGAAAGAATGGACATCATTCAAATACTTTCTCTCTAAAAAATCTTCAATCTTTGCTCAATATTTGGCTAGCCTTTTGGGTTTTGTTCCACAAATTACATAACCAGGGAGATTTTTTTTACCATTGATTGAAACCTTCACCATTGGTTTAAACCTTTTCCCCCAAGGGTTAAACCAATAGCCCCCACCTTCCGGAATTGCAATTCACATGTAAGATGAAATCTAAAATTCAAAAAAAAAAAATCCCAAATACCAACAAAATAAAAGACCCTAAACACTTGTTTGAACATCAGTGACAATGACAAAGGACCAAATCAAAATGCTGGATGTGATGGATTTGGGTTTCAGGTTCATGTTTGGATGGGTAGGCATTAGGTGGTGGCTCGGGTGGTGCATGGTGGAGAGGAATAGGGGTAGTGGCTATGGCAGCACAGATTGGACGGCGGTGGGTTCACGGTGGATGGACAGAGGAAAGGATGGTGCTGCGGTTTGGGTGAGGATCGTGTTGTCATGTTCAGATTTCTTCCACAAAGACATCATTTTTGACATTTGCATTTTTTTTTTGTTGAAAGCACCTCCATTTTTGTCACCTGCAAGAGGAAGCTCAAGCTGTTTGGTGCATCATATAAAGAAGACATGATAGTATAAGTTAATACTATTAGGTTTTATTCAATATTTGGTGCATTCACTAATAGTATAATGAAATCAGGTCAAGTCATTTTATCCTATTCTAAGCTGATAACTCTATCACTCTCCTAAGTATTAAGACATGATTTTTCATTCCAATCTTATCCTCAATTTCATTTTTATCACTCTTCTCCATTGCGCCACCACCACCACCACCACCACCACCGCCACCATCACCACCGCCACCACTACGCCACTTCCACCACCGCCGCCACACGCCGTCACCGCCACCACCACCACCACCACCAACACTATAAGACTTTTATTATTGTTTTCTAATTATTTTAATTTTTATGTTAAAAGATATTTTGGTCTTAAAAAAAATGTTATACAATTAGCTAATTTATCCTTTTGTTATCAAACAAAAGATAGGATTTTGTCTTATCCTATTAATTATACTATCATAATTTATATTATCTTATCATCTTATCTTATATTATACTATCATGTGTACCAAACATAGTCTCAGTTATAAAAGAGAGAGAAAATATGGCAAGAGAGAGAGATGAAATGTTTGGCTCATAATTTCCTATGTGGTAAATCATTTTTTACATTTTTTGCATCTTTTTTCTCATTTCACTTGCTCAACAGGTTTCAATTTCATTATCCATGCCTTTGATCTAATTTGGATGATATCCAACGGGTGATATGCAAGGAACATTCATGCTCCCTGGATAGAAAGAACCAAGTTTTTGACCGTGTACCTTGTGTTTGCATGTGGGCCAAACTGCTGAAGTTGAGGGTATCTTTTGCATTTTGTCTAAGCCTTGCTACCGGTACTTAATTTCAATCTCAGGTTGCAGTGTAATAGGCTAATAACTGAAGTTCATTGAGATTGATGAGATTAATCTGTCACATTGTGCAATAATGTTAAGCCTTTAACAGCCAATGTGTACCTTGTGTCTCTGTTAGTTTTAGAGAGGAGATATAATAATGTGTATTTGGGAAAATGGAGCAATAAGGAAGGGCGTTTGTATTTGATGTACTTTAGTTTATTAGAATCCGAAAGGAAAAAAAAAATATTATATACTTCTTTTAAGATGTATATATATTATTTTCTTTTTTTAGAGTATCAGATTTATTGAGAGAATGTGATAGAAAAAAATAAATATGATGAATGGTATTGAGAAGAGTATAAAAAAAAAATATATACATTGTTAATGATAAAAATATCTGAACTGAATCTGAAAATGGATTTACACGTTATTTGTCTTGGGGATTCAAGTGTAAATTCTAAGCTTCATATTATTTAGAAATAGATAAATGGAGGATTTTATAAATTGTTGGAGTCATAAATTTAATATTTTAAGGATTTTGGTTAAGATGTTGGGTTTGACCAATTGTTATGGTCCCTCTTTAAGTCTATTAGTTTTAGGTCTCCTTGATATTTTGAATTTCTTTTTTTTTTTCTAACAATTGATATTAGAATCGATGGTTCAGTTTGAATGAGTATATTTATCACAGTTGTTAGTGTTCTTATAATTGCTCATCTTATTAGAGAAATAAAGCCAACTTTGGAGTAAGACTGTTGAGCAAGTATCTATATTATGGTTGTTGGTATTCTCATAGTTGTCCATATCATTAGAGAAATAAAACTAATTTTGTGGCAAGACCGTTGATTGTTATTCCATTCGAAGGTGAGTATCCTTTGTGTATAGTACTCATGTGTGTGGACTTACACTTGATGGGGAGATTATTGAGAATTCAAATATAAGTTCCAAGCCCCACATTGTTTTGAGTTAAGATTTGATGTTTGACTCATTTTTACAGTTTCTCTTTTTAAGTCTATTAGTTTCAGATCTTCTCAACATTTTGAGCTCCTCTCTTTCTAATAATTGGTATTAAAGCCATTGGTTCAGTTTGAGCAAGTGTATTTATCACGATTGTTGGTGTTCTCATAATTGCTTACCTCATTAGAGAAATAAAGTCAACTTTGGGGCGAGATCATTGAGCGAGTATCTTTATCACTGTTGTTGATGTTCTCATGGTTGCCCATCCCAGTAGATAAATAAAGTCAACTTTGGGGCAAGACCATTGACTACTGCTTCGCTCGACGGTGAATATTCTTTGTGTATGGTGCCTCTGTGTGTAGACTTGTACTTGAGAAGGTGATTATTGAGAATTCAAGTGTGAGTTTCAAGCTTCATATTGTTTTAAAATAGACAAAATGGAGGCTTTATAAATTGTTAGACCCATAAATTTAATGCCTTAACATCTTTGGTTAAGATATGATATCCTACTGATTATTGTGGTTTCTCTTTAAGCCTATTCTTATTATTATTGTTACTATGTTTCATCTTTTAAGTCCATTAGTTTCATATCTCTTATGTATTTTATGCTCCCTTTTTCTAACAAATTTTATCACTCATCTCTTTCTGGAGTTCTCTACATTATTTGACTCTAGTTCTTCAACCGTCACCTATCATTGTTCCAGAGTTTTCTAAATATCTGCTTACACTACCTTCTCGCTGATTCACAGCCAAGCATTTCCAGCGCGGAGGCATAAATGTATCTAAGAGCTTCTGGCATCCTTTTCTCATTGGCATTGCCATCATTCTTGTAGCTTATGGAATGTGCATCAATCTTTAATATTCCTCTTTGATGGACATTTATGTAACTTCTAGTTTTCCTCTTAGTGGCTTGAGCCTTGGTCTTACTGGTGCTTTTATATACATGTATGGTAGTGGTTCTTCCATAATTTTGCTTGGTCTTTAGAATAGTAAAAGATAAAATAAAATAAAATAAAGGAAGATATAAGTAGAAAAACTCTATTGTTTTATGATTCCTACACAAACAGTAACGAAGGTAATATGTTTAAGAATAAGAAGAATATCATCTGCAAAAGAGATATGAGATAATTTAGAGCAAGAATTTCAAGGCGACAAAAAGTTAACACAAAGTCCTCCTCTAATCTCCAAGCATATGTTTAGCGTGAAAATTGGAATGTCATTTCTTATTTTATGTTGTAATTAAAAGATTTTTGTGTTTGTTAAAGAAAATAAATATAGAATAACATTTTTATTCTAAATTTTATTTCGTAAATTTGTGAAATTCAATCTCCCAAAAAAAGGAATGAACAAGATTTCATATGTTTGTGAAATATGATTCTATATTTTGTTTACTTAATATGTCGTTGTTCAATTTATAATGACAAATATTACTCTTTAATAATATACCAAACCTTAATTTATTTAACTCTATCTAACCTAAATCTAATCCTAAAATTTTGTCCACCTTGTGACTGAAAGAGACAATATAAATTAACTTTTACTCTTACACAAGAGAATAAATTAATATTATCAAAATTGATGAAAAATATATTATCATATTGTTTTATATAAAAATAATAATCTGAAACATTATTTTAGAAAATACTATATATATATATATATATATATATATATATTTGTGTGTGTTAAAAAAAGTATTTTTATTTTTATTTTTCACATTAAAAATAATTATGTCATTTATATCAATTTAGATTTTATTCCATATTAATTATCTCACACATTAAACTCTAGAGTTGTTTCTCATTCTAAGTTGTATCACATTAATTGTACCAAACTGTAAAATTGGAATAAGATTTTTCATTTCAAATTATCAATTTTCATTCTTATTATTATTTTTATTCTATGAAATTCTATTCTTTGCACTAAACTTAAGAAAACAATATACAAATATGAAAATAAAAGAGTTTGAGACATTTAAAAATTATAATTAAAGATTATATGTAGCTAGTGAGTGAAAAGAAAGCATACGAAAAAATCTACCAGACCAACAAATAATAGAAAAAAATATTAATTAGCTTGATACTCAAATTTGATCTTAAAAGAATCACAGAATTAATAAGCCATATTAATATTGTTGACACTTCATGATCAAACTTAGATGTCAAGCTGTGTCAAAAAAAAAACTTAGATGTCAAGCTAATTAATATTTTTTTTACTATTTTTTTATCTAGTATATTTTCCACGTCTGTTTTCATTTCATTCACGAGCTCTATAATTATTGTATTGTAATTTTTAGCTGTCTCAAAATCTTTCATTTTCATATTTGCACATTACTTTCTTACATATATTGAAAGAGGATTGAGATCCCCTCCTGTTTGGCAAAATAGGAGGGTGTCCTATTATGTTTATCTCTCCCATACAATTATAATAAACATTTATCTACAGCAAAAATTGTGACACATCATTTGAGAGTAAAAATGCACCGTTTGATTTCATTCATTCTAATATTTTTTTCACCTCATAAACATACTTGTTCACCCATTTCCCGCTAATTTTTTCACTGTTTCACTTTCACCTCTCATTCTCAATAGATTTTAATGTAGCTTCACACTCAAATCCACTCCAAAGAAGCAAAGCATAGGAAAATACTATAAGTGTTTTCCTGCCTTTTTTTTGTTTTTTTTCATTAGTATTTTTCTTTTTTGTTACATAATATAACACCATTTTTCCTCTGTTTGTGGCACCTACCTTTGTTCATTATGCTTTGTAGACTCGTGGGTTGTTTATAAAACACATAAGCTTGTAGACCCGTGGGTTTAGAATTATGGTGTTGGGTTTGTTATTAGAGAAATTCTTAGATACACTTAGAGTATTCAAGTTGGGTATAATTGACCAATCACATCATTGATTAATGGATAACTGCTACATTTAAATAATAATTAATTATTATAGCTTACTATAATTAATAATGTGATTGATCAAGTACACTCAACTTGGTGCTAATTTCTCTTGTTATTATTTGTTATTTATAGCAAGTTTTTTTGAAATACACCTCTTTTTTATCTTCGATTTGAAGACACATTATTTTTTTCATACTTATTCTACTTTTGTTGACTTTGTTATTTTAGGAGGTTTGCTGAAATTTGCACTATGTTAGATGTTATGGATTTTGAAGTTATTTGGAAGCTTGGAATAAGTATGGAATCTGATAGCATGGATGAAGCTTGGGAATTTTGGGGTGCCTATGGTGCTAGAATTGGATTTGGTGTTCGAAAACAATGGTATAACAAAAGTAAAAAAGATAAATAGATTACTACATGTAGATTTATTTGTTCCAAGGAAGGTGTACGTAAAAAGGACAAACGAGATCATTTGACTAGCAATCCTCAGCTAGAAACTCGAAACAAATGTTCAGCAATGTTAGGAATCAGACTTGTAAGAGAAGCTGGAAAATACAAAGTATATGATTTTTTTTGTTGAGCATAATCATGTTTTACATCTTGAGGAGACCACTCACATGTTACCATGTCAAAGAAAATTGACTCAAGTGCAGGCCTATGAGATTGATTTAGTAGATGATTCTGGCATAAAGCAAAAGGCTTCATTTGAATTAATGAGTAGACATGTTTGTGGAAGAGCATATCTTGGTTATACAGTTTTAGATCAAAAGAATTATATTTGTAGTAAAAGGATGAAAAACTTGGAGTATGGAGAGGCAGGTAGCTTATTGAGATACTTCCAACAAGAATCATTGGAAAATCCTTCCTTTTACTATGTAGTACAATTAGATGTGGAAGAACAAATGACAAACAATTTTTTTGGGCTGACGCAAGGATGATTATTGATTATGCTCATTTTGGTTATGTGGTTACTTTTGATACTACTTATAGTACTAATAATGCCTATAGACCTCTTGCTTTATTTGCTGGCTTTAATCATTTTAGAGGAGTGGTAACTTTTGGAGCTGCTCTCCTTTATGATGAAACACTGGAGTCATTTAAATGGTTGTTTGAAACATTTTTGTAAGCACACAAGCAAAAGAAGCCTCAAACTATTTTTACTGATCAAGATCCTGCAATGGCTAAAGCTTTGCTTGAGGTAATGCCTCAAACATATTATGGTTTATGCACTTTTCATTTGATGCAAAATGGCATAAAGCACCTTGGAAACATGATGAAGAATGGGTCTAATTTTTTAAGAGATTTTAAGGCATGCATGTACCAATATGAGAAGGAATTTGATTTTCAAACAACATGGGATAAATTGTTGAGAGACTTTAGCCTTCAAGAAAACAAGTGGTTAATTTGCTTGTAAAAATAAAAGAGAAATGGGCAAAATATTTTATGAAAAATGCTTTCACTAAAGTACACAACTTAGTGAAAGCTTAAATGCAGATTTGAAAAGTTGCTTAAAGTCAGACTTGGAGATAGCTCAATTTTTTAAGCACTTTGAAAGGGTTGTCAATGATAAGAGATATAATGAGTTGCAATGTGAATTTGAATCAAGGCAAAAATTGCTAATGTTGAAGATGGAGAGTTCACCTTTGTTGCAACAAGTTGCACAAATTTATACTCCATTGATTTTTTATATTTTCCAAAAAGAGTATGATTTGTTTACTGCATCATGGATTAAACATTGAAATGAAGGTGAAACAATTGCTGAGTATGTGGTTGGTATGGTCAACAGAGATGTCAGGTTCAAAGTCTCTTTTAATTCTTCTGATAAAATAGTATCGTGTAGTTGTAAAAAGTTTAAGACATTTGGCACTTCATGTTGTCATGCCTTGAAGATATTTAATAGAAATGATATTAAATTAGTTCTTGGCCAATATATTTTAAAAAGATGGATAAGAGATGCGAAAAATAGATTTGTGCAAGACACAAGAGGGTTGATTGTACAAAAAGATGGTAAGCTTGATAGCACACAGCGCTACAAACAAATATGTCCTAAATTGGTAAGGTTAGCAGCTCAAACATCTGACTATAAGGAAGCTTATGTTCACTTAGACAAGGCTATAGATGGATTAGCTAAAGAAGTTGAATGTATTTGTAAGAGAAATATCGGTTTAGACAATAATACAATTCATACATCATCTGCTACATTA
Source organism: Ormosia semicastrata (assembly GCA_029884595.1). NCBI lineage: Eukaryota > Viridiplantae > Streptophyta > Magnoliopsida > Fabales > Fabaceae > Ormosia > Ormosia semicastrata. The sequence goes on along the minus strand of JAQQTO010000055.1, from coordinate 22,686,199 downwards.
AATTCAAGTGAAAACATGATGCATCATAACCTTGATTTTCATAGAGCCAAAGGCTTGAAAAAAAAAGATGTTGTAAAAAGAAGAAGGCGTCCAAGAAGTTAGGTTGAAAAGCAACCAATAAAGAAGAAAAAGAGCAAAATGAACAATGCATCACAAAATCAACAACCAAAGGTACATAATGTCTTATACTATTATTCATCTAACTAGATGTTCAAATATGCTAACTTCAATAATTTTTTTTTGTTACATAAGAAAACCAAACTTCTTCTAGCATTCATGGTGTTCCAAGTTCACAAGAGGAATTTATTTTAAATGAAGTATAAATATATAAGTATTTTCAGTATTATAAATTAACTTAGTTATAAATTATATGAATATGTATATGAAATTTTGGATTTTACTTATTATAGGATGTGGGGTTGGAGAATTGGACTGTTCATAACATTAGTTGCAGTTTCACTAGACTACTAATGGTAAGAAATTTATACACTGGATTTAATATTTTTTTAGTAATTTAATATCTTATTTAGTTAGTGAGAGTTAGTATAAATTTTAATTGGTGATTATTTAATTATGTTTTGTTCATTTTGTTGATTTATAGGAGCCATTTGATGAAGCTACCTATCCTTCATCTATTCAAGAGATTAATGTGTTCTTTCCTGATAACATAATGAATCAAGGGTCAAGTCCTTTCAATGATATATCCAACTTTCCTGACCGGCATGTAGACTTTTGATGGGAACAAAAGCTTTTTTTGAATGCAAAAGCATCTACTATTGCATTTTATCTTGAATATGTTCCTCCTTTGATAATATTAGTTGTGCAACAATACCTACAAGATTATTTTGGCTGACAATTGTCATTTATTGTTCACTTTATCCTTTAATGTTTTTTGGAATTATTGTAAACAATGTTACTAGAATTATCATGATATGTTTTTGCTTTATATTTATGTTTTCTTTTTTTTCATGATTTGTTTATGAATATAATAATAGCTGCTCAAAACCAACTACGACAATAAATTATACAATTTTAAATTTCTCATTGCAAATATCATTGAGTAATACAACTGATTTGATGGTAATACAAAAGTAACTCTTTAACTAAAACTAAATCTCAATTCTCATTTATCCTCTTTGTAGCTGCTAAGTGACAGGCTTTTTATTCCAAAATACAATAATTTCCTTCACACAGGGCCATAAAACATTTGGGGTGTCGGTTTGGTAATATAGCAGAGATTTGCATTATTCCAAGCTTTTGATCAAGGCGCACAATTAATTCAGGATTGTAGCTTTTAATGACTCCAGCACCCAAATTCTGACTATTTTAATAGTAATAGCATATTACATTGTTTTGTATTTTCTGTGTGTTATAAAAATAATCTGATTGTTCTGAGATCATTTTTGATTGTTTTGTGTGATTTGCTCCGAGTCAAGAAAATAATAATTTTCTGACCCAAAAAAATCTTATTTTAATTAATTGGAGCTGGGGGATCTTACTAAACCCAATTCTGATTGATATATATATATTAATCTTTTAATTTTTAAGATTTAATTGTGTAATAAAATAATTTTATATTATTATAATATTATTTTATGTGACAGTACCTATTGTCTTAAAAATAGTAGAAATCTGCTTCAAAATGATCGTGGACCCGAAAAAGTTCATAGGACCCGCATTTAGTGTAGCAGTCAACGATTCTGACTGGACAGAATTTTAAACTAATGGGAATCAGTCAAAATAGGTGGCTTGACTATTTTAAACCAATAAGAAGTAGTCAAATAAAGAAGCATAGACTTCAATATGGACCCTTGGATAAAAAGCATGATTTAGATACTTTTGATCATAACCGTTGATCAGATCAATGGTGTAAAATGAATCCTGATAAAACCTCTAAGTAATATTCACCGTAGATTAGATCAATGGATAGGAAACTAAGTTGATTTTCAATGGCTAAGATGAAGTCAACAATAGTGGCTTGACTTTGATTAGTAACTAATTAAACCTAATTTAGTTAATCTAATGGCCTAATTAATAAGCTAAGTAAACTAACTTAATTATTAATTAGTTATAATCTAATTCTTAATTAGATATCCTAATTTTAATTAGAGGTTATGATATATGTAATTATATATCTAATTAATTAATTATGTAATTGGAATGTTAATTAATATTGATTAGGAAACTTAACCTAACTAAATTACTAATTAATTAGCATGCCATTAGGCTTTAATTGAAAACAAATTAGAGTCCCTAAACCCACTTGAAGCCCACATCCAAGAGGCCATTTCCCACTAAGTTCCACAAGCTTCTAGGACAATTTAAGTGACATAAGCCATGTGCTTCTAATGTGAACACAAAATAGGATATTTTCCTTCATGCAAATCTCTTAATCTCTCCAAGACTCACATGGCAGCCCACTCACTTTGTGCATGCAATATTTACTTTTCTCTCTCACCAAAAAACTTTCATCTTTTTCTCTCAAAATTTCAAGAACACCAAAGCACCATTTTCTTCTATTTTCTCTCCATAGTTTCGGCCCACACACCCAAGTACACCATCACTCACCTATAATTTTCACTTTCATCATTTCCTAAAGTTAGACAACCTTCTAAACACTTTCCATTTAGGAAGTTTTTCCAAAATCACACTCTAAGTACTTCAAAATCCAAGTTCTACCTTACTTCTCAAGAGGTAAACTTTGATTTTAATGGTTTAAATTCATGTTTGTGATTTTCTAAACCATGTTTGTTCCATGGTTTATCATTATAAAGCTTTGTATGTGATTTTACTAATTATTTTAGAATTGTTAGGAGTTGTTTGTGGCTTGTACGAAATCAAGGAGAAGGAGAGGAGCTTGAAAGACTTGTCTTCAAGAGATAAGAGAGAGATTTTACCTCACCAACCAAGTTTTGGTGGTGTGGGGATGGTTTTGTTCGGTGAAAAACCCATAAGGGTTTATTTACCTATTGTTTAATGTTCTTTGATTGTGTTTGTATGGTTTATGATTTTGTTTTTTTTTTTTGTGATTGCATGTGTGATATATGATTCTTGCTTTGATATGTGTTTATCTGTATGTGATTGTGTAAGCATGTGAGTGTATGTATATTTTAGGATGTGAATAACATGATGAATCAATTCTATGAATGCTCCAAAGAGCATTGAGGCTCACGGCCATACTAGGGATTAGAGGACCAAAGTCCTGAAATTGGTGGATTCAAATGAGAATGAAGGATTTAAATGAAAAAGAAATGAATATGAACAAGTTTGAGTATAGCAAAGTAAAAATGATTTTTATGTGAAGTAAAGAAAAGAAATAATAATTTTTGAGAAACAGTACAATTACTAATTTTTAGAGGGGTCATACCATAAATTTTTATAAAAGAGGGACTAAATTATAAATATTATTTAAATAAGGAGTAATTGTATAAATACTTATTTTAGAGGGTTATATTGTAAATATTTTATAAAAGAGAGACTATTTTGTAAATATTAATTTTTGAAGGACTATTTCGTAAATATTAATTTTTGAGAAACCATTTAGTAAATATTAGTTTTGAGGGACAATTTTGTAAATATGAGTTTTTGAGGGACTATTGCGCAAATATGAAAAATAAAGCAATTTTAGTATTAAAATAAGAAAAATAGTATTTTTGATTTAAAACGTATGAAAAATATTTTACGCGATTGGAAAATGTTGAAAAATCGCTACGCGATTTGAAAAGGCGACAGAATTGAGTCGCGATTAAGAAAATACAAAAATATGACTATGCGATTAAAATACAGTAATAATATTGTTAGATTATTATGTGGACCCCAAACATGTGATATAAATTAGAAATATGAATAGTGCATAATACATGCATTGGAAAGGTTCGATGGACTGTATGATGCTAGTTGCCTAGGAGAGACTACACCTCTTGAGTGAGTGCGATATGTGTAGTGTAAGTCACTAGTTGACCTTGGGGGCATTGGGGTGCGGGTTGCCTACAATGGACAGTTGGTAGTTCTTCTGTGTCATAGGTTAGATCGACGCAACACACTAATGATCCTAACCAAGACACTATCCTTAATCAAGATTTGATAAAGACTGTTGAGTATATGCTAGATGTGCAAGATTGAGCACGTGGTCCGAGGTATGTTGGTACTGACAAATTTTTTCGATCACTCTCTCCGACCTGAGTTATAGCTCAATGGAGTAGGAAATTGAGTCTGTGTGCATACATGTAGTTATTGAGGATATTATCGTAATTATGTTTATGATAATTGATTTATTGGATATTTGATTATTGACAATGGCATGATGGTAATTATTGTATATTTCATGTGTTTTATTGATAAATGATGTTAGTGGCATAACTATAATTATGGTATGATAGCTGTATGAAATATTATATGTGTTTATCTTTATTGCTACCAAACTGGTAATGGCGTAGGTGATCTCACCTCTTTGTATGTCTGTTCTGTATTATATTTATATTTGTTAAGATGTCGAGCAAGGAGTGGAGCGAGAAGTTGAGGAAGAGCAGATTCCTGTTGAGGACGTCGAGTTTTGAAGAAATGGAGATGCCTAGTTTCCTTTGTTATATAAGGTTTACATTTCTTGGAGGAGAGGGGGCGTGGCATGTCGATTTAGAGAGAGAGAGTATTTACTATATGGGGGATTTAAATATTAGATTGAGTAGATTACATCTAGGACATCCGTACTTTAGTGTTAATATATATATGCACCTAGAGATTCCAATTTCTATTAGACAGTACTGGAGGGCTTACTATCGTACCCCTAGTGAGGTCAGTGTTGTGTCGTCTGCTCGGACACCTGTCCGTAGGACTTCACATCATGATGGATTCCTATATGCTGAGGAATCTGAGGAGGACCCATCTGAGGATCCTGCTATCTAGTAGGACTTGGACAGTATAATAGTTTAAATTAAAGTTTAAAGTTTAAATGTTTTGAAAGTCTAGTTTGTAATTATTTAAGTATGACAATACTAAATGCTTGTATGTATATAAGATGTAAATTATTTGTGACAATGTTGTTATATTTTTTATTTTCTGCTAAGTTTATCTTACTATCATCAAGAAATTTTATAACTCGTATTTATATTACAAGCGCGATTTCTAATAAAGGGGTAATTTGGTAATTAAGCAACACCAAGTATGGCGCCCTAAGGAGGGTGTTGCATTTTCAACCTCAGAAAGAACCAAATGTTGCCCAAAAAATTCATCACCCTAACAATCTGCCTTCCAATGAAATTGTGCTTTGTCCATACCTATAAAATCATATTTAAATAACTTAATTTGCAGTAAAAATAACAAATCCAATTTTTTTTCTATCATATTCTGGCCAAAATTGTGTACAGGTTAGTGGCCAAACTCAACACAGAACAAAGACAATTTTTAAGCATCATTATGTGTGCACAACAATACTTTTTATTAACAAATTAACTTACTTGACTATGTAAGCAAAATGTTGGTCCTTCACTGCATAAGGGCTTAAAGTTTCCATCATCCAAGTTTTAAATGTCTGATGAGGATCCCATTGTTAGTCCAAATCCCAATTGCTGTCTGTGTAGCTTACAAGTGAGTTGTCATTCTCCATTACTGGGAGCTCATCGTATAACCTATTATAAGATGAAATTTATTAAAGTTCATATATGTACTAAAATGAACATTGACTTCAAGAGTGAGAGATGTGCTATTTCCTAAAGCAGATTCAATGTTGAATAAGATAGAGCACTCTATCTTATTCCACCAATCCATTAATTTAGGCATTAACTAGATAAATATGCAAATAAATGACTAGATAAACTTATGCCAGGAATTGAATCTCTGTATTCTAACTTCCAACTTAATCAACTTCATATAGGAATAGAAATGAGTTGTTAATATAATTAGTGCAAAGACAATGATATTCAGGCTACAAGCTACATATGTTACTCTTAACTCAAACAAAAGAGATTTTGCACTTATAGAGTTATGAATCCAGACCACGCTTACTACTTTGCTTCCTCTAAAATATAAAGTCCTAGTCATAACACAAACATTTATACAAATATCTACAATGCAACAAATTAACTATGCACGAAAATGATATCAATCTGTTATCCAAATTAGTACCAATAACCCAAATTTGATTTGCATCTTTGTTAAGTAAAATCATAAAAACGTAAAAGTTATGCGAATAATTTATTCTTTTGGGGTGTAAATTATGCAAATAATTTTTAATTGTAGCTTCAAATTTATTTTTACTAATAAATAAGAGATGGTGAGTACAAAGATTAATAAATTTTACCAAAAGAGACTTATTCCACACGAGTATCCAAGTGAAGTTTCAAAATCCAATAATCAAGTATGTTGCTGAGGTTTTGCTTGGCACTACATGCTTAGATAGCAGATAGCAAATAATAATAAGGTGAAAATTGAATAGAAATGGAAAAAGAGAAAAGCAATAGATACAAAGGTCGTATCATATAACGTGGGGCGTAGGGAAAGAGATGAAGGCAAGACTGAACTAAATCTTGAGCGGGGAAGGTACCCCACACTCTGCCAGCGATGGAGGTGATTGGTGGCACAAGAATGGCAACGGGAAAGAGATGAAGGCGAGGCTGAACAGAATCTCAAATAGGTAGAGGACGCTAAGCTCTGCCAGCATATAGAGGTGACGAGAATCTTGACCAGGGAAGGGATGCTGAGCTCCAACAGCGAATGGACGTGGTGGGTGGCGCACGATGGTTATCGTGAAAGGGGGAAAAAGATTTTGTTCGTCAGCTATGTTTTCCTGAAACGGGAAATAAAAAAAATGGTGTGTTTTACTCCCAAATGATGTGTCATAATTTTTACTGTAAATAAGTATCTATTATAATTGTATAACTATAATTGTATAACTGAGATAAACATAACAAGTCATACTCCTGTTTTGCCAATCAAGAGGGGATCCGAATCCATTGAAAGATGACTTTGCATACCTTTTTGTTGCCTCGATATTCTTGCTTTAAATTATTCCAAACCTCTTTTATTGATGATATTCCACGTATTTTTGAAAAAACTACTTTATTGCTGCTTGTTATAAGAAGTATAGAGCAATAGAATTTTTCTACTGGTCTTCCTTTAATTTTTCCCTCATCGTAGCATAAAGTGACATAATGAAGCCATCTCGAACAATTTCTCACAAGTTTTCAATTTGGAAAAATGTCTTTATTTGATTATATCAATTCTCATAATTATTCTCATGCAAAAAGGGAATTGGAATATTGATACTATAGATAATTATGGATATAAGTAAGGATTATAGTTATCTGGGTTTAATTGAAAGGTAGGAATGCCATATTTAATATATAACTAAAATCTAACTCTGATATGACTGTTAATTTAGTGAAAAGAAAAGAAAAAATAGAAACTGACGTAGTTGAAGAGTATTTGCAAAACAGTCTCGTTATTCGTCTAATTAAAATATGTTAAATTTTATTTAACTTATTTACAAAATTATTTTATATGTCACAAGAATATTATAATTACATACAAGATAATTTAATATCTCTTTCACGTTAATATATATAATGTAAATATAATATACGTATTCTAATATTCATAAAATATTTTCTTTTAAAAATTTGGAATAATGAGGAAGGGTTTTTATAATTAGTTTATTGGAACCTGGAAATGGGTTTACAAGCTTCAAATACATCACAAATCTATTTATATATTAGCTTTATTTATGCACCAGTGCACCACTAAGACATCGGCGGTTTGATATATTCTGCATTATTTGACTCTAGATTTTTCAATCGTCACCTATCATTGTTCTAGAGATTTTTTTTTCTTTTAACAATATTTGCTTACACCACCTTCTTGAGGATTCTAGATTTTTCTTTAGTTCCACTGCTAAGCATTTTCACCGTCAATGCATAGATGTATCTAGGAGCTTACGGATGATCATGGGTCGAGTCGGGTTAGGTCGGGTTTGGGGAGAAAAAAATTCAAACTAATTAGGTACGGTCGGGTCGGGTCGGGTTTGAGAATTTTTTTTCAAGTAACTCAAATCGAACCAACCCAATTACAATCATGTTGGGTAATCGGGTTGGTCGGGTCTAGGGATGGCAACGGGGCGGGGCGGGGCGGGTAGTAGGCCCCGTCCCCGCCCCATGAATAATATCTGCCCCCACCCCGCCCCCCCCCCCCCGCTTTCATATCTCGTGCAGTACCGTTTATCTTTCCCCGCGGGTATCCAATAAATTGTAAAAAAAAAAATCAAAAAAATCAAAAAAATAAAATAAAAAAATGAAAAAAAAGTATAATACTATAATTTTTTAAAACTTGTCCAACACAATTTAATCCAAAAATAATGTCAAACACCTAAAATACTTTTAATTTATACAACTTTACAATATTTTAATTTATATAATTAAGTTTTTTTAATAATTTTATATAAAATATTTGTATAAATTTTTTTGCGGTACCTGCAGTGCGGAGGGAACCACCCCGCCCCCGCCCCGTATATTAAACGGGGATAACACAAAATGGGTAAAATTGCCATCCCTAGTCGGGTCACTGGGTCAAGTTATGAAAATTGAATAAAATAATAGTTAAATTTAGTCAAAACGACGTCATTTCACAGGTTATCGGGTCATCGGGTCGGTCACTTAAAACCTGTCAATGAGAGATTGGGTTTATTTGGATCTACTCAAACTGACCCAAACACTCGAACTAACCCGAATATTTGTAATCCGGTCGGGTCGGGTTCGTAGGTCGATGGTTCGGATTGTGCAGCCCTAGTTGTAGCTTTTAGAATGTGCAACAATAATATGCCTGTGGGGGAGAAGATTAATATGGACGGACAGGTTAAGAAGAGGTATATTTATGAACTTATGATTTATAGGATTTATATATAAATTTAGGTATATATAAAAATTATCGCTTAAAATTTGTAAAATTTTTGTATATATAGTTATTTATAAAAAAAATGATCGACTAAATTTATATACAAATATTAATGTTGCTAGTTGAAATATGAAAAAATTTAATTTTTTAATTTTAGTCATTGATTTATTTTAGTAATAAATCGATAATTAATTTGCCCTTAGTTCATTCATGAACCACTCCCAAGGTCGTTCATATTAGACGTTCTCACTTGTGGGTCAAATTGTTGAAGTTGAGGGGTATACAGTGGAGACGTCTAATATGGACCACTTCAAGGGTGGTCAATGATATGAATGAACTAAATGCAAATCAATCATTGATTTATTGTTAAAATAAATTAATGACTGAAATTAAAAAGTTATATTTTTTAACTAAAATTACTTTTTGCCCCCAGCCACCCTTTCCACACCCCACTGCCCGCCACTGTACCACCAGCCACCACTACTATCACCATCACCCAAAGCAACCAGTGTTTGAACCCCATGGACAATCGTGACCCCTCACCCCCAAATCGATCTGCGAGCCACGTGCAACCACGAAATTTGTCATCCAACCCACTGTGCCATCCACACGTGAACCACCTGCAATCACCTCTGCCTGGATTCGCGAGCCCCTGCGTCGGATTGTCATTCTCTAGTCGTCGTCCTCGGGTGCAGCGAAGGGTAGAGGTGGTGGCAAAGGGTGGTGAGGGGCAGGAGGCGATGAGTGTGGGTTGCACTGCTTTGGATGGTGATGGTGGCTAGTGGCTAAAGGTAGGGTGGGGGTGGGAGTGAGAGTGAGAGTGATGTAAGGATAAAATTATAAAAATTACGTGATTCATCTAAAGACCATTTATCAAGTGATCCATAATAAAAGTCTTCGGTATAAAGCACGATTCTGTTTTCCTTTGCATATTGTCTCATTGCGTTCGGGTTGCATGTGTAATAGCTTTAAGAATTGGGATTGAAATCTTTTGTGTTCATCCGAAAAATTCTTATACATTATAAGAATTTTATTCTCAATAATTTTATAATTATTTAAATTAAATTTAATAATATTTTAATTTTTAATATAATAATTATATATTATTTAATTCACATATGTCATTTTTTATTAGTGAAAATATTACTCTTATATTATACAAAAATTTCTTTTCTCGCTGTCTCTTTGCCTGTCCATCACCAATCAAACTTTATCAACTCAAATAAAAAATGACACATCACTTATTTACATCTATTACTTAACCTTAACGTCGTCATGTCTTCACGCTGTAGGGCTACTACACTTCCTCTGCTTTCAATTCCTCCACCGCACACAAGGATTAAAAACTCTATGGCTTGAGGGGCTTAGTATCTTCTATTCCAAAACAATTATTGATTTTCATTCAATCAGAATATTTTTACCCTTTGTCCTATTATCAAATCTTCACTCTATACCTTCTTTCTCCTCTCATCCCCTCCATTGTTGACATTGCACACAAGATTACACTCTATTGTTATTAGTGCTTATTCTTCCTTTTTATATTGTTAATTAAGAAATAAAGTTGAATTACTTATTTCATCCAATTCTATGGCAATGGTTGCAAGCCAAAAAATGAAAACTTAAAAGAATGGATGCGCGTGCCTTTCCTTTGCAGAGCCATTGGTGCGGCAAGTAGTGCAGGTGGTCCCTGGAGGCTTTAGTAATGGAGATGGGATCCTCTTTGAGAGGGATAGAGAAAGTGAAGAACATGGTGATAGAAGAAAACGCAAAGAAAATTGTGCAGTGTGAGGAAGGCGTCAAGGTTTTTAACAAATGCAAACAAGTGACGTGTCGTCTTTTATTTGAGTTGACAAAATTTAATTAGTGAGACATAAAATGAGATAAGGAGTATTAAACTCTGTATGAGTGAAAATCTGTGTGTGTCTTCATTAACCAAGCTGGAAGTATATAAATATACAGAAGTTCTTCTGCTAACCAACTAACTAACTCAACTCTCAACTAGCTAACTCTCTAACAAACTAACTAATACTGCTAACTGAAATTAACAAACTGAAATAACTAATAAATATAATAATACTCTCCCTCAAGGTGGGAAGTAGATGTCAATAAGTCCCAACTTGTGAATCATGTTTACGAACTGAGCAGAAGGCAAAACTTTGGTAAACAAATCTGCTAATTGATTATTGGTTTTCGCATGAATCAGTTTGATGAGATCAGAAACCACCTTCTCCCTTATGAAATGTCAATCAATGTCAATGTGTTTAGTTCTTTCATGAAAAGTTGGATTGGAGGCTATGTGGATGGCTGCTTGATTATCACATAATAACCGAACTGAAGCAGTTGGTATGGCAAAATCCTGTAAAAGCTTAACCATCCAAACAATTTCACTATCCATGGCAGCCATTGCCCTGTATTCTGCCTCTACTGATGACCTTGACACAGTAACCTATTTCTTAGACTTCCAGGAAACTAAAGAATCACCAATAAAGAGGCAATAACCAGTAGTTGATTTTCTGGTGTCCACACAAGAACCGCAATCTGCATCAGCAAATGCAGTCAAAGTGAAAGAAGAACTTGATGGAAATAAAATGCCATGACCATGTGTGGCCTTTAAATATCTGAGAAGGTGATGAACGACTTGCAAATGAGTAGTCTGTGGTTTAGACATAAACTGACTCAGCTTATTGACAGTGTAAGCAATGTCAAGCCAAGAAAGTGTCAAATATAGTAGTCTACCTATGATTCTTCTGTATTGAGAATCATCAGGTAAAAGAGCTCCATCATCCATGCTAAGTTTCAGGTTAGGATCCATAGGTAAATATTTGCAATCTGTAAAACTAGTATCCTCTAAAAGAGATAAAATATATTTCCTTTGAGAGAAATGAATACCCTCAGCAGATTGAGCAATTTCAAAACCAACAAAATATTTCAAATTGCCAAGGTCTTTAAGTTTGAATGCAGACTTTAACAAACACTTAACAACTTCAATAGATTGAGAATTTTGTCCTGCTAAGATGATATCATCTACATAAACCAAGAGAAAAACAATAGAGGAACTAGGTCCCTTACTGAACAAAGAGTAATCATTCTTAGATTGAGTGAAGCCATAAGTTAGTAAAACAGTAGCAAATTTTGTAAAGCACTATCTTGAAGCTTGCTTAAGACCATAAATGGATTTATTCAATTTACAAACTGAATTTTGATTAGAACTCTCCCCCTGAGGAGTATATCCAGGTGGTAACTTCATATACTCTTCTTCAAACAAGTCTTCATTAAGAAAGACATTGTTAATATCTAATTGCACCAAATGCCATTTCTTAATTGCTGCTAAGGCCAAGAGAACTCCGACTGTAGTGAGTTTGGCCATTGGTGAGAAAGTCTCAACATAATATATACCAGCTTGTTGAGTAAATCCTTGAGCAACCAACCTGGCTTTATATCTAGCCACACTTCTATCAGGATTATATTTGACCTTATATACTCATTTACAACCAATTGGCTGTTTATTGTGTGGTAAAGAGACAATTATCCATGTTTTGTTAGATTCCATTGCTTGCAACTCCTCAGACATAACCTGCTGCCATTTTGGAATTTTGACAGCTTGATGAAAAATTGAGGTTCATAAACAGTGGATATTTGACAAATGAAGTGTTTGAATTTAGGACTCAGTTTACTATATGAAATAGGAGAAGGTATAGAATATGAAGAAGTGAGCTGATTGCATTTGTAAGACGACAAATATGAGGGAGGTTTAAAAATTCAAGTAGATTTTCTGAGTGAAACAGGAGGAACATGTGGTGAGACAGTAGATGCAGGTTCTGCATATGGGGAATCAAAACCTTAAAAAGAAGAAGAAGAGGTACAAGGAACAATGTCTGTTGAGTGGATAACTATATTAGTGGGAGGATTAAAAGGAACATCAGTAGCACGTATAGTTTGAGGAAGAACCTGATTATAAAAGGGATCCAAAGCTGGATCAGTATAAGGAGTGGAATAGAAAGGAAAAGTATCTTCATGGAAGACAACATCTCTGGAGATTTGAAATTTTTTGGTTTCAAAGTTATAAAGTTTATAAGCCTTATAACCAGTAGGGTATCCTATGAAAACACATGGCTAAGCTCTAGGAGAAAATTTATTTCTAGTGGATTGAAGAGTAGAACAGTATCATAGACACCTAAAAATTCGTAATGAATGATAATCAGGATCCTTAGCATGGAGTTTAAAAAATAGGGAATGATTATCCAGTAATGGAGCAGGCAACCTGTTAATGAGAAAGGTAGCAGTATTAATACAATCTCCCCAAAAACACAAAGGAACCTTTGATTGGAAATATAAGGCTCTTGCTATATTAAGCAAGTGTTGATGTTTCCTTTCCACCACTGAGTTTTGCTCAGGTCTTTCAACACAAGAGAATTGATGCAGAATGCCTTTTTCAGCAAGATAATCACTAAGCTGGAGTTCTTTAGCATTATTACTTCTGATGCATTTTATAACTTTTTCAAACTGAGTGTTTATCATAGCAACAAAACTCTTGATTAACCTGGTATCTTCTGATTTATATTTCAATAAGGAAGTCCAAGTGTATCTAGTATGATCATCTACCAAAGTTAACAAATATCTATGACCATTATAAGTTGGCTTATGAAATGGACCCCATATGTTACTGTTGATACCCAATTTTGTCCATATTTTTTTATTTTTGTTACTTAATCAAGGTATGAACACTCAATTTTGTCCATAAAGTTTATTTCTAAACCTTGAAAAGTGAATGAAAATCTAAAAAAATAAAAAGGAAAAAAATGAAAAAAAAGGAAAAAAGTTGAAAAAAATAAAGTGTCTAAGTCCCACATTGGAGAAGTCAAGCTCTTTCTCCCTCCCCTCCTCCTATATAAAGAGGTGTTTCTCAATGGTTTACACATCCAAAAAAATATACACTTGGGCTTAATACAAAGTATAAGAGCCCGAGAACTTTAGTAATTTTTTTTACTTGGGCTTAATACTAAGTATAAGAGCCCGAGATTTTAGTAAAAAATTTTCTCCATGCAAGTGGGTTGCTTTTCAAGGTTCGATTTGAAGAGAACGTGTGAGGTTCTCAGGTAGAATTCTTTGAGCATAGCATTTTTATACGCCTTGGAGGTAAGCCTACTTTTTTTTTTCCTTTCTGGTTTGTTTGTATTTTTATTTTTTATTTTTTTACCTTTTTAATTTTATTTTTACCTTTCATTTATGCTTTAACTTTCTATTGATGTCTTGAATTTTACATGTTTATTATATTTTCATTGTTATCATTCATATTTATATAAAATAATTTTATTCAATATCACTTCACTTGTAATAATATCATGATGCATTTGTGCTTGTGCTTTACTTTAATTAATTTATTTTTGAATTAACATATTAACCAAATAATTTTCAATGGCCTATGACGGAAAAATTGGGAGAGGATCGGAGCGCCGATCAAATTACACTCTACTCGATAATCTTGAGACTTTATATTGGATTTTGCCAGAGTTACGGGCAAGGCGAGGTCTAATCCCCACATAAAAATTAAAATACAACTTTTTTAATAAACTAAAATAAAACTTTTTTTTATAAAATAAAATATTCAAATAAAAGTGAACGATTTCATATAGTTTCAACATCATAGTTGTGGTGAATTAAAGTTTTATTTTTCATGAAGACATTTTTTTTTTTTTTGGAAATTACTACAAAAAATCTCATTGTGCTTTTTTATTTTATTTTATAAATAATATTTTTATTTGGCCATTTTATTTTAAAAATTACTTCTCTTCAAAAAATAAAATTTTGATTCACCACTTTTATATAATGTTGTAGACTTAGAATTTGTTCCAAAATAATGGCTATTTAGTCACTCATTGCTTGTCTTAGTCATTTATCATTCTTGATATTATACTTGACAAAATGGGACATGTCAAAATAAAAATAAAAAAATTCTCTTCTTTTAGTTTTCAAAGGACCAATTTAATTAACTTGCAAATAACATTAGATTAAATAGGTAACCGTTCTTAGAATGGGCGGTGTAGGGTGCTAATACCTTCCCTACCCGTAATCAACCCCCGAATCATGAACTCTGAAATGTAGACCATCTCTCAGGTGTCCAATTGCACCATTCCATTTAATGGATAAAGCGATTGGTGGCGACTCCCAACACCCCGAGGTCTTCTCCTCCTCTTTCCTTTTTATTTTTTTTTCGCGGCGCCCTTCGGGACGGTTGCGACAAATGCGACTCCACTGGGGACATTAGAGGTTAAACCTTATTTTAATCTCATGTGATTTGCTCTTTAATTATGTTGGTCTGTTTTTGTTTTGTTTGTTTATTTGTTATTTGTTTCATATTATTGTATATTTTGTTTGCATTATATGTATTATATTTCTGCTTTGTAAATAAAGTTCTCTCATGTACACCTGCACACACAAGCTCTATACCCGAGCTCAGTACCTTGTAGGCTTAGATAGAGGGTGAAGTAGTGTTGCTTTGTGGGACTGTTGGTCTCCGTTTAGGCACATGAAAACCCCTCGCTCAAATTGAACTCTTTCCGCTTGTAACCTATCATGGGTGAGGATGGAGGACTCTTGCTAGCCAAAGTGTTGGTGACAGCAAGGGACAATTTGGGGACCTTTTTGTCCGATAGGGGTCTAGAACCAAAGCTCTCACTTGTAGATATAATCTTAGAGCTACCATCGTCCATAGAACTTATCCTGCTGAACGGGTACCAAGATTAGGTACCCATTTTCCTCTAACACATGAGGAATTTCTGTTTGTCTTTTATTTTGTAGTTGCTAACTTTTTGTTGTTTTCTTTTATCTTGCATTTGCATATGTGGTCCAATCCTGTGAAGATATCGATTCGATATCGCTTGCTGCTTTGGATCATGTCTCTACATGCATGGTTTATTTTTGCATTTTCTTTTTCTTTTTCATATTTTCTAATAAAAAAATAATGAATACTAAAGGAAAACTGTCTCTACGACACCCATATAGGACTCGTTCTCAATCAAGAGTCATGGATGAACTGGGTCAGTCACAAGAAGAGCTGAGAAGTGAAGTAAGTCAGCTAAAGGAATAAATGGCCAAGATCTTGGAAATTCTAAAAAGAACGAAGAATACAGAGGGGACTCCTTCAAGGGCAAATGATGATCCTTCGGCCACACCTGCTCACCCGCCTAGCTTTACACTAATTCCTTGGCAATATCCAAATGTCACCTCTCAAGGGGCCATGATGCCACTCACCATTTACTCAAATAATCCTGAAACACATGCATCTTCATTCCCACCATATGACCTTCCACCTGGTTATGCGCCACCATTAGCCACCAATACTCTTGAGGCAGTGCACCGACAGTCACAACAACTTCAAACCCTCCAAACACTACCCAAGGATCTCGGCCAAATACCGGTGTGATTCCTCAAGTACTGTTTCCATTCCACCTTATGGCCTTCCCCCCCGATTTTATGCCGTCACAAATTACCAACCTCTTGAGAGCGGCTCATCATTTGTAATACCTACTTCGGGGCCACAAAGCTCGACTCGGCCCAACCTCATTTTTACATGCCACGCTTTCCCTCATAAGATCGTGGTACTTCTCTGTTGAACCCTTCAACCAAGACCTTCAATCCAAGGAAAAATTAGAAATTCTTGAAGAAAGATGCGAGCCATAGAAGGAGCAAGTAGTTATGGTCTTCTAGATGCCTCGAGCTTTGTCTTGTCCCGAATGTAGTGATTCCTCCGAAGTTTAACGTCCCGATTTTGACAAATATAAGGGACTACTTGCCCAAAGAATCACTTGATAATGTACATTCGCAAGATGGCTTCACAAGTTCATGATGACAAACTGTTAATCCATTTCTTCCAAGACAGTTTAACTGGGGCAGCTTTGAATTGGTACACACATCTTGAGCGTGCTCGTATAAGGAGTTTCAAGGATTTAGCTGATGCTTTTGTAAAGCAGTACAAGTTCAATATTGACGTGGCACCAGATAGAATGCAACTACAAAGTATGTCTAAGAAGGATGCTGAGACCTTCAAGGAATATGCTCGAGGTGGAGGAAATGGCTGCACAAGTGGAACCCCCTTTGTCAGAAAAAGAGATGGTTACTATGTTCATTGATACACTACACACGTCATTCTATGGTCATATGATTGGAAGTGTGTCATCGATTTTTTCAGATATTGTGATAATTGGTGAAAGGATTGAAAATGAAATGAAAAGGGGAAGATTGCATCAAATGAATGATGAATAGGAAAGTATGGACAAATGTTGAACCAATTAAGGGTGGACTTCAGGTTGAATGAGTTAAATGAGGTTTCAAGAAAACTCATGGATGACAACGGTTACCTAATTCACTAGGCGTTGTCAGGAGGTTTCTACACATGCCCATCTGCAATAGGAGCAATTGTTTACAATGGTCGATCAGGGGCAACCTTAGAAAGTTTGATCAAGTGGCGATTCATTTTTCTAACCATCAAGAATGAACCGTACCTTGGAGTCCTCCAGCACTGGGAAATTTCTGAGCGACTAGTATTCTGATTTGTTTATCAAGTTGTTACCATGAAATAATGGTTTAATTGTACTGATCCCATGCTTATTCAATCATTAAAATCATTTGGTTTTTGAGCTTATGTGAACTTTCTTGAAGCATTAATGTGATGGATTTGCATGGATCTCAAAGATACCTTATTTCTTTTTCCTATGTTCTTGGCACTCGTGTTCTTGTCAAATCTTTCTTGTCATTCTTTTCTTCCCTTTACTTGCTTTCTTTTGGTTTGGATCCTATAGGACTTTCATTCTGGAAAAAATTTTGTGGTCATGAGGCCCATGTGTGTAGGTGTTCTTCGTCCCAAAAAAAAAATGCAAAAAAAAACAAAAAAAGAGAAAAAAAAATAAAGGGAGCAAATAAATAATCACTCAGTGTGTATTATCCTTTTATCTCTAAATTAAACTTTTTGAAAATGAGCAATCAAAATTTGAAATGAAGATTGGCTATCTTTCTCTATCTCTCACAAGAGTTCATTATCCCTTGTTGTCCCATTTTGAGCTTGAAAGTTTTCTTCAATAAACCCTGGACAAGGATCACCTCTACACTAGAGGATAACACAAAAAAAAGGAGTTGGTTGCCATGATGACTATTTTGAAGTATAATGAAAAAAAGAAAAGAAAGGAAAGGTGAAAGGGGCGGAAAGTAAATGCAAAAGCAATTGACAAAGTTCAAGTTTGAACAAGGATGAAAAGAATAATAAGAGAAAAGTGTGCTTGAAAGTGCAAAAGTAATTGACAAAGTTTAAGTTTGAACAAGGATCCTTGGTCCCACTTAACCTTTAAACATTTGTTTGAGCCTTATACCATTCTTTTCATAACCCCTAACCTTGGCCACATTACAAGCGTTAAAAAGTCCATTCTGATCAATGAAGGGTTGTTTTCATTTTCATTGACTTTAATTTTGAGACAAAAGGTTCATACCTTACTGAATTTGCAATCCTTGCTCCTTTAAAAAAAAAAAGACAAAAAAAAAGACTTACATTAGGGTAAGTTGTTACCCTGTTCAAGTTGCCCCTACACTGGGGCATGTTTTCTTTTGGTTCAATCTGGCTTTATATTGGGGCAAATTTCTACACTGTTCAATTCGGCCTTACACTGGGACAAATCTTTTGGTTCAGTTTGGCTCTATATTGGGGCAAATTTCTACACTGTTCAATTCGACCTTACACTGGGGCAAAAAAAAAAAATATTCTCAAGTTTTCCATTGGGACAATTTTTGTTGTCAAATGGCCTACACTAGGACATCTTTGTTCTCAAATGACATACTCTGAGTCAAATTCATTTGATATCATACATGAGGGTAGATTTTTGTGGATAAAACAATGGTCATGATGTCCAGTTGTTAAGTAAAGATCAATCACATCCAAACCGGAGCAAAAAAAAAAGGGAAGAAAAAAGCAAAAAAAAAAAACTCTTGGCTTTTGTACTATTCCACTTCTTGTGTTTTTTCTTTGTATAGTCGTACTCCCAAAATTAATCAAAAAAATTTCTCAGTTAGTAAATTTCTTTCAAGTTGTACTTTTGAATCCATGCATATCTGGTACATGATGTTCCAGGTTAGGTGAACATAAGTACAATAGTACAATTTAACCATCTAATGGTAATCTCTTGTTGAACAACTCAAGCCAAAGGAGTTCTAGAGTTTCAATTGGTGAAAGGAATGACATTATCAATTAATAATTCAGATTGAAGTATGTCCGGTAGAAATGAGAATCTCTGGAAAAGGAAGTCACAAGCTTCTGCACCAGCCATATCTAATGAAGAAAAATTTGAACAAGACAAGATTGGCAATGATCCCATTTGAATATGAGTTTGGTTGGTTAAAGAAGAGTTTGGTTCAAAACTTTGCTAAAAGATGTTTTTCTCAAGTACATTCACTTCTTTGGCTCATGGCTAATTGTGCAAAGTTTTCTAACTCAAGGCTCATTGCATAAAGCTTTCTGACTCAAGGTTCACTGCATAAAGCTTTCTGGCTCAAGGTTTTTTAAGAGTATTGGTTAGAGAAGAAGGACAACCAGGTCATCTCAAAGGTCATCTAAAGGGTTTTCCCTTTGCTCTTATGTGTCACATCTAATGCACACCTCAAGAGTCATTCTGGTTGGACATTTCAACCATCGGCTGAATAGACAAATGAAAGGATGCCAATAAATCCCATTCCAGTTCATCTTTGAAAATGATTGCAATCATGTCCTCGGGGGTCGTGGAGACACAAAAAAAAAACAACAAAAAAAGTAGCAAAAAATAAAAAAGACAAAAAAAAAATTTCCATACTCTCATACATCTGAAGCATGCATTGCATAAGTGCATTTGTTTTCATTTTGCTAGCCTTGACCTACAAAGGTCCAATTTGTCGTAAGCTTTTTACCTTTTGGGTCCTCGTACCCATTATTTTATGTTTTCGGGTCCCCGTACCCATTGCTTTTAAGTTTTTGTTAAGTTTCAGCGGATACCTGACTCCGCAAGCTTTTTACCTTTTGGGTCCTCATACCCATTGTTTTATGTTTTTGAGTCCCCGTACCCATTGCTTTTAAGTTTTCTGTTAAGCTTTAATGGATACCCGACTCCGTAAGCTTCTTACCTTATTTTTGTTAAGCTTCAGCGGATACCTGACTCCGCAAGCTTTTTACCTTTTGGGTCCTCGTACCCATTGTTTTATGTTTTCGGGTCCCCGTACCCATTGCTTTTAAGTTTTTTGTTAAGCTTCAGCGGATACGACTCAAGCTTTTTACCTTTGGGTCCTCGTACCCATTGTTTTATGTTTTCGGTCCCCGTACCCATTGTTTTTAAGTTTTCTCGTTAAGTTTCAACGGATACCCGACTCAGTAAGCTTTTTTTTTTGTTTTGTTAAGCTTCACGGATACGACTCATGAAGCTTTTTACCTTTGGGTCCTCGTACCCATTGTTTTATGTTTTCGGTCCCCGTACCCATTGCTTTTAAGTTTTTTTTTTAAGCTTCAAGCAGATACCGACTCATGCAAGCTTTTTACCTTTTGGGTCCTCGTACCCATTGTTTTTGGGTCCCCGTACCCATTGCCTTTTAGTTTTCTGTTAAGCTTCAACGGATACCCGACTCCGTAAGTTTTTTTTTTTTTTTTTTGTTAAGCTTGTTTCACGGATACCCGACTCAAGCTTTTTACCTTTCTCGGGTCCTCGTACCGTTGTTTTGGGTCCCCGTACCCATTGCTTTTAAGTTTTCTGTTAAGCTGCAACGGATACCCGACTCCGTAAGCTTCTTACCTTGTTTTTGTTAAGCTTCAGCGGATACCTGACTCCGCAAGCTTTTTACCTTTTGGGTCCTCGTACCTGGGTCCCCGTACCCATTGCTTTTAAGTTTTCTGTTAAGCTTCAACGGATACCCGACTCCGTAAGCTTCTTACCTTGTTTCTGTTAAGCTTCAGCGGATACCTGACTCCGCAAGCTTTTTACCTTTTTTGGGTCCCCGTACCCGTTGTTTTTGGGTCCTCGTACCCATTGCCTTGTTTTTTGTTAAGCTTCAACGGATACCCAACTCCGTAAGTTTCTTACCCTGTTTCTATTAAGTTTCAACGGATACCCGACTCCGTAAACTTCTTACATTGTTTTTGTTAAGCTTCAGCGGACACCTGAATCCACAAATTTTTACCTTTTCATGGACAAAATTGAATCAATTCCTTTGTTTTTCATTTATTCTAAATGTAAAACAAAGGGGGGCAGCTGTTGATACCCAATTTTGTCCATATTTTTTTATTTTTGTTACTTAATCAAGGTATGAACACTCAATT